>CM073941.1:2940000-5440000 GCA_037179545.1 Sesamia inferens
ATTGTTCAATTTGTGTCTAGTTTTGGTATCGTAAGTTTATTTTTAGTGTTTGTTTTGTAATTACTGTAAATCAATCAATTTCGGTGAGTACATTTATTTTCTTTTTTGTGAGGGTAACGTAATTTTTTTTTTTTCTTCTCTTCTCACTAGTTTTATTTTCTTTTCGTTAAGTTAGATTTGTTTTCTTGTTTATTAATTACTTATGTCGACTTACAATGATGACCCGCCTGATCGTGGTGGAGATATTTTTCGTAGAAATAATAAAACACTTAGGTCCCCGCCAACGCAGACGGCTAAGCGTCTATTTTGTGAAATGTCTCCGACCGACAAATTAGTAGATGATAGGTCGAAGCGCTTACAAATAGCTCCTAATTCTCCAGAACAGTCCTCGCCTACATTAAATATGTCCAATAGTAACAGTGATAGTTATTACGATTTGGTTTCGGAGGCGTCTGTGTACCTGTCCAAAATAAACGAACTGGTTAACGATAACGGTTCTCGTATAAATGTCGCTAATAAATCATCTATTATGGATATGACTCAACGAGTTACAAGTATCGTGTCTTTGTTAGCTTTAAAATCTTCGTGTAACGAAACAAAGCTTGCTAATACCGAGCGCGAATTAGAAATAATCAAATTAAAATCCGGCGTTAAAACCGTTAATGAGGACAATAAAGTGTCGTACGCAGATTCTTTGAAACTGCGGTTGCCTAAAGTGGCCCCGGCTATTGAATCTAGAGTGCCTCTGCCTTGTGTCGTCGCCTATCCGACCCAGGAGCGATCAGCTGACTATGCGTCATCGTCCGCCACTAAACAAGCTCTTATGAAAGCGATTAGACCGAGTGACGATGGGTTTCAAATAGTCGGTATTAAAAAAACCGCCAAATCGGGAGTTGTACTACGGGTGGCTAATCAAAACCAATTAAAAAGATTAGAATCGGTAGACGCTATAAAGTCTGCCGGTCTCCGCTTAGAAAAACCAAAGGGTCGCCGCCCCCGTCTATTAGTTAAGGACATTCCCGCCTCAATGGAAGACAAAAATTTTTTGCAAGCTATATACCGCCAAAACATTAAAAATGAGTTGCCAATAAAAGAAGACGATTTTATTAAATCCACAAAAATAGTCCGTAGGCGTTCTACCGATACCGGTCGGAAATGGATAGGCATAGAAATTGAACCTGCGGTACGTAAACATCTTGTGACTACCAAGGATAAATTATTTATTGACTGGGCCACTTGCCGTTTTGTTGATGATATCGAGGTAGTTCGTTGCGCGTATTGTCAACAATTCGGTCATGTTAAAAAGCATTGCGCTAATAAATCACCAACCTGCGCTGTCTGTTCCGAGGCTCACGAAACCAATGTTTGCCCGCATAAGGGCGATTCGAATTTTACCCCGGTTTGCGCGGCGTGTAAACGATTTAAAAAACCCTATGATCATAGATGCGGGTCGGACCAGTGCGGTACCTATAAATTAAAACTCGAACAACTTATCCTACATACTAATTACTAATTAAGATGGATAGGTTAAAAATAGGGCAATTAAACCTTCACAACGATAAGGTGGCGACATCAGAGTTAGATAAATTAATTATTGACTACAACTTAGACCTTGTACTCATTCAAGAACAATATCAAAACTCACGTTTACGTCACAGGGTAGTTCAACTGGATTGCAGGGCACGAGCCGGAATTTATGTTGCGCGGTCTTCTAACTTTACGGTAACGTCTTTACGTGACCTCATGACGCCACACTGTGCGGTTGCCGAAGTATCATCAGCTTCTTTTAAAGTATTCGTTGTAAGCTGTTACTTTCAATATTCAGATCCTGTTACTCCTCATATACATAATCTCCGTCATGTCTTGCGGTCACTCGCGGGCTGCAAAGTTATCGTTGGCGCGGATGTCAACGCGTCATCGTCTCTGTGGTATGGCAAGGTTCGGGCCACCGATACCGAACGACGCTGCGCTGTTGAGGATTTCATTGCTGAGATGAACCTATCGATTCATAATACCCCTGATGCACCACCTACTTTCTGCAGCCAAATGGGCGAATCTTGTATTGACGTCACACTTTCAAGTGCCGACGTACGTTTGGATAGGTGGCGTGTCCTACCGGACGCGTCTTGTAGTGATCATCGCCTGATCGTGTACGAATTTGTTCCTGGTTATATTCAGGGTCCGTCTCATATTCCCGGTAATTTCAGATATAGATGTAAAGGCGCGAACTGGGAATTTTTCGGCTCGCTTTTTGCGTGTCACGCCAAAGAATTCACTCGGGACGGGCTGTCAGCCGAAGAAAGTGCTGACATTATGTCAGAAACCTTTACCTACTGTGCTGACATTGCCATTGGTCGCGGATCTATGACCAATATTCGTAGATGTGACTGGTGGAGTGATTACTTAGTTGAACAGCGTAAAAGATATCGCAGAGCGCGTAAACAGTTAAATAAACTCAAGAGCCGAAAGATTACTGGAGATCTTCTTACGTTCGCTTTGAATGCTTTTAGAGTTGCCAAGTCACGCTACAAAGCATCGGTGGAAAAATCTAAGGGTAATTTGTTGCGAAAAATTGTTGATAAGCTTGACAGGGAGGGTCCGTGGTCTCCCTTATATCACGAATTTAAAGCTAACAGATCGGTCGACCTTGCATACGTTCAAAACATTAAAGTCAATGATAGGCATACCACGGGCATAGAGGAAACAACAGAAGTGCTAATAAATACACTTATCCCTGATGATTCACCGGCTAACGATAGCGACTACCACCAACAGATTAGAGCGTGGGCTCCTGTGCCACCTGAATCACCAATGTCAGACGTACCATCTAATGACGAATTTATAAATATTGTTAGAAAACTACCGGTCAACAAATCATCAGGTGAAGATAAAATATCTAATAGGATGATTAAAGAAGCGTGTAAAACAGCGGGTGATGCCATCTTAACTGTATATAACCGATGCATTGCTGAAGGCGTTTTTCCTCGTAAATGGCGACGCGGTTTCTTACGAATAATACCAAAGTGTGGTGATAAACCACCGGATGATCCGAAGTCATATCGTCCTATCACTCTTCTACCATCTTTGGGTAAACTTCTTGAGCGCCTCATCGTTCCACGTTTACTACCGAACGGTCCAAAATTCCATAATAATCAATATGGCTTCACCATAGGTAAATCTACAGTCGACGCGGCGCTTTCTGTCAGAAGAACCGTTAACCAATCTGAAAACAAGTACGTAATTGGGATCTTCCTGGATATTTCTGGGGCTTTTGATAACGCCTGGTGGCCTATGCTGTTGTTAAAATTAAAAACCCGCGGTTGCTATAGAAACATATATAATCTCGTTTACTCTTACTTTATAAACGGTTCCGCGGTACTTAAGCTCGGTCATTTTTCTAGTACTAAAACACTAACCATGGGATGTCCTCAGGGTTCAGTTGTCGGTCCTTATTTATGGAATTTGGGTTTTGATGACTTCCTCGCGATCCCGCTTCCTTGCGGCTGTTCACTTACTGGTTACGCGGACGATGGCCTACTGCTCATTCAGTCAAGTACCCGAGCTGGACTTGAGAACTTGGCCAATACTTGCCTAAATTTAATATCTCAGTGGGGTGATCGTAACCGCCTAGCATTTGCTCCACATAAAACCTATCAACTTCTACTAAAAGGTAATCTTAAATCATTGCCTACTATTAAATTTAACAACGTTCCCATTAAAAAACAGCAATCCGTATGCTACCTTGGTATGATCTTAGAAAGGAATTTTTCATTTATCGAACATATAAAAATAGTTGGTGAAAAAGCTAAAAAGAACTTTTATGCCCTGACTAGAATATCCAAAGCAACTTGGGGTCTATCATTCCTAACTTTAAAAACTATATATGGAGCTACCTACTTAGGATGTATGTGCTACGGTGCACCTGTTTGGGCCGATAGGGCCAGCATAGGAGCGGCACGACGTAAACTGCTTCAAAGCCAACGTTTGGCATTGATATTTTTATGCAAGGCGTATAGAACGGTCAGTACTGAAGCCTTACCGGTACTGGCAGGTGTACTTCCAGTCGACCTTGAGGTACAGCGACGTGCTTCAATGTACTACTCCGCGAGGGGGGAGGCCATGGACACTAATTTTGTTACACAACGCGACTTTAATAAAATCTCTAGATTATTTAAACCTCAGACTGAAGTCTGGGAGGACCTCTTATCCGAATGGCAAAGTAGGTGGGATAATTCCATCAAGGGCCGGCACCTCCATCTGTTCTTTCCATCCGTTGGTGATCGGCTGGCTAAGACATGGCTGGTGGTTGACCACTGCGTTGCCCAATTTCTCACAGGTCATGGCAACTTTAAAAGTAAACTGTATTCTTTTAAACTTGTTCCTTCCCCTTTGTGTCAGTGTTCTACATCGAACTGTGAATTTGAACAGTCCGCACATCACATCTTGTGGGAGTGTGTTCTTTGGCAGAATGAACGCAATATTATGTTGGATAGTGTACAAGTTACATCCGGAGTCGTTTATTATACGGACCTTGTAGAAACTAGAACCAATTTCCGTGCGTTCAGGCGCTTTTGCCATACCTATTATTGGAATCAATTGTAACAGCTAATACCTACTTAGGACCCATTAACTTAATCAAATTTTATTCCGTGGTGTTTGGCAATCTGGGCTTCTCCCAGTTGCAATAATGTCCCTTTGTGCCGTTTGGCCTAGTTCTGTTCTGTCTCCTGCTTGTTATGGAGGGAAGTGGAAAAAATATCTTTTTTTCTTACTCCTCCGCTATTCTTTTCTGATTAATTTCGTTGCGGGACCCAAGACAGTTGAATCGTTTCTCCGGGACTCGTCGAGCTTCATTGCTCGGCGTTTTTCTGGCGGTCGCCACTGTTGATTCTGGCTTTCAGGAGTTGCAGTGGTTGGGAAAAGTGTGGCGGGTTTGTCCCAATTAAAAAAAAAAAAAAAAAAATAGTGGTTAAAACACCAGTCTCTCAAGTATGAGTGCGCGGGTTCGATTCCAGGTCAGGCAAGTACCAATGTAACTTTTCTAAAGTTATATGTACTTCCTAAGTATATCTTGGACACCAATGACTGAAGGTGAAGGAAAACATCTTGAAGAAACCTGGACTTTAAGTCTGAAATCGCCAACCCGCATTGAGCAAGCGTGGTGATTACGCTCAATCCTTCTCTGTATGAGAGGAGACCTGTGCCCAGCAGTGGGACGGTAAAAAGTTGATGATGAGGTCCTCACCGGACACGGCTGTTTCGGGAGGTTCCTGTCCCGTGTAAGGCAGGAGGAAACGCCAGGGTGTCACCACTGTGTGGATCGCCATGAAGACACTATGGAGCATACGGTGGAGTCGACGACGCGTTGTGTTTCACGCGCGCCTCAAAGAGATGTCAGCACATCGTGACGGGGTTCACCTTCTGGGTCAGGATTGCGGGTTGGTTATTAAAGAAACCGTGGCCCTGGCTTACAGGCAAGTGAAGGAACACGGGTAGGTTTTAGTCAGTAAAAGTCTGACACGCCCTTTCGCTCCTCCCAGAGCAGGAAAGGTCATTTGATGATTTCCCATTACAAACAAAAAAAAAGCCCCAAGATACAGACTGACTGTCTAGTTTTAGGTTTACTGGCAAATATCATATTGTAACCTAGTTGTGGGAAATATTTAAAGCCATTGAGAACTTGTATTACCTGAACAATAAATATATTTCTATTTAAATTCATACTCCAATGTTAAACAAATCAGAGATCCCATCGTGTATGGAGTACTGTGCAGTCACAAAAGGAGTGGTGCTGCTAAATGCCGTTTAGCAGCTTTGGACTCGGTGGAGATGCGTGCGGAAAGGCTAATTGGTGATCCAGATTTGGTTAAGACCAATCTACGATGCCTGCAACATAGGATTAGGGTTTGTATTTTGGATTGTGTGCGGGAATTAAGACTGATTTATACGGTGCAATTTAATTGCCTCTAGCATACATAAAATTGATGCAACAAATGCCTTGCATCGTCTAAATGGTGTTTCTTCGAGTCGCCAAAATTAAGTGGCAATAGGCGGGGCTCGTAGAACCGATGGCCGATTGGGCAGTAAGGTTCTGGAGTGGCGGCCACGTACTGGAAGACGCAGCGTAGGGAGGCCCCCAACAAGGTGGACCGATGACCTGGTAAAGGTCGCGGGAAGCCAATGGATGCGGGCAGCACAAGACCGATAATCGTGGAAATCCTTTGTCCAGCAATGGACATCTATAGGCTAAAGAAGAAGAAGAAATGTAAATCATTCTTTAAAAGCCCCTAATTCCGCCATCACCGTACCATCACGGACGACCCGTCGTACGGCGAGTATCCACCCTTATGTTGTTAACACAACTACGATCAGAACGCAACGCTTACATCGTCTTTTATACCGCGTACGTCGACGGTTTGGAACAATTTGCTTGGGGAGGTCTTCTTGTCTGATTAAAATATTAGTGTCTTCAAGGGCTCATAATAAACTCTTTACCGTCAAAGATTGTATCCCTGCTTAAGATGAGATTGCAGCCAAGTACTAGTTTATATAACGGAAAAAAAGAAACAATTTTCAACACTACACACATACTCCATTATTTATTTATCATTTCCGAACAACACCAGAGGAGTAATTCTTGATGGGTTGCTGGTTGGTTAAAAGAGAAACCATGGCCCCTGGTGCACAAGCAAGTGTAGGAACACGGATGGGTTTTAGTCAGTAAAAGTATGACACACACTTCTGCTCCACATAGAGCGGGGGAGGTCATTTAATTATTTCTCATCCACAACAAAAAAAAGGGTAATTCTCGGTGGTAGGCCATAACATCGACCGCCGGCAGAAGTTACCACCCACCAGACAAAGTCTTGCCGCCAAGCGATTTGTCGTGTTCCGGCATGATGTCTGGTGAAGCCGTACGGAGGACGGGTCTGAGCAGTTGTGTTGCCATGTGTGCCAGGTACGATGCACTTAATGTTGTAGCGTTGGGAATTTGGTAGTGGTTTGTCTTCAGATCAATCTCCCTTTGGCGCAGCATCGTTGGTCGTGTTGTTGGGTTTACATTGAATCACCTCGCTCAACTGCCGTCTTCCTTCCTATTCGCTCAGTTTTTCTGAGTGAATAGGCTGTTAATAAACTAGCGCGCTTTACCATCAACGATCGCATCACTGCTTACCATCAGGCGGGATTGCGGTCAAGCGCTAATTTATATGTAGATATTAAATATATATATATTTAAGAACGTTATCGGTCTGATCTCAGTCTCTCCTTTAGTCATATATATTTTGACTAGTTTTTGTCATTTGTCAATCGCCAAGATGAGACCTGCGACTACATTTGAGATGGTTTAAATGACGAAATCCTTCAGTTTTTAATCTGGTTATCTTGCAACAAAATGCGCCACCACACCTGACATGGCTCCCTATACCATCAAAATGTTCCCTAAATCTTATCCAAATACACAAATTCATACATAATCTCTAATTAGAAACCGCTAGAAACTTCGCCACCCCTGGATTGATTAGAGATCAAACAATAACCCCTGCGGCGCTCCTGTGAACAAGTATGTCCAAGTTGTACATTTTGAGTTGTGAGTGTAGAGTGTCCATGGTGCAGACGATTATTCGAAACTAAATAGTGCATTAAAACACAGTCGGGTAATTTAGACTTCATGACTACGCTTTCCGTGGTTAGTTTTTGGATCGGTGACCACCTACCTATACATACCTACCGAGACTTCTGCGTGTCTCGGAAAGTACCTCAGCGAATCGTTTGTCTCGGCTGTTATTCGTGCATTTTTGATAGTCGCTAAGGGAAGCCTACAAGTCTGATAACTAGACTTATCGTATTAACCACTTAGGGATAAGATTCTTGAGGTCAGCTATGCAGTAATTCATGTAAAATTCAGATATTCAGTGGTATCCAATCAGACTGGAAGTCAACCTCAATACAGTTAAGAAAAGGCTAAGGAGATGAAGACACAATTATTTTGATCTTAAAATTAATTCAAGATAATAGAACTATTCTAAGGTAAAAATTTACAACAGGTAACGTCTAAAACGGACTAACAGGAGCCCTACTATAACGTTTTGAAACCATGATTAAATCGTTGTGAGAAAGAGACAGGGTTATTCGTCTTGTATAGCTCCGTCTTTGTCTGACACTAGAACTTTGATGGCTTGAACACGTCATAGGCCAGATCAGTGCTCCAACTTGAACAAAATGTACCTCATGTTTTTGAACAAATTTTCAGTGGAATATATTGGACCAATACCAATGAAACCATTGCTTTCCTGTTTACTTTTTTATTATTTTAGGAACATTCCCTCCTTCCCACAATCTACAGACACACTACTCCAAGGTCCAAAGGTGGAATATTTGCCGAGCGAGTTCCTGACCGTTGTTGACAGAAACGATTTGTGCTCCACCATTGCTCTTAGACGGTAGTTCAAGGAGTTAACACTATCTAATTGATGTGTGCTTGAAGTTCAGGTGACTGTGGTAGCAGTAACAGAGTTATGAACTTCTAAGATGGAGGATGTGGGCTCAAACGACCCGCGAATTTTCCCGTGCTGTTGATAAACATGCATGGTTGTAGACTGTTAATTAATTTACCAGTATTACAACAGATACAACGTACCAACCAGTACAGAATCGGGTTTTGGTCATAAAATATTGAAGACTTATAAATGAGTACGCTGAACTAAATATAATGTTGACAGATGTTTTCTGAATCCCCCAGTGGTGGAATTTTTCATCGGCTTTTCCATGATTTAAAAAAACACATACGTAGTTTTTTTCACTTCAGGCCGTTCATAATTGCTGCACTTTTATATCCCAATAAGATTTTAAAGTAAAAATTAATTAATTCGCTAATTACACAAAAAGCGCAATGAAAATAAAACTCAAAAAACTATCTTATGAGCTGATTTAATAGAGTTCACATCAGGGATCAACGTCATACCTACAAACCCGCACGGCGGCACGCTTGCAACGTTCAAAGGCCGACACATTTTTATAAACACTATGAATTCTGTAACAATTCATTAACGACATAAATGACTATCATAATTTTATTAGTGGCATGCGGTCCAGCCTTTTCGCGAAGTTTGCGTTACGATGTCAGATACACCCTGTATGCATGCAGGATACATCTGACAAACTATGGGCTTAAATGTCACAGAATTGATGGAAGACAGTTAGAAGAGGCAAGCAGGCCACGTAGAAGACAGCGGAACGACCTGTAACTGGAAAGATTTCAATCAAACTGGTAGGAGAACTCGCGGGATGGCGAAAAATGGAAGATGTGGAAGGAAACTTTCAACCAGGAACAGAGCAAGATAGCATAATAAGCATCCTCATGGAACGTATAAGAAATATATGTTTTACTAAATTTATATAAAAACACTGTATTGTACACCATAAAAATACATTCAACATTGCCAAATATACAAGGGGCAGAAATATCGCTAATGCTTCTAGCCATTAAAATGAACAGAGATATGCCTAAACTTGGAATGGGACTGTCGTTGATGCTAATATTAAGCATACGACACGTTAAAATAGATACACAGATACATACATATCCAAAATCAAACATAAATATACAATTTGTAAACAAAACCCCGTCCGACCCATAAGGATAATAAAGGTTAGGTAAACACATGACCAAATAAAATATCAAATTTTACATAATCATCATAGTAATAATCTTTTTTTTTTTCGGGAATTAATTCCAACTTCCGCAAAATTTCGTATTTTTTTAAAAAGTGCCTACACCTTTTTTGGCGGTATTATTATGAGCGAATTGCCCGAGCAAATTTTTTTAGGGCTATTTTTTAGGTTTAGTCCGGCTTTGTAGGCAGTTATCGATATCTTACCAGACCTTCACGGATCAGACAGGGTTTTCTTTACATATTGTATAAATAAACCAATGATGTCGAAAGAAATAACCAGAAATTAATCAAATAAAAAGCTTTTATATAATATAGAGGCTCGGAATCGCGCGTCTATCAAAATCATTAAAATGAACGCGAGGACAGTCGCGCTCGTATTTCGATGGATACACCCAAATTTCCATCAAATATATGACACGGCTTAAGTCATACGAGGTAAGCGATTATCGCTTGCTAAAGCTAAAGTTCTCTAGATGAACGGTGACTGCTATATAGCGTTTGTAATTTACCGGTGAATAGGAACGAAGTAAATTTCTATTCTTTGAAAAACCTAATTAATTTGACAGTCTTCCGCAGCGTGTGTAGGCCCCCGACAAGGTGAACTTTTGACCTGGTGAAAGTCGCGGTAAACCGCTGGATCCGAGAGGCGCAGGACTGGCAGTAGACGTTTTTCGGCTGAAATAATGATAAATTTGGGAGTATTCATTTGTAATAAATGGATTTGGCTACTTTGACCAAACTGGGCAATCCCAGTAGTGAGATCCTGTAACCATCTCAAAGTGAAAACTGTGGAGTGAGCTCGGAGTGAGTTATCATTGCATATAATGCTAGGGATTGACACCGCTGACATCTTACTCTAAACTCACTTCACCTGACGTTTCTCGGTGAGTTCTTTACAGAATCAATCTGCAGTGTGAAGACATGAAGGCACCTATCTCAGCATAATGCTGTGATATTGACATTAGCTGGAGACCAGCAGTGGCCCAGTGGTATCAGCCAAGTCTTGCAAGTTGTAGGTCGTAGATTAGAACCCAGTTTACTTTGTGTAACTTATTTCATCACCACTTCTCTCAAAACGACGAAGGAAAACATCCTGAGGAAGAATGTGTCACATGTCCTAGAAGCAAAACTTCGAAGACATGTGACATCTACCAACCCGCAATGGGTTTGCGAGGTAAATTATGGCCCACTTCCCTGTCTCCTAATATTGGGAATTTGATAGGCTGATTATGTATTGACATTAGCTTATTTTATTCCGTGGTGCTTGGCAATCTGGGCTTCTCCCAGTTGCAATAATGTCCCTTTGTGCCGATTGGCCTAGTTCTGTTCTGTCTCCTGCTTGTTATGGAGGGAAGTGGAAAAAATATCTTTTGTCTTACTCCTCCGCTATTCTTTTCTGATTAATTTCGTTGCGGGACCCAAGAATGTTGAATCGTTACTCCGGGACTCGTCGAGCTTCATTGCTCGGCGTTTTTCTGGCGGTCTCCACTGTTGATTCTGGCTTTCAGGAGTTGCAGAGGGTGGGAAAAGTGTGGCGGGTTGACATTAGCTTACATATTTTCGTAATTCAAACTACCGCACTGTAGCTACTCATATGCTCATATACCTTTGTTGCTACGGGTATACTTCAAAATCTTCCAGTTTTCCGCTCTCGCAGCCGCTTCTGCCTCAACCCGGTCATCGCATGCTCGGCACTCCCAAATTCTCATATAGAATAACACGATATGCAAATATAGGACATAAAGGTAATATTTCGTGATAACACTGTAAGGTAATTAATAAAATATGTCCTCTCAACTAGTGGGCGAGGATTGGGGCCATACGTATTAGATTTGATTGTTTTGTCGCATGATTTATTATTGTTGTTTTGACCTTAATTATTTTCGTATGTTAGCGTATTTTTGTTTTCAATTATGACAATTTCGAATTGATGCTTCGGAGGGCTGAGAAATTTTCCAGATTGGTTCTAATGACCATTGCAAGAACAGGTGTGGTGGCTAAGCAATAAAGAGCGACCAGGTTAAGCTACGCTTGATGCGGTTGGTTCGTGGATGGGTGACCATCTTTCCGGGAGTTACGCGGAGGATTTTTATTCAACTGTTATTCTCCCCTTTATTCATAAAAGTTACTTAAAATTAAACACGAAGTGAAGTGAAGACACAGATGAAGTGACCTTAAAGCATCAAAATGTATGGTTAATGAATCGCTAATGCGTAAAAGCAACGTTTGTGAATAAGGGGGTATGTAGCCATGGCCCCACCAAACCAAACATTCCGTGTTAATGAGTAAAATAGTTCAAAATATTAGAATGCAACGAGCATGTGTAATATCAAAAAAAAAGGAATTCAAAGAGCGTTGACAACCCTCTGGATACCCCACCCTGTAGGGAACACGTAAACTATCCATAATCAAAAAAAGATTTATAATTAAATACATGTACAACTGCGAACACTAGTCAATTAACATTAAAATGCCATAGGTACCTATGGCACGCTCCACCAGAAATATATTAAAGTAATAATATTAATAACGGTTACTTTGCATGCGTGTGGGCAATTAGTGGGCTTCGGTGACACGTTATGTTTGATTTAAATATCGAGAGCATTCTGTTTGCGAGTATACCTGCTGTAGGTTTAATGAGTAGATATAGTAAATTGGTATTTTAAACTGTACTTTTACAGAACATTTGTATTTTTTTAATACAGTGAAAACGTATATATATTGGGTTAGTCTTTTTTTATTAATTTCTAACTTGTTGTTATTTATTTTTTGGTTTTTGTGTGTGTTTTCCATACGATGCAGAAATATATTGTACGTTAAGAGCTTCCACTCTTAGCGTACAATATATTTCTGCATCGTTCTCACACGGTTGATTTCAACATGAATGGTGTAATCAAATATTTGTATCAATAGCTTGATAATTTAAAAGAGTGTCTTATTTGAAATAAATGCTTTGATTTGATTTGATATGTAAAGAAAACCCTGTCCGACCCATAAGGATAATAAAGGTTAGGTAAACACATAACCAAATAAAATGTGAAATTTTACTTTATCATCACAGGTAGTAATGAATACTACTAATAATAATGAATTTTCAATAATGTCCTTTTTTTTAATTCCAACTTCCCCAAAATTTGGTATTTTTAAAAAATGTGACAACAATATTTTCGACGGCATTATTATGAGCGATGCGACCACGTGCCGCGTGCCCTGCCCCCCTTTGCCCGCCCATATATTTCCTACCACACATGTATTAACTTACCTCCTTTTGCGAAATGATATGTATTTTTAGGGGTTTTTTTTTAAGTTCAGCTCGGCTTTGTAGGCATAAGTAAAATTAGTTATCGTTACCTAACAATACCTTCAAGTATCGGACAGGGTTTTTTTTACATATTGTATATTACTGAAACCTTCATATTATTTCATTAATCATCATCAACAGTACTAAAGTCGATAGACGTCCACTGCTGGACCTAAATAGACCTACCCGAAGCACCTGTACTTCGACCAGTACCAGGCTTCCAATGGGTTCCTGAGGCTTTAACGAGGTCGTCGGTCCAACTTGTGGGAGGCATTCCAAAGCTAGGTTTTCCTACACGCAGTCGCCACTCTAGAAGCTTTCGACCCCATTGCCCATCTGTTCTGCGAGCACGCCCACGCCCACGCCCACTTAAGCACAGTGCAAATATTTGTATGCATGAATATGAATTTTAGCACTGGTCTGGTCGTGCCTCGGGAAGTACGTTAAGCCGTTGGTCCCGGTTGCCATACGAATATCTAGTGGCAGTCATTACGGGTTGTTGGAGCCCTCAAAAGTCTAACAATTAGTCCAACTGCAATGCTTAGATATCGCCTTCGGGTTGTGGAGGTCAGACGGCAGTCGCTTCACGGAAAATATCGAAGTTCAGCCAAAATCAGTAATTAGACTGGTAAAGCCGACCCCAGACTCCAAAGCTGAAAAAGCTTGGGATGCGACTGGGATTAACGCTGAGTTGACGATGATGACCAAGTCACCAGCAACGTGGTAAGTGGTCTTATTTAATTCTTAATTTATGAAGGTAGTCGGGTGTGGCACGTTTATTGGTTTTGTATGCCGGCCGGGGAAAGCAACGGAATTCTCCGTATTACATGGTAGCAGAAAAGAATATTATTATTTTTCTTGTAAAGCACTGGGGCTTGCAACCATTTTAGAAATCAGTACGTGGGTCGTACATGTTGTGATATATATCATACCAAGTTTTCGGTATACGGGTTCGCGGATCGAACAAAGTTTTGGTAGTGAGAGCATGGGCCTCGTTATTTATATCATTTTGGTATGTTACTTGCATGCTAGTTGCACGGTAAACTCTGCTTTGCGAGATTTAGAATTCATGTGACGTCAATATGATGCATTGTTCATATGTGTCCGTTATAGATACCGCTACATTACAATTTATAAGCAAACGGCCACAAATCAGTAGCCGGCCATCGGCGGTCACGGCTCCAGAGAGAGGAACTTCCTAACAATGCGAGCTGTGTCAAAAAGTATCGTTTCTGAATGTAGCCCTTCATCCAGCTGCCAAACAAAAGCCTCGTCAGGCTCTTGGGCTTTGGACAATAGAACCACGAGCGCTCTGACAAGAGTCTGATGAAGAAGATTTATACCCATTATATATACAAAATATTTACCCAAATCTCACATGCCTATAACATTGCAAGCCAAGTAAAATTATTTAGTGGTTCTTAGATCATTTTTGTTAGTAATACTATGAGAAATAAGAAAGTATTTTCCTAATAAGGCTAATGTGAAAAAATATAGTAGCAATACGCTTGATGAACTAATAGGTATAATGAAAATAATAGGCACAACATTTTTATTCCTTGTGACATATATGATAATTACAGTTACACGATTTTGGTACCCAGTTAATAGCTGACTGAAATAAATAGGTAATAAATCATGGTACAAATGATTCAAACATATTCTGTAGTATCTATCACGTCTAAAGTCCATTTTAGATAATGGTGAATAAATTTTATCGCATGATTATTTGAATTGAACTTTAGTTTTAGTGATACGGAGCATGCTGTTGCTCCGTATCACTAAAACTAAAGTTCAATTCAATATAGAATAGCAAAAAAGTCTTTTTGTTTTTCAATAAAAATTTTCTTTTTTTTCTTCACTTTTCTTTCTTTTCGTCGAATCTTCTTGCGGTCAATGATTAGCAGGTTTTTCCAGGATATAAATGATAAATGATTTATATTCTAGAAGTGGATTTGTACACACTTTTTAATGTATTTTTTTTCTTCTTTTTAACTAGATAAATTCCGAGTTTCCTATCTGAATACGCAGAGAAGAAAGGCCGAAACAAACACACAGGTCAGAGTCTCTTTTAAAATCCAGTCTTAATTTTGGTCAGATTAAATGAAGATCATGTAGAATCGATGTCTGAAATTGATGGGTGGGCGTTTTGAGGGACTGTCTTATGTAATACTGACATTCAAAAAGTACTGATTCTCAGCCTAATTTGAGTAAATGACTTTTGATTTTGAAATGGTGTTCTGAAGAAAGAACCACAGGTTGAGTGGACACGTCCAGTCAGTGCCCGCATTTGTCAGTCGTGAAACTCAACACTCAAAACTTAAAACAGCATTTCAAGGCTGTTAAGACAACCATGTAAGGTGATTATTGTTGGCGTTTAAAATGAGAAAATCGTTCAAAGCACAAAAGAAAAAGTTAAAGTATCACTATACATTCTCTAAAAATTTTACAAAAAATTTTTTTGAGGATTGTTTTGCCTAAATAATAAAAATAAACTTTATTTATTCCAAAATATCTGGTTGATATTAATTTTTTTCAAAGTTTTTTTTGGCCATATAATTTTTAATATAATTTGGCACAGATGACAGCGCAAACGACAAGCTACTACAATCTCTCAAATTCCTTTATTAGATTTGCAACTTTATCGCTACATAATGCTATAGCGATAAAGGCTCAAAGTTGATTGGGAATATTTGACACTTTCTGGCAGGTTGACCCACTCTTGTCCATACATTCTCACGAAAGAAACATGATGAAAAGAAAATTTGTAATAGCTATAAATGAGCAAACATGACATTTCAACATCAAAGCATTTTTTTTTCATTTTTATCGCAGTGTCATTGGTATGTTAAATTCCAATGATTCGTGCGCCAATTTACGATTAGCTAATAACTTATCAGCTACGTAAAAATAGAATATATTGATTGATAGATTAAATAGTCCTTAGTAACTGATAAATTTAATTTAACTATGTAAACTAATAAAAACCAATAAATTATCTCTACTAGATAAAATATATTGTGGATAATTATGATTTATTAAGCCAAAATCTCTGGTGTCGTTCAGTAGTCAACATGTTTGCTAACAAAGTGGTTCTAATTACAGGTGGTAGCTCCGGCATCGGAGCGGCTACCGTGGAGTTGTTTGCTAAGGAGGGAGCTTCTGTTGCCTTCGTCGGAAGAAATGAAGACAAACTAAAGAAAATCGCTAAACGTTGTGAACAGTATGGAGCCAAACCCCTTGTCATCAAAGCAGATATCTCCAAAGACGAGGAAGCCAAGACCATTGTCCAACAAACTGTTGACAAGTTCGGGAAACTAGATATACTCGTCAACAATGCAGGGATATTACGGTATGCGAGTTTAATCCAACCAAATTTATTACAGAACTACGATGAGGTTATGAACACAAATCTGCGGCCCGTCATCCACATCACCAGCTTAGCGATCCCATACCTCTTACAAACAAAAGGGAACATCATAAATGTGTCCAGTCTTGCATCCACGTTACCTAAACCCGACATGATGTCTTACAGCATTTCAAAAGCAGGTATGGATCATTTTACAAGGTTTGCTGCTATGGAACTGGGTTCTTCTGGCATACGTGTGAACTCAGTCAATCCAGGACCGGTTAAAACGGACGTAATATTGAATTCTAACTTAGCTCCAGAATTACAAGAAGGAAGAGATATGTCGAAACTAACAGCACTGGGAAGAGTTTCAGACGCTGATGAGGTTGCTGATATAATCCTGTACCTAGCCAGTGACAAGGCTAGGAGTATAACTGGGTCGTGTTATGTTATTGATAATGGTTTTGCACTCGCTAAGTAAAAGCGCTTGTAATTTTTAGGTGATTCCCAATTATGTGATTGTAAATAAATATATTTATGAAAATTGTATAGTATTTTTTTTTGTATTAGATGACAGACAAATTACGTAAAAGTTATATATCCTAACTGTTTTTTTTAAGTAATAATAATTAAAAAGGTCATTCAGCTGTCTATAGACTAATACATTACCAGAGACGTCGTTTCATTGCTGACCCAGAGATAAAGCTTGTCCAATGATGCGTTAGTAAGTCAAAATTCATGGCCCAGTAAAATGTTCCCAACGCTGGGACCCAGATCTTCGCTCGCAGCATATACCTCGCAATAATCATGAAGACAGACAAACGGAATTATTATTGATCTAACTGCAATACTTCTATATCACCTTCGGCTTTTGGAGGTCAGACGGCAGTCGCTTCACACAATATCAAAGTTTAGCCAAATCAGCAGTTAGACTGGTAAAGCGGACCCCAGACTCCAAAGCTGAAAAAGCTTCAGAGGCGACTGGGATTAACGCTGAGATGACGACGACAGACGAACGGGGTATTTGCTTCGTGCACGATGGCGGATGTTGTTGTTGTTGGTGATTTATGAGATGTTGTTATAATTTTTCAACACCACACAAAGATAGTTTATAACTAGCAATAACACATAGGTTACTTTATTCCAGATATTGTAACGGAAACGAAACTTACATAACATAAGCTGCCTTATAATACGGCTACAGAAGACGCCAAATGTTGTTGTGTCAGAAGTTTAGTCGTGGAGGGTCTCTAGATCAATCTCTCTCTGGCGCAGCATCGTTGGTCGTTTTGTTGGGTTTAACATTGCATCACCATGCTCAACTGCCTCACTCAGTTTTTAAGCGAATAGTCTCTTAAGAAACTAGCACGCTTTACCATCAACGACTTAATCACTGCTTGCCATCAGACGGGATTGCGGTCAGGCACTAGTTTATAAAAATTAAATAAATAAGTCCGAGTTTTGATTGTCATTGGACAGGTGAAGTGGGCTGTTTTTATAAGAGGACTGAAATTTCACAGTGTATAGTTGAGACCCTATACGACCAAACTTCCGACACAACAACATTTGGCGACTCCAACACAACTGCTCAGACCCGTCTTCCGTAACCGTATTATAAGGCAGCTTATGTTGTGTAAGTTTCGTTTCCATTAGAATATAGGGACAAAGGTAACCTATGTGTTATTGCTGATTATAAACTATCTTTGTTGAAAAATTATAACAACATCTCATAAATCACCAACAACAACATTATCTTCCATCATCGTCGTCATCTCAGCGTTAATCCCAGTCGCATACGAAGCTTTTTCAGCTTTGTAGTCTGGGGTCCGCTTTACCAGTCAAACTGCTAATTTTGGCTAAACTTTGATATTGTGTGAAGCGACTGCCGTCTGACCTCGCATACGAAGCAAATACCCCGTTTGTCTGTCGTCGTAATTTCAGCGTTAATGTTAACACGATCAACGATGCTGCGCCAGAGGGAGATTGATCTGGAGACCTTCCACGACTAAACTCTCGACACAACAACATTTGGCGCATCGTACCCGGCACACATCGCAACACAACTGCTCAGATCCGTCCTCCGTACGGCTTTACCAGACATCATGATGCCGGAACAAAATGAATCCGTCGCATGTAGGGTATTTCAAACTACATCATGCGCAGCAAACATCATAATATTGCAACGCATGATATTTTTATTTCTTTAATTATTCAAATGTTGATTTTTTATTGACGTTGAGTCGTTATGGGACAAATGAAGTAATAATAATAAATAAATAAATTATTTATTTCTCAGCTTTGTATTTAATTTTAATAATGATTTTCTTAATTCTAAATAGCACTGATGGAAGTGGACGGAGATAATCTTTTTGTTACAACTAAAATTCCTTCGGTATATATTATAATCTTATCAATAACTAGCGATCGCCAGCGACTTCGTCGCGTGGAGTTAGTTATACTCCGCTTCTATTGGTCGCAGCATGATGTTATATAGCTTAAAGCCTTCCTGGATTAATGGGCTTTCCAACGCAAAAATAATTTTTCAAATCGGACCAGTAATTCCTGTGATTAGCGTGTTCAAATATACAAATGAACAAACAATGAAACAAACAAATTCTTCAGCTTTATATATTAGAATAGATTACTAAAGTACATACAACGTAAAGGTGCAATTAACGATAGATATATGTAATTCCTGATAATATTTGCTTTTATCACTGCCAAGCATGTGATATGTGTATTACTGCTTATACATCAACCGCATGCCGTTATCAATGACGAATTCAGAGCCAGTAATACCCTTGGCCGTATCTCTAGCCACATACAATATCATGTCAGCGATTTCACTAGTCTCCGATACTCTTTGTAGCGCAGTCTGCTTCGTAATGCGCTCCGTATTGACTTCCAAACCTTCAAAGATATCAGTACGGACTGGACCAGGACTGATCGTATTGACTCTTATTCCATAAGGGGCAAGTTCCAAAGCAAGACACCTAGTAAAATGGCACATTGCTGCCTTTGATGTCCTGTATGCTATGTTTTTCGGTCTTAACGTGCAGGTTCCAGCAACACTCGACACGTTAACTATGTTTCCTTTAGACTTGATGATGTGGGGAACAGCAAAGTATGAAATACGAACGGTACCTCGGATGTTAATGTTCATAACTTCATCGAAAGTGTTGAGGAAATCGTCAGACAGAATGCCAGACTCTCTCAATATACCAGCATTGTTGACAAGCACATCCAGTTTTCCGAATTTATCGATAGTCTTCTTGACAACCACGTCTGCTTCTTCATCTTTGGACACATCTGCTTTGATGGTGAGTGTTTCGGCTCCCAGCTCCTTACAACGGTCAGCAACTGCTTTTAGCTTGGTTTCGTTTCTTCCGACAATGGCTACGGATGCGCCTTCTTTAGCGAACAATTCTGCTGTGGTCGCACCGATGCCGGCACTACCTCCTGTGATAAGAACCACTTTGTTTGCAAAACTCATGTTAACCAAATATATTTCTGTATTACGTCTGATCTGTGATGCTGACATATAGCAGACTGATGTGATAATATTATCACTACATGTACTTATATGAAGATAACCGTGTTTTACAAAAACCGGCCAGGAGCGAGTCAGACTCGCTCTTTTAAAAACGGCAAAAAAATCACGTTTTTTGTATGGGAACCCCCTCTTAATTTTTTTTTTTTATTAGTGTTTTTAGTATTTGATGTTATTGCGGCAACTGAAATACACAATCTTTGAAAATTTCAACTGTCTAGCTATTACGGTTCATCAGATACAGACAGACGGACAGTCGGACAGCGAAGTCTCATGAATAGCTACCTTTAGGTACGGAATTACAACTACCTATATCGTCTTGTCAAAAAGGGGGTTTAAAAAGTGAACGGCATAAGAAGTTTATATAATACAAAAATCAACTTATAGTAGGTATAAGTGCATGCTAATTTGCGTTCGGAAATTATCTACGAATACGTAGCAACATTCAATCATTGATTATGGAATAAATGTTTTGATAAAGAAAATATATACTAAATTGTTTAAAAAAAAACTGCTTCTACTCTCCTCATATGTTTTTTATACCGTATATAAGTACCATACCATTTGACTAGAATATATAAAGTAGGAGCGCGATGGTAACATTGATTGATTGGTATTCACTCATATTGGACCATTGACTGGTATCCAAGATGGATGATACCATTTAAATCAAATCATCATTAACTAGAATATTTGTTTATTTTTTTTTAACGTTACCCACACTAGGAATTTTTCCTGTATCGTTGGTGCATTTACTGACATATAAACTCACATACTCAAACAGCCAGACCCGTAACAAATACTGGTAGGTTATATAAATATTTGTTCTGTGCGGGAATCGAAACCGCGACTCGCAGCGCAGCTGTCAATAGCTTAACCACTGCGCTAGCCGTGCAGTCGAACATGTGACAATTATCACGTTGCATGCGTATCAGATCGCTGCGTGATACGGGGGACGATATCATGCAGCTATCTCAGACAACGTGATAGTTGTAAGCGCAGCGCTGGCACGATTTGGCTATTTCTTTTAGGCTCACCAAGAAACAGCAATTCATTTTTACTATCAAAAGAAAAATGTAAGCAATGCCGCTGTTATAAAATGGTGAGATTATTCCAATTGCCAATTAAAGATAACTACTTATACCAACGCCAAGCTCCATAAAGAATAGAGGTAAAAACCAATTTAGGGTTATCACAACTCGTCTCCACAGAGTAGGCAACTCGTTCATGGGTCAATGTATACACTTTTACAACAAGCTTCCCATGGACATTCGAAACTTACCCATTAAACGATATAAAACCTATATAAAGGCCAAACTTTGCAAAAAGGGGTATTATAAAATCTCAGATTATTTAGAGGATAGAGAGGCTTGGGACTGAGCTGCTCGCTCTGGTAAGCATTGTTATTAAGCAATATGCGTAATTATAACGTAAATTATTGTAAACATTTTCATTTTTAATGTCTGGACTTTAAAAAAGACGATGATCCCTGAGTTTGTTTCGGCTATTTCTTCTCAGAGGTAGTCAGTTAGGAAATGCCGGCTTCATCTAGTTAAAAAAAAAAAGAAAAAAAGCATATGACGTGTAAAAGTGATCGGTGATCCTACTTGCTTAATAAACGATTTCATTTCATTTCATTTCACGTTTTACAAATATCCTGTTATTTACATGAATATTGCCTTTTACATGCTAACTATTTATTAACAATTCCTATTACAGCATATTTCAATAGAATCTAATGACTACATCAATAACTAAAATAACATGCATAATAACTTGGTATTTCGAAAAATCATTAAAAAGTCTATATTAATTTTACACGATAGGCCTACAAAAAAGAAAAAAGAAAGATGAATGAAATCCAGGTATTAAACACATTTTGTGAAATTTTTCGTATTTTAATTAATTGTAAATCAACTGCATAACACATACTGTAATACTTTCAAGTATGGAGTAATTATAACATAGACAAAGTAAGATTTTTTAGACACCGTTAATTTTTTTTCTAGGCATTAGGTATCATTCACTAATTCATCAGCCATTTAATGATTTCCCGTGCACACCAAAAAAGGTTAGAGTGGGTAATAGGCTTATAATAAACTGGTTCGCTTAGCCATCAACAATTGCAGAACTGCTTACCATCAGGCGGAATCGTGGTCAAGAACTAGTTTATAATTCAAATTCAGTGTGCAAATTAACCTTGAATTGAAATGCATAATTTCTATGAAAGATTAGATAACATTTTTTTTATTGCCTTATCATGTGTGTGACGACAGCGACGATATCTTTATTAGATTTGACCGCAATCCCGCCTGATGATAAGCAATGATGCGATTCTTGATGGTAAAGCGCGCTAGTTTATTAAGAGCCTATTCACTCTAGCCTTGAAGACACTCAAATTGTAGTGTGACGGAAACACCGCCGCCGGCAAATTGTTCCAGTCCCTCGATGTACGCGGTATAAAAGAAGAAGCGAAACGCTTCGTCCGGATCGCAGTGGTGTCAACAACGTAAGGGTAAACTAATATGTTACCTTCTACACTTTTATTAATGAAACGCATCAAATTGGGTTGTGTCCTAAAAATAATTTAATGTCCATCAGATAGATTTATAAAAAATATTGAATACGTATTTTTTATTTTTCTTTCATTCAAATACTTAGGGAGATGTATTGATTTGGAATGTCGCATGACATCACGTCGTGGTACAAAATATACCACGGCCTGACGTAATTAACCCCGACTCCGTAACTTTAATACGCTATATCTCAAAAGTTTTTGGTAATTTCGACAAAATAAATAATACGGGTCTTAATTTTTATTATTATTTATGAGACGGCCTAATTATTTTTTTGATTTTTATGCCTTGGACACATTCCTATTAAGATATATTTGTTAGCAATTTTCGATTATATTTGCAATAATACACAATTCAACATATTACCTTTTCAGCCTATAGAGGTCCTAAAGAAAGCCTCCTAAAGAAAAAGTGGAGGCTTTCCACAATGACCGGTGTTGTGCTGCCCGCATATATCGGTTTCCCGGACCTTCACCAGGCCATCGGTCCACCTTGTTGGGGGCCTCTCCACGCTGCCTCATCCGGTACATGGCCGCCACTCCAGAACCTTACTGCCCCATCGGCCATCGGTTCTACGAGCAATGTGCCCGCCGACTGCCACTTAATTTTAGCGACTCGAAGAGCTATGTCGCTGGCTTTGATTCTTCTGCAAGTGTCCACGATTTGATGCCGCTGAGTAACTCTGAACATAGCTCTTTCCATCGCCCTTTGTGTGACTTTGTATGAGACTCTTTGTCAGCGATTGCATCACTGCTTACCAGAAGCGGGATTGCGGTTAAGCACTAGTTTACAAATTATAGAAAATACATTGACATGACATAGTCATAAGAATATGGTTCCATAACTATTTGATATATTTCCACAGCCAGCAATGAAGGTCAGTCAATAGGCGCGTATGGGCAGAGTATAGCTAATGTGTGATATTACTATACAGGTTAAGATCGAACGATACTGCAAAAGTCATAGAGCTACCACATGTAACCATTTTTAAAATGATGAGGAGTCTATCAATTCGGTTGTTTTTCCTTTTTTATTATTATTACTTGGAACTTTTAAATGTCCGTTACTTATAAGCCAATTTGATTTTAGTTTTGAAGTATTATTCATAAATAAACTAAAACAACCGGCTTCCAAAAGGAGACTACAAAGTTAAAAATAACTTTAATCTCGAAATACGCAATGAAAATGCGAACCCGACGACACCAAATTCCAAAATTAAAGTTATTTTCTACTTTGTGTTGCCTTTTCTCGAAGTAGATTATTTTCTTGAACTTAACCTTTAATGTACTGTTATCGACAGCATTTTATTTAATCTCAAACGGTTTTATGACGTCATTCTAGCGCGAATGATACCCTCCGAACATGACCAGAGATAAGATATTTAAAATAAAAATATCAGTCTGCAAATATTTGTCGTTTTATCAAGCTCGGAAGTTTAACACCAACCATCACCTTTACAAAGTTTTGCTGACTAATCCCTACTAATATTATAAATGTGAAAGTAACTCTGTCTGTCTGTCTGTCTGTTACGTTTCACGTCTAAACCACTGAACTGATTTTATTGAAATTTGGTACAAAGATAGAGTTGACCTTGAGAAATAACATAGGATAGTTTTGATTACGGACTTTTGAAGAGTTCTCTTGGATCTCCACGCGATCGAAGCCGCAGGCGGAAGGCTAGTTTATCATATCAGTGTATAAATATTAAAAATACATATATACATATCTCGACATTTTATCTATCAAGCTGTAAAAACCATGCCGAGTGAAAAAAGTGAGGCGTCATCTGCTAGGGACGCATTTAAACCAGTCAACTAACAAGTACCATACATAAAGTGTATCTCTGACATCGACGCACAAACGAGTACCATGGATCCAGTACATGATTCTGAACCCCGCAGTGGTGGAATTATTCGTCTATTTTTTCCTGATTAAAAAAAAATAATATTCAGTTTTTTTTCACTTTAAACCGTTCATAATTGCTATACTTTTATAACCCAATAAGATTTTAAAGTAAAAAATAATTAATTCGCTAATTACACAAAAAAGCGCAATGTGAACAACACTCGAAAAACTATCCTATCAGCTGATTTAATAGATTTCACATCAGGGATCAACGTCATACCCACAAACACGCGCGGCGGCACGCTTGCAACGTTCAAAGGCCGAGCCGACACATTTTCACAGCCGACTATCATAATTTTATTAGTGCCATGAGCCTTCTCGCGAAGTTTGCGTTACTGTGTCAGATACACCCTGTATATTAAAACATACATTTAAATCAATTAGGTAAATTAAAAAAAATCGCCCCTTCTACTCGTTTGATAAGAATCTATTATTACAATAAAATCCTAGTTCGGACCGCTCCCATACAAACTGTATGATTTCATACAATTACTTCTTGTAATGGTGACAAACGCTTCGTGTATCATTAGTTTCTATTCTGAGTTCCGTTTAAGTTATTAAAAAGGGCTATTCTGTAAGTCATTGTTGTTTGTAGAATGTTTTTTTTAAGTTGATTCTAAATGATTCGGAGTACGTACTCGAACATCTTTGTATCATAGTTCTAAGTAATAATAGTAATAATATTGGAGACTCAAATCTGGCCTTCATATAATCTGACTAATATTATGTGTGACTTTGAAAGAGATTATGACGTCTAAGTTTATAACTTGACTGTAGAGTTGAACTTCCTGAGACACTTTCGTGCTAGTTTTTTTACATCGATTCTTTTCAAGTTTTGTTTAATCTTTATTTTTTGTTTTTATTTGATAAATGTGTCTGATGTATTGTATGTCTTTAAGTCTTTGTTAAATAAATATATTTTCTTTCTTCCGTTCTTGTTCCTCTTCTTCTGTCTATAGAAAGAGGTCCAATGCTAGATAAAGGCCTCCCCAAGTGACCCTGCCGCAATGACCGGTCTTGTGCTGCCCGCGCCCATCGGCTTTCCGCGACGTTCACCAGGTCGCCAGTCCACCTCGTAGGGGGTCTCCCTACACTGCGTCTTCTGGTACGTGTCTGCCACTCCACCACCACACTGCCCCATAGATCATCGGTTCTATGAGAAGTGTGAATTTAAAACTAGTACATATATTATCTATATTCAACCTTTATAGTTACAGTTTACTGGCAATGTTAATATCTCCTATAATAACCTAATTTGTAAATGCTTATATAGGTTGATTTTAGGCCGTGAATTATTTGTGGAGACACTCTAGCGCACAGGCAAATGAAGGAATTCGGGTGGGTTTTAGTCTTAGTCAGTTAAAGTCTGACACGCACTTCTGCTCCGACTAGCAGGTAATTGCGTATTGTGACAGTTCAACAACATTGATTTCGTTATTTATGTTGTTGAGGAGATACATTTCAAACATATGCAGCAATGGATTAGCAATAAACTTCGAAATGATTCCAACTGATAGTAATAATGTCTAGAACAAGTAAAAAAAAAATCAGATGAATTATCAATCGATAAATTACATTTATTGAATAAAATTGACATAGATGACAGTTTTACATGGCAAATTGCCGCCAAGCGATTCGTCGTGTTGTGGCATGATGTCTGGTGAAGCCGTACGGAGGACGGGTCTGAGCAGTTGTGTTGCGATGTGTGCAGGGTACGATGCGCCAAATGTTGTTGTGTCGGGAGTTTGGTTGTGGAGGATCTCCAGATCAATCTCCCTCTGGCACAGCAACGTTGGTCGTGTTGGTCTTGGGTTTAACATTGCTTCACTTCGCTCAACTGCCGTCATTCTTCCTATCCCTAAGTTTTTTTAAGGCTTAATAAACTAGTGCGCTTTACCATCAACGATTGTTTACCATCAGGCGGGATTGCAGTCAAGCACTAGTTTATAAATATAAAAAAAAGAATTTGAAAATCATTCCTCCGATAAAGTCAAACTAAAATATTATAAAATAAATCCGTATAAAATAAAACTAATAATTTGCTGTATTTTTCTTAAATTCGTTGTCAAAATAGTTGGTCCAGTAATCCGCCATTATGTTGAACGCTCGGTGTCTGTATATCGACATTCAGAAGTGAAGCCGAGTGCTGATAATGCAGATCACACACTGCTCAAAAGGATTGACAGTAACGGTTGATAATTCTACCGTACCGCGTCTAAACAAACATTGCTTACAAGCCAGATTGTTTCTTACTATGTGGCTGTTCGCTGCAAGCAGTTGTCTCGCAGATTGGCAAATGCTCGACTTTAGTGAAAGCTTCACTATTTACAGCGTTTGTCAGTTATCCAATACATGCAGTCTATGAGCCAACCAAACACAGAGGGCATACAGCGCTCTGCACGTACATATACCTAATACAAGAATTCTTTTAGGGTCTTGATGGAGTTGTCGCGCTAGTGCAGTGACTTTCACGCTATCATGCGCAAGCGTTCATTTTGCGTAAGGTACGCGCCAGACACAATATCATCTACTTGCCACTCATCATGATCATCAACATCTCAGCGTTAATCCCAGTCAAATCCGAATATGTTCCGTGAAGCGACTGCCGTCTGACCTCCACAACCCGAAGGCGATATAAAAGCATTGCAGTTAGACCAATTGTTGGACTTTTAAGGGCTCAACCGTAACCACTGCCATTAGATGTTCGTACGGCAACCGGGACCAATGGTTTAAAGTGCTTCCCGAGGCACGAGCAGACCAGTGCAAATATTCGTATTCATGCATACAAATATTAGCACTGCCCGAGGATCGAACCGGTGTTGTTGATCGTGTTGTTTTCTGGTAGTTGTAAGTAATAACAATAGTTTCCAAGTCATGTGTACCTGTACCACTCTGAAATCATGTCTGAAATAAAATATTTTCATCAAAATATCAAACTACTATAAAACTACTAAATAATTTTACTATTTTTTTTTTAATAATTATAAACTAGCGCTTGACTGCAATCCCGCCTGATGGTAAGCAGTGATGCAATCGTTGATGGTAAAGCGAGCTAGTTTATTAAACCCTTTCACTTAAAAAACTTAGTGAATAGGAAGGAAGACGGCAGTTGAGCGAGGTGGTGCAATGTTAAACCCAACAACACGAATAAAGATGCTGCGCCACAGGGAGATTGATCTGGAGACCCTCTACGACCAAACTCACGACAACAACACTTGGCGCATCGTATCCGGTACACATCGCGACACAACTTCTCAGACCCGTCCTCCGTACGGAATTCACCAGACATCATGCCGGAACACGACGAATCGCTTGGCGGCAAGACTCTGTCTGGATCGTGGTAACTTCTACCGGCAGCCAATGTGGCCTACCACCGAGAAAACAAACTATCTCCAAGACTGTGTGTCACATAAGCCTGGTTCGCAGTGGTTTGTATTGAAATTTTTGAATATGCCAACACTCGAGCAGCTTGCTTTTGAGAGTATCCGAAAATATTCGGCGTAATTATACACGGTGGGGTATTTCGAATTTAGTTTGGCCTCTTCTAGTGTTTTTTCATGCGGGTTTGCTCGCGTTTTGTTATGTTATTGGATAAAAGACGAGACGAGTTACCGACGCTATCTGTTACCATCTGTGATAACTATTTGGAGTTGCAGCGTCACAAAAAAATGGTAAAGTTTTTCAGAATCACTTACAGTTAGATGTACGAATAAAATCTTAACATTTGCCGGAAAAAAAACATTGAAAACGGTGAGATATTTTATAGTAATGAGCCGCCCACTCGTAGTCCAATGAGTTAGAGACGGACAAACAAACAAGCAAGCAAGCAAACATACAAGTGAAGCTAATAAAAAACATATAAAAAGTAAATCAATCATCGCAAAAGTTTGTAGCAAATTCAATTATTTTGATAGACAAACCGACTTTTATTCCATTTTTTGCATGCTATGAGAGTAATCCGCGAAATCCAAGGGGAGGCAGCCTTGTCTAGCCACTCGCTGCTATAATGTGCATATTGTAGATCACGGCTTCAGCAGTGGATGAGGCATCAGATTTTTGGAGGAGGTGCCGTAAGCTCCTCCATTATTTGTAGATAACCAAGCTAAAGAAAAGCGCCATGCCTGCTCAATGCGACGTTGTATTGTATAAATTAGGAAGAAAGACGGATAGTTTGAATTCCCCCACCTTCTTTTAATTCCATTTCGAACTTTATTTTAATAATTATAAACTAGTGCGTGACCCGCAAGCCCGTCTGATGATAAGCAGTGACATAATCGTCGATAGTAAAGCGTACTAGTCAATTAAATGCCCATTCACTCAAAAAAATTGAGTCAATAGGAAGGAAAGCGGCAGTTGAGCGAGGTGATGCAAAGTTAAGCCCAACAACACGACCAACGATGCTGCGCCAGAGGGAGATGGATCTGGACCAAACTCCCGACACAACAATATTTGAAGCATCGTACACTGCACACATCGCAACATAACTGCTCAGACCCGTCCTCCACACAGCTTCACCAGACATCATGGCGGAAGACGACAAATCGCTTGGCGGCTTTGTCTGGTGGGTGGTATTTAACTTCTGACAGCAGTCGATGTTATGGCTACCACCGAGCACTACACCTCACGCCCCTGCCTGCGGTAGCCACCTAGGCTAGTAAAAAATATGTGTAGTCGGAGTACCACAGCGAAGCAAAAGCCTCCTACCACTTGATGCAACGCTTGCAAACCCACTCGTCCTCTTTCCAATTTCAATGGAACCTTAATAATGTTAATCCTTAGCATTAGTTGGGACGACAGCTCACTCTATACGCACACTTCACTTAAGTTTCCGTGGTGAAATGATTACAGAAACGTACTGACATTCTTTTTGATAGTGATTAAAATCACTAGGCCACCACGACTTCGACTTCGACTGAAGGTGAAGGAAAACATCTTGAGGAAACCTGGACTTTATGTCTGAAATCGCCAACCCGCATTGAGCAAGCGTGGTGATTACGCTCAATCCTTCTCTGTATGAGAGGAGACCTGTGCCCAGCAGTGGGACGATAAAAAAAAAGGTTGATGATGATGATGATGACGATGGAGTCGTCAGGAATATCGAATTGGAGGTGGATGAAACCGAACTGACAGAAATATTACACTGTGAATATGATATTGTTTACGTGAAGCGTTTGAAACGATTCACGGAAGAAGGAAAATGTGTAGATAGTGAAACAGTTCGCATTTATTTTAAAGGCCCTATGGTACCCCCGATGGTTGAGGTATACGGCTGCAAGTTTAAGGTGGCATACACATTTTCAGTAACACAATGTTCGAACTGCTGGCGTTCTGGTCATCTACTACGTCAGTGTCCTAGTAAAAGGCCTATATGGCCAAAGTGTGCTGGATTTCATGCGAACTATGAAACAATGCAATATCAATTGTAATGGTACACACGTGTTCCAGTAAGAGTTGTCCCTTTTTATTGAAAGAAAAAGAAATACGTCGAATTATGTCTGCTATGAATTCTACTTATAAAAAAGCACTTGATGTTTACCTTAAAGAGAGAGAAACTGAAAAGAATATGACTTTAAATTATAGGAATGAAAATGATGAACGCGAAATACAGTCAATCACAAGTAATGATAGTAACACCCCAAATGATTGTCAAAAAACCCATTCCTTTAGAGACATTTTAGTGGGAGAAACCCAAAAACCAAAGGCACTAGACTATGAAAAGAAAAAGCCTGCCCAAGTAAATATGACATCAGTTTGAAAGAAGACAAAAAGAAAAAGCACAGCGAAAATATGATTATTGGGGAACAGGGTATTGAAGAGGAACCTGTAGGAAGTCATAATGATGAGGAGCAGAAGCAGAATGAAAGTCTAATCGGAAGAAAAACAAACCGGAAAATTCTTCGTTTTGGCAGTTAATGAAACGGATTAAAGACATCATTCTTTCAAGGAAACAGTTAGATGAGAAGATCACGGAACTATTGAAATTAGTTTTTGAAACTCTAAAACACTTTTTAGTAGAAACAATAAAAGGTGGAGAATGGTTAAATAAGCTATTCAATGGATAGTCCCCAGCACGAGTCAACTTTAAACATACTGCCAAAATTAGTAGAATTTGAATGCCTATTTCAAGAAAATGCTCACGTTGCTATTGTTAGTGAAACATGGATTGAGCCGGAATCTCACAGTCACATTAGTGGTGTAGCAATTATCACTCATCATTCCATAAAGACACAAGTATCGTGTTTCATACTGAATGATTAGCAGATATTTTACTTTACAAAATAGTTCATAAGGTTTTGAAGTCGGAATAGTGTAAATCTTGCATTAGGTTATGGTGGGGCTGGCATGGTCGTATTGTGACCTAAAGCCCCTAAATTTCTACTAGATAATAAAACAAAAAAACCTCTAAAAAGGTCTGATTCCCCACAGTACTTCACACCAGGGCAGCTTCTAATGTTGTACAAAGCACAGGTCCGTTCGTGTGTGGAGTACTGCAGCCACATTTGGGCTGGTGCTGCTAAGTGTCACCTGGCCACTTTGGATTCGGTGGAGAGGCGCGCGAAGAGGCTGATTGGTGACCCTGATTTAACTCGAGTTGGTCTCCAAAGCCTAGAGCACAGGCGTAGAGTAGCCAGCCTTTCGGTGTTCTATAGGATACATTCTGGGGAGTGTGCGAGGGAATTGCACGATTTAATTCCCCCATCCCCGTTCCACCATCGGACGACCCGTCGTACGGCGAGTTTCCACCCTTATGTTGTTAACACCTCTACGATCCGGACGAAGCGTTTCGCCTCCTCCTTTATACCGCGTACATCGAGGGACTGGAACAATCTGCCGGCGGCGGTGTTTCCGTCGGACTACAATTTGAGTGTCTTCAAGGCTAGAGTGAATAGGCTCTTAATAAACTAGTGCGCTTTACCATCAACGATTGCGTCACTGCTTACCATCAGGCAGGATTGCGGTCAAGCGCTGGTTTATACATTAATAAAAAAAAAAAAAAAAAAAACCTTTTTTATATTGCTAATAATTTGAAATTGTAATTTACCATATCCATTACGACAGAGCTCCCTGAGCAATGTACATTGTTTTGTTGTTCCAAGTCTCACACGTCAGGTTATGTAGTAGTCGTTTCTTTGCTTCAAACTGACAGTTCTTCGAGTCCCGGTAGCCATGTTGCTGGACGTAATACTGATTGATGTTACTAAAGGGCCTGGCATCCTAAAATCGCGCCATTTTAATATTTTTCAAAATGGCGACCACGCATATATCCTTTATGTATTATTGATATTAGACGTTAGAATCACTCTGGAAGTCAAAAGTAATCAAATATCTACATGTATATAATATAATCATTTATTTATTCAGACTACATGCGATCCATTATGCTAGTAATAATCTTAGTTAGCCTATGTTAGCATAAACAATAGTAATGTTTTAGGTGAAGTTATCTTGGAGTGGGCTGTCATTCCAACTAATGCTAGAAATCGACACTCTTGACATCTCACTCCAAGCTCACTGTTATTTAACAAATGATCGCTCTGGGCAGCAGACTTTTACCGACTAAAACCTTCTCGTGTTTCTTCACTTGCCTGTGCGCCAGCGCCAAGGATTTTTTTTTAACCAACCCGAAACCCTGGCGCATGAGGCATCGGTCCTCGTGGACGCCGTCACGATGTGCTAACATCTCTTTGAGGCCCGCGTGAAACAAAACGCAACGTCGACCCGAGCCTGGTCCTTACCGGGGGACAAGCTGCTCATCGCTCGCCGCTCGCAAGCCCACTCCAAGCTCACTTCACATAACTTTTTCAGTGACATTTTTACAGTATCGCTCGGCTATACTTTGATTATATAGTACTGTTGAGTTTCATGTGAATTCAGAATGAATTTCTATTGAAAAAAATCATGCTTGTTGTTGCACCATAAACTAAACCATAATGTGTAAGAAATAAAGTTATTTTTCCATGATCATTGTATTTGTTTGGATTCTTGGCCAATATGTCGTTAATAGAGATAAGCTGTTAAATGAGTATTATGTGTTTCGCTGTTTTTTTTTTTAAATTATAATTTAAACCAGCAATCCAGTCTGTTGATGGTAAAGCGCGCTGAACTTAAAAAAAAACTGATTGAAGACGGCAGTTGAGCGAGGTGATGCAATTTTAAACCCAACAACACGACCAACAATGCTGCGCCAGAGGGAGATTGATCTGCAGTCCCTCCACGACCAAAGTCCCGTCACAACAACATTTGGTGCATCGTACCTTGCACACATTGCAACACAACTGCTCCGACACCACGCTACTTCACCAGACATCATGCCGGAACACGACGAATCGCTTGGCAGCAAGACTTTGTTCGTTGGGTGGTAAGTTCTGCCGGCAACCGATGTTATGGCCTACCACCGAAAAAACCACGGAGGTTTGTTGTTCAAAGGACCGATAGATGTAAAAACCTGCCCCCTAATCGGCGAACACATTTTTGTCAAATGAATGCGACGAGTTGGCATCAGTCGGGATCGTTCGAACCGTCCATTGGTCCCTTCGGTCCAAACGATTCCAACTATACTTTTTTTTTTCTTTCTTTTATGGCTTCGCATGGTTTGTGCATTTAGCCAATGTCACGTAATAAATTGTACATGTCGAAAAAGACGGCCGCGCGACCCGTCTTACGATGGAGGTTTGAGACAAAGTCATGATGTGGCCACTATGCTGCGATATTTCACTGTTCTTTATGAATTATTTACTGAATGCAGTTTTTAGTACATAAATCACGCAATCCGATGAAAAATGAGCGTGATACTCAGCTTGACTTTCCCGCCAAAACCCCCCCAACTATACTTAGTGGGATTTTTCTATTCTATTCTATTTTTTTATGGCAATGGTGCCGATGTCGATAATAGGGATGTTCCTGGGTAAAAAAAAAAATCTATTTAGTCCGTCATTCAGATTATAGAAAAATATTGGATACGTATATTTTGTTTTATCAAATCAATAAAAATTTACAAATATAACAGCCATCAAAGATCAGGAGTGGTGGCTGGTGACATCACTGGTCGCTAAAAAGTGTAGAGTGCAGTGACGTCTTCATTTTTTGTTTATATGAAAAAAGAAAAAATACGTGTCTAGTATTTTTTGGAAATCTGACTGACGGACTCATTGTTTTTTTTTTTTTTTCAAATACCCTATTCTGCCAATGTCTAATGTGATATGAGAAAACGTGCAGAGGCAAAGAAATAAACAATAAAATAAATTTTAAAAACACAATTCTAATCCAATAATAATTTGATAAGACTGTATTTAATGTGAAACTTGTAGACAAGTGTTAGTTCATCCATGATGTCGTCGAGTTGACACAATTCGTCTTCACCTTTTATGGCATGATTGATGCACTTTCTCCAATTTTCCGTCACTTCCTTCAGGCTTTCTTCAAATATTTTTTTTCCGTCTATTATTTTAAAAGTTTTGTTGTTCCTGGCGACGTACCCCTTAGCTTGAGCCCAAACTAACTCTATTGGGTTTGGGGATATCTTAAGGCTAAAGTTTACGACACCAACCCAGTTGACGAATTAAATGAATTAAAGAATCGTATTCGCAAAGAAATCCAAAACAACACAACAAAAACATGTAAAGCTTTTATCGAAAATTTCCGCTCTAGATTGCAGTAATGCCAGAATAATGAATTGATGATGAGATTGAAATTGATTGCATATGGATGATATGATTTTTAAGAAAGATATTCCCTTTTTATATTCTATCGAAAACAATAAACACTTTTAATGTACCTACTATCATTTTTTATCATTATTTCAAATCAAATCAAATAATATATAAAGCTGAAGAGTTTGTTTGTTTGAACGGGCTAATCTCAGGAAGTACTGGTCCGATTTAAAAGTTCTTTTTGCGTTGGATAGCCCATTAATTCAGGAAGGCTTTAGGCTATATAACATCACGCTGCGACCAATAGGAGCGGAGTATAACTATCTCCACGCGAACGAAGTCGCTGGCGGCCGCTAGTTTCAAATAAAAACGGACTTTTGGTCCACCCTGTATTTTTATTTATACAGTATGTTAAGAAAACCCTGTCCGACCCATAAGGATAATAAAGGTTAGGTAAACACATGACCAAATATAATATAAAATTTTACGTAATCATCATAGTACCGATACAAATGAATTTTGAAATAATCTTTTTTTCCTGGGAATTAATTCCAACTTCCCCGAAATTTGGTATTTTTGAAAAAGCGACAACACCGATATTATTATGAGCGAATAGCGATGCGACCACATGCCGCGTGCCCTGCCGCCCGCCGCCTCCGCCGCCGCGCGCGGAAGTGTGGATAACGCAGATTGATTAAGTTACCTCTTTTTGCGAAATAATATTTATTTTTTTAGGTGGATTTTTTTTTTTAAATTCAGCCCGGTTTTATATGCATTAGTAAAATCAGTTATCGATACCTAACAACACCTTCACGGGTCGGACAGGGTTTTCTTAACATACTGTATACAAATAAGAGACAAACAAATACAATTATTCAATGAATCTACCGAATGACAATAACATCAGACATATTTACTGTGAACCTTATTTGCATATTTTAAAATATTTACAAACATTCTTCGTACACGAGAGCGCCGCAGTCATACAAATTTAAATGAAACCTTATAACTATAAAAACGTACTTTATTTCTTACGGAGTAGAGTACACATGAACAGAAAATGTTAACATTGTTTAAAATACCAATACCATTCGTCCCCCTAACCGTATCATGCATTGCAAACGTAAAACATAGCTGATAGATCCAGTTTTCGCGCCAATATCGCCTTTACTGTCAAACAATAAGAATTTGATGTTAGAAATTTTGGCGGCAAATGCCAAAATGTGTTTTATATTTAAAATTCAAAGAAACAATATCGGGTGTGCATACAGTTCTATTTTCGTCGCATCAGGATATTTTATGAGCGTAGAGGGAAATACGACAGTTTTCTCTAACTGAAAAAATGGCTGTTGAGAATTTATTATACGTCCTTGGGCGCCATGTTTTAATCACGCGTGAGTGTTGCCCGTTCATACAGGTAATTCGTTCTGCATTGTTTTTAATCTTTATTACCGTAGATATTTTATTGGAGGAAGGAGTGCCGAGCCAATTAATTAGAACGATAGAACATAATATTGTGATGCATGACATGTAATCTTTTTTTTTTTGTTTATTTAGAATAGGTTGGATAAGTACTGTTTATCTGTGTTCCCGGTGTGATGTAAAAAATTAAAATCTTCGTACCTATACAATCAAAGTTACTCATTCTTAAATAAATAAGAGGTAAAATATTTATACCATGAATCACAATAAACCTTTTTTCTTTATTTAAATAAGAGAAAATAGGTACTGATTCCGATAAATAACATTTCATACTACTTCAATTATACAACAAAAAATCAAACTCATTGAATGGGTGAAACGCCCCAACCATAAGGAAACATCACTTATAACTTAGAAATATACATAAAAACAGGTCCTTGGGGTAATCTTTGGAATGTATTCAATAACATGCAATAAAGGCTGAATAGGAACCTGACCCTTGCCTCTTGACTGAGGATTCGGACAACCAATTGAAAATCCGTAGGAAGAAATCTTTTGAATCTATGTTCAGTGGAATTATCATCACTACATGTTATAAAACACAGTCACTTTCTTTTTCCCTATGTCCCCTTGAATGATTAACACCCGAATACTGAAAAGCCACTCAAATCTCATTCTCACCTAAAGGCTACTTAAAGTTAAGCATCCCTCAAATTTTAAGTGGTATACACAAACGTCACTCAAGCAATTGGATGCCGTGATCAAGCAAGCAGCGCTCAAATGTTTACGTCATGGCAACATTCTGCGAAAAAAATGATACTCAGCACGTTCTCAGTTACAATTTATTTTGGCTTACGTCTTGTATTCTTTTTACGCAGTGTTCTTTGAATAAATATTTTCTAAACTTATTAATTAGTTGAAATTTAACAGCTATTAGAAGTATAATTTGCATTATGATCTAAATTATTTATATTGAAATGAGATAAATATCAAAAGAAGACATCAGAAAATAATATTTACTTGCTAATATTGTTGTCGTTGATTGGAACGTTACAATTATCTTACGCGCGAATGTTGATGTTGAATCAAGTTCTAATTACTATAATTTAGTAAAAATCTTCAACCTTTTGGTGATTCCTTATTTAATAAGTTAATTGACGATGGAGGAAAAGAAGAAACGCGGAAGTAATTATACGCCTGCCGAAAAAGATATGCTGTTAGAACTCGTAAAGAAGTAAGTACCTAAATAAAGAATGAAAATAGAATCATTTAACCGCAACGTCCTGGTGCATGTCTTCCTCCCGAAATATCTACGTCCGATCCGCTGAGGACTTGCGTCAGGCGGAAACTGAGGAAGCCGTAGCGCAGAGGCGCAATTGGGATTAAGCAAAGTAGAGACTGCTTCGTCCCAATTGCGACGTGCCATCGAAGTTTTGTGTGATTCTCAGATCTTCAGTTTAAGTAATTTCAAACTGTGTCATGTTGTAAATAATATACAAAAACATTTAAATCAAATCATTTATTTGTTTGCAAACTTGGTTAAATTAGTATATAGATAGTTTTTTTTTCATAAAAGTGCTCCATGTTTTACAGTCATTTTTTATAAATAACAATTTAGAAATAATAAAGATACAATATAAAAATTAAATATCCCATCATCTAAACTATAGTAAAAAAAAAGTTATCTTAATACATCAAATGATTAAATTATAGTTCACTAAAAATAGTTTGAAATACACAAAGAATATTTAAATGAAAGAATATAATATTTATTATTTTGAATTCCTTCCAGAAATCAAAATATTATTGAAAATAAGGAAACAAACGCTCACATGCTTTTAAAGAAGCGAGAAGTATGGAACACTATGCCGGCAATATAATGCTGTCTCTGTGAGTGGCTGTAGAACCTGGCAACAGCTCCGTCACTTATATGAAAATATAAAACAGAGATCTAAAAAAAACATTGCCACAGCAAATGTAAGTTTGTTTTTGTGATATCTTGAAATGATCATTTACACAAGTGATTCTTTATTCACTTTATTTTTTTAGCTGTTGCAGTACTATGAGATCACCAAAGATATTAAAAAGAAGGCATCAATTGATAAGGTTTGTTTTGTTTAAATTAAATATTTCTAAAATTCAGGATATCTTCTAATTATAACTTTTATTTTTTATAGAAAGAAATTAATCGCACTGGTGGTGGAACCTACAAGAGTACACTCTCTGAGCAAGATGCTCAAATATTAGCCATGGCTGCTCCTCAGATTCAACCATTAGCTAACTACTATGATGATGCTGCATTATATTTTGGTTTGTGTAGTACTTTATATCCTAATACATTTGACATCAACAAGCCATTACATTCTTGTTTATTTTATAGGTGATACAGAACCAGAACTCCTTACACAATCCGATGTTTACACAGCAGAGCCAGATATTCACACCATTGGTACATTTTGTTTTTATTTTTGTGTTAATTTATTTATTGTTATAAATTCTACATACAGATTTTTTTTCCAGAAGACCAGGATGCAACCGTGGCTTACATAACAAATAATACCAAACCTTGCACAGTCACATCAAATAGTATTGCTGGTAAGTTTTTAATTATTGTATTAATTATTAAACTAATGTTACTATTAAAAAGCATCTCAATTGCTTGCCATTTCACAACATTGTTACATTTCTTTATTTTATACTTATTGTTGTGTATTCTATACTTACATACAGATTTTTTTTCCAGAAGACCAGGATGCAACCGTGGCTTACATAACAAATAATACCAAACCATGCACAGTCACATCAAATAGTATTGCTGGTAAGTTTTTAATTATTGTATTAATTATTAAACTAATGTTACTATTAAAAAGCATCTCAATTGCTTGCCATTTCACAACATTGTTACATTTCTTTATTTTATACTTATTGTTGTGTATTCTATACTTACATACAGATTTTTTTTCCAGAAGACCAGGATGCAACCGTGGCTTACATAACAAATAATACCAAACCATGCACAGTCACATCAAATAGTATTGCTGGTAAGTTTTTAATTATTGTATTAATTATTAAACTAGTGTTACTATTAAAATGCATCTCAATTGCTTGCCATTTCACAACATTGGTACATTTTTTTATTTTATACTTATTATTGTGTATTCTTTACTCACATACAGATTTTTTTCCAGACAACCAAGATGCAACAATGGCTTCCATAATGGACAATAGCAAACCAATTGAATCAAAAAGTATTGCTGGTAATAATTTTTTATTGTACAATTATTAAATCAATTAATTTTACTATGAACAGCATCTTAATTGCTTGACAATTACCTTGATAGATGACCAGAGAGCTGCAACAGCCATACCCCGAGAAAAAAACAAACCTTCAACATCATACTCTGCTGGTAATTATGTAACATTATTGTCCTTTATGCTAGTGATGTGAGATTTTCAATAATATTTTACTAATACCATTTTTCAGGACGAATAAAACCATCACAAAATGCAATAAAACAACAATATTTTCGGACAAAACTCAAAAATGCAAAATTAGAAACAAAATACTGGATAAATAAAAACAAAATGGAAAATAATATATATAAAGCAAAAATGCAATTTTGGAAACGAAGACTGCAAAACTTGAAATAGTGAAATCTATATAATAATTTACACTAATATAACTATATTTAAGAGGAAAAATGTGTATTTATTAAATTAGTCCTTACTAAAAAGTTCTGATTGGTCTCAAGACCTACAATTTGTTGACCCAAGGATTCCTCCTCATAATAAGGTAAAGGGTCATCATCCTCCATAAATATATCCGACTGCAAGAGGGCAATATTATGTAGCACTGCACACGCTACTATGATTGGTGGAATGTTTTTTATTTTTAGCCCCATTCCAGTTTGTAGGCAAGGAAATCTCCTTTTAAGGACACCAAAGAGTCTTTCTATAGGATTCCTGGTGCTTATTTGAGCCCGATTGTAAGCTTCTTCAGCAGCTGTTCTTGTGTGCAATAATGGGGTAAGTAGATAAGGTCGACATGGGTATCCACTGTCCCCAAGAATTACACCTGTGCCAAAATCCCCACGCTCTAATTGAGCACACAATGGTGAGTCATTAAATATGGTACTATCATGAACAGAACCTGGCCATCTTGCGATTACATTCCTTATCTTCAATCTTGCATCGCATACCATTTGAACATTTAATGAGAAATATCCTTTTCTGTTCCGATATATTTCAGATTGGGCACCTCCTGAAAAATAATAATAATTTATTTTACTGTGAGACAGTAATTACCTACTTTACTAGAGCCCTATATTTCAGTAGAAACATTTACACAACTTTAGGTTATATAAATGGTAATATTACAAAACTATTAATCAAGCATACAATTTGGGAACATAATAAATAAACTTCGTAAATACACACCTGGAGAATTTATTTTAATATGTGTACAGTCCACAGCTCCCACAACTCTTGGGAATCCTGCTATAGCAAAAAACTCATTTGCCACAACTGGATATTCTTCCTGTGTTGGCATATTTATATAATGAGACTTTAGGCTCGCTATTTTGGCGGTCACTTTATGCACTATTCGATGCACCGTGGGTTGTTCGACCTCAAAAATATCTCCTATTACGCGTTGGTAGCTACCAGTCGCATAATACCGTAGAGTAATTAGTATTTGGTCCACTGGTTGTATGGCTCGGTTTCTTTTTGTTAATGGTTTTATTGTGTTACCGAAAACTGAATCCAAATACAATACGGTATCTTTTGAGATGCGGAACCGTGAACGAAATTCCACGTCGTTGTACTTTAGAAAAGCATCCAGCTTCTTTTCATTTCTGCGCCTCACGGTTGGGCTTTCGTGATCCGAAAGTGAAGACAATGACGATAGAGACATTTTTACCACTGTTTACAAACTTTTTAACAACTTTTATTTGATTTGAGGGACCTCGCGACCACTCTCAGATCTAAGGGCTGCTCAAATCAGTTTGACATTTGATTTGACAGCTAAATAACGTTGAGTAGCGTTTCTGTATACGACTTTTTCACTGAGTGGTCTCTGAGCACAACTTAATTCAAGTTGCACTTATTTTTAACAGACGCTTATAATTGACGTTTGTGTATACGAAATTGAAGGTTAGGAGCTGCTCAAAAGTTTAAGCGGGTCTCAGATATTTGAGTGGCTTTTCAGTATTCGGCCGTTAATCTTTAAAACTACGCAACGGATTTTGATAGAGTTTTTTTTTAATAGATAGAGTGATTCAAGAGAAAGGTTTGTATGTATAATAATATCCATTAAATTGTAGATAATACTATTATTTTTTTATTAAATCGTGGTGGATTAGTGGTTAAAACACCAGCCTCTCAAGTATGAGTGCGCGGGTTGGATTCCAGGTCAGGCAAGTACAAATGTAACATTTCTAAAGTTGTATGTACTTTCTAAGTATATCTTGGACACCAACAACTGAAGGTGAATGAAAACATTTTGAGGAAACCTGGACTTTAAGTCTGAAATCGCCAACCCGCATTGAGCAAGCGTGGTGATTACGCTCAATCCTTCTCTGTATGAGAGGAGACTTGTGCCCAGTAGTGAGACGATAAAAAAAAAGGTGGATGATGACTATTATTTTTGAGGTTTCTAATGTGATGTCGTAAATAATTAGATTTTTTCCGCGTTTGCAGTGAAACGCTGGCTGAACCCTACGATATTTAACAAAAGAATGTACTAAATATTGTACACATTGAAAAGGTCGATGGTATATGTCTATCTCTTATAGATATCCCACAATAACATTTTTTTGTCATTTACTTTTTACGACAAAATCTGGCTAATGTTCGAAGCGATTTTGACCAATACAGCATTAATCCTTATTGAATTGAACACCTTAAATAAATTGTTGATCTAATATAGATCTATATCGTCTTTTACAGCATATGATTTAAATGAATATTTTCGTATATAGCTATATACAAAAAAAAACAAATTATTAATTATAAAATGTCAAAATAAATGATAAATGAGTAAAAACAATGTCACAATACTATATATTTTCGAAGATATTACAGATTTAAAAATTGCGGGGCGTCGCGTTCCGTTCGGCGGGTACGCTTTTTTTTTACAACGTTAACAGTTTTCTGTAGTGTATATAGTATCAGCATTGCACCATTGGGGCGAGTCGATAGTTTATTATAAATAAGAAAAAAAAAATGTTTCGTTATTGTTATACGTGTGACTGAGTGCCCACTGGCGCTAGTTGGTTGGTTACCACTGACGTGGATAGAACTGTATCTACCACTAACAAGAGTTTTTTTTATCTATTTTCCATACCTTCTGAAAACATTACAACCATTCTACTAGCAAAAATAAACGCACATTAACAACACCATCGTGGGTAAGGTTCTATTTTAATTTTTTTGAATTGCAACATTGGTAGAATTTCCTTTTACACACTTACCAAGTTACTATTGCTTTCGCACAATACCTTATGAGCAGCACCTTAAGATATATGTTTGCCTATTTTCTGGTAGAATAAGTAATGTATTAACAGCGCTAGATCCAGGGAATTGAATGGGTGGTGCCGCCATAGACAGCTGTCACTATTGTTTTAAAGAAATGTGTCGGCTACATGAGATCTTTTAATGATTGCAGTAGTTAAAATGTTCGGCTTAAGTGGTCGAATGACAAATTAAAAATGGTAATGGAAGATGAAATAAGGGGTTCCGTCCAATAATTATACAACGTTTTTTTTTCGTATATGCGAAACCGGAAACACGTGTCCAGTATTTTTATGTAAAGAAATAATTGTGTAATGTACAAAATTTTAAAAAGATAGCAACTTTTTATGTTACCTGGTTGTCTCTACCAAAACATGGCTAACACGCCGCTCGCCCGCTCTCGCCTACAGCGACGCAGCGCTGCGGGGACCCTAGGACACTATGATCCGCTGTGAACTGTAATGTACGCTCGGTAACCATTTTTTAAATACCAACATTTTTTAAATATATTTGGGATCTTATCTTATTCATCCTAATATTATAAATGCGAAAGTGTCTCTGTCTGTCTGTCTGTCCAGCTTTCACGCCAAAACTACTGAACTGATTGTAATGATATTTCCTACACAGATAGTCTAGAGCCTCAGGCTCTAGACTATCTGTGTAGCAAATGTGTCTGTCCGTCCAGCTGTCTGTCTGTCTGTCCAGCTTTCACGCCAAAACTACTGAACTGATTGTAATGATATTTAAATGATGAAATGAAATGATATTTTATTGAAATGTAGCAAATAAAGGACATAGACTACATAACATCCAGCTATTACCAATAGGAGCAGAGCAGTAACAAAAAATGTTGTGAAAACAGGAGCTAACGTGGACGTACTACATATTTCTCCCATTATTTTAACAGGCGCTTATGTTATATCAACTGAGCTCTTTTTATTTTATTTTTTTATATTTTTTATAATAATTATAAACAAGCGCTTGACCGCAATCCCGCCTGATGGTAAGCAGTGATGCGATCGTTGATGGTAAAGCGCGCTAGTTTATTAAGAGCCTATTCACTCAGAAAAACTGAGCGAATAAGAAGGAAGACGGCAGTTGAGCGAGGTGATGCAATGTTAAACCCAACAACACCACCAATGATGCTGCGCCAAAGGAAGATGGATCTGAAGACCCTCCACGACCAAACTCCCAACACAACATTAGGCGCATCGTACCCGGCACACATCGCAACACAACTGCTCAGACCCGTCCTCCGTACGGCTTCACCAGACATCATTCCGGAACACGACAAATCGCTTGGCGGCAAGGCGTTGTCTGGTGGGTGGTAACTTCTGCCGGCGGCCTACCACGTTATGGCCTACCACGTCCACTGCTGGACTTAGACCTCGCCCAAGGATTTCCACGACGACCGGTCCTGCGTCTCCCACATCCAGCGGTTTTCCGCGACCTTCATCAAGTCGTCAGTCCACCATGTCGGGGGCCTGCCCATGCTGCGTCTTTCAGTACGTGATTGCCACTCGAGAACCCGTCGCCCCATCGGGCATCGGTCCTATTTGCAACTCTAGCCCTAAGGATACTTAAATTACAATCTGACTCGAAGATCGCTGCAGGTAAATTATTCCACTCCTTCGATGTACCCGGTACCTCATTACTTTCTAGATTACAATCCTTACTCTTTATTCAGGCCAGTATCCAAAGAACGAAAGCCTCCATAAGCGATGTCTACAACAAAATAGAACAAATTATCGAGGGGCGACACAGAATGCAATTTCCTCGCCGGACCAGCCAATATGTCTCCGGCGATCCCGGAGCCGCGGACAAATGAATAAAAATCAACCGCACACATACAATCATTTGTTATCCCACACAGAGAAATGTACGTGAATACAAAAGTTTGTATGTGCTTGTGACTTTTTCTGGAATTTCTTCTTATTTAAAGACTGATAATATACAGTATGTTAAGAAAACCCTGTCCGACCCGTGAAGGTGTTGTTAGGTATCGATAACTGATTCTACTAATGCCGGGCTAAACTTAAAAAAAAATACCCCTAAAAAAATAAATATTATTTCGCAAAAAGAGTGCGTTAACCAGCCTTCCGCGGGCGGCGGGCGGCAGGGCACGCGGTACGTTGTCGCATCGCTATTCGCTCATAATAATACCGGTGTTGTAATTTTTTTTTAAATTACCGAATTTCGAGGAAGTTGGAATTAATTCGCAATAAATAAATAAATAAATATATTTAGTCATGTGTTTACCTAACCTTTATTATCCTTATGGGTCGGACAGGGTTTTCTTAACATACTTTTAATAGCCACGTTTTTGGCTGGGCTTTAAGTTTGTTTAAAGTGCGGAGGTATGACGAACGGGGAGTAAAGTTCACTCATCCTCCATAGAAAAGGGAGGATTCTCCGACCAGACGGGTGTTATGTCTAGTGGGCACTTGCCCAATGGTAGAAATTGGCAAGTTGTATGTATGCTAATTGGACGGTAAACTCTGATTGCGAGATGTAGAATTCGTGTGAATCAGTATGACGCGTTGTTTATTTTTGGCATTTGTAGGTACCGCTACAAAAGCATCCACAGGATAATCCTGCTAATTAGTCACTACCTTTTTTTATTGAGATGGGAAATATCAAATGACTTCCCACTCTCTGGGCGGAGCGGAAGGGCGTGTCAGACTTATACTGACTAAAACCCACCCGTGTTTCTTCACTTGCCTGCGCTACGACCAGGGCTACGGTTTCTTTATTAACCAACCCGCAACCCTGACCCAGGAGGCATCGGTATTCTTGGACCCGTCACGATGTGCTGACTTCTCTTTGAGGCGCGCGTGAAACACAACGCGCCATCGACTCTGGTCGGGCCCTAAACGGGCGGCCAGCGGGCAGCTGGCCGCCCGTTTATGCTTATCGCCTGCAGGCCTGCGCCGACGGTACGGGCGTCTCCTGTGGTGGCTAGTGGCATGAGGGCGCTGGGATTCCAGCTCTCTCACGCGCTCCGCCTCCTCCTTTGCCAGCAACACTGCTTCGCAGAAGGAGGTGACGGCCTGCCATGCACTCGCGCTCCGGACCATGGCCTGGACCAGGGTCGGACGGAGATCGCCGCCGATCGCCGCCACGAAGAGACGGCGGTGCTCTACCCAAGCCGGAAATAGTCACTACCTACGACAATACAGCCGAAATGCCATAGAAAAAAAAATAGCCATTAATATCTCACCAGGGCAGTAAAGTCCTGGAGCAGCGGCCACGTGCCGGAATACAGAGCGTAGGGTGGCCAACAACAAGGTGAACTGATCATCTGGTGAAGGTCATGAGAAACCGATGTATGTGGGCAGCACTATGCCGGTCATTGTGGAAAGCCTTTGTCCAGAAGTGGACCTCTATAGGCTGAGGAGGAGGAGGATCCTTCCACCTCTCTCTTTTAAATGCTGGTTATGTATTTACTGTTTTCTATCTTCGGATATTTTCCCACGGGAACGTTAGGTAACCAAAAGAGTTAAGAGACTAGGGTTGTCGCATATAGTTGAATTTTAGTAATAAATATATGGTTTCGTTTTTGACTAAAATTTTACTGAAATTAATTGTAAGCAAGTTTATTCACCACATCAAAATTAATTTAAAAAGATTTACTAATATCGGTAAGCTTTAAACAAACTAAGTCTCCGTAAACATCACTATAAGTTCAGCACTCTAATAACGTATCACACGATGATCTGAATAATTTTGAAGGATATTGATAAACCATTACTGATTATGTTTGAAAAATGTATCTGCTCAACAACAAAAATAACGCAATACATGTTGTTGAACTGTCAAAATGAAAAATGTTACTGTTAATGTACAATTACTCTGCAGACAGAAAAGGCTTTACAAATCACTTTAAAATTAATTTCACCGCATGGTCCATGTTACCCACACAAGATTAACTCCAAAAGATAACGCACAATAATCAAGTTAAGGTCTGCATTGTGCCATCATAAGTAAAGGTCGGCCCAGATTAAATTTATGCCCCCTAAAATAATTAATTCCCTTTGACTTCATTAAGAAACCCGCATAGGTGTAATTACAATGAGCTAAGGAATCTTAATTGTCGAATAGAGAGAGTGACATACAGGATGAGAGAATGGCGGGAGTTTTGGCGAAAAACCTAAAGTAGAAAAGTATCTCTTGAAATAGTATATACTAATTCCATACTTATGAATGATATTCTGTCAATGTCGTTTAAAAGTATGGAATTAGTATGTATAGCCACCAAATACATAGTATCCATGGTCGTCAAATATTCATAGGTCGGAGACAATCATTTTTTTGTATTAATTAACTGAATTTTATTTCATTAAGAAAGGTACAGAAGATATTATTAATTAGTTTAGTCTTATCAACGCCTGACGTATGTTGAGATTTTTATAGAGCCACGTTTTTAATGAAGTCTAAATTGTCTTTGGAGTAATTTGATGGGGTTACTAATATTTATACTCTATGTTCTTATTAAAGAAAAAGAACTTCAAAGTTAAATTTGTGAACAATGAAATCGGTGCCATTGCCGCAAGCAGACAATATTTTATTATTTCAAATTCAAATCTATTTTGTATTCCAATAGATAGTATTACAAGATAAAATATCAATATAAACAAATAGACCCTTTTGTTCATAGCAAAATTAAGGAGAGAAGAAGAGAGCTAATTGGAAATTGAAAAAAAATAATTATTATAAGTGAATTATGTATTTATTTTACCGCCTATTTACGTAGATGTGAAGCATGTATCCCAACGTCAATGTTTTTCTGTGTTTTTGTTCTTTTTATACGCTATTATTACTCGGCTTTATCTTTCCTTACTCAGCTACTTTTATCGATTACCTACCGATTCTCACTCAAGAAATCCAGTCCCAGTCAACCAAACCGTTCGGCCGTATGTTAGCCCAAACACAGGACGCCTTATGCAAGATCACATAATGGGATGAATATATGGGTTACTGTCGGTCAGAGCGTCATGGCACAGACAATACGCGGCAATATGGCCGTTGTACCCCGGTGATCCGGACACAATAGCGGCTAAGGCTTTCAATAACACAACTAAACTGCTTATGAAATTGGGTGGCGTCTAGGTAATGCTATTAAAATACAAAACTATTATCTAAGATGAAAAGCATAAAATCGGTTAATCTATATACTAATATGGGTAATACGGTTGTTTGTTACCGCGAAATTGTGTGAAAATTGATAGATTCAAAACAAAGCAGATTGGCTTTGCTTTGACGTATTTGTTATGACTCGTACAGAAAGAAAAATCATTATCATCATGATTGTTACTTTCTTACGTGAAAACTACTGGACGAACACCAATAACTTAAGTGTCTTCAAAGCTAGAGTGAATAGGCTCTTAATAAACTGGTGCGCTTTACCATCAACGAATGAATCACTGTTTACCATCAGACGAGATCGCGTTAAGCACTAGTTTATAAAAAAAAGACGTGTGGCACTCGGGGACTGCCGCGGTAAAGCATTTGTATCAATTTATGCAATTATAATTATTTATTTTTTTTATTTATGCAGTATTTCTTTTTCTTTGATATTAATTCAGGTTACACTTTTTGAGCGTGGTGACCATAAGAAAACAAATTTTTCTTTTATTAAATAAATAAAAAGTTAATATTAATTAAAATATTTTTATTATTTTACATGTGGGTTTTATCACCTTACAGTAGCTGTTGGTTATTCAGGAATATTTATCATTGAAACTATAGGTTTATGATAACTGAAATAAGAAACATAAGTTTGCGACTTAATATCCTCTAAATACCTAGAAAATACCGCGTCAATGGTGGTCCCATATTTTGTTGTGGACTCTTGTGGATCATTATTCATTTTCAAATTCAATGTTTTTGATAGAAAAGTTGTCAACCGCTCTGATTTTTTATCAGCGAAGTTAATGTTGAAATCGCCAGCCAAGATAAGTGGAAATTTATTACCATTTGTACCAAGTATTTTCGAGCCTTCTTCAGTGTACTCCAGTAAAGTGCGATGAATAAAATGCTCTACCTCGTCCAATTTTGGATTCGGAGAAATGTAAATTGCTACCATAACTATTTGTAGGCCATTTCTAAGTTTGCATAAGCACGCACAAATATCTCCAACAACTGAGCGCCTAACATTAACATCGCTAACGTGTGCAATATTTATTTCAATATTCGGAGTCATAATATTAGTAATATCATTTTTATTTTGGTAAATAGCTACCCCACCTTTTGAAACAGTATCTCGTTTGAACTGAACAATACAATTAAAATTAGGTATTTCAATTGGATTATCATGCATCATGCAAGTTTCGGTAAGAAATAACACATTTGTTTGTCTCGTAACTGAATCTTGTAAATCGTATTTATGACTATTTAGACTTTGGCAGTTGAAAGTCATTATTGAAATGCCATTTCTATTACTAATGAAATCTAATACACTTTGAGCAATCGTCTGAACACTATTTAAAGACAGTCTTTTGAATTCTTGCAACAATTGAAAAACTTTGGCAGTTGAAAATCATTATTAAAATGCCATTTCTATTACTAATGAAATCTAATACACTTTGAGCATTCGTCTGAACACTATTTAAAGACAGTCTTTTGAATTCTTCTCTCTCTCTCTCTCTGCAGTCGGTCCCTCATATCTGAGGATCGTGATCAGCATTGGGGCAGCATTTCGAATGGATGATCTGCCTCCATCGGTTTCGATCCAGCGCGTCTCTCACCACTGCGTAGAATTTAGAAGACGATGTGTCTTTGACTTGATCGGTCCATCTGGTTGGTGAACGACCGCGCGATCGTTTGCCTTCGGTGTTCCCAACGATAATCAATTTTTCAAGACATTCATCGCCTCTGCGCATTGTGTGACCGAAATAGGACAAAATACGTTGCTGGCATATGGTTGATAAACGGGTTTTTATGTTAAGTTGGTTCAGAATCGACACCTTGGTGCGTTTTGCAGTCCAAGGTATTCGGAGTAATCGCCTCCAGCACCACACCTCGAATGCATCGATTCTCTGGCGTTCTCGAGCTAAGATCGTCCACGTTGAATTCTTGCAACAATTGAAAAAACGGCCGCGTGAGCATTTTTTGCTCTATAAAATCACGCGCTTTTATTTTGTAAACAACACTATAAATAATTTAAAAGTCCAATGAAAAATTAGCGTGACATTCATCTTAGCTTTTCCGTTAAAAAAAAAGCTATTTTATAAAAACACTACTAAATTAATTTGAATAAAAGTACTTAATAATTAATTATATGAAAAGTTTTTAAGGTAGCCATGACAACGTCGATGACGTCTATGACATATCTCTATAGAAGACCTATTTCAGAGAGAAAATTAATCGCAAGTTTAGCACATCGCGACTATCAGTAACATGGCAAGTGTGTAGAACTGAGTTCGCGCCCTGCAATATGCATGCTCTTTTTTAAAATCTATAAATTGTTTTCAAAAGATGTAGTCGCACGCACACAAACATACCGTGCCGAAGACTGCCGAACTGAAACGACGTTAGACGATGGGGGGAGCGTGAGGTTTTTTCGTTACGGAATTTCTGGATTCGGTCCCCGCGCTCAAGGCCCGCGATAGAAGCTATACAATAGCTTAAAAAAAAAATATGAATCCGACGGCTTTTCTATATGTCCGATGAACTTTTAGAATAACCTTACTTTTTCATCATCATCATCATGATTTAAAATATTACCAGCCGAATAAATTAAGAAATAATATTAAATCTACATACATTTTACCAGCTGATTGAAATTTATTTTAAAAATTATTATTATTGAAATTTATTCATATTTTCAAAATTTCAGGAAAATGTGAGAGTGAACCCTATATCAAAATATAGATGAGTCAGTTATTCGGCTAAGCGAAGGTAGCAGGCTGATGAAAGCAGTAGCGCGGACGATGTTAGTGATGCAGCTGACAATGAAAATACTTTTTAACGAAGAATATTTGGAATCAGATGATGAAAACAATTAGTATGTGTTGAAATAAATATGTATGTTTTTTTTTTCTCGCTTTATTTAAACGCCAGAGACCATAAATTTGTGTTTTGCTTCTAGTACAAAATAATGTGCTACTATCAAAATGATTTCAGTCAAGTCAACAGAGTTGCTATATGCACGACCGCAGCGCCCTCATTTATTTTCACGACTTTATAGGCGGACTATACATAATATTAAAATCAGAACAGATATCGTAAACTGAATAGCAGCATACCATTGCAACAGACCTTATTAGAAAAAACTTCATCGGAAAGCTGAAGAACGGCCAGATTAGTAAAACCACGTAAAATACCAACAAATTTATCCGTGATCCTTATGGTTAGTGATATTAGGTCTATATTGCTGGTATCTCAATATAGTAGACAGAAAAATAAAATATGGCAACTCCCTAGTTAATATTGACTCGTCAACAGTGGATTTCGTTCAAACTTTTCTCATTTGGAATCCAGTCAAACCGTCCTTTAGCAGTATAAATGGTAGGATCCTTTTTTATATTCTGGACACTAGATTTAGAACTGACGAGACTTAAATTAAACTAGTGGAATAAAAGGGTAAAAAGTATTAAATAACACACCGTAATTGCGTATAAAAATGATCACGTGCCTATGAATTATAAAAAAAAGACTTGTTGGTCTCAATTCGAATCATTTTGAAGCTTGTTGCTAGTCCACTGCGTCAAATGTTCGATAAACGTGTGAATGTTGTTGAAGTGTCAAAAAGAAAGCCATTTCTGCTGATCGTGTGTTATTGCAGTAAGCCTAGTATGAATTTTCATTACGAAACTCGATCGACGACGCAGCGTAGGGAGGCCCCCAACAAGGTGGACGGATGACCTGGTGAAGGTCGCGGGAAGCCGATGGATGCGGCCAGCACAAGACCGGTCAGCGTGGAAAGCCTTGGGGGAGGCCTTTGTCCAGCAGTGAACATCCATAGGCTGAAGAAGAGCTTAGAACGATCTGCCAATTGTGTCAACCCATAGCTTTAGTCCGATTGACAGCTGAATCCGCTAACTGCAATGCTTCGATATCACCTTTGGGTTGTGGAGGTCAGACGGCAGTCGCTTCACGGAAAATATCGAAGTTTAGCCAAAATTCTGCAGTTAGACTAGTAAAGCGGACCCCAGGCTCCAAAGCTGAAAAAGCTTCGGAGGTGACGCTGAGATGATGATGATGATGATGATGACAGTTCCCTCCGCATTCTCTTCATTTAAGTTTTCACGATTAAGATATTTACTGAATCCCCCTGCAGTTACCCACAGCGGTACTATGGATGAGATCAAGCGGCGTATGGCCATGATATGAGGGGCAATGGACTGAATGGACAAGCTCAAGAAAATATGGAAGAATCGTGACATAACTAAAGCCACTAAGATCAGGCTCATCCGAGCACTAATATTTCCCATATTTCTCTACGCAGCTTAAACGTTCTTAAAATGTGGTATTGGAGAAGAATGCTTGGGGTATCATGAACCGAGTTCAGAACGAACATTTCTATACTCCATGAACTCGACATCAAACAACGTCTTTCAGAATCAATACAGTCCCGTATACTCGGTCACGTGTCAAGGCGCTATAATAACTCCAAAGAACGTTTGGTCGTCCAGGGCAAAGTACAAGGGAACAGACACTCTCTGGAACGACACTCGTGGAAGGTCACCGGTGATGTGAACTGACCAAATCAAGTCGGCTGTGGGGGACTTGTAAATGAATGCTCCAGACTGTCGTCCAACATAGATGGAAAGAGATCATGCGGCGAGCTATATCAACGTCTCGAATTCAGTCATAGTGACCATGACCGTCAAGAACAAAACAAAGTAGAAGACTGCAGCTACATCCATAGTATAAAAAAATGCCTTCCCAACATATCTGGATGAGACTTTGTCCAAAAGCGGACTGCTGTAGGTAGGCTGATGATGACGGAAGTGCACATATTGCGGTATATTGGCGCCGATATTTTTTTTTTCCTTATTAACAAGGTAACTTTAAGTTCAATGCATCGTTTTATTTCCATTTAACTATGAAAAGGGACAGGAGATTAGTTCAGTCTTGCCAAATCTTTTTGAAGCAAAAATTTGCCTTGCCACTTTGGATTCGGTGGAGAAGCGTGCGAAGAGGCTGATTGGCGACCCAGACTTAACTCGAAACGGTCTCCAAAGCCTGGAGCACAGGCGTAGAATAGCCAGCCTTTCGGTCTTCTATAGGATGCATTCTGGTGAGTGTGCAAGGGAATTGCATGATTTAATTCCCCTATCTCCGTTCCATCATCGGACGACCCGTCGTACGGCGAGTTTCCACCCTTACGTTGTTGACACCACTGCGATCCGGACGACGCGTTTTGCTTCCTCCTTTATACCGCGTACATCGAGGGACTGGAACAATTTGCCAGCGTCGGTGTTTCCGTCACAATACAATTTGAGTGTCTTCAAGGCTAGAGTGAATAGGCTCTTAATAAACTAGCGCGCTTTACCATCAATGATCGCATCACTGCTTACCATCAGGCAGGATTGCGGTCAAGCGCTGGTTTATAATTTATAAAAAAAAAAAAAAATCTGCACCTGACGTAATTTGACATATTTTTTGTCGGCATGTTTTTGATCGCGTCTATGAAGTGTCTTAATTTTACAAGATTAAGCTAGCATTTATAACTATCTTCTATCCTTTTCCTAATGAAATTGAAAGAAAAAGATACTCTTAACTTAAAATTAGTTTGTGAGGATCAAGAGGATCAGTACCAGTATCATGCTTACTCCTATGAAAATGAATGTGACATTTAAATGCATTAAGCTACTATTTATTGATCTTCGTTGAACCCGCTCGGGACAGGGGACTTTTGACTATAAATTTAGTGTTCCTGTCACTTGCTGTAATTAAGAGCTTCTGCATACTATCCGCTTGTGTATATCTACTCAAGAAAGACAAGTATTACACAAAATTCTGGGGTCTTCAGTATAAAATAAATTCGGTGACTAATACGTGCGTGTTACGATTTTTTGTACACGATTTAAAATGAAAAAGGGCATGTTATTACAAGAAATAATAATACATGTTGTTGTGTCGGATGTTTGGTCGTGGAGGGTCTCCAGATCAATCTCCCTCTGGTGCAGCATCGTTGGTCGTGTTGTTGGGTTTAACATTGCATCATCTCGCTCAACTGCCGTCTTCCTTCCGATTCACTCAGGTTTTTTGAGTGAATAGGCCTTTTATGAACTAGCGCGCTTTATCATCAACGATTGCATCACTGCTGACTATCAGACGGGATTGCGGTCAAGCATTGCACTTGATGATAATTATTAAAAATAAAATCTGATAAATACATAGATAGCGTGGACGATGAAGCTCATATTACAAAAACGAATTATATAGTGAAGAAAACATACTTGAAGAAACATTTATCAACGTTCCTCACTAGGCCCGCGTACTAGATTATAAGCTCCCCTCAAAGAGAGGCCTGTGTCCGAGCACTGGGAACATAACCCCCTTATTCATAAACATTGCTTAAAATTAACTACTGATTAGTGACTGTTTAACCATACATTTTTGACGTTTGCACGTCCCTTAACTTTAATTAATCATCGTTTCTGAATAAACCAGTAAACTTGTGTTTAAGGGGTTTATTTATAAACGATGATTAAAAGTAAAGTGAGGTTAAACCATCATAAATGTATGGTTAAACAGTCACTAATCACTAGTTAACTTTAAGAAACGTTTATGAATAAGGGGGATTATGTTCTGATTATTAAAGTGATTATATAGAGGAAAAATAAAAATGTATAAGTATGGATACATAGGTAATTATATAATTTTTCTTTTCTGTGAATGCTTAACACATGAACACTGAAATTAGAAACTTTTGATTTCAAGAATCAAGTTCATATAAATCTATCTGTTGCTGGCCGGGAATAACGAATTGAATGTCATACTTAATAAAGCTCAAATTCCATTTCAGGCAAAAATGTATTCGGACATTTTTGTTGCTCAATAATTAAATTAAAACATATAGGACTAAAGTAGATAACTGATTAAGTGAAAATAAATTATGAACACCTACGCGTTACGCGTAACATCCGTTTGTGAGTGCTGTATTCTTGAAGATTATATTTTTCTCTGATTAGCCGTTCTAAAATAAAAGTACACTCAAAACCAAAGGGATCTATGATTAAAAATATGTACTTAATTAACACAGATCAGATTAAGTAACATTTTGTGAAGCAAGGTACGAGGCGAGCAGACTCATCAGAAAATACTTAGAGTCACACACACGTACACGCACATTTTAAAGACGAGTTTTTACATATGTATGTAATCTGTATATGCCACATATTAACGACAAATGTAAACAAGTGTGAGATTATGGAAAAATAACTTTAATAGTGTACATAATAAATAGTGTTCAGTTTACTCCACAACATAAAAAAACCATTAAAATAAAGTTGATATACATATGTATTTTTGGTGTTCCTCGTATTTCTCTTGCGTCTTCGGATTTCTTATTTAGATTTTTAACCACCGACTTTTGAAGTACCCAATTTCTTTATGGAAACATTACGCGTAACGGACACAACGCGATTCCTTCCAATAACAAGTGATAACAACAGTGCAATTCTATAACCATCTCAACGTGAAAACATAGGTGAAGTCAGCGTGGAGTGAGCTAACATTCAAACTAATGCTAGGGATTAGGTAACAATATTAGGCCGCGTTTCTACTGACCTGATGCTGGGCAGAGAGGAGCTTAGTGGTGCACGAATTGCCAATCACTATGCTCGAAATCTCCGCTCCGCTTCAATAGAAACAGCAAGAGCGGGGTGGAGCAGAGCTGAGCAGATATTCATAATAAAAATACAGCGGGGCGGTGCTGTGTGGAGGACAGCGGGGCGGTGCGTGACTCGCGCGCACTGCCGCAGTTATCATCAATACGTCATTAGGTGCATACATATCAAAACGGATGGGAAATTGAAAAGTATGCTCCGCTCCACTCTTCTCCATTCCACTCCATTCCACTCCGCTGCGCTTCTGTGAAAACACTGACCACTTTTCACCGCTCTTCACCGCTGCTCCCCGACCAGCTCCGCGTCGGTGGAAACGCGATCTGAACAGCTCACTCTAATTCACCCAGTTGGGTGAAGTCTAAAAACCTCACGGAAAATGATGATGAAAATTATGAAATCGTTCGGCTAACGCTGCTTTTTAAAATATCAGTCCCAACCCATTGTCGATACTATACTCAGAGCCAGTCACACCTTTAGCCTTATCACTAGCCAAGAACATTATCACATCAGCTATTTCCTCTGGTTCAGACACTCTTTGCAAAGGAGTCGCATTTGTATTTTCGTCCCAAACCTTATCAGTTACCAAACCCTGCAGCATGTTAGTGAGGACGGGGCCTGGGCTCACTATGTTCACTCTAACTCCTGAAGCTGCCAACTCTAATGCCGCCCCGCGGGTGAAATGGTTCAGAGCAGCCTTAGAAACGCAATACATCATCAACTGTGATGATTGTGCGTATGTCTTGGCGAGTATGCTCGAGATGTTTATGATGTTGCCCTTAGTTTTCGCCAAGTACGGCGCGGCCAAGCTCGTCAAGTGGATCACAGCTCGTAGATTGATGCTCAGCACTTCATCGTACGTTTGCATCACATCAGCACTAGTAAGCGTCGTGCTCTTCAATATTGCAGCGTTGTTAACGAGAACATCAAGCTTCCCGAACTTCTCAATTGTTTTTTTGACGATAGTTTTTGCTTCTGCATCATTTGCGACATCAGCTTTGATGGTAAGGATGTCAGTGTTATGTTTCTCGCAGCGTTTTGCCACTGCCTTAAGACCGTTTTCGTTTCTTCCGACGATGGCAACGCTAGCTCCTGCTTTTGCGAATTGTTCGGCGGTCGCTGCACCGATGCCGGCGCTGCCTCCTGTGACGAGGACCACTTTATTTTTGAAGTTCATGTTGAACGACTGTTAGGTACGGGGACTGGCAGTGTATTGGCTTTAGCTTCTTACACAATGATCTAAATACAAGATTGCTTTGAAGACTCACCTGTATAATATGAGACATCCGTCATGTAATTTAAAATGTAGATGAACATGGTAGACAATCCAGTAAACTAGTTTATAAATACTTAATATTTAAATATTTGAAATAAATGTGGGGCATAGTGTTACTATAAATATAATTTTAAAAATTATAGTTAAATGATAACATAGACTTACAAACGAATAAAATCTAGCATAGTTTTGCTTGGTTTGCATAGAAGAAGTACAAAAAGATCCAATAGACTGCTTAGTACCTACTATATAGTACATACCATATATCAGCTTATACTAAGTGTTAGCTTATGTGTGTGTGGTTTATGTTGAGGTGTGTGTATGTGTAAATTGAAGAGTAACCTCATAAGTTTTGATCCCGTGTGCACATTAGGATAGAAAGTATCAGTTAGCAGTTTATGCGTAAATGAGTATCAAACACCCACCCATTTATCTGTCCATACAAACTTTCAGGTTTATAATACAGTAGCGGCCGGCCGCGACTTTGTTCGATCCTGGAGTTAGTTATTTGAACATTTTATTCGGGTCAATTTCTATAGTTACATTATTACACTTCTAGATCACAATATTACAGCATACAATTTAAATTTTCGTTATGCTCCGCTACTATTGCTCGCAGCGTGTTATATAGCCTTGAGCCTTTATAGTGGGCTATACAACACAAAGAGAATTTTTCAAATCGGACCAGAGTTCCTAAGATTAGCGCGTTCAAACAAACAAACAAACTCTTCAGTTTCAAGTTTATAGATTAGTATAGATATAGATATTATAAATAAAAATATACGGACAAATCACACAGATTGAGCTAGCCCCAAAGTAAGTTCGAGACTTGTGTTACGGGATACTAACTCAACGATACTATATTTATAATACATACATATATAGATAAACATCCAAGACCCAGGCCAACCAGGAAAAGATCGTTTTCTATCATGACCTGGCCGGGAATCGAACCCGGGGCCTCCACGTCGCAAGCAGGCGAGTTGACCGCTGCGCCCCGGAGGTCGACAAAAATATTAATACGATAGAATTGAATTGGGACGTTAAAAGCAAAGATAAGTAAGTTTTTCTAACTCCAGTAACACCAAAAGTTCTGTAAGTAATGAGGAACTTCAAATTTACACAAATCAAAAGAGACTAGAACTACTGTCAGTCGACTTTAGTGTGGATTAAAGACAAGTTGATTACAGACCTGTTATAGGACGTAATAGATACGGCAAACTTCTTATAGGACTTAATTAATGCTCTATTACTACGTCGATTATAGTTTCATAGAATGCTGTAATTTAAATGTTGTGTTGTGTGAAAATGTTTGAATTGTATTCAACTACTAACTACGTATGATGTTGCAAAAACGTTTATTTTTGTTTTACTCAACCTTTGCCTTATTGCATTGTTTTTTTTTTTTTAATTTTACATTCAAACGATCCAAGATTTATTTGTATTTTGTATGAATCTATTCTCCTAATTTTTATATACCTATAACTAGCTGACCGGCAAACGTTGTTTTGCCATATAAATAATAGATTAAATTACTAAAATGGCTATTAAAAAATAAGGGTTGATCGTAGAAGGGTGAAAATTGGGGATTGTATGTATTTTTGTATGTTGTATCATAAAAAAATAGAAATTAAAAATTTTGTCTAAAAAATAAAAAAAAAAATTTAGGGGTGGACTACCCCTAACATTTAGGGGGATGAAAAATAGATGTTGGCCGATTCTCATAGATACCGGTTAAGCACAAAAAATTTCATCAAAATCGGTCGAGCCGTTTCGGAGGAGTTTAAATCCGAACACCGTGACACGAGAATTTTATATATTAGATTATAATATCTTCTTCTTCTACAGCCTATAGAGGTCCACTGCTGGACAAAGACCACCACCAAGGTTTTCCACGATAACCGGTATTGTGCTGCCCGCATCCATCGACTTCCCGCGACCTTCACCAGGTCATCGGCCCACCTTGTTGGGAGCCTCCCTACGCTGCGTCTTCCGATACGTGGCCGCCACTCCAAAACCTTACTGCCTCATCGGCCATTGGTTCTACGAGCAATGTGCCCCGCCCACTACCACTTAATTTTAGCGACTTAATTTTAACTTTGCACTGGAAACTCGCGGATATAACCGTTCATCATCCTCTTCATCAATGCGGTTGGATCGCGATGAAACACTGTGTGGAGGCAGACCGCCGGCTATTCACCCGTCGACCGTTCTCGGTTTTCGCGATAGACATAGTCCGCGATCAGTTTCCAGTAAAGCAACACGTATTTTTTACTGCCTATGTAGGTACGATTCACAACGCACGAACTAGCAATTATTGCTATTGCACTTGAGGATGAAGAGAGAAACGCTAGAAATAACAGACAAAGATTTTGGTTGCATAAAATGCAGAAAGCGACTGAGCGGCGACTGCTAGCATTGAACGCACGAACACCGCGCGGAACGCTCGTTCAAAACGTGCGGCCAGCGAGGCGTCAACTACCGAGCAGTCTGACGGCGGTAAGCTCACTGACAGCGAGCTGTCTGCTAATTTATGATGATAATGTAAAATACATCTAAGAGAAATATTGAAAGCCCATATTTAATTAATGTTTTTTGCCGGGTGGGAGCAGAGTCGTGTAAGTGGGCTGTAATCTTTAGTCAGTAAAAGTCTGACACGCCCTTCCACTCCGCTCAGAGAGGGAGATGTCAACTTGACACATATAAATGTGCTTTTACTGAACCGATTTTTATGAATCTTGCAATATTCCATAAGTTGAACAATACCTAGTACAACAAAAAAATAATAACTTAAATCGGACTTGTATTTAAATATGCGCGCGCAAACATAAAAACATACATATACTTGAAATTTAGCTTACATACATACGGATCGAATTGTTAACCTCCTTTTTTTGAAGTCGGTTAATAAAATAGATAAGATATTATTCATAATTTTTTTGTTAATAATACCACTAGCACTGTGCCTGTGTCCTGTGCACTGTGCACTGTGTCTATTGCGTGTATTTCATTATTATTGATAAAAAATATCTTTGTCATTTGTAGGTACAGACACCAAGCACATCAAGCTATCACAATATATTTCTTGAAAGGATTTTCAACTTTATTCCAAAAGTATTACAGGTTTAATGATTTGTTTGATTTGAGAAATTTTCCAGTTCCAGGTAGCATGACCTCCTGGCGTGTGCACATTTTTTTTTATATAAATTATAAACTAGCGTTTGACCGCAGTCCCGCCTGGTGGTAAGCAGTGATGCGATCATTGATAGTAAAGCGCGCTAGTTTATTAAAAGCCTATTCACTCTAGCCTTGAAGACTCAAATTGTAGTGTGACGGAAACACTGTCGCTGGCAAATTGTTTCAGTACCTATCAGTGGCGAAGAGTCCATACAAGCCGATTCCCACCGGGTTACCTTTCAAAAATCAGTTCCATATTCATACAAAAGTATTTACATTCTATTTCATTAACAAAGTATTATTAATCAAATGCCGGCGCGATTTACAATAGCAATCGCAATTTTTAGCAATACCCTAAGTATCACATTTCATTTTATAGTCGTAAATTAATCAGCGCTTCAATTTTTCGTAATTCTTTTCGTAGTTCTCTTGAAGGAAGCCGTCGAATTTCAGCTTACCTATGTCAACGGTTTACTATGCCGCGAAAAGAGAGAGCGTGTCAGACCATCTCTTTCTAATTCTCGCTAACCCTCGCGGTAAAACTTGATAAATATAAGCCGCCCGCGAGCGGCTTGTATTTCTCTCCTCTCCTCTATTAGAAAGAGACAGAAACCACGCTACTACGAGATAGCGTTCTATACCTATTGTGCGTGAGTTTTTCGTTTGTTTTTAATATTTGTGTTATTTAAACTGTGACGGATTCTGTAAGGTAATTTAATCGCAGATTTGGTTAAATACTGTTAATTTTGTTTGTTATTATGGCTTTAATTCATATAGAGTGCTGTTACTGTTAATTCGTCTTTGAAAGACGCATTTTCTCAAGTTTCGACTCTTTGCAGTTTAATTCTGACCCTCCCCATTTCAGTAGCTTCAGCTGAGCGGTCATTTTCTGCTTTAAAACGCATTCACACGTATGTGCGAAACTGCCAAAAAGAGCAGAGATTGTCCGATTTGGCTATCATGTCAATTGAAAAAAATTTGCTTAATAAAATTAAAAGTAATCCGAATTTTTATAACAACATTTTAGCTCATTTTGTTAAAAAAAAACAGACGCATTGCATTAGAATATAAATAACGTTGTGATTGTGTATAATTTGCTTTATTTTTGCTTAATATTTTTGTTGGTTTTGGATCGGTGTCTGTGTGGTTCGGTTTTTAACACTTTATTATTTTTATAATTTTTTATTTTATTTTTTCTTGACTCTTATTCCCTAACAATAGGTACTTAACTTAGTACTTACTAACAAGCATGCATGTGTGGTATAGAGATGCACGTCGAAAAAGGCTTTTCACAAAGCCGCTTTTATCATACTTGAAAGACATTGTTATCAAATCATCAGTCCTTTTTTGTAAGGTGAAGGTGGGGCTTTTCATATTATTCTTATCTGAAGATCTCCTCCAAGATATCCTGCAGTAGGTAAGTGTTTAAGTGTTTATTTTTTTGGACCGGCTTCCCTTTGTCAAAATTTCACCCTTCGCCACTGGTACCTATCCAATGTTACTAGTCACTGGTTGATCCGCAGAAGAACCAAAGTCACCGACATAGCTCTGCGAGTCGCTAAACTTAAGTGGCAGTGGGCAGGGCACATTGCTCGTAGAACCGATGGCCGATGTGGCAGTAAGGTTCTGGAGTGGCGGCCACGTACTGGAAGACGCAGCGTAGGGAGGCCCCCAACAAGGTGGACCGATGACCTGGTGAAGGTCGCGGGTAGCCGATGGATGCGGGCAGCACAAGACCGGTCAGCGTGGAAAGCCTTGGGGGAGGCGTTTGTCCAGCAGTGGACATCCATAGGCTGAAGAAGGAGAAAAAGAAGTCACTGGTTACTGTTAGCATGCATCGTCCCACTAATGAACAAAAACCTCATGACTTACAGCGCCTTGAATCAAGGGCTATAGAGTACGGCGGTGAGCAGTGGGCAACTCGCCGCCCGGTAAGGACCAGGCCCAGGACGACGGCGCGTCGTGTTTTACGCGCGCCTCAAAGAGATTGGGTCCACGAAGACCGATGCCTCCTGGGTCAGGGTTGCGGGTTGGTTTAAAAAGAAATCGTGGCCCTGGCCGTCGCACAGGCAAGTGAAGAAACACGGGTGGGTGTTAGTCAGTAATTGTCTGACACGCCCTTCCGCTCCGCCCAGAACGGGAGAGGGCATTTGATGATTTCCCATCTCACAATAAAAAAGGGCTATAACTCTTTTTTTGTAACAGAGTACCACAGCTCGTTCGTTTTCTCCAACATATCCCGCTTTCTTCTACGGTCAGAGTCAGAATTCCTCGTGATTAATTGTTTTGTTCATAAACTAAAGTACATCAGCATCGTTATTTTTCTCTACGTACAGAAGATGGCCAGTTTAGACGTGAATAAAAACATGGCGACTAAAAATACGTCAAATATACGTCAGGCGCGGACTAATATCACAGGACTAAATTATAATTTATTCCCTGTCCTTCTATTGGTGAAATAGACAGAAAATATGCACTGAACTTTTTAGTTTAGTAACAAGACAATCGGTGCAAGCCTAGTGTACGAAAATAAATAAAGATTTTAATAGACTTGCATAACACAATCTTTTAAAACTGCACTTAGTTGGATCATTATACGGACGTGCATAAGATTACAAGACTATAATGCTTAAGAGCCTCCAATCTTTGTAGGGAAAGCTTCAGGGTAAGTGGCACTGTTGTCGTCCTCGCTAATAACCGACGTAAATATCGTCAACGGACTTAATATTAAAACGGTGTAAAGTGAACGTTAGCTGGAAGGCGGTAGTACTTTGAAAGGTTTGTCTTTTGGATAATAATTTTAGTGTAATGCCACAGAATATATAAAATGTCTAAGTAATTATCTTATAATCTTATAAGGCCTTTTTTGAGGATGCTAAATCTTCAAATGTAGTCTCCCGCTCTGGGTGGAGCGGAAGGGCGTGTTAGACTTTTACAGGCTAAAACCCACCCGCGTCCCATTATATGCTTGTGCGCCCTGGTCCCTGGACCACGGTATCTTTTCCGAATGACCCGCGGACCTGGCAGACATTTGAAGCAATTCTAGACACGTAGTTTTAACAGCACGAAATAACGTAGCAAAAAAAAACGTCTCCTGGAAAATATTGTAACGGCTCGCACACTGAATGGCCTCAAGAATCAACTGGGCATATTTGAATATCACAAACTTATACAATACATACACATCAGCTATTTAGCTGCAAGTGTGTCTAACAAAATAATAATAAAAATATATAGCGTTTTTCTATAACGTGGTCAATTATCTCATCATTATCTGGCTACCATTTTCCCAACTATTAACTATCTGTTTCCAGTACCAGTAATTTACATAGAGCGACTGTCTATCTGACCTCCCAGTTACTGGGTAAAATGATACTTCTTGGTAAGGCTGGTGGTCAGACTTTTGGGTTTCTAACAAGCCATGACGGCTGTTAAAGATCTACAAATATAAAAAGAAAGAAAAGAAAAGAAACCATTTATTTGGCGCACACCCTTATAAATACATACAATATGTGACAAATGACATTCGGAACCAACGGCTTATCGTGCTTTCCGAAACTTGATACTAAATAATATTATATCCTTTGATAAGTCTGATTCTCAGGATTTACAGGCTTCAAATTCGAAAAAAGCTGGGCAGATGATTAGATCTTGGTACCTTTCAGTGTAAAAATCTTTTCTTTTCAACCTCTAAAATCGCTTAGTATTAGTTACAAGTAGGTACGGTAGTTTTGATACGTAAGGTTATGTGAAGCGTCGATCTTCGTAGGATGGATGGTAGTGTAGCGGTACCTACAAACGCCACATGGAACAACGCGTCATAGTGACGTCACACGAATTCTACATCTCGCAATCAGAGTTTACCGTGTAATTAGCATATATACAACTTCCCAATTTCAAGTATAGGACAAGTGCCCGCCAGACATAACACCCGTCTGCTCGGAGGATCCTCCCTTTTCTACGGAGGATGAGTGAACTTTACTCCCTGATCCTCATGCCTCCACAGTAGGATCTGGATGAGACTTGGTCCAGCAGTGGACTGATGTGGGCTGATGATGACGTAAGTATATTAACATATAAAAAAAAAAGTTATTCAATTCTGCTACGAGATGATATTTTATTTTATACATAGTGATAATTATCGAGACAAAACGCTGGGCAGGGTATGTGTTCCCGCCCCTTGAACTATCGAATAATGTCTAATCAAATGTAGGCACAGTCACGAGCAAAGATTTGTATACACTCGGCTTAATTTACAAGCGATTTTCTCCTTTATTCGTAAACGTAATTTTATGTTGTTACGAACATACCGTTTTCGAACCCATAGAATTATTTTCTTCTTCTTCTTCAGCCTATGCTTATAGCAGTGGACCTCTCCACTGCTGGACAAAGGCCTCCTCCAAGGCTTTCCACAATGACCGGTCTTGTGCTGCCCGCATCCATCGACTTCCCGCTACCTTCACTAGGTTGTCGGTCCACCTTGTTGGGTGCCTCCCTACGCTGCGTCTTCCGATACGTGGCCGCCACTAAAGAACCTTACGGCCCCATTGGCCACCGGTTCTACCAGCAATGTGCCCCGCCCACTGCCACTTAATTTTAGCGACTTGAAGAACTATGTCGGTAACTTTGGTTCTTCTGCAGAGCTCGTCATTATTTAATGTGTCGTATTTCAACGTTGCATTCGTGATTTCAATTGAAAGTTTCCAGGTGTTTACATATCAGACGTGATGGTACTATTAATCAGCCAATAAGGTCACACCAGCACAACAAAAGCCCACAGATCGACGAGCCAAAAAACCAATACACATAAACAAAATGAACCGAAAAGCGCCAAAAACATAATAACGTAAACGACGCTTAAGCCAAGGCGATACCAAGACGCTTTAAGGAGATAGTGCTCGGGGGTCATCGCAAACAAATGAGGGGTGTAAATCCTACCCTCCACCCCTTCTCCCTCCATCTTGCCCCAAACCCCACAGGTAGCACTTGCTCAACCCTTTCTTGGCTAACATATGGCTGGTACACTTTAAATTAGTGAAAATACTAGATAAGAAGTTCTGTTACGTTGTTTTATTAATAAGATATTGTTTATTTATTTAGTACTCTAGAATTTAACAACATTTAGAACATTTGCTAAGAAAAAAAAAGAAAAAACGTAGTGCAAGAAGAATACTTACTAGAAAATAACAAGGGGATATTTGTTTTTGCAAACATAAACTTCTTAATAAACTAGTGCGCTTTACCATCAACTATGACATTACTGCTTACTGCTGGGATCGCAGTCAAGCACTAGTTTGTAACAAAAAAAAACATTTGTCTTCTGTTTCATCTTAAAGATTTTCAAATATTTCTTAAAATATTCTAATAATAGTGTCGGGATTAGGTTGTCGCCTAAAGTTGTCGCATATGTCGGGATTAGGGCCCAAGCTACCGGATCCCAGCGCCCTCACTCCACAAGCTGCTGCAGAAGACGCCCTGGTCGGGAGACGACATCGAACTCCCAGCCACCGTAGGCGCGAGATTGCGGGCGGTGAGCAGATGGGCAGCTCGCCGCCCGGTAAGGACCAGGCCCGAGTCGACGGCGCGTTGTGCTTCATGCGCGCCTCAATGAGATGTCAGCACATCGTGACGGGGTCCACGAAGACCGATACCTCCTGGTTCAGGGTTGCGGGTTGGTTAAAAAAAGAAACCGTGGCCCTGGCCGTCGTACAGGCAAGTGAAGAAACACGGTTGGATTTTATTCAGTAAAAGTCTGACATGCTCTTCCGCTCCACCCAGAGCGGGAGAAGTCATTTGATGATTACCCACCAAACAAAAATAAAAAGCTACCGGTGGTTAGGGCTCCAGAAAGAAATCTTCTCTAATACGAGCCGTATCGAGTAGGAACTTTTGAACAAGCCCTTGATCCAACCTCCTGATGAGAGCCTCGATAGATATTGACATCATGATATATATTATTATAAAATTTAGCCTCAAAGGAAAAGAATTACGCCCAAATTTTCTCGATTAGTTTAAGGCTTCCGGTAGCCGGAAGACACAGCGTAGGGAGGCCGATAGATGTGGGCAGCACAAGACCAGTCATCGTGGAAACACTTGGGAGTGGCCTTTGTCCAGCACCAGCAGCGGATCTCTATAGACTGATGAAGAAGAAGGCTAAGTTCCTAAATTGGAATTTAGTTAAAATTATATAAATAAATTCAATAAGTTCGACTACTTTGTATTAGTGCGTATATTTTATACTTATTTTCTTAAATATGCGTGTTATCTGTGCAGAAGAAACAACTTCCGTTTCTTTCTTTCCAAGTATGTTTAGTTTATGTAAGATTATGTCATTGTACTATTTTAGTTTTCTTATCCACCGCTTTGCGATCCAGTGACACCTCGTAGGGGTATGCGGTTAAGACAGTTGAAGTGTTCGGACGTCCCGGTCGGATTTATAGGCGGACTGTATTGGTTCCTTTAGGTCACCATGTACTTACACTACCCACTACGTCTACCTACGGACCTACCTTACTTGTACCCGGTTCCTACTTCTGTAGCATAAAAAGTTATTGTCTAAAAAAGGGGTAAAGACATTGACTCATATAACACTGGTTCTGCCTACTACGGGAGTCAGACTTTCAAATCAAATATGACTCTTTTTTATGTCAATAAAACATTATTATTATTATTCAAAATAAAAACAAAATCAAAAGTCATTTATCCAAATTAGGCAAAGAATCAGCACTTTTTGAACGTTAATACTACTTAAGACATTCCCCCAAAACGCCCGCCCTTCGCCACTTCCTAGTGCTTTAGTTGGGGAGAAGAAGTGGCGGAACAAGCTCACCAGCAGCACAGCTGTCTGTTCATAAAAAAAAAACCATGAATTTATACAATTAATACAGAACATTAAATGACACCATATGCCAGCTAGCCACGTCAATATACCAGGAAAGCAAAAAACATCATTGAAACTGGAAATGTAAGGAAATAAAATACGGTTTAGAAAACTAAAAAAACATGCTATTAAAGAGCATATAACTAAACAGTTAAAAATAATTTTAAAATTTAATTTATGTAAATAGTATATAAACAATAATAGTATAAATGAGAAAAAAGCGTGAAGCGCTTTGTACCATAACTTTTGTATAATAAGCGCCTCACGCTTTTTTCTCATTTTACTAGTTTTGATATTCTTTAAAAGCATGTTTTATTAGTTTTTTAAACAATATTTATTTTCAACTTTTTAATTCGATTTTCTTTTTTTAAATAATATACGGATAACACGAACGCTTAAATGGTGCTAAATAATTGTTTTTACCAAACTTTTCTTGATCTCCAACAGACGGAACAGCAAGTGCTAAAATTCGTAATGATGCGTTACCCAAGTAACTAAATCTAAAATTAAAACTATATATATCTAAACTAAAAAATACTTTGTCTGCACAAATTAATGTAAGGTAAGGTTGAAAAAAAAATTGAGTTATAAACAGACAAACGAACAAGCAAACATACAAGTGAAGCTAATACAAAGAATGTAAAAACTTTACTAAATAAAGACCTCCAGGCATAAAGGGCGTGACAGCTCACATATGTACTGTATTGTAAAAAAAAGAATAATAGGCAATTAGGTATATATGAACTCATATAAACTCTCAGTAATTTTGTAGAAAGAACACAAACATCGTCTTGAGTTAATCAAACCGACGAGCTATTCTTATTATTTAAATAGTCGTTGACAGAATATATCCCTCTATCCATAAACGTTGTTTAAACTTAACTAGTGTTTATCACACAAACACAATAATTAAATAATTATGCACTCATAACAAGGTTCAGTTCAAAACCAGCGTCAGGCAACTGCTACGTAGTTGTCTGACATTTATGCTGAACTGGACCTATTTGACGCAACCGTTTGACTCACATTTGTTGATTGTCTTTTTTTATCTGTTTCTCTTTTTTTTTTTTGTTCTGTTCTGGTATGTTCTGTTATACTTTGATTACTAATCAAAATATGAACGGATTAAATTAGTCTGTCAGATTTCCTTATTAGACTTTCAACTTTATATCTAGAGTATTAAGGCTCAACGTTGATTGGGAAAATCTGACAGTTAGGCGCAGCTTGACCTGCTGTCGTCCGTACAACACTCACTTTTAAATTTTTGATGTTGAAATGATTACAGAATTGCAATGCAGGTCCTGAGAAGTACAATGCTATTTGGTAAGTCAATACATGCTAAAACAACTTGTAATAAAATCAAATAAAGTTGGAAATAAAAAGCAATCTTTTTTTTAAACGTAACGTTTAATATTGGTTGTAAGACAACTATTCCCTTAGTAAACTACTTCAAAAGTACCAAGTAGATATCATCGCGGTTATCACCATGACCAAAGCGAGCTTAAAACGATCAAGAAAGATACCAAATATTGATGATTCAACTCACACCTATCTAACTATATCACCATCGTAATCGGATACACACAGTAAGATCAATCATAGTAATTACTTCACGACGATTCCCCTAGAATAGACAACAAATGCGACAAATATGACAGCTGCGACAGATCCAACAATTTTTTATCACGCAACACTGTCCCAATTCCCAAGTCGGGAGCCAGGGAAGTAATAGATAGCTGGTGCGAAACAATTCTAACGGTAATTGGGGTAGATGCCTCGTGAGGATCTCTGACACACTTGACATATGACGATATTGTGTAAATTGTATACCCATATTTTGTACGTGACTGAAACTGGTGATGCCACCCTATTTTGGCTTGTTTGGATACGATAGTACTTGTGTGATTTTTTGTCATTCTGAAAACAATCGCAGAAAACACGCGCTGTCCATTTCCGTGGCGATATTTAAAGGACTGAATTAATAAAATTGATTTTATGAAAAGTAACTTTTAACAATTCTAGGTAACTTAGTCACTTACTAAGTATTTATTTTTACTAACAGCGGAATACTAAAAAACTGTGGATCTTAAGTCTGATCTTAATTGAAAGGGTAATTGCGTAATACATTATCTGTGGCAATGGGTTTCATTTTGACAGTTCAACAACATTCATTGCGTTATTTACTTTATTGGGCAGATACATTTTCGAACATAGGGAGCAATGGAACAGCAATAAGCTACAAAATGATTCTAACTCACAGTAATAGTGTGTATGCCTTCCAAATGTTCGAGAGCCCACAGTTCCAAAACACACAATAAAACTTTACAACAAATGAGTCACTGTTGGAAGCTGGTAGGGGGCGAATGACAGTAGCCAAGGATTAAGTCAAATAACGTGAGCTTAAGTCCAGCAGAGGACGGTGATGAGCTAATGAAGGGGCTCATAACCAAATATAGATCGAATGGAATGGCTTGCCATTTGAGAGATCTGCCAGCCTAACTAACTGCCATTCTATCCTACTCATACATGAACATTGAAGGGACCATTTGAAAATTTCGTTAATATTGTAATCTTCCTCTTTTAATTGAACATAATACTTACCCTAAAATATCTGACACAACGCACGTCCGTCACAGGCTAATGCCCGCGGCATATAGACGCGAATAAATATTGTTTGTTGGTATCATAAATAAGGGCCGAGACAGACGTCGGGACGCGTCACCTTTTGATACATTTCTACTGTCGTTATTAATGACAAGTCATCGGTGTCCTCCCGACGGACAAACAGGGTTGCCGCGAATGTAACGAAGATAATGGCGTCGATTCTCTTGTTAACAAACTAAACTATATTTAAGTTCAGAGCAACTTTTTCTTTATATTTCATTAAGAAAAGGATAGAAGATAATATTTTACTTTAATCCTGTCTAATTAAGATACTCCATAGACTCTTTAGCCGCGATTATAACATGGCGACCAAAAATTTCGTCAATTGACGTCAGAAGCGGACTAATTTGACAGGTCTGAACTAACTTTCAATCTACTGTCCTTTTCTTAATGAAATAGAAAGAAAAAGATGTTATAGAATATGAAAGAAAACCCTGTCCCACCCATAATGATAATAAAGGTTAGGTAAACACATGACCAAATATAATATAAAATGTTACGTAATCATCATAGTAACAATACTAATGAATTTTGAAATAATCTTTTTTTCCCGTGAATTAATTCCAACTTCCCCGAAATTTGGTAATTTTTAAAAAGTGACAACACCATTTTGATGGTATTATTATAAGAGCGATGCGACCACGCGACGCGTGTTCTGCCCCCCGTCACCCGCGAAAGGGTTGCCTACCGCACATGTATTAAGTTACCTCTTTTTTGCGAAATAACATTTATTTTTTTGAGGAATTTTTTTTTTAAGTGTAGCGCGGCTTTGTATCCATTAGTAGAATCAGTTACCGATACCTACCAATACCTTCACGGATCGGACAGGCTTTTCTTTACATATTGTATAATATTTGTGAACAAGGAAATCGAGGCAATTGTCTTTTGTAGCTCACATGACATTGACGTTTAAATGTATTAAAAAAACAAAATGGCGGCTTTAGTTCCAATTTTGGCCGTTCGCCAAAAGAGTCTTGTAGCGAGAGCGACACATAAGTATGTATCTAGCATTTATGCCTTTTGCAATTTCATTCATGATTACATAACAGAAAAGAACTCATTTAAATGTAACTTGATATAAGCTGCTAAATCAAAATTAGGTAAATATTTACCTTATTCAAACAAAATTCAACATTTTCTGAATATTGTACGCACGACAGCAGGTCAAGCAGGACAGCACATGAAGCTACTACAATCTGCCAGATTTCTTTACTAGATTTGCAACTTTATCTCTAAAGCATTAAGGCTCGAGGTTGATATGTTTAATAATTATAAACTAGCGCTTGACCGCAATCCCGCCTGATGGTAAGCAATGATGCGATCTTTGATGGTAAAGCGGATTGATTTTGATTTTGATTGGAAATATTTGACAGTTTCGGGTAGCTTGACCTGCTGTCGCCCGTACGCTGTTGAAGGGACAATTTTTTCAAACAATTAGATAGCAATAGATTAGCAATATCCTTCAAAATCGTTCAGATTGTGATTGATTCTTAAATTCTCAAAAAAACTAATCCAACCATTACTAAACACACTATCTCGCAGCCCTATTCTGGAGGCCTGCCCAGCATAATAATAGATCGGAGAGGGAGGCATATCGTACATTCACCACCCTTTAATATCATGTGAGAGTTCTGCTAAATTTATCAATGGCGGTAGGACGGCATCGCGACCGGCACTCGGCTTTCTATTACTTATTCAGTCTGCGACGACGACATTGATCTTTGTTTCAAAAGGAAATCCTGTATATACCTATAGCATACAGAAATATGTACATGAGAACTCACGCCACCATGAGTTTTCATTACGAAGACTCGATCATCGATAACTCATCGATTGGTCCGCTTCAAGATTGTAAGAACTCAACCAATGAGAGCGCCAAACGCGACCGATGCGTATGATCGAGTCTCGTAATGAAAACTCATGGTAACCACACTGCTCCCTAATTACGTAAGAAACTATCAATTTGAAGCATATTGCTAATCCACTGCTCCGTATGTTCGACAGATTTCTCTGCTCAACAACGTAAATGCCGCAATGAATCTTGTTGAACTGTCAAAATTAAACCCATCGCTACTGATAGTGTGTTACGCAATTACCCTGCTTTTACTATAAATTCTTAAGTAAGTAAAACCTTAGGTGAAATAAGTTGTCAATAGTGGCCTCGATTCTCTTATACGCAAACAAAACTTAATTTGAGTTCAATGTTCATCTTTTTCATTAATAAAACGACAGTAGGCAAACTTCAGCTTTGTCTTGTCAAATCAGTCCGCGTCTGGCGTAAATCGACATATTTTTAATCGCGTCTAAACTGTTTATGGAGTATAATAATTTGACAGGAATAAATATTACTTTATAAAGGAATAAGGATAAGGATAGAAATAGAAAGAAAAAAGTAGCACTGAGCTTAAAATTAGCTTAGTTTGTGAATAGGACAACGGCACCAATGTCCATTCCATCCATAGTGTAGGTAAATGACAGCTCATTCAAAAGATATCACTGTGTTGTGTGTCGTGTCGCGTGTCGCAATAAAAAATAATATAAAAAAGGTTTATTGCAGTAACTTGTACAACTTTTACAATAAATCTTACCTATGGTCCTTTTTTAAGTAGGTAACAGATATATACCAGGAAGCCCAACTCTTCAATAACAAATTATAACATGGTAAAAGTGGTGTATCAAAAGAAAATTAAAAAACAATAAACAGTAGAGATAAATCCTAGTCCGCCATTAAAAAAAAATAAATGTATTATTTTTTTTATTTGCAATCTCTAACATCAAGTCGAATGGCAGCTCGAATCCGGTTATATCGCGCTTTTTTAGATTCCTCATTTAAGAGGATAGCGTATCATTTACCTTCTAAGTTTACATGTGTACATTCGTTCGCAATATATTGACAGCCTCCGTGGCAAAGTGGTAGCGAACGTGGCCGCTGCGCAAGGAGGAGCGGGTGCGATCCCCGCGCAGTGCAAATATTTGTATGCATGAATATGAATATTTGCACTGGCCTGGTTGTGCCTCGGAAAGCACGCTAAGCCGTTGATCCCGGTTGCCATACGAACATTTAATGGCAGTCGTTACGGGTTGTTGGAGCCCTCAAAATTCCAACAATTGGTCTAACTGCAATGCTTCGATATCGCCTTCGGGTTGTGGAGGATACGGCAGTCGCTTCACGGAAAATATCGAAGTTTAGCCAAAATGAGCAGTTAGACTGGTGAAGCGGACCCCAGACTCCAAAGCTGAAAAAGCTTGGGATGCGACTGGGATTAACGCTGAGATGATGATGATGATGATGATGATTCGTTTGCAATATATTACCTTGTTTTAAACGACACACAGCGCCATCTATCACCGAACTGGTATGAAAGTAACAATATTTTTGTTTTCCCTCGGGAATATCAAATTATTCCGGGGTAAAAAGTACCATATTATTTAATCCGGACTTCTTACTTTACATCTGCAAAATTTCAAAGCAATCGGTTCAATAGTTACGGCGTGAAAGCGGAACAAACAAACAACACTTTCCGAATTATAATAAGGATTTCTTACAGAATACACAGGCAAAACCGTCATCGTAAGGTGCTATAGCATCTGCATGTATCACGTGACCTGCTGCTATGGCAGGCGGTAGCACCCGCGGCAGGTCACTGAAGCCAAATGCTGCAGCTAAGTCATAAAATCAAGAAATGAAAGACCACAATCCTTCAATAGGCTCCCGGCTTTCGTAATCCACCGCAATACACTATAATACATTATATTAATAACTTGAATCAGTTTGAAGCAAATTGCTAATCCATTGCTACTTATATTCGAAAAATGTGTCAGCTCAACAACGAAATAACGCAATGATATTGTAGAACTATCAAAGGAGATGTTTCAGAAATGTATGGAGCCTGGGCCAGCACATTGTACACTTAATGCTAAGTATAGTTACGCTATAGTTAACTGTTTTTAATGTTCATTTCCCATATTTTGGCTTAGTTTTTATACAGTTTCAATTTAGCTCGGCCAAGGAAAGCAAAACAACTACTAATAAATATGGTGGTAAGCAATAAGCGAAATAAAATTTTGACAGTGACATTTGATTGACGTGTCATGTATCTAAGGCTATCCTATCTATATTATCTACCATATGACTGCGAAAAAAACAAAACATAAATTCCGAACATACGGCCCATTAAATAAACACAATCAACTCAAATCAGCACTCGACACGAACACAACACGAAAATAGAACTGTCAAAGTCGCCAATCAAACGTCATAACCACTGTCATGGCTACCTTAATAAAGGGTTATCTCATTAAAAAACGTTTCAAATAATTAATTAATTATACTTGTATTTTTAATCAAATTAATATAGTAGTATTTTTTATGAAAATCTTTTATTTTTTTCTTTTTATCTATATACTCGTAGCGTACATAGTGGTGGCCCAAAATGAAACATCTCCTTTTAACCCATTACTATGGTTAATATGGTCATACCACTGTGGTTTCTCTGCGTGATCGAATCAAAAATGAGGAGATCCGCAGAAGAACCAAAGTCACCGACATAGCTCTGCGAGTCGCTAAACTTAAGCGGCAGTGGGCAGGGCACATTGCTCGTAGAACCGATGGCCGATGGAGCAGTAAGGTTCTGGAGTGGCGGCCACGTACTGGAAGACGCAGCGTAGGGAGGCCCCCAACAAGGTGGACCGATGACCTGGTGAAGGTCGCGGGAAGCCGATGGATGCGGGCAGCACAAGACCGGTCAGCGTGGAAAGCCTTGGGGGAGGCCTTTGTCCAGCAGTGGACATCCATAGGCTGAGAAGAAGACACTGTGGAATATGGACTTGACATGGACACAGGCAAATATGAATTTGGTTTTTTGTGTATTTCGTTAAGAGTAGGTATTATACGTAGTATAGTAGATATTGTATAATAAGCACGCGGGGCCGGTGCGGGTTGGCGGATATTATCACATTCTTGAATTTTTGGTTCAAAGACATGTCGGTTTCTTTCCTTTATTGAGAGCATTGCTGATGATTTTAGTTTAATTCGTAATCTTCCTGTTCAAGTCGCAATAAATACTTTTCTTTTTTTTTTTCTAAACTTACTACTTACGTAAAATTCTGAAGAGGTTGAATAAGTGAATTTGCATGTAAGAAGTAATCTTCAGAACTACAGCAGTAGCAATGGGTTTCAGTTGACAGTTCAACAGCATTCAAACCCAACCAACTGATAGTAATAGCGTCTTACGCACTTAGGGTACCTACTGTACCTACCCTAATTGAATAACTCTTTATCAAAACAGTCATAGTGACCACGGCCTTTCTATCAAGAATGAAACGAAGAAGAAGAAGAAACTGATATTTATCTTCTATCTTTTTCTTAATGAAATAGGAAGAAAAACATGCACTGAACTTAAAATTAGTTTGTGAATAAGGGAATCGGTGCCTTCGCCACTCGTTCTTCTTTTACCACAAATAAATGCATTTTTCCACCTCTTTTCTTTCTCTTCATAAGTAAATAGCTAGTGGATATTATTCGGTATTTTATTTTGATCAGACGACAGCCTCAAGGTAGTACAATCTGTCAGATTTCTTTACAAAATTTTCAACTTTATTTCTAAAGAATTAAGACCAAAGGTTGATTGGGAATATTTGACAGTTTCGGTAAGCTTGACCTGCTGTCGTTGTCATTAAGTAATCGAGTTAAAAAGAAGCTCTTTAATAAACAATAATATGTATTATAATACCTAACAATAATATAGGTACGGACGAAAGCAGAACAAGTTTCCCTAAACTGTCAAAATATTACCAAGCTACCTTGAGGCTTTACCTATGCTTCAGAGATAAAGTTGTTTATTATAGTAGCTTAATGTGCTGTCGTCTGTACTTTCTTTTTTTTTCGTGGTGGATTTTTTTTAAATTAATCAGTATGCCAGCGACTCTTTTTTTATACATATAATTGATTACCTATAAACTAGTACTTGAAAGCAATCCCGTTTTGACTTTTACCGGATTAAACTACCATGCTGATCCATCTCTGTTATTTGGGTTGTTGGATTGTCATAAGCATTAACCCTTCTCTGGACAGGCCTCGTAGTGCAATTCCCTCGAACTCCACCTCCCGAGGTGGGATCCGTGTGGATCCACTGAGGGTGCGGTCATTCCTACAATATCTAAAAATAAATAATTTTAGATGCAGTTTACATACGAAGTGAATTTCTATTTGCGATTCGACTAACGGTGCCACTCATTCAATGCCAAGAACAATCCACAAACCATTAAACCATACAAAATATTAAATTACAACGAAAATTCACGTACGAAATCTTGTAGAATGGAATTTATTGCCTTCTATATGTTGTTTTATTTATAAGAAAGCATGGGCCGCGCTGAGGGAGATGAAATTACGTGATACCATTGCGAATCAAAGTGATATACAGCTCTGTGTGTGTGTGGCACAATCAGTTACCTGAGTGTGTGTTATTTAATTTGAGCCTACTCGGTCGATTGACCACGATACATTAATAAATTATATCCTGAACTTTAAAAAAACATACTCAAAACATATCAAAACGATGATAAATCATGGTTTTGTCCATATCATCCGTATAAATTGAGACGGTCTAAATCTCTCATCCGATTGCTACCATCTAGTCAGGGATGGCGACACGAAACAAAATAATTTCGGCACTGCATAATATCAGAAATTTCATTAAAATCTATCAATGGGCCTCTTCAAGTTGGTTTCGGTAACTAGGAACACCTTCCAAAGATGGTAACTGCAGAGTCCCCAGAAATGTCAAGAAATTAAATGAAATCGTTTATTAAGCAAGTAGGATCACCGATCACTTTTACACGTCATGTTTTTTTTAACTAGATGAAGTCGGCATTTCCTAACTGACTACCTCTGAGAAGAAATAGCCGAAACAAACTCAGGGATCGTCGTCTTTTTTCAAGTCCAGACATTAAAAATGAGAATGTTTACAATAATTTACCTTATAATTACGCATATTGCTTAATAACAATGCTTAACAGAGCGAGCAGCTCAGTCCCAAGCTTTTTTGTCTTCTAAATAATCTATGATTTTATAATACCCCTTTTTGCAAAGTTTGGCCTTTATATAGTTTTTAAATCATTTAATGGGTAAGTTTCGAATGTCCATGGGAAGCTTGTTGTAAAAGTGTATACATTGACCTATGAACGGGTTGCCTACTCTGTGGAGACGAGTGTGATGTACAGCAAGATTGTGTTTGTTCCTGGTATTATGAATATCGCTTATTTTCTTAAAATCCGATATATTTTTATGTACGTACATAAGATTTTCAAATATATACTGTGAAGCTACAGTCAGAATGTCCACCACATTTTTCTCTAAGAGAATCTCTAGGACCAAGGTTGTAAATGGCTCGAACAGCCCTTTTCTATAAAACAAAGATGGTATTGATGTCCGCACAAGTTCCCTAGAGAAGAATCTCATAAGTCATAAGACTATGAAAATAACTAAAATAAACAATTCTGGCTGTATCAACATCAGTTATCTGTCTAATTTTCATAACAGCAAAGGCGGCGGAACTGAGTCTACCCGACAGCTTCTCAACGTGAGGACCCCATTGCAACTTGGCGTCAATAGTCAATCCAAGAAAAACTGTCGACTCGACAGGGATCAACTCTACTCCATTCAGTTGAACATTGGTACTTAGCTGCCTGACATTTGGCGTAAAAAATTTAATGACTTTAGTTTTTTTTTTTTTTTTATTTAAAAGAAGGTTATTTACATTAAACCAATGGATAACTTTAGAAAGTGCATTGTTAACTTCGTCAAAATTTGCTAGCTGACGCTTGACTTTAAAAATAAGAGAAGTGTCATCCGCGAACAATACAATGTTGAGATTATCCCTCACGTGATGAGGTAAGTCATTAATATAGATTAAAAACAGGAATGGACCTACAATTGAGCCCTGCGAAACGCCCACGGTGACCACAGATCTTGCAAATCTCTTGCCATTAACATCAACCCTCTGAATTCGATTATTCAGATAAGAAGTCAGAAGGTCGAGAGCTCTGTCCCTTAAACCATAATGGTACAATTTCCTAATATGAGTATCATGATGTCCGCAATCAAAGGCCTTGAACAAATCACAAAAAATACCAAGAGCATCTTGCGATTCCTCCCAGGCCCCAAATATGTTCTTTAGCAACGCCACGGCCGCATCTGTAGTTGAACGACCCTTTGTAAAACCAAATTGTTTCACGTGCAATAAATTATGTAAGTTAAAGTGCCTCAACAACTGTTTCAAAATTAATTTTTCAAAAATTTTGCTCAAAGTTGGTAATATCGAAATTGGCCGAAAATTCGTGATTGGATCGAAAGAGAGATCTAAAATAACAATAAGACGCAAGTATAATAATACATAGTATAGTTTTTATTCAGTAATCACTTAGCCATGATTTGTTTGTTGGCACGTCATGAGCACATGAAATTTTTAGTTGGTAAATATGGCACATTGTTGCATTGAGGTTCGCCATCCCTGATCTAGGTACTCAAAAGAGCATAATTATAAAATGTATGTATTCTAAATCCCCCTGCTCCTATCGCCGCTTCACTATATCTTGACTAGAAACCTCAAACGATTGCCTTTTCGGGGCGTTCCGCGTTCATGCAAAAACAGACATCAGCTTTACATAGTAATAAATGAGTGGCCTGCTAGACCTCCTCATTCATAAAGGCGATGGTAGCTCAGCAACATTGCGCCGTCAACTAACTCCCCATATTTCTTTCTTTCTTTATTGATACGAAAGAAAGACAAAACCAAAAGGAAACTTGGTTTTATTGAACTTTAAAACATGTGCATTAAATCAAGACATTACGTATTATATTATACGACGTCTTGTCAAAACATAAACAAATAAATAACATAGACAGACAAGGAGTTCATATATCACCTAGGTACCTAAGTAAATAATTTATTTCACTTAAATGTATAAGGGCATGTATGAAACCTCAGAAGCTAAATGCACGGTTCCAAATGGGAGTTTCCTACTAAGAAAGAATGAAGCTGAACGGTTAGTCTCTTAAAAATAGTTGGCATTTACAATGTTTTACAAATTGCGGTGTCAATTGGTATGAGGCTCATTATTCTATACCACAGCAGTATTATAGTTTTTCATTATTTACTGAATAAGATAAAGTAGTCATTTGAACTAATAATAATTTTAATAATGATTTCTTTTCAATTTTTCCTTTAATCTCTTCCTTACCCACTTATTAACACATCGAAACGTATTTCTATGAAGAAACTAAACGCAGCAAAATACCGCGACATTAACTGTCAAAAATAACTTGTGAAATATTGTCGTTATCCAAAACAAGAGTTTAATTTATTTATTTTACGATGGATAGCCGTTTGTACGAAACTAAATTACCAAATCATAAAATATTTAAGGATCTACAAAACAGTTTGGGTGAAAATCCTAGTGGAAAGTTGAGAAATTTGATAGAATTAAAGGATGATGTGTTTTATGTTTGGAACTGCAAAGAGAACTGTTTACTGAGTTTAAATGTGAAGAATTTGGAAGAAAGTGGTGACGAGACTCCTTACCAGGTATTAAAGCTTTTATACTGTAAATTTTTTATAGTGTTAGCCTTTATTTGTTGCCGGTATGATTTTTTGATATGAAACATTTTGAGGTTATGTTGTCTTGTTATGAATACTCTCAGATGATGGTTTATTTTTGTTTCTTTTGAAGCAAACATTGCATAAAGTATTTAACAAATTTTCGTGTGAAATATACCTACCTAGGTGTATTTATTATTTTAAGTTCCATTAAAACCATTTTATAAGTGTAACTTTGAATAAACTTAATGCAATATTGCAATACACAAAACGAAGACCAACGAATAGAACATTTTATCTTCTATTTCTGAAGGCACTCAACTAGTTGTCTATCCCCACAGTCCATTAACCTGTGACTTATACATAATGAAGTGACATGATGTAATTTTTTGCATAATAATTACAAGAAGGAGGCACTCACGCAATTTGATAATTAAAGACTAAATAGTTTTTAATGTTAATAGTATATTAATTAGTATGGTATGAATTGCGAATGGTAAATGATTTTTGTGGTGTCTGATGTTTCTACTACTCTAATCTCAGTAGATCTAATAGAGGTTTCAAGGTAGAGATCAGGTCTAAGACAGGACCATTTGATATAATTTTTTTTTTTTTTGTGAAAATTACCCATCTTCTTGCAAAATTGTATGCAAATCAAAAATTTAAGGAAAGTGTACTTAGACAGTTTTCCTGTAACTGCTTACTGCCCCATCTCAATGAAATACATGTCTGCTTACTTACTTTTACTAACCTTTATTGTCCTACTGCAGGGCAAAAGCCTCCTCCCTTTACCGCACATGTAAGGAGAAAAGCTTGTCTCACCCTGTCCATCTTAGCCTGCCATAATGGCATTATGTGTTTCAGTATGTGACAGCCCAGTCCCACTTAAGTTTTGTGTAAAATCTTTTCTGGGTCATTACCCAGAAAAGATTTTATATATTGATTTTGGAATGCAGTATTTTGTTCCTTATTTATGGTCAGAATTCTGAACCCCGGGATACTGTTCTCTGTGGCTAGCTAGCAAAGCTTTTGATGCTACAAGCAGCTTCTTTGTCTTATCGCATCTGGAAAGAGACTAACCCTCTTATTGATAAAAGTTGTTTATTTAAAGTTAACTAGTGATTAGCGATTCTTTAACCATACATTTTTGGCCTTTTAACGTCACTTAACTTTAATCATAATTTATGAATATACAACACAGTGTTTAAGCGGTTTATTCATAAATGATTATTAAAGTTAAGTGACATACAAACATCTAAAAAGTATGTTTGAACAATCGCTAAACACTGGTTAACTTTAGGCAACGCCTATGAATAAGGGGGTTATGCCTGAGATAGAAGGTTTTACCTTGGATATATGCAATCTCTTCATCTTCAAAATATAACTTTTACATCCTGTTAGTTATGAATATAATTACGTCATAGACAAGGCAGACATTTGATAATCAACTCTCACCAATAACCAGTCCTTGTCTGCCCAGTTTTGTGCCAAAAGAAGTGGCAGGCACTGTTGTGCTGACAAATAACAGGACATAAATCACAGGTAGACAAGGCACACAAGCACTTTATAATAAATGAATTATTAAATCACCATTACAATATACAATATATAAAGAAAACATTGTGATCAGACATTTGGCATTGGGACCTCTTGGTGGATTACGGTTACCTCTTTCATAGGGGAAGCCTGTTTTGCAACAGGAATATTATAGGGTGAATTTGAATATGCAGCATTCTGTTGTGACTTAGGGTTGCCAGATGTCCGGTATTTAAGTGTACAGTGCGATATTTTCAAGGCTACTCAGGTAAAACATAAATGACTATACCAGACTAAACAATGTCTAGTATTTTGAGGAAAGTCTGTACTACAGGTCACAAGCGCCTACAAAAGTAGGCATATGAAAAAACTCACTCCTTGTATGTCCATCTGCGGGCTCTCACTTCACCACTGTTTACCCGTCTCACTCACTCATACTCACTGCCAGCGTCCACTCCCGCTGTGTTTTGTTTGGATTTTTCAGTAGTATCTACTCGTTAAAAGACGCAAAGTTTTGTATATGTACATCATTCATGAGAATGAGTTCCATAATGAGAAGATATAAAAAATTTTAATATAAAATTAAATTGCTATGCAACTGGGTTGTGAAGATCAGAGAGGCTGTCACTCCATGCAAATCACTCAACTGGAAGGTGACCCAAACATAGTTGGATGCATAAATGGTTATGCGGATTGATTTCTTGTATATTCATTCAGTCGTTATTACTTAAATGCTTTATTTTATGTAACTTCAATATTGAATATTGATTCATTATAATATTGTATATTAATATTTAAAATGTCTATAAGTGAGTACAAATGAAAAAAAAGTAAGACAGCACATAAATCTACTACCTTTTTAACTTTTTTGCTAAAGCATTTAGGCTCAAGGTTGATTGAGAATACAAAATATTTTTCAGTAACAGTTTTTCAAAAAAGGTAGGTAGGTCCTTAAAACTATACCTGTAATAGTATACAAGCAGCTATTAGAAATAAAGTGTCTGGAATCCTTTAAATGCGAGCTTTGTTTCCTTTTTTAGATAGACATTACTACTCCATCATTGAGTTTACCATTGATAAACAGAGTTATGATGATACTTAACCAGTTATGATTTTAGTTATTGATTAAATGTTGACATTATTTAATTATAATATTTGTAATGGCTGGGTTCCATAACAGACATATCTTAAAATGCTTTTTATAATATTTAATATATTAACATGCCACCAGTAAGTGCTTGTTTCTGTAACTTTTTTTATACCATATATTTTTAAAACTTTATGCACATAGTTTCAGACAATATATTATCCGTAAGTAAGTTTGGCAAAATAAATTATGGGTATCTTTTTCTTTTCAGGTATGTTTTGTTAAAAACAAATATTTATTTTCTCCTAAGAGTTGATGGTACAGTTTTTTTAAAGTCGATCTTCTGCATGGTGACAACTATTGCTTCTTCGGTGACACCTCAAAGTATTAGTCTGGGTATGTCTTACATAATTTAATTGTATTTGAGTCTTTTATGTTCATCCTCCTTTTCTGTTTAGGCATAATAATATTTTATTTTTAACTAATGGCTTGCCCCTGCTACAAATAGTTTTAGGGTTCCATTCGTTCTATTAAGACTCAGTGGTGTCTTTAGTAAGATGGACAGTGGTCTATCTGTCTGTCTTCTCATGAACCGTGATGGGTAGACAGTTTTTTTTTTTTTTTTTTTTTTAAATTCAAACTAGTGCTTGACCGCAATCCCGCCACATGGTTAGCGGTTTAGGTAACCGTTGGTGGTAAAGCACGCTAGTTTATTAAGAGCATATTCACTTAAAAAAACAGAGTGAATAGGAAAGAAGACGGCAGTTGAGCGAGGTGAATCAATGTTATACAACAACACGACCAACGATGCTGCGCCAGAGGGAGATTGATCTGGAGACCCTCCACGACCAAACTACCGACACCACAACATTTGGCGCATTGTACCAGACACACATCGCAACACAACTGCTCAGACCCGTCCTCCGTACGGCTTCACCAGACATCATGTCGGAGCACGACAAATCGCTTGGCGGCAAGACTTTGTCTGGTGGGTGGTAACTTTTGCCGGCAGCCGATGTTATGGCCTACCACCGAGAAACATGTCAACAGTCGTAATTTACAGAGATGATGAATTTATGTTGCCACACATTTTTTTGTATAAATACTGGTACAGAACCAGTCGTACGCGAATCCTATTCGCACTTACCCGGATTTCACAATTTGATAAAAACCGAGATTTCTCTATTATGTTTATGTAGGTATCTGTTTTATATTAATGTTCTACTTATTAAAAAATAGACAAAATAGGGTTCCGTATCAGTCTGTCAGTCATCAGGCTGCTTCTCATGACTTCATGCGCCGTGATAGCCAGACAGTTCACTTTTTCACATATATTTTTGTAGCCGCTGTAACATTTTTTAGTAATGTGGAATCTTCAAATGACCTCTACCGTTCTGGGCGGAGCGGAAGGGCGTGTCGGACTTTTACTGACTAAACACACCCATGTCTCTTTCGATCAGCCAACGGGCCTGGCAGGCATCGGTCTTCGTAGACCCCGTCACGATGTGCTGACTTCTCTTTGAGGCGGAAACATAACGCAACGTCGAAACGGGCCTGACCCCCTTTTTTTGTTCATGATGGGAAATCATCAAATAAACTTTCCTGCTCTGGGCGGAGCGGAAGGACGTGTCAGACTTTTACTGACTAAAACCCGCCCGTGTTTCTTCACTTGCCTGCGCCAGGCCACGGTTTCCTTTTTAACCAACCCACAACCCTGACTCAGGCGGCATCGGTCTTTGTGGACCCCGTCGCGATTAGGCGCGCGTGATACACAACGCGCCGTTGCCCCGGGCCAGGTTCTTAACACTGCTGGACGCCCTCAAGTCCGCACCTGCGGTGGCCAGGAGTTCGGTGTTGTCTCCCGACCAGGACGTGTGCTGCGGCGGCTAGAGGCGTGAAAGCGCTGGGATTTCCGCGCCGCCGATCACCGCCACGAACACACGGCGGTGCTCTACCCAAGCCGGGCAGACCCCCACCGTAGCCTGACCCTCCGTCCGGTATGGTCCAAGCCGAGTCATACTTTTTTTTTGTCCAGAAATCCAACTCGTACTACTTGGCCAATTTTATTTTTAATTTATGCAAATAAAAGTACATCCCTTTCTATTCTAGACAATTAAACTCAAAAGCCTATGAAGTGCCAGAGAAAATCAGTTAACCAAATTGATGAATAGCTACATAAACAAAACAATAAACATGTTACGAACGGCCATTGAAAAGAGCTTTCGATCCGACCGCCATTAATCTCACTTGAAACGTTACCACGGAATTAATTATCCTCTGACCATACGATTTAATGGGCTTCCTGAGGGACCCTGAGGTTTCCGATTAAATCACTACATCTCATTGGCCGATTTATAGTGACCAGAGTGCCTGAGATTTAGTGCAAGCTGGATAAGGTCCATTTAGGGAGAGTAATATTGCTGTGGCTATGAATTGAAGAAACATATTGGTTTGGAATTCGCAATATATTTTTCATTTTTCCAATAGAACTACGCAATATCGCAAGTTAAGGAGGTTTCATTAGTAGGTATAGGTACAGCTAAGTAAAAAATAAAACCGTTTTAGCATTTGTTGTTATAGTAGCAACAGAAAAACATCGACTGTGAAAATTTCAACTGGCTAGGGTTCATGAAATGAAGCCACTAGGCTCATTACTAACACTCCGCTCTCTGGTTGGCGCTAATCAAACAGAGAGCGGAGTGTTAGTAATGAGCTCCTGTTTTTACCTTTGGGTACGAAATCCTAAAAAAAGTAGTTTTTGGTATCATCATCAATCTTTTTTATCGTCACACTGCTGGGTCTCCTCTCATACAAAGATTGAGCAAGCGTGGTGGTTGCGCTCAATCCTTCTCTATTATGAGAGAAAATCTTTGGTAGAATTGATATAAATCTGTTCAAAAAGCAAATGTACAGTTTTCTGCAGCAAATCTAAAAAACTTAAGAAAGTATCACTTCGCATAGTATATAATAATTTGGATAACGTTCATGTCCCTACACACGCGCAGCTTAGGCTTTCTAGCCGGATTTATTGTTTTGGATCCGGTCCTTCGGTCCGAGCAGCCCTTTGCCCTGCCCGATTGTTAATCTGAACTTAGGTGTACTTTTCACCTTCGTCGTTTCGGTCCAGGACGGTCCTAAATCGCAACGAACGTTCAGTTACGGGGTGGTCACTCTATGGCTTTTAACACGGAACCGGACTTTTGTTAAGAAAATTTCGGAATGGTGTTGAATGGCACTATGTTGCCTTTCCATATATCATTCTTGACATTTTTTAACTAAAATACTAGATTGGCGCTTAGTATGTATTCGTCGGTTTCTGTGACGAGCGAAACTTTGAAAATCCCTATTATAAAACTTTTAAGGAGGATACCTCTTTGTTGCTGTCAAAAACGTGTCTAAAGAAAACCTTATGACCACGTGTCTCTGTATCCAGTCAATACAAGCATCAGGAACATCGTGTTGTGTTGTGTCGTGTTGTCCTTAACTGTCTCAAATTAATGTCCAGATACTCCTGACAGTATACATTGTGTAACATTTTAATTAAAACCAACTTTAGACCTTCGATTTAATCACGTTCACTCAATAGGTAATTTCGGGGTACTACACCTGGGCGGAACAATTAACTTGACCCGCCTCCCATACATAAATGTGTAAAGCAAATATTGTCACAATTACGCGATAGCATCAGCCTGTAAACACACGGACGAAGAGTGGTACCCTTCGGCGTATATCTTGAGGCTCCGGAGGCCCGTGTAGCAATCGAGATACAGGCTTAAGTCTTGAGAAGGGGCGAGGGATATCTTAGAATCAAGGTAAATTTAGATCAAGAAGGACTAAAAAAGCTCTATAATTATCAATCGGAATCGGTTTCATTTTGCACCTAAATTGCGTTATTTACGTGTTGTGCAGACAAATTTTTCGTTCTTATAAAGCAATGGTTTAGAAATAAGTATGCTTCAAAATGATGAGGATTCTGATTAATAGTTTGTAACGTAATTAGAGTAGGTACCGAACTACTAATAGGGGTTAGTCTTTTTTTTTTTATTTGTAGAGCCCAGCTACCCCCTAACTACTCATACTATTATATTATATTTTGACCACTACACCTCGAAACTATTTTCAACAGCTATTCATGCCATTTTGAATACATCCATACTAATATTATAAATGTGAAAGTGTGTTTGTTTGTTTGTTTGTCCTTCCTTCACGCCGTAGCTAAGCAATCAATTGACCTGATTTTTGGCATACAGTTAGTTGAAAAGATGGAGAGTAACATAGGCTACTTTTGGTCCTAAAAACATCAAGTTCCCAAAGGAGATTACTGGAATATTTATATATGTACACCAAATATATCCTTACTAATATTATACATCGGAAAGTGAGTTTGTTTGTACCACTTTCACGCCGTAACTCCTGAACTGATTGCTTTGAAATTTTGCAGACGTAAGTTAGAAGTTCGGATTAAATAATAGAATACTTTTTATCCCGAAAAAAATTGATATTCCCGAGGGAAATCTAAAAAGCGCGATATAACCGAAGTTAACGCGGGCGAAGCCGCGGGCGGAAAGCTAGTATTTCATATTTTAGAGATAATAACCTTTAAAGTTATTAATATTTCTGTTTGCATTAATGGCTGCTTTCGATTTATATAGGTCTCATGCATCAGCATCACCACCATTTTCATAAATGAAAGTTAATACGGATCCTCAAACCCCTTTTAAATAAATTCGACAAATTATAGTCATGAAAATTATAGAAAAGTGTGAGTTTGTAGTACTAACATTATTAAGATTAAATAGTGAGATCATTAGAATATTTTATATTTCATCTAATATCTAAAAATCTGAAGAATTTTCTGATGAAATGACTAAAGAATTCAAATTATTAATTTTAATTAAAATGAAGACCATACCCATAAACCGAATCCATAGTTTACCTATTGTGCTGATAACACCTCGTATCACATCATACCGTTCTTCGGTCGAATCTTGATACTATAATTAAAAAACATTATAGCGTTGAAAGTCTACAACTTGCAGCTCACACTCTAAGATATTTTCCTCCGTACCTTAAGATCGTTTTATTACCAACCCGGATGGACTTCGGGGATGGATGGTGGGGAATGTAAATTTACTGTACGGAACCGGACGCGAGGAGGTGAGCATCGGATTGTTTTGTTTTTGGTCGGGCCGCATTAAGGTTGACCGCGTTTCACACCGATTTGCAACAACTATTAAATAATTATATGAGAATTAATATATTTTCATATACGAATTTTCCAGCATCTGTATATCTTTTAGTAAAAAATATATTATTGAAACTAACGAATAGATCTATGATTTTTGACCTCTATGACTGCTTCAAATGATATTTGCAGCATTGCATTGTTGGATACATGGTTACCTTCGGAGTGCACTTCTAATTCCGTTTTTCTGTTTTCATTTTATTAAATGTATATATGAAATTATCATCGAATCCATCTCTTTGCAATTATATAATTTTCCTTACGCTTCGGTATAACACAACCGTCTCGCAAGTTCTTAACACAATTTCAACCGATTCTAAACTTAAAGGACTCATCATCAAGGTTTAAACTCACACAAAGGATAAAGGTAAAGATTTGGGAGGTGAACTTAAGACAATCGCGTGTTCGGAAGCATTTCGCCACAGCCTTTGTTTAGACGTGTTAGATCGATGTGCCTAATGTATGTGGATTGAACAGCGTGGGTTTAATTTGCCGCTTGTCCATTTGTTCCGATTGTGGCCTTATTTATTGTGTGTACTGAGAATTGGTTTATAATTAATAGTTTGTGTTGATTTTTGCATCCGTTTACGATTACATACCTTATGTGGAATATTGAATCGCATTCTTTTGTTTTATAACACAAAATGTACATTATAGTTTTAAGGTCACCGTTATTTTTAAAGATTATCAATTAACTTCAAAAAATAATTCGAACCTAAACCGATTTGATTTTGTTGTTAAGTTTGTTGTATGCATGATATAAAACTCAAAACAAGCTAACAGTTTCTCTCACACTGAATAACGTTTTGAATATATCGTTTAATGGAACTAAACCTTAATATCTTAAAACTTATTAAACTAAACCTCAGAGTATCTATTAAACATACAGTACCTATCGATAGTCCTGTACGGATTACCCTCAAGTTGCCGGCCCAAGGCACATCGGTTCTTTGTCTAAACCGATTGCTACGGGGTACCCCAAGGAGGTATCCTGGGACAGGTGTGTTCTTGCAAGGATTTTAATTAATAATGTCTCGATAGTGTGTGGCCTGTGTGGTGTTGGGTGGCTGATTTATCGAGGGTACAATAGAAGGGTAGAATGGTAAACTTTGCCTGTGATAATGCAAGTTATTGGGCTAAGAAAAACAAGGAAATAGTGTCGGAATTTTAGTGAGTTGTTGTTCGGATATAATATTTGTATAGTTATTGACGTTTTGGGTAAGAAACCAAAATAAATAATAGTATTAAACATTGCTTGTTCTTTCTAATTTTCACTTGATGATGAATATTTTTGGTTTGGCCACAGACATGCAAATATTAATTAAGAAAAAGGAAAATGACAAAAGATGTGCATTTAGCCAAGAATAGAATATTTTCCATGGATTGTAAAAATATTTTAAGTTTTTGCCTATTTTTAAGCACTATATACTTAAGAATGAGCAATAACTAAAATATTTTTACAAGTGCTAGTACAAGTGTGGAAGGATATAGGCAAGGCTTTTACCAAAAGGGATAAAGCCTCGAAAATGTAGGCTAACCAAACAAAATCAAACATTGAAATTTTTACACTGCCTAAATGACATTTGAACAAAAAAACGGGTTAGGAAGATGTAGTAATTACAAGTGAAGTCAGTAAAAGTTTATTAAAAAAGGAAATATTTAAATTCCAAAACCTGATTTTTTATACAAAGTTTATGAAATCGGAATCATTATCTCTCCGGTTAAGCAATGCCACATACTTATAACAATATAACATTCACTGAAACCATCGGAATATCGACACAATCGTCTTAATAACCCAGCAAAAGATAAACAAGTCCCAAGGAGACGATATATCTTGGGGCCCTTTACTAACAAACATTCTGGAATTAACTGCACATTGCTGACGTCACAAGTTATTAGTTGTATCTCATGTGTATTGTCTGATGTGCCAATAGTTGGATTAATTTGTACAGCCAGCGATATTTTGGGGTTTCGGTGAGGGAAAGTTGGGTGATAAGCTCGGTCAATGCGGTAGCAAAGTCTTCGGGATGTTGGAACATGATACAATTAGCTTTAGCAAGCCAAAATTATGCTTACATTTGTAGTTTATTCGGTTAGGCAGATAGTGTTGTGATCCGTCATCATCAATATCAGCATATAGCAGACCACTGCTAAACATATACCTCTCTATTTTCACGTCATTCAACTCGATTTTCGGCAACTCTCATCCAGTTACTACCAGTTGTGGAGGAATGAGGAACGGAGTAAAGTTCACTCATCCTCCATAGAAAAGGGAGGATCCTCCGACCAGACTAGTTGTCTGGCGGGCCACTTTGCCCGTCGGTTTATGTGGTGAACTTGTATGCGTGCTAGTAGCACAAAAAACTCTGATTGCGAGATGCAGGATTCGCGTGACGTCAGTATGACGCGTTGTTCGCATGTTGCGTTGTAGGCACCGCTACATTATTCCCCTCCGTGAGGGTTTTTGATTTTTCGTCGAGATCGGACCAGGATCGGGTCGAGATCGGTATGGTTCGTCGATCGGATGGGGATCGGGTCGGGATCGGTTCGGGGTCGGGTCGGCATCGGTACGGGATCGGGTCGGGATCGGTTTGGGATCGGACTGAGATCGGTTCGGGATCGGACTGAGATCGGTTCGGGATCGGACTGAGATCGGGTCGGGATCGGAGCGAGATCGGGTCGGGATTGGTTCGGGATCGGTTCGGGATCGTCGGGGTCACCAGTGTGGAGGAATGAGGAACAGGGAGTAAAGTTCACTCATCCTCCATAGAAAAGGGAGGATCCTCCGACCAGACTAGTTGTCTGGCGGGCCACTTTGCCCGTCGGTTTATGTGGTGAACTTGTATGCGTGTTAGTAGCACAGAAAACTCTGATTGCGAGATGCAGGATTCGCGTGACGTCATTATGACGCGTTGTTCGCATGTTGCGTTGTAGGCACCGCTACACAGTCATCCTGCCAAGATGTTCGCTCCACCTAGTCTGAGGGCATCCCACCTTACGCCTACAGATTCGCGGTCTCCACTAAAGAACATGTCTACTCCAACGGTCATTGGTTCTACGGATAATATGGCTGGCCCATTGGCACTTCAGTTTGCTTTTGTCGACAGCTATTTGTTGTGATTGGCTTTGTGTAATTTGTAATTTAATTTTTAAAATCGTTTCATTGTTGACTTCTCTTGATCTCAATAAAGAATATTTGCATGGCTATACAAAAGTTTAAGTAGTAGAATTTTTTATAAAGATTTCGAACTTGTTTTGTGTATTTATATATATATATAAATCGCGAAGGACTTCTTGCGTCTTTACAAACTACCACCCTGCGGCGTCCACTGAAAGTAGTGACATTTTAAAGATTTTCAATGCGTATATAAGATGTTTTAATCAGTATTATATCAGTAGGGTACGTCAAATTTCATTTAAACGTTTAATGTTGATATTCAAATTAAATATTTCTAGCTTAATTTGTGCGTCCGTTCATTCTTTAATCTTTCTTGCACACTGAATACCCGCGTATACCTACTAGACATTGCATGCACATTCCCGCCTCCATCCAACTGTATGTTTAAATCAATTCCGTATAATGCTCTGCATATATCATAATGATTATAATAACTAAATTACATCCATCTACTATTGAATTCAGATTGGTTCCGAATAACGGAATTAGTGCGCCCGTTCACTCTTAAATCTTTCTTGCACACTGAATATCTCCGTATACGTTCAAAACACTGCTTGCACATTCCCGCCTCCATCCAACTGTATGTTTAAATCAGTTCCGTATAATGCTCTGCATATATCATAAAGATTATAAAAATGAAATTACACCCATCTGCTATTGAATTTAGATTGGTTCCGAATACTGTTTTCGTATACTGTTATCCAGCTTGTCAGCCAAGAGACTTCCACCTATATAAGGGCTTATAAAGACTTCAGGCACAGATAATAAATAATTCTGTGCATCTAATGTGAATGGAATTAGCCCATTCACACTAGAGGCTCGACACGAGATTATCTAATTTTTAGATTTTTAACCGCTGTGTGTTTTACGTTACATTGCTGCATCACATGGTATGACACTTATTCAGATACGTACATTAGTCTCGAAGTTAAAATCTGTGAAAAGCGTAAAGCAAAGACATTTTTGAAATCGTGTTTATGAAAAACGTTTCCAGTTTTTCGTAATTGTATCGATATATAACCGTCTCATGAAAAAATTTTAGGATCTGATGATGGACTAGTATTCTTTAACAGATTTTTATGCTTTTAATGACTTTTGTAACCTATTTCCAAAAGTTATTCAGTTTCATAAGTAAATGATCAGTGAACGCAGCTGGTGTATTCTTGATAATAATTATGTACAATAGTTCTTGACTGTCAAAATTACCAACTGTTTGCTTTAATAATTTTTTTCCTAATATATTATCAATTCTTTTCTAAAGTATGATCAACCTACCTACTAATATCTTTTGAAATCGGTGTCTTTCATCAGCTACGTCTTTTGTATAGTAATTAGTTATTAGTAGAAAAGACATTGACACCGACCTCAAAGATATTAGTTGGTAGCAGTGCTGAAGAGTCCATACAAGCCGATTCCCACCGGGTTACCTTTCAAAAATCAGTTCCATATTCATACAAAAGTATTTACATTCTATTTCATTAACAAAGTATTATTAATCAAATGCCTGCGCGATTTACAATAAGCAATAGTAATTCTTAGCAATACCCTAAGTATCACATTTCATTTTATAGTCGTTAATTAATCAGCGCTTCAATTTTTCGTACATTACATTGAAGGCAACAGGCGGTCAACGTTTTACTATGAGGCGAAAAGAGACAGAGCGTGTCAGACCATCTCTTTCTAATGCTCGCTAACCGTCGGTAAAACTTGATGAATATAGGCTAATGCCAAACGGCTTGCAGTTCTCTCCTCTCCTCTATTAGAAAGAGACAAAGAAACCACGCCACTACGAGAAAGGAAACACGACAAAATTAAAAAGAATTAGCGTTATAATGAAATCCTTCGCAAGTCATATTCTTTTTATTTTGGCATATTTTCGTGTTCCATTTCGTTTAGTTGAAAATAAATTATTGTTAGTATGTGTTCCTATACCACTGGTGCGTGAGTTTTTCGTTTGTTATATTTTAATATTTGTGTTATTTAAACTGTGACTGATTCTGTAAGGTAATTTAATCGCAGATTTGGTTACATACTGTGGATTTTGTTTGTTATTATGGCTTTAATTCATATAGAGTGCTGCTCAACAGACTACCTGCTTACAAAAGAAACCTCATTTTCAAAACTAAGTTATGCATACAAGAAGCATGTTATTCAGTTAGGTCGAGCACTCCCACACATGATTATTGATTGCAAAAGGCGAGATGGATGTTTTAAAGATTTTCACGCGTTGTTATATGATAAATATACATGGATGACAGGCAGTTGCAAACTGAACAAAATGTTTTGTTTTCCGTGTTTGTTATTTTCTGATTCGAAATCTGTTTGGGGCAGTACGGGTTTTACGGATATTAATAATTTGTCTAACTCAGCCAAAAAACACATTCAGACTGAAAAACACATCCGCAGCTGCTTGTTACTGCACGAATTTGGAAATAATGGCAGAATCAAGTAATTTTTTTCCAACGCTTTTGATGTACATAACAGAAAAGTTGACCGTAATCGCGAGTTAATGAAACGTTTTATTGACACGGTCATTCTTTTGGGGAAGCAAGAATGACCATTTCGCGGTCACAATGAAAGAGCAGATTCGGACAATCGCGGAAATTACATTGAAACGTTAAATTATTTGTGCAAGTACGATACAGTCCTTGATTCTCATTTGGAGGAATGTTCCTCGACTCAAAATTCTGTATTTTCAGGACTTTCAAGTGACATCCAAAATGACTTAATTCATTGTATCGCGTCTTCTATGCGTGACGAGATAAAGTCGGAAATAAATTCAGCTTCATTTGTATCGGTTATGATCGACGAAACGCCGGACGTCAGTCACAGGGAACAGTTGACTGTTATATTGCGGTACTTCTGGGCTTCTATGACGTAAGTGGTGGTCGAAATGCCGACATTTTGACCACTATGTTACTCGGTATTCTCGATGACTTTCGTTGTAAAGATAAATTAATTGGACAGTCTTACGATGGTGCGGCAGTTATGTCTGGAGAGCACGGTGGTGTACAGACTAAAGTTCGTGAAATCTGTCCCATAGCGATGTTTATTCCATGCTATGCTCACGTTTTAAACTTAGTCTTGAGTCGGTCTCTTGAATTCGTACCCGAATTAAAAGCTTTTTTTGGTCATATTAACAGTATCGTACGCTTTTTTAATAAATCTTCTAAAAGATCGAATCTTCTGAAAGAAGTTGCTCGTCGTCGTATGCCGGGGGTAGCAGAAACGCGATGGCATTATCACTCGCGCATAATTAACGTAATTTTCAACTGCAAAACCGACATGATCGAAACTTTGAATTGTATTTTAGATTCACCGGATTGATGGGACAGCGAATCAATTTCAATGTCTGAGTGCTTGTTACACAAACTGGAAGACATGCAATTTTGCTTCTTATTGCGTGTTTTCTCAGACATTTTCGAAAAGACAGACGTTCTTTTTGCTTTGCTTCAAAGTAAGCAAGTAGACATTGAAGTGGCAAAGCGCGAAATCGATTCTTTTGAACGGTGGATTTCGGAAGAGTTTATTAATTCTTTTGATACCATTTTCCACAGCATTGAACAAATCTGTGAGCCGCCGCGGCAACGGCGCCGAATAAATACTGACACGGATCCCAAAACGGCGTACAAGCGTATTTTTTCCTCGATTATAGATAAAGTCAAAGCTCAAATTACTCAAAGGTACCGATCTTTTTCTCAGCTTGTATTTATTGATTTACTTAATAAATCAAAGTATCTTCAATACAACCAATCATTTCCAACTGAAAAAGTTTCGTCTTTGACAGCGAACTTTCTGGGAATTTTTGATTTTACCGCGTTGAAAAATGAACTTAAAGTCTTACGTCAGCGTCGTTAAATAAATTGGACACCTATGAGCTTTTTTTACAGCTCCAGAATACGTCTTTGAAAGACGCATTTTCTCAAGTTTCGACTCTTTGCAGTTTAATTCTGACCCTCCCCATTTCAGTAGCTTCAGCTGAGCGGTCATTTTCTGCTTTAAAACGCATTCACACGTATGTGCGAAATTGCCAAAAAGAGCAGAGATTGTCCGATTTGGCTATCATGTCAATTGAAAAAAAATTGCTTAATAAAATGAAAAGTAATCCGAATTTTTATAACAACATTTTAGCTCATTTTGTTAAAAAAAACAGACGCATTGCATTATAATATAAATAACGTTGTGATTGTGTATAATTTGCTTAATATTTTTGTTGGTGTTGGATCGGTGTTTGTGTGGTTCGGTTTTTAACACTTTATTATTTTTGTAATTTTTTATTTTATTTTTTCTTGACTCTTATTCCCTAACAATAGGTACTTAACTTAGTACTTACTAACAAGCATGCATGTGTGGTATGGAGATGCACGTCGAAAAAGGCTTTTCTCAACGCCGCTTTTATCATACTTGAAAGACACTGTTATCAAATCATCAGTCCTTTTTTGTATGGTGAAGGTGGGGCTTTTGATATTATTCTTATCTGAAGACCTCCTCCAAGATATCCTGCAGTAGGTAAGTGTTGAAGTGTTTATTTTTTTGGACCGGTTTCCCTTTGTCAAAATTTCAGCCTTCGCCACTGTAGGTAGGTTAATGATTGTTCAAAAAATTAACCCATAAGTAAGTTATTGGTTATAATTACTATAAGAAGTCCTGATTTTTTCAGATTCAAGATAAAAAATAATAAAACAAAATTAATCCTAAAAAACTTCGCATTGGGGGACCGCTCCTAATTAATTAGTTATAATATAGACCAAATAAATACCCACTCTTAACGCTTTTACAAATTATTTACTTTGGTGACAAGCTTACATCACGGCCCGCCAGCATATTATGTCTGTTTACAAACTTCGGCACGCGAGCGCGCTGAAGCCCGCCGCCTCGCGCTCCGTGGCATGCGTCCCTCGTGAACCCCAAATAGGCCCCTCAGTCACCGTACGTAGTACCCGTTTAAGGACATTTAAGAGACGCAAGATGGTCGTCACGAAAGCATGATAAAAACTTTACAAAATCAGTACGATATTCAATAGACGCGATAAGATCGGTGAAGTGAACTCAAAGTATACGTGGTAAATTATACACTGAACACTAGCGGCCTCCAAATTTCAGTCGGACAATGGCGGAACTATATTATTCGCTAAAAAGCATTATAGTGATGGAATTACGTCCATGCCTATTTTTGCACCCATGCATTCTAATGATCATAAGGGACACTTGGGGTAAAAGTGAGGGTCGGTCAATCTTGCGTCCGTATATCGGACGCACAAAGTCAGTTGGACGCAGCATCATCGGTAAATAACGCCATGTAGGACGCAACATGTCCTTTAAGATGTATATATATATATATATATATATATATATATATAGATATCCCTTTGGGCACTTTGTGGCTCAGACGTGCCGTATAGGTAGTAATTTGTTGATCCATTTTCACTTGTTGATCCGGGGGCCTTTTGTTGATCCGATGCCATCTGACCATAAATATGTGGCTCCGTTCGGAGCCACATGTGTCACGTTCAATAATAATAAGTAATAACAATAATTAAGGGCTGTTTTATACAAATCCACCTTTTTGGCGTCTGGGCAGTTGTTGATCCAATTCAAATGGGCCAATCAGGGCGCAGCATTTGCCAAGGGCGCGATGCGATTGGTTAAGCAGCCCTTTTGTTTTTTATGTAGGTTCACTTTATTAATCTTAGATATTAATCTCAGACACCTGTACTGATTTGCTAAATTCTTTTTTTGTTTGAAAAGGTAAACTTTCTAAATGGTCCCTTAGTCAAGACCTGATGATGAAAAACTAGAGAAATCAAGAGGAACTTCCAAAAATCGTAGGGGCGACTAGTGCATTTCTAAGTATCTTCATTAAGTATTTCAAAGAACTATAATTTGATAAAGGTCTGATGTAGCTGATGATGGAGCCGGGAGACAGTCGAAGGAAGTCCTCAACGATTGATAGCAGTTACCTTGAGTTTGTGCTTGATTAATTTGTATTAATTAGTACTTTACACCAAGATGAGTTGTGACTGTCATTAAGGCTCTGATGATGAAAACAAAGGCCACTTCCAGAAACTCCTCAAGGTTTACAGTAGCTACTTCGTTTTTGGACTTAATTCCAATACCCATATAGCACATACAATCCGAGATTCCAGTTTCCAGTGTCCTGTCCCCTCCCACTCTCCCCTCATGTTGTGACCCCAGGTGGACAGGATCCTCCCAACACTAAGACAACACCCCGCCTCACCTACCCCTCCTCCCTCCCCCTAGACTCAACCTAGCCTCCCACCCCTCTCCTCTACACTCACTTATCCCCCCCCCCCCTTGCTCCTCAGGCCACCTCACCCCCCCGCGGCTTATCTCGGGATCCGGAGGTCCTAGACTAGCCCAGTTTGGGCTCTTCGGAATCGGGAGGAAGAGCCCAACATTCTGGCCCCGGGGGATTCCGCATCCCGTACTATATTTACCCACCTCGAAGTCCTTCCCCATATCCCTACCTAAAATCCCGGATATCTTGGAAACAGCTGGGAATTTAAAAATTCTGACAAAATCCCTCCCCTTACTAGCCCCCCCCCCGCAGCCGGAACCTCCCCCATTTTGACCCCATAGTACCTGACCCCCCAATACCCATATAGCACATACATTCCGAGATTCCAGTGTCCTGTCCCCTCCCACTCTCCCCTCATGTTGTGACCCCAGGTGGACAGGATCCTCCCAACACTTAGATAACCCCCCCTCACCTACCTCTCCCCCCTCCCCCTAGACTCAACCTAGCCTCCCCACCCCTCTTTTCTACACTCCCTTACCCCCCCTCCCCACTTGCTCTCCAGGCCACCTCACCCCCCCGCGGCCTATCTCGGGATCCGGAGGTCCTAGACTAGCCGAGTTAGAGCCGAGGAAGAGCCCAACATTCTGACCCCGGGGGATTCCGCATCCCGCATCCCGCATTTCGCATTCCACACTGACTCACCTGGTGCTGGCGCGTGCAATTGTTGGGACATACAGGCTGTATCTTTAGGTTAGTTTAGTTTTAAATTTGGTGTTGTATTTAGTCGTGGACCGTCCCCCTATTGGGGACGCTAAGTTTTAATCTTTATTAATGTTATTATATTGAAGTAAAACTTCTTCGCCATCTTTTTCTAAGAAATTTCACTTCTTACGTGTGTACACTAGTACACGCACACATTTTTTTTCAATAAAGCGTCCACTATTTATCATTTCAATATTGTGTCTATTTGCAAGACAGTCCGAAATTTAAATAAAACCTTTTATTAGTTACCTCCTTGGTGTTCCATGTTTCGAATTTAGTTTTTTTTTTTCGAAAGAAATTCAAACTAGGACGCTGGAACGAAACGCAAACTACCTAATTCGAAATTACGGCCGCTTAAATTTACATTCCATGTGTCTAATGCGTTCCTGTACCTTTTACTTATTTATTTTATTTTTTATTAAAATTATAAACTAGCGCTTAACCGCAATCCCGCCTGATGGTAAGCAGTGACGCAGTCGTTGATGGTAAAGCGCACTAGTTTATTAAGAGCTTATTCACTCAAGCCTTGAAGACACAAAAATTGTAGTCCGACGGAAACACCGCCGCTGGCAAACTGTTCCAGTCCCTCGATGTACGCGGTATAAAGGAGGAAGCGAAACGCTTCGTCCGTATCGTAATGGTGTTCGCTAAAATATAACGCGACTAAGTGAAATAATTTTTATAATACACGTAGGAATGTAACTATGAGTAGATTGAGAAAACATCTACCAGAATGTCAAACGCACTTCGGCGGATATATGTACTCGTACTTAGATCTTTATTACCTTTATTAATAATAATAAAGCTTTTTTTATTCCATGCAAAAAATATGGTACAATAGTATTATTAATAATATAGTTAATTTTTAGATTACAAGTACAGATTAAAAAAAAAAATAGATAATTATAGTTTCGATAAAATTATAGTTCACATTAGATTTTTAGAATTAGAATTGCATTTTCAATTATAGAATTAGAATAAATATAAAATTTTTGACTCTAAAAAATTAATATAATTTGCTATTTAAAATTTTTCTTTTTGTATGGACCCCCTTTGGGTAAAAGCCTCCTCCAAGCTATGCCATTTATTTCTATTCTTGGCTTTGTTTAGCCAATTTTTGTTTGGCCTATGTAGTACATGATGTGTTTACTATCTTCAATCATGTTTTCTCCGAGACGGCGGACTTCACACAATCCTACTATGTCGTGGTTAATGTCCTGCAGCGCTGTCTTCAGCTCCACAAGTTTTAATTCAGAAGATAGTGATTTTACATTAAGGGTACAAATATTGAAAGTGTTTTTTAAAGTGGTTTTTCTTGGAGGGTTTTGGTCGAGCTCTCCCGCGGTGACCAGCCGTACTGGGAGATAAGGGGGGAGTAGAGGGTCTAGTTTTGATTGCTATGCTGAGGTGTGTTGAGACTCATTCGTTTGGCTTGAGATCTGGGAAGATGAGGTATCCAGTAATGAGGTGGATACCTCATTACCTTTATTACTAAGTAGTAAATATGATTGTATGTCCACTAACGTGCGGTTGAGTTTATCTTTCTTAATTTACACACACTACGCTGCGATATCTCAATGTTCTTTATGAATTATTTACTGAATGCACTTTTTACGACATAAATCAGCCACTTTTATTTAGTAAACAACACTATGCATAATTTAAAACTCCAATGAAAAATTAACGTGACACTCGGCTTAACTTTCCCGCCAAAACTCCAGACACGGGTTATGACATCAAGATAACATTGTTTTATTTTGAGTACTAGGCTTTTTAGTAAATTATATTTCTTTGCCTTTTTTTTCTTTTTCTTCATTATGTGTTTATTATTGTTTTAGTGTATTATTATTATAATGTGCGTTCTGTTTGGGCGGAATAAAGAATTTTTCTTTCTAGATCAGGAATCATTCAGGATCGGTTTTTTTTATTATTCATCTGGAATTAATCATCTGATTAATTCCTAAAAAACAGCTACGGAAACTTCAACCCTTAAAAATTAACATTAAAATTTAATAATAATATGTATTTGCATACAAATACCAAAGGAGTCTATACAAGCAGTGTCAATTGCATTGAATGTTACAGAGGCCGTCCACACAATATTTTCGGCACAAAACATACAGCGGCGATATCATGTTTAGACCCATTAGATTGGTTTCGATGAATAGAGTTTAAAAACTTAATGGTAAATTAGAAATAAAGTATAAAAACCCTAGACATAAAATTCAACCTCTTTAAATATTAATAACAATGCATACTAAAAATAATTACCTATTCTGATCAAAATAAGTATTACGAAGTATGAGTAGCTAAATCGATCAACAAAGTATATGATTTTTGGAATATATTTCGAGCCAAAAAGTCTTCGAGCATTTAAAAAAAAAATGACGTTATGGATCCACTAATGCATGAAATGTTAACAAATATATATATAGATCTTACAATGTATGGAGCATTGCGAATATAAAATTTCTAGATTAGGTTTAATAAATTCATAATTGATCAACCGTTACGGTATAGGTATCGGATCAAAAGAAGTATTACTGGAAGTGCGAGTATATAAATGGATCAACACAAGTTATTGATTTGTGAAATATATTCAGAGCTAAAAAGTTCTGGTGGGTTCAAAAAATTTAGCCGTTACGGATCCACTAATGCATGAAATTGCTGAAAAAATTTTGTCGAGTATATGTCCTAATTGACGAATATATTTGGCCACATCCTTAAATAGAATACGACGTTGCCACTCCCCCCAAGAAATATGCAACTGGAGTAAAGTTATTCCGTGCTAAAGGTGGAGTCTATAATGAACGGCATCGTGGCTGGATCAACTAAGTGCCCAAAGAGGTGTTTATATATATATATATATATATATATATATATATATATAGATATCCCTTTGGGCACTTTGTGGCTCAGACGTGCCGTATAGGTAGTAATTTGTTGATCCATTTTCACTTGTTGATCCGGGGGCCTTTTGTTGATCCGATGCCATTTGTCCATAAATATGTGGCTCCGTTCGGAGCCACATGTGACACGTTCAATAATAATAACCAATAACAATAATTAAGGGCTGTTTTATACAAATCCACCTTTTTGGCGTCTGGGCAGTTGTTGATCCAATTCAAATGGGCCAATCAGGGCGCAGCATTTGCCAAGGGCGCGAAGCGATTGGTTAAGCAGCCGTTTTGTTTTTTATGTATGTTCACTTTATTAATCTTAGATATTAATCTCAGACACCTGGACCGATTTGCTAAATTCTTTTTTTGTTTGAAAAGGTAAACTTTCTAAATGGTCCCTTAGTCAAGATCTGATGATGAAAGACTAGAGAAATCAAGAGGAACTTCCAAAAATCGTAGGGGCGACTAGTGCATTTCTAAGTATCTTCATTAAGTATTTCAAAGAACTATAATTTGATAAAGGTCTGATGTAGCTGATGATGGAGCCGGGAGACAGTCGAAGGAAGTCCTCAACGATTGATAGCAGTTACCTTGAGTTTGTGCTTGATTAATTTGTATTAATTAGTACTTTACACCAAGATGAGTTGTGACTGTCATTAAGGCTCTGATGATGAAAACAAAGGCCAGTTCCAGAAACTCCTCAAGGTTTACAGTAGCTACTTTGTTTTTGGACTTAATTCCAATACCCATATAGCACATACAATCCGAGATTCCAGTGTCCTGTCCCCTCCCACTCTCCCCTCATGTTGTGACCCCAGGTGGAGAGGATCCTCCCAACACTTAGACAACACCCCCCCTCACTTACCCCTCCCCCCTCCCCTAGACTCAAACTAGCCTCCCACCCCTCTCCTCTACACTCACTTACCCCCCCCCCCCACTTGCTCCTCAGGCCACCTCACCCCCCCGCGGCCTATCTCGGGATCCGGAGGTCCTAGACTAGCCGAGTTTGGGCTCTTCGGAATCGGGAGGAAGAGCCCAACATTCTGGCCCCGGGGGATTCCGCATCCCGTACTATATTTACCCACCTCGAAGTCCTTCCCCATATCCCTACCTAAAATCCCGGATATCTCGGAAACGGCTGGGAATTTCAAAATTCTGACAAAATTCCCCCCACCCCCCTTACTAGCCCCCCCGCAGCCGGAACCTCCCCCATTTTGACCCCATAGTACCTGACCCCCCAATACCCATATAGCACATACATTCCGAGATTCCACTGTCCTGTCCCCTCCCACTCTCCCCTCATGTTGTGACCCCAGGTGGACAGGATCCTCCCAACACTAAGACAACCCCCCCCTCACCTACCTCTCCCCCCTCCCTCTAAACTCAACCTAGCCTCCCCACCCCTCTCCTCTACACTCCCTTACTCCCCCTCCCCACTTGCTCTCCAGGCCACCTCACCCCTCGCGGCCTATCTCGGGATCCGGAGGTCCTAGACTAGCCGAGTTTGGGCGTATTATATTGAAGTAAAACTTCTTCGCCATCTTTTTCTAAGAAATTTCACTTCTTACGTGTGTACACTAGTACACGCACACATTTTTTTTTTGTTTCTAAAAACGAATATACTAATACCAAAGACATACCCGACTTCGGAAATTAGTTATTTTTTACGTTGTAGTGTTTTCTGGAAGACGGTTGTTTTTTTTTACACTTTTGTGTTATGAAAAGTACTGTGCAGCTGCATCCGGTCAGAATGAACGCTGATACTAATATAGTTGGGAAAAGGCCTGTAAACAAACGACGTAATTTTGAATAATGTTATTTTTACCCGTAATTTTGGTTTAAAAACGAAACCACTGAACCGATTTCTATAAAATTCCTACGAGGTCAAAATGAATGTATGAACAATGCTAGACATGACGCGATTACGCAATTTAAATTCAGTTTCTTGATTATAATTGATTGTTGCTTAAGCATGACATGCAGGGACTGGTTCTTCAGTGATAAACTTCAATGCTGTAAGTTTTTTAGGAGTTTCCTCGACTCCTGTTGGTCTTCATCATCAGATTTACGGACACGACCGACAGACCTTCATTTTAACCCACATAGGTGCAAAGTTCTAATCAATACAAATTAATCAAGCACAAACGCAAGGTGGCTGCAGGGGATCGTTGAGAAGTTCCCTCGTCTGTCTATGTTCTTCATCATCAAATCTACTGCAGATTTTCATAGTAATCCATATGGGTGAAAATCGCTCATCAATATACATTAATAAATTCAAACACAAGGGAACTACTGTAAACCGTTGAGGAGTTCCCTGAAGTGGCCTTTGTATTTATCATCAGAGCCCTAATGACAATTAAAACCGATCTAAGTGTAAAGTTCTTATTTAATACAAATTAATCAAGCTCAAATACAAGGTAGCTGCTATGAATTCCCGAGGAGTTCCCTCAACTGTCTTCCAGCTTCATATCTACTCCAACATCAGATCTACTCCAGATCATTAGTAAATTGTAGTGCTTTAAAATACTTAATGAAAATATTTAAAAATGTACCTAGAAATGTACAAGTTGCCTCTAAAAATTTTGAAAGTTTCCTTGCTTTCTCTAGTCTTTCATCATCAGAGCATGGTGACTATGGGACCACCCTTTTAAATAAAAAAGAATTTTGCAAACGGATCCAGGCTTCTTACAGTAATCGGTGAACATACATAAAAAAAAAGGTTGCGACTAATTGAGAACTTCCTACTTTTTTGAAGTCGGTTAAAAACTTAAATTGTCAAAAGAAAATAATTTTTCTGTTGACAATTTAAATTTTATAGGATTTTGACATTGATTACTAACTTTTTCCAATATAAGTTCATTCCCGGTATTAGAAAAAATGCCTGGGGTCGAATCCTCTCGTCTCAATGCCCGCGCTGCTGCCGATGATAATAGTATCATACTAAGCAATATACGTTCAAATCACGCAGGCTCTTACTTACTACTTTTCTCAAACAATCCGAGGAAATAAAAAACATAATTTTATTTTTTAAGTTCAATGACGAATAATGAACAATAATTATTTTTCCCACGCTATGGCGCTATTATAATGTTCCTTTGTTTTTTTTTTTCAATAAAGCGTCCACTATTTATCATTTCAATATTGTGTCTATTTGCAAGACAGTCCGAAATTTAAATAAAACCTTTTATTAGTTACCTCCTTGGTGTACCTAGAAATGTACAAGTTGCCTCCATGATTCGAATTTAATTTTTTTTTCGAAAGAAATTCAAACTAGGACTCTGGAACGAAACGCAAACTACCTAATTCGAAATTACGGCCGCTTAAATTTACATTCCATGTGTCTAATGCGTTCCTGTACCTTTTATTTATTTATTTTATTTTTTATTAAAACTATAAACTAGCGCTTGACCGCAATCCCGCCTGATGGTAAGCAGTGACGCAGTCGTTGATGGTAAAGCGCACTAGTTTATTAAGAGCTTATTCACTCAAGCCTTGAAGACACTAAAATTGTAGTCCGACGGAAACACCGCCGCTGGCAAACTGTTCCAGTCCCTCGATGTACGCGGTATAAAGGAGGAAGCGAAACGCTTCGTCCGTATCGTAATGGTGTTCGCTAAAATATAACGCGACTAAGTGAAATAATTTTTATAATACACGTAGGAATGTAACTATGAGTAGATTGAGAAAACATCTACCAGAATGTCAAACGCACTTCGGCGGATATATGTACTCGTACTTAGATCTTTATTACCTTTATTACTAAGTAGTAAATATGATTTTATGTCCACTAACGTGCGGTTGAGTTTATCTTTCTTAATTTACAAAAATATTATTAATGAGGTACACATGTTTAATTTACACACTACGCTGCGATATCTCAATGTTCTTTATGAATTATTTACTGAATGCACTTTTTACGACATAAATCAGGCACTTTTATTTAGTAAACAACACTATGCATAATTTAAAACTCCAATGAAAAATTAACGTGACACTCGGCTTAACTTTCCCGCCAAAACTCCAGACACGGGTTATGACATCAAGATAACATTGTTTTATTTTGAGTACTAGGCTTTTTAGTAAATTATATTTTTTTGCCTTTTTTTTTTTTCTTTTTCTTCATTATGTGTTTATTATTGTTTTAGTGTATTATTATTATAATGTGCGTTCTGTTTGAGCGGAATAAAGAATTTTTCTTTCTAGATCAGGAATCATTCAGGATCGGTTTTTTAGGAATTAATCAGATGATTAATTCCTAAGAAAACAGCTACGGAAACTTCAACCCTTAAAAATTAACATTAAAATTTAATAATAATTTGTATTCGCATACAAATACCAAAGGAGTCTATACAAGCAGTGTCAATTGCATTGAATGTTACAGAGGCCGTCCACACAATATTTTCGGCACAAAACATACAGCGGCGATATCATGTTTAGACCCATTAGATTGGTTTCGATGAATAGAGTTTAAAAACTTAAAATTAATGGTTAATTAGAAATAAAGTATAAAAACCCTAGACATAAAATTCAATCTCTTTAAATATTAATAACCATTCATACTAAAAATAATTACCTATTCAGATCAAAATAAGTATTACGAAGTATGCGTAGCTAAATGGATCAACAAAGTATATGATTTTTGGAATATATTTCGAGCCAAAAAGTCTTCGAGCATTTAAAAAAAATTGACGTTATGGATCCACTAATGCATGAAATGTTAACAAATATATATAGATCTTACAATGTATGGAGCATTGCGAATATAAAATTTCTAGATTAGGTTTAATAAACTCATAATTGATCAACCGTTACGGTATAGGTATCGGATCAAAAGAAGTATTACTGGAAGTGCGAGTATATAAATGGATCAAGACAAGTTATTGATTTTTGAAATATATTCAGAGCTAAAATGTCCTGGTGGGTTCAAAAAATTTAGCCGTTACGGATCCACTAATGCATGAAATTGCTGAAAAATTTTTGTCGAGTATATTTCCTAATCGACGAATATATTTGGCCACATCCCTAAATAGAATACGACGTTGCCACTCCCCCCAAGAAATATGCAACTGGAGTAAAGTTATTCCGTGCTAAAGGTGGAGTCTATAATGAACGGCATCGTGGCTGGATCAACTAAGTGCCCAAAGAGGTGTTTATATATATATATATATATATATAGATATCCCTTTGGGCACTTTGTGGCTCAGACGTGCCGTATAGGTAGTAATTTGTTGATCCATTTTCACTTGTTGATCCGGGGGCCTTTTGTTGATCCGATGCCATTTGTCCATAAATATGTGGCTCCGTTCGGAGCCACATGCGTCACGTTGAATAATAATAGCCAATAACAATAATTAAGGGCTGTTTTATACAAATCCACCTTTTTGGCGTCTGGGCAGTTGTTGATCCAATTCAAATGGGCCAATCAGGGCGCAGCATTTGCCAAGGGCGCGAAGCGATTGGTTAAGCAGCCGTTTTGTTTTTTATGTATGTTCACTTTATTAATCTTAGATATTAATCTGAGACAACTGGACTGATTTGCTAAATTCTTTTTTGTTTGAAAAGGTAAACTTTCTAATTGGTCCCATAGTCACCAAGTCAGGATCTGATGATAGAAGACTAGAGAAATCAAGAGGAACTTCCAAGAATCGTAGGGGCGACTACTGCATTTCTAAGTATCTTCATTAAGTATTTCAAAGAACTACAATTTGATAATGGTCTGGTGATGGAGCCGGGAGACAGTCGAAGGAAGTCCTCAACTATTCATAGCAGTTACCTTGAGTATGTGCTTGATTAATTTGTATTAATAAGAACTTTTCACCAAGATGGGTTGTGACTGTCATTAAGGCTCTGATGATGAAAACAAAGGCCAGTTCCGGGAACTCCTCAAAGGTTTACAGTAGTTATTTTGTGTTTGGATTTATTTAATTCATTTATATTGATGAAGACTTTACACCTATGTGGGTTAAAACGAAGGTCTGCAGCTGATCTGATGATAAAGACCCTAGACAGTCAACGGAACTCCTTAATAATTCACAGCAGCTACCTTGAGTTTGTGATTGATTAATTTGTATTGATAAGAACTTTTCAAAAGGTGGTTTATGACTGTCATGAAGGCTCTGGTGATAAAAAAAAGTGTGCGTGTACTAGTGTACACACGTAAGAAGTGAAACTTCTTAGATAAAGAAGGCGCGTAACGCGCGCGGCGCGTAAAATAACATTAATAAAGATTAAAACTTAGCGTCCCCAATAGGGGGACTGTCCAAAACTAAATACAACACCAAATTTAAAACTAAACTAACCTAAAGATACAGCCTGTATGTCCCAACAATTGCACGCGCCAGCACCAGGTGAGTCAGTGTGGAATGCGAAATGCAGGATGCGGGATGCGGAATCCCCCGGGGCCAGAATGTTGGGCTCTTCCTCCCGATTCCGAAGAGCCCAAACTCGGCTTGTCTAGGACCTCCGGATCCCGAGATAGGCCGCGGGGGGGTGAGGTGGTGGTGGAGCAAGTGGGGGGGGGGATAAGGGAGTGGAGAGGGGTGGGGAGGCTAGGTTGAGTCTAGGGGGAGGGGGGAGGGGTAGGTGAGGGGTTTTGTCTAAGTGTTGGGAGGATCCTGTCCACCTGGGGTCACAACATGAGGGGAGAGTGGGAGGGGACAGGACACTGGAATCTCGGAATGTATGTGCTATTTGGGTATTGGGGGTCAGGTACTATGGGGTCAAAATGGGGGTCTAGGGGTCCTATCTGAATATAGATTCCGGCTGGGAGGGGGGTTAGTAAGGGAGGGGGGGGGGGGGGGGGGGATTTTGTCAGAATTTTGAAATTCCCAGCCGTTTCCGAGTTATCCGGGATTTTAGTTAGGGATAAGGGGAAGAACTTCGAGGTGGGTAACTAAAGTAAAAAAAAAATAATAAAAAGATGGCGCGTAACCGAAAAATGTGACGGTAAATTTTTTCCAACGCCGATAAAGAAGTTTCACTTCAACAAAGGCCAGTTCAGGTGAACACGACTGACAGATCTTCATTTTAACCCACATATGTAGGTGTAAATTTCTTATCAATACAAATTAATCAAGCACAAACGCAAGGTGGCTGCTGTGAATCGTTGGGGAGTTCCCTCGACTGTCTATAGTCTTCATTATCAAATCTACTGCAGATTTTCATAATAATCCATATGGGTGAAAATTGCTCATCAATACAGTATGTTAAGAAAACCCTGTCCGAACCATAATGATAATAAAGGTTAGGTAAACACATGACCAAATATAATATAAAATTTTACGTAATCATCATAGTCCCAATACAAATGAATTTTGAAATAATCTTTTTTTCCCACGAATTAATTGCAACTTCCCCGAAATTTGGTAATTTTTAAAAAAGTAACAACACCAGTATTATTATGAGCGAATAGCGATGCGACCACATGCCGCGTCTCCTGCCGCCCGCCGCCCGCGGAAGAATGCTTAACGCACAATTATTAAGTTACCTCTTTTTGCGAAATAATATTAATTTTTTTAGGGGGATTTTTTTTTTTTTAAGTTTAGCCCGGTTTTGTATCCATTAGTAGAATCAGTAATCGATACCTAACAACACCTTCACGGGTCGGACAGGGTTTTCTTAACATACTGTATCTATTAATTATTCTTAACACAAGGGAACTACTGTAAATGGTTAAGGAGTTCCCTGTACTGGCCTTTGTATTCATCATCAGAGTCCTAATGACAGTTAAAACCCACCTAGGTATAATTTTTTTATTTTATTTTTATTAATTATGGGACAACAAACAATACAAAATACTTACAAATAGTAATATAGCATTATTACAGCAATACTGATGCGGATAGTGGCATTATCCGCATCTTAACAATATCGGAATACGTTAAAAAAAGTAAAGTTCTTATTAATACAAATTAATCAAGCTCAAACACAAGGTAGCTGTTGTGAATTGTCGAGAAGTTCCCTCAAGTGTCTCTCGGCTTCATATCTACTACATCATCAGATCTACTCCAGATCATTACTAAATTGTAGTGCTTTAAAGTACTTAATAAAAATACCTTGAAATGCACTAGTTGCCTCAAAAAATTTTGATAAAAACAATTGTTTTCCTTGATTTCTCTGGTGACTATGGGACCACTCTTTCAAATAAAAAATAATTTTGGTAACGGGTATAGGCGTCTTACAGTAATCGGTGAAGTTACTAACTACTTTTCTCAAACAATCCGCGGAAATCAAAAACATAATTTTATTTTATAAGTTTTTTTAAGACGAATAATGAACAATAACAATTTTTCCCTCGCTATGGCGCTATTATGATGTTCCTTTGTTTTTTTTTCAATAAACAGTCTACTACTGTCTATTTGCAAGACAGTCTGAATTTTAAATAAAACCTTTTATTAGTTACCTCGTTTCGTTTTATTTTTTTTGAAAGAAATTCAAACTAGGACGCTGGAATGAAACGCAGACTACCTAATTCGAAATTGCGACCGCTAAAGTTTACATTCCATGTGTCTAACGCGTTCCAGTACCTACCACAAATCATTAGAAAACAGCGCTTTCGTTCGCTAAAATATAACACGACTAAGTGAAATTATTTTTATAATACACGTAGGTGTGTTTAACTTTGAGTCGACTGAGAAAACTTCACCACAATGTCAAACGCACTTCGGCGGATAAATGTACTTAGAACTTTATTACTAAGTAGCAAATCTGATTATATTTCCACTAACGTACGGGTGCGTTCATTTTTTTAATTTACAAAAATATTATCAATGAGGTACACATGTTTATTGTACACACTACGCTGCGATATCTCAATGTTCTTTATGAATTATTTACTTTTTACAACATAAATCATGCACTTTTATTTAGTAAACAACACTATAAATAATTTAAACTTCCAATGAGAAATTAACGTGACACTCAGCTTAGCTTTCCCGCCAAAACTCCTGACCCGGGTTATGATATCAAGAAAACATTGTTTTATTTTGAGCTTGGCTTTTTAGTAAATTATATTTTTGTTTTTTTTTTTTTCTTTCATCATCATCATCTCAGCGTTAATCAAAGTCGCATCCGTAGCTTTTCAGCTTTGGAGTCTGGGGTCCGCTTTACCAGTCTAACTGCTGATTTTGGCTAAACTTCGATATTTTCCGTGAAACGAATGCCGTCTGGCCTCCATAACCCGACGGCGAATTCTAAGCATTGCAGTTAGAACAATTGTTTGAACTTTTGAGGGCTCCAACAACCCGTAACGACTGCCACTTGATGTTCGTATGGCATCCGGGACCAACGGCTTAACGTGCTTTCCGAGGCACGACCAGACCAGTGCAAATATTCATATTCATGCATACAAATATTTGCACTGTGCGGGGATCGAACCCGCGCCTCCCTGCGCAACGGCCGCGTTCGCTACCGCTACGCCACGGAGGCTATCCTGTGTTTTTTTTTTTCTTTATTATGTGTTTAATTTTGTTTTAGTGTATTATTATAATAAGGTGCGTTCTGTATGAGTGGAATAAACATTTTTTCTTTCTACCTGATTAATACTTAAAAAAAAACGGCTACGCAAAGTTCAACCCTTAATACTTAATAATAATATGTTTTTTTTTTTTTTTTATTAAAGTATAAACCAGCGCTTGACCGCAATCCTGCCTGATGGTAAGCAGTGACGCAATCGTTGATGGTAAAGCGCACTAGTTTATTAAGAGCTTATTCACTCTAGCCTTGAAGACATTCGCATACAATTTCTACCAAAGGAACCTTACAAGCAGTATTGATTGCATTGAATGTAACCGAGGGCGTCCACACAATATTTTCAGCACAAAACATACAGCGGCGATATCGTCTTTGGACTCATTAGTTTGGTTTCGATGAATTTAAAAACTTAAAATAAATGGTAAATTAGAAATAAAGTATAAAAACCCCATACGTAAAATTCAACCTCTTTAAATATCAAAAACAATAATTTTGACTTCATACTAAACATAATTGATCGACCGGTACGGTATCAGTACCTATTCAGATCAAAATAAGTATTACGAAGTATGAGGGCTAAATGGATCAACATAAGTAAATGAATTTTGAAATATATTCCGAGCCAAAACGCCTTCGTGCATTTAAAAAAAAATGGTCGTTATGGATCCACTAATGCATGAAATGTTAACAAATATATATAGATCTTACAATGTATGGAGCATAGCGAATATAAAATTTCTAGATTAGGTTTAATAAATTCATAATTGATCAACCGTTACGGATCAAAAGAAGTATTACTGGAAGTGCGAGTATATAAATGGATCAACACAAGTTATTGATTTGTGAAACATATTCAGAGCTAAAAAGTCCTGGTGGGTTCAAAAAATTTAGCCGTTACGGATCCACTAATGCATGAAATTGCTGAAAAAATTTTGTCGAGTATATGTCCTAATCGACGAATATATTTGGCCACATCCCTAAATAGAATGCGACGTTGCCACTCCCCTCAAGAAATATGCAACTGGAGTAAAGTTATTCCGTGCTAAAGGTGGAGTCTATAATGAACGGCATCGTGGCTGGATCAACTAAGTGCCCAAAGAGGTGTTTATATATATATATATATATATATATATATATATATATTTATATATATATTGTAATCCATTGTATGCTGCCGCGATTGACGTCAAGACGACAACGTCAGCTGTCTGTAGAAACTAAGCACAGCAAATGCGGAGCACAGGCTGTTTTGCGTGGATATGACGTAAATTTTATCTCGACTTGTTCTTTTTTGTGCTTTTTTTGCGTCTTTTTTGCCATAAGTAAACATATTTTCTTCAAATTTATAAAGATACAAGCACAAGACAAAAACTAAGACCTAAGACCAAGCACACAATTTATTCTCCTTTCCTCACTAGATCTCTATCTCACATATTAATTACTAATAAAACTTTAAAACGTGCACACCCATGCGAGTGTCTCAAGGCTCTCTAAGACGGCCCGCCTCCCGCCTTCCTACCCACTTACCACCCTTCCTATGTCCGTACATGGTTAGTGTGAATATGTAAGCCCAAGGGTGTTCATTAACTCAGTATGTTAAGCCGATGATCGTAGATAGTGTTTGTGGTCGCTCCATCGAGCCCGATTGTGAAAAGACACTGGGGCGGATCAGGACGAGAACAAAAGAACCGTGAATGCTAATGGAATATGATTTGAAGGACTTGAAAACTTTAATAATAGTAAAGGAATTTGATTTCATACAAATATTTTCTACTACAATTCAGGAAGTATACATAACATGGAAAGTATACACAGTAGTGTGATCTATTCAGAAGTAAGAAAATGGCTAAGTACGAAGTCCAATAGTATAAGTATTTTGGACCATGCGTCATTTGATATATTGTTACAGCAAACTCAATATCAAAGGATGCACTAGAATCCTCGCATCACTTAAAAAGGACAAAACTTTTAGAAATTCTCAAACCAAAGAACTTAATGCTCACAATCAAATTGATTCCAGCATTTAATTGCACCGCACAAACTATAAATATTTATATTAAATCCCAGTACAGTTAAGCGTAGCAGCGCGTTCACCTCGCCACTCCACATTTACACGAACAAATCTAAAATGGCGTCATGTAAAACGTACATCGCGGTGAGCACTTGAAACTCGTTCTTTTCCCGCCTCGGAGTGTCGTTGCCGACATTAAATCTTAATAAATCCCTCCATGCATCACCATAGCAGGTCCTTTGATTTTTCACTCGGCAAACCACGTCTGCGTGGTATCAAAGAAAATCACAACTCTTTTCAATGCGCGTCGATATAATGTTCACAAAGACCACCTTAATTGATCCCCCCGCGCCCCATTCCTCTTTTTGAAATATATAAAACCGGTCAGGTGTGAGTTGGACGAACTTTGATGGTTCCAGGGCTATTGAAAAGGAAAAAAAGTCAGACTGGGAGGAATTTCTTTCGTTAATAACTGCTCATTGTTGATTGCGTAACAGGAAGTCTCAGTGAGCCGCTAATTATTTGAGAAGGGACTCGATATGAAAATTCTCTATATAGATATAATGTATATATTTTGATGGTTTACTTGTTTCAGGAGATATTTATTTATTTATAGGAGAATAACCAGCAGCAATACTCATGGATATAGACAAAGTAGTAAATAATAGGATCACAAACAAGCACGACAGAATAGAATAGATTTTTTATTATTAAAATAAAATTAGGTTACACCATTAATGACTTCAGACAGCTGGACCAATCTTTGAATTTATAATCTTAGATTTGTCTAATTAGTCTCCTCCCCGATTAGCAGAATAAGTAAAAATCCCGAAAAAATAATAAAATAGGATAGTTAATTTTCTCATATATTTGTTGTTGTTGATTCTGAGGCGGTACAGAAAGTTTAACAAATAGCACTTCAAACTAAATGCAGAGCATTCTTTTAAAAAGAAACAAAGATTCCAACTATTCACGGTACCCAAAAAGGAAAGCCAAAGGGAGATGAAGAATGCAACGACGGGGCTTTCAATAGAGTGGACAGTGTACCTTCAATTCACTAATACAAATAAGCGCGACTCGGTAGGCCCCCGACTACCGCTATAGGCGACGCTTTTAAAAGGACCTTGCCTATTGTGTTCAACCCTCAATCCTGGTCTCGATTATCGGAAAGAAAACACTCATCTATATTTTAAATAATGATCAGAGTACAAGAGGCCCTTGGACGGGGGAAACAACGCTTGTGATGGATTGTGTGGGATACGGGCCAATAAAGGCTTTGTGTAGTTGTCGCCTTGTTCGTACAATATGGGTTTGATGTTTGTGAATTATTGGAGGGAATATTGTCACGACATGGGCTGATTAATTGACAGTAGGTACGCTATTATCAAAATAATTTGGAATGCTTTCTGTACGATCTTATTCCAATGTCTGTCAGTGTTCCTGGTCTATGCTTCATTAACTATATTTTTTTTATTAATAGCCGTGAATGTCCTATTGATGGGCATGAGCCTTCCTACTCTCGTTCCAACTCTCTCATAGTTGCCAAGAACCAATCTTTATAAAAAGAGTTTATCTCATTCCGCCATCTCTATCTGGACCTGCCGCAATGTCGTTTGACCCAATGAATTTGGCCCATTGGTCGCCTGATATGCGGCAGATGTATCCAATCCAAAGTATAAATCGTCATCATTAACATCATCAAGTACACATATAAACGTGAAAAGGAATATTATAATCTCAACAAACAGCAACTATCATCAGTAAGATAATCTTTCAAAAATTCTAAAAGCGTGCGAAACAAAACCGGCCGTGTAATGAACCCCCATACATCATTAACTGGTAGTGTAAGGGCACCAGATAGATAGGCCCAGAAGGTTGACAACATTGACGTACAAGGATGTATGAAGGGAAAATGTAAATCATGCTGTACCTCCTACCCTACCCTCCTTGTACAAATACATGCAATGAAATTGACCTCTGTACTACCACTGACGACGGCGTAGAAATGACAACGTTTGATCCAATAACATCTAAAATACAGTCGTGCCGGAGACCCGCAGCCTAATCGGGGAACACATTTTTGTGAAATGATTTCGACTAGTTGGGATAGTTTGGAATTGAATATCAACTGCGGTCCAAACGATCTAACTAGTCGCAATCATTTAACAAAAATATTTCCGCCGATTAAACCACCGAAGAATAAATACAGCGGAATTTAAAATTTATTATATTTGCAATTTTTTGATTCATGGCTGTAACAAACGTATACATATTTTCTCTTAGAATTATACTGTCATGTAAATCATCAATACCTTTAAGCTCATGTTACCAATTGAATGATCACATCGCAGCCAACTTTTTAAATTAGCTGTTCAGAAGACAGCCTGACCTTTAGAAGAAATTCTTTGTTCTCTCGGCTCGTATGCCAATTCTAACTTAAGGACTATTGCTGATTCTAGTGATTTTATAATTCTATGAGCCATATTTGTTTATTGTGACCGTCGTGATTCATGTTATGCAATGTACCTACAACTCAGCATTGACCTCTAAATCTCTAAAAACATAAGTTCGGGTAACCAATGAAAATTAGCACTGCACTGTGATGCTGTACCTACAGCATCATGGTTAGTGGAAACCTTGTTATCGCAGTTGTGACGTGCATCTGTCGACTATTTTGAGCTCGTGATTATACTTTTATTTTCTTTTTTTTTAAGAGATAGGGCTGATAATTTTTATTCATAGAATAAATTTGACATCTGATAAATTTCTGGTGGAAGAATTGTCAACAATTTGACTTCTGGCAGGTTTTGTATGGAAGAACTGTCATAAATTTACATCTGACAGATTATGTCTGTAAGAAAACAGTTCTTACTAAACATTTGTTGTCTGACAAATTTAAGGTATAGGGAAGAACCGTCAAAATTCAGTTTGAATTTCAAAAATCATTCCTAATATACTGTTATATGTACGTGACGTTTCTGTGAAAACCCTGTTTTTCTTTTATATTTCGTTTTAAATAAATTTGAATTTCGCATGTATCAGTTTTCGCTCATTGTCTGGAGCCGGTCTTCTGTATCTGTCTATGTTGTGGCAGAAGTGTCACACAAACAATCCCGCTCCAGTTTCACGAGGGACTGGTTGATAGTACGCAGTAGTGGATTCGTTACAGCGAGAGTCTAGTGGAGACCATTGTGACTCGAGGACGTCTGCGCCGTTGTGTCCGAGATGTTGGTAATTGCCCCCGCTGCCTACGGTTAGAGGGAAAAATCTGGATGCGATTGAGAAGTTTTACTACAGAAACTTTCTTTTTTTTTGTAATAATTTGTATGATTGCAGATGCTTAAAGAGCTGCAGGTTTTCTTATAAATTTTTGAGAGTCGAATTTGCTGTGTGATGAACGTATTAATAACACTATAAATGTCAAAATTTAATCGCACCTCTTGCATAACCAAATTTCTTATATAAAAGATGCAGTTGCCCGCAACTTTGTCCGTCTGAAATTCACATCGCATCAGCAAAAGCTACACGCGCTAGTATCTACTTCGTACTACTTCTGCTTAAGTCCTAGCATGATGTTAAGTAACTCTCTTCGAGAATTGAGCTATCGAATCCTAGAATATGATCTGACTGCGATCCGAGTATCAGAGATTAGCATGTTCAAAAACGCTCTTCTGCTTTACTTTTAAAATGAGTTTTTTTTAAAATCATAGACTGGTGCTTGACCGCAATCCCGCCTGGTTAGGTGGTAGGTTAGGTCGACAAAAATGAAAAGAAAACAAACTAAATAGTTTTAAATAAAGTTACTGTATGCTTTTTAATTTAATATTAGTCTGAGAGTTATAAACTACATACCTTGCACATCGTAAAGTTGTAAGATGCCTACGCTTACATCACACTAGTTTATTCTCCAAAGACCTTGAAGGTCATCTAACTTGAAGATATGGGAGGACCCATTCATTAATTTTACGCCCTAACCCTTTCCAAAAACATAAGGATCCCTTAATAAACCGCGACCGATGTCTCGCTCTGTTTATGTGCATATAATAGCCTCCCAAATCTTCTTATTGTTCCCGAATATGGTTCGCAGCATCTCATGAACAGGTAATGACATTATTTATTGACACTAAAGGAGCATCGAGGTTAAAGACAAAGCGTCCAAATAGTTTGCAGGATCTTGTTATGATAGTTTAGGAACAATGTGAGTTATGACCACCTTCATTGATTCGACCCTCCCTCATACAGAGGCCACATTCCAGGGATCGTGCATCCCATCAAAAGAAAATTTCAGTTTATAGACATTGTATGTAGTTAGTTTGGGAATGTCTTTGTTGGTGTACGGGGTGACTTTGGCTGTAACGCGTCGTGCAAGCGTTTATAAAGTTATGCTAAAGGCTGGTTATTTTAAAATTGAAGTGTGTTGGAAGTATAAGCAATGTTAGAAGAAAAAGAAAGAAAGAAATTACCTCTATTTGCGGAAAACATGACGTATAAAAATGCACTTACAAACAAAATAACGAGTTAACTATGACCTTGTTTGAAACGTATTGAAAGGTTTTGTTTTTGGTTTTTTCATCTGTTTTTTTCTCATTTAAAGTGTTATTCCCGTCAATTGAATATCGAATAAATTTTGGCCCCTACAGAATTATTATGGACCTAATAAAATCAAACTGGGAGGAGCGAAGTGGCGTCGGGTTTGATGAGAGCCCAACCTTCTTGAAGTCAACAATGGTTCCCCGACTTGTTCTTTGCGTTGCACCGTTATTAAAATCTCGTGAAACCATCGACTTGAAAGCGCACTTCCGCGGGCTGTGTACAGACTTGTTGACAGGATCGGCAGGATTTGTAGTTAGGTAGGAATTATTTTAAACTGACATTTGCCTGCGACTTCGCTTTCGTAGTCTTTCTTGGTATGTCGTGGTGTTTGGCCTGGGTTTCAGCTTAACAAGTTTTCAATGTGCTTGATTACGAAATTTTTCGTTTCGAGTGGTTCCCATAAGTAGTAGGTATTTCATTCACGCGTATCCTATTTCATATTCACCTTTTCACAATAAATAAATAAATTTTATTTATTAAAATAAAGTATTTGAATTCGTCGTCGAAGTTCGACTTTAATTAGAGTTTTACTCAAATTGACATGTATTTTTATGCCGTTAATGTCCCTCTGCTAGCAAAGCCCTTACACTCCACCTCTCTCTGTCCAAAACTGCCAATGACCAATCTTTACCATCATTTATCAACTTTATTAGCATAAAAAATTATCAAACCGTCGCAAAAACAGACAATTTCTCATCATGATCACTACAAAATCTGTACCAGCACCAAATGCATGGGATATTAATACCCGGCCTCACCGATGGTGACTCCGAACGAATCATTAAAGGATAATTATCATGCCACTTCACAGGAAACTGGAGGGTTTCCTCTCGGAAATCTGATTCTTTCTCTATTTCTCCCTGCAGGGCTTTTTTCTCGGATAATGATTTTACCAACCATGCTAATAGGAGCTAAGACATAATTTTGAATGAATGGGGACACTTATAGATCTGCTTTTGGACATTGGTTCGGTTTTGTATCACAGTTTCATGAATAGTAATTCAATTCTCTTACACATATCCATTAGATCAGAAGGCCGGTTCATGTAGCTAAAAACATTCAAAATTTTGTTGCAATCTCAACGACAATCAATGTCAAAAACTTCCCAATATGTTGAGTTGTTGATGAGGTGTTTTTGACAAATTGAGACAGATCAGATGACCAATTCTCGTAATTTAAAACGTTCAAAATCTATTGAAAGATCGAGATTGAAATCAAACTGTGAACAGTCTTGAAATTGCAAAAAATTCCCTTTAGTTGGTTTGTGCTCTACTGAATTCCGCAAATCAGGGTCGTGTGAAATATATCCGTCGAGAAATCGTTAACACCCCGCATGGGCAATCATCGGCCGATATTTCACACTAACTATTCAAAACCCGATGAATTTGAAATCATTCTAAAACTTTTATGACTTAACACCACCTCTTACGCCCGATGCGTCGAACCTAAGGCATCCACAAAAGGTTCTCCGAAGGTCCGAACCGAAGCGATGCATCATTAATGAACCACCGGCCACATCTATTGTGCACTATTTAACAACTACCCTCCCCGACGGGGATTTCGTACCAAATTAAACTCGTCCAACAACGATTGTATGGAAAATAATACTGGAAAACTCTTTGTCCGAGCACACGGGTGGACGGTGCAAATAAAACTATTGTTACAAGTAGTATTAATTAATGTAAATGCTGAATTAATCTGAAAGGTTTCGGCTCCAGGAGAAGTGGGTAGATGTTTGACTTGTCCGTATCGAAAATGACCCGTGTGAGGATCTAAGCATTTTCACTGGCTCTTATAATTAGTTGGTTACTTGTAGATTTACTAATATTCTGCTTTTTGTATGTTATTATTCTCCTTTTTGACTTTATAATCCTCATAGTTGCTCGTGTAGGTACCTATATGTTGTTGCGTCCTCCATTTCGCCTGACATTGTTACCAGCGATAGCTGTATTTTTAGTATAAATTAAAGACTTCTGTAATACCCAATTCTCAGTCAGCCAGGAATTATTTATTTGCTTTCAATTTCAGAATTACTCAAAAAAAAAAAATACCTATTTCCATATTGATAAAAAACCAAATGCTTACAGCTAGTGTTTTCTTTGGCTACAGCTCGGCTTGTACCGGGGATATGTACTTACCCACTCGGTGAATAAACGCAGCATCATGTTATCCTTGGATATTTCTCCATAATTAAAAAGTAGGGAACTGCTCGCGACGCTCGGGGTTGGAATCGGGAGATTTTAATTATGTTAGTGAACCGGCTCTTTGTCCTGGCTGTGCGATATAGCTTTTTTGCGATACCCCCAGACTTTTTTACTGAGAAGTAAGCACTAACTAGAGACTTCACAAATAAAACATCAAAATGTTGAATGTTACAAAGTTAACGATTCAGCTTAGCGATTTACTGCGACTTGGATATAGTTTTCTCTGCTTTAATAATTTAGTAGTTATGAGAACTGAGTTTTGAGACAACACAAGTCTTAAAGCATTACTATACGCCTCAATGACTATGTTTTTATAAATTTGATTGCCTTTTCATTGATTAAGATGGCCAAAATACAAGTTGACCAAAACAACAAATTGTTAAACAACGTTGAATCAGCCAAAATCGAGACTAAAACACTTTCTACAACATCGTTTTTAAAACATAGTTAGTTTCATTGTTCCACAAGTTAACAAATAAACACCGTCTGATTTCAGTTTAGCATACCGTACAAAATTTGTAACAAAATCTCATTTCGCACGAACAAACATTTGAATTTAACATGAGTAACGTGTATTTGATTGTGAGACTTGTTAGTTCTCATTTACAATCACGTGTACCGTTTACAGCATCACACAAACAACGGATTTTGATTCTGAAACATTTCGTTCTATAATGTACGTGAAAATTTTAGGCATGTTCCGGGAGCATGTTTGCCATCGTCCGAAGCTCGGACCTCTCGCGCGTAAAATTACTATCACCTACACCTTGGGTAAATATGTTGGCAAGAAATTCGCTTTGAACCCTTTCTGCCCTTTGTTGTTCAACTAAAACTATTCTCAGTTAATCCCTGGATAAACAGTGCTTGTTAATAAATTAACTCGTTATTAATATATGTTACTGTGACCCTATGGTTGGCAGGTGTCCCTTCAGGGTATGTTCTCTATTCTGTTTCGTTTTACAACAAAGCTTGAGAGTTAAGAAACAGTAATTTCGGGTCAACTGTAAATATTGTAGGCATACCGCTTTTTGTGTTGTTAATAAATTACGATATGGGTGGGTGACGTGTTTGTTTTGCTCTCATTATGTCGGGATATCTTTATGGTGCATTTCACTCGGTCAAAGACAAATCTGTGAGCGCTTTGAAAATATGGGCTTTCTTCGAACGGGCGACTTTGTAGTTCAATGTGAGTTTAAACTCTTATACCTAGATAATTTTTTTTTATATAATATTAATATCCTTGTAGCTGCTGAAAGAGCTAAACAAACGAAAAATTATTTATTTGTCGAAATACTGTTTGTTTTATTCCATTGTCTTTTTGACAAGAAAGGAATTTGTATTATTATATTTCATTGTATTTGCCTGTCTTATAATAATATTAGGGCATTAAAGGTACGCTAATCCAAGATAAAAACCCAAAAGAGCATACGTACGCCATGCATACAGACCCCTCACGACGTTCACAGATTACGACGATCCTTTTAAAATATCACCTTTCCTGACTTTCCTGGAAAACATTATACAAACAAGTTTACTTACAAAACCTTAATTTCAAGCTTGACCAAAAACATCTTGGCGCCGAAAACTATCCACCAATAATAGCGCGCAATAATTAACGACATCACAAACCCTCATATTGCATTGCCGAAAAATAATCCCACCGAATCTCCTTTCATCCTCAAATGTATCCTAAGCTAATAAATAGAAGGAGAAAAACTCGGTCAGGGGGAGGAGGGGGATCTAAGTGAGTGCTTTACGTCATATCCGAAATCCCGGTAAAGTGAGTCCGGTAAAGCTTGGCAGTGTTCGATGGTCCGCTCTTCGCGATCTCTGTAATAGCAATAGCTTTGTGTTAAAGCTGTCCTGAGTGAAGTCTCCTTGTTTGGTGCAAACATTGGCGAATATTTTGTTGGTTAGGTTGGAAGACATGTTTGTCTGGAGATTTGGTGATTGCAAGCCATGATTTTGGTATTTAGACACTCGTTCTTTAAATCTACCGCATTGTTAAGATTTCTACTTAATTATAGTTTTAACTGCACTGTCAAAAGTCTGACCTTTAAAATATTTGTTACTCATTTAAAGAGAAATCATGATTAAAATTTTCCATAAAATATAATTGTGCGTCAACATCATCCACAACTTGCCCGTAATGATGGTGTTAGTCCCCGCTTATCTCCTATATCTTACGTCTTGCAGTTATATCGGCGTGGCTTAGCGCTTTTTCATCAATCCTGCTTTATTACGGCGGATTCGCTTTTGTCTACGGCCGGATGTCGGTCATTTAGCCTGACCGTGCCAGTCTCTATTACACCCATCCGATTTCATTCGTATCTGTCGTCCGGAACCGCCCGGAATCTGTCTTCGGACGTCATCTACCGTTTACTTTAGGACGAATTCCTTTTTTTTTTTCGTCCTTCTTTTTAAGGCACTTGATGTATAACCACCCGCCATTGTCAGTTTGTTTTCTGTTTGGCAATTTTTAACGGGATTACACTCGCCGACCCCTGGTCTGATCACGTCTTTGCAGCTGCCCGTCTATTTATGAGGCAATATTTTATGGAATATTGAGTAAAGTGGCCTTTAATCTACTAATATAATGGGGTTTAGCGGAAATATTACCACGCGTTCAATTGTGTTTGGTTTTCTATTGTTGCGTCCGAGTCTTGGTTTAGTGGTCCTCTTGAGATTGTTGTCAACACAAATACTAAGGGATCGACCGACTATTTATTTAGAAATGTATGAATTATTTTCTTCATTATATTCTTTATATGTTAACCATCAACAGCTTTCGTCATATAACACACAACATTGATTTTATGGTTTTTTAACGATGTTTAGGATTAGGCTCTAATATTTGAAGCTAATATTCAGACCGTATTTACAATTCCTCTCAAACCAATTCATCCCAAAAATATTTATTAACTTTCCTACCCAAAAAAAAAACACCTATTCAGTCTTTACTATCCTCACCCCGATAGCTCTCCCTGGCAGAGTTCCCAATGAAATGGGATTAAATCATGCGACATTAGCGTTGTCTCGTCCACAGCACTAAATAATCTTCCTTTTATTAAACTCGAGATAAATGATTATACAGTCGACTGTCCCTTGTTTGTCCGTAAATAGGAAAGTGGAATTTTTCTCAGGAATTAGAGGGTGTATTTCGTGTCGATCTTGGAAGAAAAGAATGTCGTGAAGGGAAATGCTGGCATCTAAAGTAGTAAATTCGCCTTGTAATTGATACCTTGGGATTATTTATCCTATTTCTAATAATGAGCATTCCTCAAAGCTTCAGATTATGTTTAGTTAGAAATAGAGGTTGGGTTAGTGAGAAATTTAAATTAGTTTTCCATTTCTTTTTACTTGAACGCATTGCTGTAACATGAAATTATTGTTTAAGAAAGCGCCTGTTTTACCATACACTCTCGACGTTTGTATTTCACTAACTTTATTCATCGTTTATGAAAAGCCCCCTTATTCATAAAAACTGCTTAAAGTTAACGAGTGATTAGCGATTCTTTAACCATACATTTTTGACCTTTTAACGTCACTTAACTTAAATCATCCTTTATGAATAAACACCACAGTGTTTAAGGGGTTTATTCATAATCGATTTTTAAAGTTAAGTGACCTGCAAGCGTCTAAAATGTATATTTAAAAAATCGCTAATCACTAGTTAACTTTAAGCAGCGTTTATGAATAAGGGGGTAAATGGCTATGGGTCTTACCACAAAACTTAATCACTTGTTCGTGTGCCTAGTGTAAGTGTTACGCCAAAGTTCATATAAAATGTTTAAAAGTTGTTTAGTCTAAATTTAAGGTTTAACGAATCGTAACACCAAATTTTACTAATTCTTTTTGAACGTTGTTATTTTATCAACAAATACAATTACAGTACCTCTCGTGTCATCTCAGGTTATTTCCTACATAGCGTGTCCATTGTCCATTATATCGGTGACACGGCTTTAGTTTTGAGTAATTGTGTCTCCGACAGGCTGTAAGACGAAGATCACGTAATATATGATCTCGGGTAATACTTTCCATTCATTGTTCTATCATTTATCATGGGTTCAATATATACTTGGTGTTGTTTGGGTGTAGTTTTCTGTTATATGCCTTTAATCGAATTTCAGTTTTATTAAAAGGATCTTGAAAATATCTTTGATTTGACTAACTGTAGGTGATATAATTATTATATTCTGTCATATTTATACAGACTGATATTATGACAAATGAGCATATACAAGTTTAACTCTGAAAGTGGCACCGGTGACCGAAAGGTAGTGTAAAAATCAGTTGTCAGGATATGGGCATGTAATTGATAGGTGTGAAGAATATATTGCGAGGAAAGTTTTCGCTATGTATTTGGATAGCTGATAAAAGTAAGGGGAGAGCAAAGAAACGATGTAGGGACTGCGAGAAAGATGATTGGCTGAAAAGGGTATCTCTGCCGAGATGATGACTAAAAGTGTGGATGAAGAAAATACGTTACACTGGCCACAATATTGGGATAACAGCAAAAGAATGGTGATATTTCTACAGCCTAAAAATATTTGCTTGTAATTTTGTGGAGTTGGACACACATGTATTTCAGTAGTTGATGAAGCCACGAGGTCATCATCCATGATACTTTCTTCTAGCCTTTCATGTCGTTCACCATAACGCATCATATCCAGTCAGATATTCTTTGTAACAATTACATTGTTATTTTCCGCCATGATACCTACGTAGTGTTACCAATAGTAATCGAATGTGTCGTCCGTACCACTAATGGTATTAGCCTTATTAATCATTTGCCATTCGCTTCTCGTACGGACGTGAGACAGTGGCACTCAATCTTTTGTTTTCTGTCTTTTGTTTTGTTTTTCTGTACCTAAAGGCCCGCGAGTTGCTCGTAAGACATACCGTCTCTCCTGGCATACAGGCAAGTCAAGGAATACGGGAGTGGTCATTTGCTGATTTCCCATTCAAAAAAACAAACGTTTATATTCTGCTACACGTATTCAGGAACTTTATAAAGGCAAATGGATAATCAGGGAGTAGAAGAGTATAATAGAGAGAGGTGGTTAGAATATCATTGCAGTGTATTGCATTAAATCAAGCTGCTTTACTGGTCATGCTGTCAAAGATCACTGAGAATTTCTCACATTGTTTTAATCTTTTCAATAGATTTAATACTAGCTTCTGTCTGCAACTTCATCTGTGTGTCTTCACCCGCGATCGGACCTACTTAATTTTCGCTTAGCATTCTTTCTCACCACTTTTGTAGCGCTTCTTGGGTCCAATATGATGTTATATAGCCTTCCATCCAGCTGCATTTTTTTTAGTTATTATAAACTAGTTCTTGACTGCAATCCCGCCTAATGGTAAGCAGTGCTAGTTTATTAACCCTATTCACTTAAAAAAACTTAGTGAATAGGAAGGGAGACGGCAGTTGAGCGAGATGATGCTATGTTAAACCCAAAAACACGACCAACGATGCTGCGCCAGAAGAAGATTGATCTGGTCGTGGAGGATTCCACGACAAACTCCCGACACAACATTCGATGCATCGTACCCGGCACGCATCGCAACACCGCTGCTCAGACCCGTCATCCGTACGGCTTCACCATACATCATGCCGGAACACGACGACGACATCCTGTCAGACGACCTCAAAATAATAGGGAAAGACGAGGCATATGATGACCACCTAAATTTTACCTCCTTATAATATTGTAAATACAATTAATGTACAGAACTTTGACAAGCATCCCTTCGTGTCGCGTATTGTCACCTACTCGGGAGCAGGAAAAGATATTTGATTAGCCACCGCCGGCCACTAGGGGGCGCCACCGAGGGCGGCTGGACATATGTTATTTATCTAGATGTGACCTCCTCCGTAGCTTATGAGGAAATATTAGTTTCTTACACACATTTTATATCTATGACTGTTCTAGAGAAGGAATTGGTGCGCCCTTGATGTTTTGTGTGATATGGATGATTTTTTTATGATGTGAATTACATCTTTAAAAAATCAAAATAATGAACATATTATCTTACTAATATATATAAAGCTGAAGAGTTTATTTATTTGAACGCGCTAAACTCGGGAACCACTGGTCCGATTTGAAAAATTCTTTTTGCGATGGTTAGCCCATTAATGCAGGAAGGCTTTAGGCTATATAACATCACGCTGCGACTAATAGGAGCGGAGCATAACTAACTCCACCCGAACGAAGTCGCTGGCGCTAGTTTTATATGTATAAATAATGAATGACATAAATTTCGCTGCCGCGACTTCAACTCTGATTTTAAGCGATTTAAATTGAATATTGGAAATGCTGATGAATGCCCTAGCCAATATTTACAGAGGACATTTGGATACACGTCTGTTTCCAGTTAACCAATTGATCGAACAACTAAACATTATATCCGACTCGAAGGACCACTTTTATGTATGATTCAGAGATAGTAGACGAAAACCACAGACTTCACAATTATTAAGTTTATTCTTAAAAGGTACACGAAAGTAGTTTATAAGATACTAATCCACGGTTATAGCGCTACGGCAGCTATTGGTCAACTAAGTAAGTATTAATATTAACGTAAATAATACGAATCGCAAAGTAGGTCGCGACGACGTGAGCAAATAATGCCTGTACGGAACCGTACAAATAATAAATAAATAGTTACAGAGTAAACAGTACAGTTTGAAGTAACAGAAAGTAAAAAACTATTACATACATAAATTTATTAATAATCGGAACGAAACGTCATAAATGTAATTACGTGAAATGGTTAAAATGTAAATCCGGTAAATAAATTAAGAGAATTGATGATCGAAGTTTTTATTTAGTTAATATGATAATTATGACATATCAAATTTAAATTAACATACGACTTAAAACAGAGCTGCAGTTTGCAAAAACACGTGACACGTAGATGTGCTGAGATAAGAGCGTTTTGGACTCCTAATGGATTTTCAGATTTTTTTTATGTGTTATACGTACATATATATTGTATAAAAAAACATTGCTTTACACTAGGAATTTCTTCTATACCGTGAGTGCGTTTACAAACATATAAACTCACATACACTAAGAGCCAGACCCGGAACAACTACTTGTAGCTCATCATTATCAACCTTTTTATCGTCCCACTGCTGGGCACAGGTCTCCTCTCATACAGAGAAGGATTGAGCGTAATCACCACGCTTGCTCAATGCGGGTTGGCGATTTCAGACAAGTCCAGGTTTCCTCAAGATGTTTTCCTTCACCTTCAGTCATTGGTGTCCAAGATATACTTAGAAAGTACATATAACTTTAGAAAAGTTACATTGGTACTTGCCTGACCTGGAATCGAACCCACGCACTCATACTTGAGAGGCTGGTGTTTTAACCACTAGGCGACCACGACTACTCGTATATTATAACTTGTTTTTATTTTTATTTGTGTTTAACTCAGTTTAGTTTTAAGGTCTTGTACGAGTCACAATATATACTTTTTCTTTTTTTCTTCTTTCAATATTCCCTATAAGCATGTTTTTTGTCCATGTCCAAGTTCAATACTTATCCCTCATATAGAGTATTTAATTCTGTCCACCCCTGTAAGTAATACTGCATGGTAACATTGCGTCCAGGGAAATATGTTTAAATAATTTGATACGCATTCTATGGGGGACGTCTCTTGACGTTGTCATCGAGTATGATTGACGATATTAAATTATGAATTTCTACATTTTTTATTATCTTTGTAAGAAAATGTTTACTTATATCTTAGCTAGCTGCGCGCCGCGGTTTCACCCGCGTAGCATAAGTTTCGATATGTTTTTTTGTATGTGCTCCGCTCCTATTGGTCACAGCGTGATGTTATATAGCCTAAAGCCTTCCTGGATTATTGGGCTATCCAACACAAAAACAATTTTTCAAATCGGACCAGTAGTTCCTGAGATTAGCGCGTTCAAACAAACAAACAAACTCTTCATCTTTATATATTTTAATATAGATTAGTATTTCTTTTGATATATTGCTTATAATGTTATACCGTAATCACAACAAAAAGTTTTCAATAATAATAACATAAATTAATATCTAACAATAAGTATTATAATTATTATTTCTATATTTAGCATTCACCCATTTCTTTATTTATTAAAAACTATAAAACTTTTTTAACATTAATCTATAAGATTCATAAATTTATTACGAAGTTAGGAAGTATTCAATAATACTAATTAAATATTATGTTTTTAATTTTATTTAGCGTTTGCAAATTGTTTTCTAAAGATCTTTAAAACAAAATATAAAATCGAAATTTTGCTTTTTATTTAAGTCTTTTTTTATAAATTATAAAAAAAAAACCGGACTGCAATTCCGCCTGGTGGTAAGCAGTAATGCAATCGTTGATGGTAAAGCGCGCTAGTTTATTAAGAGCCTATTCACTCTAGCCTTAAAGACACTTAAATTGTAGTCTGACGGAAATACCGCCGCTGGCACATTGTTCCAGTCCCACGATGTACGCGCTATAAAAACGAGACAAATAAATATAATATTTATACACAGAAAGTGTTCTTCACAAGCACACAAAAAAACCCCATTTACACCCTGTTAAAAAACAACCCTCAAACATCCATTCCCTTCACCATTTTCATACAATTCACTTACATTCTAATAACTAATAATCATAAAAGGTCGAATCCCCATGACAATTGACGATCACATCGCTGCTGTCGACATTATTAATAGTTACTAATAGATAATCACAGGTTACACCCTAATCGACAGGGTGAAGCTAAATTACTGACATCACGAAGGAATTGTCGTTAAGGCATGCCTTAATATTTTTTTTTTTTTCGAGAGTGATAGGAATGGTTTGATTTGATGAACATTGTATATTACGGGACTTCTTTACTTTAGGCGTTCCTTTGTATTAGTGTGTATCTTATTAAGAAAATCATTATAAAAATTATGTGCCTTGCAGAATGTTTTAATATGCGTTTTATTTGTGCAGAAAATATAATTGATAATATCATACCATCATCATCTTTTCTGCCGAAAGACGTCCACTGCTGGACATAGGCCTCCCCCAAGGATCTCCACGACGACCGATCCTGCGCCTCCCGAATTCAGCAATTTCCCACCGACTTTCAGCAGGCCGTCGGTGCACTTGTCGAGGGCCTACCCACGCTGCGTCTTCCGGTGCGTGGTCGTTACTCGAGAACCCGTCGGCCCCATCGGTCATCGGTCATCGGTCCTACAGGCAATGTGCCCAACCCACTGTCACTTAAGTGTTACAATTCTTGGGGCTATGCCGGTTACTCTCGTTCTTCTGCGGATCTCCTCATATCTGATTTGATCACGCAGTGAAACCCCAAACATAGCCCTCTCCATTGCCTTTTAAAAGACCTTGAGCTTTCTTATAAGGCCCATTGTTAGCGACCAATACCATAACATCGCTTTACCATAGTTCTTTAAAAAGGGCACCTCATAACACCGCTTGATTAATAGGACACTATGCTATCTATATTCAAATTGTCAGGGTGCACCCTAGTCGATGCATGCGATGTTGAGTAACGATGTCCAGCAGACTGTCGTTAATTTTACGTTCAAAGAAATCATTACTTACATTTTATGTTATCGTTTATGCACTTGCAATTTAAGTAGCTGGCTACTTTGGATTCAGTGGAGAGGCGTGCGAAGAGGCTAATTGGCGACTCAGATTTAGCTCAAAATGGTCTCCAAAGCCTGGAGCACAGGCGAAGAGTAGTCAGCCTGTCGGTGTTCTATACGAAGCATTTTGGAGAGTTTGCGAGGGAATTGCATGATTTAATTGCCCCATCTCCATTCCATCATCGGACGACCTTATGACCGACGAAATTATGATAGTCATTTATGTCGTTAATGAACGGTTACAGAATTCACAGTGTTAAAAAAAATGTGTCGGCACGACCTTTGAACGTTGCAAGCGTGCCGCGCACGGCGGCACGCTTGCAACGTTTGCAGGTTTGTAGGTATGACGTTGATCTCTGATGTGAACTCTATTAAATCAGCCGATAAGATAGTTTTTCGAGTTTTGTTTTCCTTGCGCTTTTTAGTGTATTAAGCGAATTTATTAATTTTTACTTTAAAATCTTATTGGGTTATAAAAGTATAGCAATTATGAACGGTCGAAAGTGAGAAAAATTACATATATTTTTTTTTAAATCATGAAAAAGCCGACGTAAAATTCTACCACTGGGGGGTTCAGAATCATGTACTGGATCCATGGTACTCGTTTGTGCATTGATGTCAGATACACCCTTTATAAAGCTGAAGAGTTTGTTTGTTTGAACGCGCTAATCTCAGGAACTACTGGTCCGATTTGAAAAAAATATTTTTGCATTGGATTGCCTACTAATTCAGGAAGGCTTTAGGCTATATAACATCACGCTGCGACCAATAGGCGCGGCGCATATATAAATAAAACATATCGAAACCTACGCGGGGATCGCGCGGCGCAGCTAATTATAAAATAAAATAAATAACCTTTCTGGGGTTCCTTACCCAATGGATGAAAACAGGATCCATTAACTAAGACTCAGTTGTCCGTCTGTCTGTCAACAGACAGTATCTCGTAAACTGTGATAGCTAGACTACTGAAATTTTCCCAGATGATGAAGTTCTGTTGCCGCTATATGTGGTTGTTATAGCGGCAACAAACAGACAGCATGCATGAGATTTTTGTACAGTCTGGTGACAATACGGACAGCGTTACTTTACTAAAAACATACCTATCATCCAATGCAATCGTGCCCTTAATATGTATACATAACATACATACATTATCAGCCTATATTTTTTACCACTGTTGGGACACAGGGCTCCTCACGATGAGTGTGTGGGCCATAATCTACCACGCTGACCCACTGCGGGTTGGTAGCTGTCACATTCATTCGAAGTTTTTGCCTCTAAGACATGCCGGTTTCCTCACGTTGTTTTCCTTCACCGTTTTGAGAGCAGTGGTGATGAACTAATTTACACTAATTAAAACGCCTGAAGGGGTTCGTTACTACGATCTTCTTCTTCTTCAGCCTATAGAGGTCCAGTGCTGGATAAAGGCCTCCCACAAAGCTTCCCACGATGACCAGTCTTTTGCTGCCCGCATCCATCGGTTTCCCACGACCTCCATCAGGTCATCGATCCACCTTGTTGGGGGCCTCCCTACGCTCCCTACTACGATCTACAACTTGTAAATCGCGCCTGATACCACTAGGATACCACTGCTCACAAAATAATAATATATTAAAATAAAAACTTAAAAAAAAAAAAAAAAAAAAAACAACCGACTTCCAAAAACACTACAAAGAAATTAGTTAATTTTAACTAATTTCGGAATTTGGTGTCAAAAACTAATATACAAAAACCAAAGACACCGACTTCAGAAATTAGTTATTTTTCACTTTGTAGTGTTTTGTAAAAAAGTTTTTATTTTACACTTTTTAGTTGTGAAAAGTACTGTTCAGCTGCATCCGGCTAGACGATGATGACGCTAAAATACTTAATGAAAAAACATGATCTTCCACCATCAAACCCTGATGTCCTTATCATGGGACCACCTTGGGAATGTCTTCTTTCAACAGAAAAAGAATGATCAAAATCAGTTCATAAACGACGAAATTATCCGCGAACAAACATAAAAAAAGCATATATACCGGTCGAATTGAGTAACCTCCTCATTTTTGAAGTCGGTTAAAAATAATATGTACCTAAAACCTACCCTTTGCTACTACCTCACATGTGCGATAAGCAGAGGCACTTATTCATAAACTATACTAGTTCAATACAAGCAATTTAATTAGAAAGCATACCATCAATTACAATGACACGTTTGACGTGAAGGCGCGGCCACACATCGGCGATAGCCAGTAATTAGTGATGGCTTCCACGGTTTACCGACTAATTGATGGCGCTGTAACGATGTTTACTGAATTTTTGTCTGAAGATAGGAGCGGTTATTGAATGTCATTATGGTAGTCATGTAACAGAGCTAAGTAGAACGCTTAATGACTACTCACACTTATATGCGAACAAACGTACACATTCCAAATTTTTTTTGGTGTTTTTTTTTTTTTAATAATTATAAACTAGCGCTTGACCGCAATCCCGCCTGATGGTAAGCAGTGATGCGATCGTTGATGGTAAAGCACGCTAGTTTATTAAGAACATATTCACTCAGATTGAGCGAATAGGAAGGAAGACGGCAGTTGAGCGAGGTGATGCAATGTTAAACCCAACAACAGACCAACGATGCTTCGCCAAAGGGAGATTGATCTGAAGACCCTCCACGACCAAACTCCCAACACAACAATATTTGGCGAATCGTACCCGGCACACATCGCAACACAACTGCTCAGACCCGTCCTCCGTACGGCTTCACTAGACATCATGCCGGAATACGACGAATCGCTTGGCGGCAAGACTTTGTCTGGTGGGTGGTAACTTCTGCCGGTGGCCGATGTTATAGCCTACCACCGAGAAAAATGTGTTGGTTGGGAAATCATCAAATGACCTCTTCCGCACTGGGCATGTCATACTTTTACTGACTAAAACCTATTCATGTTTCTTGACTTGCCTGTGCGCCAGGGCCACAGTTTCTTTTTTAACCAACCTGAAACCGGGACGCAGAAGGCATCGGTCTTCCTGGACCCTGCACAATGTGCTGACATCTCTTTGAAGCGTGAAACACAACGCCGTCCGTCGAACCGGGCCTGGTCCTTACGGGCGAGGAGCTGCCCACTTCCGATTACGGCTTTAAGGCAATTATGAAAATGATGTTAATTCATGTAATTTTTATGGATGTAAAATCTTATCTTTAAAACAACCACGTCGTCCTCAATGTTGAAAGTCGATCTCCTAATCATCATCTGCATAAACTCATCTCAACTATGCTGGGGAGGTTGGCTGCAAGTCTAACCGCCTGTATTTGTATACCAGTATTTTTTTTGAAGCGAATACCCCCATGGTAGGTTGTAAGACTTTCGGGCTTATGCCTACACGTAAACAACGTCCAAGATCCACTAATGCGCTTTTAATTCGCTCGGACCGACAGCGTAACGAGTCGATCGTGACTTAATCCTTCCTCTCGGTGGTAGGCCACAACATCGGCTACCTGCAGAAGTTACCACCCACAAGACAAAGTCAACTCGCCAAACGATTCAACGCGTTCCTTTATGATGTCTGGTTAAGCCGTACGGAGGACGGGTCTGAGCTGATGTGTTGTGATGTGTGTCGGGTACGAAGCGCCAAATGTTGTTGTGTCGGGAGTTTGGTCGTGGAGGGTCTCCAGATCAATCTCTGTATGGCGCAGCATCGTTGGTCATGTTTTTGGGTTTAACATTTTGTCGGTCTCCGTGGCGCAGCGGTCAACACGCCTGCCTGCGACGTGGAGGCCCCGGGTTCGATCCCCGGCCAGGTCGTGATGGAAAATGATCTTTTCCTGATTGGCCTGGGTCTTGGATGTTTATCTATATATGTATCTATTATAAAATATAGTATCGTTGAGTTATCATCCCATAACACAAGTCTCGAACTTACTTTGGGGCTAGCTCAATCTGTGTGATTTGTCCGTATATATTTATTTATTTATTAAAAAAAAAAAAACATTGCATCAGCTCGCTCAACTGCCGTCTTCTTTCCTATTCACTGGGTTTTTTGAGTGAATAGGCTCTTAATAAACTAGTGCACTTTACTATCAGCGATTGCATCACTGCTTACCATCAAGCGGGAGTGCGGTCAAGCACTAGTTTATAAATATTAAAACAAAAGAAAACTGTCCTACTTATAAACGCGATAGTTTGTGAGAATGTATGCATTTATATTTGTTACTCTTTCACGCAAAAACTCTTGAACGGATATGAATGAAATTTGGCACACAGATGGATTATAGCCAGAATTAACTTATAGGCTACTTTTGTCCCGATATTTTTACGGTATCGAAATTTATGCAGGTGAAACTATGGGCCGTAGTTGGTAATAAACGAATAACCTTCTACATGACATAATTTTTTTACCAGCATAAAGTAAGACCTTAAGTCCCGTCTACACGCTCCGTCTTGCCTGCGCAGTCCAGGCCTGTGCAGTCATGACTGCACAAAAATGCGGAACATTCGGGACTGCGCGCGTTATCGTCTTGCCGTCCACACACACGCGCTTACCTGCGCAAACTGGTTTGCATAGACATGCTCGCAGGTAAGACGGAGCGTGTAGACGGGGCATAAGACCTAACAGTTACAACTAATTATGATTATTACACCAAAAAACTGCATGTTACACACATCGCAGAGGATTCTGTTGCATATTAGATTTAATGGCGCGCTCCGAATATTTTAATCACAATTTAAGATGGGTTCCCGCTGCGGGAGTAGGCGAACGATTTTCGGCACGACGGCGAATGTTTTTTTTTTTAATAATTATAAACTAATGCTTGACCGCAATCCCTCCTCATGGTAAGCAGTGATGGAATCGTTGATGGTAAAGCGCGCTAGTTAATTAAGCATTTGAGCGAGGTGATGCAATGTTAAACTCAACAACACGACCAAACTTCAGACAACAACAGTTGGCGCATCGCACCCGGCACACGTCGCAACACAACTACTCAGATCCGTCATCCGTACGGCTTCAACAGTCATCGTGCCGGAACACGACAAATCGCTTGGCGCTTGACTTAGTCTGGTGGGTGGTAACTTCTGCCAGCAGCGGATGTTATGGCCTATCACCGAAGATGCTGAACGGTTATTGGGTAATGTTTTTATTCCTAATACTGGTATTCAGCTCTGCATCTGACCGAAAGCTGACCTCATCGTCGTGGAAAATACTAGGCAGATGTTAATAAATACTTACTTACTTTATTTGTTCAACACGCGTTTCCATACATATCAAGCTTGGAAGATCTTGAATATTTGTAGATTAAAAGTCCTTACATGTTGTGTCCGACGAGGCGTACGTAAGTTATCTATACTCTATACTAATATATAAAGCTGAAGAGTTTGTTTGTATGTTTGTTTGTTTGAACGCGCTAATCTCAGGAACTACTAGTCCGATTTGAAAAATTCTTTTTGCGTTAGATAGCCCATTAATCCAGGCTATAACACCACGCTGCGATCAATAGGAGCGGAGCATAATTAACTCCACGCGAACGAAGTCGCTGGCGGCCGCTAGTGTTTTTTAACCGAATTCAAAAAGGAGGAGATTACTCAATTCGACCGTATATATGCTTTTTTTATGTTTGTTCGCGGATAACTCCGTCGTTTATGAACCGATTTTGATAATTATTTTTCTGTTGGAAAGAAGACATTCCCAAGATGGTCCCATGATAAGGACATCAGGTTTGAAGGTGGAAGACCAGAGAAATCAAGGGGAACTTTAAAAAATCGTAAGGGCAACCAATGCGTTTGTAAGTTTTTTTCATTAAGTATTTTAGCGTCAGCATCCAGTCTAACCGGGTGCAGCTGAACAGTAATTTTCACAACTAAAAAGTGTAAAATAAAGACTGTTTTTACAAAAAAAAAAAAACAACCGACTTCCAAAAAACACTACAAAGTGAAAAATAACTAATTTCGAAAGTCGGTGTCAAAAACTAATATACAAAAACCGAAGCTACCCAAAACTGTATAATTTTCCCAATTACTGTTAAGCCTTAATGCTTTAGTGATAAAGTATAGCTCAGTAGTAGCTCAATGAGCTAGCGTCAAATTAGGCTCAGATTCAGCAATTTTTGAATATCAATACAAAAGCTTCCCAAAATCCCCGCCCTTCGCTTAAATCAGTACATATTGATCTTTAACCAGATTAATTAGTATTACCATAAAAATATTTAAAAATTCAATCAATCTACTTTCTCCAAACTACATTGGAGTCAGTTTCCAGTCCAACGGAATGCAGCTGATTATCAGAAATACAGGTAATCAACGTATCAAGAGCAACCACGAGAATTTAATATATTTTTTCTGTTAACTATTTTGTCCTTCTGGTAGAAAAACGGTTTCCCCACATTTTAAAAATATATTTCTTAATTATGGAAAAATAGCTACATCGCGGCATCGGGACCCGACCTTAATCAGCGCTCTCACTGAGCAGGCGAAGCTCGCTCAAAGCGAATAAAGATATCTATATTCATTAAAATTTAAAACGCGAGCGGGTTATAAGATTCAAAAGGAGGGTGTAGAGGATGCGTGCACACCCTGTATATAGTTTAGATGGGACGGTAATTTATATATGTTAGCGGAAAATTTCCGGATGATATTTGTCCGAAACTGGATGATGGAAAGTAATTTTATAAGTTAATTTATTTACACACAGCGAAGTGCCTGACGGGGTTCGAACCTATGTACGTCCTAAAACTTGTGAGTCGCGGTCGACACCACTGGACTGGACCACCAGTCCACCACTGCTCTCACTAAGCAGGTAGATAGATACCTACTTTATGTAAATTATTTCATAACCGAAGAAAACTACGGTTAATACGGTTTCCTCAAAATCGTGGGGATGGCATGTCCTAGATCCAAAAAATGCTTCAAAGACATGTGACATCTATCAACCCGCACTGGGCCGCGTGGTAAAATACGGCCCACTCGCTCTCCCCGAGAGGAGGCTAGTGTCCCAACCTTGTGAACTTACCTAACATACATACATAATCAGAGTATTATGTATGTATGTAAGTTAGGTAAGTTTATATCTACAGCAACATATGTCACGTTTGTCTACCATCAACGATTTCTTGAATTTTGGTCGATGTCACTGTCTTGAGTTGAAGACATGGTTGACGCAGTAGCTGACCGATCGACTGCTGCGTCGCGTGTCGTGGGTTCGTATCCCATACGAAACAAGTAATTGTATCCCCTATATAGGTAGTTATTCTGGGTCTGGCTGTGTATGTACTAAAATAACTCGTACAGGAGTAATTTGTAGTCATTTTTGATCTGGCTCTCCATTTCACATTATATTGTGCAAAGGCCAAAACCAACATAATAATATTTAAAAAAAAAAAACGGAAATTTGATTTAATCTCTACACAAAATTACTAAATATGCACACACAATTTAATTTTATTTAGTAGATATACATATAACTGAAACAGTAACTTCAGAAAAATCAAATTCAGTCTAGAATAGGATAGGAAATGAGATCCTATCATCATATGATCATCATCATCATCCACAGGTCTCCTCTCATACAGAGAAGGATTGAGCGTAATCACCACGCTTGCTCAATGCGGGTTGGCGATTTCAGACTTGAAGTCCAGGTTTCCTCAAGATGTTTTCCTTCACCTTCAGTCATTGGTGTCCAAGATATACTTAGGAATAAGAATAATTAATACTTCAATCAAAAAAGATAGAACATCTTTTTTGCTGAAGTATTAATTACTCTAGAGTACATTTTCAGTGTACCCGGAAAAAAAAATCTTCACCGATTTTCCGGTGAACAAAGACCATCTATAGGTATCTACCTACTTCCAATATTCAAATAGGAGAACTATCCAGTTCGCAGCTTAAATTCAAACGAAGCCGCTCCGCAAACGTCGCCAATAACAATTATGATCCGGAATCACGCACCCGTCATTACAACGAACATTTTATCTTAAGAAAACGCGGCTCCTCCCAAACCCTTTAACGTCTAATCGTGAATTATATACGGTAATAAAATTCTTTAATCAAAGAAAACAACCAAGCGCCCATTAAGGCGTGAACACGTCGCCACCTCGAGTCGTTACAGCGAATATTTACATACATGTGTCATTACCTTACACCACCCACCCCCCACCATAATTAAGAGTATAACGGAATCTTAGCGTCTTATTACGCGAACGTAACGATATCCTTTCAGAAAATTGTAACTGTGTCGTTATAACCCCCCACCTTTCCCCTTTTTAAATGATCGCCTACGTTTGCTCCTCAAAAGTTGGGAATATCCTCACAGGGAAGCTAAGAGCACACACGAAACTTAAATGTGAAATATCCTCTAATGAATCAGACAATATTTTAAGGCGTGGAGGCAATAAAAACACCCCGCCACCCGCTAATGTGCACCAACACTTTGTCTCAGTTTAGGGATGGGGTGATTTGGGTAAATAAGTGTCGATGTGGACAGGAGATAGCGCTGGGAGGACACTTTGTATCGATGTTTTCGATTAATTTCAACGATAAGGTCTTGAGACCTTTTCTATGAACTATATATATTTCTACAACTAAATGACATTTTGTTTCTTTTTTGTCATGTGAAAACATTGATTAGTTAGTAAATCTTCAATGCAATTTGCAAGTTTATTATAAGCCTTTGCTTAATTTGTATTTATTTGCTCAAGTAGTACGACAATAACAGAAGAAGATATATACGTTGTAAAAACGAACAAGACACATTTTAAACAGGATTTCAATTTGTAGTTTTAGAAGCAGTATTAATTTAAAACATTTAATGACCCATAAAAACTGTCGATAAACCTACAACACTAATGTTTCGGTCATACTCGGTTTTTGCCACAACAGGGGTCGAAATTATGTCAAGATGCCGATGGTGTAACGTCGTCGAACACAATACGTTTCCAACAGAGACACGGAGATTACTGTGTCGCTGTAACTGTAACTTCGCTTAATTTTAGCATGTTACATATTCTTTTCTGATTGGTTTTTTTTTTTAAATACAGTCGAATTGAGTACTTGCTTCTTTTATTTTGAAGTCAGTTAAAAACTTAGAATCAACCAAACAACGTTCTTCAGTTTCATCTCAATCTGTCAAAAATACGTCTAATTTCCCTCAATTTTCTACAAGATTTTGACATTTCGTCGCTTAAGTTCTAACACCGCGTAACTCAAAGTAATGAACATTTCAGGAGACTAAAAAAACTGTCTAAGTTTGTAAATAATAATAATATTTTTTGTTGTGTTTTTTTTTCGAAATAACGCGCCATCATTGGTTTAATCGCTTATTTGCGATTGGTCAAATGACGCGTCTTTCGATTCTTTATCCAATGACATGCATAACACATTTTGACTATTTTTTTGAGTTCCGCGGTGTTAGAACTTAAGCGACGATTTGACTGCGACTACATTTTGAACATTTTGAATAATGAGAATTGGGTCTTCGGTTAGCAATCTGCCGGTTATTGCGTAACGTGATATGATTAACAATGATTGTTACATCAATCAGTAGGACCATATTAGCAATGGGTATCATTTTGACAGTTCAACAGCATTCATTGCGTTATTTACCTTGTCGATCAGACACGTTTCCGAACATATGGAGCAATGAATTAGCAATATGCTTCAAAATGATTCCAATTAATAGTAATAGTGTGTTACGTAATTAGCGTGCAGATTACATAATGCACTTGGAATGACCTATTGTGCTTAACAACATACAATCAATGTTTTTTTTTTTGTTTCATTCTACAAAGAGGCATGCGGACTAATGTGTTATGGTGTAAAGATACCAAAAACTTTTAAGGTTGCAGAGTCTTAGTGCCGTTCTAAAGTGTAGTCACATTTTATAGCAATAAAGCGGTTTTGTCCTAAAAGTATTCTGTTATTATATTAACGAAACAAAAAGGATACGAAAGTATCCTAGCAGGTTCCTTCTTCTATAGATTCTACCTACCCCGTGTGTAAGAGGTGCGTTAATTTATTTTTAACCACGAAAGACATACCTATATACACAATATACACATACAGACATACCTATATATTGGTCTACTATCACCTATGCCTGAGTTACCCACAAAATCCCTCCAGAAAATGACTTCTTTGAACATTTGAACATTGATCCTTGTAGTTACATAAAATGAGTAATAAAAACCATGGCACCATGAACGCACAGTGTACCACTGTGTACCATTGTGTACAACATACGAGCCACTCCCGGGAGAGCGTTTTGTGGTTACACTTGCGACTGACTTAGGCCTACAAGTGTTTGGAGGAAACTTTGTTTCATTAATACTTGTATGTTATACTGGTTCTGAATCCGACGAGCTTTTTCAACAGTATGACGATTTATGGAGTTTAAATGATGAAAAAAAATTAAATGATGAAAAAAAATTAAATGATGTTCTCAAATGACAATCTCAGCGTTTATACTGGCTGCATCCGCGGCTTTCGCGTTGGAGCCCAGGCTCCGCTTTCCTGCACATTCTCCTCCATTTCGCGCGATCTTTAGCATCCTGTGGTGAGAGATTGTTGGCACGCATGTCATCTCTTACAACGTCAAGCCAGCACTTCTTTGGTCTACCCCGCTTGTTCCGGCCCGGCGGAGGCGCCATGGTAAGACATTTGTTTCCCACGCAACGTGTTTTCGTAAGACGTGGCAGTATCAGCGTAGACGACTTGACGGCGAATGTATACGTGAACAGTCAGTGAATAAAGGGGTAGAAATATATAATCAACTGACAAACCCGTGCCCACTTCGTTGGGCGGTAAATATTTTTACGTGTGATGAAATTCGAGTAACACGAAAAAGTCTTTATATTTTTTCGGGTAAATGTATAGCCCATCATCATCATCATCATCATGACGTCCATTGCTGGACATAGGCTCCCCCCAAGGATCGCCACGACGACCGGTTCTGCGCCTCTGGCATCCAGCGGTTTCCCGCGGCCATCACCAGATCGTCGGTCCACCTTGTCGGGGGCCTACCCACGCTGCGTCTTCCGGTGCGTGGGTATAGTCCATGATACTCACAAATAATGTGGCATTCTATTGATTTAATAATTTTCAAAATCAGTTACGTGTATACCTACCTATAGAGATACAAACAACCTCACAAAACTTAGCTCTTATAGGTGATGATTTAAAGATGATTGAGATTGAAATCATGTGTGTAGTTTGCCAATAAATAATATGAGTTTGTTGACTTAAATTTTGTGACAATGAATCGCAGGATAAATGTTGGCTTTCAACGTTCGTCAAAATACACCATTTATCAATACAAAATATTGTAAACTTTTCTATTTTGAAATAGCATCGTAAACTGCACTGAAAAAGCCTTCAATACTGGTGATACTCAAACTAACGTCTGACGCATCCTACAGTCACCTAGCCCCACATGATCAGCCTATAATGTTCCGGGGAACTGCTGAAACACAGGCGATCTCTTTATGGGAGGAAGTGGGCCATTAAGTAAGATTTTGTAAAGCTCACGACATAGCGTCTATAAAATAACGCAAAAATCGTATCTAAAACGTTATCTATGAAAGTAAATTGGGCATGTTTTGACACCGTAAAGTCAATCCCGGCTGTAATCTTTTTCATAACTCCCATGTGGCGTAAGAAACCGTAGTTTAATAGAACCAAGTTACTTAATACAACCATCCGTGTGTATCCAATGAACAACCGCCAACATTTTGAGACGAGATGATTTATTGATTCTAGCGGACCACCCGGGATCGCCGAGTTTGCGATTAGATTCGCCCCATTTCATTATCATCTCACTAATTGGATCAGGGAATATATGTGCGTGAACTTACTTACAGTAGGTACTTGTGGGTGTAAAAAGTTACATTGAACTTTAAGAACTAACACAATATCGTGATAGTGTGACATACTCGCCAAAACTATAAACAAATATGAGTTTCATCATCATCAACCTTTTTATCGTCCCACTGCTGGGCACAGGTCTCCTCTCATACAGATAAGGATTGAGCGTAATTATCACGCTTGCTCAATGCGGGTTGGCGATTTCAGACTTGTAGTCCAGGTTTCCTCAAGATCCCTTCACCTTGTAATCAGTCATTGGTGTCCAAGATATACTTAGAAAGTACATATAAATTAGAAAAGTTACATTGCCTGACCTAGAATTGAACCCGCACACTCATACTTGAGTGGCAGGTGTTTTAACCACTAGTGCACCACGACTAAATATAAAGTAAAAATATGAGTTTATGGAAAAATATTTTTTATTCCGACACAATAAAGCTCAGATTACGGTACAAAAACCCTCTCGTCGAGAGGAGGCCTGTGCCCCAACAGTGGGAACAATGCCTATACGCTGATTATGTTATGTACGCTACAAAATCAAATATATTTTTTAACTTTTTCAATTGTGCTAGACACTCTGAAATCAACTTAATTACCATTCAAATAAAGTTAATATTGTTTTAAACTTGAAATAACGTCAACTTTAAATATAAAATATAGAATTTATACAGGACTGCCTCGTTGAACTAGTGGTCGTAAGCGTAGCTCAGTATGAGGTCCTGGGTTGGATCCCCAGGTTGGGTAAATTGTTATTAGGTTTTTTTTTATCAGGGAGTTTTACAATAGAAGTTGGAAATCTGGATTTGTACCAGTTTGATGGCAATAGGCTTTCCTTTATTACATGGGACTTAAATAAATGTAACTAACGAAATCTCTCTGTATGTCAATAAATACCTTTCTTTCTTTTCTTTATGTGCAAAGTACACCAACCCTACGAGGATTTACAACATCCTACCAAGTCAAACTCTTCAAAATTCGACTAATATCATAAATGCGATTTGTTAGGATGTATGTATGGATTTAAGTTTTGCGCAAATACTATGGATTTAGATGACAGGCATACAGATAGTTTATAAAACCAGAAATCAACACATATCCATATACCCCGATACATTTTATCCCGATATTCCCACGGCATCAAAACTTACGCGCATGAAACCGCGGGGCGCAACTCGTGTTATAAACGTGGACGTTTGTGTCTATGGATGTATGTATATTTGTTATTCTTTTACGCAAAAATACTAAACGGATTCGTCGTTCGGTCGTGGTGGCCTAGTGGTTAAAACACCAGCCTCTCAAGTATGAGTGCGGGTTCGATTCCAGGTCAGGCAAGTACCAATGTAACTTTTCTAAAGTTATATGGACTTTCTAAGTATATCTTGGACACCAATGACTGAAGGTGAAGGAAAACATCTTGAGGAAACCGGGACTTTAAGTCTGAAATCGCCAACCCGTATTGCGCAAGCGTGGTGATTACGCTCAATCCTTCTCTGCATGAGAGGAGACCTGTGCCCAGCAGTGGGACGCTAAAAAAAAAGGTTGATGATGACTAAACGGATTTAGGTGAAAGGCACACAGATGTTTTATAACCAGAATTAACATACCTATAGCATATTTTTTATCTCGGTATTCCCACGGGATCCTAAGTTATTCAGGTACATAAGGTACAAAGCGCAACTACTTAGTAGGATCTTGAATCACATGTAAATTAACTAACGCACTTCCTGGAAATAGTTCAGAGTCGTTTAAGGAATTGGTTTTTATCGTTTTTAATATAGGTAATTTTTTATGCCAAAGTTAATTAAAACTACGGAAATTATTGTCATATTAACCCTGTTGTTTGTACAGACTATTAAAATCGCAGTTTTACTTGTATTCATGCAAATTTAATCATTCAATACAAAATAAAGAAGAAAAAAAAATCTTATTGCAATAACGTTAAGGTCTTCGTTCTATAACTAATTTAATAATAACAATCAATATACATATTAAATTAAAAATTCAGTCTATGTATTATAATTATAACATAATATGTTTGAGGGTGTGTGTTAATTATATGTTGTAAAAAAAAGCATTTATGGATCGTCTATGGACTTCCAAAAACAAAATTCACCACGTCCGGTTGAACAATTTTGTCCATTTTTTATTACTGCCTATGCGATAATTGTGCAAACCCTTAAAAAAAAAAACAAAATAAATCCTCTGTAATGAATCGTATGAAAATTAAAAACATCACAGAACTCCATGGAATTCCCGTCAAAAGTCGGTGCTAAGCGATCAAAGATACCAATTAGGCAGGCGAGAGCGATATGACGCGATCACTGCCGCTTTTTAATGCATGGTTACCGCGGATCGTAAACTGCGTTAAGTGTTGTGTAGGGCAACTAGGTTAGAGGGATATTAATCGCTTTACGAATTATCTATACTTATATACAGTATGTAAAGAAAACCCTGTCCGATCCGTATAGATATTGTTAGGTATCGATAACTTATTCTACTAATGCCTACAAAGCCGGGCAAAACTTAAAAAAAAATCCCCTAAAAATAAATATTATTTCGCAAAATCAGATAAGTAAATGAATACTTGTGCGGTAGGCAATACATGCGCGGGCGAAAGGGTGCAGGGCACGCGGCCACCATTTTTGACGGTATTATTATGAAATAATACCGTCAAAAATGGTGTTGTCACTTATAAAAAAATACAAAATTTTGGGGAAGTTGGAATTAATTCGCGGATAAAAAAGGTTATTTCAAAAATCATTAGTATTGTTACTATGATGATTATGTGAAATCTCATATATTTTATTTGGTCATGTGTTTATCTAACCATTATTATCCTTATGGGTCGGACGGGGTTTTGTTTACATATTGTATGTATTAAAGTCTCACAACCGGTCTGACTAAGGTTTATAGATGGCTTGTTGCTGAAAAGGTCAGACAGGCATTCGCTCTGTTTAAAATACTGGTATTGAACTGCGTCCAGTTATACTGGAGCCAACCCCAATATAGTTTGAAAAAGACTAAGCAGATGAATAAAAGTCTCCCAACAAGGTGCACCGATGTCCTGGTGAAGGTCCGGTCATCGTGGAAAGCCTTGGGGGAGGCCTTTGTTCAGTAGTGGACATCTATAGCCTGAAGAAGAAGATGATGATGAATACAAAATTAGGTTTTTTTTTTATAATTATAAACTAGTGCTTGGCCGCAATCATGCCTGATGATAAAGTGATGCAATCGTTTATAATAAAGTGCGCTAGTTTATTAAGAGCTTATTCACTTTAAAAAAACTGAAGGAATAGGAAGGAAGACCGCAGTTGAACGAGGTGATGCAATATTAAGCCCAACAAGACGAGCAACGATGCTGCGCCAAAGGGAGATTGATCTGGAGACCCTCCACAATCCAAACTCCCGACACAAGAACATTAGGCGCATCGTACCCGGCACAAATCTCAACATAACTGCTCAGACCCGTCTCCGTACCGCTTCACCAGACATCATGCCGAACCACGACGAATCGCTTGGCGGCAAGACTTTGTCTGGTGTGTAGTAAACAAGTCCACGATTGACGCTATGAAAATTGATTCGCCAGCGCACACATCGATAATATCACCTCTGCTAACAACCTGCTGTTTAATAAAACAATAGAAAAAAGAACCTAGAAAATTATGAAAACAAAAACGAAACAACGCTAAACTTTGTAATCACGACATTAACCTGTTATTGTACGGCTAACTTTCGAACGATCAATACATATATAGTGTTTACTTTTCATTTCATCGAATGCTAGAAGAATATACGGAAAATGATAGAAGCCGTATTTATTATGACCCTACTCGCAATCCCCTGAAGACAATTAATAATGTTACTCTGTTACCCCATCACGTCTCAGTAAATCAATAAGTTGCTTAAGGTGGATCTAGCATGTTCCATATAATTGAGCCATAATGCCTCATGTATGTCTACCTGGAAATTCGTACTTAAGAGAAATTCTGATGAGTCTGACCTTAAGAAGCAAGAAGTTCCTTGGGCTGTAATCCACCACGCGGGCCTCTAGCGTGTTGGTAGATGACATGGGTCTTCGTATTTCTGGTTCATGGACATGCCGGTTTCCTCATGATCTTTTTTGCATCACCACTGCTCATATCTGGAAATTCGTACTTATGAGAAATTCTGATGAGTCTGACCTTAAGAAGCAAGAAGTTCCTTGGGCTGTAATCCACCACGCGGGCCTCTAGCGTGTTGGTAGATGACATGGGTCTTCGTATTTCTGGTTCATGGACATGCCGGTTTCCTCATGATCTTTTTTGCATCACCACTGCTCATATCTGGAAATTCGTACTTATGAGAAATTCTGATGAGTCTGACCTTAAGAAGCATGAAGTTCCTTGGGCTGTAATCCACCACGCGGGCCTCTAGCGTGTTGGTAGATGACATGGGTCTTCGTATTTCTGGTTCATGGACATGCCGGTTTCCTCATGATCTTTTTTGCATCACCACTGCTCATATCTGGAAATTCGTACTTATGAGAAATTCTGATGAGTCTGACCTTAAGAAGCATGAAGTTCCTTGGGCTGTAATCCACCACGCGGGCCTCTAGCGTGTTGGTAGATGACATGGGTCTTCGTATTTCTGGTTCATGGACATGCCGGTTTCCTCATGATCTTTTTTGCATCACCACTGCTCATATCTGGAAATTCGTACTTATGAGAAATTCTGATGAGTCTGACCTTAAGAAGCATGAAGTTCCTTGGGCTGTAATCCACCACGCGGGCCTCTAGCGTGTTGGTAGATGACATGGGTCTTTGTATTTCTGGTTCATGGACATGCCGGTTTCCTCATGATCTTTTTTGCATCACCACTGCTCATATCTGGAAATTCGTACTTATGAGAAATTCTGATGAGTCTGACCTTAAGAAGCATGAAGTTCCTTGGGCTGTAATCCACCACGCGGGCCTCTAGCGTGTTGGTAGATGACATGGGTCTTCGTATTTCTGGTTCATGGACATGCCGGTTTCCTCATGATCTTTTTTTCATCACCACTGCTCATACCTGGAAATTCGTACTTAAGAGAAATTCTGATGAGTCTGACCTTAAGAAGCAAGAAGTTCCTTGGGCTGTAATCCACCACGCGGGCCTCTAGCGTGTTGGTAGATGACATGGGTCTTCGTATTTCTGGTTCATGGACATGCCGGTTTCCTCATGATCTTTTTTGCATCACCACTGCTCATATCTGGAAATTCGTACTTATGAGAAATTCTGATGAGTCTGACCTTAAGAAGCATGAAGTTCCTTGGGCTGTAATCCACCACGCGGGCCTCTAGCGTGTTGGTAGATGACATGGGTCTTTGTATTTCTGGTTCATGGACATGCCGGTTTCCTCATGATCTTTTTTGCATCACCACTGCTCATATCTGGAAATTCGTACTTATGAGAAATTCTGATGAGTCTGACCTTAAGAAGCATGAAGTTCCTTGGGCTGTAATCCACCACGCGGGCCTCTAGCGTGTTGGTAGATGACATGGGTCTTCGTATTTCTGGTTCATGGACATGCCGGTTTCCTCATGATCTTTTTTTCATCACCACTGCTCATACCTGGAAATTCGTACTTAAGAGAAATTCTGATGAGTCTGACCTTAAGAAGCAAGAAGTTCCTTGGGCTGTAATCCACCACGCGGGCCTCTAGCGTGTTGGTAGATGACATGGGTCTTCGTATTTCTGGTTCATGGACATGCCGGTTTCCTCATGATCTTTTTTTCATCACCACTGCTCAAAACGTTAAGGGTAACGTTTTGAGCAGTGGTGATAAATTAATTTATTTACACACAGTCTGCAACTGCTCCAGCACTGCTATCCTAAAAAACTATACATCATCATCAACCTTTTTGTCGTCCCAGTGCTGGGCAACAGGTCTCCTCTCATACAGAGAAGGATTGAGCGTAATCGCCAAGCTTGCTCAATGCTGGTTGACGATTTCAGACATGAAAGTCCAGGTTTCCTCAAGAAGTTTTCCTTCACCTTTTAATCAGTCATTGGTGTCCAAGATATACTTAGAAACTATTACGTATATCCTTTTTGTTTTAAATTCAAACTGACAAAAAAATGACATAGCGTTCGATATCAGTACGCCAAAGTGTTCAGCTGATTTCATGGCCCTTTATCGCCCTTCGCACTTCAGGTGTCTCATTAGAACTGAACAAAAGTATCAGTTCAAAGCTTAGTTTTTGTATGTGCATGTTTGATTACACACAGTTATTGCTAGGTGATTATAGTGATTGAAGGGTGCAATGATTTTCACCCTTGTGATACGTGCGGATTTTTAAATGGTACTGAAGTGCTCGACTCGTTTTATTTTCAGTCGATAATTTGCGAAGACTTAGGAAGGAGTCTAGACAAATTTTAGGTTTGGTAAAATCATTTGGTGTAGTCTACAATCTTTTGATGTTCTTGGTTCAGTTCTAGACTAGGGTATGCTTGAATATAGCTTTTGTCTATTATGATCTGCCAGGGCTGCGAACTGTTCAAAAGAGATTTTGTCATGATGTTTTCTTTCACACATAGCTTACCGTATAACTCGGATAGCTTTTGGTATATAACAAAGATTGTTTCAGTCTTCCATGCTACTGAAGTACTGAGCTAACTCCTACTATATCTTTTGTTACCACATTGACAGTTAACAATGTTCCAACATCACACCTCGACGCACATAGAATCTAAAACCAAAAGCACTTACGCAGGGGGTTAGACATTATTAGCGGCACGGAATTTATCGAGTAATATCAGCTAAGTAACAACGCACAAAATGCCCAATTAAAATATTAATTACACTGAGTTGTGACACTTTGGCGGTCTGCGCTCGTTCTTACGCTTAATAGCAGGGGTGTTCTCCAGGAGGTTTAAACTTTAAGCTTTTATGTACTTATCGCCAGCCGAATATTTTCGACGTAATTTTACTGCGAAATATGTTATAGATGTTTTTTTTTTCTTTGAACGGCGTTGTGTGTGTAGGCAAGTGAGGGAAAGTTAGGTAAGTGTTACAGCTAAACTTTTCTAAACAGGTCATTGAGATATAAATGTTGCAACTATGCAGTAGAAGTTACGGCTTGCGAAGAATCACTAAAGATCAGGAAGTTTAAAATAACGATAATATTGAAGTGTGATAATGATAAATCATGGAACTTAATGAATGAATACTGCATATACAGCAGATAAAATATTTTTTCTTTATCAATAAGGGTTTTATTTATAATCGATACAAGTGATAAGACCTTTTACGTCAAAAATGTATCGTTTAATATTTTTTACTTAGATTTGTGCAACATATATAAATAAAAAGATTGATATTGACTTCGATTAGATCAAATCAAATAGTTTATTTGTGATACACGTGTATATATCATGGGTCTTACAATAGAAAGATATGTGTAGGTACAGTTTTAACACAACCAATACGGATCACCACTGTTTCATTCCCCACAAAACATTCCACACATCAACAAAACAGTGGATAACACTAACTAAACTGACTTCATCCCCCGTACTAAATATTAAGTGTTAATAATGCCGGTGACACCCCCCTAAGATCAAAAATTCAGCGATTCGTTACGCGCAACTTGACACGAAGGGGCCCTCTCGATTTTCAAACCCGTTACTTCCACGGATCCGATATTGGGATCGAGATGATATTAATCTGAGACGTTTGCCTTTTGTTCGAGAGTAACGGATTTAGGGATAAATTGAGCAAACTGATTTAAATGTTAACCCCAGTTTGCGATAGCTTTTAACGTGAAATTGATTTGTTGAGTCGGTTTTCATCGAGGAGAAGAATTCGTTTGTTTTTGAAGCTGATTGATTCGGAGTGATTTGATCAGTGATGGGCCAGTGGTATTGGCCTCCAGTTCGAACGCAGACATGCACCGTACTTTTTGTATTAAATTTCATCACCACTGCTCTCAAAATAATGAAGGAAAACACCAGGAAATGACATGGAACCAAAAATTCTAAGACCTGTGGCATTGGGCCCGTGGTAGATTATGACTTACTCGCTCTCATAGAGAATGCCGGTGTCCCAGCGGTGGGCTTTTTGTGATTGTGACTTGAGCTTTGGCTACATTCAAAGTTATTCTCAATTTAATTTTACATGTGGCTCAACTTCTAATTTTTTTACTAAAACTTGTCAGTTTGTATTGCTTTCTGATTATAACATTTTTTCTTTATTCACAGGTTTGTAACATACATCATCTGCCCAAAAATACTGACGTGGGGGGACAAAGGTATGTCGTATCAAAATACTAAATTAATTTAAAACTGGATACTGCGACCGTAATCTGTTTGACCTGGACGGTCCATCAAGGAGAATCCAAAGCACTACTTTACTTACGTATCTAATATATTACAGTCTACGTTTGTAAATAACCCCAATTATAATTTTAGAAAAAGTAGGACAATAAATAAATAAATCAATTTATACTTATCTATAACATAACGTATCAATTTTAACGCCAAGAACTGTACGTACGTTTAATTAACAGAAATAAGTCCAAACCAATACACGCCTAATCACATACATATATATATATATATTCACCCCTTCTACATCTGACAACCAACACAATCAATATATATAATGCAATCAAAACACATAATTAAAATTGCTCCCAAGACATTTGCATATGAAAACCTCTATAATTGATCATTCATGGGCCCCCACGGCTGAAGACAATGATGGGGGAAGAAGGCTAAACAAATTAGACCTCGGAAAATAAAACATCCCATGTTATTATTTGCTAGGCTCGCGTGGGTGTAGCGGTTATAGAAAAATATACAATTATGCACATATTATTATACATAACAAAATTAATTCATCACGATGCAACTTCTCGAAGAAATTATTTCCCTTTCACAAAATGTGTGAATTTACCTAGTTTTGAATGTATATTGTCGTGTTTGATGGTTATTTTATGCCGCTACATCATCCACAGTTTGAAATTATTTTTCCTTACTTTTATATGTAATAAGTTTGGTATTACGTATCTATAATTTTAGATATGTATATATTGACAGTCCCATTTCGCTCACAATGGGCCTCATACGAAGGCAATGGAAAGAGCTATGCTCGGAGTTTCTCTGCGTGATCGAATCAGAAATGAGGAAATCCGCAGAAGAACCAAAGTCACCGACATAGCTCTGCGAGTCGCTAAACTTAAGTGGCAGTGGGCAGGGCACATTGGCAGCCCCCACTCTGTAACTTTAATACGCTATATCTCAGTAGTTGTTGGTAATTTCGACAAAATAAAAAATATGGGTGTTAATTTTTTTTTTATTATCTATAAGACGGACTAATTATTTTTTTGATTTTCATACCTTTGATACATCCCTATTGGGTCTGTTGACTAGTGAATCATCATAACCAACATCTAAAGTGCATCGAAAATACAAAAAAATAACATGGAACTAAATTGTGAATGAACAGAAATCACGGTGAATCCATATTTTGCGCGCATTGCGCTACTGTATTTGTGCGTCCTCCGTAAAAAGGCTCTAAGAGTAGCGATTATGATAATGTATACCAGTGTAATTGATATAAACTGCAATAAATTTACATTAAAAATTATTGTAAAAAAAATCATCTGTATCAAGTAGCTTTATAAAGAGACAGTCTTTATAAATTCTTTCTTCTCATTCAACTGATCTTTTAATTTCCATTAAGTTCCCTTTTTAGTTTCCCTTGTTCACAAACTAAACTAAATTTAAGTTCCGTTCATCTTTTTCTTTATATTTCGTTAAGTAAAGGACAGAAGATAAAATGCTAGTTTAGACCTGTCAAATTAGTTCGCACCTGACGTAAATGGACTGGAACAATTTGCCAGCGGCGGTGTTTCCGTCGGACTACAATTTGAGTGTCTTCAAGGCTAGAGTGAATAGGCTCTTAATAAACTAGTGCGCTTCACCATCAACGATTGCGTCACTGCTTACTATCAGGCAGGAGAATTTTTGGTCGCAATGCCAATTCGCAATTTGACAGGATTAATCTAAAATATTATCTTCTATCCTTTTCTTAGCGAAATAAAAAGAAAAAGATACACTAAACTTAAAATTAGTTTGGTTTGGGAACAAGGGAATCGGCGCTATTGTCTATCAATTTTAATAAAAACATTAAATACTGGAATACGATTTACACAACAACATTCGTACCCAGAATATGTGCTATAGAGTTGCGGGCATCAGCCCGTGTTGCCCACACAACTACATGTTCAATTAGCTCCTAACAATCTTATAATAAACAGCCTCCCATTTCGCTCCGTGTTCGCATCACGCTTGCTCCGCTGGCTTCGTAGCTCACCAACCAGACATTCGCGTCTACAACACTCGCGACTGTCTGCGACGCCAGCGGCGACGTTTTCAAGAGCACCACTGCACTCGTTGAAAAATTAATATACCACACGCATCGTCGCTGTGTTGTGTGTGGCTGTGTTTATTTGGTAGTTGGTACTCATTTAGTCTTATCTATAGGCTTCTGGTTGTTGAGACCTTTGTTAATGTGAATTATGTCCAATACTTCCACGTAATGATAATAAAATATCGATCAGTTTTCATTTCACTTCTTTATTATAAAGTTAAATAAATCTGACATCATCTCAGCCCATCCTAGCCTTTGCCTATGTGGGAGTCCAGTTCAGTCAGATGTAGTTGGTTACCAATATTTTGTTCTACAATCTTTTATTCTGCTGTATCTATACTAATAATATTATATAGATATCTTTTGAGAGGTTGTAGGGTGTACCAACTAAACCGATTTTGAAAATTCTTTTACTATTATAAACCCACGTTATTTGAAATGTCATAAGCTATAAACAGTCGAAAAAAAATTAAAGGGCTATTTCGACTACCATTGGCGATATCCGCCATTAATGTGAAATGAAAATTTCAAAGAATTTCTGTAATTTATTACACATGTTATTGGCATAATTGTGGTATCTATTCTACAGGGACCAGTGATCATTGATTGTGGAAGTTGAAATTTAAAAGGTAAAAACGTTTATAGTTCCACGAAGGTGGCACAGATTAGCTAGTTGGATATACACAGGTGAAATTGATAGTTTTTTGATATTACATTTAAGCCCAAGGTTTGTAATTTATTTTTGATATTTTGAATGAATAAGTGAAATCTCTTCTATATACATACATGTATAGCTTTTAATAATATCAATCAACAAAATCAAAGCTTGAGACCTAAAATTGAGGGATAACTATTAACTCCCCATAAATAGCAGCGAGGGCTACCGATAACACCTTATCAAGTTGTTTAAGGGCGATATCGGGCCGATGATTGTACCCTGCGGGCCGCCGCTAGTTAATCAAACCTATTATAGTTCGCCTCTGATATTGCCCTTAGAATTAAGTTATAATGACGTCGTGATCTTCGTAAATGGCAATTATGCTTGTCAATGCTTAACTATTGGAGCGACCAAGTAGTAATTTGTCAGTTAGTTCATATTTAACTCCAGTAGATTCAAAAATTATTTCAGTAATTTTATCGCCTTTAGATTCTTTTTTCATACTAGTAGATAATTCTTTAAAATATGCAAAAACCATGCTTACATGAGCATGATTTGTAACAGAACGTTATTCACAAAATATATGAGCAAAATTGAAATTAACATTATCTTACTAAACCTTAAACTTAATACCAAACGTAATATTGAGAAATTCGGACATACGAGCGCCCAGAATTAATCTAAACAGGTACCAACAATTCGTACCAATATACGGGTGTTGTAACGTTCAACCCTTATCCAAACATCGCCGACGGTGACCAATAAACACGAAACAGAATTTAATATACACCACAACAAACATACAACACACATACATATTTTCGTCGAAATAATACGACAGTAGTAATTGAATCGGCCTCAGGCATACTCGGGGTGCGTCGTTAACGTTCCTGGGGAGTATTCTGTACTGCTCTACCCTAGATATGCACTAGAATGCTACTACAAAACAAACGGCAAAAGGAGACACCAAGATGAAAAGAAAGACTAGAGCGAGCAGGACGTAGATAGGGAAAGTGTTTATTATAAACAAAGGATAGAGTCTTATTGGTAGTAGGGTTTTAATAGACTATTGGACAAACGTGGGTGAAAATTTCACCTCGTATGAAGACACAAATTGTTAGAGGGTCCCTAATGCCGATGTTTAGACGATTTTGCTCTGAGCGTATTTAGATAGCCTTTGATGTTTTGTGGCGTTTGGGTTTGACCGTTAATTAAATGTAGATTGTATCTGCCTGGCCGGTTCAATCGTGTTTTCGGTTGTAGTAATATTCTTTTTGATGTATCCTTATCGGTTGATAGTTAATCCTTTTTGATAGGGTCTTAATGAAGTGGACGATGACTTCATTATCATTGTTTAGATACCATTCCTTTGGACACGTGTTTCGCTTATCATAATCTGCTTAATGGCATGCGTTGTCATTGTAATTTATGTTTTTGATTCTTTAATGTCTTTGTGTCCATTAGCAAAACATTTTAAGAATACTTACTTCGGAAAAATATGATATTTCTATGAACATCAATCTCCTTCCAATCATAACAATTCGAGGCTCCTACTTTGACACAGAAAATAATGGCCTCAATCGTTTCTTAGCACTCACTTCGTGTCAAAGAGCGATTGTCGACGATTGAGCGATGGACCCGTCAAAAGACCATTCGGTCGGCGTACCATCCATCATAATACCCATTTCGCACACCCGACACCATTTTATCAAGAACTCCTCAAAGCCATCCTAACTCTGTACTGACGAAGGGAATTGCTTAGTGCGATGGGGTTCTAAATATATTGGATGGTTTTCGGATGAAATTATTTTCACTACTGGTCCACTCTGACGTTTCGATCTGTTTCTAGATGGATTAATTTGATTATATCTGAACAGATGTTTCTTAGATGTATTAAATGCGATGGATTTTGGGAGTTCTGTTATGGAATATCGCTTATTGAAATTAGGAAATGTATAATGTTACTATTTATTTAATTGATTGTATTTGTCTTCAATGATTGTGTTAATGAAAGTTTAGTTGAGATAACTATAGTTCTTTAGAACGTTGAACAAAAAATTTAACAACAATAAAATCAGATTGATATCACAGTCGAGGACTGTCGGGAAAAACGGTCGCATGTAAGGCAAAACGGACAAATTTAATTATGCCATTCGGAAATGGACTAGAAAATTGAATGGAAGGTGCAGGTATTTGTGGGAGATGTTCAGGGTGTATCGCATCGTCGGTCACTTGGGTAATTTAATTAGCTATAGGGTTTTTAGTCTGTTCATTTGTGTTTGTCCAAAGTGGGGAAATGGAAACTTGTTTAATAGAATAAATAGTCAATTCTGCCTTGTAACTGTTTAAGTCACTATCGGTAGCAATGGATCTAATTTTGATAGTTCAACTAAATTTATTGCGTTATTAATGTAGCTTTGGGCCTTTTGGCTAAGTATTTAATAACAGCCGCATAGGTCGATCGATCAGGTGAGCTATGCTTACCGCGGCAGATTCGTGGATGGGTGACCATTTTTACATACCAAGACCCACCAGAAACACGTTAAGAGGGAACTCCAGTTGTACTTTCTCAGTACACACGTATTACGCTGTTTTCTTCGTGGGTAATGCTATGGACCAACGTGATTATACGTGCCCCTATCGTTTGACTTTTTCCGAAACCGAGTTAATAATACTTCAAAATCGCGAAAAATAACCCATTTTTACCGTGATGTTCAGATGACTATTAGACAAACGTAATAAGTTTTTGACAAAAAAGAAAATAATAGAAGCACAGGTATAATATTCCTGTGTGTTTTATAGTGTTTTGAAAAAGAAAAGAGCGGAATACGAAATGTCTTTTAGTTAACATTTTTGTAAGTAAAATCAGCCTGAACTACAACTGTCCTTTTCGCAGTTTACCGGGAGAGGTTGGAAGCAGTGCGACGGCAATAGTTTCTTCAAATACCTATTTTCAAAATTCCTCGGCACTAGAGTCCCCTCTTAAGCTTGTTGATTACAGCTGTTATTCCTGGATCAAAGATAGTCATGACGGGTCTAAGAAGTTCGAAATTCGGATAGCCAGTCTTACCAATTTGCAGGTAATTAGATTTTGGAGGATAGATAGGCACTCGCTCCATCAAAATTGTATGGTATTCAGCTGCATTCCGTTAAGCTGGAAATGAACTTCAATATATTTAGAAAAGACTACGCAGACAAATTTTTCAAAGATGATTAATTTTTCAACAACGGATTAGCAATTCTTTGCTTAAAATTGTGATCTAAACCCGAAAGTGTGGTACACACAATTAGGGTGCTAGTTACACGTTCGTTTCTCAACTTGATTATGCGTATGCTGATGATACATTTGATGGCTAGTGCGTTTCAACATAAATCCTTAAGAGAAATTCTAGATCCTGCGCAAACTGCCAAGTTCGCCCAATCTCTTGGTATTAAACTTGCCAATTCCAGCCTCCTAGCTAATTCTCCCCAAATACCGAGCAGGGCAAGCAGCCGTGCGATGCGTTTGATTACAACCGCTGTTGGCTTGAGCACGAGATGGTAGCCAATTGAGGAATACCGACCCGATGGCATCATCTTGTCAATGAGATATGAAGCTATTTCGGCTACCTGTTGCGGTTTACTACTTAATATCCAAGGCGGTAAAACCATACCGAACAAATATGTCACCTCGTCTATAGTAATAATAAAGCTGAAGTCTACCGGTTTCATTTCAATAATGTAATTATTTTTGTCTTTGACAGGCAGCGAAATATCAGTTTTTACGATGGAACGCAACGTAAAACACGCAAAACGTTATGCTTAAGAATACGCGCAATACATGGTATTTAGAGTTGTATCATAATAACCATTGAAAACGTGTTTTTTGTAAAAAATTATAAGTTATAATTTTGACCTTCAATATCTCCGAAACCAGAAGGTTTTCAGGTATAGTCTAGTACAAAAAAAATGTATAAAATGTAAATGACTATCAGACTCGTTAACTTTCTTTTGACGCCTCTTATATGTCTTTCCACTTTCTGACAATCATTAACTTTTATTCAAACTACTGTTGATAAGCCACTTGTTCTCTGCAACATCTAACGATCTGTTTACTCCAGTGTCACACACAATCGGCTGATCGCAGCTCGCAACAGATTAAGAAGTACAGTTAGATCTTAGTAACAAACTCCCTTAGTTGATACTGAGATAAATTGTGTACACGACAATTTGTTTCTAGATTGGTTCGGTTTAGTAGTAACGATGTTGGTTGTTTGACTGCTTCATATGAGCTAGCAACCAACCCAGTGATAATCATTCATCATTGTAATAGTCATCACATCATTCATTGCAATAGTCCACTGCTGGATCTAGGGCTCGCCAATTGCCCGCCATTCACCAAGGCGTTACAACCATCTAAATTTGATCTTTGGTAAAGAAATATATCTGATCAAGAAGTACCTGTGTGCATCATAAATTGAAACAACATTATAATATTGTATGAAAACTTCCACCAGACTCCCCAAAACTTGGAGCAGCGAAGACATTGGCATCTTAATCAAAACTCGAGCCCCCACCGAAAAATACAATAAATCAGAAACATGCAAATCCTGCTAATAACATGCACAAAACCGAAAACCATTTCACGGTGCCGAAGCGGGCTGAGCAGTAATCCAGGAATATTTTATACCAGTACGCAATGTAGGGGAGACGGACTCACGGGTGCTATTTCCATGCTGATGTTTAATAATTGATAATACCCCGCGAAAAACGCACGGGCACCGCACCCCGTGTATGGTTATAGAGTTGCTCCTACCGTGTTTTTATTTTGATAACTGTCTTCGGTTAAGATAAGAAATATTTTGATTATAAATTTGATGATTATATACGGCGCATAATTACAAATAAGGCGAACTGTGTTCTAATGAGGAGATCCGCAGAAGGACCAAAGTCACCGACATAGCTCTTTGAGTCGCTAAATTTAAGTGGCAGTGGGCGGAGCACTTTGCTCGTAGAACCGATGGCCTATGGTGCACTCAGGTTCTGGAGTGCGGCCACATACCGGAAGACACAACGTAGGGAGACCCCCCAATAAGGTTGACCGATGACCTGGTGAAGGTCGCGGGAAGCCGATGTATGCGGACAGCACAAGACCAGTCATCGTGGAAAGCCTTGGCGGAGGCCTTAGTCCAGCAGTGGACCTCTATAGGCTGAAGAAGAAGAGAAATGGTCTCGTGCAACTTTTTTGTGTCTGTGTTTTTATTATTGTTGCATGTGCTAGATCACCTTTCTACGTGCTAGGCACGCCCCAATTGACAGATTGAACATGACATAATGAAAAGCTGTTTACCGCCGAATAACAATTTCGGATTCTTTCTAGATGAAACTCGTAACTTAGTCCCACACTACGAATTTCTCCTATATCGCGGGTGCGGTTACAAACATATAAACTCACATACATTTAACATTTTTCTGAAGTGTTGTTTTAAAAGCCTTCAATAAAAAGACTTATATTGCAATCAAATGCTACCAAAGCTGTCACACCAAAATTATCATGGATAATGCGACCACTCCATACAAATCCAACGCTACCTGTTAGGTACCTCCTGGTATCGTATTATCAGCCTCCTCAACTTGTAAACTGAGCAACTCAATCGATAATCATCTGTATACCAACAAAATTTGCAAGAAGAACGTGCCAACATTTATACGTAATACGTATGTATAATTTTGATTGAAACGTATGATACTCGTAAGGGTGATATGAGAATGGGGATGAATTTTGTATCTTTGTAAAGAATATTATGATTGGCAGTGACTGAGGAAGGGGTGTCACTGGAGGAATCAGTTTTTTTCTTATTTCTTCCATTATGGGGGTATTGTTTTTGTTTATTAGCTCAATATTTAAAATTTTACGAGTTTAGAATGCATAATGCACCGTTACATCTACTTAAACCTGCTTTGGTATTCCATTGGACTGTAGGCTTTAATTCCATAGATATAAATTATAATTATTCTGTGATATAAAAAATGCAATTATGTAAACTTCGCCACCTCGTAAACATCGGGCCGAAATTCTCCATAATTCCATGTCAAAGAAAAACAAAATATATTTCTTATTAACACATAGATAACAGCTTCTAATTATATTCTAAAATTCCTCACGTAATTCCAGAAATATTTTGACCTCGGCCTCTCCGAAGGCTTATTATTTTTCCACAGGTAATAAAATAAATGATTTTCCCTTTTTCATCACTAGGTAGTAATCCCGTTGAAGAGACCCGACGCCGGTGTTCGCGTTTTATTTAACACCGTCGTCGGTAATAATTCCATCTGCATATATATCGGTCGTGAGAACGAGCCGTACATAGATTATTTGTTGAGGGATAAGAACGGCAGTACTTTGTCTTGAAGCCCGCTTTTCGGGCCTTTTCTGTGTTAAATTCGGGGTGAAAGATACGTCTTTTGCTGCTCAAGCCCTGACAAAAATGTTTGTTAAATTATTTCAGCGGTATCTTTCTGAATAACTAAACGTTTTGTAGGATTAAGGGACTGTGTGAAAATTTTGTAAATAATTCATTGGCGGAGTCTCACAAGTTCCTCGTTCAGTCTTGATAATAATTGAACGGGACATAAAGTCACTATAGGCGAAAACTATCTGCATAACTAAAGCAATAATAACGTACCGTTACCGTGGATATGCACATACAACATAACACATCTTTATTTTCTTCGAACTAAAGTATCAAAGGTTTTCCTCCAAAATTTTCTTCCACCACAGACCCTCAACGATCTTTGCAACCCGGATAAGCGTGTCTCACCGCAATTGAAATGTTTATAGATACAATAATGCTCCCGGATCAATCCCCTGCCTTCTAAGGTGGTTGTTTAATTTATTTTTCTTAGATACCCTCGTGTTTCTACCACCGAGGCGTCTTATTTGCAAGACCTTATTTGTGTATTTTACTCCTTGTTTGAAATGCGGGTGGGAAGAAATATGTTTTGATGGATCTTGGGTAAACTGCGAGGTGAATTAGGTGTATCTACGGTGTTCCAGTTTCTTTACAGAAGGCCAGGGTAATGATTTGCTATTTAGGTTAAGAGGAATTTCACCATACTGTTTTTTACCTGTTGAATACAATACATTTAAGATAAACTTGTGATTTAAGTATTCATTTAGAGTTACTCTTTAAACTTACCGGGGCTAATATAATAACCAAAAAAACTTAAACACTTGTTTAATACGTGTCCAGTGTCAGTGTTACGTCAAAATCCATACAAAATGTTTTGTTCAAACGGTGTTTAACCTAAACATCTGATGAACACTGTTTTTGATAGTCAGGACCAAGTTTTGAACTTGTTGAATCCAAAAACTAAAGACACCACAGATTTGTGTAACGGAAAAATTCTATCTACCCTACTAACTTAAATAAAATATATCATATTCAATACCCTCGTACTAGTATGAAACGGGCTCGTTAAAAAAAATTGTATATATGTGCAAATTGGCAACGCGCGTTTTCGCTGAAGAGTCCTGATGAATAACTAATGAAGCGACCCTGCCTAATGATGATGCATTTATTCTGGCCGCGGTGTGAATGTTCGGTTCTGAAAGTCAGCTTTTTAAGTGGTAATTTTATTGGAAGCATGATTTGCTTATGTAGACCACTCTTGTTTGAAGATGTAAAGGAAACTGACGAAAGTCCACACTTCTATTTAAGACCGGGATGAGTATTCTGAAGCTATGGAGGTCTATCTAAACACGGATCCAAGACTGATCACATCTTAATAGATCTCGTGTAAAGAAACCGATAAGCGACACAAGACAACACAAATTGGTCATTTGGTCTGATTCATTTATGTATGTACACAATATACTTATTCGAAAACACCGCATCTGTGAAGGGCTAACATTCAACAACAAGATAAATGTTCGAATAATCAACATAATGTTGACAACATTTATATAAAAACAACCACTAATCATGAAGGGGACTTGAAAGAGGAATAGGAAATCCACGACAGCCTCAAAGTGTTAACGGCGTCTAAACACGAGAGCTCTCCTCACTTAGACGACACTTCACGAGCGAATCCTAGTACGAAATATTAAATAAACGGTTAATGCTGTTGTAGAAAATTAAATACAAATCCTAATATATGTATAGAAATAATTACCGATATGTCTCCTTATAATGCTTAGCACGTGAATAAAGATAAATACGTCAATAACATAAGATCAATAAAAGCTGCTTTTTAGGATCTCTTTTTGACGTTTTAGTTCGGTGGTAGCTATGATTATAACTAATTAATGAACGTATATCTTGTCCTTGAAGTCGCAAATGAATGCTTGTGTTTAAACTAACCTTAGTGTTAAAACTACAGTTGTCTCGGTGCTTTAGTATGACTTTAAATGTACAGACGACAGCAACAATCTCTTACCACAGGATGCTAAAGATCGCGCGAAATGGAGGAGAATATGCAGGAAAGCCTGCCTACGCGAAAGCCGCGGATGCAACCGGGATAAACGCTGAGATGATGAAGATGATGTTCGGACGACAGCAGGTCAAGCTACCCGAAACACTCAAATACTCCCAAACAATCTTGAGTCATTAGGACTTCAGCGATAAAGTTGAAAATCTATTAAAGAAATCTAACAGATTTCTGTACTGTTCAGCTTTATGTGCTGTCGTCTGTACCAAAAAGGCCGCCCTTTGTTTATTTTGTAGTGTTTGATATATTTTTTGTTATGTAAAATCATTATTACAGTCGGAAGTCGGAGTCTGTAATATCATGTATGTTACACATGGAATGCAATATAGATTTGAGCAGGTGCTGGACATAGTCCTCCACCAAGCATCTTTACTTCGAACGATGATGTGCTTCCTGGATCCAGCGGATATACTGTACAATAAAGCATCGTAACATCGCACAACTTTATTTTTTGTTTATGCGAAACCTGAATATACCCAATCATTTTTACACCATGTTATATTTTTCCCAAATATATTTAGAAATTGTTCCAGTTTGGTTACTGAGCGCCCCACGCAGCTTACATCATACTGTGCGCCCGCGCAACAGCTGACGTTAGAGGTCAACGCTCCCCCGCCCGAGCGGAACGTGGACCATATTTTTATTAAGACAGCCAAGTCGCTATAAACTAAAATATCTTTTGAAATTTTATACATAGATTATTTACTTAAAAATACTAGACACGTGTTTTGGATTTCGCATGACAACAAAAAATAATGTATATAAATAAATTATGTAATATGTACCGCCATCTTCTGTCCCATAGAACAACAACATATTTCTGCTACCCCTTTCATTTAGAACCACTATCACTAACAAATCCTTTGAGTACTCAATCGTTAATCGTACTAATTCAAATCCTCTTACATTGTACCATAGGCAGTGATGCAGACAGGGCCCCGGTCAATTATAAGCTTTGATCATAGTTTCGGATGCCATGACATGGGTTCAACTGACGGCAGCATGTGAGATCACTAGGTCAGAGTATTCTTTGAGATTAACACAAGAATGGATTGGCTTGTTATAATTTGGAATGAATGGGAGGGAATAAATGGTATTTAATATTATCACTAATTTATGAACCTACTTTGACTCGCAAAAGACAGAATTGTGTGGAAAAGGCAAAGAGGCCTTTGACTTGCAATAGGATAATTCAGGTTAGTTAGGATTAATGAATTTGATCTCGGGAACTCGTTATGACAAGGTAATACATACACATATACATAAAAGACAGCACAAAAAAATAAAATGGTATTTAAAGTAGTCGATAACCCTCAAAAAAAAAAATCATCAAGTTAGTTTTTTTTTTGTTTTTCGCTACCTAATTTCATTTGAGCCCGTATAAGTTTAGTACAGACATGGATTAACCTGTTATATACGGATTTCTCTATTGATACACGATATATTTTAACAGAAATATCTGCAAGTTCGACTTACAGATATCTCTTTTTTAACATCCATTACGCTAGGGTCGACGTAATATTCACTGTCACTGAAGCAGAGTAAAGATTTTATGCAAAATGTCAAGTAATATTATTATTTATATTAATTACTACCGACCCACCCCGGCTTCACATGAGTGCAATGTTGATACACTACAGAAAAACGGTGAACGTTGTATAAAAAACATAGCGGACCGCGGGCTACAACTCGAAAAGCCCCGCAATTTTTAAATCTGTAATATCTTCGAAAATATTCATTTAAATCATATACTGTAAAGGGCGATATAGATCTATATTAAATCTAAAGTGTATTTAAGTATTCAATAAAATAAGGATTAATGCAGTATTAGTTAAAATTGCTTCGAAAATTAGCCGGTATTTGTCGTAAAAGTAAATGACAAAAAAAAAAATATTGTGGAATATTCTTAAGAGATAGGTAGACATATACCATCGCGGACTTTTTTATAGACCTTTTCCATATGTACAATATTTAGTACATTATTTTGATAAATCTCGTAGGACGTTCAGCCTGCGTTTCACTGCAACCACGGAAAAAATGTAATTATTTACGACATCACATTAAAGACCTCAAAAATAATCCACAACTTAATGGATGCTATTATACATATACCTTAATACGTTCCTCTTTAATCACTCTATCTTTAAAAAAAAACCACATTAAAATCCGTTGCGTAATTTTAAAGATTTAATCATACAAAGGGAAAGAGAAAGTGACTTTGTTTTATAATATTTAGTGATACAGCTGCACCCTTGGGTTTCGCCAGTATAAGATTCGATCCCGTGGGAATATCGCGATAAAAAGTATGTATCACTGCTCATCGTACTTTCCTGTGTTATTCCTTATAATAAACTATATTTATGCCAAATTTAATCCTAATCCGTGCAGTAGTCTTTGCGTGAATGAGTAACATTCATACATACGTCCTCAAATACTTTAGCTTAATTTTAGTAGGATTAGCAACGTAAAAAATTCATTGCTACGGCTTTCTTTACCACCTATAGAAGTTTACATCTTTTATTTGGCTTAATTTATCTCGACGTTATTCAGGGGAGTCTATGGAGCAAGCTAAAATATTGATTGACGGATGTGTTTGTAGGTCAGGCGTTTTAAAATTACTATTAACATAAAAATTGCTGAATCACAAAATTATGGAAGTACGAGTAGAATGTACAGTAGGTATATTTTCTTGCAATAACACAAACCAAGATGCCATTCGTCATTACCGCGTTCAAATTCGCCCTTCCACTGTGATAACAGAACAATTGCAAATTCTAGAAAACTCCATTTCTGGGAGAGGTAGAGATAGCGACCAAACCCATCCGACCCGAGTCAGGCAGACCTACCAGCCTACCAATACATCATTCAACTTGCCCGGGACTTTTTATACCGGCGACATTATCAAAATTGTGGAGGTTACCTCCTCCCGTGTTTCACCTTAATGAGCTTCCCCCACTGTCTCCCGATTTTACAGCTGCCGATAACACGGCTACATTGAATAATTGTCGTAATTTAGTCTGCTTGTTACGCAAAAACATGATACTTGGGGTTTTATTACGTAACGTTGTGGTGATAACGTGTATCGGGTATAGGAATAATTATCAGAAGCTTCGGTTTCATTACATGAAGTAAGGAGAAATGTGGAACAGTTGTTATTGCTGTTCACCACATTGAATGACTCACGATGGTTAGAACAGGAGGATGATTCTATAGCCAAGTCATTGTAAAATCTTAGGTGAAGTATTTTAAGTGAATAATGCTATTGACAGCATACTTGATTGAACTTTTCGCGTTTAAATGTTAACAGAATCAATTTTCTGGAATAGCTAGCTTACAGAATAAAACTGTCTAGGCTAATTTCACCTGATATAAAATTTAAAATCTTTGTAATATAATTTTGTGTATGGCACGGTTTCTTACGGTGTAGAAAAAACGCATCCGTCAACACGCTTCCTTAGTGTCGTGAAACATCTGCGGAACGTACGGCGCCGAAAGTTCGGCTAAATACGCTCGCAGTGTATTTCAAGTACTCTATGACACATCAGCCGAAATTACGCCGCGTTCGGCGTAGGGCCTAAACTTCCTTCGGGCGGAGCCATGCGTTCCGCGACCGAAAGTTCGGCGGGCGTAGCTGAACGTGCGGCGCTTGTTGTGCATCGCGCGCGTGGCGGTAGCGAAGAGCGGCAACGTCTTCTCAAGCCCTCATAATAGCTAATATTCTAATTAAATCCATTTTTTAGGCAATTCAGGTACGTCACAAAAACCGCACACCATAAAGTGTCGACACAGACAGACTGACGATGCCGCCACGTAACTTTTCATCGCGTCGCGCGCTGAACAAGACGCCGCGTTTTGACCGTTTGTCATAACAACTGAATATTGCGACTGACACTTCAGCCGCTGAGCTTTCGGCGCCGTACGTTCCGCAGATGCACTATACATAGTGATACATACGTCAGTGTTATGACCTTAACTACACTCCTAGCTTTTCGCTGCCTTTAAACGTCAACTAAACGAAATTTTAGTTTAGTTTTTCTATTTTATTAAAAAAAGATAGATGATAAACATTAGTTTAGCCCTGTCAAATTTAGATAGTCCGTAGACAGTTTAGAAGTGATTAAGCTGAAAAAGCTACTAAGGTCTCTCCAGATGAAACAAAAAGATGCACTGAACTGTTTACTTTAGTTTGTGAACCGATTGAATTGTGAGAATTGGCACCATTATTTACTTTTTTTCAATGGTAGGATCTCGGCTTCACGGTGGTAGGCCATAACATCACTGCCGGCATAAGTTACCACCCACCAGACAAAGTCTTACCGCCAAGCGAATCGTCGTGTTCCGGCATGATGTCTGGTGAAGCCGTACGGAGGACGGGTCTAAGCAGGTGTGTTGGGATGTCTGGCTGGTACGATGCGCCAAATGTGGTTGTGTCCCTCTGGGGTAGCATCGTGGGTCGTGTTGTCATAACCTCGTTCAACTTCCGTCATCCTTTCTATTCACTCAGGTTTTTTTTTTCTTAGTGAATAGGCTCTTAATAAACTAGCGCGCTTTACCATCAACGATTATATCACTGCTTACCATCAGGTGGGATTGCGGTCAAGCACTAGTTTATAATTAAAAATATAAAATTCTAGTCATTAAATAACTTTCAGATGGCATCTAAAAAAAGACATTAACAAATAAAAACAATTTACGTAATACCAACAATGTCTTTCTACACGTCAGTCGAGACGTACCTTGTATTCGACTAATGGGCGCGTCGCAACTCGCGAACCTACCTTTATTATTTACCTACCCGACAATTTTTCGCATTGGCCTACCCTCATTTGGAACATGTTCGTCACTAATAGGCCACTTGTATGTTTTAATAACGCAAATGTTCCTCTGTATCATTATAATATTGGAAGGCGGATTTTTCAATGCTTTTCGTTGAATTTTTTGCGTTATAAAAGTGGATCGCTTTTTGCTTTAAGCAATGATTTACTTACTTCTGGTGGTAGCACGGGTGCAACACGTTCCCTCTTATTCATAAACGCAGCTTAAAGCTAACTAGTGATTAGCGATTCTTTAATTAACCATACATTTTTGATCTTTTAACGTCATTTAACTTTAATTATCCTTTATGAATAAACACCACAGAGTTTAAACAATCGCTAATCATGAGATAATTTTAAGCAATGTTTATGAATAAGGGGGCATCTTTAGTGGCTGTTTTTCGATTTCACTCTAAATTGGGATTTCCGGTATTTTCCTAAACTTTTGAAAAGACTTCTTTCCCTTTATGGGAATTTATTAATTGAGTCTAGGAAAAGGGCAGTAAATTAACCATAATACAAGGTGTCAGGGACCCGTAAACTGTAACCATGACACCAATACATGATTATAGGACCCTTAGCGTTGGCATATGTCATCGTTATCAAATAAGTAAGTTTGATGTTTTGTAGAAGAGGTTGAAATTTATGAAATCCCATTTTTTTATTAACAGTTCATCTGCAAGAACTATGTAAGAAACAAATACATATAGACATAATCTGCATAACTGAACATTTTATAATATTTGGGCAAGAAAAACTTGTTAATATATCCAACTACAAACTGGCCGCCTGTTATTCAAGAAAAGCAAAAAAACGTGGAGGCGCCTGCATAATTGTAAAAAAATACTTAGAATATAAAGAACTGGACATTTCTCGCTATTCAGTAACGAACACTATCGAATGTTGCGCAATAGAATTACTCAACCATCAATTGATTATTTTATGTATTTATAGACCACCTTACTCAAGTAATTTAAGTTTATTTTATGAAAACCTAGATAATATCTTAAAAACATTATGCCTAAAGTCAAATAAGAAAATTGTTATATGCGGAGACTTCAACATAGACATATTAAAACATAATAACATTTCCCTTGACTTTGAACACTTCCTTTTGGCCTATAATCTCAAACTACAACTACAACAGCCAACAAGACTGTGCAGTAATAGTTGCCTAGATAATTTTGGATGTAGTTTTCAGTTAAAATGTAAATGTGAAATAATTGACTTGGCGTTGTCTGATCATACTGCTCAAATTTTGGAAGTAAAGGTGAACAAACATTGTAGGATAGGTTCATGGCGTATTAGGAAGCGCGACTTATCAAAGGACAATTTAGAAAAATTTAACAATTACCTTCGATGTATTTCGTTTTCGGACATATATGATACAGACGATGCCAACAAAGCGTATGATTATTTTCTCGAGCAATTCCAATTACTATATGATCTTTGTTTTCCCTATAAGATGATTACTTTAAAAGCAAATAAAAAGATTAAATGGGTTTCACGTGGCATACGAGTATGTAGCAAAAGGCAAAGACAATTATTGTGGCAATATAGACAAAGCCGAACAAAAAAAAATAAAGCAATTTTTAAAGATTACTCTCAACGTTTTCGAAAAGTGGTAACGTTGACACAAAGGGCTCAAAATAGTTATTTTATCAGTTCCTCTAGTAACAAATCAAAAGCTTCTTGGCAGATTATTAACAACAAAACATGTTATTCCGAACCCATATCACAGATTAAAGTCAGAGACAGCATTATTAATGACCCAAACCAAATAGCGAATACTTTCAATAATTTTTTTGTAGACCAGATCAAAGATAATACTACAGGAATTAATAACGCTTTCAATCTAACCAATAATTTTAATTCAATTTTTATACCTCCAGTAGTATCGCAAGACGTTTTAAAATCAATAAAATCATTAAAAAATAAAAATAGCTGCGGGTATGATGAAATAGCTACCAAAGTGGTAAAGTTCGCTTCAAACAATATTGCAGATCACCTAAGTCACATAATTAACTTATGTATCTGTTCTGGTGTCTTTCCAACAGCTCTCAAGACAACTATTGTTAAACCACTTTACAAAAAAGGTACCAAGGAGGAATTAAACAATTATAGACCAATCGCCCTAATCCCAATCTTTTCCAAAGTTATAGAGAAGATAATCTATGAACTATTTGACAAGTTTCTAACGAAATACAACATTTTATGTGATGAGCAGAAAGGGTTCAGAAAAAACAAGGGCATAAATACAGCTATTTTTAAGTTACTTAAAACTGTAATAGAGAACGTCGATATAAGAAATCCAATATGCGCAATCTACACCGACATGACTAAAGCATTTGATTGTGTCCATTATGAAACACTTATCTATAAGCTTGACGCATACGGTATTAGAGGAAATGCCCTAAATCTCATAAAATCTTACCTCTATAATCGAATACAATATACGGAAATCAGTAGAATTTGTATTAAAACTAAATGCGAAAGGAAGTATTTATCTCAAGCCAGGGTTATTAGATATGGTGTACCGCAAGGCAGTGTACTGGGCCCACTCTTATTTCTGCTATATATAAATGACCTGCCCCGTCATATTCAGCATCCAATGGTTTTATTTGCTGATGACAGCACAGCTTTAATAAAAAGTGATGACGTAACAAATTATGAGGACAATATAAATAATACCATTAAAGACATAATACGATGGCTTGACATGAACAATTTAATAATTAATTTAAAACCAAAGACTATCTGTACAAAATTTGACTATAGAATATAATAGACAAAAACTGGAACAAGTAACAGTTGCAAAATTTTTAGGAATATTAATAGATAGCCAGTTGACATGGAAACCTCATGCAGAAGAGGTGTGTAAAAAATTAAGTACATCTGCATATATTTTATTCAACATATCCAAAAAAGTGACTATGAAAACAACAATTATGGCATATCATGGTATAGTAGCATCAGTCTTACGATTTGGAATTATATTCTGGGGTAATTGTTGTATGAGAGAACAGGTCTTTAAGGCTCAGAAACGCTGCATAAGAGCTATGTGTAGTCTTAAAATGACAGACAGTTGTGTGCCTGGGTTTAAGTCTCTGAAAATTTTAACTTTTCCATCACTATACATTTTGGAATTAGCTGTTTTTGTAAAACTGAATAAGCATGAATTTGTCACAGTATCAGAAACTAGGAAAAGACCTATACGAAGCCAATATAAGAATTTGTTAAGAATTGACGGATGCAATACAGCATTGTTTAAAAAAAGTATTTTTGGCATGGCTCCAATTGTTTTTAATAAGATTCCCAATGAAATAAAAAATTACCCAATGATAACATTTAAAAAGCAACTTACAGCTCTTTTATTAGACAAATGTTATTACTCTGTAAATGATTTTTTAAATGACTCCTCTCTTCCCAAATAAATATAAAATGTTAATAATAATAATAATAGACAATATAATAATTTAATGATTCATTTTAATGTAACTATTCAAAATTTGCATGCCTAATTTAAGGTAGATAGTATAAGGGCCTGACATTATGTAAACACCATTATTTTGTATACCTACTTTCTGTGCAAATAAATATAATTGAATTGAATTGAATTGAATTTATTGTTGGTACTGTGACGCCGATTCCCTTGTTAACAGACTACATTTAAGTTAAGTGCGTCTTTTTCTCTCTGTTTCATTAAGAAAAGGACAGAAGATAAATAATAGTTAAATTAGTCCACGCCTGGAGTAAATGAACGTATTTATATTCGCCATATTTTTAATCGCATCTACACTGACTTTGGAATGTCTTAATTTGACAGGACTAAATTAATATTTTATTTTTCATCCTTTTCATGATGAAATTGCAAAAACTGAATTATCTAAACTTAAATTAAGTTTAATTTGTAAGCAAAGGAATAGAGACCAAATTCTATTTCTCGTTTACGCCTACCAGCCTGTATAAATAAAAGTTAGACCAGAAACATGATCGATCAGTCTTGTCTTATTCATTACTAGTGGCTGCCAGCAACTTCGTTCGCGTGGAGTTAGTTATGCTCCGCTCCTATTAGTCGCAGCGTGATTTTATATAGCCTAAAGCCTTCATGGATTAATGGGCTATTTTACGCAAAAATATTTTTTCAAATCGGACATGTAATTCCTGAGATTAGCGCGTTCAAACAAACAAACTCTTCAGCTTTATATATTAGTATAGATTACTTGTCAAAAATACTACATCGCCATCGTAGACCCTTTTAAACACTCCAAAAGCCACTTTTACTACCGTGCCAATAAAACAAATCTTCCCAACAACCATAAAAATCGATTCAGATCACCGCTCTGGCCAATTTAGCTACCAATCTATCTTCAATAACTTAATATCGTTAAATACTATAATTTTTTTTCGTCCCCACCTGTCCCCGGCGGGCTTAATAAGGCGTTGGTCGTTTGACGCGAATTTTTACGCTACGGTCCTCGGAGCCGCGGAACCCCGCTTTTATGGTTTTCATTAATGAAGATGGCTTCAGGGCTGATCGTTCGAGTCCCTGTAAGCCTTGATCATGGGGTGATGTTTAATGCCTATTATTTTTTAAGATTGCAACTTGCTTGTGTTGTAGGTAGGTATTGCGAATGCACTCCTCATTTGAGTGCTCCCGCGGGCATGGATATCAATTGTTTTGGAAGCGAAGTGTTTTGATACGCGTTCTTTTGTTTGGTTTTGGAAATTATGGTCTTATTCGTTAATAAGGCCATAATTTATACCAATATTACAAAGAGGTAAAATTTGTTTCTATATGGGAGGTAATCTCTGGACGTACCTACCAGTTTGATCTCATAAATTATTTTTGTACTTGATAGACGTATTCTTCTTCCCGCTATAGTCTTTAGAAGCCAAGCAAAATGGAAAAAATAAGACCGACAAAACGCTAAGCGAAAGGGCAGGTGATGCGAGGCGACAGGGTAGGTCCAACAGGAACCATGCGGACGAAGGCGCGAACAGAAACTAGTTTTCAATTAGCAAGTAAGATAAACAAAGGTATTCTAAAGGCCTTAGTAACTGCACATCAGATAAAAGCAGTGCCTACTCATAAATAAGTCGTCGCAACAGAGTGCTTTTCAAGGTTAGTCGACCAACACATCTGGAACTGATGCTATCAGCACTGTGTATCAGCCTTTTTCTCTGCGAAGAAACGTCGATACAATTACGGCTCATCTAGTTTTTAGAAAATATGATTGAGCTTTTAAAGTATTCTTACCTTCAATCTCACCTACAGGAAATAGATCATATATCATAATCTTACCAAATTCAATGAAACATGTTTTTTCGTCGGTGGCCCCTCCTCCTATGTTTACGCAAATTTCGCCAGTCCTCCAATTCATGCCGCATAACAAATTGACCGTCAAAAAAACAAATTCAATATAAAGAAACGGCCTTTCAATTATTCACGAATTCGGAACGAGTCCCTGTCCACGGCAGATCTTTATTCAAATCTGATATAGGCCGCCATCTTAGTAGGTTTGCATCGCAAATCGGTACGCAGTACTTTTTTAAATTCGTACACTTCACCCCAAAATTGCCAGTTTGATTGCCTTCCCAAATTTCTTTTGGAAAATTATCTTTCAAATTTTCGGATAATAAGAGATGGACGGTGTATTTTTTCGGATAATCGGAGGCAGCTGACGCAACTTTTTTTGTTCTCTTTGTTAATTTTGATAAATAAGAATATTTTGAAGACAACGTGAATGTTAAATGGTTCGTTTAAATATTTATTTTTTGTATCTAGAAATGATTTACATATACTACATTATATTGGAGTTCAGTTGCCATCACACCAAGTAAACATTTTGCAACATCTTTATTTTCTTAGTTCCTCACAACATATTAGTCAAAACTAAGTAATACACATTAGTACATGATAAGTGACTAACGTGAAGACGATTATCAGCCCTTACATTGTTGACATTGCTACGAAGTGTTTCGTCTCGTTTTTATACCGCGTACATCGAAGGATTGGAAAAATTTACCGGCAGTGGTTTTCCCATCTGATTAAACAAAAGAAAGAAAGAAAAATTTAATTCCGATTACAATAAATAAAGTGTCTTCAAGGCTTAAGTGAATAGGCTCTTAATAAACTAGTGCGCCTTACCATCAACGATGTCATCACTGCTTACCATCAGGTGGAATTGTAGTCGAGCACTAGTTTATAACATTTTAAAAAAAAACTAGGTACATAAATTAAAGGCTTTACAAAACTTTGAAATCCCTGTACAATCTACCTAGGCATACAAACAATGTAAAAAAAAAAACCTCAGGGAAACTAAAATTACAAAATAAAAATTAACTTAAAATGTTTTATTGGTGGGCATCGTAGGCCCACAGGTAGACATAATGTGTTAGTGTTATAAGTAACTAATCATCTGTTTTAATAGTCGTATGATAACAAAGTAGGCACGCATACAAACATTTTAAGTATTTCTTAAAGTATTTGAATATTCTATTTATTTTTAATATAAATCACCCAATTAGAAGGTTTATTTAAACCAAGCATTACGTGACAACATGGAAACACAGAATTTCTATTAATAAACCTTAACCGAACAGTCATTTAAAAAAAATCATTAATTGAATAAATACTTGTCAAGTAATAAGGCTGTCAGTTTCTACTATTCTCGACATTTTCCTTTTACCCACAGTCTATTTTTTCTTCCATAAAACATTAGACGTCCCTCAGAATGATGAATGTGCAAGCGATTGTTATTCCTGTTTGATCTTGATTAATTAGTGATTGCAAACAGAATACGATATTACCACGCTGATGGGGTGCGATTACTCGTCAAATTACTTGTTCAGTTTAATCTGAACATCGATACATCGGTGTTGAATAATTTGTAAACGATTATGAAGATTTTATCTATTGGGCTTTAACAATATGACGTATCGAGAAACAACAATGTGACAATAAACTTAAACACTGGCTTTTAATGCCCGAAAGTATTTTGGATTGGATTTAAAAAAGGAATTTTCTCAAACGTACTTAACTTGGCCGACTATTAGCCAATCTTTGACTAGCTATTAGCTAAAGTATTGTATACAATGTATTTTTACTTTATACGAAACCTGAATATAAACTATATTCAGTTCAGAATAAGCAACTGAATCGATTCCAATCATTTTTACACCATGTTATATTTTATCCCAAATACAAATAGAAATTGTTGCAGTGTGGTTACCGATCGCACACAGCTGATGATAGATCATAGCCCTGCCGCGCCGCGCCACTACAGGCACGGGCTGGCGAGCGGTGAGTTGGCCATATCTTTGTTGCGACATAAGATAAGAAGCTCATAACTTTGTGGTTTTCTTGATATCTTTTCGAAATTTTGTACATAGATTCTTTACTTAAAAATACTGGACACTTGTTTTGGGTTTCGCATAAACAAAAAAATAACGTTGTATAGTTTATTGAATTTTGATATGCAGACTGAGAACGTAATTAGTTTTGTTTTTTTAAACGTTGCCCCATAGTAAGAATTACTGAGATACTCCCGTATCGTGGATACGTTTACAAACATTGACACTCGCATACACAAACAACTACTGCCTTCTTGGATATAATGCATTTTAATAGGGAAGTTGATTAAAAAAAAAATTAATTCGTCAGTCAGATTTCCAACAAATACTAGACTAGTTTTCTTTTTTCATATAAACAAAACATGAAGACGACACTGTGTTGAAAACTCGTGTGACGTCACTGCTCGCTAAAAAGTGTACGTCAACCAGCCACCACTCCTGATCTTTGATGCCTTTTATTTTAGTAAATTTTTATTGATTTGATAAAACAAAATATACGTATCCAATATTTTTCTATAATCTGAATGACGGACTAAATAGAATCAATTTTTTTTACCCAGGAAACATCGCTATTTAGTGTTATATTGTCATTTCTGCCCTCTATCACGTATCTACTGACGATTTGGATTCGTGATTAAGATTTTAGAACGTGTAAAGATAGGTTGAAATAATCTTTCCAATGTGGTTTCCAATATACCGTCCAAAGAAACCGTGCGTAAAAAGTTCAACATTGTATAATAGCCGCACTGTTTCTGACAGGAGGTATGCTTAAATATTATTGCATGTTATAAATATGTAAAGTTGCTACAGTAGATACTTTTTCGTTTTGGGATATCGGTCGCGAAAAGTTTAAGTATTTCAGCTGGGCAAACTCCGCTTACTGACTGTCGTAAGATTATCAAGACACTTGTTTGATACTGTTTTTGGTAAAGTTCGGGCATGACTTTACATACATTGTACTGACGGACTTATTATTTATTGCTTTCATCTTCATTGTTTATTTTCTACTCTACAATTTGTACGCAAGGCGTTTTAGGTCTGTTAAATAAAATATTACATGGCCTTCAAACGACTGTTGGCTATTGAACCTTCTACCAAAAAACGATGCCGCACTTTAAACTCGTAAATATCACATAAATTCAAATTCATTTATTAAGACCTACACATAGTTCACTAACGTACAAGTATACGAGGGTCAAACTGAAAGTTCTTAGAACTGGCCACTTATAAACAATATAATAAAAAAATAATTCTAAAATTTGAAAATAGAACTCTTTGGCAATATTACTGAGTATATATTTCATTCATTTGTCATTAGTTATAAGATTTGGCGGAAAATTGAAAATTGTCTGTGTCACGTCAACATGAAATTAACACGAGAAAATTTTCGTGCAATGATTTTTTATGACTTTCGATGTCATTTAAGTCAACAAGAAAGTTATGATAGACTACGATTGGCCTTTCACGATGAAGCCCCATCTCGTGCGACTGTTTACAATTAGTTTAATGAGTTTAAACGTGGTCGCACTAATCTCACTGATGATTTACGTGAGGGACGGCCTTCTACGGCGACGACTGAAGATAACATCTGTGTTGTGCGGCGTATGATAGAGACTGACAAAAGAGTGACCTATCAGCAGATTCGGACAAGCTTAGGCATCGGTATGAGTCAAGTGCACAAAATCCTCCACGAACATTTAGCGGTCAGGAAGCTTTGCGCCCGGTGGATACCTCATAATTTGACTGAGGCTCAAAACCTCCATCGTGTGGATTGGTGCCGTAAAATCATTGAAAGATTTAACGGAGGTGACTCAAATGCTGTGTTCGACATACTAACAGGTGACGAAAGCTGGATTTACTGTTATGATCCTGAAACCAAAGGACGATCTGCTCAGTGGGTGTTTCCTTTCGAGGAGTTGCCAACTAAAGTGAAGAGAGATCGAAGTGCGGGAAACAAAATGGTGGCCTCGTTCTTTGGAAGGATAGGTCATTTCGCAACAATTGTGTTAGAGGATCAAAAAACAGTTTCTGCAGAATGGTACACTACCAATTGTTTGCCACTTGTCTTGGAAAAAGTTCGAGAGAAACGACCTCGCAGTAGGATCCTCCTTCACCACGACAACGCCTCGTCGCACACCGCCAAGCGAACGATCGACTATTTGGCGACATCAAACGTTGAATTACTGGGTCACCCGCCGTATAGTCCCGACCTCGCGCCTTGTGTTTTTATTTATTTCCAAAAATTAAAGAAAAACTTAAAGGAAAGCGGTTTATGAATGCTGAAGAAGCGGTGGCTGCGTATCGCGATGCCATTGAAGAGACCCCTAAGGACTAGTGGGCAAAGTGCTTTTCCCAGTGGTTCCATCGCATGCAACGGTGTATTGACGTGAATGGACAATATTTTGAAAAGATATAATAAAACTAATAACTGGCTAATGTTATCAGTTTTTGATTTTCTAAGAACTTTCAGTTTAACCCTCGTATGCAGGTATACACAACAGAAAATTTAGGTTTGTATTATAAAACCTCGGTCAAAACTCAAGCTAAATATCCTTTGAAGCCATTTTATTGATTGAAACTAGTTTTAACTTAGGTTTGAGTATTGAATAAGGTTCTCTAATATATTTCTTGGACAGAAGTAACAGCGGGTTCCAAACTAGACACAGTCTGTATCTTGATGACCCCAACACTACACAAAGTCAGTTCTGCTTGCACAGAATATTTTTGATACATTAATAATTATCAAATTTAAATAATATAGTTTAAACTTAGTATTGTAGTATTGACAGTCGTGCTGGCCTAGTGGATAAAACACCAGCCTCTCAAGTATGAGTGTGCGGGTTCGATTCCAGGTCAGGCAAGTACCCGTGTAACTTTTCTAAGTTATATGTACTTTCTAAGTATATCTTTGACACCAATGACTGATTACAAGGTGAAGAAAAACATCTTGTGGAAACCTGGACTTTAAGTCTAACATAGCCAACCAGTATTGAGCAAGCGTGGTGATTACGCTCAATCTTTCTCTGTATTAGAGGAGACCTGTGCCCAGCAGTGGGACGATAAAAAATGGTTGATGATGATAATTGTATTTTAATAATGAAACTTTATGTTTATTGAAAAAAGGCAAATACTTACACAGAATAAACTTACAAAAACAGTTAAGGTGAATAAATGTAAATAACATAGAGAAAGATATAATAACCAACAATATATATCGGTATCCCGACTGTTTAGGCAGTGGTGTACCTACATAGATCTCACAGTTCATCAGTCATGTAACAGGGACCAAGGCTATTGTCATCAACCATACACAAATCAGACTCAGAGCTACTACTGAGATAGCAGAAATACTAATAAAAAGTATCAATAACAGGGAACTTTATCACACAATCGTCTCGAAGCTCCCACGGACATAATCGCCCGCCGGTCTTTAAGACAATCTCCTCGAACAGGGGAGGGGGTGATGATGGTATTTTTTTTCAAGTCGTCAGATAGATTGGATGACACTCGATCTCCCCAAGAGGGCGAAATTAAAACAGCGGCGATGAGCCAAGCACGAAACGGCCGGGGAATTATTTTCCGTTGAGTGATTCTCGGCCATAAAATTTCTGATTGATCAATTCATCCGGTGTTTCCATTTCGCCGTAATGAAGAGCACGTTGCTGGTCTCCGTTTTTTTTCCTCTACTCGTCCCCCGTCTCTATTTTTCCGCCTGTTTTCGCTTTAGTGGGTGTTTTATTAATTTCCTCTGCGTGTTTTTTCGGTCGGTGTCCCTCGAATTTGCATTTGGTTTTTTTCGATAGTCGAAAACAGATTTAGGATACCTATTTCTTCCGAAGTTTTTGTTTGCTTTGGAATTGTAATAATGGCGTTTCCCTTTTCTACCATTTACTTATAGATAGATACAGATTACTGTGTTTTACCATGGGTCCATAATTAACTATATTCCTCGCGTTGATTGCCAACAGACCGGATTGTCTTTATATGTTATTTTAAACGTTGCCCCACACTCAATTTCTCCTGTATCGTGGGTGCGTGCACAAACATATAAATCACACACACAAACATCCAGACCCGGAATAACTACTTGTAGGTCATACAAATATTTGTTCCATGCGGGGATCGAAGCCGCGACACGCAGCAGTTAATAGCTTAACCACTGCGCTAACCGTGTATTCATTTATATCCAGCAATGCTTACACATGAAATTGTTGTTTGTGTTTTGTTTTTATTTTATCTTCAACTATTTTTATTTTGACTTTTGTTAATTTACCTATGTATATTTTTCCGAAATAAATGATTTGATTATTAGAAAAGATATACACAGTCATAACTTGTTGGCAAATAACTAAGACCAATTCTGACTACAGCATGAATTTGAGCGACGGGCTTACGACCTGACCACGAAATCCGCTATTTTAACCAAATTTACGATTAGTTGCAATTGCCCTTAAAAAAATCACATATGTTTTAAAGGAAAGCACTAATTTCGGACGACCCGTTATTTCGTTTACTGACGTTGAGAATATATCCTCAAGTTCCATTTATTGAAGTGTTCAGTTCCCGTACTCCAGCACTTCTGATGAATTAGAAACGCCGGTTATAACGTGATTGTCGTAGCCACCAACTGGGCCCAAGTCATTTAACATCATTATCGACCTTTTATTTTATTGTCTCACTTCTGGGCACAGGTCTCCTCTCATACGGAGAAGGATTGAGCGTAATCACCACGCTAGCTCAATGCGTTTTGGCGATTTCAGACTTATAAAGTCCAGGTTTCCTCAAGATGTTTTCCTTCACCTTCAATCATTGGTGTCCAAGATATACTTAGAAAGAAAGTAAGTCATTTAACATAAATACATTTAATTACCATTGACTCTTAAACATGAAGAAGAACGTAATTACTTTGTCTACCTATACAATTACTTGTTCCATCTTTCCCTTAGACCAGAAACAGAGCAATCTAAATAGGACGTTCCATATAACGCATCACAAACTTTATCTCTGCCTCTAAAGTTGTCACACGATCAGTTTCACGCAACCTCGTCCAAATAGCGAAGCAAATTTTATTGCGGGTCCTTCACGATATTAAGAGGGAAAAGGGGGATAATGGACACCGATCCGACGGACAAAGCTTCGGCGGCCATCATTTCGGTCACATTTCATTAAAAACAACAATAAGCACGATAACGACTGTTCGGGTGGTCTGCGGACGATTTTGATCACATTTTCTTGCTTATGTATTTACGTCTGTTGAAGAATTTTATGTGGTATACTGAGTGGGAGATATAAAATAAATAAATATCGCTTATTTACGTTAGTAATATAATAGTTAAAACGAAAAAAGGAAGAAAAGAAAAACATTTTTCTTTCTTTACTTCACTACGTATTATAAAAAAAAACAATATCCCTTCGCCGCTTCTATCTGTCTGATTGTGAGAAACTCAAAAACTTCCGAACGGTGTTTAACACTGTTTTCACCAATGGACGGGGTGATTCGTCACGAAGGTATATGTAATTAATTCAGGTTTTGTATAAATTTGCTGTAACATGACTAGTTATTGAAGATATTGGGAAAAATCATGCGGATTTGGAGGTTAACTGGCGTGCTCCGAATGAACGATTATAGTTATACCTAATTATTACGACAATGTATTACGGAATTATAACATTGTTCACCTGGACGAATGCATAGGGCAATTTTAATTACAACACTGTTCACCTGCATGAACAAATAGGTTACTTTTAATTAGAATATTATTTACCTGAATGAACACATAGGGTATTTCTAATCCCGGTAGCACGTTACCGTGGAATATATTCCGACATCCACAAGGCGCTGCGGGCAAAAGCTAGTAAAAACTAAAACACACGGATGACATCCCCCAAACTAGTGGATTGTCTGCCCGGACGGCTGTCAATTAAGAGAAATGTTCCTATTATAATCATATTTGCTAATAACAGTATGAGGTTGCCACTTTGTCATTATTTATTAGTCTGAAAATCTAGAATTTCTTAATACTATTCTAATTACTCGCCAGTGACTGTTCAGTCGCGCACTGATCTATAGATAAACAAATTTTCTTTACCCTGTTCAAATGTTTGAATAACTTCTCACAATTAACACCTAACATTTTTCTAACGCAATAGAGCCATACATTTCCGACTTCTTTCAAGTTTATTAAAAAACTCCAAAAATATACCTGATCCGTACACCAATTCCCCCTCATTACGGGAGCCCATTCAATTTTAACGAGATCGTATACGCCGTAAAATGCCTTTGATGTTAATCTATAACGTGGCTCCTCGATCTACCGATAAATAACGAATAAACAAACAAAAGAAGGAAAAAGCGAAAGATGGGCTGTCTCGCCCCACTCTCCCCTCCCGGCATAATTTCATTATTTGCTACGAGCACATCACTTTAAAATATTCTCAATCTATAAGAATACGAGGCGACGAGGCCGTTATTACCCACTAGCACTTTCTTCACGGTTTCGCTCTGTTTGTCTTGACTATAATTTTCGGTAATATTTAAATTTTATGACGCTTTATATACTGTTTTTGGTCCTATGGTCTTTTGTGACAAGTCTTTTAAATGTCACTTAACCTTATAAATAAGACAATCACGCTGACTCCAGCTATGAACATCGCAGCAGAACGGTTTATTCAGCAACCTACTTACAAAGACCATATCTGATGGGATTAGACAATGTGATCCAAAACTATTTTTTTTTTTTTTAATAATTATAAACTAGCGCTTGACTGCAATCCCGCCTGATGCTAAGCAGTGATGCAATCGTTGATGGTAAAGCGCGCTAGTTTATTAAACCTATTCACTTAAAAAACTTAGTGAATATGAAGGAAGACGGGGCATTTGAGCGAGGTGGTGCAATGTTAAACCCAACAACACGACCAACGATGCTGCGCCAGAGGGAGATTGATGTGGAGACCCTCCACGACCAAACTCTCGACACAACACCACTTGGCGCATCGTACCCGGCACACATCGCAACACAACTGCTCAGACCCGTCCTCCGTACGGCTTCACCAGACATCATACCGGAACACGACGAATCGCTTGGCAGCAAGACTTTGTCTGGTGGGTGGTAACTTCTGCCGGCAGCCGATATAACCTACCACCGAGAAACGACCTTAGTTCCAGAGATATCATTCTTTTTATTTTTTGTCTAGACGACACCCTGTTACTCCTACACTATTAATCATCATTTGGATAATTTTGAAGCACATTTGTTTTTATTTTTTCTTGCCCAACACTAGGAATTTCACTTGTATCGCATCATACAAATGTTTGTTCCGGACGGGAACTACGGGTACGGGAACATGTCTCACCAGGCACATTGCCCGTAGGACCTGTCTCACTGCTTGGCAAAGGCTTTCCAAGAACTTGTTTTCCATCTGAACATAATTATAAATACTATCTCAAAAGACCAACAAACAATCGATGTTTATTTTACCTCACCTGTAGGTGTCGCCTCTCCCGGGGGAGGGATGGCTAAGAAAAAAATATGCTCTTGTCGTGTTTTTATTAGTAAAAAACGGTGACGAATTAGCAGGGACGCATTTATTAGTCGCCAGCGATTTTCTGTTCGAGGGATCTGCAGGAAATTAGAAACCAATTATTCAGAGTGTTATGTTTTAATTTTCTGGTAATTGTTTTTTTTTTTTTTGGATGTTTTGTTAGAAGGGTATTGTTCTTTCGATTGATACGTCACTGTCAAGATTGGTACACAAGACGACACATGAAAATAAACTTTCAAAGTTTTAGCTCATGTCTCATTGTGTCGGTTTTTTCTTATACTGGTTCTATATAGCTTGATATGTAGTGTTAAGTGTGTGTTAGTAAAGTCGTCTAATCAGTGGTATTATAAAACGTACACATCCATTTTGCTATAATGCCAATAAAAGCACTTTTTTTCTTTCTATAAATAATGCCTCATCTGACAAGGATTTAACAAACTCAAAAGACCATCTCGAACATCTATGTAATATTTGGTTTATGTGACCAAAATTATGTCTGATCTTTAAGGACTGGTCTTTTTTTAATAATTATAAACTAGTGCCTGGCAGCAATCCCGCCTGATGGTAAGCAGTGATGCAACCGTTGACGGTAAAGAGCGCTAGTTTATTAAGCCTATTCACTCAAAAAAAAATAGTGAATAGGGAAGAAGACGGCAGTTGAGCGAGGTGATGCAATGTTAAAATTAACAACACAGCGCCAGAAGGAGATTGATCTGAGACCTTTCACGACCAAACTCCCGACACAAGACTTTCGGCGCATCATACCCGGCACACATTGCAACACAACTGCTCAGACCCGTTCTCACTAAGGACTGGTCTCTGATTCTTTTGGTCTTTCTTCTCAGATTAGTTAGATACAAAACGCCGAAGTCATCTTGATTTAAAAAATAAGATATTACGTAGTAGTACAAATATAATTTCAGAAAATAAATCATTTATAACTGGAATGGATCCAGCCCCAAAAACTTGTTTTTGATAAAATAGAGGATGAAGTAAAATTGATATATTAAAATAACATGACAGTAGTTTGTTTTAAATTTCCTTTTAAATGATGGGTATTTTCCTGTATTTTTTGCGGCTTGGATATTTTTTGCATACACTAAAGTTGATGTGTAGAATCCATTTATTTTTACAGTAACTCAAAAAACGGTTTTTGTGCGTTGGGTCCATTTTGCATAACTACGTCCAAGTAGATATGTTGTGCTCGGATTCCAGTCTTTCAAACAGGTTCACCTGGATACCAGTATTTCACATGGTGTGACTGCCTATACCCCTTGGTAAGAATGATTGTATACTTTTGAGCTTTTTGACTACCTATAACGACTGAAAAATCTACATATGACAACCGAGAGCAAATGCTTGTTTTCTGATTCACAAAGAATTTTCATATGTTATTCATAATTATTAAGATGCAGTAAGGTTCTGGAGTGGCGGCCACGTACCCGAAGACGCAGCGTATGGAGTTCCCCAACATGGTGGACCGATGACCTGGTGAAGGTTGCGGGAAGCCGATGGATATGGGCAGCACTAGACCGGTCATCGTAAAAGCCTTGGGGGAGGCCTTTGTCCAGCAGTGGAGCCTCTGTAGGCTGAAGAAGATGAATGATTACCCATCCAGAAACCGACCGCGACAAGCGAAGCTTAACTGTCGACCTACCGGTGGACTGTTATTATGTAGCCACGAGCTCCTCAAAAAGGTTAGCCTACCAATACAAAAAAAAAACATGCAGAACCAAAACACAGCACAGGCGAATTTAATTTATATTTTTTACAGTTTCCACGTTATACCAGACTATGGCCCGTGCAAAATTTATATTAACAAGGCGTGCAATATTGGAGTACATCATCGGGAGAATTCGGGCGTTTCCGGCGCTCTTGTCGTAAATTAAATTGTACGCTAAGTCTTCATAGGACATTGCTTTTAATTCGCCTTTGGTCAGATAGTTATAGGAAAGGTAGTGGATTTTGTACTACAAGTAGATACTGAGATGTTTAAGCCCGATTAGAGGATCAAGTATTGAAGTATTGAAATCATTTACAATTATATTGTTAGTACGTCTTCACGTTCTATGATATCAAGAACTGTGAAAGTAGCACTGATACTTTAAGACAAAAAAAATGAAACTAAGTACCATATTCATATATGTATCCGAAAACATCAATAAAATAATCGCAGAAGTCTCAGAGAAATAAATTGTTCATAAGAACATGGAGTATTTTTTAATTTTTGACTGGTGATCAAAGTGTTTATCGAGACCAAAACTGATGTTGTTTTGAGTTAAATATTTGAGTTAAATATACAGTATGTTACGAAAACCCTGTCCGACCCATAAGGATAATAGAGGTTAGGTAAACACATGACCAAATATAATATAAAATTTTACGTATTCATCATAGTACCAATACAAATGAATTTTGAAATAATCTTTTTTTCCAACGAATTAATTCCAATTTCCCCGAAATTTGGTAATTTTTAAAAAGTGACAACACCGGTATTATTATGAGCGAATAGCGATGCGGCCACGTGCCGCGTGTCCTGCCGCCCGCCCCCCGCGGTCGGCAGGCGAAGGGTGGTCAACGCACATTTAATAAGTTACCTCCTTTTGCGAAATAATATTTATTTTTTTTAGGGGGATTTTTTTTTTAAGTAAAGCCCGGTTTTGTATGCATTAGTAGAATCAGTTATCGATACCTAACAACACCTTCACGGGTCGGACAGGGTTTTCGTAACATACTGTATATGAACTTTATGGCACTGGTAATTAAGTTGAATTCAGAGTAACTAACACTATTAAAAACATTATAAAAATGTTTGAATTTGTAGCGTAATCTGAACTTTTTGTGTAGGAATTAAAGGTTTATTTTCGCAAACTCATTTATATCTTTGGCAAATAAATCGCGAATGCAGATTACGTAGTTCCTTAAAAAACTTAAACTATCTATGCTAAAAGAAATCTTATTGCTTTAGTAAAATGATTCAATTCTAATTGCATATCCTTTTTCGCAGATCATAAACGGCCCTGTCATTATGACGATAATTTCCAGTAAAACTCTGGGATCGCACGTCAAACTTAAATTCTGTTTCTCCTACTCTTGTTATCAAAACTTATTTGTTAACTTATTTTAAAATGGATTTTTAAAACCCGCAATCGAAATGAAGGATCAATGTGTTCCAAATACACTATTTACAGGTACTTTGAAATTGTCAAAGGATTAGTCAGCCAATAAAATGAAGCTAGTCACCCATTCCAAAGCGTAGGTCTCTATGGTGAAGAACTGGCAAGAAACTATACGGACACACCTTTAAATTGATACAAAATATTTGACTACATCATTTATGTTGAAATTATTAATGTATAGCCTACATTGTAGGTTTTAAAAATCAATTTCCGTATTACCAACCTAAACACAAGACATAATAATCAATAGACATCATTATCTATCTACATAAATGCACTACTAAAGCATAAGCCTCTCCAATTGTACGCCGCCATTCAATCTTACCAACTTACATAATTTAAAAAAAAATCTTTCCCTAACATAATCTCCATCAAGAAAACACCAGTTCATACACAATAGCTTATTACACGAACAAGTCATATCGTTCGGGACAAGCCAGACGTGTTCGTTAATATGAAAATTAGCTGGAATGAGGCGCTCCAGGAAATTGGCTGCACCTTCCATGCTAAAGCAACGTAGTTATGCATCGATGCAGGATTTTGCACCAGAATTCTGGATTATTCATCGAGTCTTCTGGGAATGTATGAAAGCTATTACGGACTTGAATTCAGGATCGAGATAATTATTGCTTTGCCACTGTTCATAGCTAATTAAAAGCTCAAAAGATCAACCAAGATTATTTTCTGGAGTTTAAAACGGACTATGAACTCTGCCTTTTTTCAGACTTATCTAACATAAGGAAGACCGATTATCTCTAAAAAAAAAATATTGCTACCAATTGATATTGTAACGATAAGAATTAATTGCCTCAAAATTTAATTCATCCTAAGAGAGACAAAAGTTACCCTCATTAAAAAATTGACAAAACATGCAGTTCACAAAAACATGACGTATACAAAGTTCGAATTTTGTTAAAACCTTCATGATTACTCACTTATATCTACCGGAAAAAGCAACAACTAATTTAAAATTCTTTCGAAATATTCATTAAATCCTAAAACAAAAAATTGTAGACCGAGAATCTAAATATATCAAAGTATCTCGTCTCTTTCGAGCGAAAAACGGTTTCCCATAACATTTACCAAGAAAAATTACATATACGGAACTAGAACGCCACAAAGTGTAGGAAGAACAATGTAGTTACATCGTTTTTCTTTGGAACGCGGCACAGAGCGGCCATAATGGCTCGCTTTGACTTACTAGATGGAATTTTTAATGCAATAATTTCGATAATTTATCGCTAGATAGCGCTTCTTTGTGGCAGGGGCGGTTGGGGGTGGGAACACAAATTGGTTTTCTTTTTATCAGTAAACATTAGACTGGCCGACTCGATTGACCTCCGGCTGTTGTGAAACACGGATGAGGAAGACGTTTAACTTGTTTGTCTTAAATGTTAATCTTGTATCACGAAGATGGAGGGAACACCGTCCATGATGATGGGTTAATAGTTGATGAATATCTTATCTATCAGGTACACAACACTAGACCCAAATCTTCTACTTTAACAATATCTGGGTTATTGTTTTTTTTTTTTTTACTTTCAAACAGTACAGCAAAAATATTTTTATGTTTCAGTGTTATGCTGTCAATGATGTCATGCTAAAACGGTTGAACGGATTTGGATGATATTTGCCCATAGGTAGACCTTATCCTGGATTTAATCCAGGATATGGTGTACCATATCCTGGATTAAACAACATAGAATAAGTTTCATCCAGATATTCCCATGACATGGAAAGTTATGCGAGTGGAACCGCGAGGCGCAGCTAATTGTTATTATAGTCTAAATATTCGCACAACCAAAGTATTGAACATGAAAGGACCAACTTCCACTCCCGATGCCAGGTCCCTTCGCCAATGTGTCCCAAAACTCTAGCTTTCAATTCAAAAGCGTCACTTTTGAGGCTCCGCAGAGCTCGTAATTAAATACGTGACGTCATTTAGGCCTGGCCTCTCCCGGTAATTTTCGGTAATGGAAAGATGGTCGCAACGATTTCGCGAACGGTTCAACGTTTATTTTTTTCATATTAAAAATAATATCCCATGTTCAAGTTGGCGGAAAATTTTGTTTGTGCTGTATTGTTTAGGAGAAATGGCGTTTTGTTTGGGATGTCTTTGGCTCTAAATTGGCTTGTTAATAATTCACAAAACAAAATCTCTTCAATTTTTCATCTCCACTTTCTTCAATTTTCAAGTGACGACAATATAATGTTCACCATTGCTTTTTAATATCTCAAAGCAAATAATGCAAGATACTGCCCACATCGGTTATAACACACTAATATGTGTTAAAATGCAATATCGTCAGTGGCGATTAAGAAGGATGAAATTTATATTCGGAAGAAAGACTGTTCCTACAATTTCTTATGATGTTTGAATTGTCTCCGCCCCGAATAACAAAATACCTATTAAAATAATTAGGAAATTAAAGAAAACTTTATTGATTTTGAGGCGGTACGAAGTTTGCCGAATTAGCTAGTTTAAAATAAAATTGTCCGCTTAGTTTTAAGTTACGATACAAAATGTTTAAAGCGGTACATCAGCGTTATGGCAAAATGGCTCCGTGCCAGGATATCGGCTCGGTCGTGTGTGCTGCTTAGATAACGTCATATTAACTCTATGATGAGATAATTTCATCCCCAATCTAAAAGTGGGAGATAAAAATATGGGAAAACTAGTTTACTATCACTAATGCGATGCACAATTCAGGGGATTCGTTTCAGCATGTCCTAGTACAAGAAATTCGAAGACCTGTTTTTTTATGTTATAAAGTAGTGCCTGACCGCGATCCGACCTGATGGTAAACAGCCATGCAATAATTGATGGTAAAGCACTCTAGTTTATTATTACCCTATTCCTTTCCTTGAAGACACTTAAATTGTAATCTGACGGGAGCAACACCGCAGGCAAATTGTTCCAACCCTTCAATGTACGTGGTATAAAAGACGAGGCGAAACCCTTCTTCCGGATCGTATCGGTTTCAACAACTTAAGGGTGATGATGATTTTCAAACAAACTAAATCGCATAAAATTGCAAACGGAATAGAACATCCTTTAAAATTATTGGACCACTGACCTTCGATCGGCGACAGCGCGATCCTGTATCGACCTTGCTTTACTCGCGCCATTATATTATTATTAAAGTTTGCTACCGCAGGATGCGGCGGTCATTAACATGTAAGCGCTTCCTTGTCAACATGTACATCATGTAGAAAATTAAAGATAATTTCCTGTGACTAAACTAAAACTAAACTATGATTTTATGGGTAAACTGAGAATGTGTTGAGGTACACGATGTTTAATTTATTGTCGTATTGTCAGCACCACTCTATATAATACATATTTGAACAAAACAGAACGGAGTAATTTCGTAACACATTATCAATGGCAGTGGTTTTCATTTTGATTCATTAAATTATTTGCGTTGTTGAAAAGTTTTTTTTTTTTTACGTTTATGAAGGAATGTATTAGCAATATCTTTAAAAATTATACATATTGCATTTGATAATGTATGCAAGCAGGGTGCAAAAAACAAACACTGAATATACTGAAAAATAAAAAGCAAAAAACTTATTACTTTTCCATTTAAAACTGTTATCACATCTTACACCGAGCAACTAAGTAGGTTTGTTCAAACATTTTTGATAAGGTCGGAGTTTCCTACTCAACTACTCTGAAAAAAATGGCGAAACAAACCCAACGTTCGCTTTTAAAATCCAGACATTATGATGCTAATGTAAACAAAACAAATACACACAATTTCTTACCCTAAAAGTCTTAAGAGTGCCAAAATAATCAAGTGTTTGCCATTAGAATAACTAAATAAGTTTTTAATCCGAGCTAAAGTATTGGTCATAATATTCAGAGGACGCTCCCGATAACGTTCCTTGGCAGACCGCCAGAGGAAACCGTGCTGTATCGTGTATTAACGTAATATCGCTCGTATTTTCGCTTTAGAGGCAAATGTATGATCAGGAATAAGTTATAGATAGAGAAAGATGTAAGAGGATGTTGAGAACTTGACAAAGAGAGCCCGTGAAGATCTTCTATGCTTTGAAATGGCCAGTTAGCTTCATCTTTTTGACTGGCCGACCCCTTGAGGATTGAAGGTGTCTGTAATTGATTTATTTGGAATAAAAGCTTTGAGTTTGACAGAAAAAAATCATCTGGTGGGCATTTAATAAATATCCTACAATATACGCGTTATGACTAGAATACAAATGATTGTAATTGTAAATTGTTCATGATTTAATTGTAAAGTTTTTTCATTGCGCTTTCGCACTATACTCTCTATCTGTTGTCCTTCATGTCTATTTTATGTCCTTTTTTTTTTCTTTTATATGTCTGTAAAAAATGGTAAAATGTGTCAAGATTGAGATCCTATTTCATGCATCAGAAATTAGAAAAAAAAAACTTTTCACGAACCTAAAAGCACTTACAAAATAGTTAATCAACGCATAATTATTTTAATTAAATCACTTATTTATTAATGAAGCCTGTATAGAATAGATATGGTGGACTTTGTCGACTACAAATTGCATAAATCATGGCTATTTTCCATCTGGCATGACTACATTATTTAAGCAACTGCCAAATTCAAATCACCCAACTCTCCATGAAATCTTTCAACGAAAAAAAAAAACAGATTTTCTCTCTTGAAACTTTATAAAAACGCCCGATGCTCCGATACGTTCAAAATAGCGAAGTAGCGCCGAACATTTCATTTTCGAAACTTTTAATCTCAAAGTGGCCGTGAAAGAAAAATGGCGGCGTTAAGGAAATCGCCAGATCCACCTATTATCAACTCCGATTCCTATAAAGGTGTGTTCACAGATCTTAGGACCGAAATATAAGCGTATTTTTGTATTTGTATAGCAGTATCTGCATTAGTTACTATGCCCTCGACTTGGGCTCGACGTGGGCTCAAACAGCTCAAAACGGTGAAGAAAAACATCGTGAGGAAACCGGCATGTCCTAGAGCCAAGAACATCGAAGACATGTGACATCTACCAACCCGCACTGGCCCAGCGTGGTGGATTATGGCCTACTTCGTCTCATCGAGAGGAGGCCTGTGTACCAACAATGGGAACAATATAGGCTCGGAGTTTTGTAAGATTTACCAAACTACACTAGGCTCCCAAAAAGAGATTAAATCTATTTCTTAGCAATGGGAACATAATAGGGTGATTTGTATCATCATTAACAAAATACTAAGATTCGTCTTTTACATATTTTTTTCAATTTAAAGATACTCCCGAAGACCACTAGGAGAAAGGAGATTGTAAAATTTACTAAGCTTATAATATTAGCAGATCCCACATGCAGCTTTGATTTGCTGAAAGTAGTATACTATATTACAGAATCATATCACTAAATGCCGCCCAAGCTAAAAATCAACACCTCACCCACACCTTAATCCAATCTTAGCTAAAATATTTGTACACTTCACAATTATAGCATAACTTTTGAGCTAAACTGTAAACGCGACTTAATCCGCGGGCAAATCCACATCCTACCACATCATTGCCTATGAAATTCACACCTTAACGAATAAAATATAAAGGTGAATTTTGCGTGTGGAATTGAAGGTGGTTATACGCAGCGATACGAGACGAATTGTTGCAGAAGAGTCATAAAAACTAAGATATTAATGTATCGTGGGAGGCATTAGCCGGTCGCTGGATCGATTCCTATGCATAAAAAATGCTAATGGTTCTGAAGAGAGTACGTAACGTTGGAGTTGGCTGATTTATGTCGGGAGTTTTATAACTATTCGCGGTTCGATGTCGCGCCCTGGTGTTTTTAGGACAGGTGGACCTTAGAAGTTGGGAAGAAGGCGCTAATGGTGGCTGCAAAAATATTCTTTGTTATTTTTTGAGGCCGTATTATGGGTCGGTCAGGGATTTTCATATTACAGGGAGTATCATCATCATCTGGCTAGCTATTTTCCAGCTATGTGGAACGACCCCTTCCAGTCTAATCAGATGCAGCTGAATATCATTGTATCTATTGTTGTCGCAGTAGATATTCACAAAGATCGCTTCTTAACTGTCGCTTGTTCCTCTTCGCTAGTCAAATGCAGACCTGACTATGCGCTTTTTTTTGATATGGCATCTCGTAGTTGACCTTAAGAGGTCGTGACTACTTAACCGGACTATATGACTATGCGCTGGCATCACTGCGCTTTATATAGGCGAGCTGATCGAACATTCCAGACCTGTCTAGAATTAATAATAATAGCGCATAATTTCGAGTACGTTTAGCAAGTAGGTACCTACAGGTACTTCCCGGAAACGAGTTTCTAGAAATTTCGATGTCGACACTTCCTTAACAATAGTTATGAAATTTGTACCATTCGATAGGCCACCCTAGGTTTTTATATTGTACATTTCTAATACCTAGGTCTCGAGTTATAGCACTTAAAAGTTATGTGCTGCGTGTCACGCAATATTGAACCTTATGCCATTGACATAAGGTATATTCGTAACAATATTGCTGTGTAAAACATTTGTAACCAAACTTACACAGAGAGTAATCGTTAATTATTATCTGTGGCAACGAAAAAAGAATTCTGTCACTACCACTGTATCCTGTTACCTTTTCGTTATCTAGTTTACACAATACATGAGAGTTATTCCTGTAAAAAAAAATGTCTAGTTGTGCTTATTGAATGAAATTGATGAAATTATGGAAATGACCGTATCATTTCCAAAATGAGATAGCAAGATTCGTTGGATGCAAGAAGCACAGCACTGTCAAAATGGCGGTGCTTGATTCTCATCATCCTATGTCCAATAGTCTATGTCATCCGACTACGTCAATAATGCCGTCCCTACATAATGACTGATGCCAGGAGTCCCGGTATCTCCTACAATCCGCGACCCTCGCAAGGATCGGTCCTTGTGGACCCCGTCACTATACTATAGGTGAGGTGAGGTCAGGACCAATCCTCACATGACAGCGGGCTACCCTTTCTTCACCGCCCGCATGCCTGCTCCAACGATGGCCGGGAATTGGTTGGTTATTGTCACTCGGCGATCAGACAGGCGTGAGGGCACAGAGATTGCCTGTCCTTCTCGTACTCTGAAATGAAATCGTTTATTAAGCAAGTAGGATCACTGATCACTTCAAACACATCATGTTTTTTTTTTTAAACTAGATGAAGCCGGCATTTGCTAACTACCTACCTCTGAGAAGAAATAGCCGAAACAAACTCAATGATCATCGTCTTTTTTCAAGTCCAGACATTAAAAATGAAAATGTTTACAATAATTTACGTTATAAATACGCATATTGCTTAATAACAATGCTTAACAGAGGAAGCAGCTCAGTCCCAAGCTTTTTTGTCTTCTAAATAATCTGTGATTTTATAATACCCCGTTTTGCAAAGTTTGGTCTTTGGGTCAATGGGAAGCTTGTTGTAAAAGTGTATACATTGACCCATGAACGAGTTGCCTACTCTGTGGAGACAAGTGTGACTTCGCAGAGGGAGGTAACATTCTCTCATTCATGCTAACTCTGTACCATGGCCTGAACTAAGGCCGGGCCCTAGAGGTCTCTGCCGGCGATCGCAGCTATGACGACACGGTGGTGTTCCGTTCCTAGTCGACCAGATCTTCACCGTACAGATCAGATCCTAACCTACATTATACATAGAAACGCCTTAATTAAATCTATCTTGACACCTTTTCCTTCCAGTCGTCCCATTTCTTTCAGTACTCTAATGAGGATAGAAAAACACAAGATACAAAGTTACTCTAAAGCAAGACCTGTTTTTCTAATGCCAGGGGTCATTTTGTAGTTCGTAAAAAGTGTTGACAAAGGTGGAGAGGTTTTTCATTACCATTTTCTGTAGTTTTCATGTAGTAACTAAAGTTAATAATTGGGGATGTTTCTTTATAGATTTTTGGTGAAATAGCTTCTCTTCGTCTTTTTTTTTATGTTATTTAGTTAATTGTTAATTGTGACCGTGTTTTTCTACTACGCAAATGATTTTGAAGTGATTTTCACAATAGGGTAGTTGACTAAAAAAACTAATTAGTCCGTCAGTCAGATTTCAAAAGAAAATACTAGACACGTGTTTTTTTTCTGTTTTCATATAAACGAAAAATGAAGACGACACAGTGTGTTGAAAACTCGTATGACGTCACTGCACGCTACACTTTTTAGCGAGCAGTGACGTCACCAGCCACCGCTCCTTTTCTTTGATGCCTTTTATATTTGTCAATTTTTATTGATTTGATAAAACAAAACATACGTATCCAATATTTTTCTATAATCTGAATGACGGACTAAATAGAATCAATTTTTACCCAGGAAATATCCCTACTATGTAGAGAAAAGTATGTTATGTAATTATTGTTAAAAAGATATTTCGATCTTTTGTAAGTCGTAAAATCGCCCAAACCAGGTTGGATTGTTAATAAATTACCTACACATTGGTTACCAATCCTTATGTTAAATAACCTCATACCTTTTATACCGTCCATTTGTTGTAAATCTAATGCTACGGCGTAGAAGACTACGCCGTAGCGGTCGCTGCAGCGGTCTACGAGCTACAGAGTTCATTTCTCGTAATTTTAGAACGTTTACAGTCTGAGAAGCAATTCCGCAATTCTAAGAATATTCACAGCCTGATCTCAATATGTAAAAAAAAACCGAATTTCCTTACATTTTGCTAAGTTTTTGACATTACTGGTCGTTTTATGACAAGCTAAAACTTTACCTTCTTTTCAGAACTATCACTCCAAGTCTAATCATTCTTTAAAATATGTTTCCTTGTTTTTTTTCTGAATTCTTTTGATTTACGCATTCACTAATAACTAATAGGCATCCTATTTACTAGTAGGATAAAATATCTGCATGGATAAAGCTCAAATTTATCAGTATAGCAGCTAAACAAGTCGGCCTGTAATAACTCCCGAACAAATCCCTTTAAACACGATTTACGACCTCTAGCGCCATCTAGCGTCGGGTAGCGTTACTAACTTTAATAACGTGTCGACTTACGGGGTTAAATTCATAATAACTAACGGTGCACTGTGATCGGTTTATGTGAGAAGTTTAGGTGCATTCTATTAATTATTACACGGCTGAAATATGCTTGTTTCTTTTGTAATAGCTTTAGTAAATATAGTATAAGTCATCTGTGTAATGCATGGAAAACTGAGCATAGTGTTAAAAATAAAATAGATACTATTTATTATGTACACCATAATTCAAATTACAGAACATAAATATAAAGATAAAATACGTATAAAGAACTTAAAATAATATCGTGAAATAGTTATCTCGTAAGCTTTGTATTCACATTCGATCAAACTTATATATATACAGTATGTTACGAAAACCCTGTCCGACCCGTGAAGGTGTTGTTAGGTATCGATAACTGATTCTACTAATTTATACAAAACCGGGCTTTACTTAAAAAAAAAAATCCCCCTAAAAAAAATAAATATTATTTCGCAAAAGGAGGTAACTTATTAAATGTGCGTTGACCACCCTTCGCCTGCCGACCGCGGGGGGCGGGCGGCAGGACACGCGGCACGTGGCCGCATCGCTATTCGCTCATAATAATACCGGTGTTGTCACTTTTTAAAAATTACCAAATTTCGGGGAAATTGGAATTAATTCGTTGGAAAAAAAGATTATTTCAAAATTCATTTGTATTGGTACTATGATGAATACGTAAAATTTTATATTATATTTGGTCATGTGTTTACCTAACCTCTATTATCCTTATGGGTCGGACAGGGTTTTCGTAACATACTGTATATATATCAAAATTCGCATATTTTTAAAAGTGTCAATTTGAGTTTTCTAGAGGTATTGATTATAAAATTGTCAAACATCTGTCTTATTTCAAGGAAGAGTATCTATTTCACATTGATAAAAATCAGCCCTCAACTTAGATAAACAATTCTAAAAACATTTTATGTTTTTCTATAGCAGTAGTTTATTTTTAGGGTTCCGTACCTCGAAAGGACAAAACGGAACCCTTATTCGATCACTTCATTATTCATCCCTTCATAGACACTTTTTCTCAGCAGCGCATGGATGTATTAAGCTGAAATTATATCGAATACGCAGGTTTACTGTCCCTTGGAACTGTGAAAAAAATCAAACTTCTAAGCCAATGCAATCAAAAAATACAGCCGCTAATTTTTGATACTCGCAAGGGAATCACGTGTGACTCAAACGTGAACTCAAAATCTGGAAATTTGGTACCAAACAATATCTTATAGCACAGATAAAGGAAAAAATGTGAAATTAGTTACCACCCGCCAGACAAGGTCTTACCGCCAAGCGATTCGTCGTGTTCCGGCATGATGTCTGGTAAAGCCGTACGGAGGACGGGTCTGAGAAGTTGTGTTGCGATGTGTGCCGGGTACGATGCGCCAAATGTTGTTGTGTCCCTCTGGGGTAGCATCGTTGGTCGTGTTGTCACAACTTCGCTCAACTACCGTCTTCCTTTCTATTCACTCAGTTTTTTTCCTTAGTGAATAGGCTCTTAATAAACTATCGCACTTTATCATCAACGATTGCATCACTGCTTACCATCTGGCGGGATTGCAGTCAAGCACTAGTTTATAAAAGTATCATTATATTAAAAATACTTTATTGTATACCAGAAAATACATTTAACTCCTTAATTTAAAATAACATTGGCTTCGAACCCATGTTTTTTTTTATAATAGTCATGTTAAGCAGTGATGAAATCGTTGTTGGTTAAAAGCTATCTCGCTACTCGAAGCTACTCGAGCCTTGAAGACACTTAAATTGTGGTCAGACGGAAACACCGCCGCTGTCAAATTGTTGCAGTCCCTCGATGTATACTAAAAAACGCTTCATCCGATTCATAGTGTTGTCAACAACGCAAGGGTGGATACTCGCCGTACGACGGGTCGTCCGATGATAGAACGGAGATGGGGAATTAAGTCATGCAATTCCCTCGCACACTCTCCAAAATGCACCCTACAGAACACCGACAGGCTGGCTACTCTTCGACTGTGCGAAGCCTGTCCAGAAAGCAAAGTTGAAAGTTGGTGTTTTGCACCACCAGCACAAATGTAGTACTTCAACTCCACACACGAACGGACCTGTGCTTTGTATAACATTAGAAGCTGTCCTGGTGCAAAGAACCGCCGACCTTTGCAATAACGACAAGTTTCCTGGCAGCCTTGTTCACTAACTTAGCTAAATTTAAGATCACTGTTATTTTTTTTTTCTATTTCATTGAGAAAATGAGAGAAGATAAAATATTAGCTTAGTCCTGTCAAATTAAGGTAGGTACCTACTACATAGGGATTTTAGACTCGTTTAAAAACATGGCTACTTAAAATACGTAAGTTTACGTCAGGCGCGGACTAATTTGTCAGGATTGAACTAAAAGAAAGAGACGCACTGAACTTAAATATGGTTTAGTTTGTGTAGAAGAGAATCGGCCCCATTTTCATTCATGTCAGTGGCTGATATTGGGATTTCTAAGTATATCTTGGACACCAATGACTGATTAAAAGGTGAAGGAAAATATCTTGAGGACACCTGGATTTGTTAGTCTGAAATCGCATTGAGGAAGCGTGGTGATTACGCTCAATCCTCTGTATGAGAGGAGACCTGTGCCTAACAGTGGGACTATAAAAATGTTGATCATAATAATCCACCATACCATATAATTAAAAAACTAGTTATTTTTAAATAAACTTAACGGTCCTAAAGCCTTATTTCATATTCGACTTAAAATAATTCCAGCAAAAAGAATACCTAAAAAACGAATCTCATACCTATAAAAACTGACCGCCCACTCTTAATCCAAAGGCGATTTTCCTTTTTAATCCGACTGCGAAAATTTTATATAAACGCTTAGCATCCTCCAATCTTATTTATATACCAACGTATCATTAAAATTCCACCCGTGGAAGAATTAAAATGAAAAAACACAAACAATTATTTGAATACATGCACCGCACTGGTAATCTTCTCGAGCCTCCTCGGTCACGTAGAACAGAATGGCGAAAAAAAAAATTTATACATATCTGGTTGGGACACCGATCGCGATACACGGACATACGCGTGTTGAATAATTTAATTTTTTTCTCATAATATTATTATTTTATTAAATATGGCGAATAACCCTTCCCCCGCGCCGGGGTCCCCTTAGACACCCACCTTCGCTTAATTGTTCGAGGTTCAGCTATGTGTGTACCTATCAGGAATTTTAATATGTAACCTCGGTAATCTCTGCCTCTTATTTTTATTGTAGGTTTTGTTTGTGAATTTGCATATACATAGAATTCATTTTTTTCCTGTCAAGGTTTGGATTAATTACTTAGATATTAAGCGCAGTCACTCCTTTAGTATTGATGATTGTTTATAATACTTTTAAGTGTACTAAAATATCCATCAATACATATTTCGTCAATATTTGATAGTAAAAATCACACCATCTACCATGACCCATATTTCAACCTAAAAAAATCCCTTTTTTTTTCGAAAAAGTGTTGGGCCATATTTTAGACGTGAAATTCGAAGCCATTATCGCGTCGCGTAGGCTACGCTTCGGAACTGTCGGAGGTTTTCGTCGTCTGAATTTATGCCCGCCCCGCTGTGACCACAGCGTGCGAGTTGGTCACACTGTGGGGTGCCAGTGACGGGGACACGCGCAGTAACACTTCTAAAACCACTTTCAAAGAAATTTCTTTATTCTAAATAACACTTTACATTGTCTTCAAATGATTTGATTAAAATTATGTCTAGAAATTATGTCTATCTAAGTTTATTTCGACCTTTCTTCTCAGAGCAGTATACCATGATGATTTTAATATTGTCATCGTATTAGACATGATGAAAACCATGAAGTATTAACGAAGGTAATGCGTATCTCACCACTCCTCTAATTTATGTGCGTTTTTATGTGTGTGTCCTTGTATGTACACCCACGGAGAGCATTAATAATGATTTAACCAATACTTCATAACCATATTATTTTTGATTTAAAAGAGTGTCCATGGAGTTTCTTCGTCAATCTTCTCGATAGGTCTCTACGCTTTGGAACGGACAACTAGTTGCATGTTACTCTCAGACCGACCCTTTGACAATTTAAAAGTGTAATTTAGTTTATTTGAAATAAACGCTTCCAGTTTCATTTAACGACTTCACGACGAATTTCACATAAGTATAGATAATTTATTCGGGAAGGTTTATGTGTATAATACATTAATATTAAACTTACGTAAAGTAAAGAAATCTTCATGTCAAATCGCAAAAACCGTGAAAGAAGGCGTGCAGGTCGGTTCCTAGTACACAAATAAAGATTTCCCAGTACCAAAGAATAAGATTACCCGCTAACACTTTGACTCCGACTGAATGTTACCGCGTGGGTCAAAACGTTCCGGGTTCCATTCGGTAGGGTTAACCCACTTTGATTCTTTTCGATAATCACCCGCTAATGCACTGTGGCCGTTTTGGGTTTTTCAATGTTTTAAATAATGGCCGAAGAGGGTGAACTTCTATTGTTATCCGGGTAGGATATATTTCTGTGGGTTGTCTTTGAATATACTTGCTCAATGTGAATCTTTTTGCCTACACTTTGACAGTGTTACTGTAGACCTTATTGATTTTTCACATCATTGATCTTGATGATATTTTTATTTCAAAATTTCACGAATAAGCATGGTGGGTTATATTGATACTTAAAAGCAAAATTCGGCAATTGAATTCTATACATAGATTCAAATACAATGCCAATGACAATCCTTTGACCACGCAAATATTAATAGACCATTAGAGTACATTGAACAGTTTGTAACAGGGGCGGTGCTTGGCAAGTTTGCGTGGCGGTTAATGTACTGGAAACTGCACTAGTTAGTATCACGATTAGACTATTAATATCTGTTTTGGATGGCGCTTCGTTATGCATTGATTTAGGTCTGTTTTGTTTAGATATGTAGTTTAGGAAATCGTTCTATAATATTTATTTGAGCAAGAGATGGTGGGTAAACGTGATTTCGTGTATGTGAAAGACATAGCTGTCTTCTTCTCCAATTGGTGTCAATGGTACTCTGAGTCGCAGTATTTTTGGGATTCTGTATCATAGGACCACACTGATAAGACTCTGTCCACTGTCTCTCTGTCTTCGATGTCATTGCAAACAATTAAATATTTATCCAATAAAATTATCATTAGTGACCATATAACTTTGCTAAAAGGGGTAATATAAAATCACAGTTTATTTAGAAGATAATAAAGCTTGGGATTGAGCTGCTCGCTCTGCAAAGCAATGTCATTAAGCAATATGCGTAATTATGTTACAATTATGACATTTTAATCACTGTTTTGTTTAAATCACGTAAATTATTGTAAACATTTTCATTTTTAATGTCTGGACTTGAAAAAAGATGATGATCCCTGAGTTTGTTTCCGCTTTTCATCTCAGAGATAGTAGTTAGAAAATGCCGGCGTCATCTAGTTTTAAAAAATATGACGTGTAAAAGTGATCAGTGATCCTACTTGCACAATAAACGATTTCATTTCATAAACTAACAATTGATCAAAAACACATTTTACATAAATTTTACCATTAGTTACTGTTTTCAAAAACTGCTTCAGTTAACTACAAATCAAAAAACCGACCAAGTTACCACGTACAAGTCAATTGGATGGTCCTTTTATATGTCACGTGCTTACTGGCTTAAATGGACATATAAATACATTACAGAGAGACGATAAAACTTTAATAATTTTGTCTTCGCATAATTAAAAAAAAACCCATCCATCAAAATTGAAATACCAAAAAATATAGCCAAAAACAAAAACAATCAACATGAGAATCCACAACAGCGCCGATAACCTAACTATCTCCCGAGACGAAGGAAAAATATGATTAGGAAAGTTTTTTAATCAATAAAAGGAACAAAAAATAAAGTAGGAAGCGTTCTCGGCTTCCTGGCTTCGTCGGATTTTTTCGTCTTATTTCTCATTACACCGGCGCCTTGCCTCGTTTCCCCTGACGTCATAGTTATAATCATTTATCGTTTGACGGCCGCCCGCGGTCCGCACAGCGCTTATTTCTAAAGGAAATTGAAAAAGTTGCCTTGATCGCGAAGTGTGAAATAGAATCGGAATCGAGTCTCAGAGCTGCTTGCTGGGCTTTTAAGATTGGGATGTACATAATCTTGAAAACTTTTGCGTGATCTGGCAGCATATTAACCTCATGTGATGTCTGAGGGCAGTCGATCGATTCTGTAAAATCTCACCGTAATAAGTTATCTTATAGTAAGCCGTCAATAGTCTTAGCATTAATGGAATGTCAGCTCGTCATCAACCTTTTTATCGTCCCACTGCTGGGCACAGGTCTCCTCTCATACAGAGAAGGATTGAGCGTAATCACCACGCTTGCTCAATGCGGGTTGGCGATTTCAGACTTAAAATCCAGGTTTCCTCAAGATGTTTTCCTTCACCTTCAGTCAATGGTGTCCAAGATATACTTAGAAAGTACATATAACTTTAGAAAAGTTACATTGGTACTTGCCTGACCTGGAATCGAACCCGCGCACTCATACTTGAGAGGCTAGTGTTTTAACCACTAGGCCACCACGACTAATGTCAGCTCACTTCACCTAATTTTATAAGGTGAAGTTACAGTATCACACTGCTGATTTTTTGGCTACGTTCAAAATTAGGGGCAGCAAAATCAGCTTGATATCGTCTAGTATTTACGACATCTATCATAATATTTTGGTCTCGCAGTTGTTTAAAAGAAATACTCTCATAAACACAACTTTATTTTTTCTTCTATATTGAAACCTTCTATTTTCAACCCCTTAGTTATCATTTATTTGTACTCTTTTGAGAATTAAATATGTGATTTGTCTATCTAAGACCGCCATTAATTTCTTCACATTAATTATATAATCTATCTTGATTACTAAAATATGTGTATACTAAAATTATCTTGTTTCTTTCCAGAAACTCCTGTTCCTCATCCCGCCATCATTCCATGTGGAAAGGATCATGACCAGCGGCTGCGGCAGCCGAATCTGCGTATGGGGGTCTCGGGGAGTCACCATCGCCGAACTGCCATCTAGATGGGGAAGATCAGGACTCTTTGACTCTGGAAAAGATACTGTGTTATGCAAGTATGTGATACTTCTTTACATTTCTTATTCATATATTGATTATTACGCCAATTTATATCGACGGACATCTGACGAAACGTAATGGATCAGCCTACGAAAAGTTTATACCTAATACAATAGGGATGTTTTCTGGGTAACAAAATATATTTTATTTAGTCCATCATTATATGTATATGGATACGTGTATTTTGTTTAATCAAATCAGTAAAAATTGACAAATATAAAAGGCATCAAAGATCAGGAGTGGTGGCTGGTGACGTCACTGCTCGCTATAAAGTGTAGCGTGCAGTGACGTGACACGAATTTTCAGCGCTCTGTGTCTTCTTAATTTTTTGTTTATATGAAAAAAGAAAAAATACGTGTCTATTATTTTTTGGAAATCTGACTGACGGACTAATTCGTTTTTTTTTGGTCAACTACCCTATTCAAGATTTTCATCCTAAAATGCTTCATTTTATTTAAAGGCGTAAGCATCAATAGCATTGTCGTTTCTAAGATGACTTACCTAATTACTCTCAGTAAACGGTCAAAACTTCAGTAGCATGCTAAGGACCACATTGCTTAGGACTGTGCAATAGCGCATAGTATAAAAGCCAGTGTACTGCATGAGATTTGAACTCACAAATATTTGCACACGCCTATCGGCTAGGTCATCTTGGCTCCTTTCATGAAATTTAAATTATAAACTACAATTACTTGTTGACGAGAATGATGTGTGTAATGAATATTTCCTTAAAACTAGGTGATAAGTCGTGTAAGTGAGATTTCCTATGGACTTTTGGTCAACTACCTAACTGACATTCCACGGTATATATTAAAGCCTTTACCCATAAAGTAAGTCAACACCGCAAAATCTTCTTGAAACCCCATAACCATAAAAATTCCTCATAAAATCACCCCTAATAAAGTTTTAAACAAAGGCCAATATAATGCAACAAATTTCAACTATAAAATGAAGGCTTAACCACGTCTAGTGAAGAAACTAAACACCTGAAATCTAATAAAGCCTTATAAGTTCCCGAGAAAGCTGGCACGTAAGCATCGTGTATTTTCTACTATCACGGTAAATTTTGTAACCTATTAAGCTCCTCGAAGCGGCTATAATGTTAGCCTGAGGTAACGATTAAGACACAGATTATTGTTTAGATGACAACTTGTAGATGAGACTGTTGTTTGACCGAAACTGGTGGTCAAGATTTTGGAGAATCCTTGGATTTAGATTTTAGAGGCGACTCTCCGGTGATGTTGATAGTTTTTGAAATTACCTTATACACTTACTGTATGAGCAATCGATTAAATTACAATTCAGTCAAAACTAATGTCGTAATTTACTTTGGGCATCTAATTGGATTAAATTGTATAATAAACATGAATTAAGAAAGACCATCGACACGAAAAGTAGTAAGTAAATATGCACTGAGCATAAAAGTAGGCTCCATCAAAACAGTTTATCTCCTTCTCATCATTATTAACATCATAAGATCTTGTGACACAATAAAGTCAGCCATAATGGCAAATGAAGACCTCTCAGAGTCAGACTCCAATTAGGCACAAAGCCTTCCCAATACAACCACAGTGTAGTCTAAGTGTTTCGCGCTCGGAGTCACCACTCTTTTGTACATGTTATTAGGCGGCTATATCTCCAAATTTGCATATTTCGGCAGTAAAATTAATTCGAAGATTTGCCCGCATCCACCATCCAGACGGGTGCTCAAGGGGGTGGCTTTTGTAATGTTTTTGGATTTCTGCATTAGAATTTATACGTACCGATACGTATTGTGGCTTCGTCCCTAAGACGAGTATTATACGAGTCGATGACTTTCAATTAAGTGTTTCGATTGAGCGCCGACCAAGTATCAAAATTGTTTCCAAGTTTATGATAAGTAGGTTAGAGGATTGATTTAATTTTTATTCCGTTAGGGAGGAGAAGCCGTTTATTGAAGGCAAAGATTGCTACTTATCTAGAATTGCTTTAAAATATTAGTTGTCTCGTAAATTTGTAAGGTAACATTTTTCAGAGTTTTGAATTCAATTAGGTTTTTAGATAGGTACAGTAATTATCATATTCTTTGTGAGTTTGTAACAAAACTCTTGTCAGTGTTGTAAGACTCTGTAGAGTGTGTACAATAGAATACTCTTTATTATATACACCATATAGATTACAGAAACATAAATATAAAGATTTTAAAAAGGGTGACACAATGGTATACAGTATGTAAATCACTTGTCTTTATGATGCTTAGGAAAAAACCCTACATTCTTATCTTATTTCCTAGTGCAACTTTCTTTCCCACTTCTCATATCCCAATGCATATGACGGCTATCTGGGAAATCCTATAGCGACTTCTCCAGTTTCTTAATCACATAAAACTATTCCCACATCACTAACTAAATCTACAAGAAAAGTTGCAAAAGCATCAAGTTCACCAAATAGATGTTATATCCCGCCTGACTTATGGCAATAGCTGTTAGCATTCCCAGCACAGCGCAGAACCCGTTGGTATTAATCCTTACTACTAATATTAGCAATAAACGGCCCCTTTCGGCTAATTATGCTAAGATGTTCAGTCTTGCCGTCTGCACCGAGGATTTGAGTTTTACACTTTGTTTATACATCACTGTACATGGATGATAGCATAATGTTTGGCACGAAGCGTTAAAATTGGTTGGAGAATAAAGTTATGGAAGCGGGTTTAAATATACGACATAACTAAACATATTGATTTATTGAACTCCATATTGTAAGTCGTGGTGGCCTAGTAGTTAAAACACCAGCCCCTCAAGTATGAGTGTACAGGCAAGTACCAATTTAACTTTCTAAGTTATATGTACTTTCTAAGCATATCTTGGACACCAAGGACTGATCAAAAGGTGAAGGAAAACATCTTGAGGAAACCTGGACTTTTAGTCTGAAATCGGCAACCCGCATTGTGCAAGCATAATTACGCTCAATCCTTCTCTGTGGGAGAGGAGACCTGTGCGCAGCATTGGGACGATAATAAGGTTGATGATGAAGATATTGTAAACATGTCTTAAAGAAAGGGACAAAAATGTAAACAGCACTTCAAAAATTACAAAATTACTCCAATAATTAATAAACCCTACTTGGTAATATGTGCCATAGTAGGACTTTCCGTTTCTGACAGTTAAAAGCTGCGACTGCCCTCTGACTTCCACAACTCGAAAGCGATATCGAAGCATTGCAGTTAGACCAATTTTTGGACCTTTTGAGGGCTCCAACAATCCGTAACGACTGCCATTAGATGTTTGTATGACAACCGGGACCAACAGCTCCGAAGCACGACCAGACCAGTGCAAATATTCATAATCATGCATACAAATATTTGCACTGCGCGGGGATTGAACCCGCGACTCCTTGCGCAGCGGCCGCGTTCGTCACCGCTACGCCACGGAGGCTGTACTGATAATGTCAAACAGATGGAAAAAAAAATCCGAATATTTGACAGTAAAAGGAGTCCCTTAAAGTAATACCATAAATAAAAGAGGAAAGTATTAACTCAGAAGACAAGACAATACAAAGTAATCTATAAACCCTTAAACCCCTTTAAACATCAGCAATCACAAATTGCCTTCACGTTTATAATAATATTTTAACACAATTTTCCTAACTAATTTACCCTGTGTCTCAGCATCTTCAGCTCGAGTGGGCTCGTATATTCTTTGATAACCCCTTATCGCCGCCGTTCGGTGCATTTCCGAGCTTCCGAAGCGAATCTCCCGCTAAATATTATGTTGGAATATTTACTGTGTTTGCTTCTGTTTTGGTTGTGTAAATTTAAGTATATTTGGGAGATTGTACCTTGATTTGGTTGAGAAGAGTCTGTTTTGTGTTTAATTCTTTGGTAACTGTTTTTTTTTTTTGTCTGCAATGATGTTTGTATTATAGAGGTATGAGGAACAGGATATGAGTTTATATGTATGCTGTTTTTTTTTATAATTATAAACTAGTGCTTGACTGCACTCCCGCTGATGGTAAGCAGAGATGCAATCGTTGATTGTAAAGCGCGCTAGTTTATTAAGCCTATTTACTCAAAAAAAAACTGTGTAAATAGGAAGGAAGACTGTAATTGAGCAAGTTGATGCAAAATGCAACACGACCAACGATGCTGCGCCAGAGGGAGATTGATCTGGAGACCCTCCACAACCAAACTCCCGACACATTAACATTTGGCGCATCGTACCCGGCACACATCGCAATACAACTGCATAGCTCAGACCCGTCCTCCGCACGGCTTCACCAGACATCATGCCGGAACACGACGAATCGCTTGGCGACAAGACTTTGTCTGGTGGGTGGTAACTCCTGCCGGCAGCCGATGTTAAGGCCTACCACCGAGTTACGTCGTAAATTCTGCTTGCGCGTATGGTCGTGGATAGGTGAGTATATTTACATACCAAGACCCTCAGAGGTCCTGGCTGCCATTAGGAAATCACGACATGACAGTGGTTTTGGGTTCTCAGAAGCCCGAAACTGGCAACCAGTCTTACCGAAAGGTATTACATTACCCAGTAACTGGGTTGTGGAGCTCAGTTAGGCAGTCGATTCAAGTATGTATTGGGAAAAGGCAAGGCATATTGATATTCTAAATTTTACCCCCTTATTCATAAACGTTGCTTAAAGTTAACTAGTGATTCTTTAGCGTCACATTTTTGACCTTTTAACGTCACTTGACTTTAATCATCGCTTATGAATAAACACCTTCACTGGTGTTTATTTATAAACGATGATTAAAGTTAAGTGACGTGCAAACTTCTTAAATGTATGGTTAAACAATCGCTAATCACTAGTTAACTTTAAGCAACGTTTATGAATAAGGGGGATAGAATATAATATTCAGTCCAGTCTTTTGGGTACATTACCAGTCGACAGCGATGACGAAGAATTTTTTGATGCTGTATTGTAATTTATTAATAGTTTTAATTAGGGTAATAGCTTTATTTAGTCATTTGTATTTATTTAGTTTTATAAGTTTGTATATATATAAATCTACTAGAAGTTTCGAACCTAAAAACAGTTTAAAATGTTACAAATAATGAAATGCACATTGGCACAGACAGATGTATCGACCCTAGCAATGCGACATGCTGGATCTTTAACTTGCTAAAAGACCGCCAGCGCTGGGGGCCGCTAGCGCCACGCCATTCGCACGCATACCCAGTTACTGTAATGTTTCCTACCTGAAGCAGAAGTGTGGTTTTAACCCGTAAGAGTCTGGTAGAGAGTGTCACGCGTCCATGAGTCCCACTCCTGCCAAGAAAAAAAAATCACCCTAATTATTGTGAACGCATCTCAAATAACTTATCATGTTCAGTATAAACTATTGCCCTAAAATAGAAGACGCACAACACAGACGTTAAACAGCAGTCGATCCTCTTTAAACACAGACGAAATACGCACGGGAATAGATCCTACGTCCAAGAAATTTGTTTGATGTCAGTTTGAAAGTAAGGGATAGATTCTGTTTGAGGTTTAAAATCCTTTGTGTCTGTCTTCTGAGTCTAGAACAGGTAAAAAGGAAACTGAAAGAAAGAAAATATGCTTATCTGCGGTAAATATGACGCAAAAAAACCTATCATTTATTGAATATGATTTAGGCCTTTATTTAAACAGCCTCCATTTAGTTAAAAAAACTAAGCGCTTAACTAAACAGCTAACGACCGCTCGTTATTATTTGGCCATAAGACCCTCTATTGTACTTGCTGAGCTGTTTAAGAAATTTGCCAAAAAAGAACCTATACCTAAGATGGAAATAGTATCCCATCTGCATATAATTGCATCTTATCACGAACTCATAAATGAACAACACGTTACATTCGAAATAAACTTCGTATCAACAAAACACCATAATCTTCTACCATGCCCATCAAAGACAAATCCTATACATTAACCCAAGATCGATAGATAGCGATACATCGCAACCTAATCCTTCAACCGCGTCGACCTACCCGCAAACCGAACGATCCTGTAAGTCTCAATTACTGGGTAACCCTGATTTACCCGACGACCGATCCAATTTGTAAACGGGACTCGATCGGAGAAAACTATTCATTGCATTCACAGTCAAAAACCAACCTAAATACAACAGTAGAGAGTGGAATTTCAGTATCTAGAGTCCAGAGATCACCTTCCAAGTCGATATTGTCTAGTCATGCGAGTGATGACCATGGAAAATGTTTTTGCACCAAATTACGCTTTGATTAGAGGGGTTAGGGTGTGTTTTGGAATGGCCATGTTTGACATCGGTCGACCCGACCTGAACCCCAATTATAGGCCACAAACTATTTTATCTAACACCCGTGTGACAACACTAATCTTATTAGAATCTATTGGAATCGAAATCGTGCCAAGAAAGTAAGGAGTAGATATCGTATTGTGGAATAAAGGTCTATTTGTAGATTTTTATTTTATTTTAGGGTATTATTTGATTATTCAAAATGTTGTAAATTTTAAAAATAAGTTTACCATTTCTTTAAATTTTCAATTAACAAAAATTTATTTGACAGTGATAAGATACAATTAATTGGATAGTTTTGTTCTGTAAACTGGTTTCTTAACAGTTCTTCCCCATAAGAACCTACTACGATTTGGGATGGGCTTCATCTTTTTGACTGACTGAATCCTTAATAATTTAGAAGCACCTACCTGTAATTACTTTAAATTTGATCTTAATGGACTGTGGTACTCCTGTGTGTTTTTCTCATAATCCATGATCAGCCAATAAATCACCCACTGGGTTGAGTCCTTTTTCCATGACATCATAAGTAAAATGCATGTCGATCCTCTCTTCATTTTAAACAACAATTTTACCTTTTCCATCCTTACCCTCACGTCTCCAGCGATCGGGATTGATTCTCTTGCGGCGTGATCCGGGCTTTTGGCTTAAACCAATTTGCCGGTTAATCCGAGGTACACGTACGGACACTCCGGGACCCAGCTAATACCTCCTTATTCTTTATCTTTCGTGAGATTTTGTTCTTAGCGTGATTTTCGGTAGCTTAATTTGTGAAGTTATAGGATTTTGGTGTATTACTGAACATGTAGTCTGTCAGGATGCCTGTTTAAACTTACATGTGTAAAATTTCTATTCTTAGATTAGTCGTAGAGGTTCTTGTGATCGTAGAGGTTCTTGTGACCGGACAATTTTTAAATCCCACAAACAATCATTAATGCTGGACCAGTCGTAATGATACCGACTTACGAGTTATAGGTTATGGGTACAGGTTGGGAAGGTGCTTTACTTTATGTAAATTATTTCATTATTGCTATCTAAACGGTGAAAACAATCTGCATGTCCTAGAACAAAATATTTGAATACATGTGAGTTTTTCTTATACCAACCTGTACTGAACTTGCGTGGTTGATCACAATCTACTCCATCTCAACGATAAGAGGCCTGCCAGGAGTGGGAACTACATAGACTAATTATACTAGTCACTTAATAATAAATAAATAAGCCATTTATTTCTTGCTCTTACATATTATAAGTTCAAATGCGATATGAAAGTATCTATAACTATATAAGAAAAAGGATAATATATGTATTTGGTTAGTAACTCTAATTATAGCAAATACTTAAATTTTAATTTTGTTAGTGTTTAATTTAACTTTTTACAAAAAGAAAACATATTATTTCTATAGCAATAGAATTATTCAGCAAGAACCCCGTTTTGGGTAAAGGCCTCCTCCAAAGATGCCCATACATCCCTATCTCTTGCTAAGACAGTCCAGTTTGTACGTTTGAGATCATCTTCCCATCTCGTTAGTGGTCTATCTCGGCTACTTTTGCCTGTCGGGCCCTTCCACGATGTCACTCTCGCGATCCATCTATCATCTTTATATCTCGCCATATGGCCAGCCCATTTCCATTTCAGTTGTAGTGCATGCGTTAGAGCGTCGGTCGTGGTTTGTGTGGCTTTAGAGGTGAACTTCCACGTCTGGCACCCATATTTCAAACATGGTAAGAGGCTCGAATTCATGACTTTTGTCTTGGTGTCAATCGGCCAATTACTTTTAAATATTTATTCCACGTGGATTGTACCATTCTTTCGCTTTCATATGTCGCTGTATTTGTCAAAACTTAACAATTTTCCCAAATAAATGTATTTCTCGACATGTTCTAGTCACCTAATAAAGACGACAAATCGGCTCCTCAAAATAATCCTTCAACAAAAACAAACTTTCCATAAATCCCTAACTAAACTATCACACAAAATGACCATCACATCTTAGCCAAACTTTATTAACAACATAATCTCACGGACGCCTCAATAAACATGTAAGAGGCCGATATGCAAATATCTAGCCCCCGTCCAGTTTGTACGAGGCTGTTTGAACAAGACTGGACATGGATCGCCAGTGTAAACATGTTTGAGGGATGTTAGGGTAGTTATTGTGTATACCACTAAATATCTTTGTATGGTGTTGATAGTCTTTGCTTTGGGAGCTTTGGGGTAGATTAAGTGACCAATTTATGACAGACATGATAAGCCGATTGTAATGAGCTGAACTCTTGATTCTATGATAACTCAAATGCCGACACGAAACAAACGCCTAAATTAAATTGCAAATATTTTAAAAAGCTCCACCAAATAATAGAACATTTTCTGAAATTCTCAAATTGTCCAAACCACAAAATACAAGATAAAATCAAGGCTTTTCCTCCCTAAAACCGATCAAACGTCATAAAAAACTGAAGAAAAATAAAATCCCTTTCTCACGTCGAACCTAAGTACCTTAATCGCCCCCCTATTGTGTGTACACCGATTTGCGGGTCACAGAAAGAATCCCTTTTTTATCCCTTCAGGGAGTTTCGCTGAGCCACTGGACCGTGTTACCGGTATCGATAACAAATTGGGGATGCAATTCTTAAAGGGTTGAAAGGATTTGGGAGCGCCTTACAAGATAGGGGTTATTGAATCTTTTGTCAGGTCCCTGTGGATTCCGGGTCTTGAAAATTAGGTAAGCTATAGGGACTTGTTGCGTTTCAAGTTATTCGTACAAAGTTGGCTGAATTCAGAACAGTTTAGTCATCGTCACCTTATATTTCAGTAGAAGTCTGTGTCTCTGTACTGGTTATGGATGAGTAACGTGACCTGATGAGCAGTTCTCATATTTTAATAACGTTCACACTCTGATCTTAACCTTCATCTATCAAAAATACCTCTGATTTTCTTATATTTTGACAGGTTTTTCACATGTGTTTGTCGCCGAGATAATACTGAGGCTTTATTATAAAGTTTTTCATTACGAAAATTGCCCCCCTGGTGTCAAAAAAAAGATAATCAGAAGAGCCCCTAACTGTAACGGAATACAAATACAAAAATATTTATTTCATCCATACATTATTATAGTATCATTGAGTTAGTATCCCATAACAAGTCTCGAATTTACTTTGGGGCTAACTCAATCTGTGTGATTTGTCCGTATATATATATATTTATTTATTTATTATTTCATACATCTCGTGTCAGAATGCTCATTCTGATCTGCAAAAATGAATGCAAAACAAAATAAATATATGTACAACTTACATGTGTATCTTTTGATGAACCACACTTATACAATACTAGCTTCCCGCCCGCGGCTTCGCCCGCGTGAATTTCGGTTATATCGTGCTTTTTATATTTCCTTTGGGAATATCAATTTTTCCGAGATAAAAAGTATCCTATTATTAAACTTTAAGTTTGCAAAATTTCAAAGCAATCGCTTCAGTAGTTACGGCGTGAAAGCGGAACAAACAAACTCACTTTCCGATTTATAATATTAGTGAGGATGTAAAGAACACCCCGTCCGACCCATAAGGATAATAAAGGTTAGGTAAACACAAGACCAAATAAAATATTAAATTTTACATAATCATCATAGTAACAATACTAATGAGTTTTGAAATAATCCTATTTTTTTTAGCGAATTAATTCTAAATTCCCCAAAATTTGGTAATTTTTAAAAAAATGACGACACCGGTATTATTATAAGCGAATAGCGATGCGACCACGTGCAGCGTGCCCTGCCGCCCGCCGACCGCGGAAGGGTGCTTACGCAAATTTATTAAGTTACCTCTTTTTGCGAAATATTATTTATTTTATTAGGTTTTTTTTTAGTTTACCCCGGCTTTATAGGCATTAGTAGAATCAGTTATCGATACCTAACAATACCTTCACGGATCGGACAGGGTTTTCTTTACATATTGTATATGTCGGACCACGTGGATTTGATAAGAAACCTGCGCTCATAGTTATTTATTCTATTATTTTATAATACTCTGCTTAAAAATGGATATTTTATTACAAACCGTCTAATTTAAAAAAATAAATTTCAAAAGTATGAATTAAACGATATTTTGTGCTGAACTGTTTAGTCTCGGTATGACTAGTAGGGTGAGTTGTGACAGACACAAAGTTAATTTCTAATAAAAATATTCTTGCACAAGTGGCAACTTTGAATAACAAGCAAAATCATGCACATAGCTTTAAAAGGGCAACCAATAAACATTTTTTTTTTTTTATTATTTATTGGAACTAACCCCGCCACACATTTTCCCACCCACTGCAACTCCTGAAAGCCAGAATCAACAGTGGAGACCGCCAGAAAAAACGCCGAGCAATGAAGCTCGAGGAGTCCCGGAGAAACGATTCAACTGTCTTGGGTCCCGCAACGAAATTAATCAAAAAAGAATAGAGGAGCGGAGCGGAGCTAAACCAATAAACTACCTGGCCGTAGTTGTGTATAGTAATTAACGGTGGTTGCAATCCGACTGTTTAATTCCGAACAACGCCGCAATAAACGTAACGGTACCGGACCGGTGCCGTGCCCACCCACCGAAACGGAATGCGATGAAAAAGGCACGATGTCCACACACACTTGAGGAGGGAAATTACAAACGGTGGTGGCGTCCGCCGACCGTAATATCATTCCGCACGAGTCTTGAAAACGAAATTAAATTTTGCATGAAATGGTACAATATACAAAGAAAGTGGCCGGACAAAGGCAGAGTGGCGCCCAACGTGGGGCCACGGTTGGTTAGCCCTCGCGAGCCGGACTTATCGTGGCCGCATGTGTAATTTGTTTCTAATCATATTACATTTTTGTTTTGTCTGTTTCTTTGTGATGTGGCTTCACTAGATAAGATTTAATTTTAATTAACATTTTTTCCCCTGTGTTTATATTGCAAATACTTCTACTGTATTTACTGCAGATACGTTAATCTAATATCTGTGAAAAGAAATTTATTTTTACTAAACTCAGTCATTTTACGTAAAAATAGTTACAGATATCTATATAATAGTTAAAGATTGTGTATTTATCGAAATGAAAGTCATCTATTTCAGTTGAATTAAAAAAAAAAATCATCCATAACATAGCGGTTGTCAATAAAGTATATTTTATGAAAATTATATAGACCCTAGATTTTTACTCACACCCATCTAACATTAGAACTACGCAGCACCTCCTCCATTATTAACAGGGCCCGAACTCGGCCGGTTAATTAGCCCCCTTCATAATGTACAAACGGTTACAGAATACCTCTAGAAAATTTACGCACTCATAAATACACACCGTCTGGCACCCGGTGATCTCAGCTATTTTCAGTTTTCGGCAAGCACCTTAATAATTCAAAACGTAGGCGCGGCCGTAGCAAAAATGAATTCTCTAATGTGAATGGAACTTAGACTGGCGCCCAACCGGGCCAACGGCAAAATAATTAAAGCATAGCATTAAAAATTCTTCCAGAGAGCTCCACTGCCCGGATATGTGATAATATTAATACGGTCGGCTCCGGCTTTTTGGTTCGGACGGTCTTAGGTCTGACTCCTGATTATTACAAGTATAATTGTGAATAATTTAACGCTCACATGTGTGAATTAATTTTAATTAACACATGTTTGTTTATGAGTAATGCCTTTAGACAACATTGGAAATGTGCTGAAGGATTTGAAAAAATATTTGGGATTAAAGTGCATTTGAAAATTATTTTCACATGCTCCATATATTATTATTGATAAAAATCCTTTTTCCCAGACAAGGTGGTTATGACGAGGTTGTTTTATTCGGTGCTAGTATGAAATACGTGGCGCTACTCGAGTGTCATCAGCTACAATCATTTTCGAATTGGGTTACCCATAAGAATTATTGCGTTGTTCTCGTCACCTACCGCGAGCTGACATAATTCTTCAGTCCAAATCCACCCTTACTAGCATCTAATGCTAGAACCATTTCTACACAAAGAAAGTTCTAAAATATACAGCCAACACGCGCGAAGTTGCTCTAGATTTAGTGTTATTTCGCTACGGACTAGCTTCTAACTTACATTCGGAATATATCGGTAAGGAACTCTTAGTTGAACTGTTAGCAAAATGGATGGAGTTCACTCTGATGATGTTCTAAGTTTCAAGTTGGCAGTGCAAAGAAAGTTTTTTGCTCTTCCGTCCTTACTTCTTGTGATAATAAAACTGTTTATTATCACAAGAAGTAAAGCTTACAATGAGCAAGTTATGTATATGTGTTCAAATCAGTCTAGGTATGTCATTTAACTGTTGCGTACATTTTTTTATTAACCCCATGACTTAGATTGCTCTGTGTCCTTCTTTGTACAAAGTCATGTAACTTAAATGGATAGAAATAAATTAAATAAATTGTTTTACTTTGCTAAACAAAGTAGAATCCCAACAGCAACCCACAGCTTAAAATCAGTTTTGCCCTGAAAGTCCGCACAACATACGAACTACCCGAAAATCGACCACTCCAATATTTCTCTCTCACCTACGCATTGTCAGGGCCCAAGTCGTAAAGCCCGTAAGAAGCATGTAACAAGCCACAACGTCAGTCCGTACGTCAGGCCAGGCGTGGCCACAAACCCGCAGCGCCTTGCAGAAATAACCTTTTGCGACAATCGTGTGCATGCGTGTCTCGCCTTGTGTAAGCTCCGAGATGTGTGGCTGCCCTTAGCTTAGCCCGTGATGAATTAAAAAGAGGTTTTGTTTGTAGAGAATGGATACGAGTTGTAACTGCTGAAGAATGGATGGGAATAGGAACTGCTTCAATCTGTACTAATGTTTGTGGTGTTTGTTGTGCGACTTTTAAATTTTATCAAGAAATAGGTCTAGGCTCCCGCTTATTTTTTATGATTTCAAGTTATTTTGTCTGTATATTTTGTTGTGAAAAATTTAAGCACCACGTCCACAGAAAAAAATAATTAAAGGAAAATTATTTAAGAGTTTCATCGGCAATATTTAAAAGTATGAAATACACGATTCCTATTATAACAAAAAATATGTAATATACATTCATGATATAGTCTAGAACGAGAGAAAACAAAGGATTTCCATCAGCCATTAACTACTCTCATAAATCCCTATTTATGAAGTCCCGCCAAAAACTTCGCATAGCAATTCTACTTACACGAGTCCTAATCAAACTCACTATTGTTCCAAGCTTGGCGTAAGCCCTGTACCTGTCATTTAGCTACCGGATTACCGACCAATTAACGGAATTGGGTGAGAACTCGTTAAATAATCCAGTTAGCCGATCGGCGGCGGCGAGATCAAAGCGGGAGCAATGGGGTGCATCGATAGCTCGAACTTGCACCCTCTGGCTTGAAGAGTGTACGTTTTTGTTTTAGATTATGTGTGGGATAGGTGAAGCTTTATCAGCATCTTATTTTAAAATGCGATCAGTAGTATCAACGCCTTAATATACGAGTACATTTATATATTTGACTTCCCTGGGTTATTGCGATGGTTTAGACGTCTCCGATAATAATATAGCCTCGTTAAAATTTTTAAAAGCTATTTGATAGTGGTAGTTACATAATCAGCCTATGAGTTCCCGCAGTTGGGACACAGGCCTCCCTTTCGGCGAGAGGAATTGGGCCGTAATCTATCAAGATGGCCCAGTGCGGTTTGTGTCTTAGATATTTTTTTGGTTCTATGACTTGCCGGTTTCCTCACGATGTTTTCCTTCACCCTTTTGAAAGCAGTGGTGATGAAATAATTTACACAAAGTAAAGCGTCTGATGAGGTTCGAACGTACGACTTAAATGTTGTAAGTCGCGGCCGATACCACTTGGCCACCGCTGCTCTGTAGTTACTTCCACGCCAAATTATTTTTCTCCTAAATTTGTACCTCTTTAAGTTCCTACTTTGACGTATTGTCTACATTTTCTTGCATTACAATTCATCAATTTATAGATATTAATATCTATAAATTGATGAATTTGTATTAAATAGTAGATATTAAATAATAACCTTTTTCAAATTACATAAGCCTAGATAGCTTGCATATACATAGATCCCATAACTTTCATAAAACTCTTACAATATTTAGAAAACTCAACCTAAAGTAATCATAATCTACACTTAACATCAAAAATACATTACTTGGCAAGAGAGTTAATCAATTTTGCTCGCATAGCCGCTTCACAGGTGACATTAACATATTTTTGCGATGGCCATGTTGTTTCAAAGGGTCTGAATTTCAAAAATACGACTCCAACACATACTCTCATTAAGTTTGGAACACGTAAGGAGAGAGACTGAATACTAATTGAGAGCTAAGAGTGATGATAGTAGAACCGACAGTTGGATAATTGACAAATGACTTACAGAACTTGGCGTTGTTTGTGCCTAAAGAGTTCAGGTGGAAGCTCATTGGCGAAGCAGATTATGTTAACATTTCTTATAATCTATAAAACTGAAGTTTGTTTGTTTGAACGCTAATCTCAAGAACTACTGGTCCGATTTGAAAAAATATTTTTGCGTTAGATAGCCCATTAATCTAGGAAGGCTTTAGGCTATACAACATCACGCCGCGACCAATAACTAACTCCACGCGAACGAAGTCGCTGGCGGCCGCTAGTGATAAATATACGTCTTCTTTCGTAATGTTAATTCTGAAGTAATTAATCAGTCTTTCCCGTTGTTTCCCGGGCCAAGGAAATATCTTTGTGATCAAAAACGTGCATGCAAATATTACAAAATATATCTATAATCACAAAGCAGAAATAGTCGACGGCTGCACGTCATGACTGTGCGTAGAAAGATTCCACTCAGCATAAAGTTAAAAACAAAAATTATTTATTCAAATTAGGTTGAGAATCAGTACTTTTTGAGCGTCAAAATTACAGAACACAATCCCCTAACACCGGCCCTTCGCCACTTCTTAGTGCTTTCGCTGGCAAGAAGAAGTGACGGAGCAAACTCCTTAGGAGCATAACGTTTGTTCAGATAGAAAAACTTGCTTTTATACAATAGTCGTTTAAATCACCTGAGTGTATACAGACCAGACATGTAAAGTAACCAGCATTACAAGACACAGAATATTAAATTAATAATTTACCATATATTATGTCAGCTAGTCACGCCAACATACCAAAAGCAAAAAAAAAGAAACAAATCATCAAAACTAAAAAAGTAAGTAAAAACTTATTTCCCAAATAGACATCTCTGGGCATTTGTATAAACTCATATAACCTGTGGGTAAGCTGTTTCTGGAAAAAATAATGATCAGCAGTGGTTACTAGAGCAAAACTATTTCATTATCTTCCACTTTCTACCCTCAGCAAAACATCCCGTTTTTTAACTAAGCTGTTCACATGTCAGTAAATCCTAATTATAATTATTAATGTCTTCATTTCATGTTATCATGTCGCATCTGTGTTATAGACTCTATCGTTCACCGTCGAAGGTTTTCGCGTGGGGTGTTAGCTCCAGGGGTGAAGCTATGGTGTTAATTATACGATTTTCTTTGAAATAAGTTAATAAATATTGGATAAGGCCCACCCTCGCTGCCCTTTTAATGAACCCGCTCGATACCTGGTCATGTTTTGCTGCACCGATCATGGAAGATGAGTTTTCTTCTTTATTATTTTGAACTCTGTGTTATTTAAGGATTCGTAAACATTTTTAGACGGCCGAAACATTTTAAATTTACGGACAACTTAGCCGTTCTTTTTACAGTCAAGAACTTAACGGTGTTCCTGCACATGTACCTAATACACAAAAAGGAAGATACTAATACTTCGGAAGTGGGAGGAACAAGTCTGCCAATGGTGATGATGTACCTACTAATTCCTTTCGTGATCCATTTGGCAGTCTCTGAACCATCTCCGAACAGAAATAGGAAGATTTGTTCAACCTGCCATTCCGTCAAGGTATCCCCGCTTTTCCTCGCCTCCCAATTCATACAATCAGAGTGACCTCTGGAGGTTCGTAAATATTCACAAAGGAGTATTACAAAAGTAACATAACACAGACCAGATAAGACAGTCGAACGAATCAAAACACCCAATTAAAATACATCAGACAGAAGCCTAATAAAAACCCATATTCATAACTCCATTGAGGTGTGTAATAAATTTGGAGAGAGCTATCATAAAAGGGCTCATACAGTACACATCTACATTACAAATCGGCCTCATCTCACGAATGATCGACGCTGACGCGTTATTAGTGCGCCTTATCTTACCGCATCTTGTCATTCAGTTTTTACGATTCATATTCATTGTTTTTGAGAGTGCTTGCTGGGTTAATGCAAAGGGGGATGCTGTAGTTGTAACAGAAGTACCAGGGTTATATGTTGGTTAAGAGAGTTATGTGTCTCTTGGGGCCTTATCATTTGCAGGGTAAGTCAAGGTGACAGTGATTAGTTACACCGCACATGGTTCAAAACCTCTTGACACTTTTTTTGTCACATATTCTTCTTAGTATGTCAAATGTTATCTATATGAACTTAGCCCTGAATTTGGCTACAGGCTCGGCATGGCGGGAATCCAGGACCTCGCTGTACCGTATGTATTGTCACGTATACGATAGTATGGTCTCATATGGACCATTGAGATGCGACTACACTTGCTGACTCATTGGATACTATACACAAATGATACACAATCGCCTGAAAGATATTTTAAGTAGCAAGTAGGGAATAATCACTCATCTGATACACTTGCAACAAACATGCAAACTAATTAAACTTAAAGGATGCAGTCTTCTGAAACTTTCCTGCATACACGAATTTAAATTTCTGTCCCTATACATTTTGCTTATGAGCACACCGATTCGGTTCGACATTTTCGTATAAGAGTCTGTAAAAACTCCATACGTTTGCACCGCATTTTCGCCAACACTTCCAAACCGTGACACATTTGAATATAATCCTTACGCGAACAGAATAAAGGTTGGGTACACCTTTCAAAAAGGCGTATAAAAGTTTGTAAAGTGCTACAGAGACTGAATACACGCTTGAATTATTTAGATAGCAATCGTGGGTCCGTATTCTGATCGTTTTTCTCATCGGTATCGGATAGGAGCACCATGTCTGTCCTTGTCTCCGCTTTAGAGATAGAGAGGGATGGCTGTATTCATAGGTGGAGCTGCTTTTGTTTCGTTTATTCATAGCATGTGTCATGAAAGTGATGTCTAATACGTTTGGGGTTGAACGTAGCGTTTGAATGTTGGCTTGAATAATGTACCTGAGGACGGCAGAGGATGCCTTCGCGAAATATTTTTAGATTAATGATCGAGAGTTTGTAGATAGTTTGAGTACCATTTTAGTAGTAATTCTGTAATATTAGATAATGAAAATAAAATTGACTACTAAGTTGGTATTGTGTTCAAAAAAATCGTTTTGTATTGTATATAATTCATCATCTGCTTAGCCAATCTTACGGTATCGGTTGCAACTGAATACCTAAATCCAAAACAATAATTATCATACAAGAATCTTTTATACTACCTCACATGCTCCATACAACTGTCGAATGATCGCAAGACATTTTTCCCCGTTGCGACTGGCCAGTCCCGGGCTTCGTAAATTAAAATGTGAATAATTAACCCAGACCTCCTCCCCCCTCTACATGCCACCCTCAGACACCCCCCACTCCAGTCACACGCCACCCAGATGTATTAGTTTTAAGCTCTCAGTTCGTATGAACGCGATTTAGGGTGATTTCAAAAGGCAGATAGTTGACCCCCTGGTATTATAATCGTGTGGATGTTTTTCGTATTTTTTGTTAATACGGTCTTGGGTGGGCGGGACCGTGGAAGCGGTTTTGGTCTCTCGAGGTATTGTTTAAATATTCCTCGAAAAGTTTTTGAGATAAGAAAGTCTCATCATTATCATCATCAACCTTTTATCGTCCCACTGCTGGGCACAGGTCTCCTCTCAGAAGGAAGAAGAAAGTCTATTAAGAAATAATTACATATCTTATCTCCTATCTGGTTTTTCAATAGGATTAATGTATTGAAATGGGAAAAACAAATCTAATTCATTTATTAATGTTTTACTTCACTGAAAGCAGTTTAGTTTATGACGAGATTTTTACGAGAATGTTTAAGTAACATCTTTTGTGCATATGAGATCTGAAAAAATTTAAAAAACTTTGATATGTATACTAAAGACGTAGTTTATTCATTAGGAAATAAATAGCACGCCTTGCAACACTTAGATTTAATCCGTGAAGATTTTGATTTCGTATTTAGTTTGTGATTTTCGCCATAAAACAAGTACTTAGCGGTTTTCACAACCTCGATTATTGATTGTGGCAAAATTTTTATTCAAATTGTTTGTGCTCACCATTCCTGATTGATTATTACGAGAGAACCACACATAGAATTCCTCACAAATACACAACCGATCTATACCAATCAACACTCAATTTCAAATAACGAACGAACTTATTACGTCACCAGCGTACACGCAATCAGTGACAAATAAAACACGAAGCCAATCAGAGGGCATAACTAATTCAATTTGCGAACGTGGCCGAACCGCGGCGGAAACGGACGAAGTGTTCCACGATCGTTAATATTGATCAGTAGGCCTAGTATGAGTTTTGATAGTTTTCTAAAACTATGATCGTCTCGTCTTGTTTCCATACATTGCACACGAGCGCCTCTAGCGGAAACTATTGCTTACTAAAAATGGCAGTATGAGTTCAAATCGAATTAAACTATTCGATTATTTTGTAAGTTTTCGAAAGGCAATGATAATTTGGCAGTATGAGTTACTACTTTGACAATACGTTTTTAGTATCCTTCAACGAAAACGAAAACTTTTGTAGTTAAATTTGTCACCTATAAATTTTTAGTGAGTTGTTAAAACTTTTATAAAAAGAAATGTCTGCCCGTTGGTATTTTGCGTGGCAAACAACGCAGGACGAAGTAGCGAACATAGAAAGGCGTGACAACATTCGTCAAAGAGAATTATTCTCTATCAGCCGTATTTCCGATACCCATTTTGTCCAGCGGTATCGGCTGACGAAAGCTGCATTTAAATATTTATGCAGCACCCTGCGCACCTAGTGACCTCCGAAGCTCGCAAAGAGTCTCACTTGAGACAAAGGTATGATTGGGTTGGGTGTACTAGTGGGAGCGAAGGAAAAAATACCGGTATGGTTTGTTTAACTTAGGTACCTAATATATAATAATTGTTTTACTTGTTGTTTTAAGGTGTTGTGTGCGCTGTTGTTTTACGCGAATGGTGACTACCAACGTGTAGTTGGAGTAGCCAACCATTTTTCGCAGGAAGCCATAAGTAGGTTCATAAGTGAAGTAACCGCAGCCCTTACTCAACCTCAAATTATAAAAAAAAATTATAAAATTTCCTAACACAAGAGAAGCAAGGGAGCAATTACAACAAAGGTAAATTTGAATACATTAATTGTTATGTTGTGTTTATTTGTTTGTATGCTTTCAAACATTTTATACCTTCATTTATGTTATAGATTTCTGAACAAATATGGTATTCCTGGAGTTGTAGGTTGTGTGGATGGCTCACATTTTAGGATTTTTAAACCTAGAAAGGATGAAGAACATATTTATTACTGCAGAAAGCATTACCACTCCCTTAACATTCAGATGGTAGGTGATACAAATACTGTAACAGAATCTTAAAAGAAATAATTCTTCATATCTAATATATCTACCTGTTTTAACTACTATTTCAAGGTTTGCGATCATGAATGCCGTATCCTTAGCATTAATGCTAAATTTGGAGGTGCCAGCCATGATGCATTTATTTGGGATAATAGTGTCATAAATTCTTATATGCAAACTCTGCATCAGACTGGTGAATCAGCATGGCTTTTAGGTTTGTTATTTATTCTCAACATTTGGATTTGTTTTTAATAAATTACTTATAATGAATAATCATTATTTGCAGGAGATTCAGGATACCCACAACATCCATGGTTAATGACCCCTTACACAGACCCAGTAGTTGGTTCAGAAGCAGAGGCATATAATAAAGTGCATAGTAGAACCAGGGTCTTAATAGAGAACACATTTGGGCGTCTTAAAAATAGATGGCGATGCGTATGCAAGGATAGAGTATTGCATTATAAACCCGAAAAGTGCGCCCAAATAATAATGGCATGTTGTGTTTTACACAACATTGCTTTGGATTTTGGTGTGCCACTTCCACAAGATGAAGTAAATGGTAAGTAGTTACTAATTTTCTCACAAGCTAGGTAATCCATTTAACGATCTAATGGACGGATGACACTAAACATACCCTCTGTGCCATGGTGGAGGGTTTGATTCCTACAAGACCAAGACCAACTACAAGACATATCTATTTTTACACCATCTCGATCCATTTATGTAAGAAATTGTTTTAATATTATTTAGTGTTATGTACGATATTACAATTTATCCACAAGGAATGCCTAAGCATTTTTCTGCCTTTGAAAGTGTATCAATGATATTTAAAATACTCATACTTAACTATTTCGTGTTTCTTTACAGTTGGTCCTGTATTCCAAAGACATGAAGTGCCACTGCAAGCAGACCAATCATTGCTCACATTAGGACGCCTAGTACAGGACCGGCTGGCTAGCATTATTTATGAGAATCAGTAGTTTAATTTTGTAAATAAAAACTAAGCAAGTTATTTAAGGTTTTTTTAATAAAATTTTCTAATATAACTAACAATTTCCCACTGAGACTGTTGTTCAAGCTCCCGTTCTCTAAGCCTTACATGCTCATTGGCAAACTCTGTAGCGAAATTCTGCCATCTTTCTTCGGTGCCAGCAAAGAGGGAAGCTGCATCAACAGGGCGTGTATGGCGGTGGCGCGGTGAGGTGCGGCGTGGGCGAATGACACGGCGAGCCCCGACTTCGATGCGTCTTGGACTCACAAGAGCGTAGTGGGGAGTAGGGGAAACTGCAACTCCCTCTATCTCCTCAACATAGAACTCCACTTGCTCCTGGCTTGTGCCTGGCCGATTTTCATTAACCGTTGCTGAAAATAACAGTTACTAAATTATGTACAAGACAAACTTTATAATACTAAAAGCATTAACAACTTATCATGGCCTTTATTTATTTAATAACTAGCAGCTGCCAGACTTCTTTCGCATGGAGTTAGTTATTTGAACATTTTATTTTAACCGCAAAAGAGTCGATTTCTATAGATACATTATTTCACTTCTAGATCATAATATACAGCACAATTTTTATATGCTCCGCTCCTCTGGGTTGCAGCTTGATTTTATAGCCAAAAACCTTCCTCGATTAATGCGTTATCCAACGCAAAAAGAATTTTTCAAATCAGACCAGTACTTCTTGAGATTAGCTTTTTCAAACAAACAAACTCTTCAGCTTTATATATTTGTATAGATTATAAAACAAAATTTATGTGGATTTGTCATAAAGTACCTACACACTTTCAACAAAATTTTATTTCAATATACATAGTTACATATTATGACTACTTACTGTTCTCAATATGGATATTCTCACGGGGAGATGTGAAGTACTGCGGTGGAGGTGGAGGCACCTGCTGCTGCTGTTGCGCTGTATCACATTCAGCTGAAGTTGTCTGTAACATGCATTAAATATTGTTTGAAGAATGTGATAGTGAAGTCTTAAGAAAGAGTGTTGTGCAATAAGTATATTTAATGTATAGAATATAAACTTGCAAAGGCAAATGGATTATTTAGTCCACACACTTTAATGCTGATTATACACAAAGCTACTAATATGTATTATTACCATTGCAAACGTTAAAGTAAAATTATATTAATAGTTACCTCAACACCAACTTCAGGTTTACTTATTAGACCTGTCGCAGCTTGGGTTCCTGTTAAGTTGAGGACCCTCTGCTCCAGGTCTGTTAAAATTAATCTACATGCAGGGCCATGCACCACCTGTTCCACTGGCAGAACGATGAATTTTAGCTGCCTTCCTTTTTGTGTTGTTCTTCAGATCACTCCACACCTTCACATGTAAATAGCAAAACAATCATTAATAACACTCATTAGTAAGCTTTAATGTAATGTTTAATTTAAAAAGCCGTACCTTTTTCCACTTTTCAACTGGCTTATAAGAACGTTGTATCCATATTGAGGACTCTGATTAGTTCGGTTCATTTATTATGAGCCGTAATGCGGCCATTTGGGCCATCTGCAAATTTATTCAAGTCTCCATTACTGCAATAATAAGGAATATTTTAATTATGAACAAATATATATTTTGACTGAATGTTTACTTAGTAAAATAAACGAAGCTATTTACCTTTCCATATACTCCACCATTACTTCGAATTGTGAAGAACTTGTTCCCGACATACTAATTACTTTTATAATGTATATTAAGTAAGTATATTTAAATAATTCAAAATCTTAAAAAAGCAAATAATTCAAATCTACGACAAAACTAACGGCGAAACTTCAAAAGTGACAGATTTAGTGTTTCTTTCTAATTTCTAATTTAAAAAAGAGACAGAAATATGCGGTGTGAAATTCGTTCAATCGAACGTTTCGTTGCACGTTATAGTTTAAACTTTATTTGAAAAAAGGAACTCGTACTACCAATATCATCGAAAACTAACAGTTTGACGTTTAAACTAAAACTTTCATAGTTTACAGTATTGAAAAACTCATACTAGGCCTACAGTATTATCCCGGATCGACGATTTACGCGAAACACCGGACTCCTACATCGCAATACATTTAATTATTAAAAGGTTTACACGGATGTAGGCAAACTGAATAAGCTAAACGAAAGGTATCTTATTATAATGAGTAGGTAATCATATTTATCTGTGTCTGTATAAATAATATCTAGTTCTAAAGAACATCTTTTCATCTTGCACCTTTATTGAGTAACACTTTTAAACAAAGAAGTCAAAATAATTTTGAATTATATCGACATAATCTCATCCATTGCTATATCTGTTCGATAAATGTGACCGCTCAATAACGTAAATAATGCAATGAACGTTGGTGAACTGTCAAACTCAACTGTCAAAAGTGTATTTTTAGTAGCAATGTTTTACTCATGTCTGAACTGTCTATGGAGTATCTTAATTTGACAGAACTACACTAAAATTTATATTCTGTACCTACTTTTCTTAATGAAATAGAAAGAAAAATAAAGTAAGTACTGAACTTAACTTTACTTTTAAAAGAATACATAATCAGCTTATAATGTTCCCACTGTTGAGAGACAGGCCTCCTCACGACTGGCACGGCTGGCCCAGTGCGGGTTGGTAGATGCCACATGACATCGAAGGTTTTGGCTCTAGGACATGCCGGTTTCCTGACGATGTCTTCCTTCACCATTTTGAGAGCAGTGGCTATGCAATAATTTACACAAAATAAAGCGCCTGATGGGGTTTGAACCTACAACTTATAAATAAATAAATAAAATGATTTTTATTTCGGACCAGATAATCCATAGAGTGTTAATAACATCAAAATGAAAAACAACTTATTATCTAGTGTTAGTACCCACCACCCTCTGTATAAACTGCTTTATAATTGGAGAGCCGAAACTCTCCGATACTGTTCTTAGGATGCTGTTCGAACTGTCTCTCACTCTCCGCAGAGTGTCGGTACGAGCAAGCGCAAACATTCCCGATGCGCTACAGCAGCGAGGAAGTCCCAACAACATCCTGAAGCCATTGTTGTATTGGACGCGCAGGACATCCAGCGACTTGTTAGTGTAATTGACCCATAGATTACCCGTGTACAGATTCTGGCAGTACGCCTTGAAAAATAGTTATTTTAACCAGGTCCGTACACCAAGCAACTACGGGCCAACATATTACACCGGACAGCAAGTGCCCTGCGCTCCCTTTATATATCTACATTGTCCTTAAGGTCGACAGAAAAAAGTGGCCTAGGTATTTAAAGGTGGATACCCTTTTAATTATTATTATTAAATAAATCGCTGCCGATAGTGCTAGGCCACCGCTGTTCTCCGAGGGAATAAGCGCTTAATAAAATACATTAAACGCTATCCCATCCATATTTACAACATCCACGACGTTCCTCGCGAAAAATGTTTGTTGTTTCCGGCGTAAGGTGAAAAGTCGGGGTTCGGATGGTGAAAGCCATTTTCACCCCAAATATTTTATTGTGATCATTTCGTTCGGTGCGTTGATTACCGGTGGGTGGAGCTGATACTGTCTACCTGTTCGTGTATTGATGGTTCTTCGTCTAAAGGAAAGAAAGTTGTTGATAAGATATTAAGAGAAATTTACACAATGTACCTATAATGATCCCACAGTTAGGCACGCAAGGCTCTTCGTGTATTCCTACGACTTCACTGTCTGTCTTCCAGGGTTTGTCAGGCAGGGAGGCAGTTGAAATATTCACAAATGATGCTTTGGTGTCCCTATTTTTTATTATAGTTATTTTATTAACGTTGCCCTATACTAGGAATTTCTCGTGTGTCATGGGTGCATTTCCAAACATATAAACTCACATACACAAACAGCCAGACCTTGAACAACTACTTGTAGGTCATGCAAATGTTTGTTCCGTGCGGTAATCGAACCCGCAACACGCAGCGCAGCAGTTAATAGACAACATCATGGAAGTGGCAAAGTTTTTATACTATTACTAGGCAGAGGACTTTGTGAGTTACCCTTCATACAAAAAACAAAATCAAATAAATATGTCTTTTTATAGGTAATGGTATACTTCCTGCGAGTCCAACTCTTTTTTTTTTTTTAGTAATTATAAACTAGCGCTTGACTGCTTACCATCAGGCGGGATTGCGCCGCCTGATGGTAAGCAGTGATGCGATCGTTGATGGTAAAGCGCGCTAGTTTATTAAGAGCCTATTCACTCAGAAAAACTGAGCGAATAGGAAGGAAGACGGCAGTTAAGTGAGGTGATGCAATGTTAAATCCAACAACACGACCAACGATGCTGCGCCAAAGGGAGATTGATATGAAGACCTTTCACGGCCAAACTCCCAACACAACAACATTTGGCGCATCGTACCCGGCACACATCGCAACACCACTGCTCAGACCCGTCTTCCGTACGGATTCACCAGACATCAAGCCGGAACACGACAAATCGCTTGGCGGCAAGTCTTTGTCTGGTGGGTGGTAACTAATGCCCGCGGCCGATGTTTTGGCCTACCACCGAGACTCGCACTTCGCCAGTTTTTTTTTTTTCTTCTAAAACTGTTTTCACTATAATTTTGATAATTTGTTCCGGAAGGTTGCTTGTAGCATTAATAAATTAATATTAAACTTACATTTCATTAATAAATATCGATGTTTCGTCACGTCGTAAAACATTGCGATATAGGGGCAGCTGGCTACTAGAAGATAATTAAGAATTACTTTTACACAACCCCCTACATCCCCATACAGAATGGTGTCAGAACTCGCATTGTTGTGGTAAACTTCTTGAAGATTATTTCATACCTGAACAGCCGTGAGATATCGATTTCTTAATATAGTGCTCTCGATGAATCGGTCTTCTAGTATAGTTGTGCACCTTGGCCTGCCATTCCCTAGTCTTCTGATTTTCATGCCGATCTCTTGAAATCGCTGGAGTACTCTTTGGACCGTGGATAAAGCAGCTGTTCTAGCAGTACTCTGCTGACTCCTTCCTTCTTGTACCATGGTAATAATTCGTGTACATTCTTCTGGAGATAATAAGATATTGGTGCACAAGATACTGTGACCAGACCATATGGCTGTTTATAATGACAGCTCGGTTTGAAACAAAAGGTAAAAATATTCTTTTATTAAAAAATTCGAAATTTGATATTTTTTAAAATATTGAGTCTTTTTAAGCTATAACTTGTTCAACTTGGTAGGTAGATGTATTCTATGAACCGCATTAAGATTTTGATGCAAAAATAAAACAATAATAATAAATATTGGGGCTCCCCATACTTAGAACTGAAACTAAATTTTTTTTTTTCTAAACCGAATAGTTTGCATGACAGACGCTTCCAAAGTGAAAAAAGGTCAAAGTATTTTATTTGTTAAACATAGGTAAACAAATGGTAAACATATGGTACATGGTATAAAATTTGCCTTGTATCTCTACCTTTTGCCTTGCAAGGCGTACAAATTAATTAAAAACAGTATTGGACCTTAAAATTAACGGTTGAACGTTTTCTTAATTTATACTCCTATCATCTAAAAACTCATTGATGGAATAGTAAGCTTTGTCAATCAACAATTTCCTAAGTTGTGACTTGAAACGATTCATGTTAGTCATACTTCTTAAATACACACCTTTTAACACTCCTCTCTGTGTTTCCTTCACCAATCCTTTACAAAGGTTGCTCTTCAGTCAGGATGGCACTCACTTGACAACTTGACTTCACCAGTGACGCTCGTTTTCAGGTATTCCTGACAGAACAGCCCAAGTCTGTCCTAGGTAGAATATTTTACGATGTTCACGTGCATTTTCTAATCTACTGAGGACATGGAAAGCTTTGGGGAAGAAATGAAACGTTGCTTTGTATACTAGGATCTGACTTAATCAATCGGTTTTTGGGGCACTGCAGTTCTAAGTTAGAGAAACAAATATTTAATGTTTCTTTTGTTTGACGTCTTATAGAAGACGTCAAACAAAAAGTATGAATATTTTCATATCAACGTGTCTGTTCCGAATGATGATTGGTATAATAATAGCTACACGGAGAGATCCAACAGGTTAAGCTGCCCTTGGCGCGGTAGATTCGTAGATGAGCGAGCATCTTTACGTACCAAGACCTCACCATGCATCGGAAAGCACGTTATGCTGTTTATTACCCACTAGGTAACTGGATTGTTGATAGGCAATAGTTTCATTTAAAAAACTGGTATTCAGCTGTTTGCTGCTCGGTGGTAGGCCATAATATCGGCTGCCGGCAGAAGTTACCACCCACCAGGCAAAGTCTTGCCGCCAAGCGATTCGTCGTGTTCCGTCGTGATGTCTGGTAAAGCCGTACGGAGAACTGGTCTGAAGTTGTGTTGCGATGTGTGCCAGGTACGATGCTCCAAATGTTTTTGGGTCGGGAGTTTGGTCGTGGAGGGGCTCCAGATGAATCTCTATCTGTCGCAGCATCGTTGGTTGTGTTGTTGGATTTAACATTGCATCACCTCGCTCAACTGCCGTCTTCCTTCCTATTCACTAAGTTTCTTAAGTGAATAGGCTCAATAAACCAGTGCGCTTTACCATCAACGAATGCATCACTGCTTATTATACATCAGGCGGGATTGCAGTCGAGTACTAGTTTATAATTATTAAAAAAAAAAAAAAAAAAAACAAAAAATCTAGTTACATTTGCCGACTTTCAAACAGAAGTCAATCCTAACGTGGTTGGGAAAATCGCGATGATTAAGTGACAAAAAATATTTAACTTAACAAAATCTCTAATGTAGTAGCTGACTTCTGTCCTGTAGCCACAGACCGTCTTCGGACTTGCTCCACCACTTCGATGGGTATACGACCTGCAAACATATTTCTTTAAAAAAAACAACTCGAAAATATAAGTTATCTCGCAGCCACCTATTAGCGGTCAAAAGTATTATAAAAATCGATCGCAACGTTCAGATAAACATGGCCGACCACATTTAAATGGTCCAGTCCTCATGCATAATTAATAAAAATAGCTCACACAGGATGATCCCTAGCATTAAATACGTTATAAATAATAGAAAGCATGATTCAAACCCCAGAGACTTGTCCCGAACAGCGCATGCATATTAACCATCACGCACAAAAATAGAATAAATTAATAATTCTATTTTTCTATTCAAACTCCCCTATTCATTAGTTGGTGTTACTACGCAAACTCGATTCAGGATTGCGCGAAAATTGTGTGTAAAATCTTTAAAATTTGATATAAATTTCTAAATGTCTTTTAAATATGTAGCATACGATGTTTTGCTCCTTGATTACTTTATTTGTACTTGATTTTAAGTTATCGGCAAAAAGTCTTAACTCTAATATTATTTCTTCTTGTACACATACAAGAATATAAAATTATATATAAAATATGTTTGTACATGCAAATATTTTGGATAAAAAAATTACAGACACATTAAAAGATTTTTTTATTACGATGCGTTTAGTGTCTCAAAAAACATTTAAATTCTTTGTTAGTGGTTCATTTTTGATTTATTGTTTTATAAATTATAAACTAGTGTTTGACCGAAATCCCGCCTGATGGTAACCAGTGACGCAATCGGTGATGGTAAAGCGCACTAGTTTATTAAGGGCCTATTCACTCTAGCCTTGAAGACACTTTCACACCGTCGGTAAATTGTTCCAGTCCCTCTATGTACGTACGTACGTAACCTAAGAAAAATTGTCATTTTTTTTTATCTCTGAAAATCAAAAACTCTTCTGCCGTAATTTTCCAGTACCCACAAAAAGCCAGTCATGTCAAAATTTATTATAAAACATTAATATCCCGTATTCCCGTCACATATAAATTTGAACAATAATAAATTAATATGTGCCGACAAATGGTATGTGTTCACAACTCATCTATAAAGTGTCGTTAGGCCGGCCGCACACGTATAAAATTGCCACCGTATATTATATTCGGTTTGTTTAATTAAAACGAGCACGAGAATTGAACCGACGACCCTGTGTAGAACACGATTTTTTATCACATATGCAAATATATCGTAAATTTTACGTACGAGTTATATTGACCTCTCCCGTATTGGGTCAAATATTTTATTTTTATTCATGATTAAGGCCCATTATAATATTTTTCTATTTTTTTTTTATGTTTAGAACACAAATTCAGAATCCTTCAGCAGCTTACAAAAGTAAGTTTTTAAAGAAACGTGGCTCAAATTTGCTACCGTCATTAGATTCGCTAATTCAACTACACTAGACACTCGTGTCGATTCTGTTGTCCACAAACTAAACTAATTTTAAGTTATGAGCATCTTTTTCTTTCCATTTAATTAAGAAAAGGATAGAAGACAACATTTTAGTTTAATCCTGTCAAATTAAGATACTCCATAGACAGTTTAAACGCGATTATACGAGTAAACATGGCGACTAAAAATACGCCAGTTTACGTCAGTGGCGCGCTAATTTGACAGGTCTAAACTAACACTTTATCTTCTGTCCTTTTCTTAATGAAATATAGAGAAAAGGATGAACTGAACTTAAATTTAATTTTGTTTGTGAACAAGGCAATCGGGGCCATTGTACAGTAGGTATGTTAAGAAAACCCTGTCCGACCCATAAGGATAATAAAGGTTAGGTAAACACATGACCAAATATAATATAAAATTTTCACATACACTGGTACACAAAAAGTTTCTGCAGCACTGGTGCCACGGCGGAACTCATATTCGTCAATAAGGCGAAATTTTAAATTTTGCATTTTGTAAATTCAAAAAAAAACAAAAAAAAAACGAAAGAAATACGGTTTTCGAGACACAAATTGTTGAGTAAATAGCTGTATAAATTTGAATTTGTATAACCAAAGAGGAGATATTTGAGATCAAAGTGGCCAGTACGACAAAACGCCAATTTCATATGTAAGGATCTAATATTTTTTTCAATATTTATAAAGTATCTAACCTAATTTGCATCTTATGAATTATTGTTGAAGTAATGAATCTAAGTCACAGTCCAATCAATCACTTAATTTCAATTTAAATTGTTACTCATATATTTTGTTTTAAACTTTGCCCCACGAATTTCTCCTGTATCGTGGGTGCGTTTCCAAACATACATACTTCCTCACATACACAAACATCCAGAGCCGGAACAACAACTTGTAGGTGCCGTTATACGCAGCGCAGCATTTAATAGCTTGACCAACCTTTTGCCCGCTATGTTAATGTCAGTTTCCAGTCGGACCTAATACAATAGAATGCCAGTAATTTCCATGGTGCGACGTCCTATCTGATATCCGCAACCCAGGTACTAAATAATACGAACCCCTTGGTAAGATTGGTTACCATACTTTTGGGTTTCTGGCAACCCGTGACGACTGTCGAAGATCTATGAATCTGAGCCGAGATCAGTGATAACCAACATACTTTCTGAATATATAATCACACATCCAAGAACTCACAACAGCAAGTGTAGCTAACCTAATCGAACGCCCCATCATAATATCATAAGCAGCTTATAATGTTCCCACTGTTGGGACACAGGCCTCCTCTCAGTGAGAGGGAGTGGGCCGTATTCTACCACGCTGGCCCAGTGCGGGTTGGTAGATGTCACATGTCTTCGAAGTGTTTAGCTGATTTCCTTCACCGTTTTGTGAGCAGTGGTCTCCCCATGCGCCTGTCATAACTTACCCACAAACTCTTTATTATGTTTTTTTAGCTGTACGGTGATTCGTGTTATTCACTTGTTTTGAAATCACAATCCATTACTCAGTCCATAAAACAGCTCCTTCAAAATAAAAATATTTAATATTTATTGTATTTGCCTTTCAATATAATTCATCGAGCTTCATTACCATAACATACAAACCTTTTGTTCATTACTCGATATATCGTCCTCGTATTATCGGCGTTAGAAACAGCCAATCGCACAGACCACCGGCCGTTCAAATAATCGTAAATTCACCAACGGACAAAATATAATAAATTGCCGATGAGATCTGTGCGTACACTTCAACAAAAAAAATTGCGTCCCAAAAAATCTAACGTGGTATCTTAAGTCAAGGGAATAAAGATGAAAGTGGAACGTCATAAGGGTTCAGGGATAGAAGAGTGGTTACCGATGAGTCTATATTTGCACTCTGAACCCTTTGTTGTCGCCTTTTTTCGGTTGTTTCCGAATAAAGGCTGATAGAACACGTTTTTCAAATCATTAAACAGTTTCAACCGCGGACGCGGTTGCGGGCAAAAAGGAGGTTTGTGGCCAAAAAAAGGAGCTGGAATAAAAATTGCGAAGCGTTGGCCTCGGACGAAGTGATCGTTGTTTTGCCACGATAATACATAATATAGTGCGACTCTGTGCTGTTGATAATGTTTCCCTGATCGATATTTTTTAAATAAAAAGGGTAGGACAAAAAATATCACGAAACCAGTGAAAGAGTTTCTGATTGGTAATCAAAAAAGTATAGTGGGGTAATGGCGTAATACAGTAACAGTTGCAATAGTTTTCATTTTCACAATTCAACCACATTTACTGCTTTATTCATATTGTTGAGCATAACAAATTTTTTTACGCAAATAGAGTCCAGCTCTCCATGGAGCACGGACCGTTTGGATAAGTAGCTATAAGCAAGTACAGGCGAGCACATCAAGCTACTAAAATTGACAAATTTCTTTGTTAGATTTTCAACTTTATCACTAAAGTATTAAGGCTCAATGTTGATTGGGAATATCTGTTAGTTTTGGGTGGCTTGTCTGCTGTCGTCCGTGCCTAATTTAGACTATAAGTACCTTTTCAGATGGCGATTTTCAATTGCTATTCCGAACAAAATTTTCACCTCCATTATTTATCACTAACTTCGTTGATTACTACGAAATAAAACTGACCAGCTATAGCTATATTAGAGAGTAAAAACAGAACAAAATAATTACAAAATGTAAGCATATTTTTATTTTAACTTACATAAACTTCAGGCAGAAAAAACTCTTTTTAATCGTCAAGTATCAAAACCGGCTACTCCAACATTTTCGCAGCCAATACTTTACGTCACATGTTGGATCGACACTTGACGCGGCGTTTTTCTGCTAAACGCGTGTAAACGACACACTCTCCGATTCGCTTTTGCAAACGTGTGGGAAACGTACACTGTGTTCAAAATCAACTGTTTGTTTAACTGTTAAACAGAGTTAATCAAGTGATTGGGAAACGGTTTACTTGCGATTTTTTCTCTTCTGGATTACATTTTAGGATGAGTTCCGAGGGTTTTAAGGCCAGAGACTGCTTAACATGAATGTAAGCGAAAATGGTATGAAATAAACATATGTATTTTAACTTCTTTTTTATTATACTTTCTAGCCGTGGGTGTCTATTTTTTCGTTCGATTATTTAACTACATTCATTTATTTATTAAATAAATAAATGTACTTAATTTTTCGCACAAAAAAGGTACAAAGGCGGACTTAATGCCTTAAGCATTCTCTACCAGTCAACCAAGTTAAATGGTGGGTGCTTTGATTGAGAGGAACAATGATAAACCACAAAAAAGCTATTAAATCTTATTATTATACCTAAATTGTGACTACATATTCGGTAACAATACCATAAAGGTTGTGTTGAATTGTTGCTTATTATCGTATGTGATTTTTAAGCTATATTGTGTTCAAATAATAAAATAAACAGGCAATGGAAATGTGTATCTTACGGCCAATTTTAAGTCAACGCCAAAAATTTGATACACAGTATTTTTATCCTGTAAAGAAGAGCCAATACCTCGGACTAGCGGCTTCACACTTCTCCACAGCCATTTTAGGTAATGAAAACCATTTGCGTCAATTATTTCAGGCGCCCGGTCGTCACCAATAACATGAGACTATTATTCAGCAAAGGGCTCACCATTACCTCATTTACACCGTGCTATATGGCGCAAATTACTCATTATAGAAGCAATTTGTTTATTACTGCTAACCGATGAAGGGATGGAAGACCAACGGTAACGACCATGTCCTACGAGTTGTACCTAGGTCGTCGCTTTAAACCCAGACAGGAGTTTTACTTTGTATAAATAATGTCGTCACCACCGACAGATATATGATGGAACACATTGTGAGGAAAAGTAATCTTCTTCATCTCAGCGTTAATCCCAGTCGTATCCGAAGCTTTTCAGCTTTGGAGTCTAGGGTCCGCTTTACCTTTCTAACTGCTCATTTTGGCTAAACTTCGATATTTTCCATGAAGCGACTGCCGTCTGACCTCCACAACCCGAAGGCGATATCGAAGCATTGCAGTTAGACCAATTGTAGGACTTCTGACGGCTCCAACAACCCGTAACGACTGCCACTAGATGTTTGTATGGCAACCGGGACCAACGGCTTAACGTGCTTTCAGAGGCACGACCAGACCAGCGCAAATATTCATATTCATGCATACAAATATTTGTACTGCGCTGGGATCGAACCCGCGCCTCCTTGCGCAGCGGCCGCGTTCGCTACCGCTACGCCATGGAGGCTGATTGTGAGGAAAAGTAATGTCCTAGAATAAAAAATTCGAAGACGTGCTACATCCACACACCCAATGTGTGACTTGATATGACAGACACAAACATGCTACATCGTAGATTATAGCCCAGTTTCTCTTGAAGAGAGGTGGCCAGTATACCAGAATAAATGAGTATGGTGTAAGAGCCAAAATTTTAAACTGACAACTACTAACATTAAATCAAAAACTTGCTGGGCGTAAGATCAAGGATTGAGGTGCAAGGTGGGGCGATATATGACTACACAGATCGATGTCTTTTTTCCCAAAAGGCCATAGGGTTATATGCTAAAAGCCACATAATACACCTGATACATCAAGTTTGCTATCTGATTTCAAATAAAAATTAAATAGAAATTATGCCTCGCGGCTGCACCAAAAAGGCCCAGTTCAGCAAAATGTCAGAGGCTGGTTTTTACTAAATCTGTATGTGTGTAAAATACGATGATCGATAAACAGTCTATACCAAAAACCCCAAAATTTTGATCATTGATATCAATTCCACTACGATAACACCAGAAATTGAAATGTTGGAAACTAGATGGTTATAAAATATTGTTCAGAGAAATGTTATAACATGTAGTACGTCACTGGCAGACTGCAAGACACAATAGAAGTTTAGATTGGAAGTTGACACCAAACCTAACGTCAATTTTGGCGATCTTTATGAAAATAACGATAACCAGAATTGAACTACCAAGTATTCAAAATAACACTTTGAACAAAACCACGCAGATTACTTTCCTATAACTTACAACATAACTCAAAAAACAATACATTACACGAACCCACCCCAGTTTAAAAGCCCAAAACAAGAAGAACAATATCTTCCGTGACATAAAATTCGAAAAAAAGTTTAATGGGACCAAAATCCTGGCTCCAATAAAACATAAAAATACCCCAATATATTAGACGAAATTGATATTGTATAGATGATCCCTATTATAACGGTGGTATGAGCACAGTACCCTGTTTTGCATATAGAAAACCGATTCTTTTTTTGCTGGAAGTTTTTGAGGAACGATGGAAAAAGTGCAGTGGACTGCGCGCAAGAATTAATGGTGTGAAACTTCGGACCGAGCCGTCGTGGGAGCCGGTTATACGGCACGGGCCAAATTTATGTACGTTCACGATTCCGTAGCTGGCTTGTTTTTGGGAAAATTTTTGCTGATCGTTTGTTAGCCTTTGAACATTGATTAAAGGAGTATGTTGAATTACATATATTATAGTGATAATAGACTGGGTGCCATTTCATTTCCTCGGGTAATTAGAAAAGCTGCCAATATCTTTATCATTAAAACCAAAAGAAGTCAAGCGTTTTGAAGACTTCATAATCTTTTTCCAACAATAGGATAAACATTCTATACCAAGAACCATAAAATATTGGACTCCCTAACTTTGACATAATTTGTCTTCCGTCTTTAAAGCCTTCACAAAAATTGTAACCTAATTGTAGTCAGAAAGGCAGACCATCGATCACGGACGAAGCCGTCATCGCATTCAATAAGAATCTGCATCAAACGATTGCCACAATCAATCCTCATTTGCCGAGACGCCGAAAAAATCAGCCGACGAGAAGCCACAGATGGCGGAGTATTTTTAATAGTCGCCAAGAACTCGCCAGTCACCAACAGACAAATCTACTGTAATTAATGACTATGAGGGTATTTTTTTTTACTCCGATACCAATAAAGGAGACATTACTGAAGGGACAAAACAAAACATTGCGCACGGTGTCGAACGAAAGGAGAATTTATCATCTAGACGGCACCGGCAGTCGGCGCACCCGCCAATGTCCATTTGGATAATGCCCAACGCGATTAAAAATATAAAAATACCCCCACCCGACCCCTGTGGGGAGAGGGGGGGATTTGACGGAGGACATCGCGCTGAGGACACAAAAGGATTATAAATGAGAAGGAATTTTAGATAATATTTGTACGTTGGATGTGGATTGTAATGTCGGGAGAGATCGGCCGGCGGGGCCGCAAGCGTGGGGCCGGGGGCGCCTTCCGCGATCCGCACCTAATGAGTGTTTGTATCAATTTGTTAGTATTGTATTTGAATATTTTTATACGTTCGTTACAATTTTAATCCCTTGTGGTTGTGGCAGACTCGATCGATGTTTTTTTTAATTCTCGGTCGTTTGATCGCCGGTTGCGTTTGTGTTGATTAAAGGCGTTGTTCGAGGTTTTAGGGACCCATGTCTCGACCACACTCTCTTTTTATACTTTTTTACTTGTGTCCGACAATTTGGATGGGTGTAGAATATTAAAAGTGTGATTATGTTGTGACTGCCTGTTGGACACTCATTACGAGTGATGAGCCCGTTATGGATGTAGTTCATTGTTCACATAACGAGCCCCAACTTTAACTAGGCACTGAAAATACCGAAATTTCCTAATTCCGGCGGGCGTTATAAAAAATTAATTAATTCTAATTACTCTGTAGACATTAAAAAATACAATTCGCTCGTGTAGGACCCCACGATAGTATAAAGGGTCAGATAAACATGGAAAAAATATAATTCGTATTCATAATTAATACATTTAAAAAATATTATATTTTCCAGGGAGTTTTTAGACTACGGAGGATGAATCCGAATGAGCGAGAAAAGAATAACACTGCTCTGAGCGGGCGACACTCGGTGTTTTCAATTCATTATCTCGAAAACAAAAATTTCATTAGCCCCGAGATTTCCTTTTTAAATTTAATTATTCATATTTAAATTAAACAAAATATAATAGAGGTCCGCCAGAGAAAAAAGCGGCTTTATCGTATCATATTTTATTAACCGAATTTATAATTCTACGCCGATTCGAGTAAATCCCCTACAGTGGGTAGACGGAGGGGGTTGTGGGCCTCTCCCTGGGAAATATTTATGAATGCCAAGCAGAAAAATCCACAATAATATTTCAGGGTGGACGTCGGCCGCGGTCTTTACTTGCCAGCCCTGATCTATTTAAAAAAAGGCCTCCCGGAAGGACAAAAGGGCTGCGGGGTGCTCGTAAAAAAACTGGACACGTATAGAGGTTACCGGCCGTCCGGCCGCTTTGTCTGATTCTTATTTTTTACCGGATCGGATCCTTTTCGCCGTTTTTTATCGGTTTTTGTTCCGGAGACACTACGGACCGGGTCGGATACCCCGTTTGTTCTAATGTCATCCCATTTGTAATTTTTACGTTTCACTGTATGTGTATTTTTTTTAGTTGACCGCCTAATGGTTACCCTTTTCTTTGGTATGTAAAAATTGTTTGATTTATATTTTGGTAGCTGACCAGTGACAGTTTTCTTCGGCTTCTATTTTAATTTTATTCATTCTACATTTAGTATATCAAGCGGAATTCTTGTATTCATAGGGTAATTCTCATAATTTTAAAAAAGTTCACAGTCTGATCTCAGTCTCAATCGATAAAAAATATTTATTATTTCCCTGCTTTTGACAAGCTTTGAACATTTGTTTGTCACCGACATAAGACTGCGATTTTGAATTGAAATTTTAGTTTTATGTAGCTATGTATTAGTTTCATAGGCCTAATACATTCATGGCCATATAACAAAACATTGACATTGCCTTTTCCGAATTGTTGTAATATCTAACTGAACTAAGTCCGCCTCTAATCTACGCCTTATATCTCTTAAGGTATGAAAATGTAAGTCTTCAAAAATATTTAGGTAATAGTACCAATTTGTTTAAAAGTGCCATTGTTATAATTATATTGTTATCAATGTTGCTTATTTTAATTATGTTATTTGTTACTTAAATATTTTAACTACTTTAGTGCATAATTTTATTATATTAATCTTGCTTGAAATCTTCATTAGTTACCTGATTGTCGAAATAAAGTTAATTTGTCCAATCTGTGTTTTATCATGGTAACCCTAAAACTACAACCAACGTCGAAATGATTACAATTGAACAAGTCATCAATTTGCCTTCGGCATTATACATAACTGCGAGCGTTTAAAAACTGACGACGCCGTATGTAAACGGCGGAATTATACGGTTTGCCTGCGACATATACAGTATACATACTTAAAAATCATAATCAGCCGTAGTGGACCGCAAACCAGTACGCAGGATCAGTTTGGATTGGTAGATGTCACATGTCTTAAATTTTTTTGTTCTAGGATATATTGGTTTCATCACGATGTTTTCCATCGCCGTTTTGATAGCAGTGGGGATTAAACTATTTTTTCTTTTCTTTCTAAAGGAAAAATATATTTTCTCTCTTTTATCATTCAATAATTAAATAGTTTAGCCTAGTTTGAAAGAAAGCGTGAGTTCGTAAATATTGTTGAGACAGCAAATCGACATCGACGATATACGGTTGCAATTTGTCGCCTTTTCTATGGAGAAGAACTGGCAAGAAACTCCAAAGGGATTGAGGATAGTGTAGACCTATCAACAAGTACCAGGTACTTAAAAAAATAGTGTATGAATGTAGTCTACAAGGCCTCCAACGTTCTCACATTCATAAAATATAATCTATCCAGCAAATATCAGTAGGCAACCTATGAATGCAAAGTTGTACACAATGAACGGGCTGCGGTAACTGAATCCCAAACATGGCCGGCAATGGGATTAGCATCAAATTGGACGTGTAGCATGCGCTGTGCCGCCGCTGGCGGGACCTATTGATAGACATTGTAATTGTGAAGTAAACGCTTTTTGAAACACTGGGCTTTTTGTGAAGGTTTGGATAGCTGTCCAGCTTCATCCGGAGGTAAACTGTTTGGATTAATTTATTACCTTACAACCACAAAGCAGTTCAGCAGTAGTATAGGATAATATAGTATGATAACGTTTTGATATGGCTTGTTAGTATGGCAGGCATGTCATATCAGTCGAGTTTAGGATTCAAAAGCACATGAAGTTAACTTATTTCTAATATACTATAACTTTAAATAATAACTTGGTGGCTTAGTGGTTTAAAACACCAGCCTCTCAAGTATGAGTGTGAGGCTACGATTCCAGGTCAGGCAAGTACCAATGTAACTTTTTCTAAGTTATATGTACTTTCTAAGTATGTCTTAGACACCAATGACTGATTACAAGGTGAAGGAAAACATCTTGAAGAAACCTGGACTTTAAGTCTGAAATTGCCAACCTGCATTGAGCAAGCGTGGTGATCACGCTCAATCCTTCTCTGTATGAGAGGTGATTTCATTTCATTTCACCTGTGCCTAGCAGTGGGACGATGCAAAGGTTGCTGATGATTATTTATAACTTACATGAGTTCCTCAATTCGACTTTAGAAAAAACTATTATTTCGATAGCAGTTATTTAATCGTTCCCATGTCCTTTATAAACCCTTCGCCAATGACGACCACTATGCGTCACTATTTCAATTCAATTTTTAATATGGCCCAAAAACCTCAAAAAAATATACAACATAAGTCTACCCACAAAATAAGGGCATTCATTTTGCCTTGCTTCTTTACCTTCAGTTCGGAATCACAAACCCCATTTTAATATTAAAGAAGTAAATCCAACAAGAAGGCGAGTTCTAAACGCACGATTAATCCAGACCGCGTTCCCGCCAAAAAAAAGGAGAAAAACAAAATGGCCGGCGAATAATCAAATTATTAGAAGGCCCACGTGAGGGCGCCGCAGTCTTACCGCTTATTAATCATAGATGTAATGGATGTTACCGTTTTTTTCGGACGATGTTCTCGGCTTGTTTTTGCAGTGTAGATGACTCGTCTATGTCAGTTTTATGTCAAAATCCATATAATAATGTATGCCTGATCAACAGCTAAACAATTAAATGCAATATTTCATTGTTGCAATAATATTACCTTGCTATTGTTAATTATGTCGCGACCTACCTTATTAAGTACCACAAAATAACATTTAGTAGTTGTTGAGGCCTTTTAAACATGAAGTTATTATAATATATGGACTTTGGCCTGAAATTCCACTAGTGGCTAGTTCACTAAAGATATGAGTGATTTTTCGATTGATTTTCCTTGGAATTGCTTATAGCAAATCATAGTTCTTAACTTGATCCTCTGTAACCTAAATTAATCGACATTATTGTTGTCTTTTGTTGCCACCATCTTAGGAATCAAAAATCATATTAAAATTGCACTCTGTAACAAACAATTAGTGGCTTACATCCAAGATATAAAATTAAAACTTAATCAATAACATTATTATTATTTCTAAACTTTGCCTTACATTGGGAATTTTATTTATTATTTATTTATTAAAACTTTATGCACAAGGAAAAACATTGTACAATGGCGGACTTAATGCCTTAGGCATTTTCTACCAGTCTACCTTAAGGTGATGCAGATAAAATATGGTATTGCTCCTGTATCGTGGGTGTGTTTACAAACATATAAATTTACATGCACAAACAGCCAGACCCGGAACAAGTACCTACTTGTGGGTCATACAAATATATTTTTTCCGTGCGGGAATCGAACCCGCGACACGTAACCGCAGTAGTCATCGCTTAACCACTGCGCCAACCGTGTGGTTGAAACGGTCGGTCGAGTGAACACGTACTGACGTGATATACATATGTATTATGTAGATAAAGACATCTACATATATCGTGACAGTACTTGTTGTGTGGGAGCCCCCTTAAATTTATATTAAATTCTATTTTAATAGAATAATTTGTTGTTATAGTCGTAACAGAAATACATCATTTGTGAAACTTTCAAACGTCTACCTGTTATGTTATTAATATCACCCAAAAAAGAAACAACCAAAATCCACTAAAATATTATAAGTAACATCAAGAATGAACCAAAAAAAAAAGAAATGCTAAATTAAAACCGAACTGGTCCCAAAACCTTTTTCTCAATGGTATGAACCTCACCAGAAGATTAACTTTGCAACCTCACCACCAGTTAAATTAATAATATTATATTCTTTACAGGAGCTACTCGCTAGATGAAAGGTTCTTGTACTGCCAGGGTGAAGTGCGCCGGGTACACTGGCATCCAGCATCACTGTCACATGTGTTCGTGTTGGGTTCTGATAACACTATCAGGTAAGTCACTCTGATGTTAAGTGATTTTTATGTTTTAGTCTTTAACCTAAACTAACCTAACTGACACACAAGAAATGTACGCCGCAATTAATCTCTAAGAGATTAATTTGCGGACTATTTTCTTCTTGTTAGTCTCTTTGCTTTGTGAAAAAAAATAACAATAATATTTTTGAAAACAGGTCTGCTTGAAAGACGACGGAGCAAGAAATAGGACACTGTTGGTATATCAAAACCAGCTACTGAGTAGCTAAACCAAAAAATGCTGCTATTTTGGTTTACCGACATGATGACAAATATTCATTAATGGATGCTTGGATGGAGCTTTAATGTTTACACAATAAAATTCAGTTTACGTTACAACTTCAAAGATTTTTACAACTTTTTCAATAGAGCTTGCCAATGAATTAAATTAAAAAACCAAAGAGTCCACAAACTATCCCGTGGGTTCACAGTATACAAGTTTTGTTTCGATATAAATCTCATTATCCTTGATATCTAATATATAAAGTTCTCGTGTCACGGTGTTCGACATTAAACTCCTCCGAAACGGCTCGACCGATTTTCATGAAATTTTTTGTGCTTCTCCGGTATCTATGAGAATCGGCCAACATCTATTTTTCATCCCCCTAAATGTTAGGGGTAGTCCACCCCAAAATTTTTAATTTCTATTTTTTTTATGATACAACATACAAAAATACATACAATCCCCAATTTTCACCCTTCTACGATCAACCCTTATTTTTTAATAGCCATTTTAGTAATTGAATCTATTATTTATATGGCAAAACAACGTTTGCCGGTCAGCTAGTATTTTATAAATATTCGTCGACTTTTTGCTAGATGATCATGTCATGTCTGATGTCACTACTAGATATGGACTAACTGTTTTGTTTGAACTCATATTTGTAAACTAACTGGAGGTAATGTTTCTCGCAATCATGTTATTAAAAACTTGGTGATAATCTGTGAACCGGCTTACTGTAAAAGCTGGACAATAAACTATGTTTGTTTTTTTTTTCTATTAGAGGACTTAATAATAGTCGGCTGAATTCGACCAAATCTCGCCCATTACAGACTCTACAACATAGCCTTGAAAAAAGGCCCCAAACTAGTGCAGGTCCTGTCCATCGGGATCAAACCATCAGGACAACTTGCCGGCAGGAACCTTCTGGACAGTTTGGGCGATACGGCAGTAGACTTCACGCCCATACCTGACTCTGAGACCCTGCTGATCTTGAGGGGCAACGGGGATGTTTATATGATGGAGTGTGAGCTTGATCGTAAGAGGTAAGACGAAGAACTTTTATGAAGTTTATTTTACAATGCCTGGGCGTTAATATGCAACATCGCGTTTTATATCATCATCATCATCTCAGCGTTTATCCCGGTTGCATCCGTGGCTTTCGCGTTGGAGCCCGGGGTCCGCTTTCCTGCTTAATTTCCTCCATTTCGCGCGATCTTTAGCATCCTGTGGTGTGAGATTGTCAACATCGCGTTTTATATACTGGCCCAAATTCTCTTGTTCACAAACTAAACAAAATTTATGTTCAGTGCCGCCACGACTTACAGTTAGGCACTGTAGTTTGTGTTAATAATTTCATCACAACTGCTCTCAAAACGGTGAAGGAAATCATCGCGAGGAAACTGGCATGTCCTTGAAAGTGAAAGTTTTGCGTATGAGTGTCAATGTCTGATAAGAACATGGAACAATCGATGAATATTCTGTGTGAGTAATGATATGGTTAGAAAGTGTGTGACTACAATAAAAAGACAAGATGACCATTGATAAAGAAGTATGGTGAGAAAAAAAACGTATTTCGCGGAAACTAAATAATATACAGGGTGTATCTGACATCGTAACGCAAACTTCACGAAGGCCTCTTGCCACTAATAAAATTATGATAGTCATTTATATCGTTAACTAGCTGACCCGGCGAACATTGTTCCGCCTTAAAGGCAATAAATATCACATGATCACATTTTTTACTTTTTCAATTGGGAACATTGTAAATAAAAAAAACAATATTATTATTTCTAATTGAAATCAGTTCCTAATTGAAAAGTAAAAAAATCCATGATTTTTTTATTTGTCATTTATTTATTGTAGCACCTTGTGAAAGAAATTATGAATTTCTACCTGTGCTTCGTAAATTATCTAGCTGTTGATCTCTGAGATGTCGTGGTGGCCTAGTGGTTAAAACACCAGCCTCTCTTCTATGAGTGCACGGGTTCGATTCCAGGTCAGGCAAGTATCGATGTAACTTTTCTAAAGTGATATGTACTCTCTAGGTATATCTAGGACACCAATGACTGAAGGTGAAGGAAAACATCTTGAGGAAACCTGGACTTTATAAGTCTGAAATCGCCACCCCGCATTGAGCAAGCGTGGTGATTACTTTTAATCCTTCTCTGCATGAGAGGAGACCTGTGCCCAGCAGTGGGACGATAAAAAGATTGATGATGGTGATGATGATCTCTGAGGTTTGTTCGCCGATTTCGCATTGTCAACGGAGCAGTTTCATGGACTGCCGCCTCCCTTTGCTCTTGTGAGTGAGAAGAACGAAGTCGAGTCATACACAGGCGGCGCTCTTCACGTGCAATTTCTTGCTCTTCTTCACTGTTTTCATTCAGAATGTTTCGATTTCCTCTTGCACTACGGCATTAGATGATTAGATTAAGATTTGATGGTCTTGGTCGCGGCATGGTATTTTTATTGATGATAAATGGCACAGCAATACAATATTAGAAATTTTGAAGTTGAAGTTGGCTTTGTGGTTTTTTATTAGAAACTTTAAACCAGCAGAGAGTATTTATATTCTTTGCTTTAAACAATTGCATCAACCGTTTAGATTTTTTTTTAAATATGCTCAGCTGTCATTTGCTTTTCGTTATGCCATTTTTGGTATATGAATCGCTGACTTACATTTTGAATGAGTTGGTTTGTTATTCCATGTCAGTTGCGTTTTGTTATACCACGCCTTATGTCACGTCAAATGGGAATGACGGGAACGGGTTCTTAGCTACCTCCCACCAATATTCAGCCAAATCGGTTCAGCCATTCTTGAGTTTATATATAAATAGTGAATAAGCAACTGAATCGATTCCAATAATTTTGACACCATGTTATATTTTGTCCCAAATACATTTAGAAATTGTTATAGTATAGTTACCGAGTGCGCCACGCAGCTTACGATACATCACAGTATTGCGCGCGCGCAACAGCTGACGCTAGAGGTCAACGCACCGCGCTCGCTCGCCCGCGGATCTTTGACCATATTTATGTTGGGACAACCAAGTAGAATAGCAAGCTTATAACTTTGTGGTTTTTCATTATATCTTTTTGAAATGTTTTACTTAAAAATACTGGACACGTGTTTCCTACTTTGTGGAGGTGCAAGGTACCAGGGTAGCACAAAAGTGTAGGAGAAGTCGAAATAATAAACCTCATTCATTCATCATTATCAAATCATCATAATACATGAAAGAAGCTTTATTGTGTATAGTTTATTGACGTGCAATGTACCAGGGTAGCACAAAAGTGTAGGAGAAATCGAAGCAATAAAAAAGCTCATTCATCATTATCAAATCATCATAATACATGAAAGAGGTTTTATTGTGCATAGTTTGTGGACTTGCAAGGTACCAGGGTAGCAAAAAAGTGTAGGAGAAGTCGAAACAAAGAAGCTCATTTATTCCCAAAGGAACGACGGGGAGCGGCATAGAAAGTATCCTATGTCCTTCTCCCAGTTCTTAGCTACCTCCTTACCAATTTTCAGCTAAATCGAGTCAGCCGTTCTTGAGTTATAAATGATGTAACTAACACGACTTTCTTTTATATATATAGATGAGCGGTTACAGAAATAACAGTGTTTAAAAAAATATGTCGGCTCGGCCTTTGAACGTTGCAAGCGTGCCGCCGCGCGTGTTTGTGGGTATGTCGTTGTCCCCTGATGTGAACTCTATTAAATCATCTGATAGGATACTTTTTCGAGTTATGTTCACATTGCCTTTTTTGTGTAATTAGCGAATTAATTATTTTTGTACTTTAAAATCTTATTAGGGTTATAAAAGTATAGCAATTATGAACGGTTTAAAGTGAAAAAAACTACATATTATTTTTTTTTTAATCAGGAAAACCACTGGGGGGTTCAGAATCATGTACTGGATCCATGGTACTCGTTTCTGCGTCGATGTCAGATACACCCTTTATAAAGAGAAGAATGGTGCCAGTATTATGTGTCTTGCTTTCTTTTGCCTTTAACTAGAATTCCAAATATCGTTTTAGGGTACCTCAAAATTGCTATTAATGATCTAAGTAGGTTCGATTGCCCGAGTTTACTTGTTCACCAAGTGGTGAGAATGTAATAAAAAAATTGTCATATCCACCCCTCGTGTAAATGATGCTTAAACACAAAACCGAAATGAGTTTCTTTTGGGTATTTTTAGAATACCTAAAATTTATGTTACTGAAATAGGTTTTGGTATTTTTCACTTCTATCTTTCTTTATTTCAGTCCTCTCCATCCGAAGCTATCAGGTCCCCTGGCCATGTACCCCCCAGCTGACGATAACTACGGCTCGGAGTCGTGTTCCATCACAGCTTTAGGGGGAGGTGACACCCCTCCACTGGTGGTGGTCGCGACCTGCTCAGCAGCACTGTACCACTGCCTTTTGCTGCCTAATGTAAGTAAAAACTGCCATATTCCAAAATTTGATTTAGATGCAAATCAGACGGTTGAGTTCCTTTTTGTGGATAATGCCCAGATTATTCTAATAGAATTTGTTTCTTAATAATAATAACTGCGTGGTTTGGGCGATCCGGTTAATCTACGGTTGCCGTGGATGGATGATCATCATCACATGCTAAGACCCTTCCGTGCCTCGAAAAGCACGTTAAGCAATGGCTCAACGTGCTTTTGTTTTGTGCAATGATGATGATGATAAACCGGCACTTATTAGTCTCGGTTCATCATCATTTCAGCCTAAAGACGTCCACTGCTGAACATAGGCCTCCCCCAAGGTTCTTTACGACGGCCGGTCCTGCGCCTCCCGCATCCAGTGGTTTCCCGCAACCTTCACCAGGTCGTCGGTCCACCTTGTCGGGGGCCTACCTACCCTGCGTCTTCCGGTGCATGGTGGCCCCTCGAAAACTCGTCGGCCCCATCGGGAATCGGTCCTACGGGCAATGTGCCTGGCCCACTGCCAGAGTTTTACCAAAGGATATCGTTACATTACCTGGGAACCGGGTCATGGAGATCTAGCCAGTGACATACTGGTACTTAGCTGCATGCAGTTAGACTGCAAGGCTATCCCAACATAGTTGATAAAAGGCAGGCTATTGATAATGCTTCTTCTTCTTCTTCTTCGTTTCGTTCTTGACAGAACAGTCGTGGTCACTATGACTGATTTCGAGACGCTGGTGTAGCTCGCCGCACGATCTCTCTCCATCTATGTTGGACGACAATCTGGAGCATTCATTTACAGATTATGCTTAGATTATACTAATTTCAGTATAAGCTTCAGTGTCAAGTTATTCACATTGATTGCTGATGAGGATCAGTGTTTTAATATATTTCAGTAAAAATTAGTCTTCAGGTCATAAATCGTGGAAAAAAAAAACATCCTAAAGATCATTCAGTTACGAGGAAAAGCTATCACAATTATTCCCCAGACTTTTACACGGGGTGCTAGGGATTTGCATTCAGTATATGGTTCTATACTGAAAAAGAAGTTCTGTTGCGTTACCCACCTCCGCCAGAAGAAGGAGTAAGTAGTGGGAAGAGTTTTAAGGTATATATATTTTTTTGCTGTAATATTGTTCTTCTGCCTACAGAAGTCCACTGCTGGACAAAGGCCTTCCTCAAGGCATTCCAAGTTGGGGGGTTTGCCATAATCCCCACGCTTGCTTGTCGGGTTGGGGATCGCAGTACTTTGATATTCCACAAGAGAAGCGCTTCCCTGGTGAGAATTCCCTTGTCGCCTCTTACGACACCCACGGGAGGATATGGGATGGTACTATTCTAAACCCAGTGCCACACAGAGCACGGGGCTGTAATATCAATAAAGGCAATTTTCTTTTGTTCTTGTCTACAAACAAGGATTATTTGTAACATTCATAAGCAAGAGTCAGAAGTTTTGATAGGTTCATGGCAAAAGACTTAGTCCATATTACATGAGACATTCACATAACTTAATGTTGTATAACCTCGGCTGCCGGCAGAAGTTACCAACCACCAGGCAAAGTGTTGCCGCCAAGTGATCCGTCGTGTTCCGGCATGATGTCTGGTGAAGCCGTACGGAGGACGGGTCTGAGCAGTTGTGTTGCGATGTATGACGGGTACGATGCCCCAATTGTTGTAGTGTCGGGAGTTTGGTCGCAGAGGGCCTCCAGATTAATCTCCGGCGCAGCATCGTTGGTCGTGTTGTTGGGTTTAACATTGCATCACCTCGCTCAACTTCAGTCTTCCTTCCTATTCACTCAGTTTTTTTTTTTTTTAGTTAATAGGCTTAAGCTAGCGCGCTTTAGCATCAACTGCTTACCATTAGGCGAGATTGCGATCAAGCGCTAGTTTATAATTATTAAGAAAAAAACGTTACATTAAGTATCATTTCTGTTTGCAGCCATCGGAGAAAGAAGACGGCGACAGTCACGCCCTCTACGTCGTCGAAGCTGTTGAATTGAACATGGTTCTAAACCCAGACGATGATATGCAGTATTCTTATCCAGTTCACCTCTATCCGGTAAGTTAAAATACTTTAAAATTGTGATGTTTTCAAAAAGCCACTTTAATGTTTAAAAATACAGTTTAGTTTTTGATATTTTTCAACATTTCCGATCGAATCGCTGTGTGGTGTTTCAGTCGGACAACAATATGAGTGACTAAGGTGAAGGAAAACATCTTGAGGAAACCTGGACTTTAAGTCTGAAATCGCCAACCCGCATTGAGCAAGCGTGGTGATTACGCTCAATCCTTCTCTGTATGAGAGGAGACCTGTGCCCAGCAGTGGGACGATAAAAAAGGTTGATAATGATGATGACACTAGCGCGCTTTTCAAGCCTAGTTTATAATAATAAAAAAAAACGGGATAAAAAGTATCCTGTGTGTTAAATAAACCATCTGTGTGCAAAACATACAAATCTGTTTAATTTTTTTTTATATAATTATAAACTAATGCTTGACCGCAATCCCTCCTGATGATAAGCAGTGAAACGGTCGTTGATAAGAAATCGCGCTAGATTTCTTAAGAGCCTATTCACTCTAGCCTTGAAGACACTTAAATTGTAATCAAACGGAAACACCACCATTGGCAAATTTTTCCAATCCCTCGATGTTTGCGATATATAAGACCAGGCGAAACGCTTCGTCCGGATCGTAGAAGTGTCAACAACGTAAGGATGGATACTCACCGTACAACTGGTCGTCCGATGATGAAACGGAATTGGGGAATTAATTCATGTAATTCGTCCGTACACTCTTCAAAATGCATCCTATAGAACACCGACAGGCTGGCTACTCTACGCCTGTGCTCCAGGATTTGGAGACCGTTTTGAGTTAAATCTGGGTCGCCAATCAGCCTCTTCGCATGCCTTTCCTCTGGATCCTAAATAGCCGGGTGGCATTTCGCAGCACCAAGCCAAATGTGGCTGCAATACTCCACACACGAACGGACCTGTGCTTTGTTGAAGCTGTCCTGATGTGAAGTACTGCCGGACCTTTGCGATAACAAGGTTTAGGTTCGAGGAAATCTCCCAAAAGCTGAATATTTGCTTAACTTTATAATTCTGTTTCCAGTGCACAAACAACACGTACGCTTGCGTGCACGCAGGCGGAGTGCATGCGATCACGTTGCCTATGTTGGGACATCTCGTGGACTATGCACTTGCTGATGAGAGTAAGAACCTTATACTAAAAGTTTATTTAGTTTTACTGGTAGATAGCATAACGGTAGCGAACGCGGCCGCTGCGCAAAGAGGCGCTGGTTCAATCCCCGCGCAGTGCAAATATTTGTAAGCATGAATATGAATATTTGCACTGGTCTGGTCGTGCCTCGGAAAGCACGTTAAGCCGTTGATCCTGGTTGCCATACGAATATCTAATGGCAGTCGTTACGGATTGTTGGAGCCCTACGTCCAACAATTGGTCTAACTGCAATGCTTCGATATCGCCGTTGGTTGTTAAGTTCAGACGGCAGTCGCTTTACGGAAAATATCGAAGTTTAGCCTAAATCTGCAATTACACAGGTAAAGACTGAAAAAGCTGAAAAAGCTTCGGATGCGACTGCGATTAACGCTGAGACGGTCAAATCAAATCAAATCGATTTTGACTGCCTATCTGACCTCCACAACCCAGTTTACTGGATAACGAAACCCCATATCACTATCTTTCTACATAGTATAAAACAAAGTCGCTTTCTCTTTCCCTATTTCCCTATGTATGATTAAATTTTTAAAACTTCGCAGCGGGTTTTGATGCGGTTTTATTATGTTTAATAATATCTATTAAATAGTGGAGAAATACTATTATTTTTGAGGTTTCTAATGTGATGTCGTAAATAATTAATTTTTTTCCGCGTTTGTAGTGAAACGCAGGCTGCACCCTGCGAGATTTATCAAAATAATGTTCTAGATATTGTACACATTGAAAAGGTCTAAAGAAAAATCCGTGATGATATATACTCGGTGGTAGGCCATAACATCGGCCGCCGGCAGAAGTTACCACCCACCAGACAAAGTCTTGCCGCCAAGCGATTCGTCGTGTTCCGGCATGATGTCTGGTGAAGCCTCACGGAGGACGGGTCTGAGCAGTTGTGTTGCGATGTGTGCCGGGTTCGATTCGCCAAATATTGTTGTGTTGGTAGTTTGGTCGTGGAGGGTCTTTAGATCAATCTCCCTTTGGCGCAGCATCGTTGATCGTGTTGTTGGGTTTAACATTGCATCACCTCGCTCAACTGCCGTCTTCCTTCCTATTCGCTCAGTTTTTCTGAGTGAATAGGTTCTTAATAAACTAGTAAAGGTTCGTAGTAACTAGTATCCCGACGTACATTATAGTATGCACACATACTGTAAGTTGATTTATGTATAATACACTATGTAACAAAAACCATGTTGTTCCTTTCAGGGACATATAATTTTACCTACAAGCACATCATTAATGAAGTCATAATTAGAAAACAGTAGTAAACATTGTCTAGTCGAGGGGTCACAATCAAATACCTATTAAAACCGACAAATTCAATTTTTTTTTTAGAATATCTGTTTTTATAACATAAATAAATTGGCGGGAACGTCTACTTATGTCTAGTTTCTTCATGCAGAATTGCAGAGCTAAGAAATCAGTTACAGATTATAAATATTAATAATTAAACATTTATTTTAATTATTTTTGTTGAACAATTTTTATAAATTACTTGCTTTATTACGTCCGTATGCTGATTCTTAAAACGTAGGTTGAAGGAACAACAGGGTTTTTGTTACATATTGTATAAACTTCTTATTCCGTTCACTTTTTAAACCTTTCTTTTTTGTCAGGACGTCATAATTATTGTAAAACACGGTTATCTTCATATAAGTACATGGAGTGATAATATTATCACATCAGTCTGCTACATGTCAGTATCACAGATCAGACGTAATACAGAAATATATTTGGTTAACATGAGTTTTGCAAAAAAAAGTGGTTCTTATCACAGGAGGTAGTGCCGGCATCGGTGCGACAACAGCAGAAATGTTCGCTGTGGTTCGCGCGTCTGTAGCCATTGTCGGAAGAAACTAAACCAAATTAATCATAATAATAATAACTACTGGAATAACCCTCCTGCTCCATAAATCTGGTAGCACCGCGGAACCCAAAAATTATAGGCCGATCACCTGTTTACCGATGATCTATAAAGTTCTTACATCCATTTTGAAAACTAAAATTAACTAACATATTGACAGCAACTCCATCTTGTTTGCCTCTCAAAATGGATGTAGGAGCGGGTCCCGCGGTACTAAGGAGCTACTCCTCATTGATGTGACCATTAGCCAATAAGTTCGTCGTTCCCGAAAAGATCTACTGACATGTTGGATAGATTATCAAGAAGGCCTATGACTCAGTGCCACATACATGGCTCATGCGGGTGCTAGAGTTTTATAAAGTGGATGCAACTCTGCGCACTTTCCTGATGACGTGTATGAGGACATGGAGGACAGTCCTTCACTATCCAGGATGTCGAATTATTCAGAGGAATAGCGAACCGATAAGGATCGAGCGAGGAATATTTCAGGGCGATAGTTTGAGTCCACTTTGGTTTTTCTTAGCATTGAATCCTCTAAGCACACTATTGGAAGATTCAGGTCTAGGCTATCGGTTGAGGAGAGGTGGTCAGGTTATATCGCACCTCCTCTACTTGGATGACCTGAAACTTTTTGCTCCCAACAATTCACAACTGAAGGAGCTACTGATAATTACTGAAATTTTCAGTAGCTCCATCAGAATGGAATTTGGTGTGGAGAAATGTGCGGTCATGCATGTAAAGCGAGGAGAGATTGTGGAATCCGTGGGAACCCAACTCACGTGTTCCATAAACCTTAGAGCCCTCTCCGCATCCGAAACCTATAAGTACTTGAGTATGTCGGAAGCGTTGGGTATCAATGTTACTGACATGAAGCAATCATTGAAGGAATGCTTCTTTGGCCGCCTGAAAAAAGTACTTAATAGTCTTCTATCAGGCGGAAACAAGGTGCACGCTTTCAACGTTTGGGTCATGCCGGTATTGATGTACTCTTTCGGCATACTCAAATGGACTCAAACCGAACTTGACGCCCTGGATCAGAGGGTCCGTACGCTGCTGACTGCAAATCGATTGCATCACCCACGGTCATCGGTTATGAGGCTGTATATTCCCCGAAAATGTGGAGGTCGTGGCTTTTAAAACGCTAAGATCCTCCACAATCGCGAGATATGCAGTCTCAGGGAATATTTTTTAGAAACCGACGTGGGGATGCATCGAGATGTGGTCGCGGTTGACAAGGGCCTCACTCCGCTCTCCTTGGCTAAAGAGAACCGGCGCAAACTAGTAGTGCTTGACACAAATGATCGCATGGAGGTATGGAAGAGCAAAGAGCTTCACGGGCGCTTTTTCCGAGCCCTACACGGGCCTGATGTAGATGTACAAGCGTCAGTAGCCTGGCTACGTTTCGGCGACCTTTTTGGGGAAACCGAAGGTTTTGTCTGTGCAATTATGGACGAAGTTAGGATGACGAACAATTACCGGAGATTGATTGTGAAAGACGGCACAGTTGGCATCTGTCGGGCATGTCACCGGCCGGGGGAATCAATAAGGCATATTATCTCTGGGTGTTCTCGTCTGGCTAACAGAGAATACTTGCATAGACACAACCTTGTAGCCAGGATAATTCATCAGCAACTTGCTCTCAAATACAACCTTGTGGAATCGGAGGTGCCGTACTACAGGTATATGCCCGACCCAGTTCTCGAAAATGGCCATATCATATTGCACTGGGATCGATCCATCATCACTGACACTATTGTTGCCAATAAGCCTGATATAGTGATGGTGGATCGATCAGAGCGGCGTGCAATGATTTTTGACATAACTATCCCGCATGATGATAACCTCGTGAAAGCCGAGAAAGATAAACAAATCAAGTATCTTGACTTGGCTCACGAGGTTGTCGACATGTGGAAGGTGGATTCAGCAATAGGTGGATTCAGCAATCATTGTACCGATAGTCGTGACAGCCAATGGTTTAATAGCCAAGAGCCTCGACCAACACCTCAGGAGGTTCTCGTTAGGCAGCTGGATCAAAGGCTTGATTCAGAAAGCTGTACTTATGGACACGGCTCGCATTATCAGGAAATTCCTCTCTCTGGAACCCTGACCACCGGTAGCTTGGACCCTGTTCCCGATACCAGTGGGCTACTATTTTTTTATATTTTTAAATGTTTCTTATATATATATTTTTCTGTAGAAATATTTAAAAATGTAATTTATATGTATACAAAATAAAATAAAGGAATAATAATAATAATTTATCATTTATTCTCTCTTCACAAAGTTGAATTGTAATAGTGTGTACAAAAAAAGTCTCAGCTGAATTCCACCTTTGTGAGAGACTGGTGCCTGATATAGGTATTTGAAGAAAAACCTGTGTTACAGGTCACTAGGCCCCTTCCGTGGCTAGAATTAGCTTTAACGGAGATACCGTGCAAGAGTCACAGACAATTAATAGGCATAACAAAATAAAAGTTATAAGTAAACAATATGCTTAACAGATAAAAGAAAAGTAATATGTTATACTAAAAATGATTCTAATAAATATAACAAATACCTGCCTATAATATTGCAGAATTAGTTGTGGAGTCATGTTGTGAGACGATGAGTGAGTGTGGTGATCTTGTGTGGAGTGTTGGAGTAATATGACATGTGATTGAGTAATTAAGATCAGTAGTGTGCGAGTGAGGGTGATTTTGTTTGGTGTGACCTGCGAAAGTTATAACTAAAAGCAATCGCTGACCGTTGTAAGGAGCTGGGAGCAGAAACACTCGCCATCAAAGCAGATGTGTCCAATGATGAAGAAGCAGACTTGGTTGTTAAGAAGACTATTGATAAATTCGGAAAACTGGATGTAGTTTTTTTTTAATGAGACAAAACCCGCCACACTTTTCCCACCCACTGCAACTCCTGAAAGCCAGAATCAACAGTGGAGACCGCCAGAAAAACGCAGAGCAATGAAGCTTGACGAGTCCCGGAGAAAAAATTCAACTGTCTTGGGTCCCGCAACGAAATTAATCAGAAAAGAATAGAGGAGGAGTAAGAAAAAAGATATTTTTCCACTTCCCTCCATAACAAGCAGGAGACAGAACAGAACTAGGCCAATCGGCACAAAGGGACATTATTGCAACTGGGAGAAGCCCAGATTGCCAAACACCACGGAATAAAATTTGATTAAGTTAATGGGTCCTAAGTAGGTATTAGCTGTTACAATTGATTCCAATAATAGGTATGGCAAAAGCGCCTGAACGCACGGAAATTGGTTCTAGTTTCTACAAGGGCCGTATAATAAACGACTCCGGATGTAACTTGTACACTATCCAACATAATATAGCGTTCATTCTGCCAAAGAACACACTCCCACAAGATGTGATGTCCGGACTGTTCAAATTCACAGTGGAAACTGGATGTGCTTGTCAACAATGCTGATATATTGAGAGAGTCTGGCATTCTGTCTGACGATTTTCTCAACACTTTCGATGTAGTTATGAACATTAACATCTGTTGCCGCTCGTATTTCATACTTTGCTGCTCCCCACATCATCAAATCTAAAGAAGACATAGTCAACGTGTCGAGTATTGCTGGAACCTGCACGACAAGACCGAAAAACATAGCATACAGGAATTTGCCGTCTTACTAGGTGTCTTGCTTTGGAACTTGCCCCTTATGGAATAAGAGTCAATACGATCAGTCCTGGTCCAGTCCGTACTGATATCTTTGAAGCTTTGGAAGTCAATACAGAAAGCCTGAAGAAGCTGACGGCGCTGTAAAGAGTATCGGAGACTAGGGAAATCGCTGATATGATATTGTATGTGGCTAGTGATAAGGCCAAGGGAATTACTGGCTCTGATTACGTCATTGATAACGGCATGCGGTCGATGTAATAATATTAGTGTAATCACATATTATATTATATTATAAGCTTGGCAGTGATAACAACAAATGTTATCAGGAATTACATATATCTATTGTTAATTGCACCTTTATGCTGTATGTACTTTAGTAATTAATGATTAGATTATACACTGGGGGAATTTTAGTTATAATAAAAAGATTATCCCCGTGTAGTGAAGACGTGTTGCGGAATTTATCCTATGATTACTCAACATCAGTGTGGCTAACATGCGTTTTCATTACGAGACTCGATCATTTCCGGTTCTCTCATTGGTTGAGAGTTCTTACAACCTTGAAGAGGGCCAATCGCTGATTCAAACGTAATGAATACTCATGGTTGCCACACAGTAAAAAATGGACTTTTGAATCATTAAGGCGACGCCAGACATAGTTCAAATATTTGATCACTTATTTGAATACTTGTTTGGACACATGTGTAGCGTGCGTATTTGAGTATTTGTTCAAAGCTTTGTTAAAACGTTTGTACTTTACCATTCGTTGTCGGTTTCGAGCGCACATCAAAGCGTTCAAAGGTGTCTGTGTTAAAATGGTTACTTAGCCTGCTACACACGCGCAAATATCACAGTATGCATTGCAGTACTGTGATATTTGATGCGCATGATGTAGTTTGAAACACCCTATATACATACTTTCACGTTTACATTATACTAGCTACCCCTGGCGGTTTCAACCGCATAATTATCGATTAGAGAGCAGTCGTGGCCTGGTGGCATTGGCCGCATCTTTCAAATTGTAGGTCTCAGCTCTGAACTTCATCAGACACTTTTTGTAAATTATTTCATCACCACTGCTTTCAAAACGGTGAAGGAAAACATAGTGATGAAACCAGCATGTCCTTGAGGCAAAACTTCGAAGGCATGTGACATCTATCACGCACTGGGTCTGCGTGCTATATTACGACGCAGTCCCTTTCACCGAGAGCAGGCTTGTGTCTCAGAAGTGAGAACATTTGGTTATAAATTATCTTAACAAAGAAACTTACATTCATTCGTCCATACAAACATTCATACATACATCCTCATAAACTTTCCCATTTAGAATATTAGTGGGAGGTAGGATATTAAGCCGAGTACACTTTGCAAAGCATTCACCGTGAACGGCGCACAGCGAATGCCTCTATTTGGAACTTTGGTGTTGATAAATCATACCAACATCTCAAAAATCACCAAGAACAACATCATCTGCCAACGTGTACGAAGCAAATGCCTCATTTATCTTTCTTCATGTTTGGCACATGCTACGAGAGAAGGTTTGGGTCTCAGCAAAACAGTTGTCCACGAGTTGCAAAAGCATAATCAGACCATTAGGTCTGATTATGCTTTTGCAACTCGTGGACAACTGTTTTAACTCTTCATTGGACAAGCTTTACCTCTGGGTCACCAATAAAACTATGTATTTTCTTAGCTGTAGACGTAAGTTGTCATTCATCCAATACAAAGGAAAAAATATATATACAATTTTGTTACATAAATTTATATACAATCACAATTAAATTGCAACAATCACATAATTGTGTGCCGGGTACGATGCGCCTAATGTTGTTGTGTTAGGAGTTTGGTCGTGGAGGGTCTTCAGATCAATCTCCCTTTGGCGCAGCATCGTTGGTCGTGTTGTTGGGTTTAACATTGCATCACCTCGCTCAACTGCCGTCTTCCTTCCTATTCGCTCAGTTTTTCTGAGTGAATAGGCTCTTAATAAACTAGCGCACTTTACCATCAACGATCGCATCACTACTTACCATCAGACGGGATTGCGGTCAAGCGCTAGTTTATAATTATTAAAAAAAATGGCTTTTACTTAGCCAGCACATCACCATTATCAATAAGACAACACGACTCAGTTATACCTCTAGCCCTGTCACTGGCTAACTACAGGATTAGATCAGCAAACTCAACAGCGTCTGAATTTCTTCCCAGTGCTGTCAGTTTCCCAATATCTCTTCCTTCTTTTAATTCTGGAGCCAAGTTAGAACTCGATACTATGTCCGTTTCAACCGGTCCAGGATTGACTGAGTTCACGCGCACGCCAGAAGAAGCCAGTTCCATAGCAGCAAACCTTGTAAAAAAATCCATACCAGCTTGGGAAATGCTGTCAGACATCATTTCTGGTTTAGGTAATGTGGACGCAAGATTGGGCATATTTATGATATTCTCTTTCGTTTGCAAGAGGCATGGGATCTAAGTTGGTGATGTGGATGACGGGCCGCAGATTCGTAACACCTCGTCGTAGTTCTGTAATAAATTTGATTGGATTACACTCGCTTACCGTAATATCCCTGCATTGTTCACGAGTATATCTAGCTCCCGAACTTGTCAACAGTTTGTTGCACGATGGTCTTGGCTTCCTCGTCTTTGGAGTCATCTGCTTTGATGACGCGGGTGTTGGCTCCATACTGCACGTAACACATTGTCAGTAGCAATGTGTTTCATTTTGACAGTTGAGCATCATTCGTTGCGTTATTTATGTTGTTGAGCAGTCACACTTTCTAAACATATGGAGCAATGGTTTAGCAATTGGCTTCAGAATGATTCCAATTGATAATAATAATAATAATTTATTTCAGGTAAGATACCCATAATTTCACATAAGTAAATACAAATACACAGCAGACATGAAACACAAACAAAAGAAATAAAAATAAAAAATATGCTAGAACTTTCATTAAATCATTCTAATTACACAATAAATTTATAGTTGACATCGCATTAAATACATACATCATAAAAAAAAATCAAATAAAGCTATGGTAGAAAATGTCAAATAAAATTAAATTCAATTTCAAATAAATTAACAATGCAATAAACAATTTACTAATAGACTATATTATTATTAATCAGATTAAATTTTAAAATATATTGCTAAGTTTATGATTACAATAAGTTAATTAGATGTCAGCTACACTAAATTTACACAGCCTGGATAACGACATTGTTCGTGTTACGAATTCTGTCCATAAAGGAAGCGGCCCGCTTTCTCATTGCTGCATAGAAGTCATCTACCCTATTCTCGGCGAACATGCCAGAAGCACTACACCGCCACGGCAGATTGAGTATTGCTCTGAACGCATTATTGTACTGCACGCGAAGAGCGTGGTACGTTCGCCGGGTGTATTTGCCCCACAGGTAGCAAGTATAGAACGACTGACAATACGCCGCGAATAGGGTGATTTTAACAGATTTACTGCACCGCACAAAACGACGCGCCAACATATAGCTTTTAGCGGCAATGGACCTCCTCTGCCTTTCCATATCAACATCGTCCCCAAGATTATCCTGTATTACATGCCCAAGATATTTAAAGCTGGTTACGATTTTTAACTGTTTACCACCCAAGGTGATTACTGGGTTATAGCAATTCGTTTTGTCGTGTCTAAATATCATAACTTCCGTCTTACGGCTGTAGCATATTTTTCACATATTGATAGCAGTGTACGTAAACCGTGCACGGAGGGGCTTAACAAAACCATGTCGTCAGCGTAGGTCAAGTTGCTTACTGGTTGATTACTCATATGACAGCCAACGTTTGATCTGCTTAGCTCCTCAATCAAGCCATTAACATACAGGTTAAATAAAGTTGGCGATGTTAAGCCACACTGTCTTGCGCCACATTTAAGCGTGTACTCTGTCGAGAAGCTGTTGGTTCCCCATTTCACTACATTTGTCTGAGCTCCGTACCAGTAGTTGAGCAGACATATTATATCACAAGGAATACCTGCCCCCTCCATCTTTGCCCATAGTATATCATAATTTATACAATCAAAGGCACGACTGAGATCAAGGTAGCAGGCATTGTGGAAACTCGCCGTACGCCGGGTCGTCCGATGGTGGAACGGAGATGGGGAATTAAATCATGCATTTGACTTAGTAACTCATGTTAATAAGCCAATATCTTTGGTGAAAATATTGTGGATAATTATGAATTTATGAAATGATAATTATGGAATTATCCACAATATTTTTTATCTTGTCGAAATAATTTATAATTTTTTAATAATTTACGTCAGTAAATTAAATTTATCAGTAACTGATATACATATATCAGATAATTTAATCAATGCATATATTCTGTTCTATTTTTATGTAGCTGATAAGCTAAACGTAAATTGACGCACGAATCATTGGGATTTCACATACCTACCATGACACTGCGTTACAAATGAAAAAAAAAAATGCTTTCTTTGCCTTTGAAATGTATTTTTTTTTTTTTTAATAATTATAAACTAGCGCTTGACCGCAATCCCGCCTGATGGTAAGCAGTGATGCGATCGTTGATGTTAAAGCGCGCTAGTTAATTAAGAGCCTATTCACTCAGAAAAACTGAGCAAATAGGAAGGAAGACGGCAGTTGAGCGAGGTGATGCAATGTTAAACCGAACTTCACGACCAACGATGCTGCGCCAAAGGGAGATTGATCTGAAGACCCTCCACGACCAAACTCCCAACACAACAACATTAGGCGCATCGTACCCGGCACACATCGCAACACAACTGCTCAGACCCGTCCTCCGTACGGGTTCATCAGACATCATGCCGGAACACGACAAATCGCTTGGCGGCAAGGCTTTGTCTGGTGGGTGGTAACTTCTGCCGGCGGCCGATGTAATGGCCTACCACCGCCACCATATTTTCTTATTTATAGCTATAATATTAATAGCTATTGTTTATTGAAAATACATACGCGTTTCATCATGTCTCATGTTTCTCCCGTGAGAATGTACGCACAACAGTAGGTTACCGCTTGGCTACCAGAAACTGTTAACTAGTCCCAATCAACCTTGACCTTGAGCCTTAATGCTATAGAGATAAAGTCGAAAATCTAATAAAGAAATTTGACAGATTGTAGTAGTTTGATGTGCATATACCAAATTATATAAAAAAATTATAAGGCCTACATTAACATAAATAATGTTTAATTTTATTATTCAGGCAAAACAAAACTCAAAAAACGTCATTCTATAAAATAGGGTATTTCACTAAAAAAAACTAATTCAGAGAATCAGACAGGTTTCCAGTGCGTTGAAAACTCGTGTGACGTCACTGCACGCTACACTTTTTAGCGACCAGTCACGTCACCAGCCACCACTCCTGATCTTTGATGCCTTTTATAGTTGTCAATTTTTATTGTTTTGATAAAACAAAAAATACGTGTCTTGTGTTTTTTGGAAATCTGACTGACGGACTAATTAGTTTTATTTTTTAGTCAAATACCCTATTTCAACACAAAATATCGTGAAACTTTAAACTTATTCTTTTGTGCTTTGAATGATTTTCTCATTTTGAACGTAATCGACAAACGTAAAAAACATAGTAATCGCCTTGCATAGTTGACTTAACAGCCTTGAAATTGTTCTTCAAGCTTCTTTAAGTTTTGAGTTGAGCTCCTTAAGTTTTGAATTGAGCTGCATGTTTTCTGACAAATGCTCTATCTGGCAGAAACTTGTTGCTCTGAAACCTATTTGGCATAAACTTTTTTAAACAAGCATTCTTAAGGTATAAAAAATATTTAATATAATTGTTTTTTGGCCTAATGTTTTTATGACCGAAGATAAAATTGGATACTTTTTAGATAAGGCATGATTACCTTTGAGAGTTACAATTTTGCATACTTTCGTTTAGCATAACGTTTATTTAGATTACAATTTACAATTTTGCGTCAATTATTTAGCATAATTTCATTTAGGATACTACGAAGATCACAGAATTTCAATGGAAATAATTTTATTAGACTCTTATTGAAAAAAAAAAAATGTTTTAAAAAATCACTATGGTGTACTACAAAAGTTAGTGACAGAAATGAATCGCTGCAAAACCGACTTCACGCAGTCTTGTCTGCCCTACCCCTAGAGTGTAATCTAATCCCACAGCGCCAGAGGCGTGACAGAAGCCATGCCTGCTGCATGTTGCATGCTTGCTGCATGCCTGCTGCATGTTGCATGCTTGCTGCATGCCTGCTGCATGTTGCATGCTTGCTGCATGTCTGCTGCATGTTGCATGCTTGCTACATGCTTGCTGCATGTTGCATTTCTGCATTTCCATCGTAATGTGGCGAATAAAAATAGTGTTCTTTAAATTTATTATGTAATGAAATGCATGCCAAAAGATGATTCTGGCGGTGAAGTTTCTGCGATATGATGATTCCACTTTTGATTATTATGGATATAAAATATATGCCTTAAGATGATTCTAACTTACAAAATTATGGCTTTCGGTGTATGGTAAATGAGTGTATGCCAAACGATTTTCCGCGAAAAGAGGTTTACGCTATCCGTTGCTATGCAAAATAAAATTATGACCTAAAAAGTTGTGCTATAAAGGGTGGACCCGTCCTCTCAACCTATGTCGTTCTTTCTTCAAAATACCATTTCAGAAACAACTTCAATATAATAAAGAGTGGGATCATTTTAACTCCTTGCGTAATGACGCAATAGTCCAATGGCTAATGATATCTGTTAATTTTATGCTACTGAGTTCGAATCCTAATTAGTACGTGCGTTGTAAAGAAGATTTGTAATGTCGTAGGAGAATTCATGCTAAAATTAAGTAATATTCTAACTAGCAAAAAACTATTCAATAATCATTATCAAGGGATGTATATTTTTCAATCCAACTACTATACTAGCGCCATCTATGTCATCCAAGACATATTACTAAGGCGATGAAATCCTGTACAAACTATTTTGGTTTGGAATTCTCCATGCACTTTTGACTTCGTTAGTATCAAGTACTTACGCTTCCATCATACTATTTTTATGAAATTTCAATATTTCTTAAGGGGAATGTGACTAAATTTGAAACACTTAATACTTACTAGACATCATCAAAGCACACTAAAGTCAAAAGGGCTTACTATTCTCTTGTTCTTCTTATTCTTTTCGCTCTTGACAGAACAGTCGTGGTCACTATGACTGAATTCGAGACTTTGATGTCGCACGCCGCACGATCTCTCCATCTATCCCTCTTGGACGACAGTCTGGAGCATTCATTTACAGGTCCCCCCACTGCCGACTTGATTTGGTCGGTCCACCTCATCGGTGACCTTCCACGAGGTCTGTTCCCCTCTGCTCTACCCTGGACGCCTAAATGCTCTATGGAGTTATTGGGCCTTGACACGTGACCGAAACATCCAAGTATACGGGACTGTACTATTTCTGAAAGGTCCATGATACCCCAGGCATTCTTCCTGGGGTATCATCACCTTCCAACACTACATTTCGAGAGCGTCTACCTTTTTTTCCAGTTCTCGTAACGTCCACTTTTCAGCCGCGTAGAGAAATATGGAAAACATTAATGCTCGGACGAGCCTGATCTTAGTGGCTTTGGTTATGTCACGAATCCTCCATATTTTCGTGAGCTTGTCCATTGCCCCTCTTGTCATGGCCATGCGCCGCTTGTTTTCGTCTACACTACCGCTATTGTTTGAAACCAGAACACCCAGGTAGACATACGAATTGACCACTTCACAATTCGCGATCTGCGTTAACTTGGGCGAATCAAATTATTACCAGCACGGTCGACAATCATGATTTTCGTCTTACTCCGATCAATTTTCAATCCAAACATAAGACTTACACGCTCCATGTTGAGAAGCAGCTCTGCCATGTAAACCGCTCCAGTCGCAAATAAGGTCTTGGTCTAAGGTTTGCAATTTTGTAACCGCCGATCGCTACACCGTCAGTCTAGTCCTCCAGAGTAATTCGCATCGCAAGTTCAGTGTAGATATAGAACAGGAGTGGTAACTTGATACATCCCTGTCGTACTAACAATGGAACCCACCTGAGAGAAGCTCGTCCGTTCGCACAGATGCACAGGTTGATAATGATGATGATGATGAAGAGCATAAAATAGGACCTATTCAATCCTTAGTTTAGAGACAACACTTATGATTTAAAGCAATAGTAATTGAAATGCTTTAAACTTGTAATATTGCTTTCAGCCTAGTTATATAAAATCGATGATTTTCATATTCAAAGTGTAGACAAATATAAAATAATCATAAATATTGCTTTAAAGTATCGGTTTCATTAATTACGTACAGGTAAACAATACACCACGTCACTTAGTTAACAGATTAAACTTAATATCATTCACTGCAGTTCTCATGCTACATCACAGTTGTGCTTACTATTCATAGTCCAGTCAAAATAGACTAAATTATGATTCCAATTTGCATTGATTCCCAACAAGCCCGATTTTTGTGCAAGCCTTGGTTGCGTCATTACAAATGACATGTCAATAGTCCCCATCGATCCCGCTTGTGCGTGGTTTTTTATTCGAGGTCAAAGGCCTTAAATTTGCGTTTTTGGGTATATCTCTGAAACAACGAGAGCTACCGAAAAATGGTTCAAACAAAGTTGGTAGATCGTAAAATTTTCTACAAAAAAGGTCTCGACACTTTTTCTTCTACGGTGCACTGTTCTCGAATTATGGCTATTTTAAACATGGAAAATACAAATATGCCATCTGCTCCAGAAAAATCCTCAATACAATTTTTTGTAATTGCAAAAAAGGCTGCACAAACAATTGGGTTGTACCTATCCTAAAAAATAATTTAATGTCCATCAGATAGATTTATAAAAAATATTGAACACGTATTTTTTATTTTTTCTCTCATTCAAATACTTAGGAAGATATATTGATTTGAAATGTCGCATGACGTCACGCCGTGCTACAAAATATACAACGGCGTGCCGTAATTACCCCCCACTCCGTAATTTTAATACGCTATATCTCAGTAGTTTTTGGTAATTTCGACAAAATGAAAAATATGGGTCTTAATTTTTTTTATTATCTATAAGACGGACTAATTATTTTTTTGATTTTCATGCCTTGGATACATCCCTATTGCGGGTGCAGAAAAGTTGGATTATATTATTCATCGGTATGTACCAATTGTCAAGGCCAATCTTGCACATTTAATCCCATTGGATTCAGAGGAAGATTGTTTCGAAATCGATGAGGATATAACTGGTATATCGCTCTTCTTGGAGCAGTCTACACAAATCGAGCAAGAAGAGGAAGAAACGAGTCACTATGAAGAATTTGATGATGAATGATGACGTAATTTTCTTGTTGTTAAAATTTTCATTAAAAATAAATTTTTAAAAAAAACTATAAAATAGTGTCCCATTACATTCTTTCGGTCAGAATATCGTCGCTTAAGTTCTAACACCGCGTAACTCAAAATAATGAACTTTTCAGGAGACTAAAAAAAGATAGTTTTTTTTTTTTTTCAAAAAAAGTTCATTATTTTGAGTTACGCGGTGGAGAATAAAAAAACTGTCTAGGTTTGTATACCTAGACAGCTTTTTTAGTCTAAAAAAACTTCTAGGTTTGTATACCTAGACAGTTTTTTTAGTCTCCTGAAAAGTTCATTATTTTGAGTTACGCGGTGTTAGAACTTAAGCGACGATATATTGTGGAGTATTCCTACTCGTACCTCAGAAGTGGTTCGGAAATGTGCGCATATAGTAGAAATTAGACTTTCCTGCGGTCTAAAGTCACGATATCTGGAAAGCGATGCTTTGTAGAAGAGAAGTGTTGAGATCTTTTTTGTAGATAATTTTACTATCTACAAACTTTGTCTGAACCAGTTTTGGATAGCTCTCGTTGTTTCAGAGATATACGCAAATTTGTGACATTTGACCTCGAATAAAAAACAACGCACAAGCGGGATCGATGGGGACTTTTGACATATCATTTGTAATGATGTATTCAAGGACTGCACAAAAATCCAGCTTATCGGGAATTAATGCAAACTGGAATGTCTATTTTGACAGGACTATCAAATTATTATCAGCGTTGATAATTTAATTAACGAAATATAACGTTATTAGGTAAATTGATTGTTGTTGCCTTGGTCAGCACTTCCAGAAAAGGCACAAAGAAATGATGTTGTTTGTATGTTCCCTCAGCGGAAATGGAAGCAGTGCTGTCTGCGATGTGTTCCCGCGCCAGCGTCGCACGTCACGTGGTGTGTACTGGTGCGGGACGAGCGCTGGCGCCGCCCGCCGGGCTCGCGCTCACGGCACCGCCCCTGCCGCGCCTCCTGGTGCTGTGTGCCGAGTGCAACCTGCTGGCTAGGTAACAACGATAATACATTTATATCACTGGCGCCGCCCGCCGGGCTCGCGCTCACGGCACCGCCCCTGCCGCGCCTCCTGGTGCTGTGTGCCGAGTGCAACCTGCTGGCTAGGTAACAACGATAATACATTTATATCACTGGCTCGCGCTCACGGCACCGCCCCTGCCGCGCCTCCTGGTGCTGTGTGCCGAGTGCAACCTGCTGGCTAGGTAACAACGATAATACATTTATATCACTGGCTCGCGCTCACGGCACCGCCCCTGCCGCGCCTCCTGGTGCTGTGTGCCGAGTGCAACCTGCTGGCTAGGTAACAACGATAATACATTTATATCACTGGCTCGCGCTCACGGCACCGCCCCTGCCGCGCCTCCTGGTGCTGTGTGCCGAGTGCAACCTGCTGGCTAGGTAACAACGATAATACATTTATATCACTGGCTCGCGCTCACGGCACCGCCCCTGCCGCGCCTCCTGGTGCTGTGTGCCGAGTGCAACCTGCTGGCTAGGTAACAACGATAATACATTTATATCACTGGCGCAACCTGCTGGCTAGGTAACAACGATAATACATTTATATCACTGGCTCGCGCTCACGGCACCGCCCCTGCCGCGCCTCCTGGTGCTGTGTGCCGAGTGCAACCTGCTGGCTAGGTAACAACGATAATACATTTATATCACTGGCTCGCGCTCACGGCACCGCCCCTGCCGCGCCTCCTGGTGCTGTGTGCCGAGTGCAACCTGCTGGCTAGGTAACAACGATAATACATTTATATCACTGGCTCGCGCTCACGGCACCGCCCCTGCCGCGCCTCCTGGTGCTGTGTGCCGAGTGCAACCTGCTGGCTAGGTAACAACGATAATACATTTATATCACTGGCTCGCGCTCACGGCACCGCCCCTGCCGCGCCTCCTGGTGCTGTGTGCCGAGTGCAACCTGCTGGCTAGGTAACAACGATAATACATTTATATCACTGGCTCGCGCTCACGGCACCGCCCCTGCCGCGCCTCCTGGTGCTGTGTGCCGAGTGCAACCTGCTGGCTAGGTAACAACGATAATACATTTATATCACTGGCTCGCGCTCACGGCACCGCCCCTGCCGCGCCTCCTGGTGCTGTGTGCCGAGTGCAACCTGCTGGCTAGGTAACAACGATAATACATTTATATCACTGGCTCGCGCTCACGGCACCGCCCCTGCCGCGCCTCCTGGTGCTGTGTGCCGAGTGCAACCTGCTGGCTAGGTAACAACGATAATACATTTATATCACTGGCGCCGCCCGCCGGGCTCGCGCTCACGGCACCGCCCCTGCCGCGCCTCCTGGTGCTGTGTGCCGAGTGCAACCTGCTGGCTAGGTAACAACGATAATACATTTATATCACTGGCTCGCGCTCACGGCACCGCCCCTGCCGCGCCTCCTGGTGCTGTGTGCCGAGTGCAACCTGCTGGCTAGGTAACAACGATAATACATTTATATCACTGGCGCCGCCCGCCGGGCTCGCGCTCACGGCACCGCCCCTGCCGCGCCTCCTGGTGCTGTGTGCCGAGTGCAACCTGCTGGCTAGGTAACAACGATAATACATTTATATCACTGGCGCCGCCCGCCGGGCTCGCGCTCACGGCACCGCCCCTGCCGCGCCTCCTGGTGCTGTGTGCCGAGTGCAACCTGCTGGCTAGGTAACAACGATAATACATTTATATCACTGGCTCGCGCTCACGGCACCGCCCCTGCCGCGCCTCCTGGTGCTGTGTGCCGAGTGCAACCTGCTGGCTAGGTAACAACGATAATACATTTATATCACTGGCTCGCGCTCACGGCACCGCCCCTGCCGCGCCTCCTGGTGCTGTGTGCCGAGTGCAACCTGCTGGCTAGGTAACAACGATAATACATTTATATCACTGGCTCGCGCTCACGGCACCGCCCCTGCCGCGCCTCCTGGTGCTGTGTGCCGAGTGCAACCTGCTGGCTAGGTAACAACGATAATACATTTATATCACTGGCTCGCGCTCACGGCACCGCCCCTGCCGCGCCTCCTGGTGCTGTGTGCCGAGTGCAACCTGCTGGCTAGGTAACAACGATAATACATTTATATCACTGGCTCGCGCTCACGGCACCGCCCCTGCCGCGCCTCCTGGTGCTGTGTGCCGAGTGCAACCTGCTGGCTAGGTAACAACGATAATACATTTATATCACTGGCTCGCGCTCACGGCACCGCCCCTGCCGCGCCTCCTGGTGCTGTGTGCCGAGTGCAACCTGCTGGCTAGGTAACAACGATAATACATTTATATCACTGGCTCGCGCTCACGGCACCGCCCCTGCCGCGCCTCCTGGTGCTGTGTGCCGAGTGCAACCTGCTGGCTAGGTAACAACGATAATACATTTATATCACTGGCGCCGCCCGCCGGGCTCGCGCTCACGGCACCGCCCCTGCCGCGCCTCCTGGTGCTGTGTGCCGAGTGCAACCTGCTGGCTAGGTAACAACGATAATACATTTATATCACTGGCTCGCGCTCACGGCACCGCCCCTGCCGCGCCTCCTGGTGCTGTGTGCCGAATGCAACCTGCTGGCTAGGTAACAACGATAATACATTTATATCACTGGCGCCGCCCGCCGGGCTCGCGCTCACGGCACCGCCCCTGCCGCGCCTCCTGGTGCTGTGTGCCGAGTGCAACCTGCTGGCTAGGTAACAACGATAATACATTTATATCACTGGCGCCGCCCGCCGGGCTCGCGCTCACGGCACCGCCCCTGCCGCGCCTCCTGGTGCTGTGTGCCGAGTGCAACCTGCTGGCTAGGTAACAACGATAATACATTTATATCACTGGCGCCGCCCGCCGGGCTCGCGCTCACGGCACCGCCCCTGCCGCGCCTCCTGGTGCTGTGTGCCGAGTGCAACCTGCTGGCTAGGTAACAACGATAATACATTTATATCACTGGCGCCGCCCGCCGGGCTCGCGCTCACGGCACCGCCCCTGCCGCGCCTCCTGGTGCTGTGTGCCGAGTGCAACCTGCTGGCTAGGTAACAACGATAATACATTTATATCACTGGCGCAACCTGCTGGCTAGGTAACAACGATAATACATTTATATCACTGGCTCGCGCTCACGGCACCGCCCCTGCCGCGCCTCCTGGTGCTGTGTGCCGAGTGCAACCTGCTGGCTAGGTAACAACGATAATACATTTATATCACTGGCGCAACCTGCTGGCTAGGTAACAACGATAATACATTTATATCACTGGCTCGCGCTCACGGCACCGCCCCTGCCGCGCCTCCTGGTGCTGTGTGCCGAGTGCAACCTGCTGGCTAGGTAACAACGATAATACATTTATATCACTGGCGCAACCTGCTGGCTAGGTAACAACGATAATACATTTATATCACTGGCTCGCGCTCACGGCACCGCCCCTGCCGCGCCTCCTGGTGCTGTGTGCCGAGTGCAACCTGCTGGCTAGGTAACAACGATAATACATTTATATCACTGGCGCAACCTGCTGGCTAGGTAACAACGATAATACATTTATATCACTGGCTCGCGCTCACGGCACCGCCCCTGCCGCGCCTCCTGGTGCTGTGTGCCGAGTGCAACCTGCTGGCTAGGTAACAACGATAATACATTTATATCACTGGCGCAACCTGCTGGCTAGGTAACAACGATAATACATTTATATCACTGGCTCGCGCTCACGGCACCGCCCCTGCCGCGCCTCCTGGTGCTGTGTGCCGAGTGCAACCTGCTGGCTAGGTAACAACGATAATACATTTATATCACTGGCTCGCGCTCACGGCACCGCCCCTGCCGCGCCTCCTGGTGCTGTGTGCCGAGTGCAACCTGCTGGCTAGGTAACAACGATAATACATTTATATCACTGGCTCGCGCTCACGGCACCGCCCCTGCCGCGCCTCCTGGTGCTGTGTGCCGAGTGCAACCTGCTGGCTAGGTAACAACGATAATACATTTATATCACTGGCGCCGCCCGCCGGGCTCGCGCTCACGGCACCGCCCCTGCCGCGCCTCCTGGTGCTGTGTGCCGAGTGCAACCTGCTGGCTAGGTAACAACGATAATACATTTATATCACTGGCTCGCGCTCACGGCACCGCCCCTGCCGCGCCTCCTGGTGCTGTGTGCCGAGTGCAACCTGCTGGCTAGGTAACAACGATAATACATTTATATCACTGGCGCCGCCCGCCGGGCTCGCGCTCACGGCACCGCCCCTGCCGCGCCTCCTGGTGCTGTGTGCCGAGTGCAACCTGCTGGCTAGGTAACAACGATAATACATTTATATCACTGGCGCAACCTGCTGGCTAGGTAACAACGATAATACATTTATATCACTGGCTCGCGCTCACGGCACCGCCCCTGCCGCGCCTCCTGGTGCTGTGTGCCGAGTGCAACCTGCTGGCTAGGTAACAACGATAATACATTTATATCACTGGCGCCGCCCGCCGGGCTCGCGCTCACGGCACCGCCCCTGCCGCGCCTCCTGGTGCTGTGTGCCGAGTGCAACCTGCTGGCTAGGTAACAACGATAATACATTTATATCACTGGCGCAACCTGCTGGCTAGGTAACAACGATAATACATTTATATCACTGGCTCGCGCTCACGGCACCGCCCCTGCCGCGCCTCCTGGTGCTGTGTGCCGAGTGCAACCTGCTGGCTAGGTAACAACGATAATACATTTATATCACTGGCTCGCGCTCACGGCACCGCCCCTGCCGCGCCTCCTGGTGCTGTGTGCCGAGTGCAACCTGCTGGCTAGGTAACAACGATAATACATTTATATCACTGGCTCGCGCTCACGGCACCGCCCCTGCCGCGCCTCCTGGTGCTGTGTGCCGAGTGCAACCTGCTGGCTAGGTAACAACGATAATACATTTATATCACTGGCGCCGCCCGCCGGGCTCGCGCTCACGGCACCGCCCCTGCCGCGCCTCCTGGTGCTGTGTGCCGAGTGCAACCTGCTGGCTAGGTAACAACGATAATACATTTATATCACTGGCGCCGCCCGCCGGGCTCGCGCTCACGGCACCGCCCCTGCCGCGCCTCCTGGTGCTGTGTGCCGAGTGCAACCTGCTGGCTAGGTAACAACGATAATACATTTATATCACTGGCGCCGCCCGCCGGGCTCGCGCTCACGGCACCGCCCCTGCCGCGCCTCCTGGTGCTGTGTGCCGAGTGCAACCTGCTGGCTAGGTAACAACGATAATACATTTATATCACTGGCGCCGCCCGCCGGGCTCGCGCTCACGGCACCGCCCCTGCCGCGCCTCCTGGTGCTGTGTGCCGAGTGCAACCTGCTGGCTAGGTAACAACGATAATACATTTATATCACTGGCGCCGCCCGCCGGGCTCGCGCTCACGGCACCGCCCCTGCCGCGCCTCCTGGTGCTGTGTGCCGAGTGCAACCTGCTGGCTAGGTAACAACGATAATACATTTATATCACTGGCGCCGCCCGCCGGGCTCGCGCTCACGGCACCGCCCCTGCCGCGCCTCCTGGTGCTGTGTGCCGAGTGCAACCTGCTGGCTAGGTAACAACGATAATACATTTATATCACTGGCTCGCGCTCACGGCACCGCCCCTGCCGCGCCTCCTGGTGCTGTGTGCCGAGTGCAACCTGCTGGCTAGGTAACAACGATAATACATTTATATCACTGGCTCGCGCTCACGGCACCGCCCCTGCCGCGCCTCCTGGTGCTGTGTGCCGAGTGCAACCTGCTGGCTAGGTAACAACGATAATACATTTATATCACTGGCTCGCGCTCACGGCACCGCCCCTGCCGCGCCTCCTGGTGCTGTGTGCCGAGTGCAACCTGCTGGCTAGGTAACAACGATAATACATTTATATCACTGGCTCGCGCTCACGGCACCGCCCCTGCCGCGCCTCCTGGTGCTGTGTGCCGAGTGCAACCTGCTGGCTAGGTAACAACGATAATACATTTATATCACTGGCGCCGCCCGCCGGGCTCGCGCTCACGGCACCGCCCCTGCCGCGCCTCCTGGTGCTGTGTGCCGAGTGCAACCTGCTGGCTAGGTAACAACGATAATACATTTATATCACTGGCGCCGCCCGCCGGGCTCGCGCTCACGGCACCGCCCCTGCCGCGCCTCCTGGTGCTGTGTGCCGAGTGCAACCTGCTGGCTAGGTAACAACGATAATACATTTATATCACTGGCGCAACCTGCTGGCTAGGTAACAACGATAATACATTTATATCACTGGCTCGCGCTCACGGCACCGCCCCTGCCGCGCCTCCTGGTGCTGTGTGCCGAGTGCAACCTGCTGGCTAGGTAACAACGATAATACATTTATATCACTGGCGCCGCCCGCCGGGCTCGCGCTCACGGCACCGCCCCTGCCGCGCCTCCTGGTGCTGTGTGCCGAGTGCAACCTGCTGGCTAGGTAACAACGATAATACATTTATATCACTGGCTCGCGCTCACGGCACCGCCCCTGCCGCGCCTCCTGGTGCTGTGTGCCGAGTGCAACCTGCTGGCTAGGTAACAACGATAATACATTTATATCACTGGCTCGCGCTCACGGCACCGCCCCTGCCGCGCCTCCTGGTGCTGTGTGCCGAGTGCAACCTGCTGGCTAGGTAACAACGATAATACATTTATATCACTGGCGCCGCCCGCCGGGCTCGCGCTCACGGCACCGCCCCTGCCGCGCCTCCTGGTGCTGTGTGCCGAGTGCAACCTGCTGGCTAGGTAACAACGATAATACATTTATATCACTGGCTCGCGCTCACGGCACCGCCCCTGCCGCGCCTCCTGGTGCTGTGTGCCGAGTGCAACCTGCTGGCTAGGTAACAACGATAATACATTTATATCACTGGCTCGCGCTCACGGCACCGCCCCTGCCGCGCCTCCTGGTGCTGTGTGCCGAGTGCAACCTGCTGGCTAGGTAACAACGATAATACATAAAGACATGTAGTAAAAGGCAGAGACAGCTATTGTGGGCTTACAGACTACACCCAACAAAAACAGCTAAAACTGAATTGAAAAATTACACTACGCGGTACAAAAAAATTGTTAAACTAACTCAGAAGGCACAAAATAACTACTTCATAAACAACTCTCAAAACAAATCAAAGGCCACGTGGCATATAGTAAATAAATCTAAAACTAACCTGCCTAAAGAACAGATACTCACAATAGAAACAGGGAATATGACTTATACAAACCCAATTGACATAGCAAATGCTTTTAATAATTACTTTATAGATGACATCGAGAAAAATATAATAACCGACATAAAAATAATGAATAAGTTAGACAATTTGACAATGCAATCAATGTTTATGCAACCTGTTTTGAAATCCGACATTATATTAGCCACAAAGACACTAAAAAACACTAGTACTGTAGGTATTGACGGTATAACGACGAAAGTAATTAAATATGTAATTGACATTATAGCACCCGTGCTAGCACATATTATTAATGTCGGTATTACCGAGGGCATCTATCCCGAAGATTTAAAAAAAGTCATAATAAAACCGCTCCACAAAAAAGAAGACAAAAAGCTTATAAAAAATTACCGTCCCATAGCCAAAATTCCAATTTTTTCCAAAATTTTTGAAAAAGTTATATATAACTCGTTATATCAGTTTCTTCATAAACACAACGTCTTGTGCAAGGAACAAAACGGTTTCCGAAGAAATAAAACCATTAATATGGCCATTTTTGACTTCCTCAATAATATTATGTCTGCTGTGGATAAAAGGACTCCCATCTGCGCTATTTACACAGACATGACTAAAGCCTTTGATTATGTCTCTCACAAAATCCTTTTAGACAAATTGCATTGCTATGGCATCAGAGGAAACATTTTAAAATTAATAGAATCATATCTTAGTAATAGATTCCAATGTACGGAAATTACGAGAGTGTGTGCGAAGTCAAAAATGGAACAAACGTATGTGTCAAATTTCAGGAATATAAAATATGGGGTGCCTCAGGGTAGCGTGCTCGGGCCACCTTTATTTCTCATATATATAAATGATCTGCCGAAAGTGACGCAACAACAAATGGTTTTGTTTGCAGACGATAGCACTGCCATAGTAAAATGTAGAGATCTAAATACATATGAAACTGACATTAATAATACTCTTACTGACATAATTAATTGGCTTAATATGAATAATTTAAAAATTAACCTGAAGAAAACCAAACTAATGCATTTTTACCAAAAAATTGAAGCTCCAAAAATGTGTGTCAAATTTAATGACAACGTAATAGAAGAGGAAAAAGTAAGTGTGTTTTTGGGTATCTATATTGACAGTAACTTGAATTGGAAACCGCATATAGAACAGCTTTGTGGGAAAATTCATAAATCAGCATACGCACTTTTTCAACTGGCCAGAAAAGTAAATATAGACTCGTTACTTGTTGCCTATCATGGTTTGGTGGTCTCACTCATACGATACGGTATTATTTTCTGGGGTAATTCGCCGGATAAAGAATTAATATTCAAGGCACAAAAAAGGTGCATTAGAGCCATGTGTGGTTTGAAAACAGAAGACAGTTGCGCGCCGTACTTTAAATTGCTAAAAGTTCTTACGGTGCCGGCGTTATACATACTGGAAATGAGTATCTTTATCAAACAGAATCCTCACCTTTTCGAAAAAATTACAACGGCACGAAATGTTCCACTTCGTAGTCAGTACAAAAATTGTTTGTGTAATTATAAATGCAACACTGCACTAGTCAAAAAAAGTATCCTAGGTATGGCTCCACGTATTTATAATAAAATTCCAGACGCCATTAAAGAATTAAATTTTACACAATTTAAGAAAAAAATGAAATTGTTCTTAATTGATAAATGCTACTACACAATTGATGAATACCTGAATGACGAATTAATGTAGAATTGCAATTTATTTTTATTGAATTTTTGTTTTTTCATTAATATTGATATTTTATTTATTTATTAATTTTTTTTTTGACATATAATTATTTTGACATCGATTTTTTTTTTGACTAATATTTATATATGTTTTTTTACATTTTAATAATTCCTCGTTTGGTTATGACATAACAATAATAGAAAATCTAGATTTGCATGTATATTTGTACGCCTACTGGCATAACATAGCGCTCAGCTCATCAAAACCAAGAACTGTATCTCTATTACCTATGTTAACAAATAAAAGTATTATTATTATTATTATTATTATTATTATTACATTTATATCACTGGCTCGCGCTCACGGCACCGCCCCTGCCGCGCCTCCTGGTGCTGTGTGCCGAGTGCAACCTGCTGGCTAGGTAACAACGATAATACATTTATATCACTGGCTCGCGCTCACGGCACCGCCCCTGCCGCGCCTCCTGGTGCTGTGTGCCGAGTGCAACCTGCTGGCTAGGTAACAACGATAATACATTTATATCACTGGCTCGCGCTCACGGCACCGCCCCTGCCGCGCCTCCTGGTGCTGTGTGCCGAGTGCAACCTGCTGGCTAGGTAACAACGATAATACATTTATATCACTGGCTCGCGCTCACGGCACCGCCCCTGCCGCGCCTCCTGGTGCTGTGTGCCGAGTGCAACCTGCTGGCTAGGTAACAACGATAATACATTTATATCACTGGCGCCGCCCGCCGGGCTCGCGCTCACGGCACCGCCCCTGCCGCGCCTCCTGGTGCTGTGTGCCGAGTGCAACCTGCTGGCTAGGTAACAACGATAATACATTTATATCACTGGCGCAACCTGCTGGCTAGGTAACAACGATAATACATTTATATCACTGGCTCGCGCTCACGGCACCGCCCCTGCCGCGCCTCCTGGTGCTGTGTGCCGAGTGCAACCTGCTGGCTAGGTAACAACGATAATACATTTATATCACTGGCGCCGCCCGCCGGGCTCGCGCTCACGGCACCGCCCCTGCCGCGCCTCCTGGTGCTGTGTGCCGAGTGCAACCTGCTGGCTAGGTAACAACGATAATACATTTATATCACTGGCTCGCGCTCACGGCACCGCCCCTGCCGCGCCTCCTGGTGCTGTGTGCCGAGTGCAACCTGCTGGCTAGGTAACAACGATAATACATTTATATCACTGGCGCCGCCCGCCGGGCTCGCGCTCACGGCACCGCCCCTGCCGCGCCTCCTGGTGCTGTGTGCCGAGTGCAACCTGCTGGCTAGGTAACAACGATAATACATTTATATCACTGGCGCCGCCCGCCGGGCTCGCGCTCACGGCACCGCCCCTGCCGCGCCTCCTGGTGCTGTGTGCCGAGTGCAACCTGCTGGCTAGGTAACAACGATAATACATTTATATCACTGGCGCAACCTGCTGGCTAGGTAACAACGATAATACATTTATATCACTGGCTCGCGCTCACGGCACCGCCCCTGCCGCGCCTCCTGGTGCTGTGTGCCGAGTGCAACCTGCTGGCTAGGTAACAACGATAATACATTTATATCACTGGCGCAACCTGCTGGCTAGGTAACAACGATAATACATTTATATCACTGGCGCCGCCCGCCGGGCTCGCGCTCACGGCACCGCCCCTGCCGCGCCTCCTGGTGCTGTGTGCCGAGTGCAACCTGCTGGCTAGGTAACAACGATAATACATTTATATCACTGGCGCCGCCCGCCGGGCTCGCGCTCACGGCACCGCCCCTGCCGCGCCTCCTGGTGCTGTGTGCCGAGTGCAACCTGCTGGCTAGGTAACAACGATAATACATTTATATCACTGGCGCAACCTGCTGGCTAGGTAACAACGATAATACATTTATATCACTGGCTCGCGCTCACGGCACCGCCCCTGCCGCGCCTCCTGGTGCTGTGTGCCGAGTGCAACCTGCTGGCTAGGTAACAACGATAATACATTTATATCACTGGCGCCGCCCGCCGGGCTCGCGCTCACGGCACCGCCCCTGCCGCGCCTCCTGGTGCTGTGTGCCGAGTGCAACCTGCTGGCTAGGTAACAACGATAATACATTTATATCACTGGCGCAACCTGCTGGCTAGGTAACAACGATAATACATTTATATCACTGGCTCGCGCTCACGGCACCGCCCCTGCCGCGCCTCCTGGTGCTGTGTGCCGAGTGCAACCTGCTGGCTAGGTAACAACGATAATACATTTATATCACTGGCGCAACCTGCTGGCTAGGTAACAACGATAATACATTTATATCACTGGCTCGCGCTCACGGCACCGCCCCTGCCGCGCCTCCTGGTGCTGTGTGCCGAGTGCAACCTGCTGGCTAGGTAACAACGATAATACATTTATATCACTGGCGCAACCTGCTGGCTAGGTAACAACGATAATACATTTATATCACTGGCGCCGCCCGCCGGGCTCGCGCTCACGGCACCGCCCCTGCCGCGCCTCCTGGTGCTGTGTGCCGAGTGCAACCTGCTGGCTAGGTAACAACGATAATACATTTATATCACTGGCGCCGCCCGCCGGGCTCGCGCTCACGGCACCGCCCCTGCCGCGCCTCCTGGTGCTGTGTGCCGAGTGCAACCTGCTGGCTAGGTAACAACGATAATACATTTATATCACTGGCGCAACCTGCTGGCTAGGTAACAACGATAATACATTTATATCACTGGCTCGCGCTCACGGCACCGCCCCTGCCGCGCCTCCTGGTGCTGTGTGCCGAGTGCAACCTGCTGGCTAGGTAACAACGATAATACATTTATATCACTGGCGCAACCTGCTGGCTAGGTAACAACGATAATACATTTATATCACTGGCGCCGCCCGCCGGGCTCGCGCTCACGGCACCGCCCCTGCCGCGCCTCCTGGTGCTGTGTGCCGAGTGCAACCTGCTGGCTAGGTAACAACGATAATACATTTATATCACTGGCGCCGCCCGCCGGGCTCGCGCTCACGGCACCGCCCCTGCCGCGCCTCCTGGTGCTGTGTGCCGAGTGCAACCTGCTGGCTAGGTAACAACGATAATACATTTATATCACTGGCGCCGCCCGCCGGGCTCGCGCTCACGGCACCGCCCCTGCCGCGCCTCCTGGTGCTGTGTGCCGAGTGCAACCTGCTGGCTAGGTAACAACGATAATACATTTATATCACTGGCGCAACCTGCTGGCTAGGTAACAACGATAATACATTTATATCACTGGCGCAACCTGCTGGCTAGGTAACAACGATAATACATTTATATCACTGGCGCAACCTGCTGGCTAGGTAACAACGATAATACATTTATATCACTGGCTCGCGCTCACGGCACCGCCCCTGCCGCGCCTCCTGGTGCTGTGTGCCGAGTGCAACCTGCTGGCTAGGTAACAACGATAATACATTTATATCACTGGCGCCGCCCGCCGGGCTCGCGCTCACGGCACCGCCCCTGCCGCGCCTCCTGGTGCTGTGTGCCGAGTGCAACCTGCTGGCTAGGTAACAACGATAATACATTTATATCACTGGCGCAACCTGCTGGCTAGGTAACAACGATAATACATTTATATCACTGGCGCAACCTGCTGGCTAGGTAACAACGATAATACATTTATATCACTGGCGCAACCTGCTGGCTAGGTAACAACGATAATACATTTATATCACTGGCTCGCGCTCACGGCACCGCCCCTGCCGCGCCTCCTGGTGCTGTGTGCCGAGTGCAACCTGCTGGCTAGGTAACAACGATAATACATTTATATCACTGGCGCAACCTGCTGGCTAGGTAACAACGATAATACATTTATATCACTGGCGCAACCTGCTGGCTAGGTAACAACGATAATACATTTATATCACTGGCGCAACCTGCTGGCTAGGTAACAACGATAATACATTTATATCACTGGCTCGCGCTCACGGCACCGCCCCTGCCGCGCCTCCTGGTGCTGTGTGCCGAGTGCAACCTGCTGGCTAGGTAACAACGATAATACATTTATATCACTGGCTCGCGCTCACGGCACCGCCCCTGCCGCGCCTCCTGGTGCTGTGTGCCGAGTGCAACCTGCTGGCTAGGTAACAACGATAATACATTTATATCACTGGCGCAACCTGCTGGCTAGGTAACAACGATAATACATTTATATCACTGGCTCGCGCTCACGGCACCGCCCCTGCCGCGCCTCCTGGTGCTGTGTGCCGAGTGCAACCTGCTGGCTAGGTAACAACGATAATACATTTATATCACTGGCGCAACCTGCTGGCTAGGTAACAACGATAATACATTTATATCACTGGCTCGCGCTCACGGCACCGCCCCTGCCGCGCCTCCTGGTGCTGTGTGCCGAGTGCAACCTGCTGGCTAGGTAACAACGATAATACACTCGATAACGGTATAGATGGCACCCGAGGATACGTCTGAGGTAGGTACGTAGCTAGAGTGCATGGCAGGCCGTCACCTCCTTCTGCGAAGCAGTGATGCTGACAAAGGAGGGCGGAGCGCGTGAGGCAGCGATGAATCCCAGCACCCTCACGTCACTGGCCGCCGCAGGAGACGCCCGGGAGGGAGACGTCGCCGAAGGCGCGGGCCTGCGGGCGGTGAGCAGTGGGCAGCTCGCCGCCCGGTAAGGACCAGGCCCGAGTCCGAGTTGTATTTCACGCGCCTCAAAGAGATGTCAACACATCGTGATGGGGTCCACGAAGACCCATGCCCCCTGGGTCAGGGTTACGAGTTGGTCAAAACAGAAACCGTCGCCTTGACGCACAGGCAAGTGAAGGAACACGGGTGGGTTTTAGTGAATAAATATCTGACACACCCTTCCGCTCCGCCCAAAGCGTGAGAGGTCATTTGATGATTTCTTGTTCAGAACTTTCTTAATTTTTAGGTCCTAATATGTTAGTATTTGCTTGCTCCCCACTACTGGTCAATAGTATTTTCCAGTAACTTCCAGCTCTTCCGATCCGTCCTAAATAAATAAAAAATAAATTAGTTTATTTCATATCATTTTGATGTACGGCCGATAGCACGTCAAGCTACCCTAAACTGTCAAATGTTCCCATTCAATCTTGAGCCTTAATGCTTTAGAGATAAAGTTGAAAATCCAATAAAGAAATTTGACGGATTGTAGTAGCTTGATTTGTATTTCATACCGAGAAATCTTCGTTTAGACTTGAAAATAACTGCAGTTGAACTCTCTTCCCTTACATTATAAAGGAGAAAATGTATTATTTTATATTACTTACTAAACATTAATAAATTTCCTTCCTTACAGAACATTGGAGCCATTCGATTTAGAAGAACAGCTTTACAAGGAACTACAGCTGAAGAACCCGACGTTGGAACAAGAGGATATCAATAATATACTGAAAGAAGTATGTCGCTTATTATTTTTTTAGTATACAGACCATTTGTGACTAGCACAAAAATCGTGTATCATTTGTTTTTAGAAATGCGCCCATAACTCTTTAATAATATCGTCTACAGTAACATATTCAAAAAATATTCTTTTCCGAGTTCTCTTCTGTATTCTAAATCGGGATTGGGGAACCGTGCTACCCCGAATTTAACGCAAACGGAGCCACGGCAAAAGCTAGTAGCAATATATTCGTTGAGTAATCAACATTTTTGTTGATACTCTTGAGTTCTTGACAGCGGCCATACCACACGATGCTCTGCACAAATAAATGATCGTTTTGTGATTTTTACATTACTTAGCAACATACTTCGGTAGTGGTTAACAAGTAATATTTTACGATTTGCTGTTTAGATGATTTTATAAACAAATATAGTAAAATACTTATATTTATAAATGATAAGTAATTTACAGTGTGAGATTTTTCTTAAGTTGTTACAAAACATTGAACAACACGGCAATCTTATAACTTAGCCATGATCACATTGAAAGCGAGTCGAAAGCTAGACATACATATAGCCGTCACCGCGAAGTAGTCATTTATTCAAATTAGAATGGGAAACAGCACCTTTTGAACGTCAATATTACATAAAACAGTCCTCCAAAACGCCCGCTCTTCAAGAAGTGGCGAAACAAACTCCCCAGCAACACCTTTGTCTGTTCATTCTAAAAACATGACTTTATACAATGCCATGTGTAACATACACAAGGAACTAACATAACAAAACACATTTATAATAGTATAAAACTATAAATATACAATATTCAAAGAAAACCCCGTCCGACCCCTAAGGGTAATAAAGGTTAGGCAAACTCATGACCAAATAAAATATGAAATTTTACATAATCATCATAGTAACAACTAATGAATTATAAAAGGAATCTTTTGTCCGCCAATTAATTCAAATTTCCCCAAAATTAAATATGGTATTTTTTTAAAAAGTGACAACACGCTTTTGACGGTATTATTATGAGCAACGCGACCGCGTGTCGCATGCCGATCGATCGCGCATGGTTTGCGTAATATTAACAATACCTTCACGGATCTGACAAGGTTTTCTTTTCATATTGTATATGTGTTTTTTTTATTTATAATTCCAGAGACAGAAACTGACGTTCACATCGATAGTTCAAGAGATCCTTACGCGGGACGTGTCTCAGCCTATCATGCAGATCAGCAAGAAAGCAGAACCTACTCCTAAGGAGTGCTTAGAGGTAACGTGATGGACTTGATCCTCGACAAATCACTGCGATCTCATCTAGTTAAAAAAAATGTCTTATAAAAGTTTACCTATGCAAAGCTGGCAAATAAATCTTATAGAGGATACTATGTATGTACCATTCTAATTTGTATGTTCTGTCACGTATCACGTGTCCAGTATTTTTAAGTAAACAATCTATGTACAAAATTTCAAAAAGATATCATGAAAAACCACTAAGTTATGAGTTTATTATCCTACTTGGCTGTCCGAACAAAAATATGGTCAGCGCTCCGTTCGGGCGGACGAGCGGTGCATTGACCTGTGGCTTCAGCTATTGCGCGGACATGCGCAGTACTATGACCTACCTTAAGCTGCGTGGCGCGCTCTGTAAGCACACTGAAACTATTTGGGAAAAATATAACATGGTGTAAAAATTATTGGAATTGATTCAGTTATTCTGAGCAACCTACATATATTCAGGTTTCGTATAATAAAAAAAGTCGTGGTGGCCTAGTGGTTAAAACACCAGCCTCTCAAGTAGGAGTGCGCAGGTTCGATTCCTCGTCAGGCAAGTACCAATGTAACTTTTCTAAAGTTATATGTTTTTTCTAAGTATATCTTGGACACCAATGACTGAAGGTGAAGGAAAACATCTTGAGGAAACCTGGACTTTTAAGTCTGAAATCGCCAACCCGCATTGAATAAGCGTGGTGATTCCGCTCAATCCTTCTCTGTATGAGAGGAGGCCCAACAATGGGACGATAAAAAGGTTTGATGATGATGATAATGAATAAATAAAAAAAAAAATTGTATAACCTTCACAAATTAAGACAATTCGGGCACTGATTAGACAAGTCCTCACAACCTATGAGGTTCTTTTTTCAAAAGATCTTCTCGGACATCGATTCTACATGATTATCATATTATCAGACCAAGATTATGTTTGGACTTTAAAACAGACTCTCGTGACCTCCGAGTTTGTTTCGGCCGTTCTTATCAGAGTAGTCAGATGGGAAACGTAGAACTCATCTAGGATTAAAAAAATATATGATTGACCTGAAAAATTGTTTGTACAAACGTATTTAGAGAAACTAAATCACAAGCCATAATTTATTAATATTAAGCATTTTTGGCTGGTTACCGGTCGTGGTGGCCTAGTGGTTAAAACACCAGCCTCTCAAGTATGAGTGCGCGGGTTCGATTCCAGGTCAGGCAAGTACCAATGTACCTTTTCTAAAGTTATATGTACTTTCTAAGTATATCTTAGACTCCAATGACTGAAGGTGAAGGAAAACATCTTGAGGAAACCTGGACTTTAAGTCTGAAATCGCCAACCCGCATTGAGCAAGCGTGGTGATTACGCTCAATCCTTCTCTGTATGAGAGAAGACCTGTGCCCAGCAGTGGGACGATAAAAGGTTGATAATGAAGCATTTTTGTGTCGTTGTCAAGTCGGATTGCAAAACCGACCTAATTGTTGTGACGTATATTATTGATAAACACTCTCCCTAGCTACTCTCCCTTGACATCCTAACATCATCTTGTGTGGGTTACTTGAGGCTCGCACAATCATTATAACAACAATAATAACCATTATTTCTATTCATAAATTAAAATACAGATATATATTTAATATTTTTTTATATATAAATTATAAACCAGTGCTTGACTGCAATCCCGCCTGATAGTAAGCAGTGATGCGATCGTTGATGGTAAAACGCGCTAGTTTATTAAGAGCCTATTCACTCTAGCCTTGAAGACACTCAAATTGTAGACCGACGGAAACACCGACGCTGGCAAATTGTAATTTATTATTAAGCATTAACAATACTATACAGTATGTTACGAAAACCCTGTCCGACCCATAAGGATAATAGAGGTTAGGTAAACACATGACCAAATATAATATAAAATTTTACGTATTCATCATAGTACCAATACAAATGAATTTTGAAATAATCTTTTTTTCCAACGAATTAATTCCAATTTCCCCGAAATTTGGTAATTTTTAAAAAGTGACAACACCGGTATTATTATGAGCGAATAGCGATGCGACCACGTGTCGCGTGTCCTGCCGCCCGCCCCCCGCGGTCGGCAGGCGAAGGGTGGTCAACGCACATTTAATAAGTTACCTCCTTTTGCGAAATAATATTTATTTTTTTTAGGGGGATTTTTTTTTTAAGTAAAGCCTGGTTTTGTATGCATTAGTAGAATCAGTTATCGATACCTAACAACACCTTCACGGGTCGGACAGGGTTTTCGTAACATACTGTATAAATATTTCCCCTTATAATATTTATTAAAAAATACCAACTTCCATAAAAGTAAATTCATATTTTAATTTTGAAATGGATAGTATAACAAAGCCTTCTAAATCTTCCAGTTCCTCACACAAGCAACGCTTAAACTCCGAGGCGAGTACATCTCCCGCCAACAACGTGCTAGCGACGCCATCGCTCGCAAACTCCACTCGCTCCGCTCCCTCAGCAGCCAGCACCAGGAGTGGCTGCAAGACTTACAGGTTACACGCTCAAAACTAATCAAATCACGAGCAGGATATAAAAACTTATACACTCTATGCTCAGACTGCTAGACAAACCACATACTAAACACTTGTTTACGAACTAAACATAAGGAACTGCGACTCGAGCGCCCGTGCAACTACAATAGGGTATTTGACTAAAAAATACTAATTAGTCCGTCATTCAGTCAGATTTCCAAAAAATACTAGACACGTATTTTTTGTTTTATCAAAACAATAAAAATTTACAAATATAAAAGGCATCAAAGATCAGGAGTGGTGGCTGGTGACGTCACTGGTCGGTAAAAAGTGTAGCGTGCAGTGACGTCACACGAGTTTTCAACGCACTGTGTCGTCTTCATTTTTTGTTTATATGAAAAAATAAAAAATACGTGTCTAATATTTTTTGGTAATCTGACTGACGGACTAATTAGTTTTTTTTTTTTAGTCAAATACCCTATTGCGAGTGATCACACGTTAATGTTAATTTAAGTTCACTAGGCCTAGTATGAGTTTTCATTACGAAATTCGATCGTCGATATCGAGCGCGTTTGGCTCGTCGATTGGCCCGCTTCAAGGCTGTATTAACTCTCAACCAATGAGAGCGCCAAACGCGCTCGATATGGACGATCGAGTCTCCTAATGAAAACTCATACTAGGCATACAGTACATAATTTTCTTTATATTTCACTAGCTGACCCTGCCACACGTTGCTGTGGCTAACGTTAATGTCATATTATGTACATTGTTGTAAACTATTTTAGGGGAACAGTAGAAGAACATCAGACATGGGCACCACCATGCCTCCTTACATTTTTTTTTTTAATATAATTATAAAATATAAGCTATCCTATCTTTCAAGCTGGATTAAACTGCACACGGTATACAAATTCAGTAAAGAGTCCATCGCGGATAAACAATGTGACACGTCATTTATATAAATTACATATTATATGCAATATGTAAAGAAAACCCTGTCCGATGCGTCAATGCATTGTTCGGTATCGATAACTGATTCTACTGATACCAACAAAGCCAGGCTAAACTTTAAAAAAAAAATCCCCATAAAAAAATTAATATTATTTCGCAAAAAGAGGTAACTTAATACATGTGTGGTAGGCAATCCATGCGCGGGGGGGGGGGGTTGTATATTAATATTAAGGAGGATAATCTTTTATTTCGCGAATAATTCCAACTTCCCCAAAATTTGGTCATTTTTTAAAAGTGACAACACCATTTTTGTCGGAGTTATTATGAGCGAAGAGCGATGCGACCGTGTGCCGCGTGCCCATGTGCACATGTTTTAATTTACCTCCTATTGCGAAATATTTTTTCGCGTTTTTTTTTTTAAGTTTAGTCCGGCTTTGTAGGCATTAGTACAATTAGTTATCGATACCTAACAATACCTTCACGGATCGGACAGGGTTTCCTTTACATATTCTATACATATCTAGAAAATTATTATATTAACTCTATTTTACGATTGTTCATTACAGAAAGAGATAGACGATGTCCGACTAGATTCTACTGTGCTCAAGGAAAAGTGTATGTTGGCTGAGAAACATCAAGATGATCTCAAATACAGGTGAATATCTTTCTATCCTATCCTACTAATATTAGTGAAAGTTTGTATGTATGTTTAGAGGTATGAGGAAGAGGGTGTAAAATTGTTGGGAATTTGAGGGTACTTTCTTTATTTCATCCTCCATAGAAAAGGGAAACTGATGTTGTTTCGGGCGGGCACTTGCCCAACAGTTAATGTTGGCTAGTTGTATACATGCTAGTTGCTCGGTAAACTCTGTTTGCGAGACGCAGAATCTGTGTGACGTCACTACGACGCATTGTTCACACGTGGCGTTTGTAGATACCGCTACATACATGGGCATGACCACTGGGTGGCAGGGGAGGGCAGCTGCTCCTCCCTGGAAATGTCACAGTACATATACAGTATGTTACGAAAACCCTGTCCGACCCATAAGGATAATAGAGGTTAGGTAAACACATGACCAAATATAATATAAAATTTTATGTATTCATCATAGTACCAATACAAATGAATTTTGAAATAATCTTTTTTTCCAACGAATTAATTCCAATTTCCCCGAAATTTGGTAATTTTTAAAAAGTGACAACACCGGTATTATTATGAGCGAATAGCGATGCGACCACGTGCCGCGTGTCCTGCCGCCCGCCCCCCGCGGTCGGCAGGCGAAGGGTGGTCAACGCACATTTAATAAGTTACCTCCTTTTGCGAAATAATATTTATTTTTTTAGGGGGATTTTTTTTTTAAGTAAAGCCCGGTTTTGTATGCATTAGTAGAATCAGTTATCGATACCTAACAACACCTTCACGGGTCGGACAGGGTTTTCGTAACATGCTGTATGAACTCCCCTAGTGACTGAACAAAATAGAAAACGAGGATTTATCTCTAACTTTTAACTAAACCACGCAGTAGACACTGGCAAAATGTAATTACCAAAAAACCGCGTACGACTATAGCGCACAAAGATCTCTATTAATTTGTAGCGGTATCTACCAACGCCACATGGAACAACGCGTCATACTGACGTCACACGAATTCTACATCTCGCAATCAGAGTTTACCGTGCAACTAACATATGTACATACTACTTCCCAATTTCAAGCATTGGGCAAGTGCCCACCAGACATAACACCCGTCTGGTCGGAGGATCCTCCCTTTTCTGTGGAGGATGAGTGAACTTTACTCCCTGTTCCTGATGTCTCCACAAATTTGACTCCCCGAGGCCTGCCTTGTTTATCTTATTGTGACCATAAATTTAAAAAATAATAATAATAAAGAGCACAATGCACAAGAATACGTTTCCCAACTGTGTTGGGGTCAGCTGCCAGTCTAACCAAACTCGGCTGGGTACCCGTATTTTGGAGTAACTGCCGATCTGACATCCACAACCCAATTTCTATACCTCTTGGTAAGAATGGCTGTTTGAATATTCGGGCTTCTAACAACCCATAATGACTCAATTATTGATTTCTTTTTTTAATTATAAACTAGTGCTTGTCCGTAGTCCCGCCTGATGTTAAGCAGTGATGCAATCATTGAAGGCAAAGCGCGCTAGTTTATTAAAAGCTTATTTACTTTAGCTGGCAAATTGTTCCAGTCCCTCGATGTAAACGCTTCGTCCGGATCGTAGTGTTAACAACGTAAGGAATACTCGCCCAACGGCAGGTGGTCCGATGATGGAGTGGAGATGGGGTAATTAAGTTACTTACTCTTTATTCGACTTTACAGGTGTTCAGCAGTAATCCGTAACATCCGTGCCTCTGCGCCGGCGACTTCGGCCGAGCGAGAGTTGCTCGCGGAACTAGAGAGGTACAAGCGAAGCGGCGAGCGACTCAGCGAACAGATACTGATGCTCAAGCAACACGCACATCACAAAACTGCCGAGGTAAGCGATATGTGCGAAATAAGCTATTATTCAATAGATATAAGGCGTTTTTCAAAAATATACAGCTACACCCCGAAAGGGGGGAATATTTGTGTTTCCGAGTTAGTACGGATGTACGGGTGCCCAATAGCTTTAGAATGCAGTTGCTCAATTCCGTAAAAATCTCTCCGTGGAAAGTTGGGTTAAGTGATCTTAGAGTTTGGGAGGCTACTCTTGGCCGCCGACCATCGACTTGGCTGGTCGCTGCCTACTTCAGATGAGGGCACGACTTGCCTCCTCCTTGCGCCCTCTGCCATCACATGTCACATGTGACGTGTCCTCCCGGCAGTCGACGCAGTGGGGACACATCAGGACTCGAGGTGGCGGCGCGAAGTATTCCACAACGATTACTTCACTTATGTTTTCACTGTGAAGTGGTTACACAGTAATAGCCCACACCCATCCCGTATTGACATAACACTGATGTTACATTCACTAGACTGAAGTAGAAAAAGTACAAGCTATATTAATTGTTTTTAAAAATATTGTCATTGCGGACCCTATTCATTACAGTTCAGTACCCGTCTCACTTGCATAATAATTAAAATGAGTACTTAAAACCATATTACTTTGATTTAAAATGAGTACTTGTAACCATATTATTTTGATTTAAAATGAGTACTTCTAACCATATTATTTTGATTTAAAATGAGTACTTGTAACCATATTATTTTGATTTAAAATGAGTACTTGTAACCATATTATTTTGATTTAAAATGAGTACTTGTATCCATATTATTTTGATTTGAAATGAGTACTTGCAACCATATTATTTTGATTTAAAATGAGTACTTGTAACCATATTATTTTGATTTGAAATGAGTACTTGCAACCATATTATTTTGATTTAAAATGAATACATGTAACCATATTATTTTGATTTAAAATGAGTACTTGTAACCATATTATTTTGATTTAAAATGAGTACTTGTAACCATATTATTTTGATTTAAAATGAGTACTTGTAACCATATTATTTTAATTTAAAATGAGTACTTGTAACCATATTATTTTGATTTAAAATGAGTACTTGTAACCATATTATTTTGATTTAAAATGAGTACTTGTAACCATATTATTTTGATTTAAAATGAGTACTTGTAACCATATTATTTTGATTTAAAATGAGTACTTGTAACCATATTATTTTAATTTAAAATGAGTACTTGTAACCATATTATTTTGATTTAAAATGAGTACTTGTAACCATATTATTTTGATTTAAAATGAGTACTTGTAACCATATTATTTTGATTTAAAATGAGTACTTGTAACCATATTATTTTGATTTAAAATGAGTACTTGTAACCATATTATTTTGATTTAAAATGAGTACTTGTAACCATATTATTTTGATTTAAAATGAGTACTTGTAACCATATTATTTTGATTTAAAATGAGTACTTGTATCCATATTATTTTGATTTGAAATGAGTACTTGCAACCATATTATTTTGATTTAAAATGAGTACTTGTAACCATATTATTTTGATTTAAAATGAGTACTTGTAACCATATTATTTTGATTTAAAAGAGTGTCCATGGAGTTTCTTGCTCGTTCTTCCCCATTCCCTACCAAATACCCCTCTTCCCCAGTATCTACCACGTACCGTCTTCTTAGTACCTACCTCGCTTTGAAATCAACAACTATATTAAATCTTGGTTATAAACTATGTGTGTGCCAAATTGCATCCAAATCTATTAAGCCGTTTGAGGTTGAACAAGTAACAAACACACACACACACACCACAAACTTACACATGTATAATACTAGGTTCTCGATGGTATATATTGTTACGGGCTAGGGGTACTAAAATACCGGTTAAGGGTTACGAAGTTTATTAGCAACGAAGGTACATTCGATCGTAGGCAATGAGAAGTAGAATGTTGCTGACGTTGCACCGAAGTCTTCTCTAACGTCCACGATGTCCGTATTGTAAACACACAATAACACTACAAATGTTACTTCACGTAGTACTCAATGTTCTCGTTACAGTTGTCGCAGTGGGTATTCTCAAAGGTAGCTTCTTAACTGTCGCTGTTTTCGTCGTATCTAGTCGAATACAGACTGACCCTTCGCTGGCGCCACGGCGCTATATATAGTCCAGCTGATCGAACATTCTAGAATTGTCCTCTAGACGTAATAATAATAGCGCATCCCTTCGAGTACATTCAGTAGGTACCTATGGTAATTCCCGGAAACGGGTTTCTAGAAATTTCGATGTCGTCACTTAGTTGACAAAATTGATAAAACCTGTACCATTCGATAGGCCACCTTAAGTCTAGGAATGCGTTTTTATATTACACCTAGACAATGTCTAGGTCTCGAGTTATAGGGCTTAAAAGTTACGCATTGCATGTCACGCGATATTGAACTTTATGCCCTCGACATAAGGTGCATTCGTAACAATATATATCATATCATATTATACCACCAATATTACCATAACCTTGGCTGTCGGCAGAAGTTACCACCCACCAGACGTAGACTCCGCCAAGTGATTCGTCGAGTTCCGTCACGATGTCAGGTGAAGCCGTACGGAGGACGGGTCTGAGCAGTTGTGTTGCGATGTGTGCCGGGTACGATGCGCTGTTGTTGTGTCGGGTGTTTGGTCGTGGAGCGTCTTCAGACCAATCTCACTTTGACGCAGCATCGTTGGTGATGTTGTTGGATTTAACATTGCATCACCTCGCTCAACTGCCGTCTTCCTACTTATCCACTATTTATTTTTTATTTTTTTGAATCAATAGGCTCTTAATAAACTAGCGCGCTTTACCATCAACGATTGCATTACTGCTTACCATCAGTCGGGATTGCGATCAAGCACTAATTTATAATTATAAAAATGATCATAATAATGTTTATTCTCAGTTGGAGAAATGGCGCTCTGAATACAAGAAGAAGGACATCGCACTCGGCAAGTCTCACAGTGATACGATCTCCTCCATTCTACAGCAGCAGTAAGTCATATTATTTGTTACCCATAGCCTTTAGTATCAATGTCTACAAAAAAGAACAAGAAAGAGAAGCAGATTAGAAAAATATCAGAGTAGACCGAGTAGACGTCTATAGTGTGTTACTGGGATTATTTAGCGCTTTAATAATATTGTCTCGTGTAGTACCGAGCTTAGAATAGTACCAACCCATATCCTCCCGTGGGAGAGGCGACTAAGGGAACTCTCACCAGGGAAGCGGGCAGCAGCGCTACTGTGGAATATCATCATCATCATTTCAGCCGAAAGACGTCCACTGCTGAACATAGGCCTCCCCTAAGGTTCTCCACGACGGCCGGTCCTGCGCCTCCCGCATCCAGCGGTTTCCCGCGACCTTCGCCAGGTCGTCGGTCCACCTTGTCGGGGGCCTACCCAGTCTGCGTCTTAATATATCTTTCCGATAAAGAGTTATCAAAATTATTGAATAGGCATTTACCTATTTTTTTATTTTTTTTCAGAACCAGTCAGATATCGACGCTTATTGAGGAAACGAAGCTTCTCAAAGACCAACTCAGCATTGTTTAGATTTAACTAAATTATTATTAAAATTTGTTTTCCTTGTTAATAGTAAAATAATTGTCATAATTATAATAAAATAAATACCTTACAAACTTTGGTTCAAATTTAAGTTAAGCTTGTTTCCTATATCAGCGGTTGCCGTCACATAGCATCCGTAATTTACCAATAACGTCACTAAAATGTTATTAATGAAAGTAAGTTAGTGTGTTTTCCCAAAGAGAATTTTCTGATATCAAATCCCAATGCCATCCTTATTATGGCAGTCATGACTACGGCCGACACATAGCGGCCACCGCTCTTAGAGGATTGTAGCTTAATAGGGATGTATCCAAGGTATGAAAATCAAAAAAATATTTAGTCCGTCTTATAGACAATAAAAATAATTAAGACCCGTTTTTTTTTTATTTTGTCGAAATTACTAAAACCTACTGAGATATAGCGTATTAAATTTACGGAGTGGGGGCTAATTACGTCAAGCCGTGGTATATTTTGTACCACGGCGTGACATCATGCGACATTTCAAATCAATATATCTTCCTAAGTATAAAAATACGTGTTCAATATTTTTTATATAAATCTATCTGATGGACATTAAATTATTTTTTTAGGATACAACCCAATTGCTGATTTATTAAATCTCTAATTTTTCTTTAAATTCCGTAGGTTCTTGTATTTTTTTAAGACTTGTATTGATTTGTTTACGAAAATAATAACGTATCGATTAGTCATTCATATTATCTGGATTGTTAAATAATAGCAACTTATGTATAAAATTCGTCATGAAATAGTAGACCACTATACGTGTGGCTTAAGTATAGAAAAAGTGCTACACTTCACAAACTAAACTAAAGGAGATGTTTCATTTTGGGCCACCACTATGTACGCTATATAGATAAAAAGGAAAAAAAATAGAACATTTTCATAAAAATACTACTAAATTAATTTCAATAAAAATACAAGTATTTATAATTAATTATTTTAGTGAGATAACCCTTTAGTAAGGTAGCCATGACAGTGGTTATGACGTTTGATTGGCGACTTTGACAGTTCTATTACCCCGTTGTGTTCGTGTCGAGTGTTGATTTGAGTTGTGTTTATTTAATGGGCCGTATAGTTCGGAATTCATGTCTTGTTTATTTCGCAGTCATATGGTACTTAATATACTTAGATACGATAGCCTTAGACACATGACACGTCAATCAAATGTCACTGTCAAAATCTTATTTCGCTTATTGCTGACCACACTATTTATTTCTCCTTAAATTGAATCTGTATCTGTATAAAAACTAAGTCAAAATATAGGAAATAAACATTAAAAACAGTTGACTATAGCGTAACTATACCTAGCATTAAGTGTACAATGTGCTGGCCCAGACACCATACGTTTCTGAAACATCTCCTTCAACTTCAATGCATCTTTTTTCAGCGTAAACTAATCTTTATATTGTAGGAATTAAAAATTACTTTTCTATAAACACAAATTAGTTCACAGTTTCGAAGAATATGATGTAAATGCATGTTAGCACTGGTATTTACGCTACGCAGTATTGGACTACCTAAGTCATACTTATCGTGTTCTATTATACTCCTTTTGAAATAAGATTAGACCTTTAAAGAAACCCTCTATACAGGCCGTTCAACCGATTTTGGCTTCTATTCCGTAGGCATAAGGATTGCGTTGAAAGATAAAAAGTGGTTACAAGTATTTACTGCAGTTGCCGCTTGTCATGCTACCAATCCAATAAAAGTCAAAATCGGTTAAATAGGCAGTAAAAGAAGTTTGTTAAATTTTTTCATCCCTTTTGGAATGGAGTGTAGATTCAACACAGTCAAAAATTATACATATTTTTTTTTAAGTAACAGAAATAATTAAACTGTAACGGAAAGTTATATACGAGTATGACTTTAGTGATGGGTTACTTATGTAAGTAAGCAGAGGTCACACAGAGTTACAAATATAATTTAATGCTATTATTTAAGTAGCCCTGCGAAGAATCTTTTTTTGTGTCATTTTTATGTTTTGTGTAATTGTTAGAACTGACTTTGATTTCATTTTGCATTAATAGTTTCACAATAAAGATATTACCAAAAAGACTAATTTTTGTTTGAAAAAATAGTAAAAACTGTTTTTTAATAACTTTCAATGTTTAAAAATTTTTTTTTTACTTTTTATGGAAACATCACGTAAAGACAACAAAAACACAAGCTAAACAAAATTGCAGCAAACATGTTGAGGCGATAGCCGTTTTATGTAGATTTGAATTCAAGTAAAACTGCTATCACTCAGCATTATGCTGCGATCTTGGGCAAGACAGCGAGCGCAGCGCTAGTTTTCAGCGACAGCCGAAAGAAAGGACAATTACATAATATGTACTCGCAACCAGCAGGAGTCTTACGACCAGAGGGACGATTACTTAGATTTTTTTTCTAATTATGATGGTAAGCACTGATGCAATCGTTGATGGTAAAGCGCGCTAGTTTATTAAGAGCCAATTCCCTCAAAAACTGAGTGAATAGGAAAGAAGACGACAGTTGAGCAAGATAATGCATTATTAAACCCAACAACCAGAGGTTGATCTGAAGACAACGGGGACGCCCGAACTCCCCCAGGGATCGCCATCGGGTCCTCTCGTCCGGTCGCCGTCACTTTGGGGCCGCCCTAGGATTTTTCGCAGTTGGCGGGGCAGCCTTTCGTGTGTGGCTGGCACACTACTTGGGCCCCCAATTACCTGCGGTCGGCCAGCGGAACACCGTACTTCGGATCCTGCTACCCTCCACGACCAAACACCCGAAACAACAACATTTGGCGCATCGTACCCGGCACACATCGCAACACAACTGCTCAGACCCGTCCTCCGTGAGGCTTCACCAGACATCATGCCGGAACACGACGAATCGCTTGGCAGCAAGACTTTCTCTGGTAGGTGGTAACTTCTGCCCGCAGCCGTCGTAATTTAAGCGTTCACAGTCCGATCACAGTCTGAATCTGTTAAGATATTTCCTTCAACTTTGACATGGTTGATTGTTATCGCTAATATGTGATTGCTACTAAACTTTGATTTTTTTTAAGTCTGAGTATTGGTTTTAGTTATGAACTAATTCGAGAAGTATGTAAAGCATTGTGAACATAGGCTAGTAGCCAGCTTTATGGTATTTATGAGAACAATTATGGAGACTGCGGGAATTACCTCCATGTCTTAATTTCGCGATCATCGGTCGACCCGTCGTACGCCGAGTATCCACCCTTACATTGCTGGATCGATCTGGACGAAGCGGTTCGAACTCGCCGTACGACGGGTCGTCCGATGGTGGTACGGAGATGGAGGAATTAAATCATGCAATTCCCTCGCACAGTCCCCAAAATGCACCCTATAGAACACCGAAAGGCTGGCTACTCTACACCTGTGCTCTAGGCTTTGGAGACCATCTCGAATTAAAACAGGGTCACCAATCAGCCTCTTCACACGCCTTTCCACTGAATCCTAAGTAGCAGGTGGCATTTCGCAGCACCAGCCCAAATGTGGCTGCAGTACGCTGTCTATAAAGGCGTGAAAATAAATGAGGGCGCTGCGGTCGTTCATATAGCAACCCTATTGACTTGTCTGAAATAATTTTGATACTAGCACATTATTTTGTACTAGTAGCAAAAATGGTTTTAATGAAAACACAAATCTATGGTCTCTGGCGTTTAAATAAAATGAGTAAAACAAAAACAAAATATACATACTTATTTATTTTTATATTTTTTAACATGTTTTTACCAATGAAAAGTATCCCAAAACAGGAGTGTGCGAGGGAATTGCATGATTTAATTCCCCCATCTCCGTTCCACCCTTACGTTGTTAACACTTCTACGATCCGGACGAAGCGTTTCGCCTCCTCCTTTATACCACACATCGAGGGACTGGAAAATTTTGCCAGCGGCGGTGTTTCCGGCGGACTACAATTTGAGTGCCTTCAATGCTAGAGTGAATTGGCTACTTTATATAGAATAAACTGGTGCGCTTTACCATCAACGACTGCGTCACTGCTTACCATCAGGCGGAATTGCGGTCAAGCGCTAGTTTATAATTTATATATAAAAAAAACGCGAACTTTTTGAAAGAATGCAGTTTTTTCTTTTAATTATTTACCCCCTGGGGCTACCGCCTTTTCTAGCTACATTATTATCCAAGAGCGCTAATTGGTCGCCTACAAGCCCGATTTGGGGTAATAAGGACCTACTTACCGAATATGAGAGATGTCAAACATTTTTATTTTAATTTCGTCACAGATACATAATAGATTAGTAGATACCCCGCCAATATACGTCAGCTTTTTAAATATGGATTTCACAGCGTTATTGTTGCGGCTTATTCCGCTCAATGAAATTTGCGCTAAGTTGACACTGGCTGTATAGAAACTCACATGGCCGCAGCATTTTTTATTTAGTTTCTTTTTTTTTTTTTGCAAAAAACTTCAAAGCTGACAGAATTTTTTTAAGTTATTCCGGATCTTAGGTGGGAAGTAAAATGTATGAATTTTTCCCTCTCAACATTTTCCACCCAATCATCATCAACCTTTTATCGTCCCACTGCTGGGCACAGGTCTCCTCTCATACAGAGAAGGACCCAATAATCTGATCAAAACAAAACTACTTTCCGAGTATGAGAAATGAAAAGATAATAACACTGTTCATTATAGAAGTGCACACAAAGTTGTCGATGTTCGTGTTCCCCTTGTTTTTATCCTTCGTGTGTACGCCGTGTACGGTACGTGAGTAGATAAGGATCGTACCATAAGGTTCTGTATTTAATACCAAACCCCATACGTGATAATGTTCTAAGTTATAGGTTCGGTTTCCGCACTAATCCTTCAAGTGCATCAATGCACGGGCGCCGTGGAGGCCATCACATTTGTAGCAATTCCAACCAGCCCACCTCCCTCCAGAAGTTCTCCAAGTCTCCTGGCTTATTGAGAAGATCAGGACAAATCCCGTAATTTAAAAATTTAAAACTTTGAAAGTCAGTCTCAGTCTCAAATCGGTGAAAAATAAATGTCATAAATTTTACAATATGTGGGGAATTTGAGGAATTTTTGACAGATTGAGACCAGAGATTGTACGTTCCCAAAATACTAGAATTCTTCCTCTGTGTGGGATCTGGGTCTTAGTAGGTATGTTTGTATTTAAAGAAAACGGGAAGACGAGGTTAAAAATAAATAAAAAATCAAAAAAGTAATTTGTTTTGTTTTATTGAGATGCTATTCAAAGATTCAATTTTTTTTTTACATTCAAGTAATGAATGTTGGTTCATAATATAGGAATGACTTACATTATTATTATCATTTAGCGTCGTTAGACCATAGTAATAACTTTTAACTACTACTAGGTAATAACAGTAGGTACCTATATAATAAGGAGTAAAATACAACAAAACAGTCAGTACGGTTAGCAACAAAAGTCAATTAACACGAAATTATTCGATACTATATTCTATACTTTTGGGATTTTAAAATAGAAGCTACATTTTAGATCGCCGGGCCTGTGCATACGACCTAATGGTTCTAAGGTCGAGCTAAACGTACGGCCTAGTGCTTTTAAGGTCTAGATATAAAGAGAGAGAGAAAGAATCAGACTTCAGAGTGCTGTTCTTTAATTAAATGTCACTTCATTTCGGCTTAAATTTTAAAAAAATCAAATAATTCGCTCAGTAATTAAGATTTCGAAAGCTAGTGTTCATCGCCTTTTGTTGCAGACTATACATGTACTAACTGGCTAAAATTATTGTAGCCATTTAGATACAGAACTGAAAACCACTAAAATGGAGAAAATCCCGAATTAGGGAATATTTTAATGAATTAAAACTTTCTACTAAACGCAATGGTATTTTTTTTTTCAATAGCAACATCCAAGTAAATGTCGTTGCCTAATGCCAAAAATTAAGTCATCAAAATGACTGATGAAGTAATCGTGGTTCAATAGAAATAAACATACTTAATCAAATTATGACCTAATTCGGGATTAGGATTACCCATATTGCTCAAAATATCAGAAACATAAATTTGTCCGACTCTGAAATAATGTCCTAATATGGAATGGCGCTATCAGGTTATAGCTCTAACTCTTTCCAATAGCAATTTTCACCAGCGTTTAAAAAGAGATTGAGTTACACACATCAAATAGAGCTTATCACCTTTTTAAATTTAACACTTCCCTATACGGCGGTGCAAAACAGCTGTTTTAACAAACGTATATACACCAAAATACATAAAAAACTACACGCAGTTAATAAACTAAAGTAAAACTGCAGTCAATAGTTGTTTCTTAAGTCCTAAGCCTAAAACTAATATTACAATGACTTAGTTAATCAGTGGTCCCCAGAACATTTTGGACACCTTCTTCTGGTCTTCGGTGCAGAAGAAATCCCTTCCGAGCTTTACAAACTCTTTCTGTGATAGCTTCCCATCCTGTAAAAAAGATTATCGTTTAGATATTTTAAATATGCAGTAAGACCAGCTATCTTAACCTTTGTAGCTCCAGGAAATCGTTCGATTTATGAGAATTTCCAGAACTTTTTGAGTTATTTGATTTGTTTTCACAGATTTAAAAAAATCACAGTCAGCAAAGATATGAGAAATTTTCTCGAAATCTTTTCATTAGGCCAATCGTTCTGCTTCTTATAGAGGTCAAAAACCTCTATATCTGAAGTTTCAGTACAATGTATAAAAGTCAGAAATTACAAAAATATATTCCATACTCGTACAATTTCGTAGGGAATAAGTGTCCGAACTTGTTGGTACGACAAATCAAAGTATTAGATCCGTATTCCAGAAGGGAACTCAAGCATTACTTAAAACTAGTTTCAACCAATCAAAAGGCTTCAAACGTGACTTAAGTAAAGCTTGAGTTTTGTGTGACGTTCTGTAATACGCACCTTAGCTTAGTCATGTCATATTTAGATACTCCACAAACACAATTAAACATGGCGGCTGCTCACTTTACGTCAGGCACTGTCTAATTTGACAGGACTAAACTGATATTCATCTTCTGTCCTTTTCTTAATGAAATAGAAAGAAAAAGATACGTAGGCTGAACTTAAATTAAGCCTAGTTTGCAAACAAGGGAATCGGGCCAATATTTAGTCAATTTTGTAAGCGGAAACGATAAACTATTATCTGGTGAGCTTTTGAGATAACGAAAACCACGATAAATAGAACATTGCAATGTGACTAAAGAAGCCATGTGCATGACTCTGTCAAAAACTAACACTGTGTTTTTATGTGGAGCTTTGACTTGGAACCTTGGTTCTGTTTTAAGAATATGCTTACCCCATTAACGTCTATGACAGCGAAGGCAACCGCTGCTTTCTCATTGTCAAGTCCTAAGCACTGGAAAAACAGCTTGAACTCTTTCACTGATATGAAGCCGGACTTATCCTTGTCTACTGCCTGAAATACAATACATAATTTACATAAATTTTGATGAATAGGAAAAAAGTACCATTTCTTCGGGTATTCCTGACAATTTTCGAAGCCAAACAGAGGTTTTAGGCCCAGTATCTATCAAAGCGGAGGGAGAAATGTGTTTGAATGTCATTATTTGAAAATCCAATTTCATTATTTTTATATCTAAACCGCTCAGCCTGAATAACGAAATCGGCTCCCCTCCCACTAACAGTTGGGTGTGGATTTATTCCACGAACGATTGAAATTTGTAATTAATTAATGTAGAAGGAGTTGAGGATTAGATACCTAACTGTAAAACTGCCTGTTCTGAGTTCGCAATTTTAAAAAAGATTCACTAACTTAAATTTTATTTAGTTTGTGACAAAGGAATCGATGAATTTGTAAAATCATGGCTTGTTTAGTAATTATGTTACATAGCTTAACACCACGCCTAATCCCTGAATGGTTAATTGATAATGAATGATAAAGGATTCTATAGAATTATAGAACTTTTCTTTTATACCTTAAACAAGTACGGCAGCCAGCGATGCGCCTTCTTCTTGAGTGATTTGTCGTTGAGGACGTGATGCATGTCCTCGAGGTACTGCTCCACCGTGACAAAGTTGTAAGGGTCGATAGCGCCCCATTGCTCCTCCCAAGTCATCTGTTACGAAAAGAAAAATATTTTATTGTAAACGTTAGGTTAGCTGTATAATTTTGAAACTTTCTTTATACCTTCCAACCTCCCAATCTGTCGATTGAGTGCTGTCGTCTGTACATATTCGAATTTCTTTGCTCGACAACATAATATATTTTTTTTTTTTTACTGTCAAATTAATAGTTGTTGCTACTGATAAGTTTGTTTCGCAATTATCCCGTAGGCACTGTTCTTATACCTACTGAAGCAAAGAATTTGAGATATTTTTTTTTTGTTATGGAACAACAAACTGAATGACTTACGTAGCAAGGTTTAAATTTCGTTGCTACCAAAATTTAACTAGGACCTTTTTAAAATAATAGTTACCCAAAAGTCAACTCAGAAATCTTGAAAACATAGTTGATTTTTGAATGACTTGTTCAAACACAGAGATAAGTGATTTACGATGAAATGCATATAACCGAATTAACGAATACCTACTACTTTATTTTATGGGGCATTTGCGAAAACAGTATACTGAAGGAAAGATTTCGAAAGTCGTTGATATATAAACGACTTTCACTTTGTACTGGCTGTTTGTGTATATATAAATACATCAACGACTTTTCTTGTTTTTCTTTTGCATGTATAGTCACAAAATTTTAATCACTTCCTACTCTCGGCAGAGCGGGAAAGCCAAATTTTTATTGGCTAAAATCCACCCGTATTCCTTCATTTCCTTGTACCAGGGGCGGCGGTATCTCTTTCGAACAACCCCCCGGACCTCGTACTCTGAGGCGCGCGTGGAACAATGCGCTGTCAATCCGGGCCTGGTCCTCACTGGGCAACCAGTTGCCCGTTGCTCGCCAAAGCCCGTGCCTACGGTAACCGAGAATCGGCTGATAAATCTCGAAGTCCAGGACGTGTCCTGTGGTGACTTGGAGAGTGAGGGTGAAGAGATTGTCTCTTCCTCACCCTCCTCCACTCCGCCTCCTACTTTGTGAGCAGTACTGCTTTGCAGGAGGAGGTAACTACCATCTACCATGGCCAGAACTAGCGCCAGCTGATTGATTACAATAAGTGTGATCTTGGAAGTATAAACCGCCGTAGAAGATGAGAGTCTCTCCAACATACCTTAATAATACTGGTGAACTCCTCTGCCTGTTCTTCAGTCAGGTGCCCGAGCGACTTAAACCGCTCAGCGAAGAGTATGAAGTCGTTGAATGAGATCAGACCGTCCTTGTCGACATCCAGGATGTTGTGAACTGTGCGCATCTTACGGCGCCAGAACTCAGACTGGAATAAGGGAAAGAAATAATAAGAAATTTGGTTTGTTTAAAGGCTATACGGGAGCTGATAGGATCGTCATAGAGGCCATATCATCCATGGCCATCGTTCTCATATTTAAAAACATTCAAAATTTATCGCAGTGTCATCTCAGTGACAATGAATGTTAAATATGTAGGGAAATTAGGTGTATTTTGACAGATTGTTCTTTAAATTACGCAATTACTTCTGTTTGAAAGTTGGTAGAAATAGGCACAGTCGATATTTGAGCCTCATGTCGACAATGCCTCTCATGCTTGGCAGTACGGTTCATACTTAGATAGACCACCAATAACATTACAAGAAAAAAGGTATTATACTCACTCGATCAAATCCTTTACACTCGGTGTCGGAATCAGAGTCAGAATCGCTGTCAGACTGTTTCCGACGGTCTTCCTCTGGGCGGCCATGATGTTTGCTGTACCGTCGCAGAATGGAGCTGTGCTCTGTCTGGAGCTCCCGGTCGAGAGGCTGCTCGCCCAGGTAGCACACACCGCCATTGCAGACTGGCTTCGTATGAATTAACTGAAAAAAAAAAACAAAACGGTTAAAACCCAACTCTCTAAGTTGTTGAAAAAAGGAAATAAGTAAAGAATAAGGGTTTTTGTGACTCGTACAGAAATATCTTAAAAGTAGACTAGAAACATAAAAAAAACAAAATAAAAAAAGTAACAAAAAAAATAACGCATAAATTCCGTTTACATGAAGCCAAAAGGATCTTAATATGATGAAAACTTTATATTATGTAGGTGCGGTATCTAAGGTCTGTATTACAGAACTTCACTCAAAACTTAAGCTTTACTTAAATCTCGTTTGCAGCCATGTGATTGGTTGAAACTAGTTTTCAGCAACCCTTAAATCAAGAGGAAGGTTCTGTAATACGGTCCTAAAAGCTATCGTCATCAGAGTCCAATGCTTTTTGGCTTTTAGAAATGAGACAATCCAAAATTCGTTGATAAAGAACTATCACTGACCAGATGTTGAATTCTAGTTATTATAAACGTCCATAAAGTAATCGCAATTTTATCTCTGTGACAATGAAAGTTAATAATGTAGGAAAAATAGTCGTACTTTTGACAGATTGAGAGGACGTTAGTAGTAGTTTAATATGATTTCCAGATAAATCTTTAATCTACAAGAATTAAGTACCACTCAGATTTCATGAACTCATCTCTAAAAATACCACTACAAAACTTATCATTGAATTATCAACCATTGGTACAATTAACATACATTTATGCCCAGTTCGCATCGACCGTCGAGAGCGATGACCGCATTATGCAAACCGGCCGTGTGCAACTTACATTTGGCACCAATAATCAACTATGTTTTGGATAAACACATACACTCGCTCAACATCCTTTCGAATGTGGAGAAGGATCCAACGTATACAAAATCCAAGAGTAAACCTCGAGTTCCATAATCTACCCCGATTAACATGCATGACTGCACATCTGTCCACACCAAATCCTAACCTGATGGCACTAATAAAAGTTTCAGTTACTTGAAGTGGCTCCTCAGATGCAATTTGTTGGGGGCAAAGAGTTTCAAATCATCGATGTAGACGAGGTGAGATATGACCTAACCACCTCTCCTCCTGTCTGCAACCCAGACCTGAATCCTCCTGCAGTGTTCTTTGAGGTTTCAGGGCTAAGCAGAACTTAAGAGGGTTCGTCATAGTGCAGACAGTAGGTAGTGGATGGACTGTCGCCCTAGAATATTCCCCGTTTAATCCATACAGGTTCATCATTTCCCTGGATCTGTCGACTCTCTGGATAGCAAAGGACCGTCTTCCATTGCCCCATACATAACTTAAGGACGGTGCGCAGAGTTTCATTTATCTTGTACAACTCCAGCACTTTCACGAGCCATGTATGTAGCATCGAATCGTAGGCCTTCTAATCTATCCAACATGTTGACAGATCTTTGCGCGATCGACGAACCTGTTAGCTGATGGCCATGTCTATGAGAAGTAGTTCCTTAGTATCGCGGGACCAATTCCTACATCCATTTTGAGAGACAGACATAGTCAATGTGTGTATTCATTTTTGCTCCCAAAATGGATGTGTATGATGAAGCCTATAACTCTTAGGTTCCGTGGGACCTGACTTATGGAGCAGGTGGGTAACGCCTGTTATTAAAAATTGCAGTAATGACCCAGACTCTAAGAATGACTGGAATTGAGATGCCAAACAAGTGCGTAAACTATTTAGCCGTTTTTAACTAAAAATTATGCTGTCCGCCCGGTCCCGATGATTTCCAATTCGTTAATAGACAGACTGCTCTGGCTACGTCTAATAGCATAATTAAGACTGGATCCATTTCTGCTAAACTTTTTATTTAGATCGCTCCCATGCTCTATATAGCCACCACTCATTACTCTGAAACATGCGATTCTGCGTCTACCGATCAACCCACCGCTTCTTCTTCGCATCGGCGAGCCGTATTCGGCAGTATACGGCTCGCCGATGTAAATACGTATAAATTTTCGGAAGTTGATGCGCCCTGTGTCATGGGATATGTATTCTCAAGGACTGATTCCAGTACCCGAGAATGCCTGCCTCACAAAGCGTATCTGGTGTTCGTGTGAACTATTGACATTAGCTAAACGACATGCCGTTACAGCTGCGCAATACAGGATCGAGTGTGTATCAATGAGTTCGTCGCTGCTCTCGAAGAAATTCTTGAGCTGCGAGTCCACCGAGTTAATCAGAGTCTATCCACTGCAATCAGTGGATATACTATATTCACGAAACTCATCCTCCAATGCGCTGCTCAGTCGGCCGTTACATTGGCTACTTACTGTTTCAACCCTTTCCTTCAACATTATTCGACAGCGGCAGATTCGCATCAATAGTTGTTGTTGTGCCTCGGTTAGAATCAGAGTCGGGGTGATTTAATTGCTTGGTACCTCTGTGCGCAGCCTATCAAGAGCGACATCGTCTAACCTGTAATTGCGTTAGATGACGCTCACCTGATCCGACAGTCGTTGGGCTGAGACGTTGTCGGTTGGTTCCTGTTCCTGGAACAGAGACATCATCTATTCACGGTACACAGTGAGGTGAATTCCCCCCTCTGTAGCCCCGTAATATGTGCGCATGGTGTTTTCTTTAATAAACCGAGTGTATCTAAAGCGCTTCAAATAACCACCGGCAGCGAGGACCCAGATCCTGGTCCCATAGCACATAAGTCTACCACTGGTGGTGCTACTACTTTAAAGGAACTGCTATTCCGGTCAGCAAAAGGTTAAAAACTTTGGGCTTTGGATCGATCCTGAGATCTTCAGCTACAGGATGCAAGTCGAAAAATTGTTGCATGTGGTAAATCCCCAAGACGGTTACCGAACTTTCTACTGCCATTAAAACGGCGCTTGAACAATCCCTTTTACTTCTCATCCGTAACTACGCTGACGTCAGCTATCCAAATCTTACTGAGGCACAATTAAATAAACTTGAGTGACTTCGAAACTTATTACTCGAATATTTGGCCTGCACAAATATGACCACATATCTGAATTTTATACAAAGCTCAAGTGGCTTCCCATACATCTTCGCCGGAATTCTCATATCTTATTTCAGCTCTACAGTAACTATTCTGTTTAATCCTAAAACCCTCTCTTATCTTAAAGAACGTTTCAAGCGCCTTCATGACACACATAACAGATATCTGATGTCATCGGAAAACCTAAGACTGGAGATGCAGATGCATTCCACCGTATTCTGTAACAAATCCTTCAAGCACTACGGCTATGGAATATTTGCCCGTGTCGATACGGCGTGCTCAAACTGTGCACTTTTAAACTATGATAAAAAAGCACTTCCTCTCTCTTTAAACGTACCTATAATATTTTATTTGCCCTTGGTATATGTTTATTTATATATTGATTAATATTCATTTATTGTTTATTCTAAATAGTGCATCGTAGACTACCTAAACTATTTGTCTTTCCTTCCCCTTGGTATTCCATCCAAAGATCTTTAAAACATCGCTAAGACCGCCCATAGTGTGACCTTTTGTAAAATCTTCATATCATGTTCTGTAATTTATATTCTACTCTATTCTCCTCGGTGGCCGGTCTCTCTCCTGTCGACGTACAGGTGCTGGCGAAGTCGGCGGAGAGAAATACTCGTCGCTCAAGCTACCGCGGCCGGTGTCGTCACAGAGTCATATATTATAGTTGGATACGGGTGTGTGCAAACGTATATACAGGAGCTATAATGCAGAAGTGTTGGCGTACAAGTAACTTGTTATTTTGCAGTAAATCCATTTGGTTAAAGTGGTTCATGGTTAAAATAATAACAGCCATACGGGTTGATCGAAGGTGAAACTACGCTTACATACGCGATTGGTTCGTGGATAGGCGACCATCTCGAGACCCTTACGTGCCTCGGATAGCTCGTTGAGCCATTAGTTCCAGCGGTCTGATGTGGCAGTTTCACAGTCGATGCGGGTCTTCAGAAGTTCAAAAATCTGACAGCCAATTTTACCAAAGGGTTTCGTATTACCCAATAACTGGGTTGTGGGGGTCAGATAGGCAGTCACTCCAGTGAGGTCGCTAAATAATAACAGCCGCACAGATCGATAGATCAGATAGAAAGAAAAATCTTTTTTTTATATATAAATGGCATCTTGTAATTGACCTTGAGAATATTAGTTACCAGTAATAACGAAAAAGTTATAAAATTTTTAAAAGTTGTAGCGTAAACTAAGTTTTACTATGTAGGGACCAACATTTTTTTTCCATTCATTAGTATTTGTTTACATTTTAGCGAATATATCGTAATGTTATGATAGGTACACTTCGACCCACTTGTATATCACTTCCCGTTCATAAGACGGTACCGTGAAATCTTGAAGTAGAATAATTGAGGTTGAATAATATTTAATTAGAACTTGGTGTCAATAAGATATTGGAACGAAACATTTTCCTGTTCATCGATACTGTTTACGTTGTATTTATAACTTATGATAATATATCAACATGGTTTGTTATTCACAAAATTATTTGGTGTTATCAAACGTGTGCAGGCCCCTAAACACGTTCATTTATAGAGTTCCGTAAACAGGACAGACAAATGCAGAAATGATAATTTAGTTAAATATACAAATTTCGGAAATCAATTGTGGCCCTGAGTCACGAGGACGTGAGAACAAACCCAGTCAGGAGCTTTACTTAGCTAAATTTCATTCATGGGCGTGCTCAGGAGGGCCAGGGGTGGCCGACAAAATAGCCAGGAATGATGCGACCCTAAAAATTTGACTTCCCCAAGCCCTGACTTTTGTTTAAAAGATGATTGAAATTGATTAAGCTGGAGCACTTTCAAGATAGATCGCCTCGTGTCCTGGCAGCAGGATCTTAAAAGGATGTACTTACTTTCAAAAGGACGCAACTATTTTCGGTTACAGTACCGTTATAAGTAACGTCTGTCAGCATTAGCACGAAATTTTGAGGTTATGATCATCTCCAACAGTATTTCCGTTTGACGAAAGTATAATTATTACTACCGTTACAACAACCTACTTCCTACTTATAAATTATATTTTGAAACATTTTATATACACAAAAAGAATATGAAAATTTAAAAACATAAAGTATAAAGAACGAAAAAATTACATTTAATTAGCTCAGGCTTAAAATACACACAATACACCAGACACATTTATATCAAATTAAGACAATAGTAAACAGAAAATTAAAAATTATATGTATAAAATGTGTAAAGTTGAAATGTAAGAAACTAGCGAAAAGTGGGCCTCATGACAGTCATGAGTACACCAGAAAGGCCCAGCTCAACAAAATTACACAGACAGCTAGTGCCTGATGGCGGTTTCCAAATGTAACGGGAACAGGGTTCCAGCTACCAGAGCTCCAGAACGAGACACCTGCTTACAATACGAGCCGTTCAAAACTACAGAAGTAAGTACCAATTTCTGAATCAAACCATTGATGCAGCTGGGATCCTCTTCAGGTATTAGGAACTCTTGCCTATGAATCCATAGGCTAACTATCTACACATTGAACGCTGAGTTCACATCCCATAAGTCAAAATCTCGTAAGCCAAATCAAGATACTCAATTTGTTTATCTTTCTCATAGTTCTCATCATGCGGGACGGATAATATTACTACCACTGTAATCTAGACATCATAAGGAACAAAGGCCAAAAGTCTCCCCTAAGGCTTTCCACAATGACCAGTCTTGTGTTGTCCGCACGAACGGTTACCCGCAACCTTCACCAGGTCATCGGTCCACCTTGTTGGGGGCCTTCTTACGCTGCATCTTCCGGTACGTGGCCGTCACTCCAGAATCATCCTGCCCTATGGACCATTGGTTCGACGTGCAATGTTCCCCTCAAAGCCAGTTAACCACAAAGCAACATACCTACATGTCATTAAAAGACAACAATATTTTTGTCGGGCGTAATCGCCGAACAAAAAGAGAGTATCGCCTTTTGTAAAACGGACGTTGACTATAAGTACAGCCCAAAGTTCATTGTACACATAAATCATAACAACTCCATGAGTGCGTGATCCAGCAACCTCGCTACAACGATTTGCGAATTAGTTCACGGACCGAAATCATTTCTGTTCACTGATGCCTTATATAACTCTGTATAAATTGACACAAGTACCCAGGGGTCGGATATCCAAGGTGTGCGTGACGTGAGCAGTGACAGCACTCAGGATCAAAGGGGTCAAATTGATTTATGGGGTTAAACTGATTTATGTTTTTATGTACAGAGTACCGATAAGCTACTGTTCACGACTTCCACGTGAAATTTCTTAAACCACCAAGTCACGACACGATCACCTGCCCATGTTATAACTTTATAATTATAAACTAGTGCTTGACCGCAATGCCGCAATGTCGTTGATAGTAAAGCGCGCTAGTTTATTAAGAGCCTCGTCATCTCAGCGTTAATCCCAGTCGCATCCAAAGCTTTTCAGCTTTGGAGTCTGGGGTCCGCTTTAACAGTCCAACTGCTGGTATTAAGAGCCTTTTCGCTCAAACAAGACTGAGTGAATAGGAAGGAAGAAGGCAGTTGAGTGCAGTGAAGCAATATTAAACCCAACAATACGACCAACGATGTTGCGCCAAAGGGAGATTGATCTGGAGACTCTCCACGACCAAACTCCCGACACAACAACATTTGGCACATCGTGCCCGGCACACATCGCAACTAAACTGCTCAAACCCGTCCTCCGTACGGCTTCACCAGACATCATGAACACGACAAATCGCTTGGCGGTCTTTCTCAAGTTTTGATAGCCTTCGCGTAACAGACTATTAGTATCAATGGGTACCATTTTGACAGTTCACCAGCAGACACATTTTTCGAACAAATGCAGCTATGGATCATCAACATCCTTCAAAATGAAACCCCATTAGGCAATCTGGAACATTAGCTTTATGACTTACTACTACTATTCCGTTTTGGCACTGAAATCATGACAACATGAAGTATCATACTTCGTATTACACCCCAGATCAGCGGGGTAATTACATTACACCCTATCAATAGCAATGGCTTTGATTTTGACAGTTGAACAACGTTCATTGCGTCATTTATCTTGTTAAGAAGACATTTTTTTTTTCAAACATAATCAATACATGAGGAACAAACGTCCTTCAAAATCATTCAAATATCGGTTGAAAATGTAATACGCTATTAGAATACTATTTACCAATGTATATATTAACCTTTGATCCATTGTAAATCACATGTTTTTGCTTCTACTTATTGTTCCTTTTGTAAGCCGAAAAACGACTATTTACGAAACGTTATCAAACTTTTAGTTAATAGACACCGCTCCGACCATACAACAGTGATTCTACAAACATCAACACTTAAAATAATGATTGAAAAGGTTTTTTTGTACCATATTCTGGTCTAACCAGTTTAATACCAGAAGGCGCTAGTAACAGGTAGAGGGGCCACTCAAAAACATTAAAACTGTTACAAAAAACAACAACGAAATAGATAGACGTGTTGCTCTTGAAATGAAATGAAGGTCAGATTTGTGATAAAGGAGTGGCAAGGACACCACAAATCCAGAACAGGATTCTGAACCCCACAACGTTTAATTTTTTCGAACCGATTTTTTCACGTAAAGGAACACATTGGTTGCGCAACCCGATTCCTCTGTTTACTAATTAAACTAAATATTGATAAGCTAACAGAAGATTAATAATAGTTTAGTCGACCTTGGTTTGCATCGTTTTTACGATATAACAGAACATACAGATTCCAATTTGTATGTAAATGCAATATTCGACATTTGGACTCGGTTCAGTTTAGGGTTGCCAACCGTACTCTAAAATAGAGTATTGTCCTCTATATCATGTAGGCGTACTCTATAATCTATAACACTAATAAAGTACGCTAAAATACTCTATGTTACTATGTTTACTAAAACTAGAGCACGTCTGTAATAATAAACAAATTGTTAATATGTTGGTATCGCTGATTGCCCAATCCATATTCGAACGTTCCTGAACGCAATTATTTGCAATTTCTTTTTAAAAAATGTCCTGAAGAATTTAATTGTTTAAAAAAAATTATTAGCTATATACTCTCTGATCTCGCCACTTCGGCATTTATTGAAAGAGTCTTTTCGGTCATGAATGTGAAGTGGCGAGAAGAGAGAAACAGAGCTTCATTGAATTTAATCAAAAATGAGCTCTTGATACATATAAATTTAGAATTGAAATGTTTGGACTCATACAGTTCCTTTAAAAACAATGGAAAATTGTTATGTGCCGCAAAAAGTACAAAAAAAAAAACCTTTTTAAAAGTAAAAAATAAATGATACTCTATTTTGTAAGTCCGTACTCTTTATTTACCTCCTTTAAAATCATATATACTTTATTTCTGCTAAACAAAAGTTGGCAACCCTAGTTCAGTTAGGCTGAAAGCTGATCCTAATATTTTATGGATAAAACAGACGGATGTTTTAATGGGTATGATTCCTTTGTTCACAAACTAAACTAAATTTAAGTTCAGTGCATCTTTTTTTTCTTTTCTTTCTTTCTTTTATGGCTTCGCACGGTTTGTGCATTTAGCCAATGTCACGTAATGAATTGTTCATGTCGAAAAAGACGGCGGCGTGACCCGTCTTACGACGAAGGTTTGAGACAAAGTCAGGATGTGGCCACTATGCTGCGATATTTCAATATTGTCTTTATGAATTATTTACTGAATGCACTTTTTACTACATAAATCACGCACTTTTATTTAGTAAACAACACTATAAATAATTTTAAAAGTCCGATGATAAATGAGCGTGACACTCAGCTTGACTTCCCCGCCAAAACTCACCGCAGTGCATCTTTCTCTTTATATTTCATTAAGAAAAGGACAGAAGATAATATGTTAGTTTAGACCTGTCAAATTAGTCCGCGCCTGATGTAAGTTGATGTTGTTTTGCCATGTTTATAAACGCGTCTAAACTGTCTATGGGATATCTTAAGTTGACAGGTGTAAACTATAATGTTATTTTCTATCCTTTGCTTAATAAAATATATAGAAAAAGATGTACTTAACTTAAAATTAGTTTGGATTGTAAACAAGACAATCAGCGCCAATATTAGTTTATCAAGAAATTTGTTTGTGCAGCTTCAGATCATCGAAATATTAAGCTTTTCGATAATCCAGTCATGATTTTAGCCTTGTCTACTAATACATGTTTATCTATCACACACAAAAAGGGCCTCGATAAAACAAACAGTAGTATTGAACAATTTGCTATGACACACATCTGTGCTGGGGTCAATGACCCACCGCGGCGTAGGAGTTAAGTAATACCACATTAGCAACTTATGAAATAGAGATACGGCTGCTAAGTCAAATTTAGACATAAGCACCAAGAGCCTTGTGTGCATCTCTTTCTTTATACTTCATTGAAAAAAGGACAAAAGATAAATATATGATTAGTCTTGTCAAGTTAAGATACCCCATAGACAGTATAGGCCAGCGCTGGGCTCCGTTTTGCATTGGGTCGCGACATTATGCTGAGCGACAGCCGTTTTCCGTGAATATGACGCATATTCCCTCAACAATTTTTTTTGTTTATTTTTTTTAACTTTTGGGTCATGATTACCGCAAATAAACGTATTTTCATTCTTTTTTCTTTCTTTAGACGTGATTATAAACTTGGCTACTAAAAATACGCCAATTAACGTCAGGCGTACGGACTAAATTTGACAGGACAAAAAGGTATCCTATAGCTCACTACCACGAAATAGTTTTTAGCAGTCGTTTAGGCTAAATACCTTACAAACATGAAACACGTTAGATACACGTTGCACAAATGATTACTTAAAAGTTTTAGTGACAAGACCTTTGCGACTATTTAAAAAAAATATATAGCCAGCTAATGCTAAACACTGTCTGGTTTTCCTAATAACAGACGAAAAATATCAAGGCAAACCCAATTTATAATAAATTATAGGCGAATTTATATACAGTGACATTATTATAATAGAAGATATAATTGGTTCTGGTTATGTTAAGTCGCGAAGAGATAAGTAGGTAAAAGTAACCAGGGCCATCCGAACTAGTTGAAGTTCTATTAAAGGAGACGGGCGAAATTGGGCCTGACCTGTACACAAATGAATTATTTGTCAATAATTTTCATTTATTTTTTTGTTTTCAATCATTTATTCCTAATTCTGATATCGCCGGAATATAAAAGATATTATTTAACGTAAATAATACTGACTTTCTTTACTTTCACTTTTCAACAATGTTACCAGATGAAATACCAATCGTTAATAAGTTATAATCGATAAATCAAATTATTACAAAAATAAAAATAAAATTAAAAATGAATCAGTATATTTCTACCGATTCGGTTTAGAAAATCTTTTAATAAAAGGACTTAATTATATTATCTATTATTTCGTTATTAACAAAAACATCTTAAAACAAATTGATCAACGGTTCGATTTGATAATCGATTAATTATACTTTTTTATTATACAGGCAACTAAAACTCTGGTGGGCAACGTGACGACAAACGTCACATATCATTCCCTTCCGGCTTTGAATTTGCCATATTTTGTTGTATTTTCGTGTGCTATTATATTTTTTTGCAGCTTTGGCTACGCATTTAGGATTCTGACGGTTATTGTTTTGGACGACCCACGCATTTATTTCGATTCAACATAAAATGAGTGACCAACGTCTTCATTGCATCAACTGCGGCATACAACAGAGTAATCCTTCTATCGGATTACGACAAATAGAAGCGGAAAGCATTCTTTCAGTTATACAGCATTGGGTAGCCCCTCAATTGGTAGGTATTTATTTAAAATGTATGTATTTAATTAAAACTTCATTTTGTGATAAGCAGTTTTCGAGTACAGTATAACAAGGATAACTATATATAGGTATATTATTGAAGCAAGTTTCAATAATAATATTCCTATATATATATATATATATATATCTCATTATAATGCACTTGAGTTATTTAAATTCCAAGTAAGATTTACAGTTTGATTATCAATTACGGAAGATAGTTCTTTTTTTATAACTTTAAGAATTCAACAATTCAATGAAACAATAGTTAAATTGAATAACCTTATATGAAAGCATTAATATAATATAATCCAAGTTTGACCACGATGTCAGTAAGAAGTAATATACACGCAATTCTGAAAGATACAGTTTTGTCACTGTTTCTGCATCATACCTAATTCTGTAATTTTTATTTGTTGAAGCTGTAAATAACAATCTAATATTGTTGTAGGTCAATAGATCTCATCACATTTGCCAAGGATGCAGAGATTTAGCTGTGACTGCCTTGGGCACAGATGAGCAACTTCCATCTCTTATGACTGGACATCGCCAAGTGTGTGTGAACTGTGGACATTCAGTGTTGCGGGCAAGATCTCATTCATTGCACACTAACACCGAACGTGAAAGAAGAATTCATGCAGTCATTTCTGAATGGATGGTAAGTTTTTATTAGGTTTAGTTGATTTGTATTTTGTACTACCACACACACACACACACTATCTATACTACCATTTTTTATATTTTTTTCACACTAATCTCTGAAATAGCAGTCAGCTTTAGAGAATCATTTTTGTATATTAGTGTCACATTCATGAGAAAAAATTAAATGGAAAAGGAAACTATCATATAGTTAGGCCAAAACTTAGTGTAAAAAAACAACTAATTATATTACAGCCTGTATTTCCAGAAGGTGTAGATTAGAAGAGATTTACTTTATTATTATTATTTATTTTCTTAATCTAGTGTACAATACATTGAGATAAAAGCACAAAACCGTTTTCACGGTTTGTCTGTGGGACCGTAACAAACAGTGTATCTAAGTTAGTATCTAGCAAAGAAGTTACATTATTTACAAATATTAGGTCTTACAGAATTGCTTACAGACTACTGAGTCATGTATGTATTACTTCTTTTTTTAGAAAAAGACTCATGATATATTTTTTTTTTAGATTTCAAGAGCTCGAGCTCTCATATGTCATCGTTGCTGGGTGAGAGCTGATAGAAATGCTCATCATTTAATGACTGGACCATCTGGATCTTCAGCATCAGTAGATGTATCAAGTGAACATGATGAATCAACTTCACAGTCTAATATTGATGTAGCTAACAAACGAATATATAAAAACCAAAGACATCATGATCGTGAACATATGCATTCCTTTTTGCCACCGACTTTCAAAATTCGTTTATCTCACTTTGTAGTGCTTTTTTTTGGAAGTTGGTTGTTATGTTTGTATAAAATACCCTCTGCTTTGCTAGACTTGCCTTACAATGCATTTATAGCGCAAATCAAATCCAAGCTTTGTTTAAAGGCATATTATTCTGTAAATGACATCTTTCTCCAGAATTTCAGTAAGCTAATTCTGGAGAAATATAAGATACATACGAGTTCATATAATTTTCTTTTTCACAATGCATAAATATGTGAGCTGTCACACCCTTTATACCTGGGGCTTATATTTAAGTAATTAGTTTTTACTTATTTACATTTCCATTTTAATGATATTTTATTTTTGCTTTGCTGGTATTTTGGCGTGGCTAGCTGGCATATGATAAACAATTTCATTGTTGTTGTTTTCTGGTCTTCATTACTGTACCTACATAGTATTGTATAGTCTTGTTTTTTTAAAATGAACAGACAGCTGTGCCGCTGGAGAGTTTGTTCCACCACTTCTTCCCAGCGAAAGCACTAGGAAGTGTTGATGGGTGGGCGTTTTGGAGGACTGTCTTATGTAATAACGATGTTCAAAAAGTGCTGATTCTCAGCCTATTTTGAATAATTGATTTTTGATTTTGATTCTTTTTTTTTTTTGTTCACTCCGCATACCCGCGCCTATGGTGGCCGGGAGTTCGATATTGTCTCCCGACCAGGGCGTTTTCTGCTTCGGCTAGAGGCGTGAGGACGCTGAGAGATCCGCTCCCTCACGAGCTTCGCCTCCTTTTCCAGCATTAATTGTATATTAATACGATTAATAAATCAATATAAGAGAAATGCGATTTTTTATTTCCGTTTACTCTTTTCTTTAATTAGATTGTAAATGGTTTTCCTAATTCTTTTTTAACCTCCATCTTTGTAACATTTAATATGCTGTTACGCGTCGCCGGCCCTTTGGAAACCACACTCACGATGTGTTAATGTAATAAAAATACATTCTGATAAAATCTAGTCTACAAAAAAGTCTGAATAATTACTTAAATATGCCATATGAGCGCTGACAGCTTCTAAGAAAACTTATAAAAAAGCAAATGAGGTTAGTTTTTTGCAAGCTAATAATACCCTATTTCGGTTTTCTCCCATACTGCCATTATAAATAAAGTTTTATTTTTTAAATAGTAATAATATTGAAATGATTTAATGCAATAATCGTTGCTGTACATTCAGGCCCAACTTTCTATGAACTTTCGCCCGTCTCCTTTCAACTTGATAAATAAACTGTTTGTCTTGAATCCATGGGTGACCAGCACCCTCGTTGTGTAACACACTATAACCTATCAATTGGAATAATTTTGAAGCTTATTGCTAATCCACTGCTCCGTATGTGCGAAAAATATGTCTACCTAATGAGGTAAATTACACAATGGATGCTATTTAACTGTCAATATGAAGCCCTTTGATTGTCTGGTACCTACATCCTGCAGTTTGCGCTTCCAAATCCTTTTCACCACAGAATGGTAGAGGCAAGGACACGCAAAACTGGTTTGAAAGTAATAATATCGAATACAGATTGTAAATATTTATAACCTTTGCTAAATATACGTGAATATATTGAGGCGGCCATTTTGTCGCCTTCGTTCGGCAATGGACTTTGCTGATAATAAACTACGCATGTAATAAATAGGCCACAATAGTTTCATACTAACTGATTACGGTAACCAACGGTTGATTACATAATGTACATGTTTTTCACGTGTGTGCAATCAACTGCCTACTTACTTGCATTTAAAGCAGCTAATAAACATAATGACTCATTGTATTCTAACTAGGTTTTTCGGTGGTTGTTTGTCGCCAACCCAACTGTACCAATAATATGACATACTGCTGTATAGCAGCCAACATTTTAATTAATTTGATGTAAGGTCTTTTACACACGAGAGATTAAGATGTTAATAATAGAATAAACGACAACATTTTTAATAATAAAACCTTTTTGGAACATAATAACTACTTATGTATGTTTTATTTATTTTTTTGCCGTCTGCTATATTATTGTAAACAATAACTTCGAAAACACTACAGTGTGGCGATTAGGTTATCATGTTAAATGGCGGTTAGTCCAAATCGTTATCAGTCTCTTAAAATAAAAAATAATGTTTTGTTTAACAAAAAATTTAAAACTGAATTTATCGAACAAAATATTTTGCTAAAAATTTGGTTCTAAGGAACACGCGTGGGCCTTATTACCTATCAGCACAAAGCTTATAGTAGGTACTTATTGTCAACAAATACATCACACATGTTGTATGAAAACAATAGCTTGTTAAATTTGTAATGTTGTGATATATAAATGATTGTAAGAGTTCTTTCAGTACTTATAGCTCTAGAGATCACATAATATAGATAGGTTTTTAAAGAAAATCATTTTATTAAGTACAGCACCACACATACACGCAAATTCTCCCAATTTCAGTCATTTTGAAGCATATTGCTAATTCATTGCTCCGTATGTTTAAAAAATCTGTTTGGGCAATAACGCAATGAATGTTGTTGAACTGTCAAAATGAAATTGCTACTGATAGTGTGTTACTTACGTAATTATACTGCTGGCATCTTAGGGTACCTACCAAGCCCCAAAATAGAGTGGGCTATAACTTAAACCTAGACCACGTGTTCTCAACAGGGAGTATTGCGGCTTCAAAAATACACTCAACCTTATACCATGGAGTCAGACATGTTTTGGGCGGTCTGCGTTGAAATTATTCATCAAATAAGTACCTACAAAAAAAAATACTAAGCAGGTATTCAACAGCATTTTTGTTGTTTCTTTTTTTTTTCTTAAAATCTACCAAACTAGAATGAGTTGGAATTTATTTTCTTCAATGGTAATTAATGTAAATTTTGGTTACACTTGAATAAAAAAAAACATGATTTAAATAAGTTTTCTACACTAAGCTACGTCGAGAAATATTAATTATATTATGCTAAATTAATGACCTCAAATGGCGCACTCGTATCTCTGTCACACTGTATGAAGATATAGGTACGTAGGTATTCATTCTATTTTATTTTCTTGACAGGGATTTTAAAAGGTTACTTCTGAAGGCTTAATTTATTTATTTATTTATGGTTAATTAAAACGGTAAAAATTCCAATTACAATAATTAACATAAGTAGAAACAAACAATCACATTAATTAACTTAAAAACTACTACTAAAACTAACATGGCACGGTGGACTCTCTCGCATACTTCCTTTCACAGAAAACCAAATATACACGCATAAGCTTATTCCATTCATCCGCAAACTAACACATTCAGGGTTGGCCATCAGAAGGGCATTCAGCAGCTTTAGACTACGACAGACCGGGGATTCAGCTCTGGCTACCGTTTTTGCTGGGAGCTGCACAAACAGATTGTGCCTGCGATTTTGACGGTCGGCAGAAAAGTCCATGGAGCTCTGGACAGTCTATACGTCCCCGTAATGTCTCACAAGTTACTGTGAGCTGGCCAAAGCCTCTTCTCACCTCCAAGAAGTTTTAAATCCCCGTTCCCTTTGAACATCCCTAAGAGATGGTAGTTTAAGTACATCATCATCATATTCAACCTTGATAAAAAAGGTTAATAACACTCAATCATTCTCTGTATGAGAGGAGACCTGTGTCTCCTCTCATACAGAGAATGATTGAGTGTAATCACCAATTGCTTGCGCTTGCTCAATAATACATAACATACAAAACCAAAACCTCATAAGTTAATTAGATAAGTAACATTAAGCAGCATTAAGTCCGCCTCTGTACATTTCTTGTGCGAAAGATTAACTAAATAAGTACTCATATGTATATACTTATTGCATAAGGTCGTTGTGAGTTTATCCATTTCCATTCACTCTAACATAAAATTGTTTGTCCTTGTAAATAGCCAAATAGTTACGCTTACCATTCACGAATAACATTATGTACAGCCGATTGTAAATAAAAAATCGGCCTTGCTTCACACACGTACGCCACGTTAGAGTACATAAACACCGATACAATAACAACAACAAATACTTCAAGGGCAGGAAAGGTGAGTAACTAATCCTACCTTCAATCCTACGGGGATAAGATACCTTATTTAACGTAAGCCAAGATTCTCTTGTTCCCAAACTCGGTCGTAGGCCATAACATGGCTGCCGACAGGAGTTACCCACCAGACAAAGTCTTGCCGCCAAGCGATTCGTCGTTTTCCGGCATGATGTCTGGTGAAGCCGTACGGAGGACGGGTCTTAGTAGTTGTGTTGCGATGTGTGCCAGGTACGCTTCGCCAAATGTTTTTGTTGGGTTTAACATTGCATCACCACGCCCAACTACCGTCTTCCTTCCTATTCACTGACTTTTTTGAGTGAATAGGCTCTTAATAAACTAGCGCGCTTTACCTTCAACGATCGCATCACTGCTTACCATCAGGCGGGATTGCAGTCTAGCACTAGTTGTGCATCTTTTTTTTCACTTAATTAATAAAAGTACAGAAGATAAATATTAGTTAAGTGCTGTCAAATTAAGATATACTGACTGTTTAGACGTGATTAGAAACATTGCGACTAAAAATATGTCAATTTACGTCAGACGCGGACGAATTTGACAGGACTAACTTCTGTTCTTTTCTTAATGTAATATCGTCTTAACTTATGTTCTAGGGAGTGGAAACCAATACCTTTATTCTTGTCTAATCGAGCCAACAAACCACTACATAGTTTATTTAGTTTTAAATAAAATCTAACTTAAACTATCTAAATCTCTATGAAAGAGGGTGGGGGTTAGTAAACATCACATGCCCAAGTATGAGGACATGCTGGGTTCCTCGTGATTCATTCTGTTTTGTGATAAAATAAATTGAGATGAAGTAAATTGTTTGCTAGGGATCGAACCTACGACTAGTAAGTCGCGGCTAAACGAATCTAAAATTACCTATACCTGACTGGACAAGTCCTGTAAACCTGTGTGGTTCTTCCCTTAAAAGACAATCTCAGACATTAATTCTGCATGGTCTTCATATGTTCTGACCAAGATTATGTCTGGACTTTGAAACAGTCTGTGACCTCAGAGTTTGTTTCGGCGTTTGTTCTCAGAGTATGTAGTAGGATAGAAAACGCAGAACTGATCATGTTTATAAAAAATATGGTTGACTTGTGAAAGTTACTAGTACAAACGACAGCACATCAAGCTAGGTACTACAATCTGTCAGATTTATTTATTAGATTTTCAAATTTATCATTAACGCATTAAGGCTCATGGTTCATTGGAATATTTAGCAGTTTCGGGTAACTTGACCTGCTGTCGTCCGTACATACAAACCTACTTACATAAATAAATCTATACTAATATATAAAGCTGAAGAGTTTATTTGTTTGTTTGTTTGTTTGAACGCGCTAATCTCAGGAACTACTGGTCCGATTTGAATTTTTTTTTCCTTTGGATAGCCCATTAATCCAGGAAGGCTTAATGCTATATGACACCACGCTGCGGCCAATAGGAGCGAAGAATAACTAAACTACGCGAACAAAGTAGCTGGCGGCCGCTAGTCATTTGTAAAAAGGGTCTGAGCAGTTGTGTTGCGATGTGTGCCGGGTACGATGCACCAAATGTTGTTGTGTCGGGAGTTTGATCATGGAGGGTCTTCAGATCAATCTCCCTCTGGCGCAGTACCGTTGGTCGTGTTGTTGGGTTTAACATTGCATCACCTCGCTCAACTGCCGTCTTCCTTCCTATTCGCTCAGTTTTTCTGAGTGAATAGGCTCTTAATAAACTAGCGCGCTTTACCATCAACGATCGCATCACTGCTTACCATCAGGCGGGATTGCGGTCAAGCGCTAGTTTATAATTATTTTAAAAAAAAAAGTGAGAAGTGACCAGTGGTAGCCTAGAATATCGGCCGCGGCCCCCGACTTACAAAGTTGTATGTATGTACGTCATAGATTCGAACACCATCAGGCACTTTTCTTGGTGTAAATTCTTTCATCACCACTGCTCTCAAAACGGTGATGGGGAAGATCGTGAGGAAACCGCTTTATCCTAGAGCTAAAAACTAGGAAGACATGTGACATCTACCTATCAACCAGCACTGAGCCAGCGTGGCAGCTTACGGTCCACTCCCTCTCATCGAAAGCCCGTGTCACAACAGTGGGATCAATATAGGCTAAATACATATGTTATTTTATGTTATAAAAAGCAGTAGGTATTTACAAAACTTTGCAATAACACGATATCATTGAAAGAGCAGGTTGATAAAGCATAAAAAAAAAAACTGCCAAATGACCAATACCCACCTAATATCAAGACCAAACAAACCTCGTCCTTGTCTCTAAAAGAATAATGACCATAGTTAACTAATTGTGTATAAGACCAACCGGTCACTGAGGGACATTCAGATAACATAGGTTATCTGTTAATAAATAGCTCAGTTACTTAATTAAGTTTATTTAACTTTATTAACAAAAAGTTTTATTTATTTGTTGACTTTTATAAGTATTTATTTATCTTGGTTTTAGTGCCAGACTAATACACAATAGACAAGTATTACAATACACTCTCTACCATAAAGTACTTTGAACTCTACGTTTACCGTATTACAATGGATTTTAAAAGAACTGGAGAATAGTAGGTTCAATAAATTTTCTATTAGATACAGACACGCACATCAAGTTATTCGAAACTATCAATTTTTTTCAATCAAATTTGGATCTTGTAGCTTTAGCGATAAAATTGAAAATCTATTAAAGAAATTTTATTGAGACTGTAATTGCTTGATATGATGGCGTCTGTAGGTACCATGTATTCTTTACAATATAATTTAGATAAGTGTCCAAGGTGAGGGTCGCGGGGAGCCGATGAATGCGGGTAGCACAGGACCAGTCATCATGGAAAGCCTTGGGGAGGCCTTTGTCCAGCAGTGGACCACTATAGGCTGGAGAAGAAGAAGAAGAAGTGTCCGAGAAGCTTTTTGCTAGTTCTTCTCCATTGGCATCTACTACGCTTTGGAATGATAACTAGCATCCTCATTTTAAATGACAGACTCATTTGACTGTTCAGTTAAAGTTAAATAAATGCTTCCAATTTTAAACAACTACTGTCAGCCAACAATATTTAAGTTAAGTACGTGACCTATAAATACTGCCCAAACAAGTATTTGCTGCGCGCGCGCACAGTGAAGGGTTACAGTTTTATTCATGTTTTAAAATAAGTTTCTCTCCCAAGTACAATCAGCAGCGCAAGTTAAGTAAACTGTCCCAAGTGTAGCACTCTTATCATGGGCTGTTGTTACATTGCACAACTTGATAATATTATGTGATAACACCCAAAAATATTTTCAACATTGTAAAATATTTCTCTATCTCCCTCTTTCATGTGGACTTGACGCATATTTTCTTCCAACTTGCTATTATTTGTTTTCTTTCTTTACGTTATTTTTACCGTAAATAACGGATTTTCTGTCTTTTGATTGTAAGTACAATTTTCTTCAAGTTGTAGCGTTTTTTTTTTTTCTATGTTTTAACGTCACTTATTCCACGTTTCTTGTACTCAATATAAAAGTTCATAAAAGAAACTTATTCCTCTAAAAATAGTCTTATAAACTGACCAACAGCAGGTTTCCATTCATTTCTTAAACTTTTTTCTTAGACTTATACTTATTCCTTTTTTTGTCCCGTATACCGCACCGCAAAGTTACTGCGCCGGAGCAAAGTTACGCTCCAAGCAACAAGAATGTGAGGCCCACAGGCCACAAGAAGACAATGACACCTGACATATTAATCAAATAACTTATTTAATAAAACCACTTAACAATAAGATACTTACATTAAATTGTTTCGGGACACTGGTCACTGACAAAAGTGCTGCATTTCTCTCAAAATTAACAGCAGATCTTAACCCCAACCGCACGATAGAAATCGCCATTTTGTTCACAGTTCTGAATTCAAAGTCTAGTTCACATAAACCAACAACTTTCTTTTTTCAAACTATTATTTCGACATCGCCGAACGTATGCGCGCGCGCTGCTCGTCTCGATAACTATTGGACTGAACTGAATTTAGAACGCGCAGTTGGTTTTATTCGTAAGCAGATCGTGGCCCATGGTTCGAGAAAAGGGGGGGGGGGAGTGTTTATACCGGCTCGATAGTGGATACTGGTACATGTGCCAGTGTTTGGGGTCTACGACATTGTACCAAATTCAGCGCTTTGTATTAAAGAAGAGCTTCAAGATTTAGTGACATCTAGGTATTGCCTGATTTCCTCCTGTTTTTGAGAGGAATCAATTGATGAACTAAAAGATGTAATAATAAATGTCTTTTTCATTAGCACACAACGCCTTGCGTAAACCACTGGATCAAAAATTTACGCAGAGTTTGTTTCATACCTGCCCTGCCGAAAGGTCATGGAATGGCGACCGCGTACCGGTAAACTTACCGTTAGAAGGCCCCGCACAAGGTGGACTGCTGCATGCTTCGGAGACGACAGTGTCCAGCAGTTGAAGTATTTGACTGAAATCTTGATTTTAGCCGAAAGACTGCTTCTGCCGGAAGACTACTTAGGCCTCCCCCAAGCACCTCCACTTGGACCAATTCTGAGTTTCTGGCATCCAACGGGTTCCTGCAGCCTTCACAAGGTCGTCAGCCTACTTTGTAGGAAGCCGGGCGCCACTGAAATAATGAACTCTATCTACATGACGCTGCGTACACGAGTAAAGCTCCCAGCAAATGTATTTTTTCCGACATCTTCAACAATCATCGTAATATTTCACCCAATCTACACAAAATCAGAATGAAGTCGATACTTAAAACTTCCTCGTGAATCAGTCCATACATAGGTGAAAACCGTATGAAAATGCTTTTGGTAGTTTTGGAATTTATCGCGATTAAAGTTAAGACAGACAGATGCGGCGGGAGTATGATTTATGTAGAGATAGTGAAGTGAGATTTCAAAGGATGTGAATATCGTCATCAACCTTTTTATCGTCCCACTGCTGGGCACAGGTCTCCCCTCGGGTCAGGTCTCGTCTCTGGGGACAGGTCCTTCTCTGTATATGAATATACTTCACCTAAAGGTATTAAATAAGTAGGCAGTGCGCATGGGGCAAACAGCTTCACGAGAAATACGTACATACAAAAATTAAGAAAAGGAAGTGTTCAATAAATGCAGCAGCTTCAAGCGCTTAACACATCAAAACTCTCGTAACAACAAAGAAATCACACGTTTTTCAACTCTATTCCTCGGTAATATGATTTATTTGTCTAAAGCCGAAATATACATGTGAATAATATGTCGTATCGTAATAAATAGGAAGCAGACCGTTCAGACAATATTAGGAGATTATAAGACTGTGTTCAGATAAAACAAATTTAGAGACGGTGTTTTTTTTGAGCAACGAGGTTCTTGAGAACAAAAGATTCCATACTGGAGGAACTCAACAACATCAAGTACATGTGCTTTTGCCATATTATAACGAGGTTCTTAGCTTTTGTCGACGTGGTCAGCTAAGCAACTTCAAGAACCTATAATACTAGGAAGGTTGAAAGAAATTCGCTATAAAAGCAGAGCTATCAAGAATATCTTATAGACTTATACCATGTAAGTACATCGGAAAACTGGAACAATTTGGCTGCGGCGCTCTTCACCTCAGATTACAGGCTAGAGTGAGCTTTACCATCAGCAATTGCATTACTGCTTACCATCAGGCAGAATCGCAAAGAAATCTATTTTATGCTTGATATTTGGGCGCGATCCTTAGTATTGAGGGAACAACAAAAAAAAGGACGCGTTACTCTACAACTTCAAACATTTTTATAACTTTTTAATATTAGTTTAATTTCTATTTAATAAGGGACGAACTTATTGTCCACAAAGAAATGGAAAAGTTCAATTTTTTCGGTCATGACCCTAGATTTCCACGGTCAGCCAAAACGCTGATTAGAGTCACGCAGTATTTAAAAGAAATGGCGTTAGAAAATTCGCGTCATGTCATCACTCATCATCATTCTTTCTATCACAACTTATTTGTGGTCGGTGCAACGTGACTTTTTCAACCGACTTCGAAAAAGGAGGAGGTTCCTGTTCCGGTTGTTGGAGTTTTTTTAAGTTTTACCTCAAAACTCTATTATTTACAAGCCGATTCGCAAAAAAAAATAAAAACTTTTTAGTTTACTATTACCTAGTCGTAACCTCAATCGTTTCTTTAAGGTATTGTATATTTACACTTTTATTATGATACCAATGTCAGGTAGTGCCAAACAAAAAAGAAACAATAAGTCATAAAACAAAACAAGAAGAATAGCAAATAATAACCGGCCTCGTGTGCCCACAGCGTTATCTAACAGTCGTAGACATATACGCACAGTGCACCACGTAGACACGTAGACCAGACAGTTGCAATTTGGGTTACTTAATTAAAAACAACTTTACTTATTATGATAACGACCTTAGATTAACTTTTCCTTATTTAGATTGAATGACCATAGTTTTAACGTGCCCTATCTCACGTAGGTAGGTACGCGATACTTGCATTGTTTGTTATTTTTTATTTATAAACAAATCGTGGTTGCGTGTCAAGGTAATGCAAGATGGGAGGTTCCTGTTCCGGATAAGGCTGGAGGAAACGTCTGGGTGTCACCACTGTGGGCATCGCCCTGAGGAAACGGTTGGGGGTATAGGGTGGAGGTCTGCTCGGCTTGGACGGAGCACCGCCGTGTCCTCGTGGCGGCGATCGGTGGCGATCTCTCGAGTCCGGCCCTGATCCAACTCATGGTCCCCGTAGTGCAAGAAGTAATACTGGCAAAGGAGGCAGCGGAGTGAGGGAGTGGAATCTCATTGCCCTGAACCCTCTAATCGTCACAGGAGATGCTCTAGTCGGGAAACAACATAACAGTGTAGCTACGGCGAGCGCGTTTGACGCTCTCATTGGTTGACAGTTCTTACAACCTCGAAGCGGGCCAATTGATGAGTCAAACGCGCTCGATATCGACGAACGAGTCTCGTAATGTAAACTCATGATAGCTACACCGGCGCGGGCTTTGAACAGCTCGCCGCCAGGTATGGACCAGGTCCGGGTTGACGACGCGTTGTATTCCATGCGCTCCTCAAAGAGATGTCAGCACATCGTGACGGGGTCCACGAAGACCGACCGCCCTTCCTCTCCTGCTCTGGGCGGAGCGGAAGGGCGTGCTTTTTTGGGCTTGTTTTTTTTTTATTTCCTGATGGTAAGCAGTGATGCACTCGTTGATGGTAAAGCGCGCTAGTTTATTAAGCTCAAAAAAATTGTGTGAATAGGAAGGAATACGGCAGTTGAGCGAGCTTATGCAATGTTAAACCCAACAACACAACCAACGATATTGCGCCAGAGGGAGGTTGATCTGGAGACCCTACACGAGCAAACTCCCGACACAACAACATTAGGCGCATCGTACCCGGCATACATCGCAACACAACTGCTCAAACCCGTCCTCCCAGCACAGCCAAGCACTGTGCCGTCGGCAAGAATTATTTAAGATTATGTTAAATTATAGAAGTAAGATAGCTTATAAATAGGATAGGATTAATATAAGAATTGTAGTATGACATAAAAAGAAAAGAATGACTAAGAAAGAAAAGAAAATATTGACTGGGGAAAAAGCGACCCCGAAAAGAAAACGACAAGGCCAATGCCGCAAAAAAGTAAGCGTGAAAAATAGAATTGGCGAAAAAAATAAATAAATAAATAAAAGAGCAAAGAAGAAAAGAGACGGCACATTAAAAAAAAAAACAAAAAACCTAACCTAACCTAACCTAACCCGTCCTCCATACGGCTTCACCAGACATCATGCCGGAACATGAGGAATCGCTTGGGTGGCCACCACCGAGGTAGAAGTAGATTTTGCGTGAAAGGTAACAAACAATTATTAGTTATTTTACCCCTGTTCTTTAAGCCCTTAGGTGGGAAGTAATTTGTATAATTTTTTCCTCTCTAGGGAGGGAAGCAGCATTTTCCACCCAATAATCAGATCAAAACAACACTACTTTCCGAGTATGAGATTTTTCTAGGGGAAGAAAACGATGAACGATTGTTAACCTGTGATTGACAAAAAAAAAACTGACTAGATACTTAAGAGATTAATAGTATTATCTGTATTTGTTGTCACTAATTATAGGTATTACTAATATTTACACATTAATTGTTACTTATGAGGCAAAGTCTAACGAATTGTTGGTTTTATTATTTTGTCAATAGTGTTAATGATAAAAATATTTGATAATGATGCGATCTTTTAACCTTTTCACCGCCAAGAATCCTTTAAAATTAGACGGAATTAATGTAATCATCGTTGATGTAGCGAGCGACCCGTAACGAGATCCGATTGGTTTTGTTTATAAAATTATTTATATACATTTTCATTTGTTAATTTAAGCACTTCTTATGATATTTTTTTTTTTTTTTAAGATAAGATTTGAAATGAGTTTTTGTAGTGAAAACTTCTTTACAAAGTTTAAGTATTACTTACCAACCCGTGATTGTTTTTTGTTCCGTACATTTTGTGTATTCTGTGTTTTTTAATGATTTCAGTATTCACTCCTGCCGGTCAGTCCCACGATTGCATTTTTTTTTCCTTATTCCTATATTATTATAGACTACCTGCGCCACGCGGTTTCACACGCGAAGGTTTCAATGTTTTTTTTTTTTTATTTGCTCCGCTTTTATTGGTCGCAGCGTGATGTTATACCTATAGCCTAAACCTAAAGCCTTCCTATATTTTTTTCTAACCGGACCAGTAGTTCCCGAAATTAGCGCGTTCAAACAAACAAACAAACATACAAACTCTTCAGCTTTATATATTATTAGGTATAGTCGTCGAATCCAACTCGGCTGGGCTACTTTCGGGAAGCTACGTAGATTCTTCTTGTCCGAAATACCGCAGTGTCTCAAGACAAGTCTTCGACCAGTGTGTGTTGCCAGTGATGACTTATGGAATTGAGACGTGGTCGCTTACAATGGGCCTTATAAGAAGGCTTAAAGTCACTCAAAGGGCAATGGAGAAGGCTATGCTTGGGATTTCACTGCGCGATTGAATCAGGAATGAGGAGCTCCGCAAAAGAACGAGAGTAACCGACATAGCCCGAAGAATTGCAACACAAAAGTGGCAGTGGGCTGGACACATTGCCCGTAGGACCGATGCCCGATGGGGCCGACGGGTTCTCGAGTGGCGGCCACGCACCGGTAGACGTAGCGTGGGTAGGCCCCCGACAAGGTGGACCGACGACCTGGTGAAGGTCGCGGGAAACCGCTGAATGAGGGAGGCGCAGGACCGGTCGTCGTGGAGAACCTTGGGGGAGGCCTATGTCCAGCGGTGGACGTTTTTCGGCTGAAATGATGATATCAGAATTTCGATATTGGTACTTAAGATCGGAAATCAATTTTGATATTGAAAACCCATCAATATTACATAGGTATACCCTAGAGGTGACCTTGTGAAGTCATCCGACATTGTGTTGTTTTTTCTTCATTTTATTTTTTCTTTCAAGGCTGAACATCATGACCTCGTACCAAGTACCTAATAGTAGGACTACACTATTGAAACTGAAAGGTCACTCCACCTAACTTTTAGGGTAAAATTTTTCAGAATCGATCAGCTGCTAGATGACCCTTGGGGGCTCTCGAGGTCAGCTTGACCACACGGTAAGGACTAAGCGACGACGCTGTGTTCTAGTGCGCCTCAAATATATTTCAGCATACAGTGATGAGGTCCACGAGCAACGCTGCAGGGGCGTACCCAGCTTCTGGCGTTTTGGGGAAAGTCAGATTTTTAGGATCGAATCGTCCCCGACTATTTTGTTCTACAAACTACACAATGTCTACATGAAATATTAGGTTCTAGCTGTTGCCCGCGACTCCGACCGCGTGGACTTCAGTCTACAGGAGCTCAGTTTATATAAAATAAGCGCCGGTTAAAATAATGGGAGCAATATGTAAGCCCGCGTTCACCCCCGTTTTCGCAACATTTTTTGTTATTGCTTTGCTCCTATTGGTCATAGCGGGATGTTATATAGTCTATGTCCTTTCTCAGGCTCCAGACTATCTGTGTACCAAATTTCATTACAATCGGTTCAGTAGTTTTGGCGTGAAAGCCGGACAGACAGACAGACAGATAGAGATACTTTCGCATTTATAATATTAGTATGAATTTGTAGTGTAGTGTATCGGTAAAACAGACGCAAATGATTCTGATTTATAGTTAGTTAATCATCATCAACAACCTTTTTCTAGTCCCACTGCTGGGCACAGGTCTCCTCTCATACAGAGAAGGGCTGAGCATAGGTAATCACGAAGCTTGCTCAATGCGGATTGGCGATTTCAGACTTAAAGAATTTAACTATGCATTAATTCCTGTAAAAGTAATTTTTGAGGATCTTCTGCAAAACGGTTAATAACACCTTCCGTGACATACTTAGTTTTTTTTTTTTATTAATTATAAACTAGCGCTTGACCGTAATCCCGCCTGATGGTAAGCAGTGGCGCAATCGATGGTGGTAAAGCGCACTAGTTTACTATGAGCCTATTCACTCTAGCCTTGAAGACACTCGAATTGTAGTCCGACGGAAACACCTCCGCTGGTAGATTGTTCCAGTCCCTCTATGTACGCGGTGTGAATGAGTGAATTGTAGTGGTGTTAACGACGTAAGGGTGGAAATTCGCCGTGCGACGGGTCTGAATGAATATTTTTTTTCGCTACGTTTTATTTTGCTACATCAAAATAATAACATCTCAAATAAATAAGTGCTAAATGCTCATCGTTCGCCAAAGAGATTTAAGATAATAATTTTAATGTCTTTGCCGTTCGCAACCTCAGCTCGCGACTACCGATTAGGTACAGCCGAACGCAAGCGTTAGGTATTGTTACGAATGCACCTTATGTCGAGGGCATAAGGTTCAATATCGCGTGACATGCAGTGCGTAACTTTTAAGCTCTGTAACTCGAGACCTAAACATTGTCTAGGTGTAATATAAAAACGCATTCCTAGACTTAAGGTGGCCTATCGAATGGTACAGGTTTCATCAATTTTGTCAACTAAGTGACGACATCGAAATTTCTAGAAGCCCGTTTCCGGGAATTACCGTAGGTACCTAGTGAATGTACTCGAAGTTATGCGCTATTATTATTACGTCTAGACGATTCTGGAATGTTCGATCAGCTGGCCTATATATAGCGCCGTGACGCCGGCGCCGAGTCAGTCTGCACTTGACTACCGAGACGAAAACAACGATACTTAAGAAGCGATCTTTGAGAATACCTACTGCGACAACTGTAACGAGAACTGTGAGTACTACGTGAAGTAACATTTGTAGTGTTATTGTGCGTTTACAATACGGACTTCGTGGACGTAAGTGAAGACTTCGGTGCAACGTCAGCAACATTCTACTTGTCATTGCCTACAATCGACTGTACCTTTGTTGCCAATAAACTTCGTAACCCTTAATCGGTATTTTAGTACCCCCAGCCCGTAACAATTGGTGTCAGAAGTGGGATGCCGGTCACGCCAAGGGAAGACGAAAGAGTTCGCACGCGACGACAAGCAGCGATGGATTTGGCGCGTCAAGAGGAAGAATCGCTTAGTGTCCCTGCACCCATAGACGATGCGGCCGTCGTAACACCGACGAATGTGAGTGCGCCTAGTACCACCACTATTGCCGGAACCAGCGGATGCGATTTATCGGCATTACTGGCTCACTTGACGGCGCAAATAAGGCTGAGCATAGCAGAATCCCAGGCAGAAACCCAGGCGCAAATAAAAGGTATGGCAGAATCCCAGGCAAAATCCCAGACAGAAATCCAGGCACAAATCAAAAATGTAGCAGAATCCCAGGCAAAATCCCAGGCAGAGATCCAGGCAAAAATAGATAAATCCCAACAACTGGTATTAGAACTAAATGAAAAGTGGAATAAAACCAAAGAAGAGGTCAACGAGCTTAAAATAAAAACAGAACAACAAGATGCGCGTATGGACCAGCAAGATACGCGCATAGACCAGCAAGATGCTCGTATAGACAATCATGATGCGCGTTTCGAGAAACTGGACAATACCATCATGGAGTTTGGGAAAGAAATAGAAAGAGTACAAAAAGGAGGTATTAAAGGAGTGATGCCTGTATCCAGTGCTTTGCCGACGTTCCTAGTACCCCATTTTGACGGAACAACATCATGGGTGGCCTTCCGCCTTCAATTCGAAAAGGTCGCAACAGCCAACAACTGGGACGACAATCAAGCGGTAACCGCTCTTACGCTTGCTCTGCGTGGTGATGCGGTACAAATCCTCGAGAACATTTCCGGCGATTGCAATACCCTAGCCTGTCTGTTAGAAGCGTTGGAGTCTAGATATGGAGAGAAACACCTCGAACATGTCTACAGGGCCCAACTCCGCGACCGCACACAGAAGAGCAGTGAGGGTCTACAACAGTGGGCAACGGAAATAGAACGTTTGGTTCGGAAGGCGTATGCATCAACACCGGGACTGATTGACGCTACTACTCTGCGATTCTTTACTGATGGGATTCGAGATGCAGAAGTCAGAGCTGCAGTACGTCTGGGTCACCATCAGACCTTGAAGGCAGCCTTGACACATGCTCTGGAGGTGGAAGCTGTACATCAAGATGGCCGACAACACGACCGTATTCGAAAAGTGACCGCACAAATAAAAGCCCGACGAGGACCAACTTGTTATGAGTGCGGCGAAAAGGGGCACATTCGAATTGATTGTCCCAGGAAGGCTAAGGGAAGAAATGCTTCTTGGACAAGTAAAGACGCAGAGGTGTTGCTGTGGCGCAAGCGCGACGCCAAGGTCGAGCCCGAGCGCCCGAGCGAGCGCGTCGATTGGCGCGAGTGGAGCGATCGGAGTGGGCGCCGCGAGCGACCCGCTGAACGAGAGCGGGTACGTGTCAAGGACCGGGAACGCGAACGTTCCGGCAAGCGAGAACAAGAGCGCGAGCGGTCGCGCGGAAAGTCGTGGAGTGCGGCGGAAGCAAGGCGGGACAAGGAAGTCGAGGACGAGGCGCGTAAGAAGAAGCGCCTCGAGAAAAAGGCAAAACGAAAGGTCCGCCGCCGCCAGATTACTTCAGGTAGTACGGACCGAGGTGAAGAACGCAAACAGGAAAAGACAGAGAACGTGAGGATTATCCAGGTGAACGATTTGGATGAAGACTGGGATAATCGATCATTGGAAGACGCACAAAAGGAAGATAGCGACTTGAAGACCGTAATCGAATGGAAGAAAAGTGGCCAGCGGCCCCCTTGGAGTGAAATATCAGCGCTTAGCCCAACAGCAAAAAGTTACTGGGCTCAATGGGACAGCCTGATAATTGATAATGGAGTTCTGAAGAGGAAATGGGAATCACCTAGTGGACAGGAGGTCGCCTTACAGATAGTTGTCCCCTGGGAGAAGGTCGCGTCGGTGCTAAGACAGGTGCACGACGGAGTATCCGGAGGACATCTAGGAGTAAAGAAAACTCTGGAGAAGGTGAGAAAAAGGTTCTATTGGGTGCATTGCCGCGAAGACGTAGAGGACTGGTGTAGGAAATGTGTAGCCTGCTCCTCAGTAAAGGGACCGCAAACAAGAGCCAGAGGTCGGCTGAAAGTGTACAATGTTGGTGCACCATGGGAAAGAGTTGCTGTCGATATAGCTGGGCCATTCCCTATCACTGAAGAAGGGAATAGGTATATCATCGTCATGCAAGACTATTTTAGCAAATGGCCAGAAGCTTTTGCAGTACCCAACCAAGAAGCTCATACTGTCGCCAAAAAGCTAGTTCATGAGGTGTTCTGTCGATTTGGCGTCCCCTTGGAGTTACACTCTGATCAGGGTAGAAATTTCGAGTCTTCACTGTTCCGAGAGGTTTGCCAACTACTCGGGATACATAAGACTCGTACAACACCATATCACCCTCAGTCAGATGGAATGGTCGAAAGATTTAACCAGACGCTAGAGAATCATTTGGCCAAAGTAGTGGAAGAACATCAGAGGGATTGGGACCAATACATTCCACTCTTCTTAATGTCATACCGCTCTGCAACACATGATAGTACAAATTGTACACCGGCGAAAGTCAACTTCGGCCGAGAAATTAGATTACCCATAGATGCACTAACCGGAACACCCCCCGATACCCCTATCCTAGCCGTCGACTATGTGGCCGACCTACGACGTAAACTAGATGGAATACATGAGCTAGTGAGAGAGAATGGTCTGAAAACCAGCGAGAGAATGAAGATCCGATACGACCGCAAAGCTAACGTGCCTGGGTTTGAAGAGGGAACTTTGGTATGGTTACATAATCCCATTAGGAGAAAAGGAAAGAGTCCGAAGTTCCAACCCAAATGGGAGGGTCCGTACACGATAGTAACGAGGATAAACGATGTCACCTTCCGGATAAAGAAAGGACCTAGAGGGAAGCTGAAGATCGTACACGTAGACCGCCTAGCTCGCTATTATGGATCAAATCATGCTCGGGACGAGCACGACTAAGAAGGGGGCAATGTTACGAATGCACCTTATGTCGAGGGCATAAGGTTCAATATCGCGTGACATGCAGTGCGTAACTTTTAAGCTCTGTAACTCGAGACCTAAACATTGTCTAGGTGTAATATAAAAACGCATTCCTAGACTTAAGGTGGCCTATCGAATGGTACAGGTTTCATCAATTTTGTCAACTAAGTGACGACATCGAAATTTCTAGAAGCCCGTTTCCGGGAATTACCGTAGGTACCTAGTGAATGTACTCGAAGTTATGCGCTATTATTATTACGTCTAGACGATTCTGGAATGTTCGATCAGCTGGCCTATATATAGCGCCGTGACGCCGGCGCCGAGTCAGTCTGCACTTGACTACCGAGACGAAAACAACGATACTTAAGAAGCGATCTTTGAGAATACCTACTGCGACAACTGTAACGAGAACTGTGAGTACTACGTGAAGTAACATTTGTAGTGTTATTGTGCGTTTACAATACGGACTTCGTGGACGTAAGTGAAGACTTCGGTGCAACGTCAGCAACATTCTACTTGTCATTGCCTACAATCGACTGTACCTTCGTTGCCAATAAACTTCGTAACCCTTAACCGGTATTTTAGTACCCCCAGCCCGTAACAGTATTAAACGCTCGGCTAGATTCGGTAATAATTGTGCGCTATAGTCGGACACGGTTTTCTGACAATCACACCATACCGTACATTTTGCCAGCGTCTACTGCGCGCTTTATTTAAAAGTCAGAGATAAGTCCTCGTTTAAACCTTGATGAGTAATTATGAAATGAAATGAAATCGTTTATTAAGCAAGTAGGATCACTGATCACTTTTACATGTCATATTTTTTTTAAACTAGATGGAGCCGAGAACATTTTCTAACTGACTACCTCTGAGAAGAAAAAGCCGAAACAAATTCAGGGATCATCGTCTTTTTTCAGGTCCGGACATTAAGTTTTTTCACATTAGTTCAGTTCATACATGTTCTGCGACATTTCCAGCTTCCAGCAGCTAGCCTCACCTGCCCTTCTCCTGGGTACGCCCGTGAACCGATGCTTGCCATGGCCGCGAGTCATTCGAATTAATAAAGTGTCCCCTGGCAGACAGACAATGAACACGGGTGGGTTTCATTTAGTCAGTAAAACTGTGACACGCCCTGTCCAGACCGTGAGAGGTTATTTGATGATCTCCCATTCAAAAAAGGGGCTCTCAGGGTCAGATTCTATTCTGCTGACGTAATACCTAGACACAGAAGCAGAGTATTTCGTAAAAGGTCAATCGTTCAATTTCATCAGTAGGTAGATGTCTATTCATATCTGTTGTTTACAATATACATTTGTGATCACGAACACGCTACATACTTACTTATTTATCATCTGCTTGCCATTATTTGAAACGCATTTTTCTTTCTTTCTTACTCTTTTCTCAGCCGTTGGAGTCGGTTTTCAGTCTAGAGATAACATAAACGTATTTTAAAAATCAAAAGTCATTTATTCAAATTAGGCTGAGAATCAGCACTTTTTGAACGTCAATATTACATAAGACAGTCCCCCCAAAACGCCCGCCTTTCTCCACTTTCTAGTGCTTTCGCTGGAAACAAGAAGTGGCGGGACAAATTCTCCAGCAGCACAGCTGTCTGTTTATTTATTTATTTTTTAATTCTGTAAATAGGGTAGGTAAGTATCGGAATAACTTTTACAAGCCAGATTATTTAAAAAAAAAAAATAAGCGAAATGAGGTCGGAGTTTCGTATTTGACTAGTCTGAGAAGAAAGGCCGAAACAAATTTAGAGCTCTGTCTCTTTTAAAGTCCAGACATAATCTTGGGGGAAAGTACTTACAGAAGTCAGTTTGGCTACCATGAGTTTTCATTACGAAGACTCGATCACCGATATCGACTGCGTTTGACTCATCGATTGGCAAACTTCAAGGTTGTAAGAACTCTCAACCGATGAGAGCGCCTGAATGTAGCTAATGTAGCCACACTGGAGATGAGTTACCTACTACAATCTATCAAATTTCTTTAATAGCTTTTCAACTTTATCGCAAAAGTTAAAAAGCTTTAAATGCTTTCCAATTTTGACAGATTCGGGAATCTTAACATGCTAGCGTCTGTACTATACAGATTTTAGAGTCCAACACTGTAAGTGCAAGTATTTGTCATGTCAGTAATCAAGCGTAACTTGGACTACAATGGTATGTTGGCAACGTGTAGCTCAAATAATAACATAGACGAAGGCCGCTGAATGATAGCGAATGTCTATCTGACCTTCAAAACACAATCACCTACTGGGAGCCCCATAACTACAGTAAAAATAATTAAGTACTTCTGAAGGTCATTTTACTTAAATCTGTCCCTTAAATAATAAATTAATGATAGGCCGCCATCATTGCAATATTATTTTTTTATTCTAGCAACATTACAAATACATAACATAATGTCAACGAACTGTAGGCCTTGGTAGAAGGTACACACTTATTTATGCAGTTAAAGTATTGTGTAAGCGAAATGGAACTATAACATTTAGAATCAAAGACGATTGTTGTTTAAATTAAGCTGTACTTAACAACTAGTTTTTGTTGTGGAAATGAATAATTATGTTTTTTTTATACCTCATTGGTACTTACCAATAAGGTGGCTTCATTCTTAAACTATTCTATGAACTATTCAACTATTATAATATAGATATATGAGATGATTGAATGAATCAAGAATTCGAAAGTTTTTTTGTTACTTGCTACAATTTTGTTTATGTTACAATATTAGTGTTACTGTGTCGCGTTTTGTTTGTTAATTTAGTTTTTCTTGCGTTTATGACGCAGCTAACTGCGCTAACTGGTTTAATTTTTCGTTCGAAATGAGATACTCTATCTTGATCTCAAAATTCCCACCATCCAGCAGTTTTGAAACGCCATTCCAAGCGTTTCTTTGACACTGCTGCCAAGCACCGCAATCCCCTTATAGCAGCGGCTGCCAACTACATCCCCTCCACCATCTCCCAGCTTCGCCGCCCTAGGCACGCCCTCACAGATCCCGATGACCCCATATCCCTCCTCCAAGAGGCCAATAGGGCCACCAGCATCCTATACAAACACAACAAATCGAAATACCGACCTTGCCGTCGTGGTCATCCGGGACGCGCCCCACAGAATAATTTCCCTCCCCGTCCCTTGCCCGATGAAGGCCAGCCCGCGCCGCAGCTGAGCCAGTAATTATTATAATGTCGCAACAAGGACCTCTCGAGTTTGTTTCGGCGTTTTTTCTCAGAGTTAGTACTAGGAAACGCCGTGGTTAGCATGGGTAGCGACGCCCTAAGCCGAGGTTCGTAACCCCACAGGGGGTGCCCTTAATGCGTACTCGCCTTCATTTTAGTTTAGTTTTTAAGTGCCCTTGGCTGGAGGCTTTATTTTTACTTAAGGCATCCACAGGAAAGTCCGGTTAAGTAGTCACGGCCTCTAATAGTCAACTACGAGATGCCAAAACAAAAAAAAAATGGTTTAATTAATTACTTATGCGTTTAGTTAACGCCTACTTTTTTGAACGATATACAATCCATTTTAGTTAAGGTTGGGACTGTAACGTCAGTAACCAATCCGAATTGGTCGCAGAAACTAAGCTAGGACACCACGATCATTTGGTTAGGTTAGACTTGTGATCAGCCGCGTGTGAGCGAAGAGAGCGAAGCGTGTCGAGTACCAACCAAAAGCCAAGCGGACGACTTACCTAAACGGCTAATTTAGCCAGTTGTTTTTAGACCAATCACTATGCTCGAAATCTCCGCTCCGCTTCAACGAAAACAGTACGAGCGGGGTAGAGCAGCGCTGAGCAGATATTCATAATAAAAATACAGCGCGGCGATGCGGTGCGGAGGATAACCAATTGGTAACGAAGCAATGGGGTGCAGAGCGGAGGACAGCGGAACGGTGCTGTGCGGTGCGGAGAATTCCGGGGCGGTGCGGATCAGGGCGGTGCGTGACTCGCGCGCAGTGCCTCAGTTATCATTGTTACGACATTAGGTGCATACGTATCAAAACGGATGAGAATTTCAAAAGTATGCTCTGCTCCGCTCCGCTCCATTCCACTTCTCTCCGCTTTAGTGGAAACACTGACCACTTTTCACCATTGTTCACGGCTCCTCTCCACCCAGCTAAGCTTCAGTGAAACACTGACCACTTTTCACTACTCCTCTCCGCACAGCTCCGCGTCTAGTGAAAACGCGGCCTTAAACTGTATTCCACTAGGGCCTCCATAATTAAGTTTAGTGTCGCTTTTTCAGTTTGTGAATAATAATAATAAATAATAAAATCATTTATTTTCTCTCAGAATGGTTTTATAGCACTTAACAGTTTTGGAATATATAAATTCACATTGTGAGAGTTGATGCCTTAAGTAGGCATTATAAAAACCTGTAGTACAGGACACCAAATTGATTTGCTCTGCACACAGACTTGGGATTCAATTGTAATGTTAAGCATGTTATCTTAATAAAATAATAAGTAAGGTACCGACACTTGGGTCGAGATTAATAAACGTTACTTGAAACGTGGTTTCAGTAGACGTTATTTTTGTTATTGTCGCACAACTATCAAACCATAGGTGTAAGATAAGGACAGAAACATATTTAAAAGCCAAAGCACGTGCTAATGAAGCACGTGCGACTATAACTAACGCTGGGGCTCTATTTTGTATATGTAGGCTTATCATTATGCTGATTGTGCTGAGCTATAGTGGTTTAGCGTGGATATGACGCATTTATCCAAAACTTTTTGTCTGTGTTTTTTTTATCCAGTAGGTATGCTCCGATACAGTAAATAAAAGTAATTTCTCTATATATTTTCATTCTCTGCCTCTATTCCAGCCGAAAGCATATCATAGCTCAAAAAACCAACGATATGCGAGCCTACAATTAAGTGAGAGATCTACATTTCAAATAATATTCTTAATCTAATGACTACTGTGTTGTATGTAGCGTCGCGAGTTCGTTTCCCGCACGGAATAAATAATTGTATGACCTACAAGTAGTTGATCCGGGTCTGGCTGTTTATACGTATGTAAACGCACCCACGATACAGGAGAAATTCCTAGTGTGAGGCAACGTTTACAAAAAAAAAATGGTTGCCTGTAAAGTCGGTTTTACGGGCGAAGATTTTACGTGACAACGTCTTTTTCTCGGTAGAATATTTATTGATATAAATATAATTAAATTGCACAATAGGAACAAGGAATTGAATGAAAATAAGAATTGCACAAATTTTAACTATAGAAATATATTTTGTTTACTAAAACATCGGTGACTCATCGTAACGTTACCGAGCGTTACACTTTTTCATAAGTGACTCCCAGCCGCAACCTAATTTAAGACGTTGTCACGTCAAAAATCAATGGAAAAACCGAATAACACAGCCCAGCCCCGTTTAGCATTTGCGGAGTACTTAATTAAAAAAGGAATATGAAACAAATGAGCCATCTAAATGTATAAGCAAAGCAAATTGAAATGCCATACAACGACTAAGTGATTTTTTTCAAGATGTTAAGTACAGACAGCAGATCAAGCTACTACAATCTGTCAGATTTCTTTATTAGATTTTGGACTTTATCTATAAAATATTGAGGCTCAAAGTTGATTGGGAATATTTTACAGTTTTGGGTAGCTTGACTTGCTGTCGTCCGTACATTATAAATTCCAAACGCAACTCAAAGATGACGCCATGATAACGATGACTAATACTTAGATTTTTTTTTTTTAATAATTATAAACTAGCGCTTGACTGCAATCCCGCCTGATGTTAAGCAGTGATGCAATCGTTGACGGTAAAGCGCGCTAGTTTATTAAACCCATTCACTTAAAAAACTTAGTGAATAGGAAAGAAGACGGCAGTTGAGCGAGGTGGTACAATGTTAAACCCAACAACACGACCAACGATGCTGCGCCAGAGGGAGATTGATCTGGAGACCCTCCACGACCAAACTCCCGACACAACAACACTTGGCGCATCGTATCCGGCACACATCGCAACACAACTGCTCAGACCCGTCCTCCGTACGGCTTCACCAGATTACTCACTTAGATTTTATTTACCTAGGTGAAAATTCTTGTTTACAATAAGTACCAAAAAGCTACGGTCTGGATTGTGACTCGTAATTAGCGGCAGTTCCGTTTAGAAGCGCAGCGTGCCTTAGCGGGGCCCCGTATAAAAATTTGTTTGGGGGCCCTTAGGAAGGGTAAAGAATTCTCACAAAAGAAAAAAAAATGCATAAAATTAATAGAAATATTTATTCATCATAATTAGATAATTATGATGAATAAATAAGACAGACAGATGTCTGTCACTATTTCCAAAATTTGAGAACTTCGCTTCCCCCGGAACCGTTCGGAAAATCAGAGCTCTCATTGGATATCACTCGTCGCGCGCAGTGCCATTACGCGGGAAAAAGAGAAATTGCTTTTTTGATTTTTGTCATTTGTGAAATAAAAAAAAGTTGGGAAGTTTTTATTAATTTTTGCTTACCCGTATAAGTTCCGTTGTTCACAAGCTAAACTACATTTAGGTAAATTCAATGGATATTTATCTTTTACTAAAGTAACGACTGAAGTAAAATATTAGTTTAGTGCTGTCCTTTACTCGGTGGTAGGCCACAACATTAGCTACCGGCAGAAGTTACCACCCACCAGTCAAAGTCTTGCCGCCAAGCAATTCGACGTGTTCCGGCATGATGTCTGGTGAAGCTGTAATGAAATGTTGTTATGTCGGGAGTTTGGTAGTGGAACATTTCCAGATCAATCTCCCTCTGACGCAACATCGTTGGTCGTGTTTCACAAAGTTTTTTAAGTGAATAGGCTTAATAAACTATTACCATCAACGATTGCATCACTGCTTACCATCAGGCGGGACTGCGGTCAAGCACTAGTTTATAATTATTTTAAAAGAATATTTTGCCCGTAAAAAAATTATAAGTAGGCGATTAAAAACATGGCCACTAAAAATAAGTCAATTTACGTCAGGCACGGACTAATTTGACAGTACTAAACTAATATTCATCTCCTGTCCTTTTCTTTATGACATAGAAAGAAAAGGATGCAGTGAACTTTTATTTAGTTTAGTTTGTGAAGAAAAAAACCGGCGCCAATACCAAGAGTACTGTAAAACCCGACTACAAAATATAGGTAACTATCCTATCACGGCCCCATCATCGGTCATTATTATTCCCGGCGCATCCTTCCCACGTGCCAAAACCACGTGTATAATCAACGTGACTTGTAAAAATCCCTATAACGGCAAAGAATCAAAATCAGCAATCTGTCTTTCTTTGTTAGATTTTCAAGTTTATGGCTACAGCTTTAAGGCTCGAGGTTGAGTGTGAATATTTGACAATTTCGGGCAGTTTGGCTTGCTGTCATCCGTACATACCTACTGTTGTACTTACGACTGTTTTGACGGCTCAAACTCGCGTGGTTTGTTTGTACAGACGACAGCACATCAATCTACTACAATCTGTTATTGAAGTGAAACTTCTTTAGGCACGCTTGACTTGGGGAGTAAGCTGGCGAAAGCGTTACGAAAAATGATCGGGCAAGGCGAACGGAAGTTAAGTGGGGGATATAAGGACAGAGGCGCCCGTGGCGCGAGCTTGGTACTACAAGGTCTACGAGTTTTTTTTTTTTCAATAAAAATAGAAGATCTATTCAATTTTTTTTTTTTTAACTTTGAGACACGGATACACTTATTTATTTACACTTAACACTATACATTAAATTTTATGTTGACTGACAACCATTAAGGGGGTCAGTTAACATAAAATTTGGTACCGTCTACTTCACAGTCCCTCCTGTATCCCCCCCTCCCTTACTCCCCCCCTCACCCCTTAATATTCCCACGAAATTACCCCCCCCCTCCGACCCCCCTCATTGATTACCTCACCCCCCTGTGGATTATCTCGGGAACCAGAGGTCGTGGACTACCCGAGTTTGGGGTCCCCTGATTCAGGAGGAGGAGCCCGACCTTTTGGCCCCGAGGGAATCCACCCCCACTCTCCCCCTCCCCCCTGCAACCCCACGAAACCTATCCCCCCCCGACCCCTTTTAGTTACCTCACCCCCCCGTGGATTATCTCGGGAACCAGAGGTCGTGGACTACCCGAGTTTGGGGTCCCCCGAATCAGGAGGAGGAGCCCGACCTTTTGGCCCCGAGGGAATCCACCCCCCCCCTCTCCCCCTCCTCCCTCAACCCCCCGCAACCCCACGACACCTATCCCCCCCCCCCGACCCCCTTTAGTTACCTCACCCCCCCGTGGATTATCTCGGGAACCAGAGGTCGTGGACTACCCGAGTTTGAGGTCCCCTGATTCAGGAGGAAGAGCCCGACCTTTTGGCCCCGAGGGAATCCACTACCTCCTCCCCCTCATCCCCACGAAACCTCCCCCCCCCCCCCCGACCCCCCTTAGTTACCTCACCTTCACACTTCAGTCGTGTCATAAGCACACTCACTTTTTAATTAGAATTTTAATTTTATAGGCTGGGAACAATTGACAGGTTCGGGCAAGCATGACCTGCTGTCGTCTGTACCAACTTGGCATTTATTTTGCGCGGTTTCTTTAATTGTGTCATAAAGAATAACGTAGAGTGAATTAAGGTGGTTTCGATTTAAGGAATCATTAAGAGGCGGTTATAGTTTATCTAATGAATTTTTAATCATTGGTCGGTTTAACTAAGGAGAATTAGATGACAGCCTCCGTGGCGTAGCGGTAGAGAACGCGGCCGTTGCGTAAGGAGGCGCGGTTTTATCCCCGCACAGTGCAAATATTTGTATGAATATGAATATTTGCACTGGTCTGGTTGTGCCTCGGAAAGCACGTTAAGCCGTTGGTCCCGGTTGCCATACGAACATCTAGTGGCAGTCGTTACGGGTTGTTGGAGCCCTCAAAAGTCGAACAATTGGTTTAGCTGCAATGCTTAGATATCGCCTTCGGGTTGTGGAGGTCAGATGGCAGTCGCTTCACGGAAAATATCGAAGTTTAGCGAAAATTAGCAGTTAGACTGAAGCGGACCCCAGACTCCAAAGCTGAAAAGCTACGGATGCGACTGGGATTAAAGCTGAGATGATGAAGATGAATTAGATAAATCTGCACTATTAAATCTACCCTAAGTGGTCCTAGTGAATTATGCCAATTAATTGCCCACGTATGAATATAAGACGGACGAGATAGGAAAGTATTCATCGGATACTGACTGACATACATAACACAAGCAGTATACATAGTATGAGTTTTCATTACGAGACTCGATCGTCGATATCGAGTGCGTTTGGCGCTCTCATTGGTTGAGAGTTCTTACAATCAATGAGCCAAACGCGCTCGATATCGACGATCGAGTCTCGTAATGAAAACACATACTAGGCATAGCTACTGATTCGTAACCTAAAACTACCAGCACCCTAATTGTGTAAAACACTGTAGCGCGTAGGTCGTGTCGCGTAATTAAAACTCAGATAAATTGAACTTTATGTATTGCACGAATGTAAAGGAGTACAATGTATAAGACGTGTAAAAATGACGCGATACAAGAGTGTTATCAAGGAATGGATATAATAATGATGTTGTACAATGATGTAGAATATGATAATAATGTTCTAATAATGTGTCTTACAAGCTATGCACTCACTTAAATACTAACTATCTCTATACTAACTATCTCTAAATGATAGTGGGGTAACCACTAACGAATCAGCTTCGTTCTTGATGCTGATTCGTTGATCGAGGCAGGCCGCGGCGTATGATTGGTTGATGTAGAAAAGCGCGCCAGTTCCGTCTTCACGTGCTAGACGACTCGTATGGTTCCCACGGACGCTGACCGCCGGCCACGCACATGTGTTCCGGGGTGAATATTCATGGAAACAGGGTCGGCACCCTCGCTGCGGGAGTCAGGGTCGCAGGGACGCGCGCCGTGACGTCCGCATTCTTCTGTGTGATTAATAGTCGATTTGATTTACCGTCGACGCGTAAGAGGAAATGTGTAGTCTTTGTACAACGCCACAATAGCGAACACGTGTGGCATTTGTACAATGCTACAGTACTCCCCGCTTTTAGACAAAGCGTACGTAGCGTGCAGGCGTCTTGACGATCTTGCCTGATCTGGTACGTTGTTCCCTCGTATGCGGGTCTGGATGTAGGCTGGTTTGCTCATCTGTGGTAGCTGCAGGTGCTTGATTGGTCTCGCTGTTCGTATGCCTGGGATCATCTTCTGTGTTGATTGTGTACGCAGGTTTGAGGCGATCTATCGATATGTTGCTAATTCGTCCTGGTAGCTGGATTGTAAAATACTTTTCCTTACGTTCGATGATCTTGTATGGACCTTGGTATGGATGCTGCAGAGGTTTGCGGACGGTGTCATCGCGTACAAACACGTGGCTACATGTTTGTAGGTCGTTGTGCACGAACATACATCGCTTATTTGCATGCGATTTGTATGTAGGTGTGAGCTTGGTGATCACTTCTTGCAGGTGATTGACGTAGTCGTGGTCCATTTTCGGTGTAGCTGGTGTTGGTGATATGAAATCGCCTGGCAGGCGTATTGCTTGACCGTAGGTGAGTTGCGCTGCGCTTGTGTTAGAGTCGGAGCGGATAGCGGCTCTGAGACCCATTAGAACAGCAGGCAATTCGTCGATCCATTTGTTGCTGTTTTCTAGTCTAGCCATGAGTGCGGCTTTTAATGTCCTGTGCCAGCGTTCGACGATTCCGTTACTCTGCGGGTGGTATGCAGTAGTACGGGTTTTTTCTACACCGAGTAATTGAGCGAGGTCTCGGAATAGTCGGCTTTCAAACTGTCGTCCTTGATCGGTAGTGATTCTTATTGGACAACCGAAACGAGATATCCACACTTCGTAAAGTTTTCTTGCGACGCTTTCAGCGGTTGTCTCTTGAAGTGGTACAGCTTCGGGCCATCGTGTGCACCGGTCGATCATCGTGAGCAAGTATTTGTGTCCGCATGCTGACGTCGGTAGCGGTCCAACGATATCAACGTGAATATGTTGAAATCGTTCGCTCGGTGGGAATGTTGCGATGTCACTATGATTGTGTCGCTGTACTTTGGAGAGCTGACACGAATTGCATGTCTTAGTCCACTGGCCGATGTCGGTATTCATTGAAGGCCAAAAGAATCGCTCTTGCATCAGCTTCCGTGTGGATCGTACTCCTGGGTGGCTTGGGCTGTGCACGGCATTGAAAGCTATGCGACGAAAATCAGCTGTTAAGTAGGGACGAACATGTGGCGTTGATGTTTCGCAGAATATTGGCTTGTTAGTACCCGGTAAAATGATTTTCTTGAGTTGTATGTTGGTCTGTTGAGACAATGTAGGGATACAACTGTCGTTTTCTTGAGCTTGAGATAACTCGTCGTAGTTGATGGGTGAGGGCACGTCGATAGTTTCGACGCGTGACAATGCATCTGCTACAACGTTTTGAGCTCCGCTCACGTGTCGAATGTCAGTAGTGAACTCGCTGATAAACAGTAGCTGCCGAATTCGCCGTGGTGTGTCGTTATCGGAAGGCGGCTTACGAATTGCGTAGGTCAGCGGTTTATGGTCAGTGAAAACCACGAGTTCTTTGCCTTCAAACATCTTTCTGAAATATTTTATTGCCATATTTATTGACTGGAGCTCCCGATCGAAACACGAGTACTTTTTTTGTCTTTCTGAAAATTTCTTTGAAAAATATCCGAGTGGCAGCCATTGTCCGTTGCTTCGCCTTTGTTGTAGAGATGCCCCGGCGCAGGTAGCTGAGGCGTCCGAAAAAATAGCGATTTGGTCCTCTGGCGAACTGGATGGGTAAGACAATAAAGCAGCGTTTATTATGCTTTGTTTGCACAACTCAAAAGCTTTTGTCGATTGATTGTCCCACTTTACTTCCGTCTTGTCTCGTTTTTTTGAATTATGAAGGAATGCATTCAGCGGTGCCTGAATGCTTGCCGCATTTGGGACACTGTCTCGGTAAAAATTTATCATGCCCATAAATCTTCGTAAGTCTTGAATGGTTTTGGGTTTTGGGTATTCTGTGATTGCTTTGACTTTGTCTTGAAGTGGTTTGATCCCCTTGCTTGATACTTCATAACCTAGGAACTTGACGGTTTCGCTGCCGAAAACACACTTAGAGGGATTTATAGTGACACCATACGTGTCTAATCGGCGTAAAACTTCCTGCAGATCTCCGATGTGGCTTGCTTCACTTTCAGATGCAACGATAACATCGTCGATGAATGGGAACGCGTAGTCTATTCCGTTGAGCACTTCGTTTATGAATCGTTGGAATGTCTGTCCGGCGTTCTTGAGACCTGGGCACATTCGTGGAAATTCGAATAAACCGAATGGTGTAGTGATCGCTGTCTTCTCGATATCAGGTTCGAAGATTTTTAATTGCGAATAAGCTCGGTTTAAATCGAGAGTACTGAAGATTTTCTTGCCGTGAAGTAGGTAGGTAAAATCTTTGAGGCGTGGGACTGGATAGCGGTCGGGTTTGGTGACGTCATTGAGCCTTCTGTAGTCACCACAGATGCGTAAATCGCCGTTTTTCTTAGGAACGACGTGTAGCGGACTGGACCAAGGGCTTTTGCTTGGTCGGCAAATTCCTTGCTGCATCATGAGCTCGAATTCTTTCTTCACGGGCAGGTAGCGATGTGGAGGAAGAGGTCTGCACTTGTTGAACACTGGTGGGCCAGTAGTTTCGATGTGGTGTTCTACCTTGTGTTTGGGAGTATCCTTCATGCTTGATGGTCGCAGGATATCAGGAAACTTACTGAGGAGCTGGTGATACGGCTGTTCCATGTCGATACTTCGAACTGTGGGTTCGGCGGAACGAATGACTGATGCTCTGACGGTCATGTTGGTAACTTTGTCGACGAGGCGTCGGCCGGCTATGTCGACAAGAAGTTGATGACGCTTCAGAAAGTCTGCACCGATGATGGGTTTGCTGACTGCAGCGACGATGAATTTCCAGGTGTACGGCCGTCGTAGGTTGAGATCCAGTTGTAGGGTTTTCTCTCCGTACGTTGGGATGATCGTGTTATTTGCTGCGTACAAACAGAAATCGGTTTGTTTTGCTTTCCCGCCTTTTGTCCTCGGTATCACGGAAACGTTTGCGCCCGTATCAATTAGAAATGACAGACGCGAATTCCTATCAGTTATGAATAGGCGGTGATACGTGTTGTTCGCGTCAGTTGCCGCCTCAACCGACGCAGGCATTAGTTTTCCGACTGGGCACTGTTGTTGTTGAAGTTGCACGGGCGTGTACACTTACGCGCGTTTGCGCCGTACTTGCGATGATAATAACAAATAAGTGATTGTTCTGAATACTTGCGGTTGCTATTATCGTTGCTTGTTGAACGCGATCTTGAACGCCGTCTGTCGAATGATCTGTGTGATCGTGGTCTGGATTCCTGCCTGTCCTTGAGTTCTGCCAGCTCCAGAGATAACTGCCTTATTTGGTCGTGTAGGGCAGCCACATCGCTCGTGCGTGAAATCTGCGCGACCTGGTTAGGTTGCGCGATACTGTCCATTACACTGTCTGCTACTTGCGATAACTTTTCCAAGTCCGTAGTGTTGCTCACGGTGAGGACAGCGCGTACTGAGGGTGGAAGTAGCCGGGTCCACATGATGCGCAGTGTACCGTCTGGTATTTTCTGTCCGGCTAGTTCCCGCATTTTTCGCAACAGCTGTGAGGGTTTCTGATCTCCGAGTTCCATCTCATCCATCAGCTTCTGCAGCTTCCGGCTCTCGGATTCCTCGTAGACACTGATGAGTCGGGACTTCAGGGCTTCGTACTTGTTTTCAATGGGCGGGTTGATTATAATATCACTTACTTGCTGAAGTGCGTCCAGGCCTAGTCGGGCGATAGCTGCTTGATAGCGCGCGTCATCACCTTGCCTCTGTGGCGCCATTACTGCTTCGAAGTGTGTAAACCATAGTCTGGGATACGCCGGCCAAAAGTCAGACAGCCGTGCTTGTAGTGTGAGCGTGTCGACTTGCCCTCCAACCTGTGTTGCGTTGCTTACCTGTGCTGCGTTGTTGGTCGCCATCCTGATTACTCTTCTGGTGTATCACGCAGCAATACCGTGAATATAGCCTCTTGAAATCCTAGTGGTGAGACCCGCTTGTGGGAAGCCACTAGAATGTGCTAATCACGAGTACCGTCACGTTTGTCTTGATTCACGTCGCTTAGGTCACCACTGTAGCGCGTAGGTCGTGTCGCGTAATTAAAACTCAGATAAATTGAACTTTATGTATTGCACGAATGTAAAGGAGTACAATGTATAAGACGTGTAAAAATGACGCGATACAAGAGTGTTATCAAGGAATGGATATAATAATGATGTTGTACAATGATGTAGAATATGATAATAATGTTCTAATAATGTGTCTTACAAGCTATGCACTCACTTAAATACTAACTATCTCTATACTAACTATCTCTAAATGATAGTGGGGTAACCACTAACGAATCAGCTTCGTTCTTGATGCTGATTCGTTGATCGAGGCAGGCCGCGGCGTATGATTGGTTGATGTAGAAAAGCGCGCCAGTTCCGTCTTCACGTGCTAGACGACTCGTATGGTTCCCACGGACGCTGACCGCCGGCCACGCACATGTGTTCCGGGGTGAATATTCATGGAAACAGGGTCGGCACCCTCGCTGCGGGAGTCAGGGTCGCAGGGACGCGCGCCGTGACGTCCGCATTCTTCTGTGTGATTAATAGTCGATTTTATTTACCGTCGACGCGTAAGAGGAAATGTGTAGTCTTTGTACAACGCCACAATAGCGAACACGTGTGGCATTTGTACAATGCTACAACACTATTATTTGTAATTTGAGTCATTTTGAAGCATATTGCTAATACATTGCTCTAAATGTTCGATAAATATGTTTGCACAAGAACGTAAACAGCGCAATAACCATGCAGTTTGAGCCACCTGTCTAATTTATTTAACATGCAGTAAAACTACCTGCAGGCTGTTAAAAATGTCAAACCGCCTTATTTACTATTTTTATAAAATACTTGCTGACCCGGCGAACTTTGTTCCGCATTAAAGGCAATAAATATCACATGATCACATTTTTTACTTTTTCAATTAGGAACATTGTAAATAAAAAAAAATAAAAAAAATATTCCATGATTTTTTTATTTGTCGTTTATTTATTGTAGCACCTTGTGAAAGAAATTATGAATTTCTACTTGTGCTTCGTAAATTATGTAGCTGTTGATCTCTGAGATGTCGTGGTGGCCTAGTGGTTAAAACACCAGCCTCTCTTGTATGAGTGCGCGGTTTCGATTCCAGGTCAGGCAAGTATCGATGTAACTTTTATAAAGTGATATATACTCTCTGGGTATATCTAGGACACCAATGACATTTTTCATTTTCTTATTTTAGAAGTTAGAGGGGGGCACCAACTTTTTTCCACTTTGGAAGCACCTGTCACACAAACTAATCGGTTTAGAAAAAAAATATTTTAGAAACCTCAATATCATTTTTGAAAAACTATCCATAGATACCCCACACAAATGTGTTTGATGAAAAAAAAAATTGAGTTTCGGTTCTAAGTATGGGGAGCCCCCAATATTTATTTGTCGGAGATCGTCGATATAATTTTAATAGAAGTTGCCGATTTGATTTACGTAGTAGAGGGGCAAACGCTTGTGACGTTATTTTGTGATGGCGGCACATGGACAGAGTCGCTTTGGAAAGTGGGGTTCGTCGAACGGTCACTTTGCATCGAGACGCGGACCAAGGCACATCTCCGAACCGAAACTGTCGGTTTGCCTATTCAAATTGTTATTATGAAGATTGGAGGGTATATCTACACGTCGTGCTTCAATTCAAAACTCACCTACGAAATGGAACCTGTACCACCACACCAAGATGCTGTCGACCCTACCGCTCTGCCGTCGCTGTCTCCGACATCAGAAGTTGGATAAAGAACTACACTGCTCACAATCTCGTTAAAAATCAAGGAACAGAATAACAGTCACTTTCTGCCAATATTTATATAGTACTTGTGTGATAACTTGTGTGCTAGTTGTTCATTGCCTTTGTATGAGCTTCTGTAAATGCTGGATGTACTGGCAGTGAGGCTGGAAGTGAACGTCACGTTACGAGGTGCGCTCAATTGCTGACGCAGAAGAGATCGCTCCGCGTGATAGTGCGCTGCAGGAGTGCGATGCAGGAGTGCGCTGCAGAAGTGCGCTGCAGGAGTCTGCTGCAGGCGTGCACGTGCGGTTGGACGCGGCGCTGTCGCGACATTGCTGGCTGTTGCTTGGCGCGCGACAGTGTTGGCTGATGCTTGGCGCGTGACAGTGCTGTCTGTTGCTTGGCGAGCGAGGTGCGCTTGCGGAACATGCGAGGTGCGCTTGCGGAACATGCGCGGTGCGCTTGCGGAACATGCAAGGTGTGCTTGTGTAGCGCTGAAGGTGCGCTTACGGAGTGTGCAAAGTGCGCTTGCGTAGTGCGCTTCTAGCTGCTTGGTGAATCACATCAATGGCGTGTGGTGCGGAGTCAGAGCTGTGTGCGCTTTGTGGAACGCCCAAGGTTTCAAGACTTGAGCCTCTACTCTGCAGGCGATGAGAAGATGTCAAAATACCCAAAACATTTGTGGTAACGTAATGGAGTTTTATGAGAGCTCCGAGATGTCTGGTGTGCAACGGTTGACAACTGCCAAGTGGCAGGTGTTTGCAGGAAATTGTCATAATCCGGTGAGTCGTACTATTTTTATTTTGATTCCGTGGCCGAATGTTCTCTTGTCAAGTAATCTGTAATTTCATTAGTGTATTGTTACGAATGCACCTTATGTCGAGGGCATAAGGCTCAATATCGCGTGACATGCAGTGCGTGACTTTTAAGCATTATAACTCAAGATCTAGACATTGTCTAGGTGTAATATAAAAACGCATTCCTAGACTTAAGGTGGCCTATTGAATGGTACAGGTTTTATCAATTTTGTCAACAAAGTGACGACATCGAAATTTCTAGAAACCCGTTTCCGGGAATTACCGTAGGTACCTACTGAATGTACTCGAAGTTATGCGCTATTATTATTACGTCTAGACGATTCTGGAATGTTCGATCAGCTGGCCTATATATAGCGCCGTGACGCCGACGCCGAGTCAGTCTACACTTGACTACCGAGACGAAACAGCGACATTTAAGAAGCGATCTTTGAGAATACCTACTGCGACAACTGTAACGAGAACATTGAGTACTACGTGAAGAAACATCTGTAGTGTTGTTGTGTGTTTATAACACGGACTTCGTGGACGTAAGTGAAGACTTCGGTGCAACGTCAGCAACATTCTACTTGTCATTGCCTACAATCGACTGTACCTTCGTTGCCAATAAACTTCGTAACCCTTAACCGGTATTTTAGTACCCCTAGCCCGTAACAGTATGTACACACGCGCCAGTATATAAACAGTGTACAAGGTTGTGCTAGTGTATTGTGTACTGAACAATTTCTTTGCGATATGATAATAAGAGTTATTTGCAAATTTTATTTTTGTACTACCCGTATTCTTTATTATAATGGGCCAAGAAATTTTAAATTAGGGTTTTAAAATTATGATGTCTGGTTTGTCTTTATTTCAAAACTAAAGTACACTGTGGCCTATAGTTACAAGCTCACACGAGTTTCTGGTAGTATATGTGTGGCTAGACTATTAAATCTTCTCAAGAGAACAAGCGGTAACGAACATAGAAATGAGTGCTATTTACGAAAAATCTAAATTTGATAGAAGTGAGCTAAAGTAATGAAATTTAATATTGGTGAGTTGTTTGATGGCGATAATGGCGATCGTTACCTATTGAAATCGTTGATTGGAAACAGAACTTATAAGTACCACACGATCGTATAGGTACGAAAGATTTTTCCAAGTAATGTCTGCTGAGTTAGATTTTCATAATGTAGAAGATGGCGAGGAGGGTGCCTCCGCCAGCAAATGGAATACGTATCATGGTTATGTGGTTGCACTGCACGCACTAGTCTGTAGTCGTAACTGCAACCCAGTGAAGGGTTGTTCAGGGGGCGATGGGCAGCTAGTGGTGTGGCGGGGACCTAGGTAGAAATGGTCGCACTGCATGCACTAGTCTGTTGTCGTGACTGAAACTCGGTGAGGAGTTGGTCAGGGCACGATGGGCAGATGGTGGTGTGGTGGGGATCAGGGTCTCAGAGGAGACTATTAGTTGTATGGTCATGTGTTGACCTGGGAGTCGTGGACTCTTGAGTTGGTCGTATCACAAGAGGTGATGACGATATGGGTGTCAACTATGAGTTGTCACTAGCTACTGTGGTAGCGGGCGATGATGTGTTTTCTTTTTGACAATTATGATTATGATTTGATAATTATGAGGCTTGGAGGAACCTTTTGTTTTCTTTTTGAATTTTGATAATTATGAGGCTTGAAGGAAGCTCTTGCGTTTAAGTTGTTAAAATGATTAAGCTTGTTTGGTTTTCTAATAATCATTGTAACTAAACGTGACGTGTGACGGTCAGGTTGGCCGAGCTCTCAAAATGCTTCAAAGTCTGTTTTCTGTGTTTTTTTTAATTTGTTACAGACGTGCACGAGGACCTGCAACGGGAAATATCGAAATTTGGCCGGAATCGGTGGTTGGCCTGGTGAACCGGAATCCCGGACTCCGGGGCTGAGGGAGCTTCGAATGCGACTGGGATTGGCGTTGGGATGATGATGATGATGCACGAGGACGTGCAAATCGTCAGGCTGGCCGTGTCGGAGATCGTCGATATAATTTTAATAGAAGTTGCCGATTTGATTTACGTAGTAGAGGGGCAAACGCTTGTGACGTTATTTTGTGATGGCGGCACATGGACAGAGTCGCTTTGGAAAGTGGGGTTCGTCGAACGGTCACTTTGCATCGAGACGCGGACCAAGGCACATCTCCGAACCGAAACTGTCGGTTTGCCTATTCAAATTGTTATTATGAAGATTGGAGGGTATATCTACACGTCGTGCTTCAATTCAAAACTCACCTACGAAATGGAACCTGTACCACCACACCAAGATGATGTCGACCCTACCGCTCTGCCTTCGCTGTCTCCGACATATTTTTTATTTTTGCATCAAAATCTTAATGCGGTTCACAGAATACATCTACCTACCAAGTTTCAACAGTATAGCTCTTATAGTTTCGGAATAAAATGGCTGTGACCTAGCGCCAATTACTTGATATCAAGTAAGCCAGTGATGGGACACAATGAAGACCTCGCTATATTTCATCTCGTCGAAATGATCATAAATACTATTATTGCAAGAAAATGACGTGAATAAATAATGTTTTATGAATATTGTAAACTATAAACAAGGTTTTATTCACCTTAATCAAGAATAAATAGGTTTTCTAATCATTGTCGATAGTGAAACACCGTTTGAAAAACCCATCCCTACAAAGTTAGTTAGTTTTCACTCCGCACACGCCACAAACTTGTATGGAAGTATATCTGTGACGTCATATGCGGACAGGTTTCAAGGTCATAGTGACTTTGTGCATTTTAGTGTAGTGCAATGTTTACATCTTATGTTGACGCACGTGTTTTTACAAAAAAAAAATTGTGACTGAATATGACGAAATATTGCGAGTTGTTCAAGTCTGAATCAGAATTTTGAAATAGTTCGTCGTCTTGTCATTCCGTTAAGTCGTCAACTTTCGTTTCAGGAATTTTCTTTCGTTTTCAATTAGTTTCTAACTTTTTTCCACTTTGGAAGCGTCTGTCACGCAAACTATTCGGTTTAGAAAAAAATATTTTAGAAACCTCTATATCATTTTTAAGACCTATCCATACATACACCACACGTACCTATGTGTTTGATGAAAAAAAATAATTTGAGTTTCAGTTCTAAGCATGGGGAGCCTCCAATATTTATTATTTGTTTTTTATTTTTGCATCAAAATCTTAATGCGGTTTATAGAATACATCTACCTACCAAGTTTCAATAGTAAAGCTCTTATAGTTTCGGAAAAAAATGGCTGTGACATACGGACGGACAGACGGACTGACGGACAGACGGATAGACAGACATGACGAATCTATAAGGGTTCCGTTTTTTGCCATTTGGCTACGGAACCCTAAAAATAACGTTGCATACTAGGTACCTATATCTGTACCTAGTATGCAACGTTATTTTACACAGACCAAAATTTGTTTGGAAATCATCATAAAATATGGTAACGGCCATGTACGAATGACATTTCTTTAGTGGGTCCTGTGAAATTTTATTATCTGCGAAGACCCACTATTGAGATATTTCCTATTCATTATTTTTATTTTGTCTCCTAATACCTAAGTTCAATGTAAGAAAAAACAATAGTAAAATAACATAAATCAGGCGTTTATTTATTAACTATAAACATCCTTAATTATACCTACCGTTATTTTTGAATGGTGCGAATAGGATAAAAAACCGGTGAAAAATATAAACTTAAAATATTATTTCCTAAGATATCTAAGTAAAAAATAAAATTGACTAAGTAGGTATCCTACAAAACAACACCACTACTATCTTAACCTCTCCAGAGTGTCCTACTGTTATTTCATCATGTATCAACTGTAACTGAGATTCTATTATAAATTGGTCTCTTTCGATGTAACACTGAAGTCTTTTAGAAAATGTTGTGATTTTTTTTTTGTATACAACTTAATAGCTTTAGCATTGTGACATAATTATTGTTTATATTTTTATTAAGCTTAGAATGCCAAGCTTCCAGGACGTTGCTTCCAGCGTACGGCATTTCCCCTAGCCTGACTGGCTGGGTAAAAGACTTCCTGACTGAACGGTCCCTCCGAGTTGTTGTCGACGGATGCTCATCTGAGCCCATGTCGACTAATGCCGGTGTTCCTCAGGGGTCTGTTCTCTCTGCAACTCTGTTTCTGCTGCATATTAACGATCTGCTGATGCCCGGTATCTATGGGTATGCAGATGACAGCATAGTTGTGGAGAGATACCTGCCGGATGCTCGGGCTAGTAGGGAATCAATCCGGTCCGAAAGAGAGGCCATGGTAGAGCGAACGAGTGTTGCACTTCAGGCAGTCTCCGAATGGGGCAATGCCAATCTTGTAGCATTCAATGCCGCCAAAACGCAGGCGTGTCTTTTCACCGCCAAAAGGAGCCCGTTCACCTTGGCTCCTACTTTTCGGAATGTATCCTTGGAGTGTACCGACCGCCTTCAGCTTTTGGGTGTTGAGATTTCCTCGAACCTAAACTTTGGGCGGTTCGTTGAGTCCAAGGCCAAGGTGGCTGCCAGAAAACTTGGTGTAATCGCAAAGGTCCGGCAGTACTTCACACCAGGGCAGCTTCTAATGTTGTACAAAGCACAGGTCCGTTCGTGTGTGGAGTACTGCAGCCACATTTGGGCTGGTGATGCTAAGTGTCACCTGGCCACTTTGGATTCAGTGGAGAGGCGTGCGAAGAGGCTGATTGGTGACCCTGATTTAACTCGAGTTGGTCTCCAATGCCTAGAGCACAGGCGTAGAGTAGCCAGCCTTTCGGTGTTCTATGGGATACATTCCGGGGAGTGTGCGAGGGAATTGCACGATTTAATTCCCCCATCTCCGTTCCACCATCGGACGACCCGTCGTACGGCGAGTTTCCACCCTTATGTTGTTAACACCTCTACGATCCGGACGAAGCGTTTCGCGTCGTCCTTTATACCGCGTACATCGAGGGACTGGAACAATCTGCCGGCGGCGGTGTTTCCGTCGGACTACAATTTGAGTGTCTTCAAGGCTAGAGTGAATAGGCTCTTAATAAACTAGTGCGCTTTACCATCAACGATTTGGTCACTGCTTACCATCAGGCGGGATTGCGGTCAAGCGCTGGTTTATATTTAATTTAAAAAAAAAAGTATAACTCCATATACTTCTTAAATGTCTTTAATTTATCAGAAGTCTGAAATTGTGTCACTATGTATTCCCATCCATCGCATGTCATCCTCTCTGGTAGTAACGGAAGGACTGCACAGAGTGCGACAATGCGTTTTTCTAGTTTTTGTTTTATCCCTATTTTCTTAGCTCGCCTCCAAATACTACTAATTTAATAATTATTTTCGCATATATGATAGTAACATTTTTTTATAGTCGCATCGGGAAATGCTTTAAGTATTGCATTTAAGGATGCTATTTCGAAATCTATATGAAATTTTGATGGCCTCCAATCTGGGAATTGTGACTTTAGAATCTCAAAAAGCGCATAGTATGTTTCGCAAAATAGAAATAATTAAACATCTCAAAAGAAAATATCTCAATAGTGGGTCTTCGAAGATAATAAAACTTCAGAGGACCCACTAGTTGGCCTTTGGAGACATAGGACCCACCGGTGGGTCTGTTTGGTGGTTCCTTGAAGCCCAAGCGAATTTCTCGAAAGCGTCGACCAACACAAATCTAATTTAAGTGGCGCAAATACAATTACATAAAACACAAATGTGTTGCATGTGACAGGATTTTACAAACAGCACCGCGGCTTTTTGTGCACACACGCCAATGGGACGAACGAGAATATATGTATAGACGAGGGACACACGTCTACACTTGCAGCAGTCAATGATAGTCTCGGCAACTAACTAAAAAACAAGTGATCGCAGCAAAAGGCTCGGTACATGCAGTCGCTCGCTGATACGAAAAAACTTTTGTAATTTTATTCCGACTTGCGTAGGCTGGTATGGCTTGTACGTGTTATAGAGCAATAGTGACCAAATTGATTTATTGAGAAGATAAAGTCATTTAGTCTCTTAGTGCTCAAATACACAAGCGACGTTGTTGACGGCTGCATATGCCTTTGTCGTCAACGCGGTTGGTTCGTATGGATGTACACTCACATAATACAGAGATTTTTTTGATGTGTTTATTTTCCTAATACCTCATTCCTACACGGACATAAAAATGAAAAGACATTTTTAAATATAAAATAATTATTTCGAATAAACATTTTATCTTTGATAATATATTAATTACAGCTAGTTTACAATAAAGTTAACAATTCAAGCTTTCTTGTACTCGATCCTTTCCACTTTGACTTCATCTCCGAGCAGTTTGTAGACGTAGGTCACTACAGTTGAGCTTTGGATGTCCATTAGCACAAATGAGGGAGTTGCATTTCTGTAATAAAGAAGTTGGACGAAATTAACATGGTAAACTATTGGTGCACATATAACATTCTGCAGTTTAACAAAAAATGTCCTCACTAGGTTACGTTAAAATTGCCATAACATCGGCTGCTGGCAGAAGTTACCACCCATCAGATAAAGTCTTGCCGCCAAACGATTCGTCGTGTTCCGACATAATGTCTGGTGAAGCCGTACGGAGGACGGGTCTGAGCAGTTGTTTTGCGATGTGTGCCGGATATGATGCGCCAAATGTTGTTGTGTAGGGAGTTTGGTCGTGGAGAGTCTCTAGATCAATCTCCCTCTGACGCAGCATTGTTGGTCGTGTTGGTCTTTGGTTTAACATTGCATCACCTCGCTAAACTGCCGTCATCCTTCCTATTCCTAAGTTTTTTAAGTGAATAGGCTTAATAAACTAGTGCTCTTTACCATCAACGATTGCATCACTGCTCACCATCAGGCGGGATTGCAGTCAAGCACTAGTTTATAATTATTAAAAAAAAGGCAGATAAAGGCGCCTATTACTACCTGCAGATATGACAAAATTATTCTCCTACATGATAATGCTCGTCCGCATGTTCAAAAAACGGGGGAAACTTATTTGTACGCCTATTAAAACAAGCCTACAGGTTAGGCTATCTGGCTTATCAGCTAAGGGGAAATAAATCTAGAATGTTCACAGTCTGAAATCAGTCTGTCAAAAATACCCCCAATTTCCTTGTTATATTGACATCACACAAATTCTGCTTCTCAATAGCATAGTACCGTGCAACTAGCACATAGCATATATAACTTCCCAAAATTAACCATTGGGCAAGTGCACGCCACACTCATGAACATTAGAGCAGCCTTCATGCAAAAACTTCAGCAAGACGTCATCATCATCACTCCCGCAAGCTTCAGTGGCGATTCACCCAGCCAGCTAGCAGTCACTCAGCCTCATAAGCAGCCCCGGCACAGCACACTGCACTTTCGGATGGTCAACAAGAACATCACTCTCTCCTGACGACGCAGCAGCCAGCCTCAGTCCCAAAAATTATGAGGATGTAGCAGTATCTAAAAAGGTCACATCTACATATTTTTTACAAGTCTGACATTGATTGCGGTTAGATTTTGAATAGAATAGTCTCATTATGCTCATTATAATCTTTATTGTGTACGCCAGCCCTGCTCTCTGGCTTCAAAAGCTGATATTTAACTATACTTTAGGTTCAGAAGAATCTTGATGGCAATTTAGATGAAAGCTGCTCCCCGCGGTAAGTTTCCATCACGTGGAAATATCGGGATCAAAAGTATACTATGTGTGATCCTTGGTTATAAACTATCTGTATATCTAATTTCATTCATATCCGTTTTGCGTTTGCGTTTAGTTTTTGCGTGAAAGAGTAACAAACATCCAGCCATACTCACAAACTTTCGCATTTATAATATTAGTAGGATTGGCCCCAGTGCCGGATTAGCCATATAGCAGGAGTAGCAAATGCTACGGGCCCCGCGCATTGGGGGGGCCCCGCGCGGCCGCGCTCCAACTTCTATCTGATCGTAAAAAAAAAAAATTAGATAGGAACCTAAAAATAATTTGCATGACTTAAGCGTGAAGCGCTTAGGCTATGCTTTACTCCCATCTGAAAATATAAAACACGATTTCGTCACGTTATATTTTATCTGAAATTAAACCACATTTCTACCCTTCAAGCGGCCAGATTTTCATTTTTTTATATAGGTATACATTTATTTTGCGAGTTTACGTAGCCGAGATTGTACTTTTTTATCGATTTTAATATAATATAGATTATCAGTATTTCGAGAAAAAGTAGGCAAACTATTTAAATTTTATTGACTCAGTCACGTGGTCAGTCACAATCCAATCTACTGTGGTGGATAAAATATAGATTCATTTTATGAGTGAATATAGCTGACCTTTTTTTGAATCGATTATCATATCGATCATGTTTCGAGAGTATTGAAAGCTAGTAACGGTAGATTAAGAGCAAGGTGTTTCAGAGTCTCAAGTAAAAAGGCGGGTAATTTAAACATGAACTATTCAAATTATAAACAAAAAGTTATTCAATTAAAAATTACACATTTCATGTGTTCGTCGACATTTAATTTCCTTGAATATCTTTACTATAAAATAAGTGCTTAAGGTATGCATATTTGGATATTTTGGATTTTAAACGTTTTTTAAATTACTAAAGGTAGGTGTAGGTATAATACCTACCACGAGAAACGTTGGTATCAAAATCTACAACAATAATTTTAAATTGTACCACATTTCTAAAATTGAGCGCTGGCCACACCACACGTTATGTGTTGTACTAGTTGCACTGCACTACACGCAAGTTGGCAGCACTGCAAAACTAATAGGGGAATTCCCTGACATTGTCATCGATCGAGCTAGTCGTAACTCGAACAAATAAAATAGGATTCTATTGACTATCAAACAATAAGAAATTGCTATACATTTACCTTTGGCACAACGTAAAAAACTTTTAAAAGCCCTTTAGATGTGAGTCATTCTTGAGAAAAGTTGTTTTGACATTGCTTCGAGTACTGTTTTCGTGCGTGACGTAGCGCTGTGTGCAACTCATTCAATTATCTTTTTTAAAACACAATAGAAGAGTTTTTGTATGTACAAAGGCAAAAATATCAACGAGAATAACCTCACTTAAGGTAAGATATTTTACTAGATATGTTTTGCGTATTACAAATAAATCGCATTTGTCAAGTTAATTTTTTTTTAAATTTAAAATTTAAAAAAATATTTGTCTGACCGTAGGTAACATGAGCAGCAGATCTAGAGATACGGGTCGGCACTACGCTTCTGCAAGTGCTAAGCGTAAAGCAAAAGATGAAAAGGAAAAAAAGAAAGAAGCTGTTCTATCAAAAACACGTAAGCTGATCGAGTATTTTAATGTTCAGAGTGATGTTGCTATTGTTGTTGAATCTACCGAAAGTAAATTAGAAAATACAGAAGTTGCATCTCATTGTACATATGATAGTGGTACTACTACCGTTTCTGATGAAGCTACATTTTCTATAAATGATGTTGTAGTTGAAGAGACAGCAATTCCTCCTAATTTAGCTATATCATGTTATAGCCGAAGAGAAGTTAAAAGTACAGCCAGTCCTTTCAATCTAGAGTCGTCCTGTTCTAACCAAGAAGTAGTCGATGGTATATTATTACTTGATTCTAATGTCACTACAGTTTCAAGTCAAAAACAAAACGAAAGTAAAATATACTCCAAAGATATTGGTGAGTGGCCGAGCAACTTTGATAGAGATGATTGGATTGAAAAAGGAAGCAGCGAACTGCAACATATGAATAGTGATTTTTTGTCTTCAAAGAAAATTTACGAAAACGAAAATAAGCCACGATTCTGCCATAAGTCATTTTTCACCTATAAACATAAACTAACGAATAAAACTCACGCCAGAGACTGGTTGTGTTATTCGGAAACCAAAGGACGACTTTTCTGTTTTGTTTGCAAAGTTACGAATTCAGATAGTTCGTCACCACGGTTTACGAAAGACGGATTAGACGACTGGAAGAATGCGCACAATTTGTTGACAAGACATGAAGAAAGCACTCCGCATAGACAAGCCATAATTTCGCTGTTAAACCTCAAAAAGAAGAATACGCGTATTGATTCTCAACTTGTGAGCCAAATTGAGACTGAGCAAAAGTATTGGAGGCTACTCTTAAAACGAATCATTGCAGTAATAAAGTTTTTAGCAGAACGAGGTCTTGCGTTTCGAGGAAGTGACGAAATTGTTGGTTCACCTCACAATGGAAATTATTTAGGCTTGCTAGAATTAATAGCCCAATTTGACGCTTTTATGGCTCAACATATACAAAATCATGCTAATAAAGGAAAGGGGCATACGTCATATTTATCAAAAACAACTTGTGAGGAATTTATTCATCTAATTGCATCAAGCATACTAGATCAAATTATTTGCGAAATTAAGAGATGCAAATACTACTCAGTTTCATTGGATTCTACTCCAGATATATCGCATGTAGACCAACTGACTCCGATAGTGCGCTATGTTCTGCCATCTGGACCAGTGGAAAGATTTGTTAAGTTCTTGGACATGGAAGGTCATACTGCTGAACAACTCGCTCAAAGTTTACTAGATTTCTTAAGTGAGAGTGGCATTGATATCAAAGATTGTCGTGGGCAAAGCTACGATAATGCCAGCAACATGAGTGGCAAATACATCGGCTTACAAGCCAGAGTTAAGGAAATACATAAGTACGCCGAATACATTCCCTGTCTTGCACATTCATTAAATTTGGTTGCTAAGTGCGCTGCTGTACAGAAGCATTACTTTTCTTCGATTTCATTGAAAATCTCTATACATTTTTTTCCGCTTCTACCTATCGATGGAGTCGTCTTACGAACGCACTTAAAGATTCTACCTTAAAAATTCCGATTTTGAAACGGTTATCGGACACTAGGTGGTCAGCCCGAGCTGATGCTACGAAAGCACTTTTATGTGGTTTTATTACTATTAAGCAAGTTTTGGAAGACATTTTCAACGACGTGGATCAAAAAGCGGAGTGCCGTAATAAAGCTTACGGACTAGTTTCAACGATGAATAAGCTAGAAACGGGAATAATGACAATTACATGGAATGGACTCCTAGAACGCTTGCAAGCGACTAGTGCTTCGCTGCAGTCGTCTGATCAAGACCTTAATATGGGATACGCCCTTTATGAATCATTATATAGCTATGTCCAAGCAATGCGATCCACATTTTCAGATATTGAGGTAAGAGCCAAAGATCTGACCAACTGTGAAGAATACGAGCAACAGACATCAAGACGAATCAAGCGAAATACAAAGTACGACCATTTCAGCGGCTCTACTACACTCGACGACTTTGTTGAAAATCAAACACCTGGACAACGTTTCGAAGTTCAGGTGTTTATTGTCATTATTGATAACGTACTGTCTGCTTTAACTAAACGTATGAAGGCATATCATAAGATTACTAGTGTTTTTGAAGTATTTCGACAGCTAAAATCTCTTACAACAGAAGAGATTTTGGAAAAATCCTCAAGTATGGTCAGTGCTTACGAAGATGATTTGGAAAACAGCCTAGGTGGCGAATTAGTGCAGTTCGCAGAGCTGCTGAAAACAGATGTGGCTACTGTTATTGACAGCACGAAACAGGAGCCTCTGGAACAGCAATTTTATAAATTTTTATTAAATAATTCTTTAGGATCGTGTTTCCCAAACTTAGAAATTGCCTTGCGCATTTACTTGTCTCTCATGATCACTAACTGCAGTGGCGAACGTTCTTTTTCAACATTAAAACGTATTAAAAATGAATTAAGGAACACGATGGGCCAAGAACGTCTTAATCATCTCACCTTGTTGAATATAGAGCATGATTTGCTTAAAGAAGTCGATATTGAAAGTGTTATCTCTAAATTTGCCCATATTAAATCCAGAAAAGTTTATTTGTAACAATTTTGTTTTATTTAATACCCTAAACTTGAGAACCTAAAGCAAAGCAAGGGCCCCTTGACAGAATTTGCTACAGGCCCCGCGCTGGCTTAATCCGGCACTGATTGGCCCCAATTCCCTTGTCCACAAACTAAACTAAATTTAAGTTCAGGGGGTTACTATGACGTGTTAAGACCATGATGCTTCCAGTGTTAGACAAAGACGGAGCTATACAGGACGAAGCGCTATCCCTTTTTAACAATGGTTTAATGATGGTTTTAACACGTCATAGTAGGCCCTCTGTGCATCTTTCTCTTCTTATTTCAAATTATGATACTCCATAGACAACTTAAATGTGATTTAAGAATATGGGTAGTGATGTATTTTTACCTAAAATACGAAATTTTTAAATTTTATTCAAGCCATACAGCTGAACCATGTGATTTTAATATTGTGACTGAATGCAAAATCGCTAAGCTACATCTGTTTGAGTAGAGTTTGTATCAATCTATCAGAAAGTAACGAAAATTCCTACTTGCTAGTTCTAAAGGCTGTATTTTTTTAGTTTCATACAAAAACCAATGAAATCATTACACCTTTACTAATTTTATGCTGTCTCTCTGTAAGTTGTTTGTAATCTATCAAAAGTCAAAACCATGATTGATGAGGCTCTATTATTTTTACAAAAAGGAACTTGCTAAGTATTACCTGAACAGTGGACTATAAGCTCCAGTAGCGGATCCTGGGTTGATATAAAACTTGTTCTCATGCTCGTATGCCTCAAACCGGTGTGTGTGGCCTGATATCAGGATATCTACATCAAGCTGCCTCTGGACTAGCGCTAGGGATTCTTCATCACCCCAAGGTACAACTTGATGTCCATGGATGAGACCAATGCGGAACTGGCCGACAGTTATCACTTTCTGTTCAGGGTAGGTAGAATTCTGAAAATGTTTTGTTTTGATTAAGCTAGAGATAAGAAATAATGCCGACCCTGGGCTCCAATGCGATGTACACATACACACAATGTATTTTAATCATGTAGCTAGCAGTTTGAAAGAATATCTATATATATAAAAATCAAGGCCACTTTCTTTGTAATTTTATAACTCAAGAACGGACTCTCCTATCCAAACCAAATATTCAGACTTTGTTTTGACTAATTAGTAGATGGTTTATGTGAAGTTTGAACAGAATCCGTCGAGCGGTTCTTCATTTATCACATTTTTTTGTAACAAATTAATTCAATGGACGGTGGACCACCATCTCATCTATATACATAAATATATAAATCAATGCCACTTTCTTTGTAATTATATAACTCAAGAACGGACTCACCTATCCAAACCAAATATTCAGGCTTTGTTTTGACTAATTAATAGATGGTTTATGTGAAGTTTGAACAGAATCCGTCAAGCAGTTCTTCTTTTATCACATTTTTTGTAACAAATGAATTCAATGAACGGTGGACATTTATCTCATCTATATATATAAAAATAAATGCCACCTTCTTTGTAATTTTATAATCCACCAAAACTGTGTAATTGCACCAGAATGGCAGTGTAAAACTTATAGCCAAATTTAATTGAAGCTATGATCGTCACTGGTAAATCAAAAGGAGAAGTTTGTTTGATACCGCATATCCCTATGATCCCAACTGATACACCGTTTGAGTTCAAACTATTAAAATATCCTGTGCGCTTATCATTTGCTATGTCCATCAACAAAGCCCAAGGGCAATTATTTCACGTTGGTGGTCTGAGGGAATCATGTTTTTCAAATGGCCAACTTTATGTTGCCTTGCACGTTTAATAATCTAAATGTTTTGTATTAAGTCATAAAATTGCTAACAATTAAAAAAAAAATATGTTTGAATAAATAATTTTGATGATCCAATAAATTTGTTTTTATTATTTCACTTTATACATATGTAGCAAAGCACTTATGGGGCTGCTAGTAAATCATAATTAGAAAATACAATTATTGTACTTGTAAATATTTCAACTTGTTAAGTTTTCTAAAATTTCTTTTAGGTCCAAACTAATACTCACCTCATCAAAATCTCCTCTAACAACATGTACATCGCTGGCTAGTGTCTTCAGATAATCATAAGACTCCTTCGTACAAAGGTTGCCGGTACATAGAATATGCTGTATTCTGCCAGGTAGTAGCAACTTCTTGAACTTCGGAGGCAGGCTGCTGCAGCGATGAGGGATGTGCAGGTCACCGAGTACTAGGACGAGCTGGAAACATCATTTACAAATGTATTGAGTTATAAAATATGCAATAGTGATCAGTATCCTGGATAAAGTATCAGTTGTAGGATATGAGATACCTCTCTTAACAATAGGTCAGTGTCAATTCTAAAATTGTAAATTATATCGTATAGGTAATTTTTCTCTTTTTTTTTTTTTTGTTATACATTGAAATTTTTTATTAGAATTTCAAATTGTCCACTATAGTTCTCTGTACCTTAAATTGATGATTTCTATACTCTAAAGCTGTGATGTTAAAGCATACTCTGAAAAAACAAGCATAATTGACGGATTCAGAGCGGCTAATTCTAAATCAATTGAAAAAGTAGGTGTACAATTTGTTCCGTGTATCAATGCATAAAAAGCTGCTTACCATGATGTTATTGGGGTAAGATATTGTTACACAAACCCGTTTGTTACAGTTCTGCAATAATTTCGATTCGTGGAAGTGTGATTGAGAACAAATAAAAGCAATTATTACTGACTTTATCACTCAGAAATCGCGAAACCAAATCTATTTTATCTATTAAGTATTGACAGAGTCAGTGATTTGTTTTGTTTGACATATTTTTGACACAGGTCACAGAGGGGTTGACCAACATTTGCGTTTAGTTTTACTAAATACAATGAGAAGATATGGCTTCAAAAAACAAAATTGGAATTCCAAAAGGTTTTATTTTTATTAAAGTTCCCGTTATTAACAGTTTATATAATTGACATGAATTCAATTAATTAGTTTTTACATTTACGAGTTCTATATCATGCATTTGTACCGTTAAGAAAAACAGTTTCAAACTCTATGAAAAAGTGATGGAACATTATAAAACTAAAGTTACTTTGTGACTACAAATAAAAAACACCTAAAGAAATCGTTAAATAGAAATACCAGAAGTTTATGTTATCAAGTAAATGTTACAAAACAAGTTTACAAAATGTTTGTTTGTGTATTGTATCTTGCATTATAGTTTTTTAAATAGTTTTTTAATGAACTACTTAACAAAAGAATATAAAATAGTTTTAAGTTATATTACATATATACAATTTTATCAAGATTATGTGAAATAGATAATGCAGTGGTTACATAACAATTTACTGTGATTTTTTCGACGTCATGAGTGTTTAGTAATTTGTTTTGGTAATATCAGATTATCAGCTCAACACTTCACTTTCGTCTATTATCTATGGTTCTGGTGCGGATAGAAAAGAAAAATTTCATGGTGTTGTGGGTGACACATATACGTAGAAAAATTTTAGTTTAAGTTAAACACATTGGCACCAACTGCAGGGAAATGGAATCAATGGAATATGAGCTCGCTAGGAACCTTACTCTGTTGTTCTTCGTGGAACGCCTACTCGACAAAGGCGAGCCGCGCACGTTGCACGATCTTTCCTGCCAGTTTGGTGCCAAAGGATTCACTAAGGAGATGCGACAGATCGCTGGCGGGTCGCAGTCGGGCTTGAAGAAGTTCCTGGCTCAATACCCGGCGTTGTTCAGCATAGACGGGGACTATGTTGATATCAACACGTTCCAGAAGCACCCTTGTGGGGCTGGCGCTTCGTCCAACAACGACTACATCGAGGAAGCGAAAGAGTACTTCGCAGCTAAGATGGTCCAGTACGGCGAGGGCACTGAAGTGCCAATCAAGAGCCTCCTTGGCCACCGCAGTCAAGCCTCCCCGCAGGTGCGTCACATCTCCGGCCAGAGGATCAAGGAGTTCAAGGACTTCCTGATGAAGCATCCTGACTCCTTCCAGATCATCGATGACAACGTCGTTCTAGTCAGTGAGAATCATAGGAGAGGTAATGCCCACACAAATTCTGAACAATTCCACAACCTACCTGTAGCTAATATTAACACAGACACTGCCCAACAGTTGTTAGACTATGTTGCACAGTGTATAGAAGCTAAAGGCCCCGTAATGGTCGATCAGCTCTTCCACTTAATTGTGTCACGTTTCCCACAAGAGTATTGGTATCAAATGTTCAAATCACCTGCAGATTTGAGCGCATTTTTAAAAATATTTTCAGACTCATTCCATGTTCAATCGAACTTGGTCACACTTATTAGCAAACCAAAAATACCTGTTATGTATCTTAATGCAAAAGCTAAAGCAAAGACTGATGTACCAAAGCCTGTGGTCGAGGAGAAGCTTGTATCCCCAATCCCCCCCACAGTTGAGAGTCCAACTCCATCAGATGGCAAAAAGAGTCCGGCAAACAACAGAATACTCAGTCCTATTGAATCTCCTCGAGGACCTCAAGCTAACATAGCAAACCAGACTCTGAAGCAAAGAATCAATTCCATTGTCATAAAGAATTTGGCAGAGAATATGGTCCGTGACAGAGTCAATAATCATTTGAATGCGCGGAGTGCTGAAGAAACTAATGGTACTCCAAGCTTAAGGAATAATGTGATGGGTGAAGCATGGCGTCAGAAGGTGCTCCAGTGCACAACTGTCATAGCTAATGTAAGGGAATGTGCCACACTAATCGAAAGCATAATGGTGCCTAAACGGAATGCAAAAAACATTGTTTCCTTTGACTGTGAAGGAATTAACCTCGGCCTCAAAGGAGTGTTGACATTGTGTCAAATAGCCACTATGAATGGTGAAGTGTATATACTAGATATAATGGCATGTCCAAGCATGGTTGTCGAGGGTAAAATTAAGGAATTACTAGAGAGTGAAAATGTTGTTAAAATTATACATGACTGCAGGAATGACTCAGTCAATTTACACAATCAATTTGAGATTGTTTTAAAGAATGTTTTCGACACACAAGCTGCTCATGCTGTTTTACAGTTACAACAACAAGGTGTGCCTGTATACAAAGTCAAGAACCTTAGCCTTAATGCCTTATGTGAGTTGTACAATGCACCCATGAACCCCATGAAGGAACAACTGAAAAATGTGTATCGTAGGGACCAACGTTACTGGGCAAGAAGACCATTGACAAAAGATATGATCATTTACTCTGCTTCAGATGTCCTATCTTTGGTCAATCCAGCAATTTATGCTTACATGTCAAGCAATATTAAGCCTGAGAATCAGCAGCTATTTGAGGAACTGAGTAATGAGCAAGTATTTATGCATATACAGCCAACTGAAGTTAAATTGCGCAAGAGGCAACGAAAAATCAACACAGAAGTTGGTGAGTTGAAGCAGAAACTGGCTGAGACTACAAAGAATATTGTTCTGAGCAACCGGGAAATTAGACTGCTGAGATATATTGAGCTCACAGAAGAAGAAAAAGAAAAATTAAAGGGTTGTCACAAAATATCCAAGAAACTGGAAAAACTGGAAGCTATTGGACAAGATAAGGACTCTGATTCAGATGATGATGAACGGGAAAATGAAATGGCTAGCCTAGAGTCCAACCCTTCAGATCCAATATCATCCCCACACTCCACACAGCCTCCAAGTCTCACAGAATCTATGCAGATGATGGATGAAATCTTATCAGACACAAATATGGATAAAGTAGAGAAAATTAATCGCCTTGAAGCTATTCTGTCGGCTGTCGCTCCCCTCAGTGGAGAGTTGGAGGATAAATTCTCACAAACAATGGAACAAACACTGCCATTGCTCAAAAATAAGGACTGGTCCAATCTAAGCCAAATTTTGAACTTAGGTGAGCCGGATAAGAAAAGCTGTTGCTGCCGATGCCATAATTCCACTTATGATGAAATTAAGTGCAATGATCTCATTGAAACTAAGAAAATTGAGGTTGGCTCACAAACTCTTAGCACAGGGGACATTGTCATCACGCGAATTCACTTCAGGGAGGAAGACAAAGCAAATGAAAGGATCCTGGATGCAACCCCTCTGAGCAAAAGGGTGGGCATTAACATGTCTTGATCAACACTCAGGCTATTAATGTACTTCCATTTTCTGAGTGCCACAATTTAGTTTCGGAACTGTGTATGTATGTGATCATTTTATATATATTTTAGGTTTGATGGTATTTCGTCCGGCCTCCGCGCCTCTTAAATCACTTATTACTTTGAACTAGTTTTGCGGGGGTATGATAGCGATGCGATTGTACGAGATGGAATAAATTAAGCGTGTTGTGAGGTCGTGCATTGCCAAGTGTATAACGCCTACGCTATATGTTCATTTGAGCGGAGACGAACGCGTACACTCGAATAAATGCAACAGTAATTCGCATAATAGAACGGCTACTTAATTCCTTCATCTGGAAATGACAGTATTTGCTGTTTTTTTGAAGTTTTATAGTAATTTATTTTATGCTGGCTATTGCCTGATAAGTATCCCAAACTTAAATGTGATAGATTTCAAGGCCTTTTTTCTCGATCTTCTGGTACTTTGTAAATAAGATAAATTTTGATAAGCATGCATAATCTCGTAAATCTTGCGAATCGCTATATGATCGAGCATCTTTCCGTTATCTTTAGGAGTCAAGTGTATATACCTATTTATTTATTTATACGCTGTTTAGTAGCTTCGAAACTACTGAACCTACCTATATCGAAGAGGGCAATAATAGGTGTATACAGTTTTTTTTATTATTATTAATATTGTAAAATATTTATAAAACGTTAGATTTAAATAGTAGATTAATTATTAATCACGTTTAAAAATATTAATAAAGTGGTATAGGGTTAGTGTTATTGAAAGAGATGTTTTATCGTAGTATGAGGTGCTTGGAGAAATCGATTTAAAACTTTATTTCACGTAGAATGTTATAGACACATACGGTAGACGCGTTTGTTACGTAGTTATGCAAATTAACTTTATGATACTTATAACGAACTTGTGATGGGTAACCGCGAAGGTTAAATCCTTAAACTTTTGTTTAAAAAATGTGCCTTCGAGTCATATCCGACGAATGCCTTTATATTCAATTAGTATATGAATTAGTAGGATTTTATACATATTTAGTATCTAGCAATTCTGTAACACGAAGTTTAGAGATTTGTTGTTTGTCAATAACACTTTGGTATACAAGAGTTATATAATGAACTAAACTCACCACGAAACACTATTTAGATAGGGTAGTTCTCAGAATCTATTAATGTTTTCGTATTTAACCTACATACGTGGTTTACGAAAAGTTTCGTAATAGATAAACGAAAATATTTCTAAAACATGTTGAATTCATTCGAATAGTTTATTTTTGTGTTATGGTTAAGTAGAAATGTGTTAAAAATTAAGTGATATTTTTTAAAATGCTTTATGCTTATTATTATAGTTAAACTGTTGCTTTATATTCAATTTGTACCTCACTTTCTACACTGAAAAAAAAAAAAACAACTCATTGCTACTCTAGACATGCCACAAAAAACAGTTTTACTGCACTAGTTTTCAAAACTATGACTTAAATGCAATAAACACGTGTGATAAAAATATATTTTGTAGGTAGCTATTATTAATAAAAAGCATAATATATAAATTTCTAACAAAAGTCAATGGTTTTGTGCAATGAAATATAGCACCGAATTGTGCCAGATTTCGACACTATAAAAATGCGACGATATTTTGTAGCGCATCGGGAATTGATTCATTTACATTGAAACTGAGTTCGCGGCATGTTTACAGTATAGCATATTATCTTTGTTTACATGAGGCTCAACAAATAGGCCGCGATACCCGTAGGTATGCGATTACGTGTAAATTAAGTGCAATGTGCAAATGGTACTTTTGTAAAGATTTAAAGTGGTGACTATATGATACAATTTGTTAAAACGACAGGTTGCTCTCTCGGTGCGGTACGGCGGACCATTTCGTTAAGCCTCATTAAATATAAGTACCGGTGTAGATACTCCGTCATGTATTAATTATCAGTATTGTATCCTTTATTTCGGAACTGACCAGTCGCTAACATGTTCAAATCGTTAGTACTTTAATGCAAAGAATGTCCAAAATTGTATTTGCATTTTCCGTCACATATACTCAAGTTTATCTCCTTTTATTTGTATCTATGAAATTATTAGGCACTTTTATAAGCATAATACTTAATAAAATGTATTTTAAATGTTTTCGGCCATATTCGTTGTTTGACGCTAAAATTATACATTTTGTGCCTTAAACATTTGCACAATTTACTAAAATATGCTGTGTTCTTCTACACATTTTGTATCGTTTTGTAGACGTTTATCAGTGCCACTATATTTTTTGTACTATTTGTAAGGAGCATTTTGTTAGTCAATATAAGCATAACCACTTTCAGTTATTTTTTAACTTAAAAAATCTTTAGATACTTTTATTTCACCCTACTTACCAAGAGTATAATTGCTTACGGCGTGAAAGTCGGTAATATTGTAATGTGGCAAATCGACGGTTAACTCATTTGCGCATTGTTTATGTTTATTATGAAATAAAAAGTTGTAAAATACCTACGTTTTATTATTTTCTTTTTTTGCTTATCCGCAAAGTAGGTACATACCAGTGGCGAAGAGTCCATACAAGCCGATTCCCACCGGGTTACCTTTCAAAAATCAGTTCCATATTCATACAAAAGTATTTACATTCTATTTCATTAACAAAGTATTATTAATCAAATGCCGGCGCGATTTACAATAGCAATCGCAATTTTTAGCAATACCCTAAGTATCACATTTCATTTTATAGTCGTAAATTAATCAGCGCTTCAATTTTTCGTAATTCTTTTCGTAGTTCTCTTGAAGGAAGCCGTCGAATTTCAGCTTACCTATGTCAACGGTTTACTATGCCGCGAAAAGAGAGAGCGTGTCAGACCATCTCTTTCTAATTCTCGCTAACCGTCGCGGTAAAACTTGATAAATATAAGCCGCCCGCGAGCGGCTTGTATTTCTCTCCTCTCCTCTATTAGAAAGAGACAGAAACCACGCTACTACGAGATAGCGTTCTATACCTATGGTGCGTGAGTTTTTCGTTTGTTTTTAATATTTGTGTTATTTAAACTGTGACGGATTCTGTAAGGTAATTTAATCGCAGATTTGGTTAAATACTGTTAATTTTGTTTGTTATTATGGCTTTAATTCATATAGATTGCTGTTACTGTTAATTCGTCTTTGAAAGACGCATTTTCTCAAGTTTCGACTCTTTGCAGTTTAATTCTGACCCTCCCCATTTCAGTAGCTTCAGCTGAGCGGTCATTTTCTGCTTTAAAACGCATTCACACGTATGTGCGAAACTGCCAAAAAGAGCAGAGATTGTCCGATTTGGCTATCATGTCAATTGAAAAAAATTTGCTTAATAAAATTAAAAGTAATCCGAATTTTTATAACAACATTTTAGCTCATTTTGTTAAAAAAAAACAGACGCATTGCATTAGAATATAAATAACGTTGTGATTGTGTATAATTTGCTTTATTTTTGCTTAATATTTTTGTTGGTTTTGGATCGGTGTCTGTGTGGTTCGGTTTTTAACACTTTATTATTTTTATAATTTTTTATTTTATTTTTTCTTGACTCTTATTCCCTAACAATAGGTACTTAACTTAGTACTTACTAACAAGCATGCATGTGTGGTATAGAGATGCACGTCGAAAAAGGCTTTTCACAAAGCCGCTTTTATCATACTTGAAAGACATTGTTATCAAATCATCAGTCCTTTTTTGTAAGGTGAAGGTGGGGCTTTTCATATTATTCTTATCTGAAGACCTCCTCCAAGATATCCTGCAGTAGGTAAGTGTTTAAGTGTTTATTTTTTTGGACCGGCTTCCCTTTGTCAAAATTTCACCCTTCGCCACTGGTACATACCTACCTTTTCTATTTATATAGACACTGTTCAATTTTCACCAGCACAGTCAGCGAATGTAAGATCTTCGTCATGGGGTTCGAGCGGAATATAACTAAAAGCAGGAAATAATTACCGTCGATAATAGAACGTTATATCGTGTTTAGGTACCTTGCCTGCCCACCCACTATACTACTTGGGAATTGATACCAGTTTTGTAAATGTAACTTTACGAATTATTTGTATCTTGTACACATAGTTGTGAAAGTACATATACTTAATGTTCGATTTAACATTAAAATACGATGCGGATATCTATTACATAGGTAGGTACCTACTTAATACAATGTTTTATACAAGCATCAACAGGGGTGTACTACACAGCAATGCAGTTTGCATAATCGAGTATGGAATATCAATGGCGTTGTCTAATTATTATTCTTACGACTTAGTAGCCCATTATGCGGCAAAAATAGAAAGTTCGACAGAAATATAGTTCTTGCATTTCACGAACGCGCGTGGCTCTTAGTTGTGTTCAAGTCGTATCTGTATACGTGTAAATGTGTGCGTGAGCGTATACGCGCTACGGTTAGCATACAAATAATCAATGTTAAAAATATTTTTTCTTTGAAACCAACAATGATAATAAAACAAATGTTTTAATAGTAAGTTTTATTGAAATTAATTATTATTCATCGTCAGAAGTGTCACTATCTTCAAACTCTTCAGTGTCGCTATCAGTTGATTCTACATTAATCGTTAACTCGAAGTCCAAATCGAAATATTTTCTATATTCTTCTTCAAGTTTTTCGACATGCTTGCAAGTTTTACGCCAGGTATCATTGTCGATATCGTTCATACACTCATTTATTAAATTTTGTAAAATAGTCATATTTTGCCCGATATTTTTAGTTGCAATTTTATTTTTTTAAATTCCCCAGATATTTTCGATACAGTTCAACTCAGGGTGATAGGGCGGCAAACGTAATATTTCAAAATTCTTGCTTTTAACTATTTCGTCGATTTTGAATGTTATGAAACGATGTTTATTATTTTTTATTAAATCATAGAGTTCGAATTTTTTTAATCGTTCGTCACATAAAATTCCGTTATCAGTTAGCCATTTTATCATATCGCTCTTCCTTGAACTGGACGTAGGAATTTTACTGCTGCGGGCGTTATGATAGGACGCGTTATCCATCACAATAACTGCCCTTTCTGGCAAATTTGGCATAAGCTTCTCTTCTAGCCACTTCTTATAATTTTCAAAACTCATATTTGAGTGATAATCTCCAGTTGTGGAGGATGCTTTATATACCAATGAGGCATTTGGAATGAATCCATCTTTAGTACCTGCGTGCACTATAATAAACAGCCTCCCAGTACCTAATTTCTTCATAAATGGAGTATCTTTATCCTTTATGCCCCATATATTTTGTCGAACGTGTGACGTTAAAACATATGTTTCGTCAGTGTAAACAATAGGACGTCCTTCTGCACGGCACTGAGAAATCTTTTTCAAATATTTTAAACGCCATAGTTGTAAATCATGCCTTTCTTGTAATACTCGTCGGTTACTGCTAATCTTTCGCCATTTATAACCAATTTTTATGAGCAATGAACGTAAAGTGCTTAGACACCCGTCAAAGTCTATCTTTTCTCTGAGAACTGACCGAATTTTGTTTAAAGTTGGAATTTCCTTGTCATCGAACACGGGCGTAGCCAGGGGGAGGGTTTTGGGGGTTCAAACCCCCCCCGAAAAGTTAAGATAAAATTTAACTATATTAATTAATTACACTCAAAAGTATGTGGTTTGGATTGGATTCTCTACGGGCGCACCGCGCCGAGCCGCTCGTCGTCGTGTCACATTCGGTAATCTTCGTGTAGTTTCATGCCGCGTCGTGCCGTTTCGTATCCCACGCGCACCGCGCGCATGTCGCGTTCATTACCGAGACCGAGCGAGAGTATTTAAGCAGATTGCAATTTACAGTGAACGACGACGTTATTTTGTTATGTTTGTCTTTTACTTAAATACATTTAGAATTTTCACTTTTAATAAGAGTAAGTAACTACTAATAAGATTTAACTCTAAAAATGCAATGTCGAGAAATAATTCTCACTTAAATACCACTGCAGCGGTGGCATCATGTGATGGGTCGCCCACTTCCCTGTAATATGGTTGAAGAGGACGGGCGGCGCTGTCACATGAGTCAACTTGTGAACAGGTGCCTCTGTGGTGTCTGGTCAGCTCCAATGTCGTGTTCTCTCAGTGGTGTATAGAGTAGTATTTTTATTATCATTTTAGGTTACGAGAAAATGGAGAAAAACAAAAGAAAAGGCGATAAGCTTAAAGGTATGGAGTATGTATTGGAAAAAGTGGTGTGGTCAAGTGGCTAACCGTAAAGAAGATAATTTGGGACCAACAACTAGTTTGCATGCCGACAGTAAAATTGTGATGGCAAGCGAGCCTTCGACTTCGTTTGCAGTATCCAATGTAGAAACCGAGTCGGTGGGGGCGCTGGTGCCTTGTGTCATGCCTACCACTACCGAGCCTACATTTAGCCTGGAACCGACCAGCAGCATCACTAGCTCACCTGTTACGTCATCTTTGCATTATGCCAAATTGGATGTTGGTTTTTATGCGAATCAAGACAAAATCGAGGATGAATATCTAAAAGCCCAAATTTTAAAAGAGCCTTGGACTCCACCTAAAGATTATAAGTTTCCCATTTCTACAAAACGAAATTTGCGCTTTCAAATGAAATGGATTGAAAGATTCCCGTGGTTGTCATATTCAGAATATAAAAGTGGAGCATACTGTAGAATTTGCGTCGTAATGAGACGTTCACTTGATGAAGGTAAAGGAGGCCATCAGCGGGTAGGCCAGCTTGTAACCGACCCTTTTTGCAAGTGGAAAAATGCACTAGAAATATTTGAAACTCATGCAAAGTCGGGATATCACAAACGAAATTCGGAACTCGCAGATAACTTCCTAAAAGTTATGTCTTCTCGGGCTTTTTCAGTCGATGAGCAGTTGTCTTCTGAAAGAAAGAGACAGCAACAGGAAAACCGAAAGAAACTAATTCCTATCGTAAAAGGAATAATTTTTTGCGGCAAACAAGGTATACCTTTCAGAGGTAAAACTGATTCGGGACGGATCAGTATTACACCAGAGTCTGAACAACCAGGTCAGAATGATGGTAATTTTCGAGCACTGTTGCGGTACGCAGCAGAATCTGGGGATAAAGATCTTTCTGAGCATTTGGTCACTTCTCAAAAGAATGCCCTTTACACGAGCCCTCAAATCCAAAATGAAATAATTGATATCTGTTGTGAAATTATTCAACATAAGATCATCGGTGAAGTAAAGGAAGCTAAATTTTTTGCGATTCTCGCTGATGAGACGACTGATATTGCGCGCATAGAGCAAGTTTCGCTTTGCTTACGATATGTTGACTTAAAAGATGTTAAACAACATAAAGTTAAGGAGATGTTCTTAGAGTATAGTGTGTTGTTGACGTGACAGGATCCGGTCTTGCAAGCCTCATTATCACAGCTCTGAAAAAGCATGGACTTCAATGTTTTCATGTGGTTGGTCAAGGTTACGGTGGGGCTGCAGCCATGAGTGGGTATTTGCACGGTGCCCAAGCGTATATTCGTCAAGAATGTCCTCTTGCTCTTTATGTACACTGTAGTGCACACTCTCTCAATCTTGCTATTGCTGACTCATGTTCACTAGCAGATGTGCGAAATTGCACCGGGATCGTGCAGTCTGTTGGTTCCTACTTTAGACATTCGGCTCAACGCACTGCCGTTCTGAAGGAAAAAATTCGGGAGCTATTACCGGTTGACCATCAAAAAAACCTGCTTGCAATGTGCGAAACACGGTGGGTTCATAAACATGAAGCCATTGTAAGATTCACGGAAATTTATTCAGCGATTGTGCATGCTCTCGAAAAACTTCAATCTAGCCACAATAAAGAAACATCGCAGCAAGCAGTCCAAATGCTAAACACACTTCGATCTTCGAATTTCGTTATGTGCCTAGTGATTCTTCAAAAAGTCATGAGCTATACATTGTCGCTATCAAAGCAACTGCAAGCAATTAACACAGACCTCATAACAGCATTCAGCCACGTGGATAATGTTATTAATGCTTTGCAACTTTTGAGAGATAAAGTTGACGAAGAGTACCCCCATCTCTATGAGAAAGCAAAGGTGCTAATAGAAGAAAATGGTGGTATTCTGCTTATGCCACGTATCGTCGGGAGGCAGTTAAATCGCTCTAACATTCCTGCGTCGGATATATCCACATATTACAAAATAAATTTATTCATCCCTTTTCTCGACCATACAATTCAACAATTAATTGAGAGATTTACGAAACACCGTAAAGTAGTATCGGCACTGTCTGGTGTGTTACCGTCAAATTTTGCGAAAAGTTGTGAAATTAAAGAGGCATTTTGTATGTATTCAGAAGTGCTGCCTGAAAAGAGTACATCTGTCGTCAAAGCAGAACTTGAAGTGTGGAAAGCAGCTATGACTCTCACCTCCCCTACTCCAAAATCAGCTTTGGAATGCTTAGATAAGTGCGACCAAAAACTCTATCCAAATATTTACACATTGTTGCAAATACTGGCTACGTTACCTGTTTCCACTGCTACCCCAGAAAGGTCTTTTTCAAGTCTAAGAAGGCTTAAAAATTACTTGCGGAACACAACGGGTGAAAACAGACTGAATGGCTTGGCTCTCATGAACATTCACTATGGGATAGAAATTGATGCGAATGAAGTAGTGGATATATTTAAAAAGAAGAACAGAAGATTAATTCTATAACGTGTACCTAGGTATAACTGAACGTAATTTTTTTATTTAGCCTATATTGTCCCCCTGCTTGAAAAAGGTCTTCGACGATTCCTTCCATTCCAGAAGTTTTCTCTGAATCTGTTTATTACATATTAAATATTGTTCTTATGAATAAACGGCTATTTTATGTATTTTTATTCGTTTTATTTTCTTGAACCCCCCCGATTCTAAAACCTGGCTACGCCCGTGGTTCGATGTGATAATTTTGAATTGTACTTCGAATCAAATTAGTGTCGAAATTATCAAAATCAAATTTGCTACTTCTTTTACGACGTTTTTTCATTGGGGATAGAAACTTGGCAGATGTAGTGGGCATCTCTTTTTCTTCTTTCAAAATAGAAGTTACAGTACTAGCCCAGTCATATTAGGTAAAAAAAGGGGTCAACCTCGGAATGAAAGATAATAAGCTGCAAATTGGTATGAACCTTTGCTTTGTCATTCTAAATGTTGTCTCAAAAGTCACAATCGTTATCGTGTTCGCGTCTCAAGATATTCAAGGTCAAAGGTCACAAAAATCGGTTTTTCGCGAATATCTGGCTTCCTATCGGTTAAATGAGATTTGCATTTATTATAGAAGTTGTAGGCTATAAAATTCCCTACAACTTTTGTTTAAACTTTTTTTCATACGACCAACCGTTTTGAAGGTAGAGCGCGAAGAGTGCACATCGTACAGTCATATACGACCTAATGCAAGGACAAGCGTGAGTTATGGTTATCAGTACGTTATAAAGTCAATTATTTACTTGGAAATTATAATTATTAAACAATGCCCATTATTTATGTACTAACTATTAATTATTTATATTTAATTAAAGTAAGTAACTTGATTATTTATATATAATTATTCATATTTAACTATTTAAGTATAAAATATTATTAATTCTGGATTATATATTTTAGTTTGTAGGCTACTTACCTAACCTACATACCTACCTACTTACCTAAAGCTTTACCCACACTATCCAACAAACCTACCTAAATACCTAAACCCTATACCTACACTATCTAACATTTTAACTTAAAATAAAACTAAAATATATAATCCAGAATTAATAATATTTTATACTTAAATAGTTAAATATGAATAATTATATATAAATAATCAAGTTACTTACTTTAATTAAATATAAATAATGGGCATTGTTTAATAATTATAATTTCCAAGTAAATAATTGACTTTATAACGTACTGATAACCATAACTCACCCTTGTCCTTGCATTAGGTCGTATATGACTGTACGATGTGCACTCTTCGCGCTCTACCTTCAAAACGGTTGGTCGTATGAAAAAAAAGTTTAAACAAAAGTTGTAGGGAATTTTATAGCCTACAACTTTTATAATAAATGCAAATCTCATTTAACCGATAGGAAGCCAGATATTCGCGAAAAACCGATTTTTGTGACCTTTGACCTTGAATATCTTGAGACGCGGACACGATAACGATTGTGACTTTTGAGACAACATTTAGAATGACAAAACAAAGGTTCATACCAATTTGCAGCTTATTATCTTTCATTCCGAGGTGAAAGCCCTAATATGACTGGGCTATACGTTCACTGACCCCTGTTGCTTCGGTGGTTCGTTTTCTTACGTTAGCCAAAGGACTCAAATCACAATTATCATTATTATTCGCCTTCATGAAATTATATTCTTCTTGAAGAAAATGAAAAACTTGGGCGATAATTGCACGACCCTACAAATAATAAAGATAATACAATGTTCATGATCGTTGATCCATACAAAAAGTTTAATATTAAATTAACGCTATAAATGCATATTTAAATAACTCACCTCACTACGAATAATTTTTCGCTTTTTATCGTTATTTGACATGCTGACGGTACTTCGTGGCGGATAGCGACGTGAAAACAATAAGCACAAGTGACCTGAGCGGGCGACCGCTCGCTACTGACCGCTCCGTCAGGCACACACGCTAACGCATTGTGCATGTACACAACATACCACAAGCAAGAGTCACGCGCGCTCGTAAATTGCAAGAACTATACAAAAGTACAACAAGCTAATTGTAATGAATCGGCATGCAATTTCTAGAATTGTAATGTGTTTGTACTATAAAAAAAAACTACAAGATTGCTATTATTTAAAAGATAAATGTTTCGTGGTTATAATTATTATCACAGTCTTAGAAAATGTAATCGCAAGTTGGTGTTGTTACAATTTTATTGTTTTAGAGTTATCTGGAATTAGCCGCCTATGTAAACCGGAACGCAATATATAACGGATTTTGAAATGTCAAATTAGAATCGCGTTTCAAGTATTAAGTACAATTGCCATTTTTATAAAGAGATAGTTTTTATCTCTGTCTTCATAATGTATATGAAAGAGAAAACAACAACCATTTGTTCCTTATACAAAGCTTGGAACACAAATCGCAATGTCAAATTTGAATTTTGAAAATATTGCACAAACACTTTATAATTTCAAATAAAAGTTGAAAAGTGCTCAGAACTATGGAAGATTTTGATATATTTACAAATGAAATTAACTTTACGCAGCCCTTGTTCAAAAACATATTGAACAAATATGTTAAAGAAGTGCCATCGACTCCTAATGGGCCGAATTATCAAAGTAAGTTTATGCCATCATATTTTTTGTTAAAATAATACTATAAATGAATATAGCATAATATCTAGTTCTAGTTCATTAACTGTAGAAGCTAATGAACTAATCATTTGAGTATTTCAAAGACTAGATCTTTGTTTTTCTATGATTGATGATAAAAGATTTTTTAAATTATTCTGCCTTTCAAGGTGGCAGGAAACTTATGGCTGAAGAATGTTTAGCAGACAATGATGATATGGGGTGTGCATTCCATTTAAGTGAGGCATCATCAGCTTCACTAAGAACTATGGCTGTTTATAGAGATGAACAGTTGAAGGCTGCTGGTATGTATTGTAGGTAAATAAAGTACTCGGAAACTCTTCAAGTAATCTTTAACTAATAACTGCTCAATCTGTTAATCGAACCCAGAATATATATCCACATTTAACCGTTGCAAATGTAAATGTGTGTTACATTTAATAGTTTTACTTGTAATCCTCACTAATTTTCTTCCAGGAGGATGAAGAATGTACAATAATTTACTATATTGACCACTAGCTGTGACCTGTGCTTTCAGCAGAGATCTAATCTAAAGTCCGTATTACAGAACGTCACTCAAAACTCAAGCTCTACTTAAGTCTCGTTTGAAGCCTTTTGATTGGTTGCTTAAACCGAGATCAGTGCTTGAGATTCCTTCTGGAATACTGACCTGAATGCATTTAGATCGTGTTTGGGATAACTAAATAAAAACTATTCTATATGTTAATCCTATTTAAATTTCATCTTTATCCGCTTCATATCCTGTTTAAATTGTTATGTTTATAATATTGTAGGATATTTTAGAAGTACTGAAAATCCAGACATCAATTATTGCAGACAGTCGTTTTAATGTACAGACACATTATTACAGACAGTTGTTTGACTGCACGGTTAGTGCAGTAGTCAAGGTATTGACTGCTGCACCGCCTGTTGCTGGTTCGATTCCCGCACGGAACAAATATTTGTATCACCTAGAAGTAGTTGTACCGGGTCTGGATGTTTGTGTATGTGAGTTATATGTTTGTAAACACACCACGCAAACCATGATACAGGAGAAATTCCTAGTTTGGGGCAACATATATATATTTTTTTTAAAAGTGACTTTTAATTTTAGTTTTTTTTTTTTTAGGTAATAAACTGCACAAAATCACAAGTTACATAAAACCTATAAAAGATTTAATAGATGCGAACCCTGTGTAAGTATGTGGTTTTTTCATTACTATCTTGCCCTAGCCCCATATATTATGATGCTGCATGCATGATTTATTTACCCCGTCTCCGTTCCATCATCGGACGACCCATCTACTGCGAGTTTCCATTCTTACGTTGTTGACGCCACTACGATCCGGATGAAGCGTTTCGCCTCCACTTCCATACCGCGTACATCGAGGGACTGGAACAATTTGCTAGCGCCGGTCTTTCTGTCGGACTACAATTTAAGTGTCTTCAAGGCTAGACTGAATAGGTTTTTAATAAACTAGCACGCTATACCATCAACAATTGCATCATTGCTTACCATCAGGCAGGATTACAAGCACTAGTTTATAATTTATAAAGAAAACCTTTTCTTTGCAATAATATTATGTAGGTACTTAGTTTTACAATATTTATTTTTCATCCTTTGATTTAGAAAAAAACATATATGTATATTATTTCTCAAGAGCTTTTTTGTTGGTCTGTTATAACTTCCTTCATACTTTATTGATATAGGTATCATTTTGAAGCCTTTATGGACAGCTTCACTGGAAAAATATACAAGCATAAATAGCAGGTTGGGGCAGTTGCCACCCTGGAAGTCTCGCAAAACATGTCTGAACTCCCCTAAATACTTATCCATACTAATATTATAAATGTGAAAGTAACTCTGTCTGTCTGTCTATCTCTCTGTTATGCTTTCCCGCTTAAACCTCTCAACTGATTTTGATAAAATTTGGCACAGACAATCTTTAGACCCTGAGAAAGGACATATTAGGCTACCTTTTATTGAAAAAATTGATATTCCCGAGGGAATCTAAAAAGCGCGATATAACCGAATCCCACGCGGGCGGAAAGCTAGTTAAAGTATAAACTAGGACTTATCTCTAATTTTTAAATAATTCACGCAGTAGACACTGGCAAAATGGACGGTGTTACTGGCAACTGCGCTTTTTTAAATTAGCGCTTGAGCTCGGCTGTAATCGGTGCTGGTTACGCGTATGTTTACCATCCTGTATAAAGTCCAAGCGGTGGAGTGGTGGTTCCTGGGTAAAAAAAAAATGATTCTATTTAGTCCATCATTCAGATTAAAGAAAAATATTGGATACGTATAAATTTTGTTTTATCAAATCAATAAAAATTGGCAAATATAAAAGGCATCAAAGATCAGGAGCGGTGGCTGGTGACGTCACTGCTCGCTAAAAAGTGTAGCGTGCCGTGACGTCACACGAGATTTCGTCGCACTGTGTCGTCTTCATTTTTTGTTTATAAAAAAAATACGTGTCTAGTATTTTTTGGAAATCTGACGGACGGACTAATTAGTTTTATTTAGTCAACTACCCTATTCTTCTTACAGAGAGGTTGCCTGTGTCCCAGCGTGTGGGAAAATTTTAGGCTGATAATGGTAATTATTTTCAGGCCAAAGAAAGAATCAAAGATATTAGATTTGCTCTCAGATGGTACAGAAGACTTAAAAAATGTTTTGGAATCACTTGCAATGGAAGCGGATGAGCCATTTTACAAGAAATATCTTCGCTTCTCCAAGGAGAATAATGTGGACAACTTTCAGAAGATTCTGAAAGAATTACCTAAAGGTACTGTAAAATAAATAAATATGTACGGACAAATCACACAGATTGAGCTAGTCCCAAAGTAAGTTCGAGGCTTGTGTTATCGGATACTAACTCAACGATACTATATTTATAATACATACAATATGTAAAGAAAACCTGGTCCGACCCATAAGGATAATAAAGGTTCGGTAAACACTTGACCAAATATAATATAAAATTTTAAGTATTCATCATAGAAACAATACTAATGAATTTTGAAATAATCTTTTTTTCCCGCGAATTAATTCCAACTTCCCTGAAATTTGGTAATTTTTAAAAAAGTGACAACACCGCTATTATTATGAGCGAATAGTGATGCGACCACGTGCCGCGTGCCCTGCCGCCCGCCGCCCGCGGTAGGGTTGGTTACCGCAATTGTTTTAAGTTACCTCTTTTTGCAAAATAATATTTATTTTTTAGGGGGATCTTTTTTCAAGTTTAGGCCGGCTTTGTATCCATTAGTAGAATCAGTAATCGATACCTAACAATACCTTCACGGATCGGACAGGGTTTTCTTTACATATTGTATAAGTAGATAAACATCCAAGACCCAGGCCAATCAGGAAAACAATGGCGTAATTTATAGTTTTCCCAAAAAAATATTGCAGTGTGGTTACCGAGCGCACCACACATTTCACAGTGGTCCTTAGTGTCTTAGGGGCCCGCCGCACACCGACGCGCTGCTGCAGGCGCGAGTGGGCGAGCTGCGCGTTGACCATATTTTTGGTGGGACAACCGTAACATAATAGCCTGGTAATTTTATAGCCTTTTGAAATAAATTCTTTACATAAAAATATTTGACACATGTTTCATGTACATTGAAACTCTCACACTCACTCATACTATACAAACACACACCCTCACACCACACACATATCAACAGACACACATATGCTAGATTGTTTTAAGTAAGAAATGGACTTAGATTAAGAAAAATTCTTGAGAACATTAAACCTACCGCAGCGACACATAAATCTGTAATATGCTTCCGCATTTATGGTGCGCTACTTCCTGCGGCTGAACGCTGTTACCCAAAACACAAGCCTTGGCTTAGTTTGGATGACAGTAGCCCATAAAAGAATGTAAAAATTTGCGGCAATAAAGATTTTTTTAAATTATTATTTCGTAAACTTCATACCTATACATAAAAATATGTACTTATAAATGGCAAAACATATAAAAGTCATAAGTAAAAGATTTTGTATCACGATGTGAGTCATTCCAACAAATGAAACTCGTAGGTACAAATAAAAAACACAGGGAACATAGGACATAGAGGTTTCAGCTCAGACTGATGCTCTTGCACACCACAAGCGGTGTGCAAAATAAAATATTCATCTAAATGTTTGTTCATAATTATGTGTTAGCGGTCCAAGGTACCTATTTGGCTATAATTTACTTGGCGTGGGTTGTCCTAAGTTGCCTTTCTGTCTGCATATTTACATAATTTTATCATCCGCCATTTTTGTGTACATAAGTAATAGAACGTGATAAACATTCTGCACTAGACTGAAAAATTTGACTGACTGACTTTCAAATTGATGATTTTATGATAATAATTGATGATAATAGATATCATTAAAAGTATTTGGTATATATATAAAGTACGTATATATTTATGGAATCTTATCTAAATGCTCAAACCTCATATTTGGTTACAATGGTAATGGTAAAAAAGGACATTTATTCCTGTCTAAAATCTACCCGGCAAACTCATATTGTTAGGCGGTAAACATGTTTTCTAGTGATTACCGCTAGATCATCATCAATATAACATTAGACTCGTACACACTGACAAGGAAACATACAGGACAACAAACACAGATAAAAACAAACACTCGCAATCTACAATTTTACAAGGCAGTAATATGTCCGCTGCAGCATTGCCGGATATTAGGACAATCCAGGACGTAGTTAGCCCTGCCCCTCACATTGCGCACCAGAGACGCGCACCACCTCGCATATCGTCGCGTAAAAGCATAACGTATTTTCTTACTCCCCTTGGTATTGTATCACCCAGTAACTGGATCTTGGAGGTCATATGCAGTAGCTCCATGTTTTAACCTTTACTTGTTTAAGGTAAGCAGGTGATGATTACTGATTTTATAACGTTTTTATTCCAGAGTGGACCGTTGTACAATTGACTGTTCCATACAATCCTAACGAGAATTTGAAGTCTTTGATTGAGTACAGAACAGAGGTGGATTCAATATTCTTGAGCATGTTCACCAATGATTACTTGGAGGATGCATGCTTAGGTCCTATGACTGTGCATATGCCCGCAAATGTTACTAAAGGTAAGTTGAAAAATTTATTATTATTCCGTTTATTTTTCTATGTATACATATTCATTTACATTTTTAAATATTTACATAAAAACATTTAAAAATATAAAAATGAATGTGTTTCACCGATGACGGGAGCAGGGTCCAGGCTACCGGTGGTTAATGCTCCAGAGACAGGAATCTCCTAACGATGCGGGTCGTATCGAGGAGTACTGCCTTTTGAATCAGGCCCTTGATCCAGCTGCCTAACGGGAGCCTCCTGAGGTGTTGGTCGAGGCTCTTGGCTATTAAGCCATTGGCTGTCACGATTTTTGGTACAATGATTGCTGAATCACCCACATCCCGCATGTCGACAACCTCGTGAGCCAAGTCAAGATACTTGATTTGTTTATTTTTCTCGGCTTGCATGAGGTTCTCATCATGCGGGATCGTTTTGTCAACAATAATTGCACGCCGCTCTGTTGAGTGGTAGGATTCAAAGCGTTGACGTTAATGGAAAAAGATCTTCCGGATCTTTAGTAACAATGGGAGTCCCACAGGGGTCAATTCTTGGTCCCTTTTTGTTTCTTATTTACATCAATGACCTGCCGTACCTCATAAAGGATAATCACGATATAGTGTTGTTTGCAGATGACACTTCACTTTTATTTAAACTTAAACGTCAGCAGCAGGTCACTGATGATGTAAATAGCGCGATCTCCAAAGTAGTCCACTGGTTTAATGTTAATAATTTACTCTTAAACGAAAAAAACCAAATGCATTAAGTTTACTCTACCTCACGTTAGGCAGGTGAAAACTAAAGTGTTGATAAAGGGCGAAGAATTGGAATCTGAAGACAGCACAGTGTTCTTGGGTATAACTCTGGATGCTAAGCTTCAATGGGGTCCACATATAGAAAAATTGTCAAAAAAACTAAGTTCTGCTGCATACGCAGTTAGAACTATTCGTAATTTGACTGATATTGAGACGGCCCGTTTAGTGTACTTTGGCTATTTCCATAGCGTAATGTCGTACGGCATTCTGTTGTGGGGAAATGCCACTGATATTCAAACAATATTTGTTTTGCAGAAACGAGCTGTTCGTGTAATTTATAAATTAAGTCCGAGACACTCTCTCAGAGAAAAATTTAAAGAGATTAATGTACTGACCGTGCCGTCTCAATATATTTATGAAAATCTTTTGTATGCTCATAAGAATATAAAATTGTTTAAAAAATACAGTGATGTCCATAATATAAATACTAGGAACAAGCACAAATTTATTGTACCTACAACAAGGCTCAAGAAAATAGGTGGCTCTTTTAGATGCCAATGTATACATTTTTACAATAGACTTCCAGAGGTGGTTCAAGATCTGAGCCTGAATAAATTCAAATCCTTCATTAAACGTATGTTGTGTCAGAAAGCATTTTATAGTGTTAAAGATTATATTGACGACAAAAAGGCTTGGGCTTGAGCTGCGTCCGATTTCTATGCTTACACTGATTGTTCTTTGATTTTTCCTCTTGTAGTTTAAATTTGTAATTGTTTGTTTTTTTTTTTTTTAACTCAAAGCCAGTACACACTATGTAGCCAGGCGTATTATACGTTACGGAATTGCATCGCTGACAGGGGTATTCGGCACTGGTGCAGCTACACAGGAGCTAAACTTAGCATTCGGGAACACCGTTGGAGCTGCTGAACCTTGGACAAAACTGTCTTTGCATTGTGTAGATTCAATTTCTTAGTATTGTATAATTGCATGGAACACGTATGAGCACAATCTACTTGCTGTAAAGCATCTATTTGTTGGGTTAGTCTTTTATTGACTTGATTGTGCTATGGCTGTTGAGAGTATGTCATGCTCACTCAAATGTCTCGCTGGTGGTGGCGTGTGTGTTGGGTCATTAGGTTCCCATCAATATGGTTAAGCTGAATGATGCTCATCCATACGTCATGTTCGTGAACGGACGCCGTCAGAGGGGACTGGTCATCTCTTAGCTGCTACGGCGTATTTTAATTTCTGAATTGTTGTTTTTTTGAAGTGAAACTTCTTTAGGCACGCTTGACTTGGGGAGTAAACTCGCGAAAGCGTTACGAAAAATATTACAAAAATGATCGGGCAAGGCGAACGGAAAGCAAAGTATAGTCCTATTTCGTCTGTAATACAACGAAGCAGTTGGCACATGTAAATATTGCATGACATGCCGTGTATAAAGTTGTGGGTTCGCATCTCGCCGAAGATAATGTATATTTTTTGGATCTTTTTAAGATTTGTTAACAATTGAGTCGAGTATGAAGTTGTGAGTTCGCATCTCGCCGTAGGCAATATATATTTTTTGGATCTTTTTAAGATTTGTTAACAATTGATTACCTAAGAGCACAAATAATTTATAAATTTCGTTCTGTTCTGGCTTTTATATTGTTTTATATATTTTTGCTGAACATTTCTGATATAATTGAAAGTATAGAAGAAGATATCGTCACAATACGATAATTGGACACAAAGTACAAATTGCTTTCGAGCCTCATAAGCTCAATTATTAAGCTAAGTACCTTGATTGATTAAGAACTATGAATTTCTTCGAGAACATGACGCTGCGAACACCCCCCGACTCCCCTCATTGATTACCTCACCCCCCCGAGGATTATCTCGGGAACCAGAGGTCGTGGACTACCCGAGTTTGGGATCCCCTGAATCAGGAGGAGGAGCCCGACCTTTTGGCCCCGAGGGAATCCACTCCACCCTCTCCCCTTCCCCCCTCTCCCCCTCCCCCTACCCCCCGCAACCCCACGAAATCTAACCCCCCCAACACCCCCCCCCGCTTTAGTTACCTCACCCCCCCGTGGATTATCTCGGGAACCAGAGGTCGTGGACTACCCGAGTTTGGGGTCCCCTGAATCAGGAGGAGGAGCCCGACCTTTTGGCCCTGAGGGAATCCACTGCCCGCTCTCCCCCTCCCCCCTCCCTCCCCCGCAACCCCACAAACCCTATCCCCCCCGACCCCCTTTAGTTACCTCACCCCCCCGTGGATTATCTCGGGAACCAGAGGTCGTGGACTACCCGAGTTTGGGGTCCCCTGATTCAGGAGGTAGAGCCCGACCTTTTGGCCCCGAGGGAATCCACTTTTCTTTTTTTTTTAAATTGGAGGTCTATGCAAAAATATTAATTTATAAATGAAAGCATGAAATAAATTTAAATATTTATAGAAAATTAATATATGTAAATGTGTATACATGTATATATTGTACACACATACATATATATATATATATATATACATACAGATGGTGCGAAAGAAGTTTCACTTCAGTCGTGTGGTCATAAGCACACTCGTTTTTTTTTTCATAATGGACGCTCTCAGCGTACAATATATTTCTTCATCGTTCTCACATGATTGATTTCAAAATGAACGATGTAATCAAATATTTGTATCAATAACTTGATAATTTAAAAAGTGTCCATGGAGTTTCTTGGCCGTTTTTCTCCATAGGTAACTGGTTTATTTGAAATAAATGCTTTGATTTTGATTTTGTTCTATCCACCATTACTATATCAGGCTTATTGGCAACAATAGTCCTATCAGTGATGATGGATCGATATTATAAAGCGTGCGATCTCCCTCTGCAGTTCAAAGGCATCTCGACCCTTTTTCCACTTCCCTTCTTGCGAAGGAGGCCAGATCATCTCCCCATCTCCGTCTGGACCCAGTGGCCCGTAAGTAAAGCTGGCCGTCTGGCATGCGGCAGATGTGTTCAGCCTAATTACCTGTATTAGTATTGGCGTTAAAATTACTAATAATTTTGGCCATGGCCCTTTCATTTGCTTACAATAGGGTATTTGACAAAAAAAAAAAAAAAAAATTAGTCCGTCAGTCAGATTTCCAAAAAATACTAGACACGTATTTTTTCTTTTTTCATATAAACAAAAAATAAAGACGACACAGTGCGTTTAAAACTCGTGTGACGTCACTGCACGCTACACTTTTTAGCGACCAGTGACGTCACCAGCCACCACTCCTGATCATTGATGCCTTTTATATTTGTCAATTTTTATTGTTTTGATAAAACAAATTATATTAGTTACCCAAATTGTAATTGGCCTGTAGTGGACAAAAGTCATAAAAAACTAGATTTGATGTTAATTCTTATACTTTAACTGATATCTGTTTTAAGTTGGCAAGTACTTACTAGCTTCGTGGTTTCACCCACGTAAGTTTGGATCCCGAGGGTATATCGTGATATTTTTACGTAGTACATCACCGCGATGTCGCCTGATGGTAAGCAGTGATGCAATTGTTGGTGGTAAAGTGAGCTACTTTGTTAAGGGACGGAAATACCACCGCTGCCAAATTGCTCCAGTCCCTCGGTGTACTCGGTATAAAAGACGAGGCGAAACGTTGAACAACACTTCGTTCGGATCGTTGTGGTGTCAAGAACGTAAGGGTAACGTAACGGTCAGTAACGTAAAGGTGGTAATTCGCCGTAGAGGGGTTTATCAAATAACCCGTAGCCCGTATTAGTTTAATTTAGACAATATTATGTATATTTAATATTAATAAACTTATTAAACAAATTCCAGAAGGCGAAAGACCTCTATTCACCGAGCTGTACTCCCTACTAGACGAAAATTACAAGACTATAGATAATGCTCAGTTCCTAAATAATAAGCGGCTCGTGCAGAACTACTGGAGTCGAAGAGAGGACATCGATTTACGGATGAAGGTAATACGCGAAATATACGTCTGTCAAGAAAGTACCGGGAAAAGAGCAATTATACACAAAATTTTTGTTATTCATCCAAATTTATTTTATCACCTTCAGAAACGATACACTTACGCCAACGAATAATCCAATCATCAAAACATTTTTTAAACATTGTTTCCGAAATTTAGTTCAGTTCTCGCCGCGAATTCTCCTTTATGTCTTCTACAGATTGAAAACGGGTGCCCCGAAGTGGCAATTTGAGTATAGGAAAAAGAAAGAAGTCGGCTGGAGTCATATCTGGTGAATATGGTGGTTGCTCAATGGTATTTGTTGAGTGTTTGGTAAAAATTTCATTCACAATGACGGCCTTGTGCGAAGGCGCATTATCGTGGTGCAAAATCCATGAATTTTCTTACCAGAATCTAGCCTTTTTCGACGAATTTGCTCTCTTAAATACCGCATAACGCTCAAATAATATTCTTAATTTGCCGTTTGACCTTCCGGTAAGAATTCCGAGTGCACAACACCGCGATAGTCAAAGAAAACAGTCAACATGACTTTGACTTTTGATCGACTTTCGCGTGGTTTTTTCGGTTTTGGTTCAGTTGGAAGGCGTCACTCCGAAGCTTCTTGACTTGTTTGCATGTCAAACTCGTAATGTTAACTTCAGTTGCAGAGGTTGATGGCCTGCCAGAGCGAGGCAATTCTTCCATCACATCTCGACCGCTTTTGAATGCTTTTTACCAGTCATAAGCACGTGTTTTTGATAAAGTTGATTCACCGTAAGCCTTCTGTAACATTTTCAGTGACTCAGAATATTATTATTTACATACGCTAGATATGATGTAACTAAAAACAGCACTCTATTTAATATAAATAACAGATGCAACTCAAACTCCGCGCGAAAATGGAAAACAGTTGTGCCAATCTAACAAAAAAAAAAAAAAAAAACAAAATTTGAATTTGGAACTATAAATAAATCATTCATTACCGATACTTTTTGACTGATTTTACAGTAAGGGTCAAAAGTGCATTACCACTTTTGAACTTTATTGCTCTAACAAAAAGTGTCAAGTCCTCCACTTTTGTCCCTTACTGTACCTACAATGATCGATACAAGTTTTTATTATAAACTAGCTTCGAACGACTTTCTCATGTCCAATTGCTTTCTGGAGTTACAGGCCTAATATTCGACGCTTGACAGTAGTTGATAAAAATTAGAAAACAGTGGTGGCCTTTATTTTTTGTTTTCGAGGGAAACTTTCAAAAGACACCCGACCTCCGAGGAATGAGGTCGGGTAGTGTGGGATTTTTACCTCACTTAAACCACCCCGGTGATCACCATCTGCGCCTAGGGGTGGTTCCGGTTCCTCTTAAAAGACCAATTCCAGAACCCTTCCAGCGCAACGCCTGTAAGGCACATCCTTGTGGAGAACCTAAGAGAGCCTCCCTTAAGCCTCCTATGCATTGTAGCACGTGACCACTGTGCCATCGTCTTCTCTGGGGTCACTTAATGTCAGGCGCGTGCGCTCCTTACAAGCAGAAAAGCTCTGCATACTTCTAAAATTATAATATACTGTAAAATAATTTATATACTACAAAGTTAAAACTAAAAGACTTTGTTAATCAGTTATTGATAACACTGCCATCTATTGGGCCTAGTGGCTAGTGCTAACGAGACACATTAGTTGCCTTAGGCGCGACACCCACGCCTCTTACGGCGTAAGCATAAACAAAATGTGCCTCTTCCGTATCTGTCTGTGTATAAAATTATTTGCTTGTGTGCCTAAACTGTTGTGTACGTGTGCGTGAAATTTCTTTGGGTTTAAAGCCCATGATAAGCACAGCTTCTAATAATGCGACGAATTTAAGAAGTTCAGAAATATAGCATGATTGTTGTTCGTTCAAATACCTTTTTATTTTAGCAGCTTATGTTGTTTCATTATTGGTGTTTTTGGGTTAAATATGTATTGATTGTTTTAAGCGGAATTGAATATTCATTTATTTTAGAGTTTTTGGTTTAACACAAAAGAAAGGTTGTCTTTATAAAAAGTATTATGATAATTATATGTGGTTAGCAGGTTGTGTAGTGTGTACAAATAAATTGTTTTGTTTCTCGTATAGGTATATTATTTTAAAACACGGCTTTGACAGTTCGGCGTTATAAAAACTTAAAAGACCTTAAGTTTTTCAACCTACTTGCTTTTGAATTTCAATACTATACTTTATGTTGTAATAATTTTCCTGAAGTTTACAAATTAGCAAAATTTAATAGTTATGATTCCAATGAGTAGTGCATTACGCATATTTATGAAAAGCCAAAGCAGACTCATAGATTTGTCTATCTGTCCATTTTAAAAGAACTTTTAGCGATTTCAAAACGATCTTATATATATTTGATTTTTACAGAGTTATTTAAAAATAGATAGGCGCGTTGATTTAATTTATAGATAGTGAAATATTTTTTTTTAGTTTTTTGAGAAATAAATTATTACTTATTTACAGTTGAGTTAGTAATACCATTTCATTGTATTTTGACAGCCTACATGGCGTAGCGGTAGCGAACGCGGCCGTTGCGTAAGGAGGCGCGGGTTCGATCCTCGCGCAGTGTAAGTATTTGTATGCATGAATATGAATATTTGCACTGGTCTGGTCGTATCTCGGAAAGCACGTTAAGCCGTTGGTTTCGGTTGCCATGCGAACATCTAGTGGCAGTCGTTACGGGTTGTTGGAGCCCACAAAAGTCCAACAATTGGTCTAACTTCAATGCTTCGATATTGCCTTCGCGTTGTGGAGGTCAGACGGCAGTCGCTTCAGGGAAATTGTCGAAATTTCGCCAAAATCAGCAATTAGACTGGAAAAGCGGACCCCAGATTCCAAAGCTTTGGATGCGACTGGTATTAACCCTGAGATGATGATGATTTCATTGTATTCATTTGGGCAAATAAAAAATACCTAATACCCCACGTATATCATTTATTTGACTTGTTCTTATCATCAATCACATACTTAGATGTTCATTGTAGCCACGCACAAACATCAATTCAATGTTGACATGCGAAAAAGTAGGTACGCGACTATGTTAAATTGAAACTACGTCTAAGTAAAGTTTTTTTAAGTTTTACCATATATAAGCACAGAGATTTGGATAGTAGGTATATTTATGCATACCCCCAATAAAATCTTTGTGCACGCCCCTGCTTAATGTTCAGGCAGCGACCCAGTTCTGTGTGCCCGTGACCTCAAAGGTCCACCTACCTCTATATGTAGCCGGATTTCGGCGTATTAAGCGCCAAGGCGGTTGCCTCCCCGACGTCTCCTTCTCTGAGCAGGATCAAACCTCAATCCCGTACAGCGGTTTCCTTGGCCATCATCGTCTAAGCAGTGGCGGTCTAGTGTTATCGGCCATGATTTAAAAGTTGTAGGTCGTAAGTACGAACGCCGCTAGGCGCTCTAATCTTTATAAATTATTTCATCGCGGGTGGAACCGCGAGACGCCCGTAAAAATAAATTGTTAACATATTAATAATGAATTTATTTTCAGAGTGTGATCAACGTGATGGACAAGGAATGGCTTGGAGGCTGGGGTAGTTTGCTCACCGGCAAATTAGTGGACAAGAGCTTGAAAGAAAAAGTTGTCAAGTTAGTCGACTCCACTATATTAGACTGGGGGTAAGATCTTGAATAATAAATTAACTACTAACATATCACAAATTTTTAGTTTTTCTATTATTTTTAGGTATTTAGTTTTTCATTTAATAAAATAAATTAATTACTAAGCTTGAGATTTTGAGTTTTCGGCGACCTTTTTACCGTTATTAATACGTCATTACTACAAAATTAAAGAATATGTGGAGGCATGAGGAACGGGGAGTAAATTTCACTCATCCTCCTTTGAAAAGGGATCCTCCGACCAGACGGGTGTTGTGTCTGGTGGGCCACTTGCCCAACGGTTGATGTTTTGAACTTGTATGCGTGCTAGTAGCACAGTAAACTCTGCTTGCGCGATTTAGGATTTGCGTCGACGTCAGTATGACCCGTTGTGCGTATGTAGCGTTGTAGGTATCGCTACAAATACAACTGTGACGTAGCATGTCAGCTGAACAGAACTGCACCTTAATTGAGTATCACACTAATACTATCAAACCAATTATTATTCCATTGCTCCATATGTTCGGGAAATGTGTCTGCTCATCAATGTAAATAAAGCAATGAAAGTTGTAGAATTGTCAAAATGAAACCCACTGCTAGTGATAGTGTGTTACGCTATTACCCTGCTAGTGTTACATTTAGTAGGATAACGAAGTCACGTGGTATTTTAGTTTACCTTTAGCTAACTATCTAAACCAATGGATGAATAAACTTTCAAAACAAAATCAATAAAATAAAAAATGATTCACGCAATTTGCAGACATATACCTACTTAACAGTTCATCAGCTTGGTATTATTGCTTTTAAATATCTCTAAACTTCATAATTTCCTTTCCAGTTTCATCAGACTAACGCAAAAACAAAAAATCCTTCTCTACAACTTAATAGAATGTTCTCCAGTGTTGCAATCACAACAAATTAAATCCTGTATCAGAAGAATTTTGACCGAACATGGTAACATTGAGGACGTACGTCAAGTTTTGAATATCGAATGCGGCAGTTGTTCCAAAGAGTTTAGATTACTAAACGAACTTTGTTTAAAATGTTTGTCGAAGAGTTTTGAGAAGATCCACTGTTTTAGTTTAGTGGATGGTATCAGGGCGTTTTCTCAGGCTGCGTCGCAGGTCAAAGATGAATGGGGACTGAAGAAGGCTAAAAGACACCCCGTCATACTCATTGTGGATGAGGTAAGTTCTGACCTTTATTTATTTATACTTTCGCACCATAATATAGAATGAACCTGGTTAAGTGAGACATCAAGGGACCTGCAATGCCGTTTCACTTATAGAGGTATTCCACTTACCCAGTGTCTCAGATATACAGGTATAAATAAATATCTGTCTCATTTATAAAGGGTTCCATTAATAGCCATAATTCCATTAATCCTTCCCACTTTCATAAACGAATATTAACTTCAGTTTTTCACGTAATGATAACGATTGTAGCTTTCGTTTTGGCATTTTTCAAATTAACATCTGAATGATAGTAAAGCGAAACTAAAACTGAAGGTAATTGAAGCTCAAAATTTGTACTTACGTACTTGGAATTACGTGTGGAATTTGTGGGTAGAATAAGAATGAGTAAACAAACAATGTTATCTCAGTTACAGAGGTTAATGCATGACTTAAAAAAAAATTGGAGGTTTCTCACTTATCCAGGTCCCACTTAACCAAGTTTCACTGTAATAATAAAGTCATGACTTTTTTAAATGAACAGACAGCTGTGCTGCTGGGGAGTTTGTTCAGCGCCAGCACTAGGAAGTGTCGATGGACAGGCGTTTTGAGGGACTGTCTTGTGTAATATTGATGTTCAAAAAGTGCTGATTCTCAGCCTAATTTGAATAAATGACTTGATTTTGCAAAAAAAATGTAGAAAGGAGGACTTAATGCCTTAGGCATTCTCTTCCAGTCAACCATGGGTGAACAGGTTAGGTGGTAGGTGCTTTGGTTAAAAAAAAAGCATTTCACGGTCGGCGTAGTGGTTAAATGTTTGACTGCTGCGCTGCGTGTCGCGGAATCGATTCCCGCACGGAACAAATATTTGTATGACCTAGAAGTAATTGTTCTCGGTCTGGTTGTGGTCGGTGTGGTTGTATGTGAGTTATATGTTTGTAATCGCACCCACGATACAGGAGAAATTCCTAGTGTGGAGCAAAATCTTTTGTAACCAACTTAACATGATACTAATTCTATACAATAGGGTTATTTAACTAAAAAAAAAACTAATTTTTCCGTCAGTCAGATTTCCAAAAAATACTAGACACGTAGTTTTTGTTTTATAAAATCAATAAAAAATATAAAAGGCAGCAAAGATCAGGAGTGGTGGCTGGTGACGTCACTGGTCGCTAAAAAGTGTAGCGTGCAGTGACGTCACACGAGTTTTCAATGCTGTGTCGTCTTCATTTTTTGTTTATATGAAAAAAGAAAAAATACGTGTCTAGTATTTTTTGGAAATCTCACTGAAGGACTAATTAGTTTTTTTTAGTCAAATACTCTATAGTTACACAGTTAAATTTTTCAGTTAAGTCAATGATACCATTGTCAAATTGAAGACTACAATTCGTAATGAGAAACCTAATAACACTTTGACCGATCCGGGAATCAAACTGGACCCCATGTTCAGGAGTCACGCATGCAACCACGTTACAACGGGGCAGTTACAGCATAAAAATAATAATTTACCACATTTTTCATTTCTAAAATTTCAGATGCTTGACACCTTTCCATGGGAGACTCTACCCATACTGAACCAGCACCCCGTATCCCGGATGGAGAACATTCATTTCCTGTACTACTTGTACAAGATACACGAGAGTAACATCATCGACGGGTACTTGGCGGCCAAGTGTGACGTCGGCAGATACGTCATTAACCCAGGTACCAGCATAATTTTCAGTTAAATGAATATCGACTGTATGTGTTGGTGCTTTAGGTTGATTTCTGAATGGCTACTTGGTACAGTTTACTAAAAGTCCATGGCAACAGATTTAATTTAACAGCAACTTTGTTTCGTAAACTTTTTTTTTTTTAAATAATTATAAACTAGCGCTTGACCGCAATCCCGCCTGATGGTAAGCAGTGATGCGATCGTTGATGGTAAAGCGCGCTAGTTTATTAAGAGCCTATTCACTCAGAAAAACTGAGCGAATAGGAAGGAAGACGGCAGTTGAGCGAGGTGATGCAATGTTAAACCCAACAACACGACCAACGATGTTGCGCCAAAGGGAGATTGATCTGAAGACCCTCCACGACCAAACTCCCAACACAACAACATTAGGCGCATCGTACCCGGCACACATCGCAACACAACTGCCCAGACCCGTCCTCCGTACGGCTTCACCAGACATCATGCCGGAACACGACAAATCGCTTGGCGGCAAGGCTTCGTCTGGTGGGTGGTAACTTCTGCCGGCGGCCAATGTTATGGCCTACCACCGAGAAAAACAGCTGAAAATAAACATTACGAGTAGAATTTTAAGTCTAAAATCACATTCAACTATTTATTTATTATAGTTTCAATCAGTGTTGTGTGTGTTTATAGCTTAAATTGTTGAAAAATTACCGTACGGAGGACGGGTCCAGAGCAGTTGTGTTGTGTTGCGATGTGTGTCGGGTACGATGCACTAAATGTTGTTGTGTCGGGAGTTTGGTCGTGGAGGGTCTCCAGATCAATCTCCCTCTGGCGCAGCATCGTTGATATTGCATCATCTAGCTCAACTGCCGTCTTCCTTCGTATTCACTTAGTTTTTTTAGTGAATAGGCTCTTAATGAACTAGCGCGCTTTACCATCAACGATTGCATCACTGCTTACCATCAGGCGGGATTGCGGTCAAGCACTAGTTTATAATTAATTAAAAAAAAATAACTTCCAGAGAAGAACTTGGACCGCATGGAGAACCGTATGACGTCATTCGTGGACTACTGGTGTCCTGACTGGAATGGGCACGTCGGGGAACCACCTTCGGCGGAAAACTTCATCTCTTACATTACTGAATCTGATGTGTTCTTGTAAGTATTATTCAACTTTATTGATAAACTACCTGCGCGCCTCGGTTTCACCCGCGTTGGGATCCGCATATTTATTTATATATGCTCCGCTCCTATTAGTCGCAGCGTAGTACCCAGTAGTTCCTGAGATTAGCGCGTTCAAACAAACAAACTCTATGTTATGTGAGGATTATCAGAAAGATCTACATATTTAGAAATATATGTCATATGTCGTTTAATAGTGAATAAAAAGAGGTATTAAAATCCTAATGTTAATGTTCTAAATTCAAATTAAATTTTCATAGGATTCGTATTTGGTAACGAGTAGGTAATTTTTGCCCTGTATGGAGTATGAAGGAAATTAATTAAACAATACATGTAAATGATAAAAAAGTTAGGAAAAGTTTATTTCCGTTCCATCATCGGACGACCCGTCGTACGGCGAGTTTCCACCCTTACGTTGTTGACACCACTGCGATCCGGACGAAGCGTTTTGCTTCCTCCTTTATACCGCGTACATCGAGGGACTGGAACAATTTGCCAGCGTCGGTGTTTCCGTCACACTACAATTTGAGTGTCTTCAAGGCTAGAGTGAATAGGCTCTTAATAAACTAGCGCGCTTTACCATCAACGATCGCATCACTATTTACCATCAGGCGGGATTGCGGTCAAGCGGTGGTTTATAATTTATAAAAAAAAAAAAGATTGTATTCCCTTCCCGAGCTCTTAAGACTGCTTCCATGCGGTTCTTCATGGATCGGATAAGAGTGACAATCAAATGTTGAGGCATTTCATTCCATTCTTCTTGGATCGCATGCTGCAGCTGGCTGAGTAATTCCAAGGCCGGATTTCTAGCACCAACACGTCTCTTGAACTCATCCCATAAATGTTCGATGGGAGTCATGTCCGGGCTTCTTGCTGGCCATTCTATAATAGGGATAACGACTTCGGCAAGATAATCTCGTATGACGCCCGCGGTGTGCGCCCTAGCATTGTCGTGCATGAATATGAAGCCTTTGCAAGTAAAATGTACATAGTGCAACACGTGAGGCTCAAGAGAAGACATCACATTAGAAACCTCAAAAATAATAGTATTTCTCCACAATTTAATGGATGTTATTATAGATGTAAACTTTCCTCTTTAAACACTCTATCAATTAAGAAAACTGCATCAAAACCCGTTGTGTAGTTTTAAAGATTTAATCACAATGACAAAGGGACATAGGGGAAAGAGAAAGTGACTTTGTTTTATAATATTACTAGCTTTCCGCCCGCGGCTTCGCTCGCGTGGAGATCGGTTATATCGCGCTTTTAGATTTCCCTCGTGAATATAATTTTTTCCGGGATAAAAGTACCCTATTATTTAATCCGGACTTCTAACTTTACGTCTGCAAAATTTCAAAGCAATCGGCTTAGTAGTTACGGCGTGAAAGCGGAACAAACAAACAAAGAAACTCACTTTCCGATTTATATTATTAGGATATTTGGTGTGGTGTACACATACAAATATTCCAGTAATCTCCCTTGGGAATTTGATGTTTTTAGGACCAAAAGTAGCCTATGTTACTCTCCATCTTTTCAACTAACTGTATGTCAAAAATCAGGTCGATTGATTGCTCAGCTACGGCGTGAAGGAAGGACAAACAAACAAACAAACACACTTTCACATTTATAATATTAGTATTTAAGTATGGATGTAGTAATAAATGCTTAGGGTTTCGAGTCTGAATATCGTGTCAACGTTCCAGATACTGCGGGCACGGTGACGGGTGCCAGGTGGGGGGCGCTGGGGTCGCGGGGGGCGCCGGGGTCGCGGGGGTCGCGGGGGTCGCGGGGGGCGCGGCGCTGTGCGTGCTGTCGGGATGCGGCTCGGTGCGGCTGGTGACGTCAGCACCGCGCGCGCCGCCGGCCGCCGCACACCATCACCTACACATAGCTGGATGGTAACTCACTTTTTTCTTTTTTTTTTGGCTTCGCACAGTTTGTGCATTTAGCCAATGTCACATATTGGGATTGCTAGGAACTATTTATTTATTTCTTTCTTCTTTGGCTTCACATGGTTTGGTCATTTAGCCAACGTCACGTAATAAATTATCATTCATGTCGAAAAAGACGGCCGCGTGAATCGTCTACGAGGGAGGTTTGAGGCAAAGTCATAATGATGCCACTATGTTGCGATAGCTCAATGTTCTTTGTGAATTATTTACTGAATGCACTTTTTACTACATAAATCACGCACTTTTATTTAGTAAACAACAGAATAAATAATTTAAAAGTCCAATCAAAAATGAGCGTGAAACTCAGCTTAACTTTCTCGCCAAAAAACCGGTAACTCACGTATATTTTTCCATTTTATTAAGTACCCAAATAAAATCCATGTTTTGTTATAAGAAAAAAGTTTTAAGTATCCTTTTTAGTCTTCGCATTAATATCAATATTGTAAAGAAATTGAGTCATCTCGACATTCATGTGATAAGGAAATCTGTGTTCATAAACTTTTCACGTAAACAGTTTATGAGCAATAGGTTCAGCACCAATCTCAACTAAATCATATAATTTCAACTATTATTTGTCTTCCATTTTCCAGTCCGATGGTGGTGGGCATGCTATGGGAGGTGACTGATTTGGAAGTGGACAAAGTGGTGAGCACCCTGGTGTCTCTGTACGTACCTTCTAAGGCACCGGTGCCCTGGCAAAGTGTGGGCAAAGCGAAGTGGAGTAATGGAGTGCTAGGTGAGAATAACACTTCTTTTTTATAATTATAAACTAGTGCTTCACCGCAATTCCGTCTGATGGTAAGCAGTGATGCAATCGTTGATGGTAAAGCGCGCTACATTATTAAGAGCCTATTCACAAAAAAAAAAAAATCTGTGAATAAGAAGGAAGACGGCAGTTGAGCGAGGTGATGCAATGTTAAACCCAACAACACGACCAACGATGCTGCGCCACAGGGAGATTGATCTGGAGAATCTCAATGACCAAACTCCCGACACTACAACATTTGAAGCATCGTACCCGGCACACATCGCAACACAACTGCTCAGACCCGTCCTCCATACGGCTTCACCAGACATCATGTCGGAACACGACGAATCACTTGGCGGCAAGACTTTATCTGGGTGGTAACTTCTGTTGGCAGCCGATGTTATGGCCTACCACCTAACAACTTTTTTCAAGATAAAAATTTCTTTGCTTCACAAAAGTAAAACAACCTTTCACCTTCCTTTTTCTAGACACAACACCAGGTGAACAGAAAGTCCAGTTCACACCTGAACGAGACTTACTTCGCGCTGTGTGTCGCGCGCGTGGTTCTACCAACTATGTCATGATCGCCAGCAGTGTGGTCGCACGGGGACTGCCAATGAGGATACGAGACTAATACAGGAATTTAATGGTAAGATTTTTTTTTTTTTTTTCAAAATGGTGACGGAAAACTCATATAACCCAGTCTATTCTATTATTATTTATGGTAAGTGAAACCTATGTCGAATATTCTTTCAATGTCCAAAGTGGATTGGAGAAGCCAGAGTGCCGAAGGAACCCAACCCAACCCATATGTCGCAGAAATAAAAAAAAATAAAGATGTGTCATCCACCTACTGGAGCCGCATGTTGGTTTATGGCCAACTCCCCCTCTTAGAGGAAAGGCCTGCATACAAAATTTAGGTCTAATTAAATGAGAAATGGATGATGAAATAAACAGATGGCTGATGAAGTCGAAAGGATATGGATTCGAAGGGATACCGTATGGCCCTGGCGCATAGGCAAGTGAAGGAACACGGGCAGGTTTTAGTCAGTAAAAGTCTGACACTCCCATCAGCTCCGTCCAGAGCGGGAGAGGAAATTTGATTATTTCCCGTCCTCAAGAAAAAGCCTAAATTAATTTGGCTAGCAAAGTCGAAATACGTAGGATTAACTGACTTTTATTATGATTCTTAAATTTCACATTATATATTTTTCCACTTATCAACATTAATAAAAATATTTGATTAATAAATTAACTTAGTACGAAAAAATCATCAGCAGTAGGAAAACAGCCGGAATCTGTGGGTTACAGACACTTCAAAAGATCGTTGGACGTCTTGCGTGTACAGTATAGCAATATCTTCAGGATAATATTGTGGCTGCGTCGCTTTCTATACTGCTTCGTCAATGTTTGCAGTTTGCACTATACAATATGTAAAGAAAACCCCGTCAGACCCATAAGGATAATAAAGTTTAGGTAAACACAGGACCAAATAAAATATGAAATTTTACATAATCATCATAGTAATATTACTAATGAATTTTGAAATAACCTTTATTATTCCCGCGAATTAACTCCAACTTCTCAATTATTTGGTAAATTTCTAAAAAGTGACACCATTTTTGGCGGCAAATGTTTGACCCTTTGGCGGCGTCCGTCTGTAAAACCGCCGACTCAAGTAATAACTAGAGATGTACTATTTTTTGCCTAATAACACTTTTTTATCGCTATTAATCGAAACTTGTACCAGTTTGAATGATTTGTTGTAAAAAACAGATTACCTAATGGTAAAAGTACTATCGTTTCATTGTTGATTAATTAATAGTAACATTATCATAACACAAGTATTAGTAAATAGAAAGGAGTAGGAAATACTTTTTTAGTAAAGTATTATAAACAATGTAAAGCATTTTAATGGTCAATAGCATCGACATTGTGATAGAAACAGAAATTAAAACTTTGGCATGTTATTGCTTTGCAGCAAAGCAGGATCTTCATTTACAGTTGTGAAATTAATTTGAGTTTCGTGAAAGTTCTAAACAATTTCATGCGATGTTGAATCGATGCATGAGATAATAGCAATACTAAATCGATACCAAAAATAGTTACGAGTAAACCGTATCGATCGATCAATCAATATTTTAAATACTTGCAAATCTTTAGTCAAAGCGTGCCGCAGCATGCAACTGTTTGTATGTCTATTTTTATGAAATAAAAATTTTACTTTACTTTAAATTATACTTTACTTTAAATTATCAGTTTCCCGTAGGTAAACATGGCTTCCGTGAAAACTTTTCATGTATTGTGTGATTATATCGTTTTCTAATGTAGAGTATCTTAACGTGCTGATGTGTCTGAGTAGGGGTGACTGCAATTACGCAGAAGCTCGTAGAGACTATGAGATTTGTTTTGTACCACGGTGCCGTCTGAGTATGCGTTCTACAATCGCGTCTACATAACGCGTATTGATAATGAAGTGCATCGCGCTGAGGTAGGGAGACCGCGCATTCACGATCCGGATATTTAAAAGCAGGTGCTCGAGTTATTGAACGAAGACCTCGCTCCGAGTACTCGTTCTGTGACACGAGAGCTAGGCAGTAACCATATGCAAGTGTCAAGGTCTTGGATGTAGTCGGACCTTTCGTTACCGCTACGTATAAGCTATCCTCGTGCCGCCGCGTGCCCTTCCCCCCGTCGCCAGCGCATGTATTGCTATGTAAGTTACCTCTTTTTAAGTTTAGACAGGCTTTGTAGACATTAGTATGTAGCATTGTACAAATGCCACACGTGTTCGCTATTGTGGCAATGTACAAAGGCTACACATGTCCTCTTACAAATTACACCAAAAAGGTCGACTATTAATCACACGAGGATCGCGGAAGTCATGGCGCGCGTCCCACTCCCGCTGCGAGGGTTCCCATAAATTTCACCCCAGAACACATCTGCAGGACCAACGTCCGTGGGAAACTATAGCGAGTCATCTAGCACGTGACGGAATTGGCGCGCGTTCTACGTTAACCAGTCATACGCAGTGGCCTGCCTCGATCAACGAATCAGCATCAAGAATGCACGCAACACCGCGTGGACATCGCAGGACGGAAGCTGATTCGTTATTGGTTACCCCACTATCATTTAGAGATAGTTAGTATTTAAGTGAGTGCATAGCTTGTAAGACACATTATTATCATATTCTACATCATTGTACAACATCATTATACAACATCATTATACAACATCATTATTATATCCATTCCTTGATCACACTCTTGTATCGCGTCATTTTACACGTCGAATACATTGTACTCTTTTACATTCGTGCAATACATAAAGTTCGATTTATCTGAGTTTTAATTTCGCGACACAACCTACGCGCTACAAGTAGAATCACTTATCGATACCTAACAATACCTTCACGGATTGGACAGGGTTTTCTTTACATATTATATATATATCTCCGTCATACGTCCGGAAAATTCTTTATCCCTGATAAAATGCATAGCTACAGCGGAATCCTGTAGCAGATAGGATCTCTTATCCGATGTGGAGATGTGTTTTAATTGTGCCCTATTTTTTAATTTATTTTATGATATTGATTAAAATGTTGTTTCAATTAGTAGCTGTTCTATTAATTATAACGATTCATTGTTTCAGGTAGTGTGGTGGAATTATTTTACCTAAAACTGACTGATGTTAATACTAATAATAAATATGTACAATACTTTCAAGGGATGTAACTATTATATTAAGTTATAATCAATAAATGACATACTTTTAGTGCCTAGTGTAATTTTTAATGAACGCTGCAAAAATTATTAACTGCATTATAAAAAAAAAAAAAAACAATGTTCTGTTAAGGCCTACCATGTGCCAAATTTCAAACATATCTGTTCAGTCGTTTATGCTTATTTGCAAATGATGGGTTATCTCTTCTTTATAAAGATTTTTTAATAAGTGTCTATCTGTCATTGTTATTGAAAGTCTTTGCTTTTCTGGCCTTTGAGGGCTTTAATAGATAAGGGGATTAGTTACACAAAAGATAACTATCTCACTTTCTTAACAGAATTTTAAATATTCTAACAGCACATGTTTTGTTTAAGATGAAATAAAACTATAATTTTTTTTTAATAATGACTTTTATTGTTTTTTCTACAAATGACATCATAATAGTGTTTAAAAATTTTGACTATCACAGAAAAAGTAACAAACAAAATTCATCCATCCTTACAAATTAGTAAGATTTAAAACAAACATGTATCCTTTCATATACCAGTTCACTCAGAAAGTATGTATTGCGACAATAGTTATTTATGTCACTGTCAAGCAATGATAGCTATTGTAATATGAGTGATAGTTTATATAGATATAAGTGTAACATAGAGGCACAATAGATCAGCACGAGTATTACAATACCTAGCTGTTGGCCACAGTGGCATACAAAACTTCCTACGACCTTGAAATAAATGAATACAAAAAAACCGAACAATGCCGCGAAAACAGCGCGGCGCGCGCAATATTGTTATAATCCCACAAATGAAAGGCAAAGGCAATTCATCCATACAGCCTAATAACATGCGATGTATAGTCGTGACGCAAATACGCGCAAATTAAGTGAACGACTACGAAGGAGTTTAAAAATAACTTTATTTCTACCCAGTAACAGCGTAACAGTAATTAATTAATTCTACAAAATAATGATCTTATATACTAAACTTATTGTTAACTAAGCATCTAAGTTAGTGACGCATGTCCTAGATAGCGTCTGCTGAATTATACTTAAAATGCTAAATAATATAAGTATTAGCTGATGAAGCTAATATTGGAGGGTTGGGGTTCCTTAACTCCTCCCTCCCTAAGAGAGAAATTATCCGAAGGTGTTGTAGATGACTTCGGAGAATTTCGGCAAAAACGACAAATGTAGAATTTGTATGAGATGACGACAATAATTATTATAATAATGATATATTCTAAAATGGTCCATACACTTATTTCTATTGTCACTATTGGAGTTGTATCGTCACTTTCACTGAATTTGGCACTTTGTAATACTTCTTTCACATCACTAAAGTCCACGTTTCTTAAATCGATTTTCTCCGTCTTTGTCTGTATGTCCTGCTGCAGTTCTGGCATCTCGATCAACGGTAGCTTGAAACTGGAAATTGTGGTGTTTGTGGTGACGCCAACGATTGTTTCTCCTATTTGTGTCTCGCATTGTTGATCCGGTGTTACTATATAGGTTCCAATTATGTTGTATTTCCGGATTTCTTCGTTGCAGTTTTCAGTAATGATCAGGTTCCCCTCTGTGTAAACCAGCCATTGACTGTCAGTTATTTTCTGTACCTTGGTTTTTTCTATCTTGATACGATTCTTTATGCAGCCATTGTAGTTGTTTTTCATCAGCATGATTTGTTCGATACAGGTCTCAACTGGATACTGAGCTAAATTGTTTTCGGTACAAAGAAATCTGCCGTTTTCAATTTCAGTACATGATCTCGTTACGGGCATGTATTTCAATCGATTCACCAATAAGTAGGGATATTTGGGAATAATGGTGAAAGTATCTGTGGAATGGGAAATAGGAATGGGAATAACCTTGTAATAATTATATGTTTCATTGTCTATTAGAGGGACTTCTAACACAAAGACTAACTTATTATTATTTAAATATGATTTAACTATGATATTACGTTCTAGTTTTATTAAATTATATTTAGTAACTGTATAAATTGTCTTAGCATGTTTACTAATTGTTTCTAAAGTATTGTATAGTTCTGTGCTATTTATAATGGACTGGTGCAAAACATTTAGTTTGCTAAAGGCGATTGCAGACTCAATTTCTTGTATATTCTCATAACAAGTTCGAAAGTTACTCAGAATTTGATACATAGTATTTACAATTCGTAATAAATTGTTAAATTTGGATTCATTTTCAACAAGTCTTTCTATATCGTTAGTATGTGAGCCTAAGTTTTTTATATTTGAATTTATGATTTCTGAGTCGTTTACTAATTTATCGAAAGCTTTTTGCATTGATGAAACTTTCCGTTCAACCGCATGTTCTTTATTTTGGAGTAATAGGATTTCTTTATTATATTTAATTGCATCGTCTTCATCTAAATTGCCAGTTATAGTTTTTATAACTGATCCTAGTGGGTTAAACAAAGCTCGTTTGTTTCTATGATTAAAAGGTAAAATTTGCGAGAATTTATCTTTAGTAAGTTTAACTAAATACTCTATTTGTTTTTCTATCCCTAAAGTTTCATTATTAAATTTATTATCTAAAATTTTCACTTTCATGCTGTCAAAATCGCGAATGTTATTATCTATTTGTAAACTTAAGGATTCTAAATCTAAAATTTTAAATATAGTCCAATAACTACTCTTCTTCACTGCTACTCCCATCTTCAACGAAGCTATCCCCGGATTCCGAGTGCAGTTCTGAAGGTCCAGCGTGAATCCTGACATCACTAGTACCAGAAGCACCAGGAGACGGACGGAGAGGACGTTTTATATTTTTATCGCCACTCTAGTTGGTCTTTTATTTAATTCTACAGGCACTATATTGTGTTCGGTTTCACCAGTGATTTTGGCTTTTTCATAGCGAGGTTTTTCTTTAGCTTTCCGAGTTCTAGTGTTTTTCATATAAAGACTATCTCCAGCCTTAAGGACTGGTGTTTCCTCACCTCCTTTCTTATCTCTTACCTTCACTTTATCTGTTTCTAATTTAGCCGTTATGAATTCGTATAATACTTTAAGACGTTTTCTATGATCTAGTAGTAATTTCTGCGTTAAATTTCTTTCCCTATCGACATTAAATACATTTCCGGAGTCGGTATGCCCAAATACTATTTCAAAGGGCGTAAAATCTGTCGCTGAGTGTATGGTGTTGTTATATGCCATAATAGCATACGTCATAACGGAAGCTGCATCTAGATCACTTTTGTCATATTTTGCTAACCGGTAAATCTCGATAATAGTAGAGTGAAATCTCTCGACTATTGCCATAGAGTTGGGATTGTTTGGAGTCCCTATGTGCAGTTCTATTTTGTATAGACTTAACATTTCTTTAATTAATGTGTTATTAAATTCTGTGCCTGAATCACAACTTATTTTATTTGGTAATCCATATAAACTAAAGTATTTAATTAATGCTCTAACTATCTCTGGTGTACTCCTATTAGGTATATGTATTGCCTGTGCTAACTTGCTAAAAGAATCTACAATTGTTAAATAATATTTTCCTTCAATGTACAGTACATCCATAAAAGCTTCTTGGAATGGACTATTTTGTGTTTGGGTTAGCTGAATTTGAGGTTTAATAGGTTTCCTATCATATTTCATTTTTCTACATGCTTCGCAACTATTAATAACTGTTGTGACTACTTCTTTCATATTTGGCCACCAATAATGTCTCTTAAGTTTCGCTAACGTTTCCCTAATGCCTCTATGACAAGTTTTACCTTCATGGTACTTAATAATAGCTTCTTTCTGATCTTCCTCCGATTCTGTCAGATTGATTACTCTTTCCGTACATTCTGTTATCTTAATTGAACCCTTTTTAAACAACTGAATAACCATGTTTGAAAACGATTTTCTAAAGGATGGATGTTCGAAATAAATATGATATTTATTCTTAGGGTCTATATATTCCTTTAAAAAGTCTTTAATTAATTTTTCGTTATTTGCTGGTAAATGGACCTCTAGAATCTTCTGTTTATTATTAGAAATGTCCTTTACTGTTAACTTATCTTTAAACCATGCGTGGACTAAAATTTGTCTAGCTTTAGTATCGACAGCTTCATTTAAAATAGGAATACCTTCATGTTCCCTATTTGAAACTGAATTGGCTGTGACGCCATCGTCAGAATCCGAAAGTTCTATCGTTTCTATTGGCGTTTTGTCGAACTGAAGCTCTTCATCTATAATTTTCTTTATTCGCTCATCCCTATCGCCTATGTTAACAAATATTGAGTCTAAATCATCGTCTATTGCATTAATTTTAATCCTAGATAAGGCATCTGCATTTGTATTTTGTGGTCCTTTCTTGTATTTAACTTCATAATCATATTCTTCTAAGCGTAGTCTCCAACGCGTGAGCTTACTGTTGGGTTCTTTTAAAGAGTACAGCCATGCCAATGGTCTATGGTCTGTAAAGATAGTAAATTTATTACCATATAGATATGGCCTAAAATGCTTAACTGCCCATATTATGGCTAAAAGCTCTTTTTCGATAGTACTATACTTTACTTCTGTATCGCTCAGCGTTCTGCTAGCATATGCTATTGGCTTGTCTGAGCCTATTGCTCCTTGTGATAATACAGCCCCGATTGCATAGTTTGATGCGTCAGTAGTTAAAATAAAACTTTTACTGAAATCCGGATACTGTAATAAAGGTGCGTTTGTTAAGAGTTTTTTACATGTTTCAAAACATTCCCTATACTCGTCGTTAATAATTATTTTGCGACCTTTCTTTAGACAGGCTGTCAAAGGTCTAGTTATTTTTGCGAAATCTTTGATGAATCTCCTATAATAACCAATGAGTCCTAAAAAGCTTTTTATTTGTGTCACTGTTTCTGGAATAGGATATCTTAGGATCGCATCGATTTTATCATTATTTGGCTTCAATCCTTCGCTTGTAATAGTGTGCCCTAAGTAAAGGACTTCCTTTCTAAGAAAGTGTGATTTATCTAATTGTATTTTTAAATTTGTCGTTCGAAAACGATCGAACACTGCTCTAAGTTTTTCTACATGTTGAGTTAGTGATTTAGAGAATATGATGACGTCATCGAGATACACCAGGCAATGTAAGCCCTGGAGACCTCTTAGGACATTATCCATAGCCCTCTGAAAAGTTGCAGGTGCTGTTTTTAAGCCGAACGGCATCCTGTTAAATTCATAATGCCCTGACGGTGTACTGAATGCTGTTTTCGCCCTATCCTCCTCCTGGACCTCAATTTGATGGTACCCACTAGCTAAATCTAAAGTAGTGAAATATGTGCTATTACCTAGCATATCAAATAAATCATTAATGTTGGGCAAAGGATATTTATCATCGGTAGTAATTTCATTAAGACGTCTATAGTCAACTACCATCCTCCATTTTTGTTGTCCCGATGCATCTAATTTTTTTGGCACTAAATGTATGGGAGCACTCCAGGGAGAGTGTGATTCCTGGATAATATTGTCCCTTAACATTTTATCTACCTGGTTTCTTATTTCTTTCGATTGGATTGGAGGTAACCTATGTGCTTTGATGTTTATAGGATCCTCGTTCTTTGTTCTGATTCTATGTTTCACTTGGTTAGTAAAGGTTAATGGTATATTTTCACAATAAAAAATGTCCTTATACTCATTACATAGCCCTTCGATGGCTCTACGTTCTTCGGAATTCATGTGGTCTACTTTAATTTTTTTTAAATTCTCCGTTAGCATCCTATCTATTTCTATACTATTTTCTGTAAAATTAACGTTAACTGACTGGTTCTGTACATAAGGTTCAACTTTAAAAGGTCCTGTTACCACTAAATTTCTGGATTTATTCGTATAATTCTGAATAACGGTTGATGCGTACCCTTCAACACACCTAACTAATGCTGAGGGCATTCGTATCCCTTCCGTAAATTGTTTATATTCCAATATAGCTTCCCCATCCAGTAAATTGACCGGTAATCTAACTTTCAATTCACTACGAGATGGTAAATTGTATACCTCTCTCATAGGTGGTGCGTATATTATTGGAATGTTCGTATTTTTTAAATGCAAAACTTGGCTTTCCATATTTATTTTTGCCTGTAACTGTTTAAGCAAGTTACTACCTATTAACCCATCGTACCTATCATCAACACTGTAAACATAAAATTTATGAAATTCCTTACTGCAAAACGTAGCTGGTAAGGGAATAATTGCCGTTTCGTTATGAACACTCGAAGCGTGAGTACTAACAACTTCGAATGGTTCATATTGCAAACGATCCTTAAAGTATTTGTTCGCGATAAATGGGCTTAGAAAAGACCTAACACTACCTGTATCTATCATAAAGACAGCGTTTAATTCGGGTAAAACTATGTGCGGTAAATTTAGACGTTTGTTGCAATTGATTTTTATTCGTTCTCTCGGATAGAGGCGGTTATACAAAAATTTTCCTGTCTGGAGTTTTCAGGTGGATGTTCCTGAAATTCATTATTTAAATTCGGTTCGTTATAACTATCATTATTAATGTAATTAACACGGCGTGAACTTGCAGTTCGCATAGTAACGTCCGTGTTCGAATTTGAACCCGGCGGAATTGCTTGTTCTGCAAAAGGTGACGTCCGCGGTGCACGTGCTGTAGGCTGTTGGTTTTGTTGCGTTATCGGAAATTGTGACCTACTTAACTGTGACGTCGAACTATCATTATGTTCATAATTACGATTAAAATTATTTTGATTATTTTGTTGCCTGGACTTTTTAAACTGGTGCGAATTGTTCGTCAAAGGTAAACTACTCGAAACATTGTTTGGTGCAGCTGCACTTGATAAGTTCTGTGAATTATTTTTTGTGCTGTTAGACTCTGGAAAATTGGGTTTATTTAACCTATTAGAGTTGCGATAATCGTTTGTTCTAGAATTATATACAGCTTGGAAGTTCTGTTCTTCTAGAACAATTTTCAATGCGTCCTCTAATGTCGAAACGTTGCGTAAACGAACTAACCTAACTAGGAACGGTGGTAAATTGAATAGAAAGACATTCATCGCTCTATTATTATAGATTACTTGCTTTGCCTTTCGTAAAGAGTCGTCACTTATGGTTTCTGTTATTTTAGCGAATAAAATACTCCTCATATGTTGTATCCTATGACACAAATCTAAATAACTTTCGCCTTTGTTAATTCTACAGGATTCTAATTCCATTGCTAGACAATCCTCAGTGCGTGGGTCGCCGAAGTGTTGATTTAACAACTTTTTTAACTCATCCCACGAATCTATAGAGTCCCTTTCGCCTACCAAACTAGCTGCTTCGCCTGATAACCTACTCGTTACCACATGGAATAAATATTCGTTCTGTACTGCGCCCCCTCGGAATGTTGATAAAATATATTCACATTTTTTTATAAATAAGGGCAACGTTCTAGTGTCACCATTAAATACTGGGATGATATTTACCAATTCCTGGGGAATTCGGTTTATACCTTCCATCGTGAATGAAAAATAATGGCACTTTACAAGAAGAAAAAGTAAAATGAATAATTAGATATACTAAAAAATATCCCTAAATATATACTACGGCTAATAATCTATGAAATATTATTAAGGCGTTGTCCAATCCCTAATAGTACATAGAACATAGATTAATACAAGGTTAGGATTCGATGCAAGAGCTGAGAGGAAGGTGAAAAGATTTACTCACAATTCCGCAGCTATCTTCATGATCCTTGAATTACTGCTTGGCTCCTGGTCCTCCCGTAACTCGAAGTAGCTTCTTAATATATTTGTTTGTTCGGCGATCTCTGCTAAACCGTAGAAACGGACGTCGGCTGCTTCCCGTAGATACGAATACGTCACGGCCTGACTACAGAGATCCTACCGGCTGCGCCAATTAAGTGAACGACTACGAAGGAGTTTAAAAATAACTTTATTTCTACCCAGTAACAGCGTAACAGTAATTAATTAATTCTACAAAATAATGATCTTATATACTAAACTTATTGTTAACTAAGCATCTAAGTTAGTGACGCATGTCCTAGATAGCGTCTGCTGAATTATACTTAAAATGCTAAATAATATAAGTATTAGCTGATGAAGCTAATATTGGAGGGTTGGGGTTCCTTAACTCGCACTTTTTGGCATAGTCATATGTTGTTTTTTTGATGTCCATAAATATTGATGATGGCCATAAAAAAAAAAAAATTAAAGTTTCATTGTAGTACGGTTTACCGTCGCTGGGCGGCGGCGGCGCGTGCGCGGCGACGTCGGCTGGAGGGGGGAGGGGGAGGGGGAGGGGGGAGTGCGCTCCTTACGTCACAATGTTTAGTGCACGGGCACGCTCTCCCGCGGTCGCTGGGCGGCGGCGGCGCGTGCGCGGCGACGTCGGCTGGAGGGGGGAGGGGGAGGGGGAGGGGGGAGTGCGCTCCTTACGTCACAATGTTTAGTGCACGGGCACGCTCTCCCGCGGTCGCTGGGCGGCGGCGGCGCGTGCGCGGCGACGTCGGCTGGAGGGGGGAGGGGGAGGGGGAGGGGGGAGTGCGCTCCTTACGTCACAATGTTTAGTGCACGGGCACGCTCTCCCGCGGTCGCTGGGCGGCGGCGGCGCGTGCGCGGCGACGTCGGCTGGAGGGGGGAGGGGGAGGGGGAGGGGGGAGTGCGCTCCTTACGTCACAATGTTTAGTGCACGGGCACGCTCTCCCGCGGTCGCTGGGCGGCGGCGGCGCGTGCGCGGCGACGTCGGCTGGAGGGGGGAGGGGGAGGGGGAGGGGGGAGTGCGCTCCTTACGTCACAATGTTTAGTGCACGGGCACGCTCTCCCGCGGTCGCTGGGCGGCGGCGGCGCGTGCGCGGCGACGTCGGCTGGAGGGGGGCGTACGCTCCTTACATTCCATTTGACGCTGGATCAACTGCAAACGACAAACATCATATTATAAAATACTGGCTCTTCGAGATTGTCAGCGCAAAGGTACCTGAGGTTTTTGGATTTGATGCCCAAGACTGTCAGAGTACCTAATCAAAATAAAAATATCGAAATATCTTATATAGATCTCTCTGGCACTGTGGTCGACAAATTGCGGCCCGTGACAAAGTAATTTATTTCGACTAAGTTATGATATATGATTGTATGATTATTTCTCAGGGTCACCTCTATCTTTGTACCAAATTTCAATAAAATCAGTTCAGTTGTTTAGACATGAAAGCGTAACAGATAGACAGACAGAGTTACTTTCGTATTTATAATATTAGTAGAGAGGGATTATTTTTCGATATCAAATCCCAACTTCCCAAGCAAACGATATGTGGCCCGTGGCCAGTACAATGTGACAACCGTTGCTCTGGAATGCCAGAAGTGCATAGGAATGGTTATTGACTATTGATAATCTGCTATAAAGATTGCATGAAACTTCTGGGTTACTCTTTAAGAATGGCCAGTTCAATGAATTCAAATAATGGATTTTATCTATAAAGCTTAGAGTGAGCTGTCAATAGTTTCAATTCCTAGCGTAAGTTGTAATTACGGCGTCAGTAGCTCACCTCACCTTAGTTTTCACGGTGAGATGATTACAGAATCACACTTATGATTTGTGTCCAATTCTTACAAAAGGGTATCCTCTAATCTACAGCATTCAAAAATCTGGTGAAAAGTCGGTGTACTTACAAGTTCGCCCTTATTTATTTTTTCCCTAGGGGTGAAAAATCCTCATGGATTCCGCCGCTCTGGGGTGGGCGACGGGGTCTGTCAAACTCATACTAACTAAAAACCACCCGGTGTACCATCTCACATCTACACCAGGGGTTGCGAGAACGAGCACTGCTTCCGTAACCCCTAATTAGTGCCGCCCCGCAACTGTGGGCCTCCTCAGGAAGTTCACACTTTTTTTTTTTTTTTAAATAATTATAAACTAGCGCTTGACCGCAATCCCGCCTGATGGTAAGCAGTGATACGATCGTTGATGGTAAAGCGCGCTAGTTTATTATAGTTCTTGCAATTTACGAGCGCGCGTGACTCTTGCTTGTGGTATGTTGTGTACATGCACAATGCGTTAGTGTGTGTGCCTGACGGAGCGTTCAGTAGCGAGCGGTCGCCCGCTCAGGTCACTTGTGCTTATTGTTTTCACGTCGCTATCCGCCACGAAGTACCGTCAGCATGTCAAATAACGATAAAAAGCGAAAAATTATTCGTAGTGAGGTGAGTTATTTAAATATGCATTTATAGCGTTAATTTAATATTAAACTTTTTGTATGGATCAACGATCATGAACATTGTATTATCTTTATTATTTGTAGGGTCGTGCAATTATCGCCCGAGTTTTTCATTTTCTTCAAGAAGAATATAATTTCATGAAGGCGAATAATAATGATAATTGTGATTTGAGTCCTTTGGCTAACGTAAGAAAACGAACCGCCGAAGCAACAGGGGTCAGTGAACGTACTGTAACTTCTATTTTGAAAGAAGAAAAAGAGATGCCCTCTACATCTGCCAAGTTTCTATCACCAATGAAAAAACGTCGTATAAGAAGTAGCAAATTTTATTTTGATAATTTCGACACTAATTTGATTCGAAGTACAATTCAAAATTATCACATCGTACACAAGGAAATCCCAACTTTAAACAAAATTCGGTCAGTTCTCAGAGAAAAGATAGACTTTGATGGGTGTCTAAGCACTTTACGTTCATTGCTCATAAAAATTGGTTATAAATGGCGAAAGATTAGCAGTAACCGACGAGTATTACAAGAAAGGCATGATTTACAACTATGGCGTTTAAAATATTTGAAAAAGATTTCTCAGTGCCGTGTAGAAGGACGTCCTATTGTTTACACTGACGAAACATATGTTTTAACGTCCCACGTTCGACAAAATACATGGGGCATAAAGGATAAAGATACTCCATTTATGAAGAAATTAGGTACTGGGAGCCGGTTTATTATAGTGCACGCAGGTACTAAAGATGGATTCATTCCAAATGCCTCATTGGTATATAAAGCATCCTCCACAACTGGAGATTATCACTCAAATATGAGTTTTGAAAATTATAAGAAGTGGCTAGAAGAGAAGCTTATGCCAAATTTGCCAGAAAGGGCAGTTATTGTGATGGATAACGCGTCCTATCATAACGCCCGCAGCAGTAAAATTCCTACGTCCAGTTCAAGGAAGAGCGATATGATAAAATGGCTAACTGATAACGGAATTTTATGTGACGAACGATTAAAAAAAATCGAACTCTATGATTTAATAAAAAATAATAAACATCGTTTCATAACATTCAAAATCGACGAAATAGTTAAAAGCAAGAATTTTGAAATATTACGTTTGCCGCCCTATCACCCTGAGTTGAACTGTATCGAAAATATCTGGGGAATTTTAAAAAATAAAATTGCAACTAAAAATATCGGGCAAAATATGACTATTTTACAAAATTTAATAAATGAGTGTATGAACGATATCGACAATGATACCTGGCGTAAAACTTGCAAGCATGTCGAAAAACTTGAAGAAGAATATAGAAAATATTTCGATTTGGACTTCGAGTTAACGATTAATGTAGAATCAACTGATAGCGACACTGAAGAGTTTGAAGATAGTGACACTTCTGACGATGAATAATAATTAATTTTAATAAAACTTACTATTAAAATATTTGTTTTATTATCATTGTTGGTTTCAAAGAAAAAATAATTTTAACATTGATTATTTGTATGCTAACCGTAGCGCGTCTACGCTCACGCACACATTTACACGTATACAGATACGACTTGAACACAACTAAGAGCCACGCGCGTTCGTGAATTGCAAGAACTATAAGAGCCTATTCACTCAGAAAAACTGAGGGAATAGGAAGGAAGACGGCAGTTGAGCGAGGTGATGCAATGTTAAACCCAACAACACGACCAACGATGCTGGGCCAAAGGGAGATTGATCTGAAGACCCTCCACGACCAAAGTCCCAACACAACAACATTAGGCGCATCGTACCCGGTACACATCGCAACACAACTGCTCAGACCCGTCCTCCGTACGGTTTCACCAGACATCATGCCGGAACACGACAAATCGCTTGGCGGCGAGGCTTTGTCTGGTGGAGGTAACTTCTGCCGGCGGCCGATGTTATGGCCTACCACCTTAGAAACTGATTTTGAACTTTGTCTCGTGGGTGGTAACTTTCAGGATCACAGGTGTGATTTTTACTTTGTATTTATTACCTCGTCCACTCTGATGATATCGATGATCTCCAGCACCTTCTTCTCCAAGCTCTTGATATATAGCCGCGCGTTGGTCACGTTGATGTCAAAATGTCTGCCTAGCAGCTTCAGGAGAGGCAACGAGTCGCACTCTGAAGACCTGTGTAATTTTATAAAGAAATGTACTATGAACAATTGTTTATTATTAAATTATATTTAGTAAATACTGCTGAGCATGTAATCCTGAGGTCAGGCAGTCTTATTTTTATTTCTATCAGAACTACCTAACTCAAGAGCAACCTCATACAATGGAATTTTACTAATTTCTATGGACAACACTTAACCATATAATTATGTCAAAATTTATTAATTAATGAGCTAAATTACTAATGGGACTGGATGGATTCCGATATCCCCATATTACCCCATAAAAATCGTTTTCAAAATAAATAAACTACCACTAAACTAGACCTATGTTCGCTCTGGCAACTTTTACCTAGACAGTAATAAGACGCCGCCTAGATAAATGTTGCTAGAACAAAAATTGTATGTAATAATCCTAAACGGTATTTTTTTTGCCACGTGGCCATAATTAGAACTGATACCACCAGCTTGGTTTTTAAATACATTTCACAAAATAACATAGCTACAAGCTTAATCAGCAGCGCCTGTCGTCAGTTAACGTCATTCGGGCGCCAAAATATCTTAGTAGAAGTGTACTAACAGAGCTAAAGCGTGTATCTGCTGCAGTAGTGTTTCCAGCACTTGCGAGCTCTTCTCACACGTGGCGCGCACACTGGCCGTGGCCTTCCGTTTCTCTTCCAGCGTATTGCGCAGCGATTCAAGACTGTCCTGCTGTTGAAGGAGCTTGGCTTGATGCTTGGCGTTTTCTTCCTCTATGAAGAAAGAAAAGTGTATTTTAGTATCGTTAAAAGTCAATACGAGTTATATTGCGTTCACGATGCATGTAAACAACTTGTCTCCACACATTAGTTCCTTTCACGGATATCGTTCTAATCGTATGAGAAATTCTGAAAATAATTATTTACACCGAAATAAAGTTGATAGACTAGGCTTTAAGCGGTCTAAATTTCACTTAAATCTCCGACTGCCTGGTTTATCAACGTATACTTACGCGAACCTAATATACCAGTATAATATACATATTTTTCTTTCGCCTTCATTTCTTCGATTTTTACCTCACTAAAAGCACCCCGGTGATCACAATCTACACAGGGGTGGTCCCGGATCCTCTTAATATACCAATTGCGGAACCGCCCCTTCGCAACGCCTGTAAGACCCTGGGGAGACTGTAAAGTGGCCTCCCCTAGGTGGATAATATCATCAACATCAACCTTTTTATCGTCCCACTGCTGGGCTCAGGTTTCCTCTCATACAGAGAAGGATTGATCGTAATCACCACGCTTGCTCAATGCGGGTTGGCGAAGGATTATATACTTGGCGAGGATAATATACTTATGGGAAATTCTTTGTCCTAATAAAGGTTCGTTCAGCCATTAAGCCGTGCAAAGGTAACAGACGGAGGGACAGTCTTATTTTCGCATTTACAATATCAGTATGCATTCTTACCGATATTAACACTCAGCATCTTGACGTTATCACTGAGATTCTTTAGCTCGGTGCACACCTCGTTGATGTAGTTGAACAACGCGTAGTTTTCTTCTTCACGACGTGTGAACTCCTGGATCAGCTTGTCCACGTCCTCTTCGCCGGTAAATTCCTGAATTGTTAAAAATTCGTCTCATCTTCATCGTTCTTGCTCTTTAACAAAGAACCTAACGTTGGGGTCAGCTTGCAGTGCAGCCGGATGCAGCTGTTGTATTTACATACGCGACAGCCTATCTGACAGCCTCAGTATCCGGCCGCTGTGCAAGGAGGCGCGGATTCGATCGTCGCGCAGTGCAAATATTTGTATTCATGAGTATGAATATTTCGACGGGTCCCAAGAACAAAATCCTATCTTCAATATTGCCTTGTTGCAGTGCGAAGCGAAGTTGCAAAAAGTAAATAAAATTAATAGAAAATGATGGTGAAAGAAAATACCTTTTATTTTCTTAATAGATTCGCGTAACTTTATTGCTTCGCACTGCAACTAGACAATTTTGTAGACAGGACTTGTTCTTGGGACCCGTCGATTTGCACTGCTCTGGTCGTGCCTCGAAAAGCACGTTAAGCCGTTGTTCCCGGTTGCCATAGAAATATCTAATCACAGTCGTTAGGGGCTGTTGGAGCCCTCAAAAGTCCAACAATTGGTCTAACTGCAATGCTTCGATATCGCCTTCGGATTGTGGAGGTCAGACGGCAGTCACTTCATGGAAAATATCGAAGTTTAACCAAAAATCAGCAGTTAGACTGGTAAAGCGGACTTCAGACTCCAAAGCTGAAAAAGCTTCGGATGCGACACGGATTAACGCTGAGATGATGATGATGATGACAGCCTATCTGACGACGGCAATTCTGTTTTTGAGTACCTACCCCATAGAAAGAGGGGTTTCCCATTGGACAATTACAAGCAGCAGTCTGGATTTGTATGAATGTCAATGAGCGCATAATAAAAATGGGAATTTACTGATAAAATATGAACTTTTACCGAAAATACAGGTTGGATATTATGAAGAGTTTCTTCCGTACCTTGATAGCATCCAGGATATTGACGTAATTGTTATAGATCCTCATCTCTTCCTCCTGTTGTTCCAACTTCTTGGCCTCAGCCTTAGCGTCTGCCGCCGTCAGTCTGACCGTGCCCTTAGTTCGGAGGAACTCTTCGAGTTTCAAACTGTGGTCTAATTGACGCTGGAGTTCGCGGACTTCCTGTGAACAAATCAAAAAGAATAAAATAATGTACCTACTTGATACTTTAAAAACACACCGTTTTATTTGCGTTTCAGATACCTAATATTCGCGTTTGGAGTTCGGAGAACCCCGCCAGGAACTTAATTCGAAATTAATATTCAGGCTGAATAAAATGGGCAGTTAGCTGAGCAGTTGTGTTGCGACGTGTGCCGGGTACCATGCGCCAAATGTTGTTGTGTTGGGAGTTTGGTCGTGGAGTGTCTTCAGATCAATCTCCCTTTGCCGCAGCATTGTTGGTCGTGTTGTTGGGTTTAACATTGGATCACCTCGCTCAACTGCCGTCTTCCATCCTATTCGCTTAGTTTTTTTGAATGAATAGGCTCTTAATAAACTAGCGCACTTTACCACCAACGATCGCATCACTGCTTACCATCAGGCGCGATTGCGGTCAAGCGCTAGTTTATAATTAATAAAAAAAAAAATGAAAATGTGGAAAAAAGTATTCACAGCTGTTTTGGATTTTCACTATCGGATTTCATTTTGACTTCACTATCGGCTTTAGCACCCACAAAAACCAGGAAAATGATACCAAAGCAACTGCGCAAGTACCCAGATTGGAAAACCTACCACCTGTAAAACTTCTTACTTATCTAAACAATACATTGTTTCTATAGCTTACCAAACAATGTTTCCTATAATCAGTAGCAGCCTTGTCCTTAAGCGCGTCCAGCTTGGAGCACCACTCCTCACGCTGGTCGTACGTGGATATGGCTTGCTCCAACAGCTCGATGATCATCGCCTTTCCGTCCATGAGGCGTTTCAGCTGGTTCTTCCAGAGGGTGTTGAAGTATTGACTTAAGAAATGAAAAATAACAAAGTTCAACTATAAGTATGTAAGTAGGATCAGGAAGAGTGCCGAGCGATATCATTCTCAGGGTTTAGAGTTTTCATTTTATTCTGATAAACAAACGAACAGCGGAGTACACAATGAGGACTACCGTCTTGTGCTCACTAGTTGGCGCCACTGTCGAGTAAGGTCCTAAAGTACCTACAACTCACAAAGTGTATTATTACGATCGTAACAAAATAGTCTACATTTAAATTATATTTACACAAACAAAAACCTAAAAATGTGTTTGTAAATAATACACAAACTAGCCTCTGAAATAGCTGTTCTTTCAGGCCGAGTAATTTGCGCCACTTTGTCTTAGCTCCGCCTTTAAAGCTCCCGTTACTCATATTAGCCATAACTAATCTCAAGTATTGCAAAATTCTTGTTAAAAATAAAGCCGCGTAGCCGACTCACAAACAGTGGCATTAGACACTTTGGAGCCTTCACGCTACACTAGCGCCTCTAGCGGCGCGTTTATACGCGATAGCTATTATTGAGAGAGAGAGTTACGGTTTATGAACAAACTGTACCCAATTTGAATAAGTTTTTTTTTTTCTAAATGGATAGTAAAATCACTTAAATAAGAAAAGTAAATCATATTAATTTCTGTTGACTACCCACAATAGGGTATTTGACTAAAAAAAACTAATTAGTCCGTCAGTCAGATTTCCAAAAAATACTAGACACGTATTTTTTCTTTTTTCATATAAACAAAAAATAAAGACGGCACAGTGCGTTGAAAACTCGTGTGACGTACACTTGTTGTACACTTTTTAGCGAGCAGTGACGTCACCAGCCACCACTCCTGATCTTTGATGCCTTTTATATTTGACAATCTTTATTGATTTGATAAAACAAAATATACGTATACGAGGGTTAAACTGAAAGTTCTTAGAAAATAAAAAACTGATAACATTTCTGCAGAATGGTACACTACCAATTGTTTGCCACTTGTCTTGGAAAAAGTTCGAGAGAAACGACCTCGCAGTAGGATCCTCCTTCACCACGACAACGCCTCATCGGACACCGCCAAGCGAACGATCGACTATTTAACGACATCAAACGTTGAATTACTGGGTCACCCGCCGTATAGTCCCGGCCTCGCGCCTTGTGATTTTTATTTATTTCCAAAAATTAAAGAAAAACTTAAAGGAAAGCGGTTTATGAATGCTGAAGAAGCGGTGGCTGCGTATCGCGATGCCATTGAAGAGACCCCTAAGGACGAGTGGGCAAAGTGCTTTTCCCAGTGGTTCCATCGCATGCAACGGTGTATTGACGTGAATGGACAATATTTTGAAAAGATATAATAAAACTAATAACTGGCTAATATTATCAGTTTTTGATTTTCTAAGAACTTTCAGTTTAACCCTCTTATTCGACAACCGTCTCCGACAAGCCTATGTATATACGAGATTTTTTTATTTTGTATTCCTATTTATTCGAGGTTTTTGTTTAGGCCCATGCTAATATACAATTTCAAAAGTTACTGGACATGTATATTATTTATGAAACTCTATTAATAGCAACCTCTTTGTACAGACGACAGAACATCAAGCTACTACAATATGTCAGATTACCTTATTAGATTTTCAACTTTATCTCTGAATTATTAAGGCTCAAGGTTGATTGGGAATTTCTGACAGTTTGGGAAAGCTTGACCTGCTGTCGTCCGTACACTACAAAATTATACCTTATGTTTCTTATCCTGACGATCTTATCGAACTAATCAAATTGTGAAACAAAACGAGTGAGTCCAATTTATTATGAAACAGAGCGTGTACTCCACGGTGTATTCTCTTTGGGCGCATATCAAGACGATCCTAGTCCACAACGTTACAGGTCGTCACGCTTTTTAACCAGAGGGACCATTTCACAAAATTTTAACACTTTCATTCATACAATTTCATTTACTATAATTTACTTTTATTTAAAAATAAGGTACCTATACATACCCTAATGGCTAAAGCAGTCGATATGGGAACTGAGTCGAAGTTAGAGTCCCATTTGTTCCGGCCTAATTTAATTCACAGATATTGATAAGCATCTACATAAAGGGTGTATCTAACATCGACGCACTAACAAATATCATTAATCGAGTACATGATTCTGAAGCCCCCAATAGTGGATTTTTTCGTCGGCTTTTTCATGATTTAAAAAAATATATATGTAGTTTTTTTCACTTTAAACCGTTCATAATTGCTATACTTTTATAACCCAATAAGATTTTAAAATAAAAATTAATTAATTCGCTAAATACACAAAAGAGCGCAATGAAAACAAAACTCGAAAGACTATCTTATCAGCTGATTTAATAGAGTTCACATCAAGGATCAACGTCATACCTACAAACCCGCACGACGGCACGCTTGCAACGTTCAAAGGCCGAGCTGACCCTTTTTTAAACACTGAGAATTGTGTAATCGTTCATTAACGACATAAATAACTATCATAATTTTATTATTGGCATGCGGTCTAGCCTTTTCGCGAAGTTTGCGTTACGATGTCAGATACACCCTGTATGTTATATTGATGTTTAAAAATTATGTTTCTCAGCCTAGTTTCCTTATAAGCCTTTTGAATAGGGTAGTTGACTAAAAAAAACTAATTAGTCCTTCAGTCAGATTTCCAAAAAATACTAGACTAGACACGTATTTTTTCTTTTTTCATATAAACAAAAAATGAAGACGACACAGTGCGATGAAAACTTGTGTCACGTCACTGCACGCTACACTTTTTAGCGAGCAGTGACGTCACCAGCCACCACTCCTGATCTTTGATGCCTTTTATATTTGTCAATTTTTATCGATTTCATAAAACAAAATATACTTATCCAATATTTTTCTATAATCTGAATGACGGACTAAATAGAATCAATTTTTTTTTACCCAGGAAACATCTCTATTGTGAAATGCTTATTCTATAGTTACCGATCTCTCAGCAGCCGGTCGATCTCGAGCCTCATGGAGTAATTTTCGCTGTTGACTGTGTTGAACTTTTTCATTGCTGTGTCCAGTCTGTTCTCTAGCTGACTGAGCAGCGTTTGACCGGTCAGCACGTTAGCGTACGCCTGGTTTCAGATGGAAATAAATATTAGAACGAGTAAAGTCGTCCAGCAATATAATGTCACTTTGGTGCCTTAGCTCTGGTCGTTTTACCACCCGATGTGGCGGCGCGAAGTATTCCATGCGTGCCACTCTTAGATGTCACGGGGGAGACATACACCTCACTCCCTCCCCTGACCCGAGGAAGTCCACAGAGGGGGATCGGCACCAATCGGGGGTTGCGGAAGCAGTGTTCATTCTCGCAACCCCCGGTGTAGGTGTGAGATGGAACACCAGGGTGGTTTTTAGTCAATAAGAGACTGACAGACCCCGCTGCCCACATTAGGGCGGCGGACATCCATGTGGATTTTCCAACCCCGGAAAAAAAGGTCGTTTTCTACAGCTATGTTAATGAGATACTGTTGTGTTTCGGTTTGAAAGAAAGATTAGAAATCATGTAACTATATCGTTGATGGTATAACTTTATCTAACACAGGGAAACTTAAAATATCTTAACAATGTACCACTAAATTACAACGGAGAGATTTCGGAGATGACGATGATGATGATATTTAAATATTGGCGTTAACTAAGTTGACGAGGTCAGATAGGCCTTTGTTCCATGTAAAGTACTGGTACTCAGGTGTATTTGGTGAGACTGGAATCTGACCCCAAAGTAGTTCCAAAAGGCTAGACAGATGATAAGCATAAGTTGGACCATTTTTGTTCACGACCGCGTTCTTTACCGCTACGCCACGGAAGCTGTTGCTTATTCAGTCGATTATAGATTATGCCGATGCCTGTTACCTGTATGCTACTGAGGAGCTGTTAAACAAGCTTGAGCGCTTGCAAAACCTGTGCATTCGCTTTGTTTTCGGTCTTCGTAAGTATGACCATGTTTCTTACCTTCGCAAGGAACTCAAGTGGCTCCCAATTCGCCTTCGCAGGAATACTAGGATTTTATGTCTCCTTTTCCACATCTTACACAACCCGTCTTATCCTTCCTACCTGCGTGAGCGTTTTTCTTTCGCGCGCTCTAGCGACGCAACCTGTAGATCACACCTAAGATCCATCCTTAAATCTCATCCTCATAAAACGATTTACTATTCCTATTCCTTCTCTCTACATGCTGTAAGATTGTGGAACTCACTCCCGCCTAACATTCGTGATTTAAACACTATTTCTAATTTTAAGTGTCGATTAAAAGAGCATTACCTTTCCTCTATATTGTGAGAATTTGTTTATTATTTATACCTATTTATATATTTTAGTATTATGTATTTATTTAAGTAGTATACTTATTTTTGGTTTTATTGGTTTGGCTTTATTACTTTAATAGTTATCATATTCATATTTATTTCCTCCTTGTTCTTACACATTATTGTCTACATTTCTGTTTTACTTCTCCTTTCTCAGGTCTGCTGGAAGAAATTTCTTAAGAAATAAGCAGCACCTTTGTACTCAGATCCTCATTTTGTTGTATCTATATGTATTTTATTGTGTGTACATAAATAATAAAATAAATAAATACATTAATTAATAATTACAATTTCAAACCCGGTGACTTTGGTCCTCAACGACTTGGTCTCCTTCTGCACCTGTTTCAGTAGGAAGTCCAGCTCCTTGATATTCTCTCTGTGCTCCTTGACTTCTGTTGAGTACTTCTCGTGGTCTTTCAAAAGAGCTATTAGCTTTTCCCGATTTCTGGCGCCTTCCATGAGATTGGAGGTGCTTTTCGTGAACTGTTGATGGTATAATTTTATATGATAAGTTTTAATTAACACAACAAAAAAAAAAACACACTTAACATTTGGATAATTTTAAGCAAATAATTGCTTTAAATTTTTGTAGTCGTTAAAACACCAGCCTCAAGTATGAGTGCGCGGGTTCGATTACAGGTCAGGCAAGTACCAATGTAACTTTTTTATAGTTATATGTGCTTTCTAAGTATATCTTGGACAGCAATGACTAAAGGTGAAGGAAAACATCTTGAGGAAACCTGGACTTTAAGTCTGGAATCGCCAACCAGCGTTGGGCAAGCGTGGTGATTACGCTCAATCCTTCTCTCTATGAGGACACCTGTGCACAGCAGTGGGACGATAAAAAAAGATTGATGATGAATTGCATTAAGCATAATTTTGTCTAGCTATAAAATGTTAAATTAAAACGAAGACAAGCAGTTGTCTATTATATAGCGTTTGGACGACTTCTACATTAAAATTATTGATTGATGTTCGATACGTTACATAAAGATATCGAGTGGGTATAAATATAAACCTATACTCTTTCCCTGTCAAATTAAGATGGCGTAACTTATATATTTTGACATTTTAGACGGGATTAAAAACATGGCGACTAAAAATTCGTCAATTTAATTCAGGGATTAACTAATTTAACGTTTTTTTGACAGGAGAGCTAAGATGAATGTCACGCTCATTTTTCATTGAACTTTTAAATTATTTATAGTGTCGTTTACTAAATAAAAGCGCGTGATTTATGTAGTAAAAAGTTATTCAGTGAATAATTCATAAAGAACACTGAAATATCGCAGCAAGTGGCCACATCATGGCTTAGCATCACATATCCTCGTAGTCGGCTCACGCGGCCGTTTTTTCAACTGTCATTGGCGATATCCGCCATTATTGTGAAATATTTTTTTTATAGAATTTCTATAATTTGTTACACGTGATATTGGCAAAATTGTAGTATCTAACCACAGGGGCCATTGAAGAGTTGAAGTAGTATTCACTCTAAAGAAAAGAAAGAAAAAGAAACTAATTTAACAGAACTAAAAAAATATTTATCTTCTGTCCTTTTCTTAATGAAATATAAAGAGAAAGATGCACTAAACTTATATTTAGTTTAGTTTGTGATTAAGGGAACCTACGCCATTGTCTCGGTCGGAGACACTTTCGCTTTTTTATGTGAGGGTTTTGTCGAGTCGTGTGTATGTAAATGTACCTTGAGTTCCATCATGATCTTGTCCAGGTCCTGGTTGAGGGTGTTGATGATGTTCTTCTGCATCCTGAGGGTCGGCTGAACGCTGGTCAGTACTGTCGCCCGGTCTATTTCCATCACCCTGAACTGTGACAGTACAATAGGTACATAGCAAGAATTTTCACGGTCATTCAAGTTGGATGGAAACACATATTCTAGGACTTATGGTATTAGTTTGTTAGTTGACTCATAAAATATAACCCTAGAGTTATAGGATACATAAAAACACGTTGTAAAAAGACAGAAAATATTATGGTAAAATCTGGATGAGGCTGGTCAGGAGCCTGGGAGTGACACAAGAAAAGAGAGTCCTTTTCCCTACTGCGGGTAAAGTTGGGCTATGGATGGTGATGGTGACTGGCGGCAGAGGCTTATGCGCCCTAACGCCGGCCTCGCTACCGTCGAGGCGATCCGGCCAGTACTCGACGACTGGCTCGGGAGGAGGCACGGCTCCCTGTCGTTCAGGGTGACGCAGGTACTGTCGGGGCACGGCTGCTTCGGCAAGTACCTGCGTCGCATAGGCAGGGAGCCGAACGCTCGGTGCCACCACTGCGTCCAATGCGGAGAGGACGCGGCGCACACCGCACGGACGCTGTGGTTTTTAGTCAGTAGAAGTCTGACAGAGTCCGTCGCTCACCCCAGGGCGGCGGACATCCATTGAGGATATCCCACAATGAAACAAAAAAAAAAAATTGTTGGTGATGGTAATGAACATCAGAGTTTACCGTTCAACTAGCATACACATTATTTTTTGTTTACACGAAACCCGAAATACGTGTCCAGTATTTTTAAGTAAAGAATCTATGTACGAAATTTCAAAAAAGATATAACGAAAAATCGCAAAGTTATGAGCTCGCTATTCTACTTGGTTGTCCCAACAAAAATATGGTCAATGCTCCGATCGGGCGAGCGAGCGCGGGTTGTTGACCTCTGGCCTTAGCTGTGGCGCGCCCACAAGTACTATGATCTATAGTAACCGCTCGGTAACCACTCTGCCGGAATTTCTAAATGTATTTGGGAAAAAATATAACATGGTATAAAAATGATTGGAATCGATTCAGTTGCTTATTCTGATCAAACTATATTCAGGTTTCGAAAAAATAACGTTGTATACAACATCCCGACATCAACCCGCAAGTGTCGGCCAGACACAACGCCCGTCTGGTCGGAGGATCCCCCTTTTCTATGGAGGTTGAGAACTCCTGATCCTCATCCCTCTATACACTATGTTTCAAAAACCCTGTTGTTCCCTTCAGGAACATATAATTTTACCTACAAGCACATCATTAATGAAGTCATAATTAGAAAACAGTAATCATTGTCTAGTCGAGGGGTCACAATCAAATACCTATTAAAACTGACAAATTCGATTTTTTTTAGAATATCTGATTTTATAAGTTAAATAAATTGGCGAGAACGTTCTACTTATGTCTAGTTTCTTCATGCAGAATTGCAGAGCTAAGAACTCAGTTACAGATTATAAATATTAATAATTTATTTTAATTATTTTTGTTGAACAATTTTTATAAATTACTTGCTTTATTACGTCCGTATGCCGATTCTTAAAACGTAGCTTGAAGGAACAACAGGGTTTTTGTTACATATTGTATATCTTTGTCAATATAATATACCTGTCTCTGCAACTTGGACAGTTCATCCTCTGCAATCTTCTCCATCTCCATATCATCGGCAGGGGCTAGCAACGCGGCCATTTTGTATTATTTCTTCTTTAAAACTTTTCTATGAATGGTGAATAATTAAATAACACACGGCCGATGTTTATTCAGCTGAATTTCAGTGAAGTTGGATCGATACTATCGCTTAGTTACGTAATGGAAAACTATGTTGATGTTTTGTAAATGTACAATTAGATTTACTTTTTATATGTGTTTATTGTTACTAAGGTTCTGGAGTGGCGGCCACGTACTGGAAGACGCAGCGTAGGGAGGCCCCCAACAAGGTGGACCGATGACCTGGTGAAGGTCGCGGGAAGCCGATGGATGCGGGCAGCACAAGACCGGTCAGCGTGGAAAGCCTTGGGGGAGGCCTTTGTCCAGCAGTGGACATCCATAGGCTGAAGAAGATTGTTACTGTATTACCGGTTCGGTACCACTTTTAATTGCTTGTTGCACTAGGTGACGTCTTTACTTAGGCGCCGGCTGTCGCTGAAAACCAGCGCTGGGCTCTGTGTTTGCATGGAGTCGCTGCATAAGCTGAGCGACAGCCGTTTTGCGTGGATGTGACGCATGTTTCCCTCGATTATTTCTTATTTTTTGTGTTTTGTAAACTCTTGCGTCATGTTTACTGCAAATAAAGTTTTTTTCTTTCTTGCTTTTGGTTACATAATTAGCTTATAATGTTTCCACTCTTGGGACACAGGCCTCCTCTCAGTAACAGAGAGTGGGCCGTAATGTACCCCGCGGGACCACTGCGGGTTGGTAGTTTTCACTTCGAAGTTTTGGCTTTAGGACATCCCGGTTTCCTCACGATTTCTTTACGGTTTTGAGAGCAGGCGTGATGAAATAATTTAACAAATTAAAGTGCCTGGTCGTGTTGGCCTAGTGGTTAAAACCCCAGCCTCTCAAGTATGAGTGTGCAGGTTCGATTCCAGGTCAGGCAAGTACCAATGTAACTTTTCTAAAAGTTATATGTTTTTTTCTAAGTTTATTTGGCCCCAATGACTGATTATAAGGTGAAGGAAGACATCTTGAGGAAACTACTTTAAGTCTGAAATCGCCAACCCGCAATGAGCAAGCGTGGTGATTACGCTCAATCCTTCTCTGTATGAGAGACCTGTGCCCAGCAGTGGGACGATAAAAAGGTTGATGATGAAAGCGCCTAGTGGGTTTTGAATGACCTACAATTTATAACGCGGTCGATATCACTAGGCTATCGCTGCTCTCTCTCTCTCTGATAGCAGTAGTATACAAAATATAAGATTATCGAAAAGGTTAGTTAGAGATGTATTTTAAACAATACCTATAATCTATATAAATACTTCGCTAATTATGTTCAGTCGCGAACGAAGTGTGTAGCAAACTTTTACCATGCACATTAATCAAGCAGAAATATGCACTCCACGCTGTAACAGAGAAATTCCCTGAAAATAAAAGTCTGCACCTCAATCTCCCTTTGGCGCAGCATCTTTGGTCGTGTTGTTAGGTTTCTCATTGCATCACCTCGCTCAACTGCCGTCTTCCTTCCTATTCACCCAGTTTTTTCGAGTAAATAGGCCCTTAATAAATTAGCGTGCTTAACCATCAACGATTGCATCACTGCTTATCATCAGGTGGGAATGCTGTCAAGCACTAGTTTAAAATCATTAAAAAAATAATTGACAATTTGTAGTTGTGATAAGCAGAAGACACTATAAAATTGTGGGTAAGTACCATAAAATGCAAGTAATAAACCCAGATATTAGCGCGCTCTGGTAAAAAAAAAATTACGTCCATGATTCACGGAAGTATATCGAGGAATACGTTTATAATGAAATTTATGTATATCTTTTATGTACATATGTAGTCGTGGTGGCCTAGTTGTTAAAACACCAGCCTCTCAAGAATAAGCGTGCGGGTTCGATTCCAGGTCAGGCAAGTACCAACGTCACTTTGCTAAGTTATATATAGTTTCTATGTATATCTTGGATACCAATGACTGATTACAAGGTGAAAGAAAACATTTTGAGGAAACCTGGACTTTATGTCTGAAATCGCCAACCCGCAGGCCGTATTGAGCAAGCGTGGTGATTACGCTCAATCCTTCTCTGTATGAGAGGAGACTTGTGCACAGCTGTGGGACGATAAAAGGTTGATGATGATGATGATGATATTTGTTGATGATTTTCCCAACTTCAAAATCCTAGATTTCATTTACATATTACTGGATATGGAAGTCCTTCCTTTTTTTATGACAGAATTAATTTTTTACGAGTATATTTTTCTCAGAGCTACTCAATAACTCAAGGTTTGCTTTTTACGAGAAAAACTGGTTTAATTTAGATGCGGATTTTGTAGGATCACTATGAGATCATTTCCTGACGTTTACTAACAATAAAAATAAATATTTCGACATTTTGTTTGACCACTCTCTTTGTATCACCTTGATGATGTATGGCTGTCCTTGTCTGGCGCGGAGGTTTTGTGTTACCTTTCTGTTGAAGTCTCGCTCTGACGCACGTGTTGATTTTCATCAAAGATTAGAATAGGATAGTTTTTTATGCGACGGTGCGGTTTCTACCTATGCAGACGGTTTTTAAAGAGAAACTTTTATGACATCGTCTCAAACTTTCGTCTGTGTACCTATTGCATGTCGCGTGACGGTCGCCCGCGGAGTGAGGATAAAGTGAAAGGCGCTCGTCAAAACAAGTTTCACTTTTACCGTAGTTTCATAAAACCACACAATCCTTTTTAACATTGTAAGAATATAAATGTAGGGATGAACACTTAATAATAAATAAATATTTAGGTTAATCTCAATTCAATGAGGTAATTGCGTAACACTAGTCAATAAATCAAATAGCAGTCACTAGTTATCAAAACACATTATTTAAAATTTTGACAGTTCCACAAAGTTTGTTGCGTTTCTAACTGATTTCCCTAACAATATTTTTTTGGAACATATAAATCTGTCGACGTAGGCCTGTAACGGCAAGCGGCCACATAGGTACTATGGGTTCGCATTGACCATCGATACGAAATCGTCAGTGGAACTGCGTGTCTGTGATCTTTTCCGGTTAAATGACAGACTGATATCCACCGGCGAACTGTTAACGGGCCCCTAAGAGGATATACCATAGCAGGTAAGGACTTGGATGAAATCCTAAGATATGCTATTTTTACAACTGTGTTGTTTAACGCTTTCCATCCTAAGCTATTAAAAAAACACTTGCTGTATTAGATAATATAAATCATTTGGCATTTCTTTTAAAGCATTTAAGGTTCTTAAATGTGTGGTCTTATCATGATTCATAGTATTAGCAAATGGCTTACTAATGTATTTAATTAACCACCTGTTTTGCTAATAGACTGAACTGTTGTATGTCTCATCATCTAGACGTCAACTAACACTCAGTACATACTTTTGAACTGGCGTGGTAACCAAATACTTAATTTGTTGGCGAATGACTAATCTAATCATTAGCTAAGTACAATATAATAAACCGTATTAGTTATTTCATTTCTATCTACTTCCACTTCGCAGCGCTTTCATAATCTATGACCGTCGCGGGCTGTTCTACCTCGAAGGTTTCGCAGGCATTCTGTTGTGTCCGCTCCGTTGTCGAGGCAACATCTGTGCCGTGCCTTCCCGCGAGTGTATCGACATAACAGTGCAGTGTTGTGAGTGCCAGTGAGCCGGAAATGTTACTATTGTGATTCACCAATTGTTATAATGGCATTAAAAAAGGATTTCGACTTAAACAAGAGTATATTCAAAATAAAACTACCCAAAACTGTCAAGTTCCAACAGGCGATCGACAAAATATTCAAAAAGAACAACTACACCAAAATAGTGCAAAGTTAAAACACATTGTTGAACAGACTCGTCCGATTAAATGGCCGGTGAATTTAGTGCAAATATTTGTAGAAGTAGACAACACAACACTGAACCAGAACCACCGGATCGCAACAATTCACCCAACTTTATAACAGATGAAACTGAGTTTGTGGGCAGCGGATATATAAGAACATCAACTCCTGTCAATAAGCACAGGCGAAGTAGAAGCAAAAGTGGTACGAGGAAGACTCCTGTGCCGCTCAGTTTTTCAGACGAACATTTTATTGAGGATTTAGAAGCGTATGTTAAAGAAATGTCAGCTACAAGGCAGTCAACAGGAGCCATGGACGCGGGTCAAGAACAAGACTTATGGACCCAACTCCAGCAGAAAGAATCAGATCTACTGCTGGCTGCAGAGCTAGGGAAGGCTCTTCTGGATAAGAACAAGGAGCTCGAGAAAGAACAGGAGCGCGTGACGGAAGAGTACTCCAAAAAAGTTGAGGTAAGTTAATCAATTTCACTGTTTGTTACTGATTCAGGCACGCGATGTGCACTGATATTTTTGTGGTCGTTCAATATTACCCACAATCGATTTTCAACTTTAATTCGATCTTGACAAAGTTTAATTTTGATTTTGTTGTGGTTGTTCCATTTTTTAGAAAGAATGGCCGGTGTGCGGTTGTTGAAATTGTGCAATTTAAACTCTATGTTTATGTCCTTTCATTTATTGACGTTGTTGATGTGTTTTGGTGTTTTTGGATCACTTTCTTTTGTTATTCTCAATTTCTTATTCTCGAACTTTAGGATTTACGGGAACATACCCTGTTTGGAAGGTACCTAATACATATTTTGAAGATGGTTTTTGCGTATTGACCAATCAATCTCGTTAGTTCCAAAACAAAAACGAATAATTTGGGTTACAAAATGTAGTAATTTTTTGTTGTCAAACTTGATATTTTATACCTACATTCGTAAGTAAATTTTAATATCGACTATCATATAAGAAGGTCAATTATGCAAAGCTACGAGATATTTGCTTTGCTTAAAAATATAGAAGAATTTTAATTTTAACAAACAAAAGTTCGAATTATATATTATACGTCGGCCATTACGTAATCAAGTTTTTGAGTCGTGAACACGCCTGCAATATGTTCATACGTAAGTTTTAAAAAAAGATGCAAATTAAGTACTACCTAATTACCAATTACCAGAAGTCGATACGCTTTTTTTCTTTAAAAACATTTAGCAATCAAATAAAAAGTGTCAGCTAAATTCTCGCCGAATCGCAAAGATCGGGTGTTTTCGTAAGAGCCTGCTGCATGGTGTCGTAATTTCGTTTTCCAAACCTTTTACTTGTTAAAAAAAAACATGTAGAATGTAATTCTTATCTTCGTAACCATATTATTAACTAAAACTCCAAGCAATTGGGTTGTATCCTAAAAAATAATTTAATATCCATCACATAGATTTATAAAAAATATTGAACACGTATTTTTTATTTTTTCTTTCATTCAATTACTTAGGAAGATATATTGATTTGAAATGTCGCATGACGTCACGCCGTGGGACAAAATATACCACTGGGTGACGTAATTAGCTCCCACTCTGTAACTTTAATACGCTATATCTCAGTAGTTTTTGGTCATTTCGACAAAATAAAAAATATGGGTCTTAATTTTTTTTTATTGTCTATAAGACGGACAATTTTTTTTTTTTTTTTACTTTCATACCTTGGATACATCCCTATTGTCGTATATACTACCTAAAGTATCGTAATGTCCTATTGAACCATAAATATACAAGCTATTGCATAAATACACTAACATTCCAAAAAGTATTTACGTAATCGCGTTTCATATTTTTACGAATATAAATAGGCATTTCAGCTTTATTTTTTATTTTTATGGGCCATTTGTTTAAAAATGTGTTGACTTTTTGAGTCGAATTTTTCTTACATTAGTGCTATATAGTTATAATCACGACTAAGAACACTTGTTGTGACAAAAAGTTAAAATATACATATATAGCAGGGAAATATGGGTACTTTCATACCAAATCATGATTGACGCAAAGGCGATCATGGAGGAGGCTACTCAATAATATATAGCCGTTTATAAAAATATTCTAACGAGTCTTATATCTCAGAAAATTAGCATTTACCAAATGGCAGGACAGTCACGATTATTTATTTTAATGATTTGAGCACGTTCTACTTGTTAGAATCAATTTTATGTACACATGATTGGATGACGTGTAAAATGGAATAGGGTGAACTGCACCAGTGGAGGTGACAATTCATGTGGCGTATGATGGGAGGTGGGCCATTGTCTGCGGAGAGAAAATACGCTTGAGCTTCGAATCCTCCACAAGACTCAGTACCTTCCTCGTGCTTGCGTACATCGTATACTTATCATCGTCATCACCATCAACCTTTTTACCGTCCCACTGCTGGGCACAGGTCTCCTCTCATACAGATAAGAAATGAGAGTAATCACCACGCTTGCTCAATGCGGGTTCTATTTCAATAAGAAAAGGATAGAAGTTTAATCTGTCAAATTAAAATATTCCATAGACAGTTTAGATGCGATTATAAACATGGCGACCAAAAATACATCAATTTACGTCAGGCGCGGACTAATTTGACAGGTCTAAAATAACATTTTCAGTGTATTACTCTATTTCCCCGTTAGATTAAAATCCGCACCTACTGGCTGGAAGCTGACTCCAACATCCTCGTTTTGTGAAAAAAAATAGGCAGATGATGAATTGATGATGATGTGTAGCTCAAGCCCTAGTTCTGCTAATAGCGGAAACATTTTCTTCTAAAACATAATACAATATCATATTTCGGAATTTTCAACGTCAGGCTGGATTAGCATCATTGTGTTATCATTATGTGTTATCTTATCTAAGTATTGATACATCGGCATTACGGCACTGAGACGAACCGTATGTACCAAGGTAATATGCGTGCGAGATGCTGAGACCGGCTGAGATTAAACTGGAATTTACCATTTTGATATTTACCTTTTCGTGGTAGCTTAGTGGTTACGTTCTAGCCTCTCATTCACTAGGTTCTGGATTTAAATCGAAGCAAAGACTAATGTGAATCTTCTAATCTATATGTATACAATATGTAAAGAAAACTCTGTCCGATCCGTGAAGGTATTATTAGGTATCGATAACTGATTCTACTAATGCCAAAGAAGCCGGAATAAACTTAAAAAAAATCTCCCTAAAGAAATAAATATTATTTCGCAAAAAGGAGGTAATTAAATACATGTGCGGTAGGCAATACATGCGCGGGCGAAGGGCGGCAGGGCACGCGGCACGCGGTCGCATCGCTTATAATAATACCATCGAAAATGATGCTGTCACTTTTTAAAAATTTCCATTATTTTAAAATTCATTAGTATTATTACTATGAGGATTATGTAAAATTTCATGTTTTATTTGGTCATGTGTTTGCTTTACGTGTTCCTTATGGGTCGGACGGGGTTTTCTTTACATATTGTGTATTTTCTTTCTTTATGGTGGACTTTACCAACAGCGGTGAAGGATAAATACCATCGTGAAGAAACCTGCTTACTTCCAATAAATAGATCAAGCCATCTTGAATTTCAGAGTATCAGCCCGAGATCTAAAGTTCTAAAGTCTAAAGAGTAGAGTCTAAAGTCCGGTTGATGGCAATAGCCTCGCCCGGCGAAATATAGGTATACCAAAAGTAGTTTTCTGTCTTATCATTCGGATAATTTAGTCGTGAAGTTATGTCTGTATAAAAACATTTGATGTAAAATAAAAATGTGCCTTTTCTAGCACCTTTGTTGATTACGGAATCATAAAGTATGCAGGTACGTGTGTGTCAAGTGTCAACTGTGAAATGATATAAATTGTCGCACAATATGGAATTTTATCTAGAAAAATACTATGTAGATAAGTTGACATTGCGTGCTATACATACATGTTTCATTTAGTTAAATATTCTATCACGTACTGTCAATTTAAACTCGTTACCTAATTTTAGTTAAAATGATATTCATTTTATTAATCGCCTAAAGCAGGTGGAGGTTGCATTACTGCATTTCGTCAAGTGCCATAGTTGTTGAATTAAGTAAAAAAAAACAACCCGTCTGATTACAAAACTAGTTCTAATTTTAAAAGTAGCCTAAATCTGGGAGCCTATTGAATTTTAAATTTATTTCCGACGAACGTTAACTTTGCCGTTCTTTATTTAAAAATGGATCCATGTTTAATTCCTGGTTGCAAAGATGAAAGCTTGTTTAGTAATGTTTGACATTTTTTTTGGCCATACATTTTGTTCCACTGCAGAGTCTTGTACGTTGTCTGGCCACATTGGCCCAACAAACGAGCTTATTCCAAATAAAAAAAGATGTTTTAACTCAAAAAATCCCGTCTATATAATTACCCATTAAAAGAAAAATGTTAACACCGAAAGTAATCTACATGACAAAAGATGGGTCTTTGTTAAAAAAAAACCCTTCCTATACCGGTGGCTACCTTCAAACAGATGAGCATCGTTTTTATACTACCTGCTTAGCTGTCGTCTATTGTTAGTTTTTGCTAACTTTTCGGTCTGAAAAGGTTGATGATTCAATTACGTACAGTATTTACTTGTGTTTATGCGTTTTGTAGGATTTCACCGGTACCGTGGAAACGTGCTTTATTTGCATTTTGATATAGTATGGTTTTCTGTTCGTTTGACTATACATATCAGTGTTTTTCAACCTTTTTTCATCTCATCGCTACTTCTAATTTAGAATTTCAGTCTGCCACTTTGGTTAAGCAGGTAAAGGTTTACTTTATTAACCAGAAAGACAGAATTAACACAATCAACACCTGAAACTTTGAAAGTATTTGATTCCATTTGGAACGTCCTATCAGTTTAAAGAAACTGTGACCCTCAATAAGGCTTGGCGATCCTCTTGGGGGTCGCCACCCACACATTAAAAAACACTGTTCTATATCTACGAAGAGGACAATACAGTGGACGTCTTTCGGCTGAAATCATAATGATGCATTAGTATTGCCAGTGTTTTTATTTATTGCCGTAGATATTTTTGCCTCCACATTGTATATCGGGAACGATTTGTTTTTCTTAATCTCGCTGTGCCATTATTGGGTACAGGCCTTCCTCTATTTCCTTTACTTCACTCGATTGTTGACTTGTCATGGAGTCCCACGAGCCTTCACGTCATCAATCCGTACGTCCCTAACTGTCTAGATATGGCCGCTGAAGACAGGTGATAGAGACGTGCAGATAAAAAAGTTTATAGATATGAACGTTTTTTTTTTTTTTTATTTCAACGATTATCATCATTCTCCTGGCTTTCCCCTTTTCTATTCGTCGTTATCTCGATAGACATGACGACGAATTTAAAGCCTCATTCTAACCGTATCACACAGATCTTCCATAATTTCTTTTATTTTCCACTGCTCTAGTTTTTACTGTTCCGTAGCCAAATGGCAAAAAACGGAACCCTTATAGATTCGTCATGTCTGTCTGTCCGTATGTCACAGACGTTTTTTTCCGATACTATAAGAACTATACTGTTGAAACTTGGTAGGTAGATGTATTCTATGAACCGCATTAAGATTTTGATGCAAAAATAAAAAAATAATAATAAATGTTGGGGGCTCCTCCCATACTTAGAACTGAAACTCAATTTTTTTTTCATCAAACACATACGTGTGAGGTATATATGAATAGGTCTTTAAAAATGATATCGAGGTTTCTAAAATATGTTTTTTCTAAACCGAATAGTTTGCGTGACCGACGCTTCCAATGCGGAAAAAAGTTGGTCCCTCCCTCTAACTTCTAAAATAAGAAAATGAAAAATCTAAAAACAAAAAAAAAACATATGATGTACAGTACTATAAAAACTACCAACGAAAATTGTTTTGAACGAGATCTAGTAAGTAGTTTTTTTTAATACCTCGTAAACTGTAAACCGCTTATTACCGCGTAATCTTTCATACAAAACAAATAACTTAAATCCTTTAATTTCATAAATAAATGGTACGGAACTCTTTGTGCGTGAGTCCGACACGCACTTGGCCGGTTTTTATTAAATTATCATCACCATCATCTTAGCGTATATCCCGGCTGCATATGCGACTTTCGCGTTGGAGTCTGGGGTCGGTATAGTTTCATATTTCCGGCTAGCATACATAGGTATACATAATATTTATCTGTATTAGTGTCTAAAATGTTTGTAACACCTACCCATCAAATAATACTATGATCAAAGAGATTTAAGATAAATAGAGAGGGCAATGTGTCTAAATCGCATAGAAAAACTATGATCCCATGGCCCAGTTCCGCCATCTAGTACAATATAGCAAAATTAGATCGACAATTGGAGACATCAAATAGTAAAACTGAAATAAGTTTACATAAAATATATTCAGCTATTGCGCGGTAGGTGGCCAGTGTGGTCTATGTTGCCAGATCCGATTTAATACCCTACTGTAGTTCATATCGGGTAAATAAATATGGAAAAGTAAACAAATTAAGTGAAACTTGTCTTGTACAGAGATCAAAAACTGTTTTAGAATTTTATTAGCTACTATTCATTTTCCGTGACACCGTCTATTGGCATTTTAGATGTGTTATGCTTACGAATTATTTTAATACTCAGTTTATTGCGATTTTTTACTATAATAGACTTTTTAGGCCATAAAGCGCATTTTGTTTTGAAATTTTTGTTTGCATTTCGTTTTTACCAAAATGATTCTATTCTACACGTTTATTTGCAAATATTTTTAAATGGCAATACAAAAAACTGTGGTAGGGCTTGTATCATTTCGATATAAAATTATCGATAATATTCAAAGAAGTTAAGTCGTACTACGACGATGTTTATTCGTATTATGATAGCAGAAAAATTATAGATATTTTCAATGTTTACAAGTTTCTATTTATATAAATCTTTTAATATAAATAGAAACTTAGCGTTAAAGTTTAAATTTACCGATTAATACTGAAAATCTAAATAATTGTTTATTTTTTCATTTTTAATTAACACATTTAATCCATATGGTTACCATTATTATGTATACATTGCTGCCTTCTAATAGGAAAGTCGTTTATACCTTTGCGATAGAATTCTGAGGATCTAGACTGCACAAACTGTGTGAAAGCAGAACTCTCTAATGTGTGAATTAATTGTCCAAATCACGACGAAAATGGTAGTCTGCTGGAGCAAGATCTGGCGAACTAATTCCGTACCATTCATTATCTTTAAAAATGGGAGCCTTCAATATTTATTTTATTTTTAATTTGAATATATAACCAAATATTTTGTGAACCTTTTAAGCGTCTATCTGTTTCTGTTATTAATATGGAGCAAAAAATCATGTATGTTTTATGGGAAAATATTTTATTTAAAATAAATATTTTTTTTTTAGCGCTTGTCATTGCGGCAACAGAAATACTAACATAATTTCTAGAAATTTCAACGTCTAGCTATTACGGTTCATGAGATACAGCGTGGTGACAGAGGGACAGACGAATAGTGAAGTCTCATGAATAGGGTTCGTTTTACCTTTTAGGTACGGAATCTTAAAAATCACAAAGTAGCTTGCAATCATTGTACTACATATACGTACTTACATATTTTATAAATATATTTCATTATAAATAAGTTATCTAATTTATGTACTTATCCACTTAACCATAATCCCAATTTTTACGATTAAGTGGAAAAGTTCTGAAATTAATAACTTACTAATTCATTACTAGTACAAGGTACCGATCCTTTTTTTTTTAATTGGATCGACAAATCTTCTTTCTTTAAAAAGTAGATATCTTCACTTTTAAAATGCTTTGAGCATAATTTCGACGAAGTAGACGGAAGCCAATTTTCTTCTCTACGGTCTATCTGGAAAAATCGTATACACTTTTCCCGTACAACATAATTTTTATTCGAAAACCTAAAATAACATAAAACCTATTCAATTTTCTTCATTAATATGACAAGATTATGTTCAAATAGAGTTACTAATAAATAAACTTGAAATATAGTAATATTTTAAGTTTATTTAGCTATATTTTAAATGTCAATAAAATATAGCTATATGTTTTCAACTTAATAAGTATTATCGATAACTAAATCGATAAACAACATTACTACATCTCTACATGAAAATAGTAAAACTATTCAACAATAGAGGGCGCTTATTACAATAATAAAAAAGTTTCTAGAACTATTTAAGAATTTTTTAAAATTTTAATTACAGACTAAATATAAATAATTCATACAAAAACATTCCGAAGTTAGGTCCAGTCATTTTACCATAACGAGATGTACAGTAACGCAAAGCGCAACAGGGCATATTTCCTTAGAAAATGTTTATTCTTGGTGGACACATGTTACGTCTTGACGCGGACACTAGACTGAGCGACTTTTAACCAAGTCGACAAAAGTATTGGCTTACAATTTTGTTCGTGATGTCCTGTCTATTGTAAATATAATTTTAATGTCTTTGACTATGATAGATAAAAATGGAATCAGGAAATGGAATCAAAAGCTTCTATGCAAAAATATTTGGCGATACATTTTCGTTCCAAATGCCAAAACTAACCTACTAAAATAACAATAAGCCCATAGGCGAACTGACAGCTACAATCATTGTTCACAATAAGCAGGTCAATAAGTTTGCCGAATCCGGCGCGTCTAGACAGCTATTGTATGGCAAAACCTGAATAGCTGATAATGATTTGACTGTGTTACCCTTGTAGTGTGCTAAAACTAAAAGCGTTTAGTTATAAATAACTAGCAAGATGATAATTATTTGAATTACAAAAGCTTAGAATACTTTTTGTTTGTTATGTTTTTCTCGGTGGTAGGCCATAACATCGGCTGCCAGCAGAAGTTACCTCCCATCAGACAAAATCTTGCCGCCAAACAATTCGTGTTCCGGCATGATGTTTGGTGAAGCCGTACGGAGGACGGGTCTGAGCAGTTGTGTTGCGATGTGTACAGGGTACGATGCGCCAAATGTTGTTGTGTCGCGAGTTTGGTCCTGGAGGGTCTCCAGATCAATCTCCTTCTGGCGCAGCATCGTTGGTCGTGTTGTTAGGTTACCATTGCATCACCTGGGTCAACTGCCGTCTTCCTTCCTATTCACTCAGTTTTTTGAGTGAATAGGCTCGTAATAAACTAGCGCGCTTTGCCATCAACGATTGCATCATTGCGTACCATCATGTGGGATTGCGATAAATCACTAGTTTATAATAATAAAAAATAATCGTACACCACATTAATTACAGAATATAAGTGTGAAGATTTTACAATGGGTTACTGTGTGAAGTGTGTGATAAGAGAATCATCATATAAATTCTGAAGGACCTGGCGGGGTTCGAATCCACGACTTACTCTCTCTATATCCAATAAATAAAGTCGTGGTGGCCTAGTGGTTAAAACACCAGCCTCTCAAGTATGAGTGCGCGGGTTCGATTCCAGGTCCGGCAAGTACCAATGTAACTTTTCTAAAAAAACTTATATGTACTTTCTAAGTATATCTTGGACACCAATGACTGAAGGTGAAGGAAAACATCTTGAGGAAACCTGGACTTGATAAGTCTGAAATCGCCAACCCGCATTGAGCAAGCGTGGTGATTACGCTCAATCCTTCTCTGTATGAGAGGAGACCTGTGCCCAGCAGTGGGATGATAGATAGGTTAATGATGATATCCAATAAAAGTAAAATATGATTGTATTTAGAAAATATTTATGTAATTTTAGCAGCGGGTGAGTGCCAAAATCACGATGTTCACTAAGCGTATCCTTGGCTACAAAATCAGCCAAGCTATAGATGACTATCGGCAAACAATTAATTAAAAATAATTAATGGTCTCTATGCAATAACGAAGCAATTAATCTTTGCTTTGATAAGATCGATGGATAGACGCTTGTGGTTGAATACATACAGAAATTGATCTTTAGGTTCAGTCATGCTTGCTGCCGCCAGACCTTGGATGGGTCAGACGTCACCGTGCTTCGGAAAGCATGTTGCTAAGTATCTAGTCTGTATACTAGAAGGTTATATAATGCAGTAATCTCAGAAACTGGTAAGAATTTACGTTTATTAACAACAAATATGAACATGACTTTTATATGGATATCGAGGATACCTTCAGCTATCGAAGGGCAAGGGTCAGATGAAGTCATCATTATTGTTGGCAGGCAGCCTTCTTCCACTCATGCAAGTCTAGGCTTCCTCCCTTTTAATATATACAATATGTAAAGAAAACCCTGTCCGACCCATAAGGATAATAAAGGTTAGGTAAACATTTGACCAAATACAATACAAAATTTTACGTAATCATCATAGAAACAATACTAATGAATTTTGAAATAATCTTTTTTTCTCACGAATTAATTCCAACTTTCCCGAAATTTTGTAATTTTTAAAAAAGTGACAACACCGGTATTATTATGAGCGAATAGCGATGGGACCACGTGCCGCGTGATCTGCCGCCCACTCTTACCTCTTTTTGCGAAATAATATTTATTTTTTTAGGGGGATTTTTTTTTTAAATCTTTTTTTAATTTTTTTTTTAATTAGTTTTGTATCCATTTGTAGAATCAGTTATTGATACCTAACAATACCTTTACGGATCGGACAGGGTTTTCTTTACATATTGTGTATATATATATTTAAACAGATACCAGGAACCCACAATGTTAGTAGGTCTAGGTAACAATTATTATTATTATCTATTCAAGTTTGAAGCCTTCTTTCTGGTTGGTATTTTAGATGGCTAGTTAAGGTAAAAGATTTTCACCTGGCTATCCTCTCCAAAAATTACTCTAAAATGGGAGAATAGCAACTCCCTATCACAGTTTCTAGAATGCTGCTGTTGTAGCTTATGTTCTAGTTAGTGTGTCTGATTTTGGTCTTACCCGTGATCGTTTTCAGACCATCCACCCATCTGGCTGTATACTCTACTTCTCAGAACCATTCTGTCATATAGTGCTTCTACATGGAAAATACTTTTATCAATACGGATCAAATATAACTTGAATCCAACATATGTAGGTGCCTAATCATTCGATCAATAGATTACAGAACTCTTATAAACAATGTAAATACAATAAAACAGTGAGCTTGATAAGTGTTTATTGCCAATATGAGTAATATATGAGTCATGGCATATAAATTAAGTCAACACAGGTGATATATGAAAGATGTTGCTAAACGTGAAAATATCAAAATACTTCCATCACACGATAATATTAATTATGTACTTAGTCACTGATTAGAGCTATGTATTTAATTATTTATAGCTCGGTTTATTCCCCGCGCGTTATAGGTTTCCACTGCAGAACATATACTATGCCGCTATATACGCAAGGTCTCATAAAACAGGTTGCATGTATGGTCAAAGATGTCTCATATAACGGAACGTATATTGGCAAACGTATGATTATGTCAGATTGGAGTCTGGATTTGTGGACATGAGGACTTAATTGACAAAATGTGATTCAGCGGCGGCTCGTAGTGTTATGTTATGCAATTTGATAAAACATTGTTAAAACTGAGTTTAATTATAAGTTTGGAGAGAGGTCAGTTTTTTTTTTTGTTTTCGGGGCCTTCGGTGATCTGCAAAAGGCTGACCTCTGGAGATGTGACTAAAACCCCCCGGTGATCACCCACAGAAAATAGGAGCAAATACTTAGATTATTTTTGTAGGTCATTTAAATACTTTAGTCTTGCAAGAATTAAACCTATATCTTGTAGACTAGACGCAAATATGCTTAACATTGAAGACATCGAATGGGTAGTCATTTCATTGATGATTATTCTCATGATAGCTTCTTTTTCTTCTACTTTTCGTGTCAATGTGTTCTTTTAGACAACAAAATAACTTCTTTAAAGGCAACGAAAAGATATAAATGAACAATATGAGGTCAGCACTGGCCTTTTCTTAAAAAATGTGCTATTGCATTGCCATTAAATCATCACGTTTGAGGTTAAAAATATAAACATGCCTTCATATACAAATTAAAAGCCTTTTTAGTTCACTGTCAGAACCGACTGACTTTATACCGTTATCACGCGCCGACAAAACCTAACTTGGTTAAATACATTATAAAATTGTTTCGTTTACGAAGGTCAGATGTTTATTCAGGTCAGAGTGTTAAATATAAAATAAATGCAGGTGTGTGTTTAAATAGCTTAAACTAAAACGTTAAAGTTAGGTCGGTGGTAGGCCATAACATCGGCCGCCGGCAGAAGTTACCACCCACCAGACAAAGCCTTGCCGCCAAGCGATTTGTCGTGTACCGGCATGATGTCTGGTGAAGCCGTACGGAGGACGGGTCTGAGCAGTTGTGTTGCGATGTGTGCCGGGTACGATGCGCCTAATGTTGTTGTGTTGGGAGTTTGGTCGTGGAGGGTCTTCAGATCAATCTCCCTTTGGCGCAGCATCGTTTGTCGTGTTGTTGGGTTTAACATTGCATCACCTCGCTCAACTGCCGTCTTCCTTCCTATTCGCTCAGTTTTTCTGAGTGAATAGGCTCTTAATAAACTAGTGCGCTTTACCATCAACGATCGCATCACTGCTTACCATCAGGCGGGATTGCGGTCATGCGCTAGTTTTTAATTATTAAAAAAAAAAAAAATAGGATTACTTGATACCACTTTCTTTAAGTTAAGTAATATAAATATGTATTCCAGCTTTTGGTGATGTTATACTTATTCTTTTGAAGATTTAGAAGTTCATTTCTGAGATAGGGTCCCTAATAATACTGCAGAAAATTAAGGTGTGGTTTCTTTAAAAAAAAACCATCCAAATAATTTTCAAATTTGAATTATTAAATAAAAATAGATACTGGTTTATTTGCACCGATGGATAATAATCAATTGACATTATATACCTACACGATCAGCTGACTTCTTGCAAAAAGTTCAACTGAAAATAAAGTAACATTCGAAGGCTAACCAGTTATTTTTTCACGTTGATCTTTAGGAAGCAAGTAGCTAAACGATTTCATGTTTTTCACTTTATGGTCAACTACCCATTTGTAACCTTGCTGACTAGCTGATCCAATGCTGGTGACTGTTTCTTCTTAGCTAAAGTACTAGAAGGAAGGGCTTTTGTGGGACTAGCTTAAGTCCTACTTTGTTTACAATATTTTGTATTCAAAAAAGTAGTTTCTTAGTTTAATTATTTTTTTAATTTTCGGACGCAATGTTTCATGTGTTTTTTTTCTGTCTAATGAAGCAAGGTTTTATTTTATTGCGAAATGGACCTGTTTTGTCCTGCTCATCAGATGGTAATTAATACCGTCTACGTTCTACAGCTACTTCATATATTCTCCTGCCTTATTTTTAGGTTAGATACCTTCCAAAAGTCTGCACCAAACCGTAACCTTAAAAATAACTTACCAACTAATCACAAATCATATTCCTCCAATCCATACAACAAAATCATAACATGATACCATACTGTTCATAGATTCGAAACATGTTAAACTTGCCACAGTCTGATCGGCTGACCTGCAGACCGGTGGGACCGGTTCCACATTACGGCAGCCCTTGCCCGCTCACAAGCACTTCCTGGAGATGTGTGCAGATTTACTAACTGGTATTTTATAGCTACATATATGAGGATTCTGTGGTTGTCAGTGGTCATGGGTGCGGTTGTATATGTTGTTTTATTGTTGTGGTTGTTAAAAGTGTTGTTGAATATAAAATTATGTATATATTGTTCTTTGTAATGTTTTCTTTGTTTTCATAGTCTTCTCGCTAGACAAAATTGGTGTTGATTGTGCCCAAAAACACTATGTTGGTATCTAAACACAATGTTACATGATGTTCTAAATGTGTTAACTTCGAACACTAATAAAATATTTAGAATATCATTGTCTTTTTCTGTTCAAAATTTTCAAAAGATTGACTGAATCGTGTCTGTATTTTTTTTTTTTTGTGCGTTCAGCGCTATTCGCCTATATAGTAAATTTTTGGTGCCTTAATCGTAACAATCTTAACATTTACGCAGTTCGTTTACTCAATATTCCAGAAGCTTTAAGACTAGATATTCAGAGCTACAGCTTCCTTCTATCGTTTTAATATGTAACACGTAACATGCAACGTAGATATTTGGCAACGCAGTCCAGTCATGATTACTACGGAAGCAGACCACGTAACCATTAAAATTCACCATAGTAGAACCATACTTATTATGTGGTTTTGAGGTCATTCGACCATACGCGTATAAATTATGGCGATTTTGACCTCTAGATTAAACCTGTGGGTGTGAGAGATTGCTTTGCGCATGTAATAAAACATAACATCAAGTCTGATAACATTTTTGTTAATGTCGAGTGGCTTTACGTAGATTACAAAAAAGGTTTTAATTATACGAGTGGAGTACTGGAGAGCACTGGAGAAAGAGAGCATGTTGTGTGATCATATGACCAACCAAACATATCTGGTTAGGCTGGGAACTGACCCCGATATATTTAGGAAAAGTCTCAGCATATTATGATAATTCCTATGTCTTACTTGAGCTTCCCCTCTCGCCATTTCCAGATACTTCTGCTTTGAAAAGTGTACTATTGTTTAATCGCATTTTTTAATGCTCTCAAAAAGATAAAATCAACTAATCATACTCTCATCAATTTTTGCAACAAAATCTTCTGGCATACTCCAAGAAATATATACAAAGCACAATTATATAACATTTCCGAAAACTATTATTTCGATATTCTCTTCGAAGCGCATATAATGGTACTAAATTGACTGATTTCAAGTATGGACCACGCAGACAGAGGCGTTGCGATATAGTTTTGTTTGTACTTACAGATCTGTAATGTACCTCTATTGTTTTAGTTCTCAATAGAAATATGGTATGTATTACATTGTGTTGCCTCGCTTACAACGATATGCTTGTCAAATATTTTGTAGATATGGATGATAAAATTACTCTGTATTAAAAAAAATTTGGTTAAGAATGGATAAATGAATATTTGGTCCATTTTCCTTACCACCATAATAAATTGAAACTTATCTACGCCTAAACATAGGCCTCTTCTAAGAATCACCGCAAGGACTGATTCTGTGTTTCCCGCATTTGGACTCCCAAGACATTCCTATTTTCCTATGAGTGAAAACTTACTAACCGTGACTTCATCCAAGGAAGAGTAAGGTTTAATCAACGTGATCTGACAACTGATAAGCTAAGCGGGGTAATGACTCTGATAATATCGGTAAATTATATTCCTGGTGTAATTTAGGAGAATCCAATTTAGAATTGAATATTGCTAAAACTTGCGAATTTACTGCTTGATATAGTGGTTAAAAAACACACACTTACATTAACCTCAATGATGACCAACAAAATCAGCCGGACTGTTGACCCAGATGCAAAGCTAAATGGTCCATTATCCTCAAGCTACATGACCTAACATCCAATGTTGTCTCATCAGCATGCATGAGGGATCAATGTTGCGAAAAGCATGTAAAATTACAGTGACTCATCGTATAGTGACGAAATATTTATGTGCTGTGTTGATTGGTATCCATAAAATATGGATATATTCTATATTAGCGAACACTTTTTTGGCAGTAGAAGAAATAGAGATAATTAAAGAATATATAGCAATCCAATACATATATCAATGCCTGATTTGGTCCAGAAAATTCTAATAGGTTACAAAGACCTCCAATGTTGAATTGCATTAGAAATTTGGTTCAAATGGAGTTGACATTGATCGTGACCGTCAGTATCGCATGAAGGCACTTTCGGCACATATCGTAATTAGGAGTGACGAAGCTTTGGAATACAACTGCTACCAATTTGAGTGACTGGCTCATCTTTTTCCTACCACATAGGAGCAATCTTGTCTAAATATAATGTTCCTATAAAAGCATGGTCTTGACTGTCGTGCTACAGCATTTCGTCGGTATTTAATTGAAACCACGAAGCAATCCGTCTGTCTGTCTGTACAAAGTGAGAGTGGCGTTTTGAGGGCACGACCTTGTACATCTAGCTCAGCCGACGAATCCGATGCATTTGTGTAATCAGGTTTTTGTTCAAAATCTTTTGATCGGAAGTGTTGTTGCGGTTTAGAGATTACTTTTGATGATGTTTCAGGGGTTTGTATATTAGGAACGTGTAACGACTTTGTTGCCAATGAAACACTATATAATATTAGAATGTAAGTAGCTACCATAACATAGCTTGACTGTTTCAGATTATGTCACTAAAAAGTCTATTAAAAATCTGATGAACATAAGCAGATGGTTCAGAAAACGTACGTGCTGTAAAAGCAAAACTGAATAGAAACCGTGGCCCTGGCGCACATGCAAGTGCAGGAACACGGGTGAGTTTTAGTCAGTAAAAGTCTGACATGTCTTCCCGGTCCGCCCAGAGCGCGAGAGGTCATTTGATGATTTCCCATCATGACCAAAAAAAAAAATGCCAAACCAAGTGATCATTAAGATGATATTCATTTGACAATTGAGGTTAATTTTAGAACCTCAATATTTTTCGATGATTTTGTAGCTTAAATGTTGGAACAAGTGATAATGCAATAAAGATTAATAGCTTAATAGGGATGTATCCAAGGTAAGAAAAAAATAATAATAATTAGTCCATCTTATAGATAGCAAAAAAATTAAGACCAGTATTTTTTATTTTGTTTGACGAAATTACCAAAAACTACTGAGATATAGCGTATTAAAGTCACGGAGTGGGGGCCAATTACGTCACGCCGTGCTATATTTTGTGCCACGGCGTGACGTCATGCGACATTTCAAATCAATATACCTTCCTAAGTATTTCAATGAAAGAAAAAATAAAAAATACGTGTTCAATATTTTTTATAAATCTATCTGATGGACATTAAATTATTTTTAGGATACAACCCAATTGTCTGATCTAACAAGGGTTTGTTTACATTTTTATCCGATAGTTTTCAAACAGACCATTTACTCATATTCTGCAACATCTGTCAAGGCAGACAAATAGCATTTTCTTATTAAGTGTTTAAACGACTAAATAGAAGATTTGTAGTAATAAGACCTTATAAATTCGACGAGTTTTTGCGTCAATTAAGTCACGCTTTTGACAAGACTGCGGCAAGACAAGGTCGATGGTCAAAATGAATGGTTAACGATTCTAATCCGCAACCGTCGCAAGTCGAGGTACTCAGATTACATTGCGACTTTAAAACGAAGGAAACGCAACCGGGTGTCGAAGAATGTGACAGGAAGCTTAGATGTGTCTAATTGTCTTTGTGATTAGAAAAAAAAAACACAGAAAGTGGGGACTAGCTAACTTTGCAATCATATTATCATCAACATTTTTATCTTCCCACTGCTGGGCACAGGTCTCCTATCATAAGGAGAAGGATTGATCGTAATCACCACGCTTGCTCAATGCGGTTTGGCAATTTCAGACTTAAAGTCCAGGTTTTCTCAAAATGTTTTCCTTTACTTTGTAATCATTAGTGTCCAAGATATACTTACAAAGTATATATAACTTAGTAAAGTTACATTGGTACTTGCCTGACCTGGAATCGAATCTGCACACTCATACTTGAGAGGCTGGTGTTTATACCACTAGGCCACCACGACTGTTTTGGCAATCATATATCGCGTCTTAATCAATAGCATGTAATACATTCGTATATGTACATAGTTATGTAGTAAAGCCAGTAATTATATTGGAATATCTTCATTTAACGACTCTGTAGCTGCAGCCTTTCGTGGTCACTTCTAACTTATAAATAATTGAACTGCTGATGTGTCCAACCTATCTTGGCCTGCGGTGAAGTTCCTTTAAAAGTACTTACCATATTTTAACACGTTTATTTAGAGGGACGAAGAGTATTTATCATTTTGTTTTGGACGGGAAATCATCAAATGATGTCTCCCGCTATGGGTGGAGCGGAAGGACGTGTCAGAATCTACTGTCTAAAATCCACTCATGTTTTTTCATTTGCCTGTGATAGATGTGAACATCTCGAGGCACAAAGAGACCAAAACCCTAATCCAGCGAACCGGTTTTGTATCCTATACGTCAATGATGGTTATCAACCATCTGTTTGCCAAATTTCATCCAAATCTGTTCAATAATCAGACCTGAGTGTGCCTTTTACTACTATAAAGTCAGGTTTAATTGTTAAATTGACTACGATTTCAAATCGTCCGCATAAATCCTTTTCTTGACTGTATATATGAAATGCCTTTACAAGTAGCATTTCTACAAATATCAACATAAACTGGCGAAGTCTTCAGCTCGTCTAGACGTTAATTAGGGAGATCCCACACACGCGTACTGTCAAGTCGTTAACTATTAAACGATAAACTTGACATAACTGCTGTTTAGTTTGACGTCACTTCTAACGGCTTATTGTTTGGTCAACTATGTATTATCTGTGTGTCATTTTTAACTGTACTTCACAGGCTAGACAATGCCTGACACAAATTCAAGCATTGTAATGTCCTCCGTCGTTATTAAAATGCTATCTCTCTTTAACATAGTTTTGATATGCCTTTTTTAGGTTATCAATCATCAAAAGCCTTCTCCCGCTCTTGGGGCGAACGGGGATGGTGTGACTTCCATATCCAAAGTTATTTTTACTTTATACGAAACCTGAATAATACCTAGTTTGTTCAGCCTAAGCAACTAAATCGATTCCAATCATTTTTACATCATGTTATATTTTTCTCGAATGCATTTAGAAATTGTTGCAGTGTGGTTACCGAGCGCACACAGCTGACGGTAGATTATGCATAGTACTAAGAGCACAGTGAGACAGGGGGCCCCCGCGCCGCGGCTCCAGGCGCGAGCGGGCTAGCGGCGTTGACCATATTTTTGTTGGGAGAACCAAGTAACATAACAAGCTCATAACTTTGTGGTTTATCATGATATCTTTTTGAAATTTTGTACTATATAAATTCTTTACTTAAAAATACTGGACACGTGTTTCGAGTGTCGCATAAACAAAAAATAACTTTGTTAATATTGACTAAAACCCACTCCTATTCCTTCATTTGCCTGTGCCATGATCCATGTTATCTCTTACAACTCGCGGTTTTTATACCCATTTCGTGTGTGTGTTTAGTACTCCTCCGTTGTTTACAGGTCGGTCCATGTCCATCACATTCTTTACAGCTTATCATCGGTTATCATCATCATTTGTACTGCCATTCCAACGCCTATGCACCTAACGGATACCTGCGGCCTTCACAAGATTGTCGGTTGACTTTGAGGGAGGTCTTTTTATGCTTCGTCTTCCAGTGAACGGTCACTATTCCAGAAACCTTTAGCTCCGTCGGTTATCTAACGCGTCCGTCTAACAATACGCCCTACCCACAGCCATTTACATTTAACAATTCTTGGCGCTATGTCGATTACCTGGAGTAGATAAACTGCAGTTGAAAATTCTGTTATTGTTTGGAATCATGACTATGATATTCTTAAAACCGGTGTTGTTTGACGGTAAAATACACAAAACAGTTAAAATAAGACTCGTTTTATCTGTTGCTTGTGTGTAAAATAGTACAGCTGGTGAACTATATATGTATACTCTTTCTCAAAAATATTTATTTAAATAATGAACTAATCTGTATACCAACGACCTACTTTTCCAGTTCCACCAAAGAGCTGCTCTAGATATTTAAGTCTACCCTTGGCGTGTCTCGTCTATATAAAACGTAAAACGGTTTCACTCACATAAACGTTGAGAGATCAGACCACGTTGTTATCCAATTAGTAACTGTTCAGTGTTAGGTAACCGACCTGTGTTTTTACACGTGTTTAACGATTTTACACGATTGTCTTATACAATGTACTGTTTTATTCTCTGTGGTAATCGGTTCCTATTTCAAAAAATGGAACATTGTTTTCGAATCCAATTCAAATAATAGTGTGTCATCATCATGTCAGTTATGCTAAATTATTTAAAACTAAGTGACAAACTCTGTGAAAGATGTCGTGTCTCTGCTAGGAATGACCCAGGATACCCTGATGACCACTTAAAATGTAAACCTAATGTAACATAGTGAAAGTGAAGAAGTTGAGCATAAAATAGATATATATTTATTATAAAAACCAAATTAAAGGCGCAAATGCCATAAAATGAAAGAAATACGAAAAGAGAACTATGATTATTTTGAATATGCTCTGGAAGTTTTTATACTGGAACATGTTGCTAAATTAGTACTTACTATTACTAGGATTTGCCTAACCTTCCCCAACGACAGTTCAACAATATACATTGCTTTCTTTACGTTGTTGAGCAGACACACTTACGAACACATGAAGCAATGGATTAAGAATATGCTTAGAAATGATTCCAAGTGATAGTTACAATTTGTTACGTAATTAGGGTGCGGATCCTTAGTCTTTACGAATGCAACTGAATACCATTACAGGAGTAGTTTTGTGTTATAAAGTTAACAATTTCTTAAATACAAAAAATATAATTAAAGCGTGCAATCGTTGAATAACTACATAATATATGAAACTACCTACACTTCCGATTTCCCCACTAAAATACTGTACTGCTCATTATAAAATGGCTGTTTCGTTTAACATGCATTTTTGGAGCAATTTTTACTGAGAAATTCCTGATAATTTCCTATCAACATCTCACCTTACCGTAATTACGTAACAAACCAATTTCAAGTAGTATATTTCTAATCCATTGCTCCATATGTTTGAAAAATATGTTCGCTCATCAACGTAAAAGACGCAATGAATGTTGTTGAACTGTCAAAATGAAACCCATCGCTACTGAAAGGTTATGTAATTACCCTGCGGACCAAAAGCAGCCCTTAAGTAAAACTATGCTATTAAACTTTCTCGTTCGTGTATTAAGTTTCTATTACCTCTGGGTTACTAAGGTCACCTCAAGGGTTACAGGGGTCTGTGACATTTGAACAAACATGTTTACTGATTTTCATTTTTAATGTCTGGACTTGAAAAAAGACGATGATCCCTGAGTTTGTTTCGGCTATTTCTTCTCAGTGGTAGTCAGTTAGGAAATGCCGGCTTCATCTAGTTAAAAAAAAAACATGACGTGTAAAAGTGATCAGTGATCCTACTTGCTTAATAAACGATTTCATTTCATTTCTTTACAGACCAAAATCTTTTTATTATGAATGCCGTATGCATTTAGTAAAAAGCTGGACATTACAAACTGATACTTCAATTATTTATTTTTATTTTTGTACATATGTAGATTAATCTTCATCATCATCATAATCAGCTTATATTGTTCCCACTGTTGGGACACAGGCCTCCTCCGTGAGAGTTTGTGGGCCCCAATCTACCAAGCTGGCCCAGTGCGGGTTGGTAGATCGATTAATCCTCCTGAGTACGTATTAGGAAATAAGTCGTTTTGTTTTTAACGAGGAGTTGTATTTTTATTTTTAAACATTGCCCCTTACTAGGGTCTACTCCTGTATCGTGGGTGCGTTCATTCAGACCCGGAACAACTATCTTTAAGCAATACAAATAGTTGTTCCAAGCGGGATTCGAACCCGCGACACGCAGCGCATCAGTCAATCGCTCAGCCTCTACGCCAACCGTGTGTCGCTAACAATGTTTTCATAATACCTATTACTGTGATTATTATGAAGGCATTGTGTTCATAATATACAAGGGTGAATCAAATCAATTGTTTTATCTAAACAGCCTGGAGTTATTATGAAGATGATCCAAAGTAAACTCTCTTGTTTATCAAGCGTTATGAAGATGTATTTCACAATAAATACTATTTCTTTCTTTACTTCTCTGCTGTTAATTCTTTGGGGATTGTTTCTGGATCGGAAAAGGATTTATCGGTTGCCGGCAGAAGTTACCACCCACCTGACAAAGTCTTGCCGCCAAGTGATTCGCGATGTGTGCCGGGTATGATGCACCAAATGTTGTTGTGTCGGGAGTTTGGTCGTGGAGGGTCTCCAATCTCCGTCTGGCGCAGCACCGTTGGTCGTGTTGTTGAGTTTAAAATTGCACCACCTCGCTCAACTGCCGTCTTCCTTCCTAGTTACTAAGTTTTGTAACTGAATAGGCTTAATAAACTAGCGCGCTTTACCATCAACGATTGCTTATCATCAGCCGGGATTGCGTTCAAGTACCAGTTTGTAATTTTTAAGAAAAAAAAATCTAAATGTAGACTATTGCCAAGACTCATATTAGGCAATAATCTAGATTTATAACGTTGGTGTTTAAAAACTCTTTCTTTATTTTTTAATACGTTTATGAAGGAGAAATATCTTCAGCGGTTTTTTTTTTAATAAGACCTACAACTCATAGGCAAAACCATCTGTTAATATTTGGAATCGCTCATACTGTGTACCTTATCTATAAAGAAGATATATTCTGTAATTCCATCACCATGAGTTATCACGAGATGACTTCCATCTTGTACAGATAGATGTTTATCACTATCAGAGATCGCACGGTGCGCATAACTTCTTATTTTATCAGCATCTCGTTTTGGCAATCTGGTTGATAAATATGTACGTATATAGTTTAGGTCAAACACCAAAGTAAAATAATACAAGTAAAAAAAAAACGATTTTAACGAAAAATTACTTTAATTCCTACACAATAAAGTACACTTTAAGTTCATTATGATGTTACCCTGAAATAAACTTAATTAACATTCATCATCATCATTACTTCAGCCAAAAGACGTCCACTGCTGGACATAGACTTCCCTCAAGGATCTCCATGACGACCGGTCCTGCCAATTTTTTTTTTTTTAATAAAAAATCCGTTTCCCCACTCTAGGAATTTCTCCTGTACCGTGGGTGGGTTTACAAACATATAAACTCACATACACAAACAACCAGACCCGGAACAACTACTTGTAGCTCATACAAATATTTGCTCCGTGCGGGAATCGAACCCGCGGCACTCAGCGCAGCAATCAATTGCTTAACTGTGCCAACTGTGCTGACAAATTAGCATTACAATAAAGATTATATTTGTTTAATTTAAAGTAACGCTAATTTGAAATATAAATAAAAATTAAATACAGGTAGTGAAGGCACTAAGATACTTATATGTTATCATAACATAAAATATCATAATCTGTATTACCTACTTTCATGTTTATGGATACCATTGGAAACATTACCACTCGTGTAAATCATCACTTGTAATATTGCACATTGTCTATGTATCATAATATACAAGTTATGTAAATTAATCGTCGCTTTTATAGAAACAACACCTGCTCATTTTGGCACTGTCCACTGCTTCCGGTTAAAAGAGGTTACGAAACCAAAGTAGGGTTAGAGAAACGGCTAAACCAATACAATTGTAAAGACATGCTTCAGAAGCGCGGCAATTAATAACGTCGTAGTATGGTCCGGTACAAGCCCGTTTAATTAATAATCTAGAGTACAGGCATCAGTAGTTTATATATCATTGAGTCAAAACATTGACGTATAGTTTCTAGGTGGTAGGCCATAACATCGGCTGCCGGCAGAAGTTACCACCCACCAGACCAGGTCTTGCCGCCAAGCGATTCGCCGTGTTCCATGATGTCTGGTGAAGCCGTACGGAGGACGGGTCTGAGCAGTTGTGTTGCGATGTGTGCCGGGTGCGATGCACCAAATGTTGTTGTGTCGGGTGTTTGGTCGTGGAGGGTCTCCAGATCAATCTCCCTCTGGCGCAGCATCGTTGGTCGTGTTGGTCTTGGGTTTAACATAGTATCACCTCGCTCAACTGCCGTCATCCTTCCTATTCCTAAGATTTTTAAGTGAATAGGCTTAATAAACTAGTGCGCTTTACCATCAACGATTGCATCACTGCTTACCATCAGGCGGGATTGCAGTCAAGTACTAGTTTAAAATTATTAAAAAAAAAATCACACAAAACTAAAAGACAACGGAAACGGAAGTTAACAGGTATTGAATAAAATTAAGAAAAGGTTAATAATAACGCTAGTGATTGTCAATAATTGTGTACAGATATTTGAATTAACCTAAAATATCGAAAGTAATTTATATTTATTTCTTTGAATAATGCTTGATTTAATAAATAAATATCCGATGTTCGGGAAGAGTAATTCTCAGTATGATATTAAAATAAGAGTTGGCGGTAGACGGAAGTTGCATCAATAATTCTAAATTTAATAAATTAATGGCCGAAAGGCCAGAAAAGTACTTCAAAGTATGATTTTAGAATAAACTAAGCTTCCTCCCAAGTAATTTAAAGTAATCATAATAAATTTAAATTAACATAAATACTATTTTAAGGGTATGAGAAACTGAATGTAAAGCCTAGCCTAGTTTAGGGGACAGGGATAAACTTATCGTACCTATTGTAAAGGTGCTCACCGGTCGGTACTGACCCTCACAGATTTGTCTGTCCCGGAAAGCTGTTTCTTTATGTAAGCACCCTTATGCGGTATTTATGTAAATTGTATTTTTGTCCCAATAAATATTTGTATAGAAAAGGGAGGATTCTTTGAGCAGACAGGTGTTTGGCGAACACTTGTCCGATCATCATTTCAGCCGAAAGACGTCCACTGCTGGACATAGGCCTTCCCTAAGGTTCTCTACGAAGACCGGTCATGCGCGTCCCGCGTCCAGCAGTTTCCTGCAACCTTCACCAGGTCGTTGGTTCACCTTGTCAGGGGCCTACATACGCTGCGTCTTCCGGTGCGTGGTCGCCACTCGAGAACAAGTCGGCCCCATCGGGCATCAGTCCTACGGGCAATGTGCTGGTAGATTTCGGGAAGTTGTATATGCTAGTTGCTAGCTAAACTTTGTTTGCGAGATGCATTATCTTCGTGACGTCAGTATGATGCGTTGTTCGCATGCGGCGTTGTAGATACCGCTAAACCTTTAAAAATATCATGGAAAACTTAGAGTACTTATGAATATCTGATGAAGAAGAGCTAAAGAAGGTTCTGGTTTATCAGTCCCTTATATATCAAAAGATCGCCAATGTCACGAGGAAATCTATAATTTTTTTTCTACAATCAAACTGCCGTCAAAGTAATGAATACTTGACAAATGTGTCAAAGTTCCGGCAGTTAAATCGGCCGATCAATTTGATAGATATGGAGTGATTAAAACTACGCTGTCGATGTCCTTATATGGTCCAGTTATGTGGGTTGTCAGTGTATGGTGTTATAGGCTAACCAGTTCAGGAATTTTATGGTTTTTTCGTGGCTTGGACTAGATATTTTTTTTTTAGTTTTAAATAACTACTTATCAAGTTTCTTGCTTACTATTCTTGGTTATGGTACAAATGGCAGCACATCAAACTACTACAATCTGTTAGATTTCTTTATTAGATTTTCAACTTTATCTCTAAAGCAGTAAGGCTTAAGATTGATTGAGAATATTAAATATTTCGGGTAGCTTGACTTGCTGTTATCCGTACATGAGAAAGATATAAAACCAGTTATTTCTTAAAGGTTTTAGCAAAACCTTTTTTTTATTTTTTTGGATAGGGTACTTCATATATTATTACCTTTTCTTTTTAATAATTATAAACTAGTGCTTGACTGCAATCCCGCCTGATAGTAAGCAGTGATGCAATCGTTGATGGTAAAGCGCACTAGTTTATTAAGCCTATTCACTTAAAAAATTTAGGAATAGGAAGGATGACGGCAGTTGAGCGAGGTGATGCAATGTTAAACCCAAGACCAACACGACCAACAATGCTGCGTCAGAGGGAGATTGATCTGGAGACTCTCCACGCAACACAACTGTTCAGACCCGTCCTCCGTACGGCTTCACCAGTGAAGTCTCTCACGCAATATTATCAAATGAATTTGCAATAAGATGATTAAACCATATCGATGTTACGGGAAGAGTAAAATCTGTTGAGTTTACGCAAATTCTCTCAGAGATCGCGTGGGTGATGATGCGGAAAAAGAAATTCTTATGTAAATACATACTCGTACATCTCTCACACACAACTTGTAGTTGCATTCCTCAAACGTGAGGTATTGCTTTTATACGAAGAAAGATGAATATCTTTAGTTTTTGTACTTGAAGAATTGGCAGCTGCATCCACCTGCAGGAATTTCATAATGGAATACCATTAGAGGTACTTCTAAAGCATGTTAAGGTCGTACATCACTTGGTTCTTGGTATATAGGTTTTTAAAGATATGGTCGAACTGGAGACGTAATTAAGGTACGTAGACGTATTTTTGGGGCTTTTAAAAATTGGTTTCAACTCCTGCTGTTGAATATTGCTAGAATTTCTGATTGAACGGTTATAAACCTTTAGTTATAATTTTCTCAGATTATGATATTTCCCTGATCATCATCATCATCATTATCAACCTTTTTATCGTCCCACTGCTGGGCACAGTTCACCTTTCATACAGAGAAGAATTTTCCCTAATAGTGGCAAAAAATCCTTATGTTAGTTTTCGACAGTCAAAAGTCTGCTTCCTAGCCTTTTCTATTTTGAGGTCGGCTTCTAGTCTACCCGGATTCAGCTGAATACCAGTACACATGGAGTGCCTGCCTATCTGACCTGCACAACCCAGTTACTGGGTAATACAATACCTCTTGGTAAGAATGATTGTGAGATTGACCATAGTCGACTGTCATCATCTTCATCATCTCAGCGTTAATCCCAGTCGCATCCAAAGCTTTTTCAGCTTTGGAGTCTGGGGTCCGCTTTACCAGTCTTAAATGCTGATTTTGGCTAATCTTCGATATTTTCAGTGAAGCGACTGCCGCCTGACCGCCGCCGAAGGCGATATCGAAGCATTACAGTTAGACTAATTGTTGGACTTTTGAGGGCTCTAACAACCCGTAACGACTGCCATTAGATGTTTGTATGGCAACCGGGACCAACGGCTTAACAGACTCCGGTGACCATAGTCGACAGTATAGATCCAAATCCTGTTTGTCAATTGCCGATTAAAATGATTGTTTTGCATACTTTCCAATGATATTCGAGCCGGTCTCCTAACATACGTTATTGACATTTCACACAACAACGCTCCTACTTCTCATATATAGTATAGAGAAAATTTATTATAATTTGAGAAATTGAGGCGCTTGTTCAATTCTGCCGAACAAATAAGGTTTTTTACCAACCTCTTTAGCATAAAGTCGCATATCTTCATGCTATGGGTGTAATCACGGCAGTGGAAAATCGTTTGAATATAATTTGAATGAACAATGGATTGCAAGCCAAGTAGATACTTTACGTAAAACAAAGTTTGGTAGATATAAAATTTATGAGCCGTTCAGCGAAAGTTAATGGAACTAGGGCCAGTTTCGGGCAATAGTTCTTAGATTACGATATGATGAGGATATTAAAATTACCTTCATTTGTAATAACCTCTTTTAAATTACTTCTCCAACTGATCTGTCGATCTATCTATACCATGTACAGACGACAGCACATCAAGTTACAACAATCTGTCAAATTTCTTTATTAGATTTTCAACTTTATCTCTAAAGCAATAAGGCTCAAGGTTGATTAGGCACGCCATAATAGCGGCGGTAAGTCCCCTCTGTGAGGAGTGGCTAGAGAGGCGCCACGGCGCCCTTACCTTCCGCCTGACGCAGGTCCTCACCGGACAGGGTTGTTTCGGGAGGTCCCTGTTCCGTATAAGGCGGGAGGAAACGCCAGCGTGTCACCACTTTGTGGTTCGCCCTGAGGACACGGTGGAGCATACGGTGGAGATCTGCCCGGCTTGGGTAGAGTACCGCCGTGTCCTCGTAGCAGCGATCGGCGGCGATCTCTTGCGACCGACCCTGGTCCAGGCCATGGTCCGGAGCGAGAGTGCATGGTAGGCCGTCATCTCCTGCGAAGTAGTGATGCTGGCAAAGGAGGAGGCGGAACGCGTGAGGTAACGGGAATCCCAGCGCCCTCACGCCACTAGCCGCCGCAGGAGACGCCCTGGTCGGGAGACGACACCAAACTCCCAGCCACCATAGGCGCGGGCCTGCGGGCGGTGAGCAGTGGACAGCTCGCCGCCCGGTAAGGACCAGGCCCGAGTCCGAGTTGTATTTCACGCGCCTCAAAGAGATGTCAACACATCGTGATGGGGTCCACGAAGACCCATGCCCCCTGGGTCAGAGTTACGAGTTGGTCAAAACTGAAACTGTCGCCTTGACGCACAGGCAAGTGAAGGAACACGGGTGGGTTTTAATAAATAAAAGTGACACGCCCTTCCGCTCCGCCCAGAGCGGGAGAAGTCATTTGATGATTTCCCATCCCAACAAAAGAAAAAGGCTCAAGGTTGATTGGGAATATCTGACAGTTTGGGGTAGCTTGACCTGCTGTCCTCCGTATAAAGATCTACATGAAGTAGTTAGTGATGGGTGAAATTATTACTTAAATATTGACGGTTCACTTCAGACTTATTTCATTTAGTTTTTACGATGAGAATTTCACACAGTGGACCCTCTGACCTAGACATGGCTTATCCTTCCAAATGCACTTATAGATTTTACAATCTATAGGCAACGCTCATATCTTGAAGAAATACGTTTGTACTCAAGATAAAACCTACTATATTAGGTATATAAACTATCATATCTACAGGTACATAACATATAAACTGTCAGATAAACTCATAATAACCTGTCAATATCTAGACATAAGACAGTATATAACACATTAAAAAATACAATGCGTTAAACAAGATGTGACAAATGCGTGTTTGTTATAAATTGGAAGATGATTCGTCTTGTTCCAGCAGTACGGAGGACGGGTCTGAGCAGTTGTGTTGCGATGTGTGTCGGGTACAATGCTCCAAATGTTGTTGTGTCGGGAGTTTGGTCGTGGAGGGTAGCGGGATCCGATACACGATGTTAACGACTTGATTCCCCCATCTCCGTTCCATCATGACCCGTCGTACAGCGAGTATTCACCCTTATGTTGTTGACACCACTACGTTCCGGTCGAAGACTGAAACAATTTGCCAGTGGCGGTCTTTCTGTGTGACTACAATTTAAGTGTCTTCAAGGAGTAGTTAGAGTGAATAGAATCTTAATAAACTAGCGCGTTTTACCATCAACGATTGCATCACTGCTTGCCATCAGACGGGATTGCAGTCAAGCACTAGTTATTGATTAAAATATATTATTAGTTTTATACAGTATGTTACGAAAACCCTGTCCGACCCATAACGATAATAAAGGTTAGGTAAACAAATGACCAAATAAAATATAAAATTTTACATAATCATCATAGTAGCAATACTAATCAATTTTGAAACAATCTTTTTTTTCCGCGAATTTCCCCAAAAATAGGAATTTTAAAAAAAATGACAACACCTTTTTAGGCGGTATACCTGTCGGCTTTCCTTTCATTCTTTTGTTAGATTTTTTATTTCTTTGGCGGCGTGGCGCGTGAGCGTTGTCGGCGACGTAAAAGAAATAATTAGAGATGTACTATTTTTTGCGTAATAACATTTTTTTTGTATCGCTATTAATCGAAATTTGTGTCTGGTTGAATAATTATCATTTGTTGTAAAAACACAGATTACCCAATGGTAAAAGTACTTTTGTTTGATTATCGATTAATTACTAATAATATTATTATAACACAAGTATTAGTAAACAGAGACGAGAAGGCCTTATGAAATATTTTAACAGTCAATATCATCGATATTGAGACAGAAACTGAAATTAAACCTTTGGCATGGTTTTCATTTACAGCAGTGTACATAACTAATTTGAGTTCTGTAAAAGTTCTAAACAATTCCATGCGATGTTGAATCGAGAATGATAATTGAAACTATTATACTAAATCGGTATCGATTGAAAAATCAATATTTTGATTACTTACACATCTCTATTTGCTCAAAGCATGCCGCGAGGCCAGCCGCGTAGGTACCTATTTTATAAAATAAAAATCATTTTTACTTTAAATTATCAGTTGCGCATAAACATTGCTTCCGTATAGACTATTCGTGTATTGTGATCATGTCGTTTTCTAACGTAATGTAAAATGCTGATGGAAGGTAGTAGTTCTGCAATTAGTTGTGTTGTGATCAGGTGTTGGACAGCTGCTTATTGATTCATGTGGTGACACGACGGTGTACCACCATATTTTTGTCGACCTGTACCGGGCTGTACGTGAGTACCTCCATTATCAGTTCGGCGAGCAGTGGATTGGTAGGGGTGGACTAACTTTGTGAAACACCGTGCTAATCTCGTGCGAAGGTGCCAGGCCTGTATAGTTCTTAGTGAACGAAATATGGAACAACATCTCCGCCACAGCCATTGTGCTCATCGAATGAAATGATACATTCAGAGAGTCAGACGACCTTCGCACTTAAAAAAAGTTCTTTTCACGAGCTGCCTAAGTATCATTGTTTCTTTCGAGAGTCGATAAACATGGATAAACTACCTATACCTACATGCATGAGGTCAACTGAGGTCATGACCTGTACCTGTGTTGCCATGAAATTACCCATTTATTTTATTTAAATTATTTATTTTTAAGGGGGTATTTTTTTTTTAGTTTAGCCAGGTTATGTAGGCATTAGTAGAATCAGTTATCGATACCTAACAATACCTTCACGGGTCGGACAGGGTTTTCGTAACATACTGTATACAAAAAACGTATTACCACCGGAGGGTTAGCTGCATCTGGTTAGATTTGAAGCTTACCCAAATATAATTGAGGGAAAAGATTAGACAGGTGATGAAGATGATATAAATAAACAAAAAAGAATAAAAAAAAAAACGAGTGTGCTTATGACCACACGACTGAAGTGAAACTTCTTTTGGACCATCTGTATGTATATATATATATATATGTGTGTACAATATATACATGTATACATATATACATATATTAATTTTCTATAAATATTTAAATTTATTTCATGCTTTCATTTATAAATTAATATTTTTGCATAGACCTCCAATTTAAAAAAAAAAAAAAAAAAAGTGGATTCCCTTGGGGCCAAAAGGTCGGGCTTTTCCTCCTGAATCAGGGGACCCCAAACTCGGGTAGTCCACGACCTCTGGTTCCTGAGATAATCCACGGGGGGGTGAGGTAACTAAAGGGGGTCGGGGAGGGGGATAGGTTTCGTGGGGTTGCGGGGGGGAGGGGGAGGGGGAGAGGAGGGGAGTGGATTCCCTCAGGGCCAAAAGGTCGGGCTCCTCCTCCTGATTCAGGGGACCCCAAACTCGGGTAGTCCACGACCTCTGGTTCCCGAGATAATCCACGGGGGGGTGAGGTAACTAAAGGGGGGGGGGTAGATTTCGTGGGGTTGCGGGGGGTAGGGGGGAGGGGGAGAGGGGGGAGTGGATTCCCTCGGGGCCAAAAGGTCGGGCTCCTCCTCCTGATTCAGGGGACCCCAAACTCGGGTAGTCCACGACCTCTGGTTCCCGAGATAATCCACGGGGGATGAGGTAATCAATGAGGGGGGTCGGGGGGTGTTCGCAGCGTCATGTTCTCGAAGAAATTCATAGTTCTTAATCAATCAAGGTACTTAGCTTAATAATTGAGCTTATGAGGCTCGAAAGCAATTTGTACTTTGTGTCCAATTATCGTATTGTGACGATATCTTAAAGCTTCTATACTTTCAATTATATCAGAAATGTTCAGCAAAAATATATAAAACAATATAAAGGCCAGAACAGAACGAAATTTATAAATTTATTTGTGCTCTTAGGTAATCAATTGTTAACAAATCTTAAAAAGATCCAAAAAATATATATTGCCTTCGGCGAGATGCGAACTCACAACTTCATACTCGACTCAATTGTTAACAAATCTTAAAAAGATCCAAAAAATATATATTGCCTTCGGCGAGATGCGAACTCACAACTTCATACTCGACAGGTCATGCAATATTTACATGAGCCAACTCCTTGTTTGTATTACAGACGAAATAGGACTATACTCTGCTTCCGTTCGCCTTCATCATTTTTTTTCCTATCATTTTTCGTAACGCTTTCGCAAGTTTACTCCCCAAGACAAGCGTGCCTAAAGAAGTTTCACTTCAAAAAGATATAAATGTGACAGTTAGCTTTAGAATCCTATCCACAGCTTTAAGTAAATCGAACCGTGTCCTTAAACAATGCATATCTTCTATATACCTGTATATATGTCAAAGTATTAACTAATGGAAAATTAGTAATGTGATTAATATTATGGAATGACTGTGAACATGTTGCACCTCTTTTACTATGCAATTAATACTTTTATTATAATGGTGGCTAATGTGACAGCGTGTGATGATGTCATAATGTGATTAGTAAATCCAAATTCAAAATTTCTCACTTCCTCTTCTTCTTCTTCAGCCTATAGAGGTCCACTGCTGGACAAAGGCCTCTTTTAAGGCTTTCCACGATGACCGGTCTTGTGGACCTTCACCAGGTCATCGGTCCACCTTGTTGATTTCTCACTTAATTTCCAATAAAGATTATTCGGTCAAACCTAGTTATGCTTATTTCAAAGTGGAAAAGCATGATCAAAACAAAATACAAAACGATGATTGAATTGAACAGAATTAGTAAAATTCATCAGTTATTACATTACGTAACTAAGTAAATGTTATTAATAGCGTGAGGCTAATAACTATTGATAATCAGGAAAGGCAGTTGCGTGCTAATAGGGATGGGACTGGTTACAAGACGATGCAGCGAGTAGTTTGCAAGAATTCGCATAATTTGCTATACGGTTTTGTAATTATGAGGATTAAGTGATCATTTTGACGCAAAAAAGGTTATACAAGCAACATAAGAGACATTGCTTGATAGGCACGTCTAAAGCATGGTAATTTGAGGTTTTTCCTTCTATCTTCTTTTTTTATTAGGTTCGCAAACGCATTTCTATTATCTACTTTTTATTTTTTTTTTATATGGCGTCTCGTAGTTGAAGAGGCCGTGACTACTTAACCGGACTAACCTGTGGATGCCTTAATTACAATTACAGACACCAGCCAGGGCACTTAAGAACTGAACTAAAACTAAGGAGCGACAATGCAGTAAGGGCACCCCCTGTGGGGTACGACCTCGGTTTAGGGCGTCGCTAGGGAGGGCAGCAAGGGACGGCTGGATCGAAAAGGGTTTCTATTATTAAGCGAAAGCCTACCCCAAATCCTTTCCAGTAGCACTTCTAACCAACCATTGCGGCACCTGTCTCGCCTCTTCCTAGGCCTTCGGCGGCGGAGTCCATCCATTTTTTCATTTATATTAGAATACTAGAAATACTCGTTACGAATGCTTGTTATCTTGTTCTTCCAAATTTTCCTGCTTGTTTCAACCATTGTTTTTATTTCAGACTAGTTTTCTTAGAAACCCTGTTTGAGTGTCCCTCAAGGATGTATTTTAGGCTCCATTCCATATGTACAATAAATTACGATGATTCTTGCTACCATTATGAAATATGAGTCTGTCTAATGTATCGCCATGATTAATGCCTACTTCTACTATGTAGATTGCCACCACTACCTACATAAGTCATTAAACCTGTAAGGCTTTATAAGATGACCAACTGTGTGACCAATCTGTTGGTGACGTTATGTGTGGGCGTGGGTGCTTTAAATGTCACATTGACTATTTAATAGCCTCATCTAGCTAGGAAAACAGCTTTTTGTTCAACGTCGTCATAATATCAACGTTATAGTGTATCCTATTATGGACAGGCCATGATATTAACATCGATGACTACTATTCTACAAATATTGTTACAATTTTAATCACTGATGATATAAATACTGATTTAATTCAAGTGCTTCAATATAATGAATTGTTAGATCATATATAATATGACTAACAGCTACATACTTGTAAGCCTTGAAGGCTTACGTTTGACTCTGTAATTTGCAAACATTTTCAATTAGTTCAGATTCGTAACTTCTTAATTTTAACTTATCTGGATAATCTTGTAAGAATTGATGTTTTCCCGTGTCTTTACTTCATAGTGATTTTCCGTATCTCGAATGGCTAATTGTGCGAATTGACTTTTGCCATCTATCTATTGTGAGAGCTTTATTACCAAAATCGTCTCTTAATGCTTTACACATTTTTCTTAGCAACTTTGATGCAGTTTTCTTGCAGATTGATATTGACAATGGATTCTGCATTTTTTCGTTGTTAAAACGATTATTGTTAAGAAATGCGATGATGATTACTCAGTAATAGGTAAGCAGCTCAAATCTGGATTTATGCTCGGTGGAGCTAGCCCTTATTATATGACTGGCGAAATGAGCACTCATCCACACCACAACGTACCTCCTCTTGAAATTTGGCATGCTTTTATGTTGAATACAATCTAAAGTGACTAAACCGTCTTACTTGTTATACTCTAGGCTTGCGCTTACGTCCATCACTATCGGAACAGAAGCGCACGCGCTGGTTTCACCGCGTTCCCTACATGGTCGGGGCCGTGAAATCTATTGGTTTACCATGTTATCTTGCCATTTAGTTAATACGTTGTTTTTGTTATTGTCTTGGTACAGACGTGAATGTGCTATATTATTGATGAAAAATTATGATTTCTAATCTAGCCATTTGGATGCTTCTTTCTAAAGTTAATACTTTATTATAATTGGAGTAGTATGTTAGCTTAGGGAAGACAAGAGTTTTGGACGCAATATAAGAATTATAGTTGAGGTTCTCTTCAGAGATTATAAAAATTCAAGTCAAATTCATCTTTGACAAAGTTCTGATTAAAATTGCTCAGTTTATAACTAATATGGCTTTTGTGGCTTGACGTACAAGTAGGTAATTTACGGATATGTAAATTGAAAGAAGCTGATAAAAAGATTGTAAAATTAAAAACTATTAGAGGAGGAAAAACTATGATATTTGTAGGAGTTTATCTATGTGTAGTTCAATAGGGATGTATCCAAGGTATGAAAACCAAAAAAATAATTGGTCCGTCTTATAGATAATTTAGACCCGTATTTTTTATTTTGTCGTAATTACCAAAAATTACTGAGATATAGCGTATTAAAGTTACAGAGTGGGGCTAATTACGTCACGCCGTTCTATATTTTGCACCATGGCGTGACGTCATGCGACATTTCAAATCAATATATCTTCCTAAGTATTTGAATAAAATAAAAAATACGTGTTCAATATTTTTTATAAAGCTATCTGGCGGACATTAAATTATTTTTTAGGATACAAGGCAATTGTAGTAATCCAAAAGGATGATGCCAACTGAAGAATAAACTACTGTTGTAGCCTATAAAAATAAGTAAATAATAGAGGTATGACTAAGAATATGACGTGCGAACTCGCTTTCACTTGGTTTCCTCCGTTTTTGATACAGCATAAATATTAGCTTAGCTTCTACTTTATCCGTGTGAATTTTTTTTGTTCTGTTGCCCGATTATTTTTGACACCTGCACTATTGTTTCTGACTTTTTTTCTTCTTCATATTAGCGTGTTGATAGGAATCTAAATGGACTCTGTCCCGAATTCTGTTTTTTGCCATCGCTATCATTTTCGTCTAGCAGTTCCTGTAACGTAGGTACAGCTGACAGGACACGCAGGAGATTATATTTAGTGTCCCATCGTTTACCGAACTATCCAGCAAGGCTTTCATTTTTGGTTGGCGTCTGAAGGTCGTAGCGTGATGTTAAATACTCCTTTAGCTTCCTCAAACACTGGACTATCAAGATTAAAAAAAAAAATGTAATCGGCCTGGCTTTTTTTTAATAATTATAAACTAGTGCTTGACCCCAAACCCGCCTTATGGTAAGCAGTGAGCCAATCACTAATTGTAAAGCGCGCTAGTTTATTAAGAGCCTGTCTACTGAAAGAAACTTAGTGAATAGAAAGGAAGACGGCAATTGAGCGAGGTGATGCAATGTTAAACCCAACAATACGAACAACGATGCTGCGCCGTGAGGGAGGTTGATCTGGAGACAAGACATTGTCTGGTGGGTGGTAACTTCTGCCGGCAGCCGATGTTATGGCCTACCACCGAGAAAAAAAGAGTTCAAAGAGAGCTCGTTCACATAAACATCTACAGCAGCGCGATTCTGTGATCATCTCACCGTGAAAACTTAGATGAAGTGAACTGTTCAACTGAAGCCAGTCATAGACACAATTGACAGCCTACTCTAAGGTCCCTTCACATAACTTTTTACACTGATATTTTTAAAGAATCGATCGGCAGATACGACGCAGTTTAACATTTAGCACCTAAGTACCTAAATAACCTTGGAAATATCAATACATCGTCAGTAGTATATGAGCTTAGTGGTCGATAATTTCACATTAATCATACATTGTCCTTGAACTAGTCACGTTGACATATTGTTGTCGATGGCTGTGGAAAGCATGTGGAAGTTCTAATGGTTTTTTCCAAGGACGATCAATAGTGTGGAGTATTTTTATGGAATTTTTTGTATCGGTGTCTCTTTTTGTAGGTAGCTAATAGATTCTTAATTTAATGTTGAGTTATGATGGCAAAGGTTTTTGATATTGTTTCAGTGGTAGAAGCCATGCGATTTGTTACCAAATATTTCGTATTTTCTTTTAAGAGTAAAAACACAAGTTTTATATTCATTTTCTTTAGCTTTACAGCTAGTTAGGAGGTAGCCTGTGTTTCTTGGTAGCTCTAGGGTTTGACTACGTATAAAGCCAACAACCAAACCTACGTATACAAGCAAGATCATGAAATCTCTTTCAAAATATTCTAACACAGCTTCAGTGAATATAGCAAGGAAAATTTCGTAGTTACAGGCTAATCATAATAATTTAATGGAAAAATCATGTCGTCATTTTGCTACAAAACAAAAAGCCCGTATGTCCTTGTTAAAAAACATACTCCAATTATTTCATCGTTGTACTAAGTCAGGCAAATAATCCAGTGAAGTCACTCGCTAATTTAGCTCTTCCAAATGATATTTTTTGCTAAACGATGTTTATCATTTTAATATTTTCTTTTGCAAGGATTTGAGTATGTACCTACTTTCATATCTCACGCCAACTACCACAGTCTAAAAAAATCATCCAACATTTTGCCAGTAGATTAATCTGGTATATGTTTTAGTCTTCCGGGCTGGTCTCACATGGCTGAGCCTGGTGTCAGGGACCCTGTGTTCATTGTACGAATGGTGGTTATGCACAGTTACAATCGTATCATCTGTGTGATTTAAGTACCTTCCTCGATTTTAGTTCTGAGTTTTATTTTTATGATGTATGCTGTCAGAGTAACTATTATTTATGGATTTGAGTTTATATAATGGTTACAGCCCGATTTTAACTTTATGGCTGCTTGGAACATGAGGCGAGTCGATGCGCAGAAACATATTCACAGAAAATTTTCAGCAGGGTGGGGTACCTACTGCGCAATGAGAAGAAGAGCACTTTAGAATCGTGTCATCAGAAATATTTAATTATATATTATTGTAAATTTTTAAGCAGTTATTATGTAGCCTTTTACTGAAAAAAAAAACATATGAAACCGATTAATTACTCAATGTTTGATGTGTACAGCCATCAAATCAAACGGACTGCCATTGATAAAAGCAGTTACGTCATAGTTTTTTAAAATTTTATTTTGTGATAATGCCACCGATTCGTTTGTTCACATTCACAAATTAATTTTAAGTTAAGTGCACCATTTTCTTTCCATTTTATTAAGAAAAGGATAAAAGATAACATATTAGTTTCATCATCATCATCATCAACAACCTTTTTATCGTCCCACTGCTGGGCACAGGTCTCCTCTCATACAGAGAAGGATTGAGCGTAATCACCACGCTTGCTCAATGCGGGTTGGCGATTTCAGACTTAAAGTCCAGGTTTCCTCAAGATGTTTTCCTTCACCTTCAGTCATTGGTGTCCAAGATATACTTAGAAAGTTCATATAACTTTAGAAAAGTTACATTGGTACTTGCCTGACCTGGAATCGAATCCGGGCACTCATACTTGAGAGGCTGGTGTTTTAACCACTAGGCCACCACGACTAACGACCACGACCATTAGTTTAATCCTATCAAATTGAGATACTCCATAGACAGTTTTGACACGATTATAAACATGACGACCAAAACTAAGGCAACTTACGTCAAGCGCGGACTAATTTGACAGGTAAACTGACATTTTATCTTCTATCCTTTTCTTAATGAAACAGAAAATAAGAGATGCCCTGAACTTAATTTTATTTTAGTTTGTGAACAAAAGTCTCGGGGCCACTGTTTACTTTTTTTATGATGTCTCATTGTAAATTAGCCAGAATTAAATCATGAATTAATAAAGTTGAGCATACACAGTCAATGACCATATTTTTTACTTTTCAAGCTCTTTGTGAGGTCAAAAGAGCACAATACGGATGATCAACGATGCGTTCCAATGACATTTTATTTCGCAAATAAAATGATAATACTCAAAAAACAAAATTACTTTTAAATAAATTTATAACACGACCTTTAAAGCACTTCCACCTGACACCTGTCATGTTCTATTAGCAAATAATTTTTAATAATTGGCAATACTTAAGTGTAGTCATAACATTTCATCATCTTTTATTTATGTAAATGTAATGTATTTTACGCTGTGACCGGGTCACATAACGTCTTTACAACGTATTGTTCTATTTGGTAACTAATTATTCCCATTTTAAAGGGAGAAAGGTGTGGCCATGAGTTTTAATATGTCTAATTGGTCTCCCTTGTGTTGCCACGGATATCAGTCGTTGAATTGGCAGTTTGTTAACGTTTTTGTAACTCAGTGAATATTTAAAAGTTCCTCACTTTTGATTAAATTTCGTAATATATTTTGTTGTATGTGAGCGATGGTAATATTGTTGTTAATATGATAATTTAATTAAAGTAAAACACAATTTTGTAAAAAAAAAGTGTGGTTAATTTGGTTTTCTTTTTAATTTATTTATCATTTGTAGAAGAATACAGGATTATCATATTAAATAGTAGTAAAAAATCACTAAGGTTTAAACTTGTGCTATCTTGATTCTATCTCAATATCGAATTATAACATACTACTATGACAGCCTCTGTGGCGTAGCGGTAGCCAACGCGGCCGCTGCGCAAGGAGGCGCGGGTTCGATCCCCGCACAGTGCAAATATTCGTATGCATGAATATGAATATTTGCATTGGTCTGGTTGTGCCTCGGAAAGCACGTTAAGCCGTTGGTCTCTGTTGCCATACGAACATCTAGTGGCAGTCGTTACGGGTTGTTGGAGCCCTCAAAAGTCCAACAATTGATCTAACTGCAATGCTTCGATATCGCCTTCGGGTTGTGGAGGTCACGGTCACGGTTGTGGCAGTCGCTTCACGGAAAATGTCGAAGTTTCGCCAAAATCATCAATTAGACTGGTAAAGCGGACCCCAGACTCCAAAATCTGAAAAAAAGCTTCGGATGCGACTAGGATTACCGCTAAGATGATGATTGTATATACCTATGTGTTGTTATCGATACAATTAATAACATCTTAATACACAAACATTCCTACATAATACTTAAGCAATATTGCTTGAGTTACGTTTCATATTATTAATTAAAAATTACCCAAATTTTGTTATAGCTTTGTAGGTTTTATACAGGATGTATCTGACATCGTAACGCAAACTTCGCGAAAAGGTTAGACCGCATGCCACTAATAAAATTATGATAGCCATTTATGTCGTTAATGAGCGGTTACAGAAATAACTGTGTTTAAAAAAAGTGTCGGCTGGGCTTTTGAACGTTGCAAGCGTGCCGCCGTGCGTGTTTGTAGGTATGACGTTGACCCCTGATGCGAGCTCTATTAAATCAGCTAATAGGATAGTTTCTCTAGTATTGTTCACATTGCGCTTTTTTGTGTAATTAAAGAATGAATTAATTTTTACTTTAAAATCTTATTGGGTTATAAAATTATAGTAATCATGAACGGTCTTTAATGAAAAAAACAGCATATTATTTTTTTTTAATCTGGAAAAAGCCGACGCAAAATTCTACCACTGGCGGGTTTAGAATCATGGATCCATGGTACTCGTTTGTGCGTCGATGTCAGATACACCCTTTATAGTCAAAATAATACTTAAATATTATCTTAGGCGATGATAGTGAGGGTATAAAACCTAATATGTACTTCATACTAAGAAAAATACTGTTTTAAGATTTGAATTTCGAACTACGGATCGTTTTCACTGGTAGGTAACCTTTGTAAACTGTAGTGCAAGAAAAATATTAAAAACCGATTTGCGAACCTTTACATCTTTTTCTCAAGTATCATAAAAGAAAAAATGTCATTAAAAGCTACCCAAGACATCCTATCAAGCGCTGCTTGTCAAAAGCGCAGTTCAATTGCATAGAAAAAAATGCGTTTAGTCACATATGTCGGAAACAGATGTTTGTAGTGTGCGGTCGCCCTTAACGGTACACCTGGCGGACAATAAGGGGACTGTTCTACTTGTTTTTTTAAAAAATGGAACTAATAAAAATTAGGGAAGAGTGATTATGTAAGAGTGTATAGCTGTTTTTGGGTTGAGGTATAGGAAAGGTATTATTCTACTAATATTTTAGTAAAGTAAATAATGTATTTATATAAAACATAGTAAGGACACCTGTAGGCCTAGTATGAGTTTTCATTACGAAACTCGTTCGTCGATATCGAGCGCGTTTGACTCTGCGATTGGCCCGCTTCAAGGTCGCAAGAACTCTCAACCAATGAGAGCGCCTTACGCGCTCGATACCAACGATCGAGTTTCGTATTGAAAACTCATACTAGGCCTACAGTACATCAAACTACTACAAGGTGTCAAATTTCTTTAATAGAATTTCGATTATATCGTTGATACTTTAAGGTTTCAGTTTCATTGGAAAAAATAGACAGTTTCGGGGTTTAAGAAACTGTAAATTTTTTCCCTCCACTGCTTCTAACTTGAAATGTAGTCTGTCAATTTTAGTCTTTTGGTTGAACAGAAAAACAGACTTCCCATGAAATCAATGAGTAATTCACCACTGAAGCAACGAGCCTCTTGTAATGGTCCTCTAGGGGTCGCGACCCATATGCTGAAAGAGACATGGTTTGATGTCAACTCCATCTAATTCATAAAATGACCGAAACAATTTATTGATTTCTGATATTTACCTAAACGTTACGGATTGTAACGAAACAAATTACGCGAGCTTGTTCGCGGTTTGACGCCTTTTGTTACGCGACCGTGAAAGGTTCTGTCAAAAACTTAAAAAAAAAAGTTAAATAATCGAGCCATGCGTAAAACTATTTTCTTCTCAAAATTTTACCGCGTGGTTTTAATACAATGATAGCAGTTATGTGGCGTATAGTGTGATCACATTTTAATAGACTCCAGCATAAGCTTTTAAAATGTTGAGCTCATGTCTATTTCATGATCTTTGTCGTATTATGTATTTCAAGTTTCGGCTCTTTGGTCCTAGCTTTTCAAAATACCTAGTATCCCAGCATCACTCTGGAAGAACATGACTCCTTTGAGTGCTGCAGTGACCGGGAGCAGGAATTGTAGTGACCAGTCAAGGAAAGTGAATCTCTGTACCAAACCTAGTTTAACAGGATATTTGTCATGGAACCATCCCAAATACAATGTCACTGTACTTAGAATCCTGTGAAATCCTACATAGGATTCATCGCGACCTCCTCTTTACCACTAATGCATATTCTAGCTTACCACAACCGGTTTTCCTTCGGCACCTATTATCATTTCATACAAACGAGAATACCATTCACAAATTATATCTTTTTCTATTATTGCTATTCTGCTGAACAATATCTACAATCAAAACGTCAAACAAAGGGTTTTCTAAATCGAAACTTCTTTGTTACTTCATCACGACTCACGGTCTTGAAGCGTCAACGGAACTTTTGCAATAATATTCTCGCTTGATTTACGATGATGAAAAAATATCCAAAAATTGGATAAGTAACCCAGACTAATCAGATTATCAGATTGCCAATATTTTGGCATCGTATACTTTATCATTGCAGAAGTTAATAATTTCAGTATTAATGTTCGATCTTACTAGCGTTAGTACCTACCTACTCCATTCATTTGATATGACTTGAGAAATATGTATTAAATGTTCTCGTTGACAGGCTGGAAGTAAATATTGATAGGCTGTGGCAAAATCGAAATGTTATTCTTATTTTTATCACGTATAAAGAACACGTGATAAAAAATAAGAATAATATTTCACATTGACAGACTGCAAGAACATATTAATGGGAGCTGTGGCAAAATCAAAATATAAACTTAGTGTAAACACAACAAGTGTAAACTTAGTGAAATATTATTCTTATTTTTTTCACGTCATAAAAAATAAGAATAATATTTCACTAAGTTTATATTCAAGTGGTTTGAATACGTAGACTTCATACAAATTTTAAATCAAAAGGTCCATTTTTTTTAAGTTATAAAATTATGAACTAAGTGTAGGCGGTGGTGTAATATCTGTCAGTTAAGATATATTGAGATGTTTTCTTTAGGTTTTCTTGATAATATCAAACACAATGTCAGTCGTTAAAATCACAAATGACTGTGTCACATTCTGAAGACTTTATTTTTCAGAGACACAATATTGTAGAGAATCGCCATACACATCGTCATCATTACAAAATCGATCTGAAAAAGTGAGGTATCCTAGAAAATAAAGCTTTCCTGTCAGCTCTCTTTATCATGCGTCTAACTGAAAAGGTTTTTGTAGTCACTCTTTTAAGTACCTAAGTTAAAAATCAGACTGGTCCATTCAATACAAGTATGTATGTATACGAGGTCACTATCAAAAGGTGACCTTAAGTTTTAAAAGGCAGATTGTGGCATCGATGCTAAATTGATATTTAAAGAATTTTAGCGTGCCATTATGTCGTACAACCAGCCCCCTAATCGGCGAACACATTTTTGTCAAATGATTGCGACTGGTTGGTATCAGTTGGAATCGTTCGAACCACCCATTGGTCCGTTCGGTCCAAACAATCCCAACTAGTCGCAATCATTTGACAAAAATATGTTCGCCGATTAGGGGGCTGGACTTACCCGGTACTTAGAAGACCGGGATGAGCAGGAAAGGTTTCGTCAAAACTAGAAGCCACTACGGCCAGAGGGAGTCGGGCTAAAATAATTAAACCAAAACAGAATTGCATCGCAACTAAACCAAAACTTTAGTTATGTTTCGTATCGCGCTAACCTTTTGACATATGGTTTAACTATAACTGGATCACAATTGGAACGTAACCGCTGTCAAATGTTGAAACAGTACTATTTTTTTTTGTGCCATTTGTCAAACTTACGTCTAAACGATTGGATTTATATTTATTTAGTTTTAATTATTATATCTGACGAAATGTATCACTCATACATTGATTTTACTTCAATCGAAGTTAAAACTTTAGCGCGATGCGAAATGGGATAGAAATTAAACCACAACTATAACTGGATTAGTTAGGAACAAGAGTTTAAAATAGATTAATTTAGCGTGATTGCAAAATAATCGATAAAATAACACTAACCTAATTATTTTCAGCGTTTCCTTTTCATAGGATTTTTTTTTTCATTTCACTTGCTATTTCGAGATCTCTTGCTTTTTTGTAAAACGCCCCTTGTTCCAGGACAATGTTATCGAGACTTAGGATCCACAATCCATAAGAATACTAACAACTCAACCAACTCGTTCCAATTATACCTACTACTAATTGGCATGACACCCAACAGTACATAACTGGAATTCAATAGCAAAAAGTAATGTCCTACTCACTAAACAACATTCTATCAAGCCGTTCCCAGGCTAAAGCTATAATCATCCTATTATTGTTCCCTACATGTTAGTTCAATGGTATGTACCACACACTATGACCACACGTTTATGAAACACGTTGTATAAACTATAAGCCACGTAGACTGAGTCCTTGGACTTAACATGGTCATTTATTTCAACGTCAAACGCCAGCCTCGGTCATTACAATGGGACAATAAAGGCCGCGCTGATAAACACATGACTGATGCCTGTAGGCACGTAACAGCAGTGTGATTTTGAGACCATCAATCGTGAACCTCATCTTTTCTTACCATCCAGCGGCGCCATCCAGAAGCGAAGATCGTCTCCCCACCTAGTCTGAGGGTGTCCTACCTTACGTTTGCCGATGCACTTAAAACACGTCTACTCCAACGATGTAGCGAGGTGTGGTATTAGATATATTAAGATATGGTAGAATATATTATCGTCATCATTTCAGCCAAAAGACTTCCACTGCTGGACATAGGCCTTCCCCAAGGATCTACACGATGACCGATCTTGCGCCTCCCGCATCCAGTGGTTTCCCAAATGAATACTTATATTATGTATATATTTGTTTTGGTTTTTTATTTTATTTATTTGTTGGAAACCTACAAAACCTGACTTCTGGGGAGTGAGGTCGGGGAGTGTGGTTATAAGGATGATTTTCGGTTAATACCCAAACCTGATGATATGTCATCTATCTAGTTCTACAACTGTGTTGGATTCAGCTTCCAATCTAACCGAAATCAGTAAAATACCAATATTTGATAATATATAATAAACATATTATTGTAGATAGCCTAGCCTACCAAAAATTTTAACTTAATGTAATGGTATGATCTGGCCGAAGCGTTTCGCTTCCTCTTTTGACTGGAACAATTTGCCAGCGGTGGTGTTTCCGTCGGACTACAATTTGATTGTCTTCAAGGCTAGAGTGAATAGGCTCTTAATAAACTAGTGCGCTTTACCATCAACGATTGCGTCACTATTTACCATCAGGCGGGATTGCGGTTAAGCGCTACTTTATAATTAAAAAAAAAAAACAAATGGTTTCAACCCGTCCAGTATACGAGCTTTGCTGTAGTTCAGCTGTAAGTGACTCCGGGGAAATCAACACATGAAACCTACACAAATAACTAGTAATATTTCAAAGTTATCCAGGTCTACGTCCAGGGTGTGCGGTAATTAATGAATAATCTATTTAGAGTTCGGTGTCCTCATCATTACAAACAAGTAGATATTACTATGGGACCAAACCTGAAAGTGCAAAAAAGCATCATCTGTTCTCTACATTTATGGTCGCATAACTTGTCTCCCTCTGGCGCAACATCGTTAGTCTTGATGTTGGGTTTAACATTGCATCACCTCGCTCAACAGCCGTCTTCCTTCCTATTCACTCAGTTTTTTTTTTGAGTGAATAGGCTTAATAAAGTAGCGCGCTTTACCATCAACGATTGCATATCTGCTTAACATCAGGCGGGATTGCGGTTTAGCACTAGTTTAGTATTATTAAAAAAAAGGTAGGAGACAGCTGCTTCGCGACTTATAGTTTAGTTCCATGTTAATAGTTGTTCATAATGATGACTACAATGAACCTTTAAGAGGTTATCCATTTGTTATCGGGAAACCTGTGTAAGTATACAAAGTTGCTGTAGTAGACTATTAGGCTGAGCTGCATCTAAGTTTCTTTTCGATTCGCTTGAATTATTGTAAAATCGTACAAGGCCCATACACAATCACGCACGAATTATTTTTTTTATAGCCTATAAGTGTTATATCAAACTCAATTGTTAAGCAATTATCAATCGTAACGTGTGCTGATTTGGTTTAAAATTACAAGTATCAATATTGGCACTTGCGATTATATGCACGCGACTGGACCTTATTTGGGGTAAGTAGTTGTGGGTAATTTGCTTTATCCTTAATCGGAACCTGATATTTGGTATTTCTTATAAATATACCATTTTTTTTATGGTAATTACGTTTTTCCTCAATAGAGTGAAGTAATTTAAGGGACTTCTACATCATCATTAAGATTGGCAGCCTTGTTCCACCCATTACTGAGTATTCGTCTCCTATGTGTGCCATGCTTCTCTGGTCTGTGCGAATCTTATCCTAGTCTTCTAGTGGTCTTCTGTAGGTCATACATCCATCTAGCTATAATCCATCTAGCTACACTGATTATACTAATTTCTTGAAAGTGCCTAAATGGGGACTGTGACTATCTCAAGCCCCATTTTTTTTTTAAATTTTGTGTCAAGACCTAAATAAAAAAGGTATACAGCTAGAATGGTAGAGGGTAGGTTGCATGGTTTAAGACCGTGTTAGGCTAAATCAATAGTAGGCCATGACCTTCTACCATACATGACTAGGCTATTCTTTCGTTGACCCGAAAATGTCGGCAGTAGATATAATCAATTTTATTTAACCCTAAAATGTCCTACAGGCTTTCAGCCTGTAACTTCCGTGGTAACCTACTTTTCCGTAATTTTTACTAGAGACATGCGTGTACTAAATTCATTTTGTAAAATTTAATCGCTTTATCATATTTCGGCCTGTAGAGATAGCCCAGTCATATTAGGTAAAAAAAAGGGGTCAACCTCGGAATGAAAGATAATAAGCTGCAAATTGGTATGAACCTTTGTTTTGTGATTCTAAATGTTGTCTCAAAAGTCACAATCGTTATCGTGTCCGCGTCTCAAGATATTCAAGGTCAAAGGTCACAAAAATCGTTTTTTCGCGAATATCTGGCTTCCTGTCGGTTAAATGAGATTTGCATTTATTATAAAAGTTGTAGGCTATAAAATTCCCTACAACTTTTGTTTAAACTTTTTTTTCATACGACCAACCGTTTTGAAGGTAGAGCGCGAAGAGTGCACATCGTACAGTCATATACGGCCTAATGCAAGGTCAAGCGTGAGTTATGGTTATCAGTACGTTATAAAGTCAATTATTTACTTGGAAATTATAATTATATTAAACAATGCCCATTATTTATGTACTTTCAAACGTGGTTAGGGAAGGACTTAGAACCTCAAGAATGGGGCTGGATGCTTGAAAATGAAATCCTGGAGCCCATACGAACGTTATTACCTCCAGCACCAGCCGAACTACTAAACGTAATATTTTGCAATTGCAAAAATGGTTGTGGTTCCCGCTGTGGATGCAGAAAATCAGGGCTACAATGTTCTTTAGCTTGCGGCCAGTGCAACGGACAAGCTTGCCTCAACGCTTCACTGTATCCAAGTAATCCCGATGAAGAAAATACATATGATCCCGATATTCTGGAAGGTTTGGAGATGAACATGACAGATAATGAGGATGATGACAATGAATCGAACATTTTTGAGGGACAAGAAGAAGAAGACGACGAAGAAGAAGAAGATAATTAGCTTCCATTTCCAATTTCATCACAATTAAAATCAACAAAGATACTTTTGATATTTGAACTCACATTTTGATAAATGTATATTATGCCGTATTTAATAATAAATAAAAATATGTGTAAAATATATACTCTTACTAGCATTTTAACTTAAAATAAAACTAAAATATATAATCCAGAAATAATAATATTTTATACTTAAATAGTTAAATATGAATAATTATATATAAATAATCAAGTTACTTACTTTAATTAAATATAAATAATTAATAGTTAGTACATAAATAATGGGCATTGTTTAATAATTATAATTTCCAAGTAAATAATTGACTTTATAACGTACTGATAACCATAACTCACGCTTGACTTTGCATTAGGCCGTATATGACTGTACGATGTGCACTCTTCGCGTTCTACCTTCAAAACGGTTGGTCGTATGAAAAAAAAGTTTAAACAAAAGTTGTAGGGAATTTTATAGCCTACAACTTTTATAATAAATGCAAATCTCATTTAACCGATAGGAAGCCAGATATTCGCGAAAAACCGATTTTTGTGACCTTTGACCTTGAATATCTCGAGACGCGGACACGATAACGATTGTGACTTTTGAGACAACATTTAGAATGACAAAACAAAGGTTCATACCAATTTGCAGCTTATTATCTTTCATTCCGAGGTGAAAGCCCTAATATGACTGGGCTAAGAAGATGTAGGAGGTAGTGGCAAAAATTCAAAAAAGTATGCTTATAGTAATATAACAAAAAATTCGCCAAAAATGTTCTGAAGAATATTTTTGTTGGATATTGCTAATCTATTGCTTCAAATGTTCGAAACATTTGAGCGCTCAACATTGTAGATAACGCAATGAATGTTGTTGAACTGTCAAAATGGTAGCCATGGCTACTGTTAGTCCGTTATATAATTACCCCACTGGATTCCATTATATCGATCCAGATGATCCATCATCGCTATCAGCCTCTACTCGTCCACTGCTGGACATAGGCCTCCTGTATGTCACGCCAACAAGCTCGATCCTGAGCACTAAAAAGAAATTGAACCAGTTGATTCAATTTCTTAGAATTAACCAACGATTTATGGTAAACGGTAAAGTACAACCAGATAGCCTGTAGCCACGCCCTTGACTGACCTTCTACTTTCACTGTCATTACTATTCTTAGTCTAATCGATATATATTATGACGTGTTTTTGTTACTCCATCGTTTAGAATATTTTTTTTCCAAGTGTTAATTTATTTGTGTGAAAATAGATTTCTTTTTATAAATTGCAAATAAACAAACAACGGCTTAAAAACATTTAAGGTATTCGTCGAGATTATAAACCAAAGTGTTGCAACGTCAAAGAAGTCTTATCAATTTGTGTTATCTTTTTCTTCAGCTTATGGGGGTCCACTGCTGGACCTCCTGAAGGCCTCCCCAAGGCTTAAAACTTAGTGGACTTTAAATATCCACTTGGAAAGCCTTGGGGTAGGCCTTTGTAGTGCCTTCAGTGGACCTCTATAGACTGAGTTATAAGTTAAAAAAATTTGTTATAAAATTCTGTTAATAAGTCGCAGGCTGTTTCCTATCCACTTAACAGTGTATGAGTTAACATACATTATAAGATATTTCTTACAAAAAAGAAAATTTATTACATATTTTACAATTGTATATTCACACAATGTATGTAATCAATTCCCTCAATTCAAGCTCACATCACCTAACAATTACATCTGAATTTTATTGCTGGTTTTGGTCAACCTCACGGGCTTCCAAGTTTGTTACAAGAGTAGTCAGAGACGAGACAAAACGCTTTGTCCGAATGTGGATGTAGTGGTGTCAGCTACGTAAGGTTGGATACTCGCCGTACGACGCGGAGACGCGTCGTCCGATGATGGAACAGAGATGGCGGAATTAAGTCGTGCAATTCCCGCACACGCTCCCCAAAAGGCATCCTATAGAACACAGTAATAACAATTAGAATTATTATAGGCTGTCTACACAGCCTATAATATTCTAACTGCTGTGATACAGACGACCTTTTTGTGAGTGGAATTAAGCACATGCCATTCAGTAAACTTTATCCAGTGTTTAACCTAGTTCCTATCACCTAAAAACCATACCATTACAAACCTCACAAAAAAAAGAAAAGCGGAAATCTAAAATATCGACAATACACATATGTTCCGTTACTAGGATACCATAGTCACACACACACACCTCATTCCCATAAAGTTCACTGACACACACAGTCTCATCCACAATGAAAAATGAGAATAAAATGACTTATCGTGATTTAGCGTTTCCACGAACAGTCCAATGACCTCGACTGAGGTTTTTAGACTAAGTTTCTCATGCACTATCGGGCAATCTGTAATGCTGGAATTGAAGGCTTGCTATTGTTCGGCATTTGACCTTTTTCATGAAATTGGCAGTTGTTTAACGAATCAGCGTGGATAGATGTGGTTGTAAATGAGTTTGTGTGACTCAATCTATGAAAATAGGTGCCGATATAGACTAGGGTGGAGATCAAAAGTAAAATTCTCGTTGGAGAAGTGATTATTGGATATAATTAAACACCATAAGTAAAAGAAGAGGAGGACACGAGGTCCGGGCTTCTTTTACCACGTCAGAGTGTGAAATTGGGTTTTCCATCAGGACGTTCTCAGTAGAAGTCTGGAGTTGGGATTCGTACCTGTTTGATGGCAATGAGTTGTTTTTACATAGAACTTGAATAAAACTGGTGAAACCGCAGGTATATAAAAAAAGGTTGCCTTAACCCTTACGTATTTGATACAAAACCGAGATCTAGGTATTCCTTTATTTTTCTATTAGCTTTCCCCCCGCTTGGAATTCGGTTAATTTTTTTTTTTTTTTTTTTTATTAATATATAAACCAGCGCTTGACCGCAATCCCGCCTGATGGTAAGCAGTGACGCAATCGTTGATGGTAAAGCGCACTAGTTTATTAAGAGCCTATTCACTCTAGCCTTGAAGACACTCAAATTGTAGTCCGACGGAAACACCGCCGCCGGCAGATTGTTCCAGTCCCTCGATGTACGCGGTATAAAGGAGGAGGCGAAACGCTTCGTCCGGATCGTAGAGGTGTTAACAACATAAGGGTGGAAACTCGCCGTACGACGGGTCGCTTTTTAGATTTCCCTCGAGAATATCAAATTTTTCCGGGATAAAAAGTACCCAATTATTTAATCCGGACTTCTTACTTTACGTATGTAAAATTACAAAGCAATCGGTTCAGTAGTTACGATGTGAAAGTAGAACAAACAAACAAACAAACTCACTATCCCATTTATAATATTAGTAAGGATTAGTTACTTTCCTAACAACACAGTTATTTCAAAATAATGTCCAATGAAAACGCAGAATGTTCGTGTAAAACTAATTTTCAGCTGTACGTATTCACAATTTAGTCGAGGCCTAGATATTTACCAATAACCTTTAAGCTAATTCTGTTCGCATATCCAGGTCATTGAGCTGACAGGTTGATGGCATGCTTCACGCTATAAACGCATACACACTAGGCAGGGCTTCAGGCAATGTTTAAAATAAGTGAAGGTGAGAATTAGAGGTAATGTTTTCCGGTACAAGATTTTACTTTACTACCTTATTTGAGTTTAACTTTTCACTTGGTAATCTAGGCTGATATGCCTTGCTTGTATTTTAGGAGTTATTATAGTTCTTGCAATTTACGAGCGCGCGTGACTCTTGCTTGTGGTATGTTGTGTACATGCACAATGCGTTAGTGTGTGTGCCTGACGGAGCGTTCAGTAAACACTTAACTTGTAGTCAGACGGAAACACTGCGGCTGGCAAATTGTTATTGTCCCTCGATGTTCGCAGTATAAAAGACGAGGCGAAACGCTTCGTCCGGATCGTAGTAATAAAAGCTTTGTTTTCTTAAATCATTTTGCATGTTTATAAAGTTAACATTTTCACGCTATTGTCAGCGCCCCCGTTTCAGCATTACCTGTGTCTGATTGTCTAGTTCTAAAGACCTAGATTTCGATAACCTTTCTTAGTATTTAACTGGCTTTAATATAGTCGTACCACGGAGAATTGATGACAAACATTTTATGCCTGTTAGACTTTGAATGGACTATTATTAAGTTCTCGAACTTTATTGGTGTTTTCAATTTCATTTTAAAATTTATTGTTTTTGTATATTATAGGAAAGGTACGCAGCTAAATGGGTGTACAAATAAGTTTCCACCGTTTTTTAACCATCATCATCAACAACCTTTTTATCGTCCCACTGCTGGGCACCGTTCTCCTCTCATATAGTGAAGGATTGAGCTTAATCACCAGGCTTGCTCAATGCGGGTTGGCGATTTCAGGCTTATAAACTCCAGGTTTCCACAAGATGTTTTCCTTCACCTTCAGTCATTGGTGTCCAAGATATACTGACCTGGAATCGAATCCGTGCACTCATACTTGAGAGGCTGGTGTTTTAACCACTAGGCCACCACGACTTTTTAACCATGCAGACGAGCATTATCATGTAGGAGAATAATCTTGTCACACCTGGAGTAGTAATGGGCGCGTTTTTCCTTCTAACTTCCTCCAATAATGCTTTCAATTCCGTGTCTTCCTACGATTTCGGTCTTCCACTACGTTCTTTGTCTTCACAGTTTGTAAACTTTTGAAACCACTCACGACAACTTCTTTCTCTTAAAGCAGCTTCACAAGCATATACAAGTTATCGATGGGCTTTAGCTGCAAATTTCTTCAAATAAAAGAAGTCACAAAGGTTTCCGCAAATGACGCTTATTCGGCACAAAACTTGACATTTTTGCACAAAAATTAATTTGTGATACTGATACAGAGACACTAATATTCTAAGTGTATGTCATTACCAGATGTCCGAACTTACGATATCACATTTTACATCTGACAATTTCAACGAAACATCTTAGTGAGGACATCTTTTGTTACACGGCGAAAACGTATTTCTACACCAATAGTTTGTTTAGATAGTTTTTCGTACATGTCTGTAACAGTCTTTGTGGATTTTGTTATTCTTGCTGTGCTGCTGGGGAGTTTGTTCCACCACTTCTTCCCAGCAAAAGCACTAGGAACTAGCGAACTAGTTTTAGGGAGTCCCCTAAAACTAGTTCGCTAGTTCCTAGTGCTTTCGTTCACCTCAATTTTACAAGACAGTCGTCTTGTAAAATTGAGGTTCAAAAAGTGCTGCTGTTCAGCCTAATTTAAATAAGTGACTTTTGATTTCCTGAGACGTTGGATTAATAACTATTTGGGGATATATGAAATAATAGAAAGGACGTTAATTCATTGGTCCGTCTGTCTTTGGCATAAGTAGAGCAACACAGGCTACCGGTGGACCGGACGCCTGTGTTGCTCTATGGCCATTTGTAGATCTTTGACATTTGCATACCGAAAGTCTAATAACCAACTAGTCTAACCAAAGGGTATCTACGTGTTACCAAGAAATTGAGTTGTGGAGCTCAGATCAGTAAAATACTGGTACCTACTCAGCTGTATCTGGTTACACTGGAAGTTAACCTAAATATGGTTTGAAAACGCAGATTGATGGTTAATCAAACCGCGGCGAATTGATGACAATTTTGTTTATCAGGCTTCTCATAGAAACCTTTAAATGAATTTGAATGGAATATTGTAAATCGTGTGAATTTTGTGATATTAGATAGGCATTGATAAGTCGTTCTAGCTTTGTTGTACCTATCTTTCTTTTATTACATTTTGAAACGATTGTTTGTGGTTTCAAAGGAAATATAATGAAAAGTACCCATTGTGTCATTGTGGAATTGCAAAACACATTAAAGGATTAAACAATCGACGGATAATTATTATTCGGTGAATTAAATTAACGTCTGACAGCTTTTGTAAGAAGAAGAGAAAAAAAGGAGAAGTGCAAAAAAAATTTCAGTCGCCCTGTTTTTATCACTGCTAAATTGTCTATGGGTTATTTTAATTTGACAGTACTAAACTAATCAAACTCAAAAGTCATTTATTCAAATTAGGCTGAGAATCAGTACTTTTTGAACACCAATATTACATAAGACAGTACCCTCAAAACGCCCGCCCGCCTTTCGCCACTTCCTAGTGCTTTCGTTGGGAAGAAGTGGTGGAACTAATATTTTATCTTCTGTCATTTTTTTAATTAAATAAAAAAATCTTTGAATTTTAATTTAGTTTGTGATGATTTGTGATAGACTTTTATTTAATATATCTCTTAAATCGCCAATCTGTTAAGGTAAGCGAGGTGATCAATACTCGTACCTTCTCTGTACCTTCACGTGGGAGTGACAGAGGGGTATGCCAAGTCTTATCGACTAAAACCACCGCAGTGTTTCACCTCTGCCTATGCTCGGTGTGCGGCATTCACACAAGCATTTACTGCATCTGGCAGGCCTCGACCTGCTGTTCCTCAGCAGGTTCCATCTCAACTCAGACAAATGGCAATCGCTCTCCAAACTCTTCGTATTTGTACAACGCTTACAACAGAATTGACATAAGCTGTGTCAGTGAGAGAAGTATGCAGTAAATGAAATTCCATTCACAATACCCACAAGCGTAGATTACATCAAGGGTACGGGTCCAGGATGGGTAGAGATATTTAGCAAAATTTAATATATATACTGTCACGATTACTGCTAGCCCCGTGTGGTACCGGGCTTAGAATATTACCATCCCATATCCTCCCGTGAGTGTCGTAAGAGGCGGCTAAGGGAACTCTCATCAGAATAGCGGGCAGCAGCGCTTCTCCTGAGGAATATCAAACTACTGCGATCTCCAACCAGCCTGCCAAGCTTGGGGATTATGGCAAACATCCCCAATGAAATGAAAGCCTTTGTCCAACAGTGGACCTCTATAGGCTGAAGAACAAGAAGTTTATTGCTACCTATGGTTCATATATTTTTTTCTTACTCCTCCGCTATTATTTTCTGATTAATTTTGTTGCGGGTCCAAGACAGTTGAATCGTTTCTCCGGGACTCGTCGAGCTTCATTGCTCGGCGTTTTTCTGACGGTCTCCACTGTTGATTCTGGCTTTCAGGAGTTGCAGTGGGTGGGAAAAGTGTGGCGGGTTTGTCCCAAAAAAAAAAAAAAACTATGGTTCATATACATATTTTTTCTCTTCCTTGAAATGATAATGCAGTTTTAAATTATGTAGTGCGTAGGGAATTTCGGTAGCTAATGGCAATCCTATTAAAACAAACATCAATATCGGTGATAGAATCACATTGTCTAGGACCTATGGTCACACAGAACGAAGTATTGTTTAAATTATAAAGTAAAATTAACCTTGTATAGCACGACTTTCTTCCTAGTCTGTATGACACAGGAAGTGGGCATCCTTCCCAAGCACACCTGGTTAGAATGCTAAGAGGTGCAGCTGCATCAATATGTTTAAAAAAGGTAAAAACAATAACAGAAGTACCAACTCCTGCCATTGTTGCTACAAGTACCAACTTGTACCTGTAAAGTGTGCAGTACTGAATTCAGTTCAATAACCTGACATTGGACAAGTTGCAAGTCACACCCACTACAAGCTCGTTTAAAATAATTAACTCTGGGTGTGTTAATTTAGTTATAACTTTAAGGTTCTGTTTTTTGATACGTTTGGTGAACTCACCATGGCAGATACTCTTAACTGTGTGGGACGTAACGCCCTTATGAGGAGGGGATAGCTTATATTATTGTGTTTCCAAATTTTAAGTAATAGAGATGTTTCCTGGGCAAAAAAAAAATTCTATTTAGTCCATCATTCAGATTATAGTAAAATATTGGATACGTATACGTATATTTTGTTATATCAAATCGGTAAATATTGACAAATATAAAAGGCATCAAAGATCAGGAGTAGCGGCTGGTGATGTCACTGCTCGCTAAAGTAGCGTGCAGTGACGTCACACGAGTATTCAACGCACTGTGTCGTCTTAATTTTTGTTTATATGAAAAAAGAAAAAATACGTGTCTAGTATTTTTTGGAAATTTGACTGACGGACTAATTAGTTTTTAGTCAACTACCCTATTTTCATAAACAACCAGTTTTACCAAGAGGTATCGTCTTACCCAGTAACTGGGTAGTAAAGGTCAGAGAGGCAATCGCACCATGTAAATACTGTTATCCAGCTGTATCCGGTTAGACTGTAAGCTGACCCCAACGTAGATGAGAAAAGGCTAAACAAGTGATGAATTCATTAGAATCAATTTCTTCTAACTTAACAAACAGCTGTACTCCTGGGAAGTTTGTGGTTCTTCTACTCGGCGAAAGCACTTGGAAGTTGTGAAGGGTGCTTTTTTAATATGTAATTATGACTTTCAAAATGTGCTGATTCTTAGCCTAGTTTGAATAAATTTCTAATGCATTCTTTCCTTTTTTGCCGTAACACTACAACGCTGCTGAAGTATTTGGAACGTGTTATAATTACAATGAATGATGGCAATTTCATCATTAGTATGACATGAGTGTTGATTTACATCTGTATGTTTACGTAATTAGTTCAAATCAAAAAGCAGCAGTTGCAAAAAGGAGTATTATAAAATCTCAGATTATTTAGAAAACAATAAAGCTTGGGATTGAGGTGCTCGCTCTGCTAAGCAATGTCATTAAGCAATATGCGTAATTATGCTACAATTATGACATTTTAATCACTGTTTTTTTTAAATCACGTAAATTGGTTGTTACATATAAAGCAAACATATATTGTTATAGTAAACATTTTCATTTTTTATGTCTGCACTTGAAAAAAGACGATTACCCCTGAGATTGTTTCGGCTTTTCTTCTCAGAGGTAGTCGGAGAGGTAGAGATAGTTAGGAAACGCCGGCTCCAGCTAGTTTAAAAAAAAATATGACTTGTAAAAATGATCAGTAATCGTACTTGCATAATAAACGATTTCATTTAATTTCACTTCATTAGTGATACCTATAGTGCAAATAATGTGATGACATGTACGTATAGCGGGTGATAATTAGAGAATTATCCAATGTGCATAAAAATATTGGTTAAATTAAAGAACAAAGATTCAGCTGATTCTGTTTATGACAATGATATTTAATAAAGGGAAAGTTAAAAATAAAATAGTAAATTACAATGCGAACAAAGAATGTTATGAAGAAATATTCTGGGAATTTCTAACGTGATCATATTATCGTTGACGACCAAATGCATGTCGACATCACGACATCATAAAACACAGTGAAATAAATGTATAAAACTATATTAAGACGCATTTAAATATCCGTCCGCTGTACCGTTATAAAATGCGCATATATTCATACATTTTATAGATGCGGACAATGACTGATGAATCTAAATCCGTTCTCCCGAGACAACTAAATAATAACTTACGTAAACCTAAATTATAAACAATTTGAACGCAATCAATACAGATATGCATTACTTTAATCCTAATCCAACAAAAACTAAATCCGGTATTACACCTGAAATGGACAAATTAGATCCTAATGACGAATAGAATAATGATTTTGATCGAATCGATAGCCAAGGTCGAGTGAACGTTTCAATTCCAGTAATCGTTTGTATTTTAGTTCAGTAGCCTTTAGTAGCATTGAAAGAAACAAAAACTATACTTATCCTTTAGCAGTTAGCTATAGATAAGGTATAAATAATGCTTGTGCGTGAATGGATGATATTTTTTTACACGATTGGTATTTTTTGTACAATTGGAAACATGGGAATAGTAGTTTGAATCAGTGGTATTTAAATTAGATTGTGGTTTTTGTCGCTGTCCTTAGTGTTGAAATGTGGCTATGATTGACGATGGTGCTGACTGAATTGTTCCACGTTGAATCTAATTTTAACATCGTACGTTATTAGCTTTGCTTTTATTGCCTTACTGTTGCTTCACTAAATTCTGGAATCTTTCATTCTTTGGCTGTAGCGTAATTTCTCATCTTGCTAATGTTTAAAAGTCTTTGGCCAGTTGTGGCGAATCCTTTGTTCACAAACTAACTTAGATTTAATTTCAGTGCATCTTTATCTTTCTTACAGGACTAAACTAATATTTTATCTTTCGTCTTTTTCTTAATTGAATTAGAAAGAAAAAGATGCACTGAGCTTACATAAATTAGTTTAAGTTTGTGAATTTGAGGTTCCTTATTTTAAATTTGTCTATGACATTGTCTAGTATACATTTGTAGCCTTTTCTTTTATATTTAGGTCTTCATGGTCGAGCCAAATGCGATTCAATCTAAAGAATATAGATTTCCTTAGAGCGTCTGTCTCATGTTCAGGTAGATTACAGTTTTCCTCTACATTATCCTGCCTCTGAATCCATAAATGGTTTCTAAGTCGTGGTCTTGGCCACCTTTTGTATGCAAGTTATACATTGTCAAGTTGGACTCTATTCTATCAATGACAATATGGAAAAACCCTCGCGTATTATGTTTAATGTCGAAATTGCTTTTGTAAAAACAGTTTCCGATAGCAAAACTAGCAGCTTAATTGCGTGACACGCTCTAAATACAATCTGAATCATTTTTAAGTATATCGCTAATTGGCTATGGTCCAAAGTGAGAGTGCATGGCTGGCCGTCACGTGCTTCTGCGAAGCAGTGATGCTGGCAAAGGAGGAGGCGGAGCGTGTGAGGGAGCTGGAATCCCAGCGCCCTCAGGCCTCTAGCAGCCGCAGGATACACCCTGGTCGAGAGACAACATCGAACTGATGGCCGCCGCAGGTGCGGGCTAGCGGTTGTATGTATTTCACGCGCGCCTCAAAGAGATGTCACCACATCGTAACGGGGTCCGCGGGGTTGCGGGTTGGTTAGAAAAAGAAACCGTAGCCCTGGGGCACAGGCAAGCGAAGGATGGGTGGGTTTTAGTCAGTAAAAGTCTGAGACGCCCTTCCGCTACGCCCAGAGCGGGAGATGATGATTTTCCATCTAGAATAAAAAAAGGATATAGTTAATCCATTGCTTTAAACGTTCAAAAAATTTGTACATAGACAATGCAATTGAACTAATCAAAATGAAAAAATCTGTGTTACTGAGTGTGTTACACAATTACTCAGCTGGACAGATGCGAGTCAGCTATTGTTATTTGAAGGTTAAATTCCACAAGGTTTAATTTCTATAACTTTTCTCAAGTCAAGTCTACAATTATTTAGTTCAATTATCATGCTAAAAAAGGTATCTAATTTGTAATTGCGTTTGTCAATGGCTATTTTAGCCGCAAAGACAGTGTGGGAATCGTGAATGGGTGCTTATTTGTCGTCCATTTCCTCATGCAGTGCAATCGCAGGTGCTTATTATAATCTGTCGCAATCATTATTGTGTGCCTGAGCTTATTTTGGTCAGCTCATTGATGTAGATATGTTTTTTTGGTATTTCTTTTTATGCCTGTCACGTTTTATAATACATGTTATATGAATATTAATTTCAATTGATTTGCTTTCAATTTCATTTATTGATAGTCATCAATATTGTCTGCGTTTGTTAATAAATTGATTGTGTTTGTTTTCTATGGTTTTGTAAGTATTGCCACATTATATATTTGTGGTACATACAAGAGTTTATTTTGCATAATTCGATTACTTATCCAGTTATGCAATTTGTTTAGTTCCTTGAAATAATAATAAGATTTTTAAGATTAGTGTCAAATTAATAAGGAATTCTTTCTAGTTCATTAAGAAAAAGACAAAAGATCAATACTTGTTTAGTCCGAACAAACTAATGACTACCTTGTTAGGACTAGGACGCTTGACGTAAGTACATTGAATCGTATTTTTAATAGCCCGTTTAGTTATTTTAATAACCTCTAAACTGTCTATGGAGCTATTTAATGTAACAGGACTAAACTAACATCGAAGAATTGCAACACTTAAGTGGCAATGGGCCGGGCACATTGCCCTTCGGAACGATGCCCGATGGGGCCGACGGGTTCTCCAGTGGCGACGCAAACGCAGCGTGGATACGGGATGCGCTGGACCGGTCGCCGTGGAGATAACTGGGGGAGGCCTATGTCCAGCAGTGGACGTCTTTCGGCTGAGATGGTGGTGATGATGATGAAACTTATATTTATCTCCTGTCCTTTTTTCTTAATTAAATGGAAAGAAAAAGATGCTCTCAAAAACATACAAGTTACAAAAATGACCTCTTTATAATTTTAGAGTAATGTTCACTCATCCTCAATAGAAAAGGGTGGATCCTCCGACCAAACGAGTGCTGTCTGGCGGGCACTTAGTCAACGGTTGATGTTCGGAAGTTGTATATATGCTAGTTGCACGGTAAACTCTGATTGCGAGATGTAGAATTCATGTGACGTCAGTATGATGCGTTGGAAGATACCACTACAATAATATTAGTGAATCTACTCAGAGGTCTGAATCTGATGAATATTACGATAAATATAAATAACTCGAATGCGGTAAAATTCTAAAAGGAGGGTAATTGTTTAAATACTAAAATGATTTTGAAACTGGCTGAAAATCGCTGAAACGTGTCTGAAATAACATTTTTATTCCTTTTTTAAAATTCATATTTCGTATCAAATAATGCAATTCAGCAAGAGTTATGTTACAGTCGTAAAACTAGACATACGTACTAACTACAGAGAAAAAAAATACCTTTTCTGTTAACAATAGAGCCGAAATTGGCTTCGATGTTTGGATTTTTTAAAGTAGCGTCACATACAAGGTAAGATAAAACCTGTCACTCCTGTGATAAGGTTGATATTCCTTTGGGAAGTGAGAATCAGAAAAGCAAAATAATTCAGTACGTCGATGTCACACTCTGAATTTTAATCAGTGTGTTTATATTGACGTGCAATGTTGTTGGTCAATGTTAAACAACAGATTTTTTCATTTACAACCATCGTTATTTTTACATGCTTTAATTTACAGACTTCTTGGACGCCATTATGACCCACTTTACACGAAAATATTCAATTAAAATTGTGTACACGCATAAAAAATAAAAAAAAATAAATAGAACATATTTTAGTGATAAATTAAACTAAAACGTAAAAAAAAAAATCTAATATAATGAATAAACCAAAAATAGTATTATTGTGACGAAAGTGTGGGGTCCAGTAAACCTACTTATATCAGCTCTCACAAAGTGCTTTTTTTTTTTTGTTTACTTCTTTCCGTTCAGAGGAACGGAAAAGGCAAAGGCATAGTACGCCATACAGCCTAGTCTTAAGTAACTTTTTTTCTTCAGTTTATATCCTAACTTATCCTAATTTATCCTACCTTATCCTAGCTTAACTTAACTTAACCTATCTCCTTTCGTTTCCCACGTGAGGCCGACCAGGAGGGGTTTGGGGTAAAGACATGATGTGACCACTATGCTACAAATATTTCACTGTTCTTTATGAATTATTCACTGAATGCACTTTTTACTACATAAATCACGCGTTTTTATTTAGTAAACGACACTATAAATAGTTTAAAAGTCCAATGAAAAATGAGCGTGACAATCATCTTGGCTTTCCGGGCATAGTCAACAAGTGCAGTCTTCATGTACCTGCAATTTTACCACCACTAAAATCAATTGCCTTTACCTTTAACTAATGTTACCAGCACCAAAAACGCACTTGACCTCAATTTTTCCTCGTCATAAATCTCGTAAGAAAAACTGCAGCTAAAAAAACCACAAAGAATGTTTTAGTTATGTCAGGTTTAGTGGCTAACCGCAGTCATTGCGTATCAATCTGTCTAGATAACTACGTTATTGGGTTAACGTAACGTTACGATAACTGCGGCGGTCACTTTCATCTCATAATTTTGATATGCCGCGTGTGATAAGTATAGTATTTACTACGACAAGTTTTTCTTTTAATAAAAATCACATGAAATCATCATCATCATCATCTCAGCGTTAATCCCAGTCGCATCCGACGTTTATTCAGCTTTGGAGTCTGGGATCCGCTTTACCAATCTAACTGATTTTGGCTAAACTTCGATATTTTCCATGAAGCGACTGTCGTCTGACCTCCACAACCCGAGTAGTTAGACCAATTGTTGGACTTTTGAGGGCTCCAACAACTCGTATCGACTGCCATTAGATGTTCCTATGGCAATCGGAATCAACAGGTTAACCTGCTTTACGAGGCACGATCAAACCAGTGCCAATATTCATATTCATGCATACAAATATTTACACTGCGCGGGGATCGAACCCGCCCCTCCTTGCGCAGCGGCCGCGTTTGTTAGCGCTACGCCACGGAGGCTGTCGTTATATTGGCATTACCATTGTCAGCAAAGCAAACCAAATCTTAAAATTGCTATAATATTTTTTTTCTTTGTTTACCCTGGCAACATTTTAATTTTTTTTTATTTTTACAGGTAATGACACTGCTTCTATTCAGCCTCCTACATATAACCGCGTAAGTAGTTTTAAAATAAAAACTTTGTGCAACTTCAATCTTTCAAAGAGACTAAAATATTTATAAATAAAGAGTAAGAGCTAAGCGTTGAAAGAAGTGAAACCGTAAATGGGATATGTTTTCAATAAAGTATTTTTAGAAAACGTTTCATACGACAAAGTAACTGTAAAGTGCAGTTATATTATCTCCTTGACATTTTATTAACTAACGGTTTACGGCTATGTACGTTTTATTGTAAACGTCTAAGTACTTATACCTAATATAATTAAGATACCATCTTTTCGAGTTTTTTGAAAATAAGTGCATATAAGATGTGTAAAAACTTGAGATACATTCATTTCTTAGTCAAAACTTCGAATAGTGATTAGAATGAAGGTGAAAATAAAAATTCTAACAAATACATTCAAATAATAATAACTAAAACTACATTTTTCGAAACTGCACAAAACATCATTACTGTGACGTAACTAATTTAACAATCTGCTCCCAGCCACGAATATTATATTTTCATCAAAATAACTAGAGCGTTGCCACTTCAGTTCAAATAACAAAAGCTACATCACATGTCATGCATTTTGACATTTCTCTATTGATATGAGCCGCCATATTTTTTTTTACGATTGTGTTCCATTTTCAAATGAAACACCACAAGTTTACACATAGATTTTGGAGTTTACAGGCCATCACTAAAGTTTATAGAATTTTATTAAAAAAGATAATTATTCAAGGTAACAGCAGACAGCTGACTTGAATAATAAATTGGCGAGAGACTTGACATTTGTTTTTTAATAGATTTGTTCATGGGCTTTCTTTAACCACTTGAAATGTAAGCTAATTTTAACTTTAAAGTAAGAAATTTTTATTATTAGTATAAGTAGTCTTGTTGTTTATACAGTATGTTAAGAAAACCCTGTCCGACCCAAAGGATAATAAAGGTTAGGTAAACACATGACCAACGATGCTGCGCCAGAGGGAGATTGATCTGGAGACTCTCCAGGACCAAACTCCCAACACAACAACATTTGGCGCATCGTACCCGGCACACATCGCAACACAACTGCTCAGACCCGTCCTCCGTACGGCTTCACCAGACATCATGCCGGAACACGACGAATCGCTTGGCGGCAAGGCCTTGTCTGGTGGGTGGTAACTTCTGCCGGCAGCCGATGTTAGGGCCTACCACCGAGAAAGTGGTAGATGATAGTGGTGGTGATGAGTTTCGATCCCGTGGGATTGCTGGTTACGAACTATGTGTATGCCAAATTTCATCCCAATCTGATCAGTAATTTAGACGTGAAAGCGGAACAAACAAAGAAATTCCTTATCACATGTGTCACTTAGTAAGGATTATGTGTTCTTAAAATAACATAAGAATCTGTGAAGCCTCCATGTTGAAAATCGTGACAATCATCAGGAGGAAACGCGCAGTTATGGCATCGACATAAATATAGGTACTGATGGACATGCCTTAGACATAAGAATAGGGTATTTGACTAAAAAAAACTAATTATTTCGTCGGTCAGAGTTCCAAAAAATACTAGACATGTATTTTTTCTTTTTCCATATAAATAAAAAATGAAGACGACGCAGTGCGTTGAAAACTCGTGTGACGTCACTGCACTGGACACTTTTTAGCGCGCAGTGACGTCACCCGCCACCACTCCTGATCTTTGATGCCTATTATATTTGTCAATTTTTATTGATTTGATAAAACAAAATATACGTATCCAATATTTTTCTATAATCTGAATGACGGACTAAATAGAATCATTTATTTTTACCCAGGAAACATCCCTATTGCGACACTCCGAAAGAAAGAGAGGAAACGAAGTTTTGGTCTATCTTTATCTCTCTCAAAATCATCAATCATCTATGAGGAATGAGATAGTGCTAGACCGAAAGCATAGGCCATCTTTCTCACTCTTTTCAGACCAAAAAATTAATGCAGATTATACGCGTACGGCATGTCCATTAATATACAGTATGTTAAGAAAACCCTGTCCGACCCATAAGGATAATAAAGGTTAGGTAAACACATGACCAAATATAATATATAAAATTCTCGTGTCACGGTGTTCGGCTTTAAACTCCTCCGAAACGGCTCGACCGATTTTGATGAAATTTTTTGTGCTTAACCGGTATCTATGAGAATCGGCCAACATCTATTTTTTATCCCCCTAAATGTTAGGGGTAGTCTACCCCTAAATTTTTTTTTTATTTTTTAGACAAAATTTTTAATTTCTATTTTTTTATGATACAACATACAAAAATACATACAATCCCCAATTTTCACCCTTCTACGATCAACCCTTATTTTTTAATAGCCATTTTAGTAATTTAATCTATTATTTATATGGCAAAACAACGTTTACCGGTCAGCTAGTATAATATAAAATTTTACGTAATCATCATAGTACCAATACAAATGAATTTTGAAATAATCTTTTTTTCCCGCGGATTAATTCCAACATCCCCGAAATTTGGTAATTTTTAAAAAAGTGACAACACCGATATTATTACGAGCGAATAGCGATGCGACTATGCGCGTGCCCTGCCGCCCGCCGCCCGCGGAAGGGTGAACGCACATTTATTAAGTTACCCCTTTTTGCGAAATAATATATATTTTTTTAGGGAGATTTTTTTTTAAAGTTTAGCCCGGTTTTGTATCCATCAGTAGAATCAGTTATCGATACCTAACAACACCTTCACGGGTCGGACAGGGTTTTCTTAACATACTGTATGTATATGTATGAACGATGGCGACAGAAGCCATTACTGTATGAGCGTGTACACTTTCACAATACAACTAAAGGCCCATTTTGGTTATGGTTTCTTTTTCATAGACGAAGAGTTATGTGTAAGTCACAATATTTTCTAATTATCCGCAGCTTGCTTTTGATTACTAAGTACCCGCAAATGACTTCCCACATTTTGTCCGTCCTATTTATTTTTAAGTCTTAAACTAAAAGGATTTTTTTAAATCATTATAAACTAGTGCTTGACTGCAATCCCGCCTGATGGTAAGCAGTGATGCAATCGTTGATGGTAAAGCACGCTAGCTTATTAAGCCGGCAAGGAGCAATGTTAAACCCAACAACACGAACAACGATATTGTGCCAGAGGGAGATTGATGTTGTTGTGTCGACACAACAACATTTGGCGCATCGTACTCGGCACACATCGCAACACAACTGCTCAGACCCGTCCTCCGTACGGCTTCACCAGACATCATGCTGGAACACGACGCATCGCTTGGCGGTAAGACTTTGTCTGGTGGGTGGTAATGTTATGGCCTACCACCTAGAAATATTTTACATTCGCTTAAGACTAGTCCAGAGTCGTACTCGTGGCAGACCAGTGAGACAATATATTGATTTTCGTGTTCCTAAAATATAATATTTAACATAATTATATATTACCAGCGTCACCCCGCAGTATCACCTGCATTTATATTTCGACCCCGTGGGACTATCCCGATAAAAAATATGCTATATGTTAATTCCGATTATAAACTATCTGTGTACTAAATTTTATCTAAATCTGTTCAGCAGTTTTTGCGTAAAAGAATAATAAACATCCTTACATACCTACCTTCACGAAATTTCGCATTTATAATATTAGTAGGATATGATGAATATATCATGGACCAATGCTTTCCATAATGATCGGTCTTATGCATGCCGCATCCATCGGCTACCCGCGGCCTTCACTAAGTCATCGGTCCACTTTGTTGGAGACCATTATGAACAATATATTATATAATAATAAAAGAATTAACCTGTAAGTCAAACCTGATGAAACAACCTTGATTTCTGCTGAGGTCCGGTTACAGAAAGACATAAATTATATATAATTTGATCTATTTGATATTGAAATTCGATTATATTGTCAAGTCCGCGGTTAGTGGCACTCCGACATGGTTTTGACAAGGTAACATAATAATATTGTGTTGAAATTGATATGATTCAACATTATTCGTCATCGTAGGTTTACCAATATTCAGATTTGTTTATAAAAACTCCACGTTTGATCATATCTCTAAAGATAGTCTCTAAACGTAATTTTTGAAGATAGTTCCTGAAGATAGTCTCTGAGTATTGTGCTTTAAGATAGTCCCTGTGGATAGTCCCTAGTAGATAGCCTACCCTGAAGATAATTCCTTGAGGTATTCTCTGAAGGTAGTGCCTGTGGATAGTCCCTGAAGATAGACCTTAAAGATCGGCCATAACATCGGCCGCCGGCAGAAGTTACCACCCACCAGACAAAGCCTTGCCGCCAAGCGATTTGTCGTGTTCCGGCATGATGTCTGGTGAAGCCGTACTGAGGACGGGACTGAGCAGTTGTGTTGCGATGTGCGCCGGGTACGATGCGGCTAATGTTGTTGTGTTGGGAGTTTGCTCGTGGAGGGTCTTCAGATCAATCTCCCTTTGGCGCAGCATCGTTGGTCGTGTTGTTGGGTTTAACATTGCATCACCTCGCTCAACTGCCGCCTTCCTTCCTATTCGCTCAGTTTTTGAGTGAATAGGCTCTTAATAACCTAGCGTGCTTTACCATCAACGATCGCATCACTGCTTACCATCAGGCAAGTTTGCGGTCAAGCGCTAGTTTATAATTATCAATAAAAAAAAAGTCTGAACTTAGTCGCTAAAGATAGTTTTTATATGATCTTGATAATACACAGCTGATGTCCCAGGAGGCGTTGAAAGTCATTCTCAGTCTTACTACCCTCTTCGGGAAAAAATCCAGTAAGAAACCCTGCAATTTCAGTCCTACAGCTATATTATATAAATTTCTAACTATACAAGGAAAATTTCAACTGACAGTCGATTTTCCCACCGTAAATTTCGAATAAATTATTCGAAGCCTATAAAAGTATTGAAATATTTTGATCGTAGAAATACTAAGCATTAGTATTCTTTGCGCTAATTATATTAGCATACAATTAGTTTGGTTGGCCATGGTACTAAACATAAGGCTGTGTTTAATTATAGTTCAACAGGGCTGGCTTTAGAAGGACCCACTTAATATTATTTGTGTGTACCCACGGTTTTATTCCTATCATAAGGGATCTATCCTGCAGCCTTCGTGGCGTAGCGGTAGCGAACATGGCCGCTGCGTAAGGAGGCGCGGGTTCGATTCCCGCGCAGTGCATATATTTGTATGCATGAATATGAATATTTGCATTGATCTGGTCGTGACTCGGAAAGCACGTTAAGCCGTTGGTCCCGGTTGCCATACGAAGATTTAATGGCAGTCGTGCGGGTTGTTGGAGCTCTCAAAGCCCAACAATTGATCTAACTTCAATGCTTCGATAACAACCTGGATGTCAGACGGCAGTAGCTTCCCGGTAAATATCGAAGTTTAGCCAAAATCAGCAGTTAAATTGGTAAAGCGGACTAATGCCATGAATATATTTGAATTTTCTTAAAGGTCTCGTGATTCTGTAATTAGGCTGTACAACCTTCCCTTGTTTATGTAAAAACTAAAACTAATTAATGACACATCTTTTTCATTTTATTTCATTAAGAAAAGGACAGAAGATAAATATTAGGTTAGTTCTACCAAATTAGTCCGCGCCTGACGTAAATCGACATATTTTTAGTCGCCATATTTTTAATCGCGTCTAAAATATCTATGGCGTATGTTTATTTGATAGGACTAAAATGATATGTTATCTTCTATATTTTTCTCAATTAAATAGTAAGAAACGATTGCACTGGACTTAAAAAATAGTTTAGTTTGTGAACAAGAGAATCGGCACCAGTGTTGGGTTAGTTTAGTTTTAGTTTATTTTAGTTTGCGTGAACTGAAGCCGTCTCTGTTTTACCGTATCTGATTGTTTCCATAGTGTTTGTATAATAATGTATGTTACACACTATACAGGTGTCTAGAAGTCAACAATAAATTGACACGAATTTATGACTAGTGTCAATGTGGAAGATTTACTCTGCTTCTTATAAGTATGTATTATGTAGCACTACAGATTTTAATATTCTGTATATCACTGCATTTATTTGAGATGTTTCTGATTTAAATAAATAAAATATACATGGAACGTAATGTATTTTTGGTGTATTCTTAATTAGAACTGGATGTTAATTGAGTAAGTCAGGCGCTAAATAATCAGAAAAAGGTCAAATGATAAATAATAGTTTAGTCCTGTCAAATTATAGGACTAAACTGATTTATCTTCTGACTTTTTCATAGTGAAATACAAAGAAAAAAATGCCCTATATTTTTTTTTATCTTATATGTTTCTGGTGTAATGTCTTTTACATAATCTGTGCTAAATAAATATATTGTTTTTTCCTGAACTTAAATATGGTTTATTTCGTGAAAAGGGAAACCATAGTTGCTCCAGTAAAATGTCGTGGTTTCTAAACCTATGTTGGCTTACTGCATAATATATGTGCTAGGTGCTGAGTATAGTACCTATGGTTTTGTAGGTAGGTAATCACTCCGTGGTTTTATTCCTAATTTTTCTAACTTAGATTTAATCATAATGTTTTGATAGCAGACAAATTGCTTTGTGGTTTAATAATATATTAAACTAGCTGACCGGCAAACGTTGTTTTGCCATATAAATAATAGATTAAATTACTAAAATGGCTATTAAAAAATAAGGGTTGATCGTAGAAGGGTGAAAATTGGGGATTGTATGTATTTTTGTATGTTGTATCATAAAAAAATAGAAATTAAAAATTTTGTCTAAAAAATAAAAAAAAAATTTAGGGGTGGACTACCCCTAACATTTAGGGGGATGAAAAATAGATGTTGGCCGATTCTCATAGATACCGGTTAAGCACAAAAAATTTCATCAAAATCGGTCGAGCCGTTTCGGAGGAGTTTAAAGCCGAACACCGTGACACGAGAATTTTATATATTAGATTAAAAAAAGAATTTGAGAGCACCTTTGGCTTTTCATAAAACTGAATCTACATAATAGCCAAACCTAGTCCCGTTAAAAATTCAAAATGGCTGACTGCATTTGACATAACGGGACATTGGCCATCATTTAATGAAATTGTACTAAAATATGGCCTATTTAATATGACATTTACTATCAAGTGAAATGCAAACCCTTTTGGAATTTAGGGCAGCTGCACACGAGATCAAGTTGGGCTTTTGTTGGTTATTGCTTGAAATGCCAGCAAACGCACCTTGACGCGTGCGCAAGGCAGCTGTCAAGTTTTTGTCTAATAATGACAAGACTATATCCCTATAATAGGATAAATAGAATACCGGCAGACGGTACAGTAGTTTTATTCAGCTGGTGGAATTGGGTTCAAAAGTACAGCTAGGTTAATATGTAAAATGTGCACGAAATGTCACCTGGGCATAATTTCCTTTTAAAAATAGGCCATTCTTTTTTATGATAGACCGCTGTCTTCGAATTAATTTTGCCATCTTAGTTAAAACGCTTTAATTTTGGGCCACGGTTTCTTGTTTAACCAACCCGCAACCCTGACCCAGGAGGCATTGGTCTTCGTGGACCCCGTCACGATGTGCTGACATCTCTTTGAGGCGCGCGTGAAACACAAAGCGCCGTCGACTCGGGCCTGGTCCATACCGGGTGGCGAGCTGCCCACTGCTCACCGCCCGCAGGCCCACGCCTACGGTGGCTGGGAGTTCGTCTCCCAACTAGGGCCTCCTGGCGGCTAGTGGCGTAAGGGCGCTGGGATTCCCGCTGCCTCACGCGTTCCACTTCCTCCTTTGCCAGCATCACTGCTTCGCAGAAGGAGGTGACGGCCTGCCATGTATTCTTGCTCCGGAACATGTTCCGGACCGACCGTCCGGCCCAGGCCCGACCAGGGTCGGACGCGAGAGATCGCCGGCGATCGCCGCTACGAGGACACGGCGGTCTCTACCCAAGCTGGGCAGACCTCCACCGTGTCCTCGGGCCGATCCACACAATGGCGACACCCTGGCGTTTCCTCCTACCTTATACATGAACATGAACCTCCCGAAACAACCGTGTCCGGTGAGGACCTGCGTCAGGCGGAGGTGAGGGCGCCGTGGCCACTCCTCAAAAAGGGGACTTACCGTCGCTATTGTGGCGTGCCCAGCATTGGGTTGCGACAATCGCACTCTCCGTGTCGCCCTGAGATCGTTATGCCCCGGTGTTTTGCCTCCTCTCGCCACTCTCACATGTGGGCGAGGGCTTTGGCCTCCAGATTCCATGGCGGCAATCCGGCAAGGAGGCTCGCCGCCTCAGCAGAGACCGTGCGGTATCCCCGGACCAGCCGAACGGGCATAACCCTCTGGGACGCGATCTGGCCCATTCCAAGGACCATGAAAGCACATGGCCTCGGACTTCTGCAGGGCCACCTCGAGTCCCAATTGCCGGATCCTGTTGACAATTATCGCAACCCCGAGGGTCGCAGCGTCAGCCGCCGCCTGTTGCGACCTCCCTTGTCCCAGAACTAGCGTGTCGTCAGCGTAACAAACTACGCTGTGTGTTAACACCGCTTTGTGGAACAGCGCATGACATCTCTCGCCGGTTCCACACTCTTTCGTGACCGAGGCAGATTAGGCTCTATCCGTCAGATAGGCCTTAACCACTCGACAGAGAAACAGCAATAAGCTTCAACATGATTCCAAGTAATAGTAATAGTGAATTACGTAATTAGGGCGCTGTTCATCTTATTTCTCCCTACTTGATTGCGAATCACGAAAGAAAATCTTTAATCTTAACCTGTCAATGTGACGTGTTATAAACGTATTTTAAATTGCTTCCATGTTGCAATTAATAGACAATATAATCATCTAGGTAGCTATTGTTTAAAACAATAGGTAATTTAAATTTTCATTGAAAGAAAATCTTTTTATGACTCATTAAGTTTGTAATCGTAGGTATACGGAAATTCAGTTTACGTAATAATATCTTGTAAGTCGTGGTGTTCTAGTGGTTAAAATACCAGCCTCTCAAGTATGAGAGCGCGGGTTCGATTCCAGGTCAGGCAAGTACCAATGTAACTTTTCTAAAGTTGTATGTACTTTCTAAGTATATCTTGGACACCAATGACTGTAGGTGAAGGAAAACATCTTGAGGAAACCTGGACTTTGAGTCTGAAATTGGCAACCTGCATTGAGCAAGCGTGGTGTTTACGCTCAATCCTTCTCTGTATGAGAGGAGACCTGTGCCCAACGATGATGAATAATATCTTTGCAGTTTTTTTTTTTTGTGGGAGTGTGGCTTAGTCAATTAATGATTTGTGCTTGTGATTATAATTCTTCTTCAGCCTATAGAGGTCCATTGCTGGAAAAAGGCTTTCCCTAAGGCTTTCCACAATGAAGGGTCATGTGATCCATTGGCATCCCGCGACGTTCATTTATCAAGATTATAATTACAACGTATTTTATACTAGCCGTTGGTTAGGTTTAATTTTCCCCGACAAGGTGGACCGACGACCTGGTGAAGGTCACGGGAAACCGCTGGATGCGGGAGGTGCAGCACCGGTCATCGTGGAGATCCTTGGGGGAGGCCTATGTCCAGCAGTGGACATCTTTCGGGTGAAATGATGATGATGATCATGACTACCTATCTGACCTCCACAAAACAGCAGTAGCTGGATATTAAGCCACGAACCTCTCACTCTGTTAAATCAAGGAACTAAGTTAATTGGATTAACAAGAAGTTGTTAATTCAGCGCAAATTGTAGGTATGGTTTATGTTTAATTTTTCTGAGAGCTTTGGCAGTCGAGGTATTACCATTTATCAACAATATATAAGAAAATATGCAAACAGAACGCCCCAACTAACTTACATCAAATTAATCAACATAGTTCTCTCGTGCTGGCATCTGTTTATTCTTCCAATTAAGATAAAAGCTGTTTTCTTGCGCTCCCTCTTAGGTACAACTTCCGGCCGCCACTTTAGCTTCAAGTTACTTCCGACACGCTGAAATGGCGTTCTTTAAATCTTGTTTACTTATATTTATTTTGGAAGTTCTTGAAGGGTTAATTTATGTTTTGTTATTTGATGTGTATAAATTCATTATTAGACTGTGTCATGTTGTTTCGTGCTGTCTCGTGCTCGGGGTCTTTGCATTTTACTGAGCGATTGTTGTTTTGAGTGGATGTGGTCCATGCTTATCTCTACCAATTGCGTGTATATTGGTGTTTTCGTGCGGCTTCTTTCCGCAATATAAATGTGTTTCCTTTCAGGTTCAGTAAAAAATCAATTTGTGTTAGAACACATCGAGCATTGGATTTCGAACGTAAAAAACCAATACTCCGTAATTTATAGCAAAATTAAAACAACATGTGTTATAATTATTACGCTTCGTGTTTTCAAAAACACACATCACTGTTCTTTATCTTCATTAAATCACTAGCACGTGTTACCACAAGAGGGATCGGGGTTCAATTCCCCGGTGGAGCATTTTTTTATCAAAACATTGTGGGTGGGACAGCTGATAGACAGGAAGGAAGTAGGTTGGTACAGACATGTCTATTATAAATGGCGAATATTTTTAAAATGCTTAAAAACATTTTAGGGGATTGAGCATATGCTTCCTTATTACGTTTTAAAAATACCGTCCAAGTGCCAGTTTCCGTACCATCATCGTAACTATAAGAAATGTAGTGATAACAGAAAAATATAATCTGTTTATAGGATCATTTCAACTACCTAGCTATCAAGGTTTATGAGTACAGACAGACAAACAGATAGACGGAGTGTAGTTGGAAAGTGTATCTAGTAAAAGTGTACCTTTGAGTACTTACGGATCTCTGAACACGTTAGGGAGTTATATAATTAAACCTTGTGAAAAAACTTAATGGTGATATCTATAAATATACCGAGACATGTAACATTACGCCTGCATACTTATGAAATGGTCGCATAATGAAAATAAGTATTTATATTTCATATAGTATCTCAAACTTCATGAGCATGTAAACAAATAATTATAAATGTTTTCTTTTTGATGTGAAACATAGGCGCACGTGAGACCGATTTCTGGCGTGGCGACGCATCGACTGTGCGTTTCTCTCTCACTCGATCCGGCGTTAAGCCATCTCTTTCGCTCCACTGAGCTCGGAATCGACTGTGCGTTTCTCTCTCACTCGATCCGGCGTTAAGCCATCTCTTTCGCTCCACTGAGCTCGGACTCGGATACCTATAGTGTATACTCTGTTTATTACAGTACTCATAACCTGTGTTTTTCTGGTAAATAAATCATTTTTCTGTTCTGATAATAAAATGTCTGACCGTGATAATTTAGAGAGTGGAAGTGATCAGCCTCCTGCAAAGAAAGCAAAATCACACTATGACACATTATCAAGTCATCAGTAAGTTAATTATATTTTTATAATTAAAGTATGCATTTATCTGTGCATTTAGCACGCGTATATTTGGTGTGTATTGAGCGCCAGTAAATGTAAAATCTACTCTCTAGGTAGATTAAAATTCACATAAATTTCATTGCATATCATGTTTTTAAATTAATTATTAATTTTAATTTCATTCTTATTGAAATTAATGCATTAAAACAATTGCTTAGAGAATAAATTTATTAAGACTGACAGAACTTTATTTTAAAATCAGCTGATGGCGTGCAGCGCACGAATCTTTTTCTTATTTGTTATTAATTTAAACTTTAAAAAATTAATTAATTTTTCTAATCATAATGGAGTTTATAGTGAAACATTCATTATTTATATTTATAATTTACGATCTTTAGTAGTATATTGAAATAACTAGCTAAGATTCTTGACAATAGATGCTGTATTTATTAGATATCTTAATAATGTTATGTCCAATACTTTCGTATCGTACTTCAGTTACCATCGACCAATTGTCACAGTAATACCGTTCTCAGAGGCAACATCGAATGTAACTATTACCGAAGTCACTGATTAAACTAATTGAGTAGTTTCGATTTAAAATAAATATGTAAATTTTTGTATTCAATGAAAATGAATGTTTATTTAATAAAAAATCATCGTTATCTAGAAAAAAAAATCGTTATATTTTTTATTTTATTTTATTGACATTTTTAGTTCCTACCACAATCTGTTCTTTTCTGCATACTACTTTTACGAAATAACGTCGATGTTTCACATCTACCAGGCGTCCCGTGACGGCTCCATTTTTTATTTCACTAATCAGCTTTCCCGACTTATCAGCTTCGGCTAGGATATACGTAGGTAACGTATAAGATATATTTAAGAATTATATCTACCAAAATAATACATTATATCTAAGATAAATTACCGGAATACAACCGGAAGAGGCCGTGAAACTCCATCTTTACAGCGTAATAAAACGTTTTAACAACATACGAGTAACTTACATGTCGAATTTCGCCTAAATTTTCCTTGGTCAGATTCATCATCACTCAAACTAGCTAAGGAAAGAAATTTGGTCCAAATCTGCCTTCAAATCCTGGAGCACAGGCGTAGAATAGAAAGCCTGTCGGTGTTCTATAGGATGTGTTTTGGAGAGTGTGCGAGGGCATTGCATGACTTAATTCCGCCAGCTCCGTTCCACCATCGGTCGTACAGGAAGTATCCCTATCCTTCTCCTTTTCATACTTACCCTTACGTTGTTGATACCACCATGATCGTTCGCACAGCCTCGCCTTTTATCTCGCGTACATCGAAGGATTGGAGCAATTTTTCTGCGGTGGTGTTTCCGTCTAACTACAATTTAAGTGTCTTTAAGGCTAGATTGAACTAGCGCGCTTTACCATCAACGATTGCATCACTGCTTATCATCAGGCGGGATTGCGGCACTAGTTCATAGTGAATAAAAAAAATGTTTTCTAGGACAGATGATAAGACAGATATTGGTGCCGAATCTCTTGTTCACAAACTGATTATAAGTTATCTTTTTCTTTTTAATTCATTAACAAAAGTATAGAAGATAACTTTTAAGTTTAATCCTGCCAAATTCCAAAGAAACTCCATGGACAGTTTAGACGCGATTATAAACATGGCGACCAAAAATACGCCAATTTACGTCTGGAGCGCACTAATTAACAGGTCTAAACTAACATATTATCTTCTGTCCTTTTCTTAACGAAATAGAAAGAAAATGATGCACGGAACTTAATTTTTTTTTAAATATTTATAAACTAGCGCTTGACCGCAATCCCACCTGATGGTAAGCAGTGATGCGATCGTTGATGGTAAAGCACACCAGTTTATTAAGAGCCTATTCACTCAGAAAAACTGAGCGAATAGGAAGGAAGACGGCAGTTGAGCGAGGTGATGCAATGTTAAACCCAACAACACGACCAACGATGCTGCGCCAAAGGGAGATTGATCTGAAGACCCTCCACGACCAAACTCCCAACACAACAACATTTGGCGCATCGTATCCGGCACACATCGCAACACAACTGTTCAGACCCGTCCTCCATACGGCTTCACCAGACATCTTGCCGGAACACGACAAACCGCTTGGCGGCAAGACTTTGTCTGGTGGGCGGTAACTTCTGTCGGCGGCCGATGTTATGGCCTACCACTGAGAAAATATTAATAATTTAGTCTGTTAACACGGGAATCAGGGCCTTTGTGAGAAAACCGGCATGTCTTAGAATTTAAAAACTCGAAGACATGTAACTTCTATCAGCCCGCATAGGACCTGGATTACACTCCCAGGAGTGGGAACATTACATCTCCAAGAAACTCCAAATTTACAACGAAATCAAACTTCCCAACAACATACCTTATGTACATATCGGATTTTCGCCTCACTTTTGCTCGGTCCGAATAAAACCTCGTTTAGATTCAGGTCCGGTATGAGGGCAGCCTCCGACTGAGTCACAGCATGACATCATCAGTTACTCATTGGTATACTGTTACTAAATATATTGCTATAGAATATGTATAGAATCTATGGTCACAGTAGGATTCTTAGCTGACTTTAGCCGTGATTTTTTTTGGTGGACCTTGTGAATGTGGATGTTCGCACTTAGAATAGAATAGAATAGAACAGAATACTCTTTATTATGTACACAATATAGGTTACAGAAACATAAATATATAGATTTTACAAAGGGTGCCTTAATGGGCGGTCTTATCTCTAAGAGCGATCTTTTTACAGACAACCTTTGGATGGAATACTAAAGGAAAGGAGAATTACATCTTAAAGAAAATTGATATTATTTATTTAATTACTTGAAATAATATAATCTTGAATATACCTTTAGTATAGGTATATATTACGTCTATGATAAAGCCGTAATTAATAATTAAATAAAATAATTACGTAGGTACTTACTTCATTTGAAGCTTTTATCTTTTGTTTTAGTTACAGTTTCGTGTTTTATTATTTTTGTGTTCAAATTTCTTTCTTCTATGTTTGCTTATAATACAATATTAATAATTACTTAGTGAATATTTGGTTATCTCAACGGTATACATAACTTATAATAAAACCTTCACAACCATTGAAAATAGGTATATAAAAACAGCAGTTTTGTCCCTTAAAGAGTTGCTTATCCGTTTCTATAATGTAACAATGTAAACGTTGTGAACCAGATTGATTGAAAACTGCGGAACAAATTGTAATCTATTGGTTACTCTATTTTAGGATATCAGACTGACCAATCTTTCCGGTTGTTGGTGTTATTGAACAAGCAGTCCGAACTGTCAATGAATCTTTTTTGAACTCGAATTTAATCTGATTCATGATATGCAATTGTTCACAGTCTTCCAAATATCCACGAATAGACTTTTTTAATTTGACACATATAAGTTCTATTCAGAAAAAATCTGGTAGTAGGTAATATGCTGAAGACAAACATAATATTCTTGAAACGGCCGCGGCTTATGAGTTGCTGCTGAACTACTGGCGCAGGAAAGCATCGTGAGGAAACCTGGATTTCCTAAAACAAAAAAATTCGAAGTTGTGAAATCTAATAAGCCGTTCTGGGTTTGCACAATCCCCTTTCACGGAGAGGAAGTATGTTCCCAAACTAGACGAATGAGGCACGTTCCTAAACTTCCTAACAGTCAACCGATTTCCTCCCATATAACAAAGAAACCCTCGTCATTGAGAGAGCTATTACATACACCATATTTATAAAAGTACTCTGCATCTGTGAGTGCTACTCGATGCATTTGAAAATGTTAACGTGTAAGCACAGCTTCAAAGACTATTAATAAGTCTGTAAAGCTGTGTTTACACGGTAACATTTTCCTGTACTATTTGGCGGTCATCGTTGCATAAGTTAGTAGCACAATGTTGCTTATTAAGCTTGCTGCTCCGTGTAACTCAAGTACATTCTTTACAACTCAACTCTTTTGTTTTCTGTCTAGATATTTCCTACGTAAAGTTTCTTGTTCTCTCGATTCACCTTCACGCATTGTCTGCCCGCGATATTTCTTCGTTTTCGCTTTACCTCATTTTTTATTATGCTCAGCTCCTAACTTGTATAGTCTTAGTTAAAATCAAATTCAAAAAGATTTCCTTGAAGCTGACGGGGAGTTCCAGAGATTAGCGTGATCAAAGAAACTTTTCATCTTTAGTATTAAAGACTTTACTTTAAATTATACACATTAAAATCCACCAAAATCACAGGGCAGAGTTACTTGTAGATCGCGTCCAACCAGTCTTTTTGGAAATCCTTGGGGAACGCCTATGTCCACAAGTGGACTTCCTGTTTCTGACATGATGACGTTGATGATAAAAATTTATGGTCTCAGTTTTATGGGTGAGAAATCATCTAATGCCTTCTCCCGTTCTTGGCGAAGCGGAACAAAATTTTTAACTGACTAAAACCTACCCGGGTTCCTTCATTTACCTGTACCATTGAGAAGTGACAATAGAAGATTCTTAATTAAAATGTAGGTATATACACATGTCTTGCCGCAGTATTTCTAGTAATACTATATTATACTTAACTAAGCACAAATGAATGTTGCTGTTCTTCGTATTACGAAGAACATTATAGTTGACCAATAATTCAGTTGGTCTGTATTCTATCCATTAAAATGTTTCCCTTATATGTGCACCTTTAGCATATTAGCATTCATGCAAGCTCAGTGTCGGTGTTTCTAAATATCATTACGTATGCTATGAATGTAAGTGTTCCTTTGAAGTATGATGGTAATGTGCTCATGTTTGCCGATGTACTGTCCGGAGTATCACTTTTGATTTTAGATTTAGCTTTGCATTTAGTTGTATTGTGAGTCAGATTTCCGTGTAGTTTGTCAGGTTTTGTATGTTTGGTGAAGTACGCAAGAACGGTTTTGTATTAGAACTTTTCCTGTTTCCGATGCAATATTTCGTTGAAAGATAATAATAGTGGTTTAAGAAAAACATTTTTTACACGAAGAATGAGGCATCCTTTCTCTAGTTGCATGTTAAGGTCGTAACAGTCAGTAACTTCGATAATTACACTTTTCTCTTATTTGAATTCTGCTCATTAAAATGCACATACGAACTTTATAACGAAAAAGAATGTAGCAGAAAAAAATTGGTTAACGTATTCCTCCCATTAAAAAAAGACTTCAAAAGTTCCGTGTGTGTTAACTATCTAACTGAATATCATAGTAACCAAAACACTAGTTCTCGCAGGCCTTGCGAATTAAAATTTGGCGTGGCCTTCTTTCGTGCTCGTATGTAGAACGAACAGTTTGGCGATCAAAATTCCGTTTGTTATAATCTAAAACTGGTTTTACCGCTTATAATATCGAACTTACTGGAAGCTGCTACTATTGGAAAATTATCCTTCAAGTAGAGACTAGACTAAATTAGCCTTTCAGAGGGAAAGGTTAATCTAGGTAGGATGGAGAGAGAGAGCGGTATACACCATGATGGCTCACTGCCGGTTGGTAGATGACAGATGTCTGGATGTCACATGCGTCTGATTTGTAGGTTCAAAGATAATGTTATCACTATAAAGTATATAATTCAGAACTTCCGATTCCGACAGCCTCCGTGGCGTAACGTTAGCGAATTCGACCGCTGCGCAAGGAGGCGCGGGTTCTATCCCTGCGCAGTGCAAATATTTGTATGCAAGAATATGAATATTTGCACTGGTCTGGTCGTGTCTCGGAAAGGACTTTAAGCCGTTGGTCCCGGTTGCCACACGAGCATCTAGTGGATTGTTAGAGCCCTCAAAAGTCAAACAATGAATTGGTCTAACTGCAATGCTTCGACATTGTCTTCGGGTTGTGGAAGTCAGACGGCAGTCGCTTCTCGGAAAATATCGAAGTTTAACCAATTATTTATTTATTAGATATCTTAATAATGTTATGTCCAATACTTTCGTATCGTACTTCAGTTACCATCGACCAATTGTCACAGTAATACCGTTCTCAGAGGCAACATCGAATGTAACTATTACCGAAGTCACTGATTAAACTAATTGAGTAGTTTCGATTTAAAATAAATATGTAAATTTTTGTATTCAATGAAAATGAATGTTTATTTAATAAAAAATCATCGTTATCTAGAAAAAAAAATCGTTATATTTTTTATTTTATTTTATTGACATTTTTAGTTCCTACCACAATCTGTTCTTTTCTGCATACTACTTTTACGAAATAACGTCGATGTTTCACATCTACCAGGCGTCCCGTGACGGCTCCATTTTTTATTTCACTAATCAGCTTTCCCGACTTATCAGCTTCGGCTAGGATATACGTAGGTAACGTATAAGATATATTTAAGAATTATATCTACCAAAATAATACATTATATCTAAGATAAATTACCGGAATACAACCGGAAGAGGCCGTGAAACTCCATCTTTACAGCGTAATAAAACGTTTTAACAACATACGAGTAACTTACATGTCGAATTTCGCCTAAATTTTCCTTGGTCAGATTCATCATCACTCAAACTAGCTAAGGAAAGAAATTTGGTCCAAATCTGCCTTCAAATCCTGGAGCACAGGCGTAGAATAGAAAGCCTGTCGGTGTTCTATAGGATGTGTTTTGGAGAGTGTGCGAGGGCATTGCATGACTTAATTCCGCCAGCTCCGTTCCACCATCGGTCGTACAGGAAGTATCCCTATCCTTCTCCTTTTCATACTTACCCTTACGTTGTTGATACCACCATGATCGTTCGCACAGCCTCGCCTTTTATCTCGCGTACATCGAAGGATTGGAGCAATTTTTCTGCGGTGGTGTTTCCGTCTAACTACAATTTAAGTGTCTTTAAGGCTAGATTGAACTAGCGCGCTTTACCATCAACGATTGCATCACTGCTTATCATCAGGCGGGATTGCGGCACTAGTTCATAGTGAATAAAAAAAATGTTTTCTAGGACAGATGATAAGACAGATATTGGTGCCGAATCTCTTGTTCACAAACTGATTATAAGTTATCTTTTTCTTTTTAATTCATTAACAAAAGTATAGAAGATAACTTTTAAGTTTAATCCTGCCAAATTCCAAAGAAACTCCATGGACAGTTTAGACGCGATTATAAACATGGCGACCAAAAATACGCCAATTTACGTCTGGAGCGCACTAATTAACAGGTCTAAACTAACATATTATCTTCTGTCCTTTTCTTAACGAAATAGAAAGAAAATGATGCACGGAACTTAATTTTTTTTTAAATATTTATAAACTAGCGCTTGACCGCAATCCCACCTGATGGTAAGCAGTGATGCGATCGTTGATGGTAAAGCACACCAGTTTATTAAGAGCCTATTCACTCAGAAAAACTGAGCGAATAGGAAGGAAGACGGCAGTTGAGCGAGGTGATGCAATGTTAAACCCAACAACACGACCAACGATGCTGCGCCAAAGGGAGATTGATCTGAAGACCCTCCACGACCAAACTCCCAACACAACAACATTTGGCGCATCGTATCCGGCACACATCGCAACACAACTGTTCAGACCCGTCCTCCATACGGCTTCACCAGACATCTTGCCGGAACACGACAAACCGCTTGGCGGCAAGACTTTGTCTGGTGGGCGGTAACTTCTGTCGGCGGCCGATGTTATGGCCTACCACTGAGAAAATATTAATAATTTAGTCTGTTAACACGGGAATCAGGGCCTTTGTGAGAAAACCGGCATGTCTTAGAATTTAAAAACTCGAAGACATGTAACTTCTATCAGCCCGCATAGGACCTGGATTACACTCCCAGGAGTGGGAACATTACATCTCCAAGAAACTCCAAATTTACAACGAAATCAAACTTCCCAACAACATACCTTATGTACATATCGGATTTTCGCCTCACTTTTGCTCGGTCCGAATAAAACCTCGTTTAGATTCAGGTCCGGTATGAGGGCAGCCTCCGACTGAGTCACAGCATGACATCATCAGTTACTCATTGGTATACTGTTACTAAATATATTGCTATAGAATATGTATAGAATCTATGGTCACAGCCTTAAGGAGTGGCCGAGAAAGTCTACAGTAGGATTCTTAGCTGACTTTAGCCGTGATTTTTTTTGGTGGACCTTGTGAATGTGGATGTTCGCACTTAGAATAGAATAGAATAGAACAGAATACTCTTTATTATGTACACAATATAGGTTACAGAAACATAAATATATAGATTTTACAAAGGGTGCCTTAATGGGCGGTCTTATCTCTAAGAGCGATCTTTTTACAGACAACCTTTGGATGGAATACTAAAGGAAAGGAGAATTACATCTTAAAGAAAATTGATATTATTTATTTAATTACTTGAAATAATATAATCTTGAATATACCTTTAGTATAGGTATATATTACGTCTATGATAAAGCCGTAATTAATAATTAAATAAAATAATTACGTAGGTACTTACTTCATTTGAAGCTTTTATCTTTTGTTTTAGTTACAGTTTCGTGTTTTATTATTTTTGTGTTCAAATTTCTTTCTTCTATGTTTGCTTATAATACAATATTAATAATTACTTAGTGAATATTTGGTTATCTCAACGGTATACATAACTTATAATAAAACCTTCACAACCATTGAAAATAGGTATATAAAAACAGCAGTTTTGTCCCTTAAAGAGTTGCTTATCCGTTTCTATAATGTAACAATGTAAACGTTGTGAACCAGATTGATTGAAAACTGCGGAACAAATTGTAATCTATTGGTTACTCTATTTTAGGATATCAGACTGACCAATCTTTCCGGTTGTTGGTGTTATTGAACAAGCAGTCCGAACTGTCAATGAATCTTTTTTGAACTCGAATTTAATCTGATTCATGATATGCAATTGTTCACAGTCTTCCAAATATCCACGAATAGACTTTTTTAATTTGACACATATAAGTTCTATTCAGAAAAAATCTGGTAGTAGGTAATATGCTGAAGACAAACATAATATTCTTGAAACGGCCGCGGCTTATGAGTTGCTGCTGAACTACTGGCGCAGGAAAGCATCGTGAGGAAACCTGGATTTCCTAAAACAAAAAAATTCGAAGTTGTGAAATCTAATAAGCCGTTCTGGGTTTGCACAATCCCCTTTCACGGAGAGGAAGTATGTTCCCAAACTAGACGAATGAGGCACGTTCCTAAACTTCCTAACAGTCAACCGATTTCCTCCCATATAACAAAGAAACCCTCGTCATTGAGAGAGCTATTACATACACCATATTTATAAAAGTACTCTGCATCTGTGAGTGCTACTCGATGCATTTGAAAATGTTAACGTGTAAGCACAGCTTCAAAGACTATTAATAAGTCTGTAAAGCTGTGTTTACACGGTAACATTTTCCTGTACTATTTGGCGGTCATCGTTGCATAAGTTAGTAGCACAATGTTGCTTATTAAGCTTGCTGCTCCGTGTAACTCAAGTACATTCTTTACAACTCAACTCTTTTGTTTTCTGTCTAGATATTTCCTACGTAAAGTTTCTTGTTCTCTCGATTCACCTTCACGCATTGTCTGCCCGCGATATTTCTTCGTTTTCGCTTTACCTCATTTTTTATTATGCTCAGCTCCTAACTTGTATAGTCTTAGTTAAAATCAAATTCAAAAAGATTTCCTTGAAGCTGACGGGGAGTTCCAGAGATTAGCGTGATCAAAGAAACTTTTCATCTTTAGTATTAAAGACTTTACTTTAAATTATACACATTAAAATCCACCAAAATCACAGGGCAGAGTTACTTGTAGATCGCGTCCAACCAGTCTTTTTGGAAATCCTTGGGGAACGCCTATGTCCACAAGTGGACTTCCTGTTTCTGACATGATGACGTTGATGATAAAAATTTATGGTCTCAGTTTTATGGGTGAGAAATCATCTAATGCCTTCTCCCGTTCTTGGCGAAGCGGAACAAAATTTTTAACTGACTAAAACCTACCCGGGTTCCTTCATTTACCTGTACCATTGAGAAGTGACAATAGAAGATTCTTAATTAAAATGTAGGTATATACACATGTCTTGCCGCAGTATTTCTAGTAATACTATATTATACTTAACTAAGCACAAATGAATGTTGCTGTTCTTCGTATTACGAAGAACATTATAGTTGACCAATAATTCAGTTGGTCTGTATTCTATCCATTAAAATGTTTCCCTTATATGTGCACCTTTAGCATATTAGCATTCATGCAAGCTCAGTGTCGGTGTTTCTAAATATCATTACGTATGCTATGAATGTAAGTGTTCCTTTGAAGTATGATGGTAATGTGCTCATGTTTGCCGATGTACTGTCCGGAGTATCACTTTTGATTTTAGATTTAGCTTTGCATTTAGTTGTATTGTGAGTCAGATTTCCGTGTAGTTTGTCAGGTTTTGTATGTTTGGTGAAGTACGCAAGAACGGTTTTGTATTAGAACTTTTCCTGTTTCCGATGCAATATTTCGTTGAAAGATAATAATAGTGGTTTAAGAAAAACATTTTTTACACGAAGAATGAGGCATCCTTTCTCTAGTTGCATGTTAAGGTCGTAACAGTCAGTAACTTCGATAATTACACTTTTCTCTTATTTGAATTCTGCTCATTAAAATGCACATACGAACTTTATAACGAAAAAGAATGTAGCAGAAAAAAATTGGTTAACGTATTCCTCCCATTAAAAAAAGACTTCAAAAGTTCCGTGTGTGTTAACTATCTAACTGAATATCATAGTAACCAAAACACTAGTTCTCGCAGGCCTTGCGAATTAAAATTTGGCGTGGCCTTCTTTCGTGCTCGTATGTAGAACGAACAGTTTGGCGATCAAAATTCCGTTTGTTATAATCTAAAACTGGTTTTACCGCTTATAATATCGAACTTACTGGAAGCTGCTACTATTGGAAAATTATCCTTCAAGTAGAGACTAGACTAAATTAGCCTTTCAGAGGGAAAGGTTAATCTAGGTAGGATGGAGAGAGAGAGCGGTATACACCATGATGGCTCACTGCCGGTTGGTAGATGACAGATGTCTGGATGTCACATGCGTCTGATTTGTAGGTTCAAAGATAATGTTATCACTATAAAGTATATAATTCAGAACTTCCGATTCCGACAGCCTCCGTGGCGTAACGTTAGCGAATTCGACCGCTGCGCAAGGAGGCGCGGGTTCTATCCCTGCGCAGTGCAAATATTTGTATGCAAGAATATGAATATTTGCACTGGTCTGGTCGTGTCTCGGAAAGGACTTTAAGCCGTTGGTCCCGGTTGCCACACGAGCATCTAGTGGATTGTTAGAGCCCTCAAAAGTCAAACAATGAATTGGTCTAACTGCAATGCTTCGACATTGTCTTCGGGTTGTGGAAGTCAGACGGCAGTCGCTTCTCGGAAAATATCGAAGTTTAACCAAAACCTTTCGAAAACGAAACAAGGTTCAAATAAGGAAACCACGAAGTAAAACGGGTAATTTATGACAAAACCGCAGAATTATGTACAAGTTACAGAACCAATGAACATAAAAAGCAAAACTTATCGATTGCCTGAAACAATGTACGAACAAGCAATCTGCCTCTACATTATTGAGAAAAGTAAACCTAACAACTTATTGTACTTCGTAATAGCAGTAGATTAAAAATTAAAAATTATATACTTTATAGTCATCAGCGTTAAACCCAGTCCCATCCGAAGCTTTTTTTCTGCTTCAGCGTCTGGGGTCCGCTTTACCAGTCTAACTGCTGATTTTGGCTACACATGATAACATGATATTAACATACAGACCATTGTCTGTATGTTAATATCATGTTTTGTGCTTCGGCAGTAATAGTGACTGGTTTGCAATCATTCAGGTTGATATTATATGCAGTTGGTATGTTGATTGTAGATATCTAAATCTATTATCCTAATGTCCTCAATGACATTAGATCGTGTTGATAGCTAACTTTCTATTTGTTCGTGATAGGTTACTTGGGAATCATGACTGTTGTGTATTTGATCATTTGTCTCCGAATAAATTTTGAAAGTAGGGCAAGCATCTTTGATGTCCATGCAATAATATCTGAGGTCATAGCCGAGGAAAGCTTTTTGCTAAGTCTTCGAAAGCACTAGAAGATTTTGCAGATTGACCTAGCGTTACACTTTTTAAGTAGTTTTGGTTCAACATATGTTTCAAAAGGTTTTTTCAGATTCCATTTAAGAAAAAAATAAATAACGCACATCCCTAACTCAGCAACATATTTGTCACTCGTTACTGATGAATTTGTCGCCAAATATAAGTACGTAAATTATTAAAAGACAAACTATAGCAGAAGTCACATTGTGAAAAAAAATTACAGTAAATATAATTTAGATTTTTTTTTCCCTATTTTGTAATGGAAAGTGTCACAGTTTGTAAAAGTCTTTGAATAATATTGACAATAGCATTTTTCTTTGTTTTCTTGGTAATTGCACATTGTAAAGTCTTTCAAACAACAAATAATTTTTGTTAAGGGAGGAAATAACTTGCCAAGTTTCTTACACGCTTTTCGGCTTTCATGAAAAAGTTGATTTAGATTTGAAAAGATACATACATAGGTACTTAAACTTACGTAATGCAAATTTTGTTTTGTTATTTAATATAATAATAATAATATTTTAGAATAAGATACTCTTTGTTACTGAAATAAGAAATGTAAGTAGCCCGTCGTTAACGGCTAAATCTACCTTTTTGGCCCGACTCTTCAAAAGGTTGAACAGCCTTGCTTTACATCATAATAATATTTAGTCACACTGACCACATTCAGTAAAAAACGTTATTTTATTATGTTTTGTAATTAGTGTAAAGCAATCATAAAATGATTTGATTATAACAAAATACGTGACATTAAATGTTGTACATACTAAAAATATCTTTATGAATTTGTTCATGTTGCTTCATTTCCATTTGTAACGTTAGTTTTTATTGTCATTGGATTATATTGATGACTTCGAAATTGCTGGTTTGTTTTGTAATTTTAATATCTATGCACGTGTGTAATTTTGTCGTTTATAGTCTAGTAACTGTTCTAGTAAATCGGTTTATGTCTGCCCCGATGTTAATGTTATGTACACTGTCTGTATCTTTTTCATCCACATTCGTTCAGTAGTTTTTGCATATTAGAGTCACATTCATACATCTTCACAAACGCATTTATAATATTATATTAGTAGGAGTCGGTTTTTCTATTTTCAACTGTCCTTTTATTTTTGCGGGTTTTTATGTCTTAGTCCATACAATCTAGGATAAATGACACCGATCACCTTCTTCAGTAAGTAAACTAAATTGAAGTGTCTCTTATTCTTTTTATTTCATAAAGAAAAGGACAGAAAATAAATATTACTTTACGTCTGGTACTCGGAAACATTTATTCAGTTTAGACGTGATTTAAAACATAATTATGTACTAAAAACATGTCAATTTACGTCTTGCGCTGACGAATTCGACAGGACTAAATTAATTCTATATTCAGTCCTTTTCTTAGAGCTGTCATTGTATATGTTAGGTATTGTTATATGTTGTTGTTATATGTTAGGTGTTGTTGTTGTGTGTGTCTTTTTCTTTTTAGGCTGGCGGGCGGTGCTGTCGATCTTAATGAATCCATTTTGTGTTGACTTGCCCAACTGTCGTTGTACTAGTAACGTTCGTTCTTGCCACCGTCCATTATGCCATTGGGCCACACAAGTTTTGAGAGGACTGAAGTAATTATATATTGAAATTAATTCCAATAATCCCAACCAATATTTCTCACTCTGATTTCTCAATGTCCCATCACTGTCAGAACAAAGTAGGTACCTAGTAATTGCAGCCATATGAAATGATAATTACGAATAATAGTATTGCAAAACTGAAGTAGCTCGCTTATTGGCTGAGTAATATTATAATACCTTTAATGTAACGTATGTGCAAGGTTTTTTACTCAAGGTTTGCGAATGACGTAAACGCTTTTTTTTAAGTTCGTAAATCTTAATGGATTGGGTAGAACCTCTAAATATTGTTTGCATAGCTGTGTAAGAAATTATTGGAGTATTTTTTACTTAATTATTCTGTTGATTGCCTTATATTTCCTGGTTTTATTTTGCTTTTTGGTCTTATTTTGTATGTCTCTTGCTAATCTACTTAATTGGTTTCTTTTTCATTGTTTCTGTTAGGTATTAACTGGAGTAGTAATAGTTTTCATTCATGGTCACCCAACCCTTTCCCATCTAAGTTCGGTCTGCTTCCAAACTTAATCGGCTACGGCTCAATTTATTATACGAATACAGTAAGATTAAAAAACTCAGTCATATATTGGATAAATTCCAAATATAAGTGAACCCCAAATCAACTTAGTGATGAATTGGTAAGCAACATAAGTTGAGATCATTGTGATGGAGGCTTTTGTTTTGCCCCTTAGATTCACGAGTGTGGTCACGATTCTGTGTGTATGAGGTCATACACATCCGTGTGGAACTGTAGGCACAAAGTCAAGAGCTACGAATGAATCAGAGAAGATATTATGTTAGTATGAGCGGAAGAAATCTTGAAGGATAAGTTACTTGTGAGTAAAGTGAAGAACTCTTATAGAATAGAATAGAATACTCTTTATATGTACATTATATAAATTACAGAAAATAAATATAAAGATTTTACAAAGGGTGTCACAATGGGCGGTCTTATCTCAAAGAGCGATCTTTTACAGACAACCTTTGTATGTAATACTAAGGGGAAGGACAGAGAAATAATGTAGGTAGCCTACAGTGTACTATTTACATAGAATATACAATAAATATGGTGTATCTTTGTAGTTGAAATAAATATATACATCAGCTAATTAATAAACACAATACAAGAGCAAATAAAATATATTGATATGTTTAAAGAGAGAGGAAGTGTTTTTTTATATCATAGTTTTAAAAGTGGACAGAGTACCCTTATATGTAGATAAGTAAAAAGGTAAATATAAATTAACTGAGCCGTAATATACAAAGATTCTTCATCGAAATCACGTCAATTACTAGGCTATTCCCTCAATCATGACTTAAATTCGTTTTTTTCTTTATTTGTGTCAGTGAGAATTGCGGCTCTGGGCTTGTGAAACATTTAGGGCAGGTAAACCAAATAAAATTAGACGAAAGAACAGAATTGGGATATGGGCAGAAGGATGACAACTATTGGCATTTTCTCAACAAATATGATTTATTACTTACTGTAGAGTAGTTACTTTAGAGACTGTACCATATTTGGTGCTACCGTGCAAGTTCCGCAAGATTTGTCTAATAGTGAATAGTATAAATGATGAGATAAACATGAAATATTCAAGTTTAGAAGAGATTAGGCTATGATTATGATTTAAAATACATAATATTTTTATACTTATAGGAATGTTTATGGAAGAAAATGAGATAACTGTTTTTTGATTATTTTCCCCTGGTACCTCTGAGGACTTGTGGAATCCTCCACAGTGTCTACATTACTGGAGCAACAATTCATTTGATTAAAAAATATATAATTACGCTTTCTTTTATTATGTACAATCACACTCCACCACATCCACTTATTTTCGAAAATTTATCCATTCATTTTTATCTCCCTGTTTATTGGCGTTTGTTCAAAAAGTAAATTTAATGTTCATTGCATCCTGTTATTTCTAATAGGGTATTTTAGTCTAGATAAGAAAAAAATTAAAAGTGTATTACAATGATTGTTTAGAGGAAAAGCAATCGGAAAATGTTAGTTTCACTTCATATGGTACATAATTTTATTTTTTATTGCAGTTTAAAGTTTTTAGGTTTTTTTATCTGTTTTTAAACACTACGAAATGTTGCCGCCATGATAATGACGTCTATAAGGTAGTAAACAAAAGTGTCAGCTGTCAATGTCAACTTGGTACTACAAACGTATATACTGACTTAATTTCATTTTACATTCTTAAAGAATAACTATAATAATTCAACATCATGGAAGTGGGTTACGTTAAAGGTGACACCACAAATTTACCAAGAATAGACTCTCTGATGGTCGGTAAATTTTTTGCTGTAAATCCCGACTTCTGTTCCGCTGAGTTACGGAATGTGAAAACATCCATGTAAGTTATATGAACCTTTTATATATCTTTGTTACATTAAAAAATCTATTTTATTGTGATAAAAGGTTTAAATTTCGTACATTGTTTTCAGATCCGGAAGGGAGACTTATGGCGATGACGCTATAGGTTACGTACAGCTGAAGAGGGAACAAAATGTTTGCACTGTAAATGTACAGTTTGCCCTGAACACAAAGTACGAAGTAAGCCGTATGCAGCTACACTCGTAGTGGATGAACAGGAAGAAGTGGTGATAAGTGTTAAATGTCATGATTGTCCTGCATCAGCAGGTGGTTGTAAACATGGAGTTGCGTTTTTGATGTGGTTGCACCGCCGAAGTGAAGACCCTTCCTGCACATCTGTAGAATGTTATTGGAAAAAGTCCAATCTTGCGAAAGTTGGAACATCAATTAAAATATTAAGTGCAAGAGAAATGGCAAAACGGAAACCAAAAGTATTTGCACCAGACAGCGGGTTGATGAATGAGTTTGTTAAAGAATGTAAGATAAGAAAAATAGATAATTGTCAGTTCATTAAGCATGAACCTGACTATTGTGATACAGATACGAATCTATCATTACATAAAATGATGATGACATACAACGATGAGAATTGTGATAGATTTCAGTCAAAAATCTTAAAAGAATGCAGTAATACAAATATAAAACATGCAGAAAGAGCTACTAGAGGTCAGAATACCAGTAACTTGTGGCATGAACTCAGATATGGAAGGATAACAGCTTCTAGGTGTTATGAAGTTAGTCGTTGTAAAACAACTGATGGAACCTTGGTTGCTGTAATTCTCGGTGCAAAGACTCCAGAAACATCGGCTATAATTAGAGGAAGAAAATTAGAAGATCATGTGAGAAAAGTTGTTGAGAATAAATTGGGAATAAAAATTCAAATGTGTGGTTTGTACATATCAGAGACATTCCCAATGATAGCTGCATCACCAGATGGAAGATATCAAAATACAACATTCGAAATCAAGTGCCCTGTTAGTGCCAAAACGTCAGAAAATTATATTGACAAGGAAGGCAGAATAAAAGAAAAGTATTTTGCCCAGGTACAAATACAAATGTATTGTGCTCACACCACTGAAAGTTATTTTTGTGTCGCCAATAGTGACTTTACAAAAAACAATGAAGTTACACTTCTTAAAGTTGAATATGACCAACAGTATGTTATGAGTCTTTTAGACAGTGTTGTTGCTTTTTGGAAAAATAATATTTTTTCAGTTTTGTCCAAAAGTGTAACAACAAATTCTATATAAAATAAAATGATTATAAATTTAAATATCTTTTTCATTCATAACCTTTCAAATGTATAGAATTGAAACACAATAGATTTTCTGTTTTTATTTTGAGATAGGCAGACTTTCAATCTCCACTCTCAGAGTAATTTATTCCATGTGCCAAATTAAAAACAGTATTTTTTAGAAGTGCTAGAATATCATAAAATTTCAGTAGTTTTCAGAAAAAGCTCTAAAAGGTCCAATTGCATTGAATTGCATACCTAGTTGCATCATAAGCACAATTTTTTTTCATCAGGCTAGCATGCAATAAAATATTATCATTATCAGAGCATTTTCCTGTTATCATCATTTATTTATTGTCCGCCAACAACCTGACCTCATTCCTTCTTGGGTAAAATTACATAGTACATACAAAGTAAATTAAATAATACAATATTATATTTTTGCAACTATTTATTTAATTAAAGAATCTTGTAGATTAATTAATGCACATGCTGTTTTAATACATAAATCCAAAATGCCAATTAAATTAGTATTTACAACTGTATGCATTTTTAAAATGCTAAATTCACGCAGTCTTCTAATTACTCTTTCAATATGGATTCTAAGACTGGCAATTTGCTTGGTCTGCTTTACTTCTTTTTTAGATAATTTCATCCCGGTATGAACACTTGGTGGCCTTAGTAGGAAAAATCCTTTTTGAGACAAGAATGATTCAACATTTTTAAAACCTCTATCAGCTAAAATATATGAACCTGGATTCAAGCTTTCCAAAAACAAACTTTCTTCTAACAGGCTTACATCACTAATTCTTCCTGCATAGCCATTTGACACAAAGTTTACGAGTCCATCAGGAGTACATGAGACAAGGTATTTAATGGTATTTGTTTTCTTATATTCTGACCAGGTCAATGCTTGATGCATAGCCTTTGAAGGTTTTTGGATTTCTATTTCCAAGCAATCAATGATACATGTCACCTGGTTATATCTGTGTCGAAAAGCTATAGGTAAATTTTTTTTTTAGATGTACTTGAAAATTGTTTGACAAATGGTGAAAGGACTTTAACAATACCTGGCATGTTGTTATTAAATATATTACTCGCTTGAGTCACAGATAAATCAAAATCATCTGATAATTGTGAGAAAGTCCTATTTAACTTAATTTTCATTAAACATAATAAAATATTTGGCACATTGATATCTGTATGCTTTTTAAATAAATCAATGATAAAATATAGATGCTTATTAATACCTATGTAAAGTTTAGGCTTATCAATTATTTTACTTAATGTACTTTGCAAATTTATTTTTTGAAGTTTTTTATGTTCATCTTGTAAGCTGCTGTCTGAAGTAGTTTTGGACATGCTTGTTTTAGATGGAGAATAGTCTTGTTCAACTGTTGACCCAGCTACTGATGGTGTACATGATGTATCACTGTCACAGTCTTCTTCTATAAAACTTAATTTTCTTGAAGCAGGTGGCTGAGATGTCGATGGTTTTATAATTTTTAGCCAAAGATTTTAAAGGTGATGTAGCAGTTGAGACATTTAATTTAATTGGCGAAGTTATTTTATCTCTACTTTGTACATTGGTTTGAACCTGTCTACTTCTGATATGTGCCCTTTGGCAAACCTGAATTGCTTTATGTTTCTGGCTCGGCACTACTTGAATGGCTTTGTGTTCCTGCATTTGGTTAATTTGAGTCGCTTTGTGTTCCTGTTTTTTGAGAACTTGAGAGGGTCCACCCATTTCTGTTTGCAAACCTGAAATAAATGCAATATAATTTTTATTAACAAGAGAACATAAATTAATCTGTGATCCATATCTATTATTTATATGTATAAGAAAATGTTGTGAATGTTTGTGCCATTAATATTCACTACAGATCTTCTTTTATAAATATAATTTACTGTTAATTTTAGTATGTGTACACAATGATTTTTTTAAACAATAACAAAGTATAATAATAAACAGTTACCTTCTGCATAAGATGACACTTCATTATTCTCTGCTTCTTTATAATCATGATAAGAATCCTGAGGTAATTCTACTCTTTGCTTCAGTAGGATGTGATTCTTCTAAAATCTTTTGTTTTCTATTCCAAGCAAATCTGGAGGGTATGCAATTAGGTTTCATTTTAATCCTTTTTACTGAACCCATTATTTTATACTTTACATAGTTTTCCATGTCATGTTCCAACTGAAACGTGAGAAAAATAAGTTATTAGCATCTTTCATCATCATATTCATAGATTTTATAACCTCTAAATATTATCCACATTTCCCAAAGTATTGATTCTTGAAGTAGTTAACCTATCATTAAAGAGTATATTTCATTAGATAGGTAATGTTAATACAGTTACTTACATTAAAGTGATCTTCACAAAAGTATAAACGAGATTTATTTGATAACAGTCCGGGATCTCGTCTCGCAACTTTTAACCAAGTGTTTCTCATATTTATATCCACTGGTACCTGAATCCACAATTTGTCTGGTGTTTTTACACTAGTGTTCTGACATTCAGAAACAACACACCAACGATACGGAGCATACCTAATTACTCATTATTATTTTTTTAAATAAAACAAAAGTGTATTACTGACAGCTGTAGTTTGTTTACTGCCGTAAAGACGTCATGACCAGAGAACAATCATGGCGTCCGCTGTGTGCCGCGTTTTCGCGAAATACGCGCGAAATTTGAAATTATGATAAAATAATTAATTTTTAATCGTACATAACGTGAGAAAAAAAAATATTTTTAATTTTTTAGAGGTAGGTATATAAGGACTAAAGAATTTATTTAAGATATATTTCAAAAATGCATGTAATACCCTATTTAGTTCTGTCATATTAAGATACTCCTTAGAAATATATGTGTGTTAGAGTTAATTCCAGTCGCATCCGAAGGTTTTTCAGCTTTGGAGTCTGGGGTCCTGGGGGCTTTAGCAGTGTAACTGCTGATTTTGGCTAAACTTAGATATATTCCGTGAAGCGACTGCCGTATGACCTCCACAACCCAAAGGCGATATCGAAGCATTGCAGTTAGACCAATTGTTGGACTTTTGAGGGCTCCAACAACCCGTAACGACTGTCATTAGATGTTCGTATGGCAACCGGGCCGGACCAACGGCTTAACGTGCTTTCCGAGGCACGACCAAACCATGCAAGTTTATAACATTTCAAGTATAAGCACGTAACTCAGGCGATGATAAATTTGACAGGACTTAACAACTAATATTTATCTCTTTTCCCTTAAAGATATAGAGAAAAAAATGCACTAAATTTTAATTTAGTTTAGTTTGTGAACAACCAGCGCCATTGTTAACCTCGCACAGCTGAGCAATGAAGGTAAACCCGATCATGAACAGGTTTCATAACTTTATGACTAATCTAAGAGCTTGAGTAAACAAATGTGAATGCAAAAAGGATCTCAAGCGTCTTCAACCAAACATGATGTCATCATTGGAAAATACTTCTTAAGCAAGATGGATTTACTGTTATTTTCATATGGTCATTTAGGTGAGGCTAAAAGAATGAGAAAATACTCTCATATAAGGCTTGGTCAACTTTTATAAATCCGCTTTATATGTTATTCAGCTTGTTTGTCTTTGTTATTCAGCTTTGTATGTATATTGCAAGCAACTTTATCCTTTTCTTGACTTTGTTTTCAAGAGAAAGAGTCATACAGATCATCATACAATATATTTATGACATTAATTTTTAGATTTTCAACTCTTGGCGTTAAGATGAATGTTGAATATCAATCTGTGCTTATTATTAGACAGTAAGTAGATTTCGTCGCTCAGTATTAGTGAAAGCGGTCAATATTCTGTACCACAGCAGACAACCACAGGATAAAGCCATTCACACGGAATAAGAGCCTTTCTGCCACTTTCCGTTAGTGTCCGAGTGTTGGGGTCTTTGAACAGCAGTCCAATTCTGAAACCAACTCATCGTGATAAATTATATAAAGCTGTTTTAACGAATGCTAAGGGAATGCTACTGACAGCTCACTCTAAGCTTCATTCAATTTTACACGGTATGATTTTTACAGTATCGATTGGCACTTCTTCAGAAAGAGTCCACATCAAATACCAACCACAAGCTCCTTCTGGGCTGTACCGATAAGGGTTGACATCTCAAAAGACCAGCCCAGTTCTTCTTCGTCATGTCGGAGCACGACAGTATTTTAAATCTTGTTTCCCAAAACTTTGTCACTTCCAATGAAGACTGATTAAGGGGCCCTAATCTGCTGTTTTTATAAATATGTTATTCCGACACGGTTCCATTGTCATTGTACTAAAAGTTCGTAATATGCTAAAATCATAACGATCGATCAATTATCGGTCAGTCGTCTCGTAATGAAATGGTGATAGAATGGCATTGACGTATTGCCATTATTATAAAATTCGTTAGTAGAAATGATTTTCTAAAAACTGATAATCAGTTTGAACATTTATTAATTTGGAGTGAAGTGTGGGACTGATCACTGGTCATAATGACGCCATTTTGTTAATATTCTCACAATCGATCATTATGAGATCACTGACCGACCATTCTGACACTATTATAATAGCAGACTAGGGCCCCAGTTCTCGTTACCACAATATAACAGGGCATCCCAAATTTTGCGTGCCAAACCGTATAATAGACAGAATAATACGGTCGGCTAAAATCGAAAGTTTAATCCTTACGTCTCACGCGATCTTGTACTAGTTTCTTTCGTCCATTTGTGCACATTACCACAAAATAAATTGAAACAGAAAGTCAACTTTGTATTACGAACGATGACACACGCACACATGTACACATGTCACGTAGGTATAGACAGTGCAAGCGTACATACTGCTGGCATTCGGTTGAGGTAGTCTGAGATCGCTGTACGTAACTGTTTATACGGCGCCATAGGCCATCAGGCGCAAAGGCTAATGTCGAAGTTCTAACAACCACATGGCTCGATCAATCAGCAGGGTAATTGCGTAACATACTGTCAGTAGCAATGGGTTTCATTATGACAGTTCAACAACATTCATTGCGTTATTTACGTTGTTGAGCAGACACACTTTCCGAACATATGGAGCAATGGATTAGCAATTGGCTTCAGAACGATTACAATTTACAATTGATATTAATAGAGTGTTACGCAATTTTGGTGCATATTTCATATTTGGTTCGGCTCTTGCCCTGTTCGGTCCTAAGATGGGTGAATGAGATTTTTACATACCAGGCCCCTCTGAGACTCGGAAAACATGTTAAGCAATTGGCCTCGGCATCGAGTAAGAATCGGAAGCCGATCCTAAAATAGTTGGAAAAATAGTAAACAGATTGATTTATAAACGAGCGAAACCACACACACATAGGTACATACGCTTCATATATTATTATATATTAAGTATTTTCGATGGTAGGCCATAACATCGGCTGCCGGCAGATGTTACCACCCACAAGACAAAGTCTTGCCACCAAGCGATTCGTCGTGTTCCGCCGTGATGTCTGGGAATATTGTTGTGTTGGGAGTTTGGTCGTGGAGGGTCTACAGATCAATATCCCTTTGGCGCAGCATCGTTGGTCGTGTCGTTGGGTTTAACATTGCATCACCTCGCTCAACAGCCATCTTCCTTCCTATTCATTCAGTTTTTTTTTAGTGAATGGGCTCTTTATAAACTACCGCGATTTACTATCAATGATTGGATCACTGCTTACAATATTATAAAAACAGACGTACTCATGACTGGCATTTCTTAGGAATCGTCGTACGACTGACCTTCTGTATGTTTCCATCATGTCGAATTCCCGTATGTTGTAACTCACCGTTATTTCAGTAGGTAAGGTGATCAGTCATCATAAATGATCCGTTTCTAGTACCGTTTGCCTAAAGCCTAGATTAATCGATTATAGTAATTGGTTGCGCATGAGTCGATTATTGGTTCGGTGGACGCAGTGTTCCGTTTTTGGTGGATTTTGGCTTTTTGCGGTGTTATGCAGATCGAAGATCGTGATATAGTTGATGATTCTCTTGTTGTCGGCCAAGGTTGCATTTTTAAAAACATAGTCTCAATCTGTCAAAATTACTTCAAATTTCGCTGCATTTTGACAAGTTCTTGAGATTTGTTTGTCACTGAGATGAGACTACGACTGGATTTTGAAAGTTTTTAATTACGGGAATCCTCTTTTAGTTCTCTAATGTAAAGTGCTGATGTGTTTTGTACCATTAGGTATACATTTTTTTTTCTAATAAGAAATGTGATTGACTTTACTCCGATGAATGATATTATAAGAAAAGTATGGATGAATGATTGTTGGACTATCAATTAATTTCACTGATGTTATATATTTTCCTTATAGGTAAATTACACTCTAAGATTGTCGCCAGTTTCTAAAAGAACTCGACTTCTTTAGCCAAAAAAAACAATCAGTTAAATACCCAATTAATTCTCTAGACTGTGCACAAATCACGTCCTGCTAATAACAGTGCAAAGAAAAATAAGTACGATTTTAACTTACTTACCGCACCGATACTAATTTTTAATGATTTTTTCACAATAAAAACCAAAAGTAACTGTAGACTAGCATTTTATCTAAGTAATTCAGCGATAACACAAAATGTATACGTTTGATAGTTTTCTAAAAGAATTGGTTTAAACTATTTTCGTCTTAAAATCTCAAATACACTGACAGACAACGCACACCATAACCTAAGCTAGGAGTGTATTTAGAAATATTAAATTTTGCACAAGTGAATAGAATACTTTTTATTATATAGAGACGACAGCGCGTCAAGCTACTATAATCTATAAAATTTCTTTAACAGATTTTCAACTTTATCTCTAAAACTTTAAGGCTCAAAGTTAATTGGGAATATTTGATAATTTCGGATATCTTGACCGGCTGTCGTACATACATCGTATAAATTACGGAATATAAATTTTACAAAGTCAATTTTTTCTCACCTGTTACACCTTCGCTAGACCTCCATGAACATTTCGAGGCCAAAATAAGATAAATCCGTTCAGCCGTTCTCGAGGTTAAGCGGGGCTAACGAACAGCAATTCATTAATACTAGCTTTCCGGCCGCGGCTTCGCCCGCGTGAATTTCGGTTATATCGCGCTTTTTAGATTCCCCTCGGAAATATCAAATTTTTCAATAAAAGGTAGCTTATGTCCTTTCTCAGGGTCTAAAGATTGTCTGTGGCAAATTTCATCAAAATCGGTTGAGAGGTTTAAGCGGGAAAGCGTAACAGACAGACAGAGTTACTTTCGCATTTATAATATTAGTATGGATAATATAGATTTTGGGAAGTCAGTATGTGTGAGACTCGGATGCTGATGACACGCGCGCATACAACGACTTGTCGAACGATTCTGTTCTTTGAAAGAGGTTTAATCTGAAATATTATCAAGTACTAGCGGCCGCCAGCGACTTTGTTCGCGTGGAGTTAGTTATACTCCGCTATTGGTCGCAGCGTGATGCTATATAGCTTAAAGCTTTCCTGGATTAATAGGTTATCCAACGCAAAAAGATTTTTTCAAATAGGACCACTAGTTCCTGAGATTAGCGCGTTCAAACAAACAAACGAACTCTTCAGCATGTATTACTATAGATAAATAACAAAACAAAACAAGTAGGTACGTTTTAATTATTAATCAGGTTTTGTGATTTATTTTCATTATTTTACGCCTTCAGCACAGCGTCCTGATATTAGGCGAGGATGCAATACTGCACTTTGTATAACAAAACTGAAAAAATACACCCCTAAAGTGTTTAACAAATTAATACACTTTAGCGGGTGGAACTTTGTATGCATTTGTACGTATGAACTAATTAGTTAAATGAACATCAAAATTCTAAACATCCAAGTGTAAAACAGCCAATAAATAACTGTTATGTATAGAATGATTGGCTTTACTGACCTGGTTCTCAAATTAATGTGTTTGTGACGCACAGAGTGATACAGAAGGTCGAGTTTATACAATAAAGGAAAAAACACGTACAAATAGACACGCTTTACGTAAAGCGCACTCTCATCTCATTCTCGCTGTATGTACGCAGTCTGCAGTAATTTCATAGCTATACGACCCGTCGGTCGTACGGCGAGTATCCATCCTTACGTTATTAACACCACTGCGATCCAGACGAAGCGTTTCTTCTCGTCTTTTATACCGCGTACATCGAGGGACAGGAACAATTTGCCAGCGGAGGTCTTTCCGTTTGACTACAATTTAAGTATCTACAAGGCTAGAGAGAATAGGCTCTTAATAAACTAGCGCGCTTTACCATCAACGATTGCGTCACTGCTTACCATCAAGCATTAGTTTATAACATTTAAAAAAAAATAATACTGCCTCTGAAGAGAGCAACGCAACAGCAACTTTACTATAACGTACATAGAGATGACTATGATTTTGCCAGACTTGTCAGTGGTAAAATAGTTATATGATATACCTTATAGTCATGATTATAAAAATCACTTTGATTTGGTCAGTCAAATGATTAAGATCAAAGATAATTTGAAAGGACTGTATAGTCTGATCTATGTAATGAGCGAAAATGCACACACAGATAGAAACGCTTCACGTACAATAAGTACAAATGTACTCGAGATTGGCATGCGCTTGAGATCGCCGCGCACGTAAACGACTGTGTGCGTGCGCATGTTTTCAATCGTTGTATTGCAACTAGCCTTCTGTACTAAGTTCTTCTGTGGTCTGTGAGTCATATAGGTTGTTTACCCGATTGTGCCGAATAAGTCGAAGTTGTGTATGATTATGGACTCGTAGGCTCAATATTTGGTATATGTGGGATAGGATTATGGGTGGAGAAAAGTACGAAATAATGGTTTCTGCTCCTTTTGCGTATTTTATAGGTTTGAAAATAATGTTAATGGCGACATTTTTAACTTTGACTTTTATGTCAATTTAGGGCAGGGCTGTGGTGACAAATATTTTATAGAACTCTTCAGAGTTCAGTCAGAACTAAGTCCAGTGGGGATTTAAGTTAGACCTTAGATCTTGATACCAAATGGATTAGCTATACAATATGTTAATAAAACCCTGTCCGATCCGTAAATGTATTGTTAGGTATCGATAACTGATTCTACTAAAGCCTATACAGCCGGGCTTATCTTAAAAAAAAACCCCTAAGAAAATAAATATTATTTCGCAAAAAGAGGTAATTAATACATCTGAGATAGGCAATACATGCATGTCGCTATACGCTCATAATAATACCGTCAAAAATGGTGTTGCCACTTTTTTATAAATTACCAAATTTCAGGGAAGTTGGAATTAATTCGCGGAAAAAGTAGATTGTTTCAAAATTCATAAGTATTGTTACTATGATGATTATGTAAAATTTCAAATTTTATTTGGTTATAAATGTTTCCCTAACCTTTATTATCCTTATGGGTCGGACGGGGTATTGTATAAGTTCAGTATTTACCTAAAAAGTATGATAAACGTATTTTGTCTGACTCTAGTTTGTTTCCTTATGAGAATATTTAACCTACAATCTTCCAGAAATTTCAAAGTCAATTTTCTGTTGTTATTTCAGCATCTTGCTATATTAAATACGGCTGCATTGCTCCGATACCAGTGTAACATTACAAATTACACTTCCTAAAGGTTTTGTCATTGGCCACTTCCCACGATTTCTATAATTTCTACTCATCCTTCGGAAGCATTATTTTGAAGTACAATGGCGTCTTGTACCTATAGCTATAATAATCATCTATTATTGTTGACCTTGCATTTATGTCTCCAAAATATAATAAACTAAACTGATTTCGAAAATTCGCCACAATTTTCTTGTCATTGTATCACTTTCGCTTGTCCCAGTTACATTGTCTTGTCAGTTCTTTATTTCCCATCTTGCCATTCAAAAATCATCCTTACTTTCTATACAATAGAAGTTTCAAGACGATCTTTGTGATCTCTAAAATTGCGACAATGCGCCGTCAATCAAACGAAAGGGAAGATGTTTTGTCTCTTTCTGACTTCTGTATATAAACAAATAGCATTGTTGATGCTCTGATTATGTAATTAATGGGGGCAGAAAATGTAACACTGTCAGTCTAAGACAAGCCATTGTTTTTATGTGATTGCCTTTTGTATCCCCAACATGTCCTTGTATTCTTAATTTACTTGAAATATGTTCCTACCTGACAGCCACTTCGGTGTAGTGATTGCAAGGGTTTCCGCTGAGCATGAGCTCCAGGATTCGATTTCATCAGCCTATACAGGTCCACTGCTGGACAGGGCCTCTCCCAAGGCTTTCCACGATGACCGCTCTTGTACTGCCCGCAACCATTGGCGACCTTCACCAGGTCATCGGTCCACCTTGGACTCCAGAATCTTATTGCCCCATCAGCCATCGGTTCTTCGAGCAATGTGCCTCCCACTGTCACTAAGTTCTGCCTTCTAAATCAGGCTAAATGTTAATATTTAGAGTTTTTGCATTAGGAATTTCTCAGAAGCAGCTCGGAGTCTGGACTTGTGCCCACTTGATGGCAGTAGACTCACTATTAAACTAACTTAAAAAAAAACTGCCCAAATATGATGCAGATACTATAGTACACCTCTGTCTAACTCTTTGGGGATTACAGCCGTGATGTTATATCTTGGAGATGTTTCCAAACGATTCACTACTGAAAAAACAGATGCTGTCTATAAAAATTCCCGAACTTTGATAGCCCATTAAACATTGAATATAGCGGCCAATGACTATTTTCAAGTAGTAAAATATAATGCCTCTCTCACTCTAACAAAAAGTGATACAAGACTTTCAAATTCCATCCCCATTTATTACTAAGAGAACGTTCTTCGATCTCAAGAATAGGTCGGAATATTCACATAAACATGACCACTCAGTAACCATTACAAATGCCAGCCCTTCACTTCATTCCCAGCTATATACATTAACAAGGAATGTAATACCAATTATATTTTACATATAATTGCCGTGTATTTGTCTTGTTTCTAGTTTAACGCGTTTGTGACTTGTGTACCTACTATAATTGGGGCAGTTGCGCTGTTTTTTTATCTTGATTTATTAAAGTAATTACTTACAATTGGTAGGAATTATGAAAGACCATGTATAGGCATCGGAGTGTGGGATGCCTCTAAGTCAAAAGGATGGATGGCCTATAGAAGGTGGCTGGGACAAACTCGATAAGGAAGGCGGATTGTGACGAAGACTGAGAGAGGCCTATGTTTAGCAGTAGATACGTTAAGCCGTTGGTCCCGGTTGCCATACGAACATCTAATGGCAGTCGTTACGTGTTGTTGGAGCCCTCAAAAGTCCAACAATTGGGCTAACTGCAATGCTTCGATATCGCCTTCGGGTTGTGGAGGTCAGACGGCAGTCGCTTCACAGAAAATATCGAAATTTAGCCAAAATCAGCAGTTAGACTGGTAAAGCGGACCCCAGACTCCAAAGCTGAAAAGGGATTAACGCCGAGATGATGATGAATGAACAGCACTAATTATTTACATTTGTATTAGTAGTGTGTCTTCAAGACTAGAGTGAATACTGAAAAGATTCATAATAAACTAGCGCGCTTTACCATCAACGATTGCAACACTGCTTACCACCAGGCGGCATCGCGGTCAAGCACTATTTAAAAACATTAAAATAATGACCGTTGTTCAGGGAATATTTATGTAAACTAGGGTTGAATTTGGTGTTTACGGTTATACAGGTATTGATAAAGGATAATAAATACATCCTACTATAAATATTGTTTTTTCTAATTTTATTTAATAACAATTATATCATCAGCAGCAAGGGAGCTGTTCCCTTGATATTTCCCTTCCACGGTACACAAAAATATAATAAACACAAATGGACTTCAAGTTACAGTAGATGACAGCTAACGGTTAATCCAGACTGGTCGCGTATCCTATCGGTCATAAGAACGTGCTGGGAAGTGTATATCGTATGTATCTACAGCGGCGCCGGCGACACAGTGATAAACGTTCTTTTATAGCCCATATAAGAAACTAAACCTTGTTTCTCAACATGTAGGTTGGAGATAGAAGGCTAGAAGTAAATTCAATACTAGTTTACGATCCGTCGTTAACCCAAACAATTGTTAAAAAAGTAATCAAAGTAAGTAAGTGGTTAATTCTTTACCAAACGAAAAAAAAAGTGTGTTTTTGGTAGGTTTTTAATTTATCTACATATCTTAGGGCCGTATTACTAAACTTTACTCAAAACTGTGTTCAAGTGTAAAACTAGTTACAACCAATAGAATAACTTTGTAAGAGATTTAAGTAATGGTCGAGTTTTGAGTGTGGTTCTGCAATGCAGGCTTTAGTGTACATAGTTGTAGTTTCAGTGGCGGATATTTCATGAAAGGTCAACACTATGCTAGCTTGCATTGTTATAATGAACACAAGAATATGTAAAAAAATATGGATCCAAGAACACGTAATAAATTATTCTGAAACTTAAGTATTTTTTACTATACATACATACTTATCCTGTTTATTTATAAATTATAATTTATGAATACTTTCGAACGTGAATTGTACAGAAGCGGACCTAATTCCTTATGCATTCCCTGCCAGTCAACCATGGGTGGTGAAGAGATTAGATGGCAGGTGTGATAGGTATTATTTTCTATTTGACTTTATCAAATGACTGCTATAGTGCTTACATTCCACCTGTGCGTTATACAGGCTAAGTCCCGTGTAGTTCTGATAAATTCGTGTATAAAACATAAGTAAATAGAAACACTACAATTCGTTAGAATTTTCACAGATATAAAAAGTTGGAAATCTGTTACAAATGTTTTATGCGGAATCTATACTAATATATAAAGCTGAAGAGTTTGTTTGTTTGAACGCGCTAATCTCAGAAACTACTGGTCCGATTTGAAAAATTTCTTTTTGCGTTGGATAGCCCATTAATCCAGGAAGGCTTTAGGCTATATAATATCACGCTGAGACCAATAGGAGCGGAGCATAACCAACTCCACGCGAACGAAGTCGCTGGCGGCCGCTAGTGTACAATAAGAATGTACAGAAGAAGCAAGTTGTTGAAAAATTCTGTGGAAATCGGTTGCCATAGTATATGTAAGCCATGCCATGGGGTAAGTGATGCGTAGGAATGAGGAAAAACTCGTGAAGAAAGTTTTTAGTGTGAATGTGTTAGCAGCTGCCTGTAAGAGTAGAGGATGTCCAAAAACGATGGATGAACTGTGACGACATGTCTAAAACGAGATGATTACCGAAATTACGACTTTTTTTAACACTACCAAGCGGTAGGCAAAGTTTTCCGTGCAAATAGCATATAGGTAAACTTCCCAAATCATTAGACAAGTGCCCGCCAGACTCAACACCTGTCTAGTCGGAGGATCCCCCTTTAGAAGATACTGTGATCAAGAAAGCGGTTCTCCCTTATTATGATCGGAGAGTACTTACCTACCCGCTGACTTTCAGTTATTCTCAAATAATTAGCTTAGTTTTGTTTTCCTAAACATTTTGAAGTATGCGTCCCAAGAATCAAAACGGCTTTTTAACCGGAGACCAGACCTGTCACCGGGGGCGTATGAGAGATCATTTTTGACGCGAATAAACATTATTACATCTTACTTCACAGTGGCTCAGATAGACGGCTGCGAGTCGATTTCAGAGTGACCTACATAGTTGTGAAGGCTGCGCAAACAATTAGAGTGTGATGTTTTATTTTGTTTTTGTTTCATCAAAGGGCAAAAAGGGTTTTGGCAATCGAATGCTAAATGATGAGTTTCTTTTACATATATTTGAACTACTCAGTCTTTGCAAGAAGGAGAGAACGTGTTATCCTTCTTTGTAGTACTCTAATAAAATTAATAAGGCAACTCTTACAAAGGTATGAAATGGAGCCAAACGAAGATAAACAATAAGATGTCAGCACACCGTGACGGGGTCCACGATGACCGATACCTCCTGGGCCAGGGTTGCGGGTTATAAGAAACAGTAGTTATAAGAAAAACCGTAGCCCTAACGCGCAGGCTAGTGAAGAAACACCGATGGGCCTTAGTCAGTAAAAGTCTGACACACCCTTCCGCTTCGCCCAGAGCGGAAGAGGTTTCATGATTTCCCATCCCAAACAAAAAGGGTATATATAGTATAAGTTAAGTAGTACAGACACTAGCACATCAAGCTACTAAAATCTGTCAAATTTCTTTAATATATTTTAAAATTTATTTCCACAGCTTCAGGTTCAGGGTTGATTAGTAAAAATTTCAGTTTCAGGTAGGTCATATGCGTATGGCACGCTCTAGTCGAACTTTTCCTAAACCTCGAAATGCCACGGAGAACTTATTTACTTAAAAAAAACAAAGTATTCACTGTAATACGTCGTGTGTACCGATTACCGAGTTGCGTCGTGTAGGCATCATAAACGGGCTTATAATACCATTGCCAATGTCGTACACTTCAATGATGCTATGGCCTCGTAGTAGGCTAAGGCTCGTCGAAGTCGGGCAATCCTTCGAGTCGATTGATGAATAACGCACAGCTTCAGACCTACCAAATAAGGAACAAACGTGTCTAGCTTGACTGTCTCGAGAACGGGAGTGGTACTTCCCGGGTGACATACGTCATCATCAGTGTCCGTATGAACTTAAGATGGGTATCTTAAGTTCTACACTATTATGGATTTGCTGGAACCCTGCTGTGATGTTCTAAAGCCATCGTTAAATCGTTGTGAAAAAGGCCATCTTTGTTTGACACTGGAATCATGACGGTTTGTAAGACACCTAATCAGTAAAATAAAAAATTAATAAATTGTATTTGGGAATGTTGTAAAATAAGCGAGAAAAGCATTTGAATTTACTCATCATCGTGATAAGGAAGTTATATTTTTATTTTATGGCAATAATCCTACAACAATCCAAAGTGGAATCTTTCCCATGACACTAAGGTTCTGATTGATCTATTGAAATACTGGTACAATAACCAGTAGGAACAACTATGGTCAAGTCTTAAACTAGTCTAGTCTTGGAGCCACTTCTTCGCAGACGGCGCAGTCTGCGCACCGCGGCTGGGAAAAAATCTTCCCAAAATCCTTTTCGGAATTGTTTTCCCGCTTCATGTCGACCAGAATATTATTTTGCGTAACTTACGTAAGTCATCGATCTGGTAACTTAAAACTTGACCACAAAACAGTAGTAGAAGTAAACTGAAATAGAATATATTCCCCACTTTCAATTTCTCTTCGTGTTAACGCTCGGCTCCATCGAAACACAATCTGAATTAAATCCATTCAAATTCAATTCAATACGATCATATCTGTTAATGTATTCAGGATAAAATTATCACGCTATCCGCTTTTACTTGAGAAACTGTTAAAATTGGATCATGGAATCATGGCTGGCTGTGGGCCTACCTGTAAAAGACTTGTGTTGTATTCAGAACCGTAATAACTAGTCAATTTTAAAATTGGTTACGTAATAGTTTTATTGTGGCCGTCCAAAGCATCACGGTGACAAATGGAAGTAAAATTTACAAAAATATATGAAGACAAGCATCTTCTATTTACACTATTTGTAGACCATCACTATTTGTAGGGCCCCGACAAGGTGGACCGACGACCTGGTGAAGGTCGCGGGAAACTGGATGCGGGAGGCACAGAACCGATCGTCGTGGAGATCCTTGTGGGAGGCCGATGTCCAGCAGTAGACGTCTTAGACGTCGATATACCACACATATTAGCATTTAGGGAACACGGTGTAAAGTATACCCATCTTCTATAAAAATGGAGGATCCTCCGTACAGGTGGTTTTCGTTAGTCAATATTATGTTAGTTGCGTGGTAATCTTCGCTTGCAAGATGCAGGATTTTGCATGACGTCAGTATGTACTTACATAGATGGCACCAAAAGCTGACCGTGCATAAAAGTAGGAACGTCTCTGAAAGAAGTCTTTTACAATGAGTTCTTACTATGTAGGTACAGACTGCATGAAAAAAATCATATTAAAAATAAACTTATGCATGATTGCAGTCATAATGAACATAAATCAAAGTGTAGGAAATTACGAGTTGTATCGCAATCAACATTGACAAGTAAATTACTTCGAAGTACTTTGATACCTTGTTGCTAAATCGACTCAACACTTTTGCAAACCATATTTAAATAAACTGAGTGATGATACGGTTTGTTTGGTATTTTAGTTTCCTGTGACAATTTATTTTTAACCGACTTCAAAAAGGAGGAGGTTACTCAATTCGATCGTATATATGTCTTTTTCATATGGCTTTTAGCTTTGTTGTCTCAGAAATGTGGTACCGTCATATTGTAACGGCCGCCATGAAAATCTGTCATTTATTTGACAAAGTCAAACCTCAAAGATAGATTTGCGGTCGAGTGACGGTCTTCACAACATGGCTGGTACCAGCTGGATAAGAGTTATTAAAAAAAGAATTGAATGACGTGCTATAGAAGAGCATAGGCTGGTCATAGGACCAGCAGTGGACTTGTATAGGTTATTGATGATGATATGCTTAGTTTACATGATAAAGTATCCATAATTCTATACTGTGAAGAAGAAGCTCACATCTGATAGCGTTTTCATAACACCCAAGTCAAGTCACTGCGTCATTGTGTGTTAGAGATGTCAAAACCGAAATAGAAACGAGACTAATCTTTTAAGGCGATAGGGTGAATCTAACGGTTTAAATCTTTGTCACTGTCAACAATTTCATAGCAGCAGTAAAGTGCGGCCGCCGTTCTTCTTGGAAACTGTAGATTAAGAAAACGGTGAACAGTCACACAGCAACGGCTGTTCAGAAACAGAACAGTTTTTGTCAAATAGTGGTGAAAATGGCATTCAAGAGGATTAATAAATTCTACCATTACTTATTTTATGAAGTACCTGGTACTTGTTGGAGGCCTATGTTATCCTGTCAAACCCACTGTGATTTGAAAATATTATAAAAGCATCATGCCTTCACAAATAATAATGATGGAAAAGCATTTCTCAGTTTTTTTTTAAAGTATAAATTTGAAACTTTAGCGATTAATTAATTTATTTATACTTTTCGCACAAAGAAATGTACAATGGCAGACTTAATGCCTTAGGCATTCTCTACCAGTCAACCATGGGTGGTGAAGAGATTAGATGGCGGGTGCATTGGTTGAAAAGAAAACATTGATAAAAAAACCTAACTCTAGTAAAACAAACACTTAAGTAATCTATATAAACATACATACTATTACCAAAATATATACTTATAATATACAGTATGTTAAGAAAACCCTGTCCGACCCATAAGGATAATAATGGTTAGGTAAACACATGACAAAATATAATATAAAATTTTACGTAATCATCATAGTACCAATACAAATGAATTTTGAAATAATCTTTTTTTCCCGCGAATTCATTCCAACTTCCCCGAAATTTGGTAATTTTTAAAAAGTGACAACACCGATATTATTATGAGCGAATAGCGATGCGACCACGTGCCGCGTGTCCTGCCGCCCGCCGCCCGCGGGTGGGGGGCCGAAGGGTGCATAGCGCACATTTATTAAGTTACCTCTTTTTGCGAAATAATATTTATTTTTTTAGGGGGATTTTGTTTTTAAGTTTAGCCCGGTTTTGTATGCATTAGTAGAATCAGTTATCGATACCTAACAACACCTTCACGGGTCGGACAGGGTTTTCTTAACATACTGTATACATCAGTCAGATTGTCACGTGTTTAGGTCTTGGATACGCTTTTTTAGTATTTTTCTGAAAGATCCACTGGATTCGCTGACAGTTTGTCAAAGATGTCCAATAGCTTGATTGGCTGTTGATATTTTAGCTAACGATTGGCTTGCTAAACAGCTGTACTCATGACTTTGCCAATCTGCCAGCACTGAATGTAAGCATGACATTTGGCTTTAATCTTTTCACCACAGCACTAGGTTTCTTCCTGAATAAGAACACATGGAATAAGAAAATTAGACTCAAACTAAATAAAAAGTTAAAATGTTTGTACGGGTGCTGGAAATGGCTGTGTTTTTAGTTGCAATCTATACTAATATATAAAGCTGAAGAGTTTGTTTGTTTGTTTGAACTAGTGCTAATCTCAGGAACTACTGGTCTGATTTGAAAAATTCTTTTTGCGTTGGATAGCCTATTAATCCAGGAAGGCTTTAGGCTATATAACATCACGCTGCGACCAATAGAAACGGAGAAAATTAAAACTACGCGGGTGAAACCGCGCGGCGCAGCTACTTCTAAAATAAACCAGTGAACGATTGGAAAGTTCAAAGTAGCCAAAACACGTGTTTCAGTAATAAAAACAAACTGTAAAAATAACACATCGATAGTCTAATCGAATCGGGAAACTCATTGAGTGGTAAAATAAATTGGAGAAAACGAGTGAAATGCTTCCGCAATCCGCTTTGCTCGGTTATTTTTGGAAATATAAATAAGCTTCTTCAATGAAGATGGAAGACATAGTGGCACCGATTCCCTCGTTCACAAACTAACCTAAATTTAAATATAGTGCATCTTTTTCTTTCTATTTCTTTGTGAACAGGACAGAAGATAAATATTCGTTTAGTCCTGTCAAATTATTCCGTGACTGACGTAAGTTGACGTATTTTTAGTCCCCATTTTTAGTCGCTAATTTTCAATTTCGTCTAAACTGTCTATGGAGTGTCTTAATTTGACAGGACTATAACTAATATTTTATCTTCTGTCCCGTTAATAATGTCATAGAAGATTGTATCAGAGCCCAATCAGCATAACGAAAGATTTCTATCTACTCACTAGAAATTACTCATCATGGGTGCATTTAAACTCACATACACACAGAGCCAGGCCTATCATGTCTCAACAGTCACCGTTGTTTCTGTCATTATCACCATTGACAGAGCACTCACGATGAAGATGAAAACCCTAGGTACACGTTATGCAGCGTCTGCAACATAATCCGCCAATGACGGTGACGCCGTCCGTAATCTGATATCAATGACGGCAACGACATCCGTAATGTGATATCAATTGACTGGATTTTGCGTAATTTTATGCAATATAAGTGTCTTTACACCGGTCTAGTGTCTTACATAGACACAGATAGATCTGGGTAGTTCGATACTTTATGTAAGGCGAATCACAAATAAAACGCGTTCCCACGCATGGTCAATATACATATTCAGTAAAAAGCGATTTTGACTCAGTTTCCCCCGAATTGTGGTTGACGAGTTGTTTTGAACGAGGTTGTGGTATATGGTTGTACATTCCGCCACAATAAAAGGGTCGTTCATGAATCAAAAACTAGAGTAGGTTAGGAAGGTAAAGAAAGAGAAAGTAAAGATTAAAAACAGAGGCAGATAGCCCGACTGAAAGCTCTTATACGCAGAAAGATTTGTTTGTTTCCTTTTTTACGGTATGACGAAGTATTAATTTACAAATTCAACCAAACAGAAGCGTTTAAAAGAAATTTACCTACAGGCATATTATATGCTCAACATAAGTAAGCTGTGTTTGACCAAAACAAAGCTTATTATATTGCGCATCTTACTATAGGTATAAATCAAGACGGTCATTTCAATTCTTCGCGGTTCTGTAATGTGTCATTCAACTCCGTAAAATACTTACTGTATGAGCGACTGTGAATAACTGCTATTCACACTTTGACCAATAACAGAATATTTCAGCATAACTCCACTAGTTCTCCCATTGTGTGTGGAGTTTCGTCATCTGAATCGACAAATGTGGCATTGAACTGAAGATGTTACCCAACTTAGGTTCTGGCCCTGCCCCTTCTGTAAACATCTTCAGTAAGTGTCTCTGCCCTATTAATCAAAGAAGTAAAAAAAAAAAGCTTTTTCATCTTTCTTTGTTCATCATCGTTTCTTCCTGTCACTGACTTGACTATATTTTAAATCTTTTTTGCCAAAGCTTTGCCATTTCCATGGCGTTGGAGCAGGGCGCACTATAACTGCATGTATTTTGCTCTGAGCATAGTTTGCCTCCTTTACTTTGTTCATTAAGATAATTGCGTTTATTGTTGTTATTTGTCTTCGGTGTTTTATTTTATTTGGCTCTCTCTCTCCCTGATTTCTTTAACCGTAATATCTGTGTTGACTTCCTCATTTCATCTTTCACATAATCCATCCATCTTTTACTTTTCTCTGGCTCATTTACTTAATACCCAAACTTAAGTCAAATCGAGATATATAACTAAAATGCGTGACGATAAACCGGCAAAAACATAATTGTCAGTTGTTATAATTGAAAAGTTGATATCCAACAACCTCACGCCAACAGTTTCACTTCTTTTTTCTAAAAAGTAGATACTAACCTTTATTTAATAACATACAAAGAATCCACCTTCACAAACAGCTTGAAAAATGCAGTTAACTAACCATTTATCTAGAAACTAACCATTAGCCAGTGATTATCGCCAGAGTCCATGTATCAAAGACTTTCTTATCCGGTGCTTACTTACGGCATACAACTTCCTTAGGATATTCTGTGGAAAAAAGCACCTATTTTAGCAATAAAAGGATACCGATGTAATTGAGGAAGATGTTGCAATTATCGCATGTATTGATGGATATATATTTAATTCCGTATGGATGGATAGATGTGATATTTGTGTTTAAAATTGGGAATGATACTTCACAACCTCGTCGTTTATGTATGCTGCCTAATGGGTGCTTTTCTTAATTAAAGACTTTATCTGGGCCGTATAACTTTAAACTAAAAGACGACACGTTAAAGGCCCATGCGTGTTTCACGCGCGCCTCAAAGAGATGTCAGCACATTGTGACGGGGTCCACGAAGACCGATGCCTCCTGGGTCAGGGTTGCGGGTTGGTTAAACAAGAGACCGCGGCCCTGGCCGTCGCACAGGCAAGTGAAGAAACACGGGTGGGTTATAGTCAGTAAAAGTCTGACACACCCTTCCGCTCCGCCCAGAGCGGGAGAAGTCATTTGATGATTACCCATCCCAACAAAAAAAAAAAGGTACGGACCGTTCGGCTTAGGGCGTTATAAGTTGCATTTGATCAAATCAATAAACTTCATTTAAAAAAAATCGCAAGCAGACAATACACAGCTGAAACCTCAGGGTCAAGAAGCATGATATTTTGCTCAAAATTTCCTTATATAACGAAGAATTTGAAGGTTATCATGATAGAAGAATTTCTTTAAAAAACCCGCTGAACGGATCAGAAGGGATAATCCCATCGGGCTCACCTACGTTGCTTGTTTTTAAATCAAATTTAAAGTATCGAGCATTTAAATGTTGTCAATTCAATAACACCACAAACAATTTGCTTAATTAGAACTCTGTTTTAAGAATGATACTTAGAAACATGGCGACAACAGCTGTCAAAGATTGTAGAGTTTTTTTTGTTTGATGCATTTTACTCGCAGTTCATCTTTTTATCATTTACCAATATACAGCTAAGTCGGTATTTGTCAAACAATCTTATTTTAGCATAGCACTTATGTAGAAAACACTGCCTTTTTTAATCCATTACCACAAACGGTTTCCCAGCTGTAAATATCGTAACGAAAACACAAAAAATCGAACAATGCTGTTTGTACGTGATTGTGACCATATTGTTAGCCGATAACGCTATCGATTGGAACTTAATGACGGAGATATACGAGGGTTACACGTGCGTCTGAATTCACGTGACGTAAACTTGTTTATAACTGCCTTAAGAGATTGTCAGAACCACGGAAAATAAACTAAGAAGGAAGTGGAACTGGTGGTAGAAAAGGAAGAGGTTTGCAGTAGCAATATGGCTGCTAATGTTGTTCGACTGCACGGCTAGCGTGGTGGTTAAGCTATTGACTGTTGCGCTGCGTGTCGCGGGGCCTATTCCCGCAATATTTGTATGAACTACAAGTAATTGTTCATAGTATGGTTTATATATGAACAATTACTTGCGCCATCCCATCTTCCTGGATCGACGTGCTGTGCTGGCGTTGCTGCAGCGGCTGCAGAAAACCTCAAACGGCGAAAATATAACAACCTTATCGGAAATTATATTTTCGAGCCGTTTGGGGTTGAAACTCTTGGGCCGTGGGGTCCGAGTGCTCTTTGTCTTTTTAATGAACTGTCCAAACGGCTTGTTGACACTTCCCGTGACCCAAGGGCTGGCTTTTACCTTGGCCAGAGACTAAGTATTGCCATTCAACGCGGCAATGCTGCCAGTCTCTTGGGTACATTACCAGTCGACAGCGATGACGAAGAATTTTTTGATGCTGTATTGTAATTTATTAATAGTTTTAATTAGGGTAATAGCTTTATTTAGTAATTTGTATTTATTTAGTTTTATAAGTTTGTATATATCAATCAATATGTTGAATAAAATTATAATTTCATAGTGACAAAACTAATGAATTTTATATATGTGACTTTATATGTTTGTAATGTAGAAATTCCTAGTGTGGGGCAACGTTTAAAAAAAAAAAAGAAAGAAGAAAAAAAATAGTGGACTAAAATAACAACATAATAAGTATATTAAGTAGTTAACAGACGGTAAAACACAAACCATCAAAAAAAACTGAGTAAACTTGATTAAATCTGTACTATTTAGTGCGCCACGTCTTGAAGTATACCATCAAAATAAGACCATCTTCATCAATGACATAACATATTACAAAAGCCAAGTTTTTATCGTCATAATGAAATAACAGTTAAGCTTCAGAGTTAACGCAACAGTTTGAGATAAGCTCGTTCCCAGCACGACTCCAGATGAACTAACTGTTACTGCAGATCGTGACCATGTTAAAGATGCTGTGAATCTTATGGCACTGACGTTTTTGTGTCATCTTAGATCATGGGCGACGAATTACACGTTGAAATCATGGCGTTTGGTAACACTTTGGTTCATGATTACATGAAAGATCTTGGTCAAACTTTTAGCATTTCCAAGAATCGATTTCTGCCAGTGATCACTGACCAAACTAAGCACAAAATTAGCTTTCCATTCCTTTGTTCATAAACTAAACAAATTTTAAGTAGCATCTTTTTATTTTTATAAATTAACATATGGTGAATATGAATATTTGCACTGGTCTGGTCATACCTCGGAAAGCACTTTAAGCCGTAAGTCCCGGTTCCCAAACAAACATCTAATGGCAGTCGTTACGGGCAGTTGGAACCCTCAAAAGTCCAACAATTTTGTCTTGCAATACTTCGATATCGCCTTCGGGTTGTAGAGGTTAGACGGCAGTCGCTTCACGGAATATATCGAAGTTTAACCAAAATCAGCAAGCTTAAAAACCTTCTGATGCGAATGGTATTAACGCTGAGATGGTTTTTTTTAATTAAAATTATAAACTAGCGCTTGACCGAAATCCCGCCTGATGGTAAGCAGTGACGCAGTCGTTGATGGTAAAGCGCACTAGTTTATTAAGAGCCTATTCACTCTAGCCTTGAAGACACTCAAACTGTAGTCCGACGGAAACACCGCCGCCGGCAAACCGTTCCAGTCCCTCGATGTACGCGGTATAAAGGAGGAGGCGAAACGCTTCGTCCGGATCGTAATGGTGTCAACAACGTAAGGGTGGAAACTTGCCATACGACAGGTAGTCCGATGGTGACGAGGTCCTGTCAAATTAACAGTTTGGATCTAATTATAAACATGGCGACAGTAAATTCGTCAATTTATGTCAGGCGTTGACTCCTTTGACAAGATTAAACTAATGTTTATCCTCTGTGCTTTTCATAATAAAGTATAAAGAAAAATATGTACTGAATTTAAGTTTAGTTTGTGAGAAGGAAATCGCCGCCAGTATCTACGCTTCTTGTACCTCAAAAAAAATTTAATTTATAAACTAAATACCGACTCGAACAATAGTATAAAAGTATGAACAATTTGTGTTATCCATAGATATGATCGAAACACTTCTTTGTTGTACAAGGACACGGCTTTGTTCTTGATTACTTTTGCTCCGAGTTTATAGTTCCGCTTATAATAACATAATATATTGTATTTACGTGTTGGTCAGACGGCAGTCGTTTTACAGAAAACATCGAAGTTTAGCTATAAACTACAAGTAGGCTGGTAAAGCGGACCCTAGGCTCCAAAGCTGAAAAAGCTTCGGAAGCGACTGGGATTAACGCTGAAATGATGATTGTATCTTATGGTTGAATTAAGTGGACTGACTGTTCTAACAGAGCCTTGATAAACATTTTATTATAACATATTTTTACAAAAACGAAGGACGTTTTATTGAAAATATGGGGTAGAACCGGCTACAACACGTACCAGCGGAAGAATAATAATTAAATTATTTTTGTGAATTTGAGGACTGTGAGTAAAAAGAAAAAGTAGAGAAAGAGAGGAAAGAGAAAGGGAAAATAGTGTAATACTCTATTCTATGTTAGTCATATTTTTTTTATAAAAACGTATTTTTTTTTAATAATTATAAACTAGCGCTTGACCGCAATCCCGCCTGATGGTAAGCAAAGCAGTGATGCGATCGTTGATGATAAAGCGCGCTAGTTTATTAAGAGCCTATTCACTCAGAAAAACTGAGCGAAGGAAGACGGCAGTTGAGCGAGGTGATGCAATGTTAAACCCAACAACACGACCAACGATGCTGCGCCAAAGGGAGATTGATCTGAAGACCCTCCACGACCAAACTACCAACACATCAACATTAGGCGCATCGTACCCGGCACGCATCACAACACAACTACTCAGACCCGTCCTCCGTACGGCTTCACCAGACATAATGCCGGAACACGACAAATCGCTTGGCGGCAAGGCTTTGTCTGGTGGGTGGTAACTTCTCCTGTGTCGTGAGTGCATTTACAAACATATACTCACATATACAAACAGCCGGACCCGGAATACCTACTTGTACGTCCTACAAATATTTGTTCCGTGCGGGAATCGAACCGGCGACACCCAGAGTAGCATTCGATCGCCCAGATACTACGCCATTCGTGTCGTCAATTTAATTTAAAGGAGGAGGCCAGTGTCTCAACACTGGCCTCCTCCTTGTGAGAGGGAACAGGCCATAATCCAACACGCTTGTCTTACTCGGATTGGTGATGATACATGGCTTCCACTGCTCTCAAAACGATGTACTAGAACCAAATCTTCTAAGACATGTTACAATATTGCTTCACATGTTTTTACAATATAATTATTAACAAAATATTATTTTTTTACAGGTAAAACAGCAATCCGTCTACAATTAAACATGCGTAAGTCCGTTATAAAACTTCACATTTGGAGAACCCGATAATAACACAATACAAACTTTAAAAAAGTTATTCTCATAATTTAAATATTATAGTTGTTAAAATTAATACTGAGTAGTGGTTATGTAGAATTCAAACCTGTTTCTATGTAACAAAGTTGGTTAATTCAAAGTCCAACTAAAACAACATTTAATATGGACATGAGTTTAAAAAAAAAAGTTAGTTCTCATGTTAACTTAAATCTGGGCAAGTTGTTTACCTAAGTTAAAGCGCGTTAGTTTATTAAGGGCCTATTCACTAAAAAAAACTGAGTGAATATTAAGGAAGGCGGTAGTTGAGCGAGGTGATGCAATCTTAAACCCAACAACACGATCAATGATGCTGCGCTAGAGAGAGATTAATCTGGAGACCACGACCAAACTCCCGACACAACAACATTTGGTGCACCGTACCCGGCACACATCGCTACACAAAAGCTCAGACCCATGGTCCGTATGGCTTCACCAGACGTCCAGACATCACGCCGGAATACGACGAATCGCTTGGCGGCAAGACTTTGTCTGGGTAACTCCTGCTTTCTTCTTCAGCACACTCTATGAAAGGGTAAAAAAAACACCATGTTTTTCTTTTGTTAAATTAACAGAAAAAATCCTCGGCAATCAATAAGTTTAATTTTTGATTTGGACACCCTCACCACCCAATTTATTTGTGCTAAAAGGCAGACGTAGCATGCATTCTTCATCAATACTTCCCTAGTAGTCGTCATCTCTCTATTCAACCCCTTTCTAACCACATCATCTTTCACACCCTTTATCCATCGTGTCTTTGATCTTTCCCCTGCAACCTCTAGTACACAAAATCCGAAGAATCTTCATGAGGACGAGCAACATATAGGTTAACTAGCAAACAAAATCCTTTTCCACAAACGGTTTCCCAGTGGAATATTTCTGCCAAAAAACATCATTAATTTCTATTTTACGATACAACGTGAGAAATACTAGCATATAATAGAATTCCTTATTGCGCTACAGCACGGCACCATCAATTAAGTCCGCTCGTGCTGTGAGCTGTTGAGAGCTTTGCGACATCGTATTAATGAAGGGACGTGGAAATGACCATGTGGGCTTGTTACTAAATGAGGAATATTTTGAATTATTCTTGGTAAACTGAGTTTTTCATATATCTTTTCTGGGGTTCCCAAGAGGTGTACCAGCGGGCTGCTTCTCATGAATCGCAACAGGTAGACAGCTTAAATTTTTAATGAGTGTGTATTGCTATTGTATCTAAAACAAAAGTTAAAAGTTAAATGGGTTGGCTATAAAAGAATTGTGTTTTTCTTTTAAAACTGTAAACGGAGCCAGTGAGATTACTATGACAGAGCAGCGAGATTTTCAACATGTAATTGAAATTTTAGTAACTGAATTTACATGTTACAAATCACACACGCAGGTGGGTTATCTGCACGCCTTGCTTAGTGTGATCGGCCTTATAGTCTCTTTTGATCTTTTTTTCCGAAGAGCTTATACATGGCAATCGGTTTCAAAGTATTTATTTTTACAACGTTCAAAGAAATTAATATAAATTTAAAGTTTTTTGTATCGTCAATTATAATTCATTCGATTCTTTGTTAACGCCGGCAGAATGCCACATTGTCTACACCCTTAGGTATCGGTGGCTTTTCTGGCGCCATCTAACTAGTAAAGTCAATTTAGCTTGATTAAAACAATTTTTTTAAATTTACTTTAGAGAAACAATAGTAATTTTACATATAAGTCATAAATCTTCGTGGTTTTAAGGCGAAATCAGAGCTCTTTAGGTCTATTAATGCTATCGTTAACTAGCACCCTAAGTAAATACGTAACATTAATATAAATTTCAATCAATTTGAATCACATTTCTAATCCATTGCTCCTTATGATCGAAAAATGTCTTTGATTAACAAAGTAAATAAGGCAATGAAGACGTTGAACTGTCAACATGAAATCCATTGCTATTGATTTTGTGTTTATAAGTTTCGATCTTTAGGTCTTCGGTCTCTGTATATGTATTTATGCCCTTCTATTTCATGTTACGTCAAGTCATTAAGATTAATCAAATTATCCAAGTAGAATGATATTCTTTAACTTATACTCGAAACAGTAACTCTACTCACGATCATGTAATTAAGATCTCGGAAAATACCCGTTTCTCAACTTTCCCTAAATAATTGCAATGTACTTGAATACCAACACTGTGCTTATGCGTAAGAATTAGTAACACTGTTACTGTCGGTGGTAATTTATTAAGATGCGTGACGTAATGAAGTTAATGACGTGACGTCACTTCGTTATGGTATGGTGTATGTATGTGATAGATAGGTAATTTTAGCCCCTTATCCTAACCTAGTCCGTAATCGCCAACCCGCAATGAGCAAGCGTGGTGATTACACTCAATCCTTCTCTGTATGAGAGGAGACCTGTGCCCAGCAGTGGGACGATAAAAAGGTTGATAATGATGATGATCCTAACCGTTACCCGTAAAACGACCTCTGCAACTCAGTTACAGGGTGTTCAATACCCGTTGTTATGACTGGTTGTCCGATTTTGCACACTATCAGTAACCTTATAAATGACAGCCGGGACGGGACGGGACCTTTCCGAGGCACAGTAGATCTTGATATTTAAAGTTGGGCACCCATTCAAAGACCGGCAAGCAGTGGTTAAGCTATTGACTGCTGCGCTGCGTGTCGTGGGTTCAATTCCCGCACGGAACAAATATGTATTTGTACTGTGACCTACAAGTAATTGTTCCGGGTCTGGATGTTTGTGTATGTGAGTTATACGTTTGTAAACGCACCCACAACACAGGAGACATTCCTAGTGTGGGGCAACGTTTAAAAAAATATTATTGTTAGCTAACACGAGCCACCACAACTCTTACAAACAATGGCGCCGATTTTGTTGTTAACTAAACTAAGTTATGTGCATCTTTTTCTTTCCATTTCATTAAGAAAAGGATAGAAGATAAAATGTCAGTTTAGACCTGTCAAATTAGTGCGCTCCTGAAGTAAACTGGCGTATTTTTAGTCGCCATGTTTATAATCGCGTCTAAACTGTCTATGGAGTATCTTAATTTGACAAGTCTAACCTGACATTTTATCTTCTGTCCTTTTCTTAACGAAATGGAAAGAAAAAGATATACATAACTTAAAACTAGAACAACGGAATCGGCTCCAATGTCTGATTGATTTTTAATTATACATCACAAATAAAATAATTACACAATGTGTGAATATGTCAGTAATCGTAGCTCGCTACACAAATCTAATTCTATTGGAATCGAGAAAGCGGAAAACAGTATGTTTTTCACTTTTACTTCTCAGTAACGAATGCGGTATATACCGCTTGATTAAAACTGACAAATGATAATCGTAATTAACCCTGAGATACACGGTAAATTAATTATAGTCATTAGTTATGATAGTTTTTTGAAATTAGTGTTAGATTTATGGAGATTAAAGTACAGGTATTGGCGCCTAATCTCTTATTTCCAAATTGAACTATTTTTAAGTTCAATGCATTTTTTCTTTATTTCATTCAGAAAAGGTCAGAAGAAAGGAGATGAATTATATCAAACATCGAATTATAAATAATTATTTATTATCAGCAAAACTGGGAATTCTTACTAGTAAGGTAACTATAAAAATAAGTTTTAAAAGTAATAGTTGTATTAACTAAATTAACGTGTAAAGGAACACATGAAATAATATGAATCGATTTTCTGATAATTAATTGATTATCTATTTAGAGAAAAAGTGAAAAAAGCTAAGGATTTAGTTCTCATTGACGAAATCATTCTTATTATATATTGATAATTAAAATAATTGCATTTATATGCCAGCCAGTGTCACTTGCGAACGCTTGTTGAAACTACTTACCTTGTGTCTTGTTTATGCGATTATTTCGACTTTACGGTTGTTTTTACGGTTTTAGCTAAATGTTCAAGTTATATTTACATTCAAAAAGTTGTTGTATGTGTAAAATAGCATCATATTTACCACAATTATCACAGTTACCACTGTATTGTGACAAAAATATTGTTTTTTTTTACCATTATTCGAACCAAGATATATCTGACTACAACAAAAACTGTTGGAATAATAGTAAAGTTTTGGATAATATCATCATCAGCCTCTACTCGTCCACTGCTGGACATAGGCCTCCTCCATGGCACGCCAACAAGCTCGATCCTGAGCAGTTCCCCGCCAGCCGCTACCAGTCACCTTTTTGATGTCGTCGCTCCATCTCGCCCAAGGGCGTCCTACACTACCTCTTTCCCGAGACGCGGTCTCTACTCGAGGACTAGTTTACCCCAACGGTTGTCGGTCCTGCGGCATATGTGACCAGCCCATTGCCACTTCAGCTTGCTAATCCTTACAGCTATGTCGGTGACTCTGGTCCTCTGTCGGATAACATATATTTTGTTAATGTACAAGGAACTTGGCATCAGTACCAAAGCTCCTTAGGAAGTAGATGATCTTCTTTATGTCTGTCAAATTAAGATACTCTATAGACTGTTTAGAATAGAATAGAATACTCTTTATTATGTACACCATATAGATTACAGAACATTAATATAAAGATTTTACAAAGGGTGACACAATGGGCGGTCTTTTCGCTAAGAGCGATCTTTTACAGACAACCTTTGGGTGGAATACTAAAGGGAAGGAGAGAGAAATAGTGTAGGTAGTCTACAGTGTACTATTTACTTATAAAATATATCATACTAGTTTAACTAAATATACAGTATGTTAAGAAAACCCTGTCCGACCCGTGAAGGTGTTGTTAGGTATCGATAACTGATTCTACTAATGCATACAAAACCGGGCTAAACTTAAAAAAAAAATCCCCCTAAAAAAATAAATATTATTTCGCAAAAAGAGGTAACTTAATAAATGTGCGTTGCGCCCTTCCGCGGGGGGCGGGCGGCAGGGCACGCGGCACGTGGTCGCATCACTTTTTTAAAAATTACCAAATTTCGGGGAAGTTGGAATTAATTCGCGGGAAAAAAAGATTATTTCATAATTCATTTGGTTATTGGTACTATGATGATTACGTAAAATTTTATATTATATTTGGTCATGTGTTTACCTAAACTTTATTATCCTTATGGGTCGGACAGGGTTTTCTTAACATACTGTTAGAGAGAGCGGGCCGTAACAAGCGGGACCAGTATAGGTTGGTAGATGCCACATGCCTTCGAAATTTTGCTCCTAAGACATGCCAGATTTCCTCAAGATTGTTTCACACAAAATAATTTGCGGTTTAGCTTGTAACAACCAAACAGATCTACAATAAACAATATAATGATTACATCATTATCTTTTACCAGAAGTGTAAAGAGCCAAATAAACGCAGCTATTCACTATGAGTCGCAAAAACCATGTCTTACGTATAACTAACGGTATTTGGTAACTGCATTATCCAATACTGGCGTGGGATAATGTTGGGCCAATGTGTTGGACATAATGTTGGCTTTGAAGATCGCTGTGATATTGAAGAGTAGGTTAAACATTGAGGTCACGACTGTGAGAAGGAATTTGAATGAGGAAGACGAGATATATAGTAAAGTTAATTATGAAAAACTAGCTACGCTCCGTGGTTTCACCCGCATGAGGTTCGATCCCCTGGTAATATCTGGATAGAAACTATTCTATAAAGGGCGTATCTGACATCGACGCACAAACGAGTACCATGGATCCAGTACATGATTCTAAACCCCCCGGTGGTGGAATTTTTCGTCGGCTTTTTCATGATTAAAAAAATATATATGTAGTTTTTTTTCACTTTAGACCCAATAAGATTTTAAAGTAAAAATTAATTAATTCGCTAATTACATAAAAAAGCGCAATGAAAACAAAACTCGAGAAATTATCAGCTGATGTAATAGAGTTCACATCAAGGATCAACGTCATCTCTACAAACCCTCACGGCGGTACGCTTGCAACGATCAAAGGCCGAGCCAACACTTTTTTAAACACTGTGAATTCCGTAACCATTCATTAATGACATAAATGACTATCATAATTTTATTAATGGCATGCAGTCTAGCCATTTCGCGAAGTTTGCGTTACGATGTCAGATACACCCCGTATATTAATCCTGGTTATGGCCCGTCTGTTTGCCAAATTTCATCTAAACCCGTTCAGTAGTTTTTGCGTGAAAGAGTAACAAACCTACATTCATAGTTGCAGGTTTATAATATTACCTACTAGGATTTACCACGAGTCATCAATGCTGAAATTATGGTAGCCTCTTGGGCTAATCTTTGTCTTACAGATTAGGTCAGTGTCCAAAAGTATGAAATACATGTACTAGTGGACCTGCTAGCCATTTGTCAAGATGTGTGGATGGTGATGCGAATGGTGCTGTCTACGCATTCCTTTAATTTTCCCTAAGGATACCTAGGGATATAATCGGCCTCATTACATTACACACACAAAATACAGACCAAAATTAAAAGATATTTTTGATTATTTTGGTTCTTATTGCAAATGTCCATAAGTGCCGGTTTTCCACTCTATGGCATTTAAGACTGTTTGATTGCTTGAAAACGATTTGGACCAATGTAAAATTAATACAGAGCGTGCTGAGCGGAGGACATCTACCTTTCCATTTCCGCAGCCTCCTGAGAGGCAACTGTTTCGTAGAAGGAAACCCGGATCCTAGGATTCGGCTACCGGCCTTCGACTCGATTACGGCCGGCACTGACAGGTCACTGCCAACTTTTGAAATGAGGGTACAGCGCGACTCCTTCCAAGCGGCACATTCTGCCAGCATGTGTCACGCCTTGTCCTTTCGATGGTCGACGATGTGGTGACACCGGGCGTCCGGCTTTTGCTTTGCGTTTATGCGATGCAGCTGCTTCACGAGAGCATCCATATCACCTGAAACATCAGGCAACCGTGCCTTCTCCCGAGGCAGTCCTACAGTATATACTTCTATGTAGAAGCCTTCTTTTTTTTTGTTCCTGGGTTTAAAATCCTCACGGATGTCTGCCGCCCTCGGGTGGGCGACGAGGTCTGTCAGACTCTTACTGACTAAAAACCAGCCCGCTGTCTCTCCTCTCACGCGCGGGGCCGCGGGAGTCTAGATTCTTCCGCGACCCCACACTCTAGCTGGCCCGGTCTGTCCATGCCTCGTCTCCTGCACGGGGTAGTGAGGTGTTTAACTACCCCGTGGGTATATAAAAGCCTAGCTCAATATAGTCAAGAAATGATATAGCAGATAACACCCTGCAAATGTGCCAATTATGCGGAACTTCATAATTTTGACTTGACACATTTGCCCATGAATGTATCATTATACTTTATATAAGTTGTGAGAAGCATCGTAATCGGTGCGTACAGTCGTCCATTCAAGTCGCCTCGGATTTCACACGCGAGATTATAGTGATAACGTTGCAGCCTGCGTTGATAGGTGTACGTGAGTTCGAGCTTAATTATGTCTTGTATGAAATTAGCATGTTTCTGCATTATTTTAGCTCTCTCCGTTAAGTGGTTGTTAATTAAGAGTAAAGTTTTTTATACGGTTAGCTCTTCCGGAGACTGATTTCCTGGTAACTTATGTTTTGCAGAATATGGCGTTCCTAATAGACTGATAGGAATATCCGGCGTAATATATGTTTAATATAACCACGCATAAGAAAAAACAGGTTGATTATCGGACACAGTTTTGCATAGTAGGAACCCTACTTGTTAATTACTTTTTCTGTATTCATAGGTATCATTTTCTCATTTTCAACCACCAATGGGCAAGAAGGAGATTGAAAATTATATTGTTTAATAAAATCATTCTCATTAACATTCTCGAGAAATTACGGGCAATTTTAATTTGATTTTTTTTTTTCTTTGATAAGATAATGAATTTCATTTAAATGTTCGAACGATTTACTGAGGAGAACCAGCCTGTTGGTTGATATGCAGTGTATTTTTTTTATATTAATAGATTTACTGGCGCACAAACTATACTAAAGTTCGAAGCTCGATATAATCATGTTCGATAAACATTAGTACATTATCAAATTAGTCTGCGCCTGATGTAGAGTGACGTATACTGACGCGATGTCTGACTGATGAACTTCAGACCACTGTCTGGTGAAGTCTGTGTCGACCTTCTCCCCACCAGATCACGACTCTCGTGGTGAACGGCGAATGTGGCGATACAGGTCAGCAGACTGGGATGAGATGCGCCATTTCTTTGCGTCTTATCCTTGGCAGCAGGTCTGCTTCTCTTCTAGCAATCCGTCGAGCTGTGCGGATGCTATAACCGATGTGGTGCGTCAAGCTATGGAATATTTTATTCCCTATAATGACGTGCCCGTCGGTGGCTCGGCCCGCCCATGGTTCAATGCCGATTGTGCCCAAGCCGAACAGCGTAAGCACACGGCATTTCTCACCTGGGTTGACGCTCGTGACCGCGGAGCTCCGGATCTAAGCTCAAAGAAGAGAGCCTTTAACCGTGCTGCCAAGTCCTACAAAAAGGCACTAAAGAAGGCTCGCTTCGACCGTATTACCCATATTGGCAACAAGTTATCTGCGCAGCCTTCCGGTAGCAGATCTTTTTGGTCCCTTGCCAAATCGGTCGAGGCGAACTTCTGTCGGCCCTCACTGCCCCCGCTGGTTAGGCCTGATGGAACACTGGCTCATACGGCGAGAGAGAAAGCAGGTCTCTTTGCATCTCTCTTTGCCCATAATTCGCGTCTTGATACTGGCAGTGCTACTCCACCTATTTTACCCGATTGCGGTACTTCAATGCCTGAGGTTCGCATTCGGAACAAGGAGGTTCTGAGAGCACTGTGTCGTCTGGACGTGAATAAGGCTAGTGGTCCGGATGGTATACCAGCGATTGTTCTAAAAGCATGTGCGCCCGAGTTGTCTCCTGTATTGACACGCTTGTACCGCCTCTCATTTGGGACTGGTATAGTGCCCAAGTCCTGGAAGCTTGCCAACGTGCAGCCCGTGCCCAAAAAGGGTAGTCGTGCCGATCCTACCAACTATCGGCCGATTTCGATCACCTCCATACTTTGCAAAATTATGGAGCGTGTATTGAACTCGCGCCTCTTGGCATACCTGGAAGGTAACGATCTCCTCAGTGACCGACAGTACGGGTTTCGCCGCAATCGGTCAACTGGGGACCTACTAGTGTATGCCACTCATTTGTGGGGCGAGGCCCTCGAGAGAAATGGGGAAGCGATTGCTGTCTCCCTTGATGTCTCGAAGGCCTTCGACCGGGTATGGCACGCTGGCCTTTTGAGTAAGCTTCCAGCGTACGGCATTTCCCCTAGCCTGACTGGCTGGGTAAAAGACTTCCTGACTGAACGGTCCCTCCGAGTCGTTGTCGACGGATGCTCATCTGAGCCCATGTCGACTAATGCCGGTGTTCCTCAGGGGTCTGTTCTCTCTGCAACTCTGTTTCTGCTGCATATTAACGATCTGCTGATGCCCGGTATCTATGGGTATGCAGATGACAGCACAGTTGTGGAGAGATACCTGCCGGATGCTCGGGCTAGTAGGGAAACAATCCGGTCCGAAAGAGAGGCCATGGTAGAGCGAACGAGTGTTGCACTTCAGGCAGTCTCCGAATGGGGCAATGCCAACCTTGTAGCATTCAATGCCGCCAAAACGCAGGCGTGTCTCTTCACCGCCAAAAGGAGCCCGTTCACCTTGGCTCCTACTTTTCGGAATGTATCCTTGGAGTGTACCGACCGCCTTCAGCTTTTGGGTGTTGAGATTTCCTCGAACCTAAACTTTGGGCGGTTCATTGAGTCCAAGGCCAAGGTGGCTGCCAGAAAACTTGGTGTAATCGCAAAGGTCCGGCAGTACTTCACACCAGGGCAGCTTCTAATGTTGTACAAAGCACAGGTCCGTTCGTGTGTGGAGTACTGCAGCCACATTTGGGCTGGTGCTGCTAAGTGTCACCTGGCCACTTTGGATTCAGTGGAGAGGCGTGCGAAGAGGCTGATTGGTGACCCTGATTTAACTCGAGTTGGTCTCCAAAGCCTAGAGCACAGGCGTAGAGTAGCCAGCCTTTCGGTGTTCTATAGGATACATTCTGGGGAGTGTGCGAGGGAACTGCACGATTTAATTCCCCCATCTCCGTTCCACCATCGGACGACCCGTCGTACGGCGAGTTTCCACCCTTATGTTGTTAACACCTCAACGATCCGGACGAAGCGTTTCGCCTCGTCCTTTATACCGCGTACATCGAGGGACTGGAACAATCTGCCGGCGGCGGTGTTTCCGTCGGACTACAATTTGAGTGTCTTCAAGGCTAGAGTGAATAGGCTCTTAATAAACTAGTGCGCTTTACCATCAACGATTGCGTCACTGCTTACCATCAGGCGGGATTGCGGTCAAGCGCTGGTTTATATTTTAATAATGTTTTTAATGACGTCTAATCTGTCTATGGAACATGTATTTGAAAGGATTAAAGAATATTTTTTCTTCTGTCCTTTTCTTAATGAAATAGAAAGAAAAATATGCCCTGAACTAAAATTTAATTTAATTTGTAAACAAGGAGATAGGCGGCAAACCCATAAGTAGTATTTCTCGGTAGGAGCCATAGCATCGGCTGCCGGAAGAAGTCACCCACCCGACAATTTTGCCGCCAAGCGATTCGTCGTGTTCCGGCTTGATGTCTGTAGGCCTAGTATGAGTTTTCAATACGAAACTCCATCGTCAATGTCGAGCGCGTTTGACTCAGCGATTGGTCCGCTTCAAGGTCGTAACAACTCTCAACCAATGAGAGCGCCAAACGCGCTCGATATCGTCGAGCGAGTTTCGTATTGAAAACTCATACTAGGCCTACTGGTTAAGCTGTACGGAGGACGTGTTTGAGCTGAGCAGTTGTGTTACGATGTATTGCCGCCGGGAACACTGTGCCGGGATTGATTCGCCAAATGTTATTGTGTAGGGAGTTTGATAGTGGATGGTATCCAGATCAATCTCCCTCTGGCGCAACATCGTTGATCGTGATGTTCGGTTTAACATTGCATCACTTCCCTCAACTGCCGGCTTCCTTCCTATTCACTCAATTTTTTAGAGCGCGCTTTACCATCAACGATTGTATCACTGCTTACCATCAGGCGGGATTACAGTCAAGCACTAGTTTATATTTAAAAAAAAAAGTCTTATTCTTAGTATTACTGCTTCAGACATTTATATTCATGAAACAACTTTATCAGATTAAATTTTGTATAAAAGCAATGTGTTACACATGCTACACCGTAACATCGTTTGCGAAATAACTATAAAACAAGTACATAAGTGAGCAAGAATTACGAAGAACACAATACATGTAATGACAATAAACATTACCCAAAATGTTTAAGTATACTGACATACTTAGTATTATTTAGCTAGGTACTTTAGACATGAACATAATAGAATCTTAAACAATTTTAGAATGTAAATTGTTTAATTTTTTTCGCTTTTTCTATAATAGTAAAACACTATCCTTGCTAATGTATTTTTCTCGGTGGTAGGCCATAACATCGGCCGCCGGCAGAAGTTACCACTCACCAGACAAAGCCTTGCCGCCAAGCGATTTGTCGTGTTCCGGCATGATGTCTGGTGAAGCCGTACGGAGGACGGGTCTGAGCAGTTGTGTTGCGATGTGTGCCGGGTACGATGCGCCTAATGTTATTGTGTTGGGAGTTTGGGCGTGGAGGGTTTCCGACCAATCTCCCTTTGGCGCAGCATCGTTGGTCGTGTTGTTGGGTTTAATAATACCTCACCTCGCTCAACTGCCGTCTTCTTTCCTATTCGTTCAGATTTTCTGAGTGAATAGGCTCTTAATAAACTAGCGCGCTTTACCATCAACGATCGCATCACTGCTTACCATCAGGCGGGATTGCGGTCAAGCGCTAGTTTATAATTATTAAAAAAAAAAAAATGTATTATTTGATATAGTAAATAAAATAACTAAAACCTACAAAAGGGTCATGGTACTCATTATTGAGATCCCATTTTTACCCGACTGCCAGGAAGGGTTATGTTTTTAGCGCGTATCTTATATGTAATATTCTGTATTACCCGACTTGTATCTCCAGAACCGCTAATCGGTTTCTCATATTTGTGATATCGTTAGATTTGTCTAAGTGTTCTTAGATAGGTTACATTAAAACAAAATGGCGGATGTTTAACGCCATATTATGAGGTAAAAAAAGTAAAATCTACCAAGCATATCGAGTGGGCTATCAAACTAAAGGATTTTAAACACTGATTCTAAATAAGTATAAACATATTAATAAATATGCTTACAAACAAAATACCCGCCTGCATCAAAATCTAACGAACTGAAAAGGGAGAAACAAGGTAAAAAATCGCAGTTAGGGGACCTCTTAGCTATATAATCAAGTCTGAACATAGAATAGTTTCCCAACTGCGATTGTTCAACTTGTTTCTGTCTGTAGTTCGTTAGATTTTTATGCAGGCGGGTTTTTAGTTTGTAAATAATATTTTTTTATTATAGGTTTGGGTGGTCAACTAGTAGGCATGTGATAAGAATGTCCTGTAATTTCCAAAAAAACGTTTTCTCTAGTATCACATTGTCACATTACGACCTCAGACCCCAACAGATCAATTTATCCGAAACTGTAAAATTTTCCCAATCAACCTTGAACCGTATTACTTTAGCGCAAAAGTTGAAAATCAATTAAGGAATTTGACAGATTGTTGTAACTTCATGTCTGTACCTAACAGCTGATTCGTTTTTCGTGGTGTCGGTCGTGGTTCCGTGGAAAAGATGTTAATCACCCCCTTTGAGGATTTTAGTTTTCATTGCATAAGTTTTGTCAAAATCATCACATCTTTATCCTACGCTGTTCCCACGACCGTTTGTTTACTATAATCCCTTATCGAATTTGGCTGCACTATAGATTATGTGTGAAGTCGTGGAGGCCTAGTGGTTAAAACTTAAAACACCAGCCTCTCAGGTATGAGTGTGCGGGTTCGATTCCAGCTCATCATCATCATCAACAAACTTTTTATCGTCCCACTGCTGGGCACAGGTCTCCTCTCATACAGAGAAGGATTGAGCGTAATCACCACGCTTGCTCAATGCGGTTTGGCGATTTCAGACTTATAAAGTCCAGGTTTCCTCAAGATGTTTCCTTCACCTTCAGTCATTGGTGTCCAAGATATACTTAGAAAGTACATATAACTTTAGAAAAGTTACATTGGTACATGCCTGGCCTGGAATCGAACCCGCGCAGTCATACTTGAGAGGCTTCTGTTTTAACCACTAGGCCACCACGACTATTCCAGCTCAGGCAAGTACCAATGTAACTTTTCTAAGTTATACGTATTTTCTATATATATCTTGGACACCAATGACTGGTTACAAGGTGAAGGAAAACATCTTGAGGAAACCTGGACTTTAAGTCTTAAATCGCTAACCCGTGTTGAATAAGCGTGGTGATTACGCTCAATCCTTTTCTGTATGAGAGAGGTTGATGATGATACATTATTCTGTCTTTTTTTAACGTTACCATTTTTTCCTGTATCGTAGGTGCGTTTACAAACATTTAAAGTCGCGTACACAAACTGCCAAACCTGGAACAACTACCTGTAGACCATACAATATTTGTTTCATAAGAGAATCGAACCCGCGATACACAGCGTAGCGGTCGATAACTCAGCTACTACGCAACAGTGTGGTCAAAATGAATAATTTTACCACACGCTGTGTTGGTCCATTATATGTAAAAACTTAAGACTTATAGTCAATTGTTCAAAAGTCTGCAGGCCTTATGGATTGTAGGCATTCTATTGTGTTGTGATACCAGGTCGAGAACAGGCCACCTTCAGCGTTAAGGTCACCTTGGCTACTAAAGCTTCTTGGGGTTGGTGACCAGTGGTATTGGGGCAAATGGACTGGATTTATGCGGTCAAGAACCTATTTGCTTTGCGTGTTTACTACGGTACTATAAAAACTGATAATAACCGTATTTTCGATGACAAGGATATTTGTTCATCTTTTTTTTGCGTAAGTATTAGCATTGCCACACAACGTGGCAATGCTGCCAGCCTTTCGAACTTTTCTGTTATTAGCGATGCTGTCGAATTTTATTGATGTTTTCTTAAATATTTTACCTCCTCTTGAAATATTATATTATACAAACTATTATTTTTTGAGATTACTGAACAAATATTTATCATTTTAAAAAAAAGAAAAAGCACTATTCCTAAATTTAGTTTATTTTGTGGGCAGGGATTAACAAGGTAACTTAGCCAGACAGGATAAGGGTACAAGAATTAACAAATCACTTTAAGATATAAGCCAGATAGAATAACAGTGTGAGAATTGACAAGGCACTTTAAGCCAGATAGGATAGGAGCGTAAGAATTAACAAGGCACCCAAAACAAGATAGAATTAGGGTGCAGGAATTAACAAGACTCCTTAAGTCAGACAGGATAAGGGTGCAAGAATTAACAAGACATCCTAAGCCAGATAGAATTAAGGTACAAAAATTAACAAGGCAACCTAAACAAGATAGAATTAGGGTGAATGATTTAACATGACAGGCTAAGCCAGATAGAATTAAGGTGCTAGAATCAACAAGACACCCTAAACAAAATAGAATTAGGGTGCAAAAATTACAAGGCATTTTAAGCTAAATGGATTCAAAACATGAAAGAGACTGCTAGTGTTAGATTGATACGGAAGACTGTAACAACCTGTCTGGTACCCTACTAAGAATCGATTTCTACATTTCCTAAAGAACTTAAGACGTTTTTACAGAACGTTAAGTAACGTATTCTCATGCATGTTAGCTAATTATAACACTTTGTCAAACTGTCATTCGCGGAAAATGGCGAAATCATGGGAAAACACTCGTGTCGCATTGTAATATACAGATTATTGCACTCACTACCGTATTCTTTATAAAGACTTCGATGAAAATACTAATGGAATATTTCCTTATCTAATCTCGTGCATCTATGCAACATGGTACTTTTTAGGGTTGATTGTGTGCGGGTTTTTGCTCCGGGAATTGATTTATACTTAGTTATTTTGATTTGGCTAAAAGAAATAAAACTAAATAAAAGACTCCAAATTAACAAGGCACCCTAAAGAAGATAGAATTAGGGCGCAGGAATTAACAAGGTACGAGTACCTTAAGCCAGACAGGATCAGGGTGCAGGAATTAACATTAAATTATGTTCCTAAACCTACCCAACCCAAACGAAGCAGAATATAATTTTGTTGATTTGTTTGGCAATATCATACCTGTCATATACCAGTCTCCTCCATCCGTCATTCCAGAAGTCATCCTAAACACCATACATCCCGACGTGTCTTTAAAAAAACAGTGTTCTTTACTTGTAAATATCACGAACACTTATATTAACACCGATTGTTAACTGATTTTACCAGTTGTAGTTAGTAATTACACAGCTAATAGTCTACGAGGTTGTAATTACTGTTACGGAGATGAGATCTTGCCAGCTTTTGTTACCATTCATAAGTTACCCTAATGGGATGCAAAGAAAGCGGTAGGAGGATATATGGAAAAATGTATTGTAGGGCAAGGGTTGTTCGCTAGAGATACCGTGACTGCTGGCACACAAGCAAATGAAGGAACATGAGTTTTAGTCAGTAAAATTCTGATCCGCCCTTCCGGCCCGCCCAGAGTGAGACTCACTTGATAATAATAAACTAAAAAAGACAGAGAGATAGAACCGATGACCGACGGGGCAGAAAGTCTCTTGAATGGCGACCACGTACCGGTAAGCGCTGCGTCGGACACCCGCCGACTAGGTGGTCAGATGACCTGACCAAAAGCCTGACCAAATTGTTGTGTCGGAAGTTTAACCGTGAAGGGTCTCCAGATCAATCTCCCTCTGGCGCAGCATCGTTGGTCGTGTTCCTGTTTGCCGTCTTCCTTCCTATTCGCTCAGTTTTTCTGAGTGAATAGGCTCTTAATGAACTAGCGTACTTTACTATCAACGATTGCATCACTGCTTACCATCAGATGGGATTGCGGCCAAACATTAGTTTATAATTATAAAAAAAACAAAACTGTAGGTAGAGCAGCTCTATTTTGATGGTCAGTGCAATCACTATGATTGCCAAGAGTGTTATAGCTAGTAGAAACTACGTTTGTTTTATTGGTGCCATGATGAACCACAGACAATCTGGATTAATTTAAAACTCCTGATGCTTCCTTACTTTTACGATAATGATATAACTACAAGTGCAAAAACGGCAAAGTAATTAAACTGTTAATGGAGAGACAGTTATAAAGATTGGGAAGGCTTTATCTTATTTAATACGCTGAGAAGATTGTCGCATTCCTAAGGCGGGGAGGACGGGAACTTGGAGATATAATCTAACCTCACAGGTTACATTGTTTGGTGGGAAAAGTTAAATACTCATACCGTTTGTTCTTGGCGCGGCAAGCTGTCCTAATAACACGATATTTTTAATTATGGGATTTATTCATAAACGATGTTAACTGATATTTAAACGTGTTTAATGTATGATTAGCAGTAGCTAATCACAACTTATTTTTAAGCAACGACGTTTATGAACAACAGGAAATATGCATAATATAATATTCATCCCCAAAACGTATTGTATTATCTCGAAGAATATTGAAGATAAAAAGACAGCTAAGTCCTTTAGCATCCTATGATTTTTCAGAACTATTGAAGAAGCTATTTATATGGAATGAGGTTTTGATAAGACCTTCATCATCATTTCAGCCAAAACACCGAAGGACAGAGGCTTCCGCCAAACACCTTCACTTCTATCAGTTCTGTGTTTTTCGAATCTAACGGATTACTGGGGCTAAAGCTAAACAAAGTCGTCGGTCCATCTTGCCTTCTAACGCTACACCATCTGTCCTACCAGCAACCTGTCTTTTCCACTACCACTTAACTTAAGCATTCGAAATATCACGGTCACTATAGTTCTTTTGTGGATCTCTTCGTTTGTGATTCGATCACGCAGGGAGACCCTTTTATAAGACCCTATCATCTTTAATTTGATACCATATTAGGGACATTAATCCCAGTGCACAGAAGTAGATCTCCTGTCTGTTATTAGAGAAATCAGTGGTATGGCCCCGACTTATGATAGTAGATCGTAAGTTCAAACTTAAGTGGGCAGTTTACGATGAGTATTTAATTTAATTTCCGCTCCTCACAAAACGGTGAAGAAAACCATCGTGAGGAAACCGGTATATCCTAGAATCAAAGGAATCAAAGACGTGACAACTATCAATACACATGGTGAAATGTGGGCAGTTCCCTCTCAAAGAAAGCAGCCCTGTGTCCCAACAGTTAGAACATCAAAGACTATAATACTTTGTTACCGTGTTACTAGTCACCTTCCTTAATCAATTAACCCATTAAATTCACATTCAGAAAACCATCAAGACAGAGACTGGTTATGTGCCCATAATATAAAAAATGCTAAAACCAATACAACACAACAATCGACCAAGCTGCTTCTCACACGAATAAAACAGTTGAATGCTTGCTCAGGCGCATGTTGTAATGAGACAATGCTTAGTTTTTGCGGAAGCCATTGCCCAAGCGTTCGTGTGACCTTAGAATTGTGGTATAAGGTATGGGAGAACTGATGGTGGAAGGTGCTTAGAAACTCCATGGTATTGCAGCGATATCTAAAACGCCATCTTCTGCAAAATCTTGCATCTCGCAATCAGAGTTTACCTCTCAACTAGCATATCTTCATTTTCTCGGTGGTAGGCCATAACATCCGCCGCCGGCAGAAGTTACCACCCACCAGACAAAGCCTTGCCGCTAAGCAATTTGTCGTGTTCCGGCATGTTGTCTGGTGAAGCCGTACGGAGGACGGGTCTGAGCAGTTGTGTTGCGATATGAGCCAGGTACGATCGATGCGCCTAATGTTGTTGTGTTGGGAGTTTGGTCGTGGAGGGTAGTCAGATCAATCTACCTTTGGCGCAGCATCGTTTCGTCGTTTCATCGTTTAACATTGCATCACCTCGCTCAACTGCCGTCTTCCTTCCTATTCGCTTAGTTTTTGAGTGAATAGGCTCTTAATAAACTAGCGCGCTTTACCAACAACGATCCCATCACTGCTTACCATCAGGCGGGATTGCGGTCAAGCGCTAGTTTATAATTATTAAAAAATATTTATATATATGCAACGGCCCGACTCGAATCAACGGGCAGCTGTCCGTCAGACAATATCATGGTAGAAGTATATGAAGTATTCTTCATACTTCTTTAGTGCAAAGAGTTTTGTATTGTTTCTTAAATATGAATTAAAACCCATATCCTCCCTTGGGCGTCGTAAGAGGCGACTACGGGAACTCTCACCGAGAAAGCGGGCTGCAGAGCCGCTCCTGTGTAATGTCAAATTATAGTCATCGCCAACGCGTCTGCCAAGCGTGGGGATTATGGCAATGCCCCCCAATGGAATTAAAGCCTTCGGGGAGGCCTTTGTCTAGCTGTAGATGTCTAGAGGCTGAGAACAAAAAAAAGAAGAAGAAATATGAATTTGTGTGTTTTTCAACTTTTACGCAAAACACTCCTGAACGAATTCAGATGTTTAGCGCACAGATGATTTATAACCACGATTAACATTAGAATAGTTTTAACCGAGTATTAAAAAGTAATCGAAACTTATATGAATGAAAATGACTGAATGAATGAATTTTCTTTGGAATGGTTCTCTCAAATATTCAAAATATGACCTTAGCGTACCACAACGTAATTAAAACAGTACAACAAAAAAAAAACGACATTTCGAAATTCGAACCACAGACGCACTGTTTCTCAAACTTGCCCGCCCGATCGCCGTCACCTATAACTTGCAACCATTTTAATTGTATTGGCAGTACCGATTGTAATCAGCGTTGTCCCTAATTCATGCCAGGAATGTAGGTCGCCTAGTTCTAAAGATGAAAGTGCAGTTACTGTGAGTATAGTCAACAAAAAAGTTTGTAATCGAGACATAAATCAATATATTTGCCCATATGAATTTCGTGTGGAATATTTTATTGTTAAAGAGTTTTTGGCTATGTCAATATTTAACTAAGTACTTACGCCATATAAAACTTGGGTCTAAATATAGTTGTATGTAACAGGTGTTTAATTTATGATAATTAAGTAAATGCACGTTTTTAAGCGTTTTTACAAAGCTTTAAATTTAAAGAATAATACATTATTTATTTTAATTAATTAATATCCAGACCGCCAATTATTTTATGTTTGTTACACAAAACTCTCAAAGATAAACGTTTAACATTTGTCATATCAATCATAATATGGATGACAGTTTACTTATCTCTTTTGTTGACCGTACATAATTACGATTATTTACGCTAAAATTAATACTTCGTGGTTATTAGGATGCTAAAAAAGTTTGAGTGCGTATGCACCAGTGAATGAGTTTGTGAATGAAAGAAAGTACTGGCAGTGTTATTTGAAAAATCTTTAGATAATTTGGTCATTTTCAGAAGATTAATGAGTGCAGGCTGCGGTGCTGGTTTTTACGAAATATTTAAGAGTAAGATTATACGCTTAGTTTGAATTCTAAAAACTGATGAAATGATGGACAAGCTATTATGATTATTTATTTTTTTAATAATTACAAACTAGCGCTTGACCGCAATCCCGCCTGATGGTAAGCAATGATGCGATCGTTGATGGTAAAGCGCGCTAGTTTATTAAGAGCCTATTCCCTCAGAAACACTGAGCGAATACGAAGGAAGACGGCAGGCAGGAACACGACCAACGATGCTGTGTCAAAGGGAGATTGATCTGAAGACCCTCCACGATCAAACTCCCAACACAACAACATTAGGCGCATCGTACCCTGCACACATCACAACACAACTGCTCAGACCCGTCCTCCGTACGGCTTCACCAGACAGCAATACAATCAAATAAATGGTCAGTCTAGGCTGATATACACGTTGCCGTTAAGGTAACAAAGTCAAGTGACTGGTAGACAAATGACTGTCACCTTCGTTCTGGTTTTTAATTTATGACACGAAACTATGGATGTACAGGTGACAGCACATCAAGCTAATACAATCTGTCACATTTCTTTATTTGAATTTGAACTTTATCTCTAAGATATTAAGGCTCAAGATTGATCTAGAATATTTGACAGTTTCGGGTAGCGGGACCGGCTGTCGTCCATATATACTGCATAGAAAGAGTTATTTATGAACTTTAATATAAAAAAAACGTAAATTCTTCTTCAATAATAAAATTATAGAATGGAACAGCTTAGCAATTTTAACATAAATAACAATTTAATATGATATTATAACATGCTTATTTATAACGTCGTGACGTACAGATAAAAATAACAAAAGGATTAGCTCATCCACTTATCACGAAGAGGTAAAGATAGTCATTTACAACAGAGATTCTAATTTTTTTTATTCCATCGCCAGGCATTCACTACTCAATGTTTTTCTTATTATTTTTGACCTTAGAGGCCGTTTAACGATCAGGCATGGAGTAATTAGAAAATAATAGAACTTATCTTTATTGTAAAACAGTATTCAAACAAATGCCGTACAAAAACACAATGAATGAATAGCATTTGCAAAAAAGAAAAAGATTTACGGTTTATGATAATTTATTTAACTCTATAATAAAAACAATTATACGAGTATATTTCTAGAAGAAAAGATTTAATAATTAACAAAAGCAACGGTTTCGGCTAGATAAAAAGTAATATGAAATCATAAATAAACGATAAAAACTCACAATATAATCATTATTTTCATCAAAAAACAGAAAGTTTTTACTGAAACGAACCCTCAAAAGTTTGACAAACTATGGCCACTATGTCCGTTACACTTCCTGGCCATTTATTTAGTTTTTAGCCTTGACTTTAGTGCTATAAAAGATGACTTTGAGATATGACAGACCAATGCCATAGCCTGAACATATGTGGACTATTCATGACAAATAGTTCTTTATAATAGGTTCAAAGTATATTAGACTATGTTTCTAGATTTGGACAGAATTTGCCATTAACATAAATTCTAGCACTGACTAATAAAAACAGGTTTAACTATACCTTACGATACTAAACTCTGTTCTGCATCATATTAAACATTTAGAGAAACCATTTTTACAGTCCGTTCAGCTGAATTTGACTCTTATTTCATAGGCATAAGGATGGCTATAAACGAAAAGAGTGGTTACAATGCTTACGATTTAATGCAGCTATCATTTGTCATACCACCAACGCAATAGCAAAACGGGCAACCAATCAAAGTGATCAAAATTAAATTTGTCATGGTTAAATATCCATCACTTCTACAGAGTTTCGCTACCTAATTAGACTCTGTGTTGTATCGTGTACTGGTTGCATCCCATGGTTTTATCTGCATAAGTTTAGATTCTATGGAAATATCAGGATAAAAAGTATCCTGTGTATTATTCTTCATTATAAACTATCTCTATGCCAAAGTTCATCCAAATCCGGTCAGTAGTTTTGTGTAAAAGAGTGGCAAACATCCACCTATCCATATATGATAGAATCAAAAAAAAAAAAAAAAACTTTCGCAATAGGGTATTTGACTAAAAAAAACTAATTAGTCCGTCAGTCAGATTTCCAAAAAATACTAGACACGTATTTTTTGTTTTATCAAAACAATAAACATTTACAAATATAAAAGGCATCAAAGATCAGGAGTGGTGGCTGGTGACGTCACTGGCCGGTAAAAAGTGTACAGTGCTGTGACGTCACTCGAGTTTTCAACGCACTGTGTCGTCTGCATTTTTTGTTTATATGAAAAAAGAAAAAATACGTGCCTAGTATTTTTTGGAAATCTAACTGACGGACTAATTAGTTTTTTTTAGTCAAATACCCTGAATTAATGGTTTACGTTTTCTTTATACTAATTTGCTACTGCAAATGAAAGGTTGTCTAAATAAATACGTAGATATTATAATTTTCTTTTGTGAGAATATTTATAAAAATTTTGTTCAAACTGTAAAATAAGATAATGCTATACAAAATAGGTTTTTTAATAGACACAAAACTCCTGAGAAACTAGACGCAACAAATCCGGACCTGCTACAGGTTTTCACATTATGACAGCGTAGTGACTGACAGTCGACTCTAGCGCATGAGCTATGTAAGCGACACGTGAGCATCCTTATTTGAACATGTACAATTCTGTACCGAACTATAGTGACTTAAATATTATATTTTCACTTCCAACATTTATTCTGAATCTAAATAAGTACTGTTGACAGCACATCAAGCTACTACAATCTATCAAATTTTTTTAGTCGATTTTCGAGTTTATCTCTGAAGCATTAAGGCTCAAGGTTGATTAAGAATAGTTGAAATTGATAATTTCGGGTAGCTTGACCTGCTGTCGTCAGTACAAAAATAATTTTCCCTTTACCACGAATATGTCACGAAAACTAAAGAAAAATGTACCTACCTACAAATTTAGTGTTCTGTCATACAACCTGACACAAAACATAACATTGATTGTCAGCAGTATTATGTAACGTCATGCTTTTTCAATACACAGACTACAAACCACAGAAATCCTAATCTGCCATTCAAAACCGACATCTGAAAAGAAATAGCAATTTGTCATGAGTCATGACAATCGCGTCTACTCCTCTACAAAACAATATCTCCGACATTCTTGAGAACAGACATAATATAAGGGTAAGATTGTATTGTTAAAGTAAAAGTTTAAGAAGAGATGTGAAAATGCCCCAGTTCATATACCCAGTCATCAGTATCTGGTATGGTTCAGGGATTCACATAAGTTGACAACTTGGTGCAAATAACTGGGTCAGTGCGCTTCTTAACAATGACTTTCGACAACCCTAGTTTCCATGTTGTAAATTTCTAACGTCAAAATGGTTCTTTGCTATGTAATTAATTGTGTGTGATGAAGATTGTTTAAAGAACCATTATTTTGATGGCTATGTTCGGAGTATAGATAAATAATGCTGTTGCTGTATCGTTTTCATCAACATAATTTAGGGATATAATGTTCCCACTACCTACTAGGACACATGGCTCACCACTTTTGAGAGAGTTTTTGGCTATCCTTGCGTTTACTGATTCGCGGCTTCCACTCGAGAACACGTCTGCCCCAAAGATCATTGGTTTTACGGCTAATATGCCCTGCCTACTGTCCTTTCTGTTTCCGTATTCTTTGAATTTTGGTTCTCTTCCAGTCACCGCCGTGCGGATTCGATGACTCTGTTGAAACAAAACATGCAAACATAGCATCTGTAACTAAATACAATATTGTAGTTTTTGGCTACAATATTGTGTTATATGATAAACTCATAATAATAACGGTATTGATCTATACTTTTTCATATCCTGCAATACTCCTCATCAACCAGGAGTTGTTCCTTCACTAAGGAGACTCTGCGAGTTGGCTTCGGCCCCTCGAACACCTTCCAAAGGACTGAGATCCAAGGTCCCGAGATATTAAAAACGACATTTATCTACTTTGATACAGGAGACTACTTTCTAGAGCTACTCATTTAATCAAGATTTGCGTATCATAATATTCACAGTTCAGATTAAATCAAAGACTTGAACTAGATCTATATTGTTATGAGATCCGGCCATTTAGCTAGATACACTGAATACACTGATCCGTTGTTAACACTTAGAAGTAAATTGTAAATTATCGTGTTTAGTAAGTAAGTATTATTGGTTAGATTGAATACACAGGTTGACATCCGTTTCCGTCCATTCAGACTTTCAGACTTTGATGAGTAGGTACTTGTTTTTTCTACATTATATTATTATTATTATTTTGTTTCTTTACGAATATTTTACAGTTAATAGTGGAGGTTATTAGAAGATTCTTAACACCGCGATTCAGGAAAGTGTAACAAGACACTAGATGGCGACATCGCCATCTCCATCATCTGGTGGATAAAAGAAAGTGTGCTACGATTGTTAATTATGTAAATAGTATATCTGAATTTCTTTTAGACGCCATAATTTTCTTCAGAACAAAGAGCAGTTCTATACTTTTCATTACCAAGCCAAGCCTCATTGAGGAGGTCGGAGTTGCTTTAAAATTATTAGAGGTTGCAAATGGAACCAAACGGTTTTTTATATGGGAAATCATCAAATCACTTCTCCCACTCTGGGAGGAGCGGAAAGGCGTGTCAGACTTTTACTGACTAAAACCCACCTGTGTTTCTTCACTTGGCTGTACGCCAGGGCCACGGTTTCTTTTTTAATCAATCCGTAACGATGTAACCAAACGCTTCAAAATTGACGGCCGCTGCGGGTGCTGCTAATGCTGTTTTTCTGTGTAACCAAAAGGCACCCAAAGTAACGAAGGAAAGGGGTTCGCAATATATGTATGTTTCAACACCGAGCCTCAAGGGGGCCGAGCCATAAAAAAGGTTGAAAAACACTGCTCTATAGTTTTTATTTCAGTCGTCCCAGTTATTGACGGGGTCATTTTTTACCAATCGCCCATTACAAAGATAAAGCCCACATCAGCTCACTTTCAGTATCGCTCGTCACCTCACTCTCACTTGCCGAATAATGAGGAAGACATGAATGATGAAAGTGAAATGTGGAATATGCTGGTTTTGGTTGGTTACATCGTTACGGATTGATTAAAAAAGAAACCGTGGCTCTGGCGCACAGGCTAGTGAAGAAACACGGGTGGGTTTTGGTCAGTAAAAGTCTGACACGCTCTTCCGCTCCGGCCAGAGCAGGAGAGGTCATTTGATGATATCCTAACCAGAATAAAAAAGGCAAAGTCGCAAGTTAAGCTTGTACAGAATAAAGTTTATTGAAAACCCTCTTACGTAGAGTAATTTTATTGTTAAGAAATATTAGGTATTTACACAAATGCAAAATTGTAGGAACAAATGCGCTGTGACGATGTTTTGTCTGTGTTCCCATTTGTTAATTCTTGTTTTTGTTCAGCGTGGCGACTGACGTATTATTAATTATATCCCTTATTGTTTTATAAAACTATTGTTTTTGACAAAAGATGTTAGGCTTCTTAGCTACCACAGTAAATGTGATTACATTGATTTTAATCCTAATTAATTACTTTTGCAAAAGGTGTAAATGCATTTTGGTGAATATGCGAGGGAATTGCATGATTTAATTCCCCTATCTCCTTTCCACCATCAAACGACCCGTCGTACGGCGAGTTTCCACCCTTACGTTGTTAACACCATTACGATCCGGACGAAGCGTTTCGCCTCGTCCTTTATACCGCATACATCGAGCTAGGTACTGGAACAATTTGTCAGCGGCGGTGTTTCCGTCTGACTACAATTTAAGTAGCGATGCGCGATGGCGAGAAGTTTCATTCGATTGTTTCGATAGTTTAAATATCTCGATGGTCCTCGATTGTTTCAACTTGGACTTGAGTCCGACTCCGACTTGATCTGTTATTGCGACTGGCTCACGAGTCACGGCGTGTTCATTCGAGAGTTATTCGTCGATGGTTTAGACGCAAGTTCTTGTCTTGCGTAGTGGATCCAAACTAATTTTTTCAACAATCGATAATATGCAATTCTATAAAAAGTTGTATGAGAACCTGCTATAAATCATTATTTTATTCAGTTTTAAGTATTTATTATTGCAATAGAAATACATTTTTAGAAATTATCATAGATAATGTTCATATCAACTGTTTAGATATATTAGTTCATATCCTGCAGAGCAGCAATGGGTTTCATTTTGAGAGTTCAACAACATTCATTGCGTTACTTAAGTTGTTGTGCAGACACATTTTTTAAACATATGGAGCAATGAATTATCTGTCTGAATAAATTATACCAATTGCAAGTAATATTGCGGTACGCAATTAGTGTCCTGGTGAGAGACAGTATAGTCTTAGTTTCAATGTCCCCTTAGTTAGTACGGAACTCTAAAAAGTTTGAAACATGCAGAACAATAATTGATGCATATAGCAATGTAAGAAATACATAGTTCAAAACATTCACCAACTTTTTAATAATTAAGCTCACTTTTGAAGTTTCAAGTGTTCAATCTCACGATAAAAAGTAAATACACGAAACTCGTAAAACCAAATCTTTTCCTTAAGTAATTCATATGTTTCCCATAGACAACAATAATTATGTTTATTTGCGATAACGCGTAAACTATGCTTTCTAATAGCACATTTTACAGCCAGAAACAATGGATGGGAATAGAGATGGCGGCCGGAAATACTTCGTTCACATTGTTCTTCCGGCGCGGAAATGATAAAACCTTTTTTGTTAAATCTTCTTTTTCAATTAAACCGTTCAGTGCTTTTTAATTAAATTGTTTACTTTATAAGTTATAAGTAAATTATGAGGATCTTAATGTATAGATGCAATTGACTTTTATATTTCGGCTGCATAAAAAAAAAAATTGGTCCTTTGATACGAACGTTTTCATGGCTTTGAATCATTTTAAAGTATATTACAGATCCATTGCTCCATATATTCGAAAAATGTGTTTACCCAGTAACGTAAATAATGCAATGTATATAGGTAATCAAATATCAAAATAAAACCCATTGCTACTGATGGTATGTTAGGTAATTACCCAGCAGTTTCACCGACTTTATATTTATTGTAAGCTTTTACGAAATTTTTAATGATCATTAACGTATAGTGAACGTTAATGATCATCAAAAATTTCGTAAAAGCTCTTCATAAAAGCTTCATTGTCAAATTTTTAAACAAATTTAAGTCGTAATATAATTGAAAAACTTCGGCTGAGGATATACCATCTCCTTTTTAACCTTATACTTATTGTCCTCTCTTTCTCCTCAGGAACTCGAACAAGAGAAACACCTGCTAAGACGGAGGCTGGACACAACACAAGGGGAGTACGAGGCACGGATGCTGGAGCTACAGAATGACATCAAAGAGCTCACAGCGAAGATCGACTCCAGAGATAATTCTGTTAAACAGGTTAGTTATTACACATGTGACATCTACCAACACGCACTGGGCCCCGTGGTCAATTACGGCCCACTTTCTTTTAACGAGAGGGAGGCCTGTGTTACGGCATTGGGAGAGCATGACAGAACTAACCTAATATTTATCTTCTTATGTAGTTTGTGAACAGAACAATCGGGACCATTATAAATTAATGCTACAGTTGTTTAACCTTATACAACCCAAACTCTTAGCCACTGCAATGCAGTAATCTACTTACAACATAGCTCTTACTCAATAATGACATCCCATGAATACACGATTAGGTAAATAGGCCATAATTCTATTAGGTAAATACATTTAACTTCAAATGACTAATACTTAAGATCTGTTTAGGATGCAAAGGTTGTGTGTTTTAATGTAAGTAAGTGAACGAGTTTCGTTTCTAAATCATTTCACAAATAGAATAAAACGTGGTTACGTTAAAATTATGTGTCTGTTTTCTACGTTGAATTATTGATGTGATGACGAGTAAAAAGTCTGATTTAAATTATAATTGATACGGAGAAGTACATACATAATTCTGGTCGGTAACAAATTCGCTGATTGTAACAAAAAGCAGCTCAGTAATAGTAGTTTACATGGAGCGAATGCCTATATGACCTCCACAGCTAAGTTACCAAGTAATACGAAACCTCTTGCACTGAAGACTGGCTGTCAAACAGCGTCTTTCAGAATCAATACAGTCCCGTGTACTCGGTTTTTTCGGTCACGTATCAAGGCGCAATAATAACTCCATAGAACTTTTGGTCGTCTAGGGCAAATTAGAGGGGAACAGACCTCGTGAAAGGTCACCGATAAGATGGACCGACCACATCAAGTCTTCAGTGGGGGGTCCTGCAAATGAATGCTCCGGACTGTCATCCAACAGAGATAAATGGAGAGAGATCGTGCAGCGAGCTACATCAACGTCTCGAAATGAGTCATAGTGACCACGACCGTTCTGTCAAGAACGAAACGAAGAAGAAGAAAACTGGTTGTCATAATGACCACCGGGATCAACGGTTTAACGTGTTTTCAGAAGCATGGAGTAGTCTTAGTATGTTAAGATGATCCCTCGTTCTCGGATCAAGCGCGACAAGCATGCTTTACCTGATGGAATAGGGTAGTTGACTAAAAAACTAATTAGGCAGTCAGTCATATTTCCAAAAAATAATAGACACATATTTTTTCTTTTTTCATATAAACAAAAAATTAAGACGATATAGTGAGTTGATAACTCGTATGACGTCACTGCATGCTACACTTTTTAGCGAGCAGTGACGTCACCAGCCACCACTCCTGATCTTTGATTCCTTTTATATTTGTCAATTTTTATGGATTTGATAAAAAAAAATATACGTATCCAATATTTTTCTATAATCTGAATGACGAACATTCCTCTTGTGAGTTTTGCTGCTCACAAAATCATAAAAAATACTTATGGCTTTTCTCTAACGACGATAACTTGATGTTGTAGAAAAGCGAATCAAAAATAACCGAAGCGTGGTGGCCTACCACCTTGATCATCTGGTTAGAGAGAGTTACGACATGGACGTTTTTGTACAATTTCATGGGCAATTTGCGTATCGTTTTTTTAATCATTTTACTACGCATTCTGTAGTAAATTACCGCTAGTTTGATGAACACTAGAAGGGCGATTTCCTTAATTAAAAATGTTCAAAATAATCTCCCTTATTCATAAACGTTGCTTAAAGTTAACTAGTGATTAGCGATTGTTTAACCATACATTTTAGACCTTTGCACGCCACCTAACTTTAATCATCATTTATGGATAAACCCCTTAAACACTGTGGTGTTTATTCAAGAATAAGAATAAGAAATTTTATTTGGCCATACATGTGTTGGCAAAACTCATGCATGTAGGTGAGTGAAAGAGTGGCTCACGACATGTCTGCCATTTCTCATGGCGTGCAAATATTTTAGGTACATACATAATTATTATAATAGAATGAATGACTTATATTAAATCTGATATTTATATAATAGATAACAAAAAATATTATTTATTTAGCATGTATATATAAAATACCATGTCAATATTTCATATTATAATTATTATTATTCATAAACGATTATTAAAGTTAAGTGAGGTTAAAAGGTCAAAAATGTAGGTATGGTTAAAGAATCGGTAATTACAAGTTAACTATAAGCAACGTTTATTAATAAGGGGGTTTGTCGCCATCTCTTATCAGCGATAATCAATGTCAAAGCTTGTCAAAAATATAGGGAATTCCTGTCAGATTAAGACTGAAATCACTCTGAATGTCCTTGACATTTCGATAATGGTTCTCCGGAACTGTTCTAAGCTTTTTTTAAGCCCTTTAATTACGCTCGACTTGAGAATCGTATGAAATATATAAATAATACAATTCTGTTATTTCAGTTCTTTATAGGAATAAAGTAATAGGAAAAAATACAAAAGTATCCTATGTTATAAATTAACTATCTATATACAAAAAAAATACTGAACTTACTAAAACTTTACTTTTTGTTTGAAAGACAATCTAATAAACATCCACACAAACTTTTGCGTATATATAATTATGTTTTTAGGAAGAAGGATTACATATGAGCCTGCACTTATTTGCTGTACAAAAGGACCAGTAGGTACATAATAATTGATCCTTGTTCTTTTTCCTAGAAATTCCAACCTAAATCTCCTTCCAATACATATTTAACTATTTCAAAGAACACAGCAACTGTTTAGATTTACATTTACCTAAGTGGATAATAAATAGTGTCATTTAGATCAGTCGGTTCGAACACCTGCTGTAATAACATAGACATTACGCAGAATGGCTGTTTTGCAATATAATGTAATCTCATTTGATTGTCAACCTATCGTTAGTGAGAATTATAATCATATCTATTATGATTTAATGTTTTTATTGCACTTAATGGAACGTTAGATCTTCAGGGGTTATTAACGAAATAAGAATTGTTATCATATAAACTCTATTACTGGCGATAACCTCACCCCATTGCTTTGAATTTACATAATATATCCCCCGTTCAACCGATTTTGACTTCTAATTCTGCTCCTTCAAAAGATTTTATTTTGAGAAACTTATGTAGGTCTCATCTTCGGTAAATACTATATTGTTTAGCGAAAATTCAAACCACAAGATGCAATATTTTTACTTTCTTGGTCTACATCTAAGCTTTCAACCCTGAAGGATATGTCAAGGAGATAGGCAGCACCATCCTCGTTCCTGCTAAGAATTACATAGTTACAGTAGTCACCAGTTTTTCTGCCAATCGTGTTAATTATAACAATATCTTATATCTAGTCATTAAGAAGCCTACACTCAACTCTTGACGTTTTCAGGCTAATACGATGATTAACACTTATATATTATAATTATGGCTACTGTCATTAACTTTACCTCACGTAATAATATGCAAGAGTGTATTGAGCAAAAGCGCGCTTCTCAAAGCGATTTTCGCACAATGGATTTTCAAGGCACTGCTTAATGCCGAGAGTTGATAATCCAACAGTGTATTTTTTGTTGCGCTGAGATGGGCTCTGTTGGATTCTCAACGCTCAACCCAACACCGAACATTGAAATTTCAGTGCACTATAAAGTCATGCCGTGATATTTTTACTTATGTACAAATGTGGACTAAGTACTAATTTGTTAACGTCTTCACGAGCTTAGGTAAGAATATTGCTAGTTAAGAAATTAGTGACATTAACTTTTGTGCTTCGTGAATAGAATAATGTTGCAAATAGTTCTAAATATGGAGAAAAAAACTGGCTGGACCAAAAAGGCTGCAGAATGAATACAATATCACGTAATCTCATATACCTAGCGGCTAATCTATCTGCTCGGGAGTTTGTTGCACAACTTGGAAAAAATAGAATCCATTTTGTTTTCGGTAAACGTGACAAATTAATGACAAAAATAAAAATGAAGAAATAGTTGGTGGATAAATGAATACTTATACATACTTCAGTAGTAAGTGGGGAAGAGCGGATATTTTCAGGGACTGTCTTATGAAATCTGTTAAACTGTCTGAGAATCAGCATTTTTTGTTAGAACTGCTGATTATAATCAACAGTTCTATCAAAAACTACTGATTCTCATGAAAAGATTTTTTCATTTGGTTTTGTTTCTACTTTTAGTCAAAACATTATAGCTTCCTTATTTTCCCAGTGTTACTGAATCTTAAATCCTCCTCTCTGTGATTGTGAAAGAAAGGGCCTCGGCGTGAATTGGTAAAGAGCCTTGGTGTAAATTGGTGGATGCACATCTCCTTGTCCTCCTAGGATATGCAGGTTTCGCAAAATCTTTTCCCTCGCCGTTTTAAGACCAAAATTTTGCTAACTTAACAGACATGATAAGGTCAGGTAAACTAAGTTAGGCTTTAGCCTAATCAATATTCAGTCTAAATATCCTGTTTATTCAGACTACAATGAAATGACAGTTTAAATATTAGCATTTTTACATTGTTTCACTGTGTATAATGCAAAATAGCCACAATTTAAAACAATAAGCCTGTCATCCTTGACCCTACAATTGGCACAAAAAGGCTTTGTGTCCAAACTTCGTAGTTTCAATGTAATTAACATTGAAAAACGTGCATTACCACTATTAGTGAACTGAGTCAAGGCTGAGGTAAGTTGCCTGTGTTATTGGAACCATAAGGACCATTTTTTAAGATCCACATTTTTTCGATATAGGCTTAAGACACTCTTTGTACACTTGCATAAAACTATACTACTTTCGCTTCCATTTAACACTGTGCTGGTTCTTTGCTGACTTACGTGGTGTCAGCAAAGTGTTATGCACGAAAGCACCCAAAGATTCTAATAGCCATGAAAGATGACATTGACAAAAAGAACGTGACAGACTTTTTCTAGTGTTCTGATTTAGGGTTATATTTGGGTATATTATTACCAGCTTCGATAACCATATTTTTCTTCATTTCTTAGGCAACTGTGTCTTTGAGTACACTTACTCTAAATACATGAAAGTTTCCTATTACTTCTTTTCTTTTTCTTTAGTCTATAGAGGTCCACTGCTGGACAAAGGCCTCCCCAAGGTTTTCAATTACATTGGGGGGTTTGCCATAATCCGCACGCTTGGCAGTCCGTGTGGTAACGGGCTTAGAATAGTACCAACCCATATCCTCCCGTGGTTGTCGTAAGAGGTGACTAAGGGAACTCTCACTAGGAAAGCGGGAAGCAGCGCTTCTCCTGTGGAATATCAAATTACTGCAATCCTCAACCCGTCCTATTCCTAGATTATTTTTATTCGCTGTTATTGTAAAGCCTTCATAAAATAAGATTATAACAATTCCGGTCTCATTATTATCGCGAGAAACGTCACAATAAGAAAGCCAAAACCGCCAAACCGCTTACAACAGCACCACGCCATAGCCGAAACCTTACTTTTGTTCAAAAAACGTGCTGCAGCTTAATTTCGTTGATCGTAATCCTATTAACGTGCGAAGGATTACCCTAAAGTCCTTCAACAGGTTTCGTTCATCGTCTATATTGTTAACTAACTTATGTTATTAGCGATTTCTAAATAAATAGTCAAAAGTTCATATAAAACTGCCCCCTAATCGGCGAATACATTTTAGTCAGTTGGGATCGTTTGTACCGAACGGACCTATGGGCGCTCCGAACGATCCCAACTGATCCCAACTAGTCGCAATCATTTGACAAAAATATGTTCGCCGATTAAGGGGCTGTTTATGCATGATGGGCGTCAGCTTGGTTCGACCTTATAATTAACATTGCGGTCTACTAATGGAGGTCATCAGCAACTTAATTGCTTAAAAAGCTATTTTGGCTCTAAACATTTACCTGCTTAACCACATAAATGTGTACGGTATGTTGTTAACCTGTCAAAATAGTGAGCTATACAATTACCCCACGGTTCTTGTAGGTATTTAAAAGTAACCAGGGTCCGCAGATATCGTTGTAATTTAGGAAGAAAAATCAATAGAAAAGAAACAATAAATTTATGAAATTATCATAAAATCATTTATATCGGCCGAACCTATTTCCTTATCTCCTTTAGTGTATGTACTACATCAAATTATTATATATTTATCTCTATTTAAACATCACAAGGGAATCCTTCGATTTGCCTCGCTATTATTCAAAGGAACTGAAAGCTTCCGCATTTGGGCTAAAGGACCACATTTATTTATATGTATGGTAAAAACATTCGGATAAAAGGTTCCTTACCCAAATCTTGGTGTAAAGTTTTAATATAGTTATTGTTGCCAAAAACGGGCTCATGATTATTTAGCCTAGAGCATGTTTCGTGATATTCATCACTGCAGGGCTGTTTTTTGCACCTATCAACTGTCAATAGACGTAACCGACAAGAGTGACGAAACTCCGTTAGATTCCGATGTTAAGCAAAAAGCCCCGATAGGTACTTACTCGAAAAATGCGAGTACGTGAAAGGTCAACTATCAGATTCACCGTACTTTCGTAACAATTGGGATGAGGGTATAATGTGAACTGTATTCACTCTCTGCTAAACACATATGGTGTTTTCGCGTGGAGTTAGTTATGCTCCGCTCCTATTGGTTGCAGCGTAGTGTTATATAGCTTAAAGCTTTCCTGGATTAATGGGCTTTCCAAAGCAAAACAATTTTTCAAATCGGATCAGTAGTTCCTGAGATTAGCGCGTTCAAACAAACAAACAAACTCTTCAGCCTGGAATGGAATTCAGTTTACGCTACACTGCAATAATTTTTTATGATTTTTTCAATGTTACATGTCATTCTGAAATCAACTTAATTATAACTTATTTAAAGTTGATATTTGTTTAATTGTTTTTTTTTTCTAAAACAAGGATTGGAATGGGTAATGGCTATCAAATGGAATAATAATTTGGCAAATTACACTATTGTTTTCGGAGGTTAGAGCGTTCAAACCAACAACTCTTCAGCTTTATAATTACATAGTATATCGACATAATGTTACATTTAGATATTTAGGCCATAACATCGGCTGCCGGCAGAAGTTACCACCCACCAGACAAGGTCTTGCCGCCAAGCGATTCGTCGTATTCCGGCATGATATTTGGTGCAGCCGTACGGAGGACGGGTCTGAGCAGTTGTGTTGCGATGTGCTGACGCAGAATCGTTGGTCGTGTTGGTCTTGCGTTTAACATTGCATCACCTCGCTCAACTGCCATCATCCTTCCTATTCCTAAGTTTTTTTAAGTTAATAGGCTTAATAAACTAGTGTGCTTTACCATCAACGATATGCATCAAATATAATAATAAAAAAAAATGTTGATTCGAAACAATAACTGTGATACAATTAAATTCAGGCACATTGTGTTAAGTCTCGCGATCGACAAACTGATTATTACACAATGACTGCCTCACATATTATATAGATGGGAAGTTGTTAACTTATCGAACAAGAGATCAGCCTTGGTTCCAAACAACCTGTTCTTGACAACCTCGCTCTCTAGTCGATTTCGTCTGTTTTATAATAATTAAATTATAACTCTGGGGTATTGATGAGACCATATTAAAAGACCTTATGATCGCACTGGCATGTATTAGAAATTTATGAATGTGAGAGTATACGTCAACTGCGTTGGTGTGCCGACCAATTACAAACTTAGAATCTAAGTGCGAGTATTTATTTGTGTGCATAGTGAAATGTTAATTTTTTTTTTTGTTTCCATCTTACATATAAAATAATTACACAAAGTTATGATTTATTAAAAAACACCCTTTTGTCTTTGCGTATGGATGGTAGATTGGAAATTATCAAAATATGACCTCTCTCGCTCTGGACGCTGCAGAAGAGCGTGTCAAACTTTTACTGACTAAAACCCACCCGTGATCCATCACTTGCCTGTGCGCCAAGGGCCGCGGTATCTCTCCCCGCGGCACTTAGAAGATAAACTTGAAATATTATATAACATGTAATACCTAAAATATTACTCTTATTTATCAATGAAACTTTGATACCTAACCCACACACATATATCTTCGAAACTATACCTTTTTGAAACAAAACCCTATATAACCCTAGATTTATGGGATAAAATAAAATACATTGAATAAATCTGTAGTTTCTCTTCTAAGTGTCACTTGGTTCAAAAAAAAAAACTCGAAGAAATGTGTAAACAAGGTTAACAAATATTCCCATTTGGAACATTACTCTTGTGATGTAACAAAGTAACGCTGAATATAAAGTACCCTTTTCCAGGAAATGTCAAATATATCATTATGGCACACGCTAGGGCACGGTACGCCAGCGAAAATGACCTAAAAGTCAAGGTCTTACTGGCATTACACGTTAGAATTACGCAATTCTAGGGAATTTATCGTCATCGGGCCGGTCCCTGAAAGCTTTCAGGGCCAATTAGTCAATTAGCACCACACCCTGCAGAACCACTTTTCATTTGATTGTCTAGCAGACGTTTGTTCTTATTACCTTTCGGTATCCATTTGACTTGGCGATAAGCTTTAAGAAATAGATTTTGAATAGCCACTTCACGATGCGAATCATGGCTTTCTTTCCAAGTCAACTTTTTCCATACTTAAATCTTTCTCTTATGGCAACTGACATCACAGCAAGCCTAGTCGGAGAAGGCAGGAAGAGTTTAACTCCTTCAACAAGGCCTATTCTAAAAAAATATCACCGTAAAAAGTTAAGTGAACTATCATGTCACCAGATCTTATTTTTCGATGGAAGGTCATAACATCGGCTACCGGCAGAAGCTACCACCCACCAAAAAGTCTTGACGCCAAGCGATTCGCGGCATGCTGTTTGGTGAAATCATACGGAGGGCGGGTCTGAGCAGTTGTGTTATAATGTGTGCCGGGTACGATGCGCCAAATGTTGTTGTGTCGGGAGTTTTTTCGTGGAAGGTCTCTAGATCAATCTCCCTCTGGTGCAGCATCGTTGGTCGTACTGTTGAGTTTAACATTGCATCACCTAGCTCAACTGCCGTCTTCCTTCTTATTCAATATTTTTTTTTGAGTGAATAGGCTTAATAAACTAGCGCGTTTTATCATCAACGATTGCATCACTGCTTACCATCAGGCAGGATTGCAGTCAAGCACTAGTTTATAAATATGTATTAAAAAGGAACATCTGGGGAAGAACAACTGAACGTTATTGACAGTCAGCATCAAGCTCACGCCACCTTAGTTGTCGTAGTGAGATTGTTAAAAAATCGGTCAGCAGACCCTAACAGCTTTAAACGAAGTGAACTGGCAAGAGAGTAAAGAAGCCTTTGCTCCGATAGATACCAAAAGATTTTAATATACATGTATCATAATACCCCACATTCTTATTCTTTTGAATGTTTAGCAATCGTATTGCCAGATTTTGTTTTGCCACTTTAGGCATGAAATTCACAATTAATTTGCTGTCACACTAGACAATGACATTCACAACCTTGATTATCTCACCCATCCTCACACTGACCATGGATATAATGTGGTCTTTTCTCTTCTAACAAAAACACCATCAGATTCTACTAGTTCAAGGCATTATGTAGACCTTCGCCGTCTTCCTGCCAGGATGCCACAGGTTGGCTTCCGTCCCATCACATCCTCAACAATTACCTGTGTTGGCAATTGGCATCCAGCCGAACGTTTGGTAACGAGAATCGGAAAGATGTATTTTGATAAGTAAATATGATTCTACATAATACTTTTGATTAGCATCACGTATATTGGAAGATGCGTTTAATTTATTTGGTAGTTAAGAGGGTGAAAATCATCGTCGTAGCTTAATGATCATCATTTTCACCAACCTTTTTATCGCCCCACTGCTGGACCCAAGTCTCATCTCATACAGAGAAGGATTGAGCGTAATCACCACGCTTGCTCAATGCGGGTTGGCGATTTCAGGCTTAAAGTTCAGGTTTCCTCAATGTGTTTTCCTTTACCTTGTAATCAGTCATTGGTGTCCAAAATATACTTAAAAAGCCCATTGGTACTTGCCTGACCTGGATTCGAACCCTCACTTTCATACTTGAGAGGCTGGTATTTTAACCACAGGGCCACCACGACTACAGCATTCTTCGCAGCTTGTTAGATGAAAATTGACAAAAATGGTGCAAGAGAGAGACTCATAGTTTTCACCTTGTGGTGTTCCAAACGGATATACATTATATCAAAGAACTTGCAAACACAAGGCCAAGAAATATGTGGTTTTACCCTAATTAGGTTTTATAACACGAATTTTTTTGTAACTGCTTCCGCCATAATCCACGCGCTTCGGGGAGGATGAGTTTAGTACTTTTTATCTAGACATGGGGTCATAACATGATCTAAACTGTAAAGGATATAACACGAATGTTTTTGTATCCGCACCCGACACAATTTACTGACTTCTGGCGGAAACGCTTCTTGATCCCGCCCAGCCAATCAGAGCGAGTCTAAGCTTCTAGAACATTTTAGAAGTGTCGTTTAGAAGCATACGACGTGGGCTCCCTTTTTACAGTAGTCGTCTGACGAACTAAAGGGGTATTAATCTTCTATCTTCACCCCCAAACCCTAATTGTATACATGGATCATTGTGAGTATGAAGTTTACAAATAAAACATCACTAGATCATGCCAAAGCATATTTTCAAATCCCACTAGATCATATTATTCTTCAACATTTAGTCTATATTGACAAAAACATAGATTTAAAACATAAGTAAACATCTTACCACAAGACAATGTTGAAACGCGTCACGCCTCTTGATCTGACGTCCTTCCAAAACTACTCAGAAAAAACTCTTTCGCAAATCATGTAGATGATATAATGATCTCTAAAACTAGTGGATGAAAGTTGAAATTGCTGTAATTTTATGCGGTTACACCTATTAAGACGATTAACCACGCTTGATGTTAGGAACAATATAGCCTAAGAGCATGGTTAAATGTTTGATTGCGGTATCAGTAAAGTGTATTATTAGTCATTTGTTTCGCTTGCTGTGTTTACTGGCGAATGTCGAGGGTCAGCTCTTATATTTTATCTGGATTTAGATTAGATAATGTGTGCGTTTTATCTCCAGTGGTTTTAGTCAGTTAATTTTTGCAGATAGGTTTATGCGCAGTTCATAAAAGGTAATTTCTATGAAACATTCTCCGTTTCATAGAAATGATATAAATAAATATCATTATTTGTTTAGTTTAAGAGTTAACTTGGTATGTTTTAATACTGGTTGATTTTGTAAAATAAACTAAAGTTTATTTTGTTGGTTCTGAAGGATAGTGATAAAAAATAAACGCATTTTGACAATGGGTGTGGGTAATTCCTAACTACTGACCGCAACCAATTATGATTCATAATAATTTTCCATGAATACAAAGAAACTAACCAGAATTACATAAAATTTTACGCTTTTTATGATTGCACGTATCAGAACCATGAAAAGGTTCTGGCCTTGGGTTTTATATGGCACATAAATATATGACTCAGTCAAAATATGCTTGCATTTAAGGTTTTAAGCTTTTGCCGAGTTTCCTAAGTGGTAAGCAGAAAATTGTTTAAGAGATATGAGATGAACTACTTACGTCCTATAGTCGCATTGCTTAAGAAATTTCTATAATTCTTAAAGAGAGTAGAACGTAAAAGCCATGAATTCTGCATCAGCCGTAACCGTAGCTGTAACCTAAGCGTAAAATCGTATATAAGCGTATATATTTTTCTATAATTAATCAAAATATATAAACTGTTCCAAGTGTGCAATACGTTAAAGTATAGATATCCCAAATGTTTCAAATTGATGTTATTTCAAGTTAATAAAATATCGGCTTTATTGAGTTCATTATGTTGCCTATTTCTAGTTATAAAACCAAATGTTTATTGCTTGTAAGTTCAAATATTTATTTATTTTTTGTTTTTAATACATACGAGGGTGGATTGAAAAGTACTCAGCCTAACCAAGAAAATAAACACATACTAAATCAGTTATATTTTTATTTTTCTACATAATCACCATCAAGTTCAATACACTTTTGCCACCTCCCCTTCCAAGCATTTAGACCGTTGAAAAAAAATGATTCTTCCTTAGAGTCAAAATATGCGTCTACAGCTGCTTTGACCTCGTCATTTGTCGAAAATCTTTGACCTCCCAAGTGCTTTTTTAGGTTAGGGAACAGAAAGAAGTCTGATGCTGCCAGATCAGGTGAATACGGCGGATGCGGTAACAGTTCAAAGCCACAGTTGTGAATTTCAGCCATTGACTGTACTGACGTGTGAACATGGGCGTTATCTTGTTGAAACAGGACTTTTCTTCTGAGCATTCCTCGACGTTTTTCTTTTATTTCCTCTCGTAAATGACGTAGTAAGGTGCAGTAGTAATCAGAGTTTATAGTCTGATCCCTTTCAAGATAATCAATCATAATCACACCTTTCCGAGTCCCAGAATACTGAAGCCATCACCTTATTTGCCGACAAAATCGACTTAGCCTTTTTAGGGGGTGGTGAACCAGGTCTTCTCCGCTGTTTCGATTGTTGTTTTGTTTCCGGTGTACAGTAATGAACCCATGTTTCGTCCATAGTAACAAAACGATAAAAAAAATCATCTGCATCGACTTCAAATAACTCCAAACAGTCGCGTGAAATAGTCAATCGTGTCCTTTTTTGTTCGACTGAAAGCAGTCGCGGAACCCACCTCGCAGACACTTTGTGGAAACCCAACTCGTTGACAATGATGTTCTGAGTTCGTTCATAAGAGATGCCTATAATCTCGGCTATCTCTCTAATTATTAATCTGCGGTCTCCCATTATTAAATCAAGTACTTTTTTAATATTTTCGTCAGTAGTTGACGTCGAAGGCCTTCCAGAGCGGGGTTCATCTTTCACACTCTCTCTACCACGCTTAAATTCTGCTATCCATTTTTTGACGGATGAATATGACAGAGCACAATCGCCTAATGTACTGACCATGTCATCATGGATGGCTTTTGATGATAGCCCCTTCTTATGGAGGTACTTAATGACGGCACGCTGCTCGATTTGCTTCATTCGCGAAAATTATGTCCGATTACTTTGTTAATAAATTTATAAAATCACAACTAATTATCGCATACGTTTCGAACTTCACACAATGAACTAGTCTGAATTGAACTAAATAATGTGGGGAGATTTGATTTTTAGAATTGAATGGATCTGTGTTAGGCCGAGTACTTTTCAATCCACCCAGGTACTTCCTTCCTATGCAATCAGTTAAATGTCAAATAAGTATGCTCCGTCTACGTGGATGATAATCAAGTATCATAGATTATTATGCTTCTTTCATTGATTCTTACATTCCTACCACAAGGAAATAGGAATATGATTACATGCACACATACCCAATTATACATACTAGCTAACGTATCAAATTGTTTAGTTACTTTAATCTACGAAATAACATTTTTGAGTATGAATTATTTTAAACTTACTTCGGGTACAATTATTTTTATTAAGGGACCTAACGGCATCCACTGCACAATCTATCATTAAATTGTACGCTAACTAGCTCCTGCCCTTCTTCGTCACGCCTTCTCATCAAATGGCTTGTCCACTGCATTTCTTTGTTTCACTTAGCGTTTTATTTTTCTTCCTGCTTATCTCCTCAGGGACCTAATATAATCCTAAAAAGCTTGTAACCTCCCACAAAAAATTAACTGTCAAGAGCAAAAGTAGCTTTTTAAATCCCAGTGATACTTTAGGAAATTAGTAAGTTTATACAAACTCTTTGCCTTTATTATTAGTGTCATCTCATTCCCTGCCTTATCGAATTTATACGGGGTCGGTGCAATATCATCATATCGGTAGTTATCCTGTTTCTAACTATATGTATATGTAGGTAGTTACGCAATATATATTAAGAAATTAGTTTAGTTACGAAAAGTTAGTAACAATACTTATCTTTAAACTTTGTCCACAGCGCGATGAAGAAAAACAAAGCCTAATAGCAGAGCTGACCGCCCAGAATTCTAGGCTGACAGTCCAGCTTAAAGAGTCATCAGCCACAGAAGCACTCCTATTGGCCCAACTTGAGGGGCTAAAGGACCAATGCTCCATGAGGAAAACCAGCTTACAGGTGGGTTACAATAACTACAACGTTGCTACTACTAACAAACTAGTGCATATTACCATCAACGATGGCATCACTGCTTATCATCATGTGGGATCGAGGTTAAGCACTAGTTTATAACGTCAAAAAAGGTTTAAGTATAAATTTTGGTTTAAGTAATGATTTGGATTATAATGTTAAAAATCATTTTCTTTTTTAAAATTTTAATCGTTGTAATTTTCATGTGATTTCAATTTTAAGTAAAGCATGATGTGATTACCTGTAACAAAATAGCACTAATCTATAAGTCTAGTTGATGTATCTACGCGTATATCATATCTTAGTATCAATTTTTGTAATAGTTGGTAATACACCACATAAATAACAATAGTATGATATCTGAAATATGAAGCAAACAGCTAGATAGACAATAATTATACGGTCAATTAAAGTAGCGAGTGTTGATATTTCAGCAACAGTCACAATTACTTAATTTATCCGATCCGTTCCAACTAATTGGAACAAGAATCTTTGCCTGTCTAAAATTAACGATTAATGCAATTTTAGTTCAATAATTAAATAGTCTTAAAGTCTGTCAACTGGTGAGAAGTGGAGATTCTCACAAAGGGCTAGCTTAGTAAACTATATCTGCATTTGTTTTTAATAGACAAGCTGGCGTTTGACCACTATCTTATGATGGTAAACCTAGAAGTATTCACACGAGACTTATCGACTCCCGGAGGGCCAAAACAAAATGACATTCTAACATGTAATGATTATAGAAAAGTGAACATAGGCTACCGAAAAGCTTATGTCAAATTGTTACAGAAATACAAAACACAGGTACAACGGTGTTAGAAACTGTGGCCCTGGCCGTCGCACAGGCAAGTGAAGAAACACGGGTGGGTATTAGTCAGTAAAAGTAAAAGCGGGAAAAGTCATTTGATGATTTCGCATCCCAACAAAAAAAAAGGATCAGCGGTGGTGGTACAGCGTTTAGGAAATACAGACTCCAGTACTGTAGGAAATATAACAGAGGACATTATAATTATTCTAACCAAATTCATTATCCAACAGGACCATGTACAAAGTTTGGAATCCTTGAAAGCAGAGCTGGCGATGGTGACGGACAAGAGGACAGACCTGGAGAGAAGGCTGACGGTATCGCTAAATGATAAAGACAATCTGATGCAGCAGCTTGATGAAGCAAACGACAGGATCGTAGCTCTGGAGAGGCAGCTGAAAGAACAGGTAAGGAAAAAAAGATTCAACTTAAAGTTAAATTAAAAAAATGTTTACCTTGACTACCAATAACATGAAGATAGATATGGAGAAAAGCTATGTAATCAAATGAATACACAGTTATTGAAAAGTGGAATCCAGCGTAACATGGAAAATAAACATTCAACATTCCAAGATAAACTAATTTCTAAATATTTTGACTACAATGACATGGCTCATTTTACGGACGCTTTATGTAATTAAAACCCGTGCTTACAAATGTCAATAGGTAATTAGTACTTATCTCATAATGAGCTTTCCTACGTGTCAATTATAGAAGCACGCAGGAATGTTAACTAAGTTTTCGTTACAAAATTGTAGTTTTAGGGATAAAGAACAGAAACGTATGGACTGTGTAAGAGATGAAGAAAATTACTCCCTTATTTTCAATACTTTCAAAATAAACCTCACACAGTCAGTTAATTCTATTGAATCGTTGCTTTTAGTTTCGCTTTGATCAAAATCAACATATACATTGCGACCTCCAAAGTCAGTAAACAGTAGTTAGAATAGTAATATTTTATTATTGAATTGGCTTTCATAACTCTAATGACGTCGGTTTAAAGATTGGGAGCACCAAATTTGATTCAAATCTTAAAAGAATGATAGATGGTATTATAGCGTTGTGCAATGCACTTGTATTTGAATTTCTCAAGTGGGTTTTACAAGGACTACCGATACTGAAATAAATATATTTGGTAGTTCTTGATTTGGAGTAACGTTCGCTTGACAGCTTGTATTGCTAGATCAGATGTCGTCTGGCGTTTCTTATACAATACATGTAAAGAAAACCCTGTCCGATCCACGACGGTATTGTTAGGTATCGATAACTGATTCTACTAATGCGTACAAAGCCGGGCTAAACATAAATCCGCCTCAAAAAATAAATATTATTTCGCAAACAGAGGTAACTGAAAACATGTGCGGTAGGCAAAACATGCGCGGGTGAAGGGGACAGATGATGAAATTACCAAATTTTGGAGAAGTTGGAATTAATTCGTGGAAAAAAAAAGATTATTTCAAAATTAATTAGTATTGTTACTAACTTACTATGATGATTATGTAAAATTTCATATTTTTAAATGGTCGTGTGTTTACCTAACCTTTAATATCCTTATAGGTTCGACGGGGTTTTTATTTACATATTGTATGTATGTGGGTATACTGTTTTATTTTTTAGTGAGACTACTTTTGGTTTATTTTCTTACATTATTATGAGATTTCTATTTACTTTGTTATGGTTAAGTACGATTATAGAATGTTTTAACCTTTGTTAAGACATGATTCTTTCCGCTGTCGTGTCTTCATCTTCATTTATTTTCAGCTCAGTTATTTTCATGCGTACTAAGGTAATATGATTTCCCGCGGAATTAGCGATATAATTCAATTGTTAGAAATATCATCAGATTTCTATGGCTTCGTAAGTAGTTGTGTGGGAAGTGCTCGGCGTATTGCCTTATTACGTACTAAGCCCTTGCTTAGGGTTTAAAGTTGGCGACGATATATATGTATGACTATCGAAATTTACGTGGTAAATTTCGATCCCGCAGGAATGTCGGAATAAAAAGTATCCTATGTGTTATTCCTGGGTATAAACGATATGTGTGCCAAATTTCATTCAAATCCGTACGGTAGTTTTTGCCTACCTCGTTTATAATTTTAGTAGAATAATTGATAAATATTCAATAAATAAACGAAGTCTAAGATGAATTTCAACGTCCTCATAATGACCAGTTCAATTGAAAGACACTTAGTTGACATGTATCTAATAAAGAACTTTGTATTTCAATTGTAATGAAACTAAAACTAAAAGGAATTATTCGCGGTATATTAATTTATTTTTTCCGTGACCACTGACGCACAGGCAAGTGGAGGAACGCGCCCTTCCGCTCCGCCCCGTGAAGAGGTATTTTGATGATTTCCCATTCAAAACAAAGTATAGAAGAAATACTAAAATAAAAAAGAACACAATGCATGCCACATCCACACTTGTTCCATACAGCTCTATTACATAAATCTATACTAACATATAAAACTGAAGAGTGTTTGTTTGAACGCGCTAATCTCAGGAACTACTGATCCGGTTTGAAAAACTATTTTTGCGTTGGATAGCCCATTAATCCAGGATGGCTTTAGACTATAGTCATATATAACATCACGCTGCGACCAATAGGAGCGGGGTATATAAAGAAAAACGAAGGTGAAACCGTGAGGCGCAACTAGTATTGTTTATAGTGTACGTAGGAGACGTTGAAACGTGTTCGTTACTGAAGTTAAGCAAAAAACGTAACTTTAATACACACTTCAATACAAACCCCAAAAAATCTAGGTCTACTTTTTGAATCTATAGAAAATCTTTCGACAGAACAAATCAAGCATATTACCTTTTACCAATTAGACATTTCATTCAAATCCAACCCTAAACAAAATAATTGTTTTACTTCACAATATCCGGCGGATTGGGCAAGAACAATGTGCAGCAATTAAAAACTAATCTCGGCCCGAAGGTCTTTTCGTTGGGAAATACTTTGGGTTCTGATCTGTTCGTAATGGTCCTTGCACACGGAAAATTTTCAATGAGGATTTGTGTTAAGTACTTAATGTGTGGTTTTGTGTCGCAAGGTTATTCCAGGGAAGCGGGCAGCAGCGCTTCTCTTGTAGAATATCAAATTACTACGATCCCCAACCCGCCTGCCAAGCGTGGGAATTATGGCAAACCCCCCCAATGTAATGAAAATCTTGGGGGAGGCCTTTGTCCAGCTGTGAACTTCTATAGGCTGAAAAGTTACCACCCACCAGACAAAGTCTTGCCGCCAAGCGATTGGTCGTGTTCCGGCATGATGTCTGGTGAAGCCGTGCGGAGAACGGATCTGAGCAGTTGTGTTGCGATGTGTGCCGGGTACGATGCGCCAAATGTTGTTGTGTTGCGAGTTTGGGTCGTAGAGGGTCTTCAGATCAATCTCCCTTTGGCGCAGCATCGTTGGTCATGTTGTTGGGTTTAACATTGCATCACCTCGCTCAACTGCCGTTTTCCTTCTTACTCGCTCAGTTTTTCTGAGTGAATAGGCTCTTAATAAACTGCTTTGCCATCAACGATCGCATCACTGCTTACCATCAGGCGGGATTGCGGTCAAGCACTAGTTTTTTATTTTTTATTATTATTAAAAAAAATAAAAATAAAGAAGAAGCTGGATGCAGTTTCATTGATTATTGCTTGAACTATTGAAGCAACAAAGACCAAGTTACATACTTACTTAAGGTCATTCTGCGTATTGTATCCTTTCTTAGCACAATTAGCTTGTAATGTTCGCAGTATCACCAACAAGAAGCCTATAACGGGTTGTTGGATAACACATGAGTTTCAGTTTTTTCCTGTTTTCTCATGAAAGGATGAAATAATTTACACAAAGAAGGCGACGGTCTAACCTACGACCTTTACCACGTGGCCACGGAGCCTTCATTATTTTTTAGGATAATATTTAACATTTTTTACAAACTTTAACCTACAAGATCTGTAGGTGATGAGTTCGTTTAATTGTTTACGTCATTGATTTTAGTAGTTAAGAGATATTTTGTAAAGTTGTAGAATTTTTACATCTTCTTCTCATTTAATTTTCATGCCTTAAAAACGGCATTATTTTGAATTTATGTCTTTCTGTCCACATTGCACAATGCATTGCTCAGGTGGTACGTTTTCCAAGGTTTTCTTGTTTGTTTTCAGAACACCTGTTTTTGGTGCGTATTTGTTATTCTGAATAAATGCGCCACAACCTTCACTGACGTCTTTTGAAGTTTTTAAAACAATATCCTTTTTTATTTTATTGCGAATAGCTGGTATGAATTTTAAGATGTTAACCTTTTCGTATTTTTTTAAAGGGTAAAGCTTTTTACTCTTGGTATAATACCTAGTTAAGAAAAACAAACTGAATGTCATATTTAACTAAGTTCATATTCCATTGCAACGAAAGTGTGTAGTAATATATTAGTTTTAAATTTAGTTAAGACTTAGGTTTTCATTAAAATTAAGAAGTTTTCATATTTCTTGACATACATGCTCATGGATCAAATCGTGCGAACGGTATTTTCTTAGCAATGGAGCAATGAAGTTACTAATCTTTATTCTTATTACAGGAGCATCAGTACCAGAATACCCTGAAAGAACTGGAGCGCCTGCAAAGGTCCCACGACACTCTAGCCGAAAGGATTGGGGCGCCTGATCCCATCGACACCACAGATACAGCCAGATCTCTCCATGCGGAGATGGAATCCGAGCCGGAAGACCAGGATGACGGATGGCTGAGAAGTGAGGCTGTTCAGGTCTATAAACAGTTGAGAACGCTGGCGTTACAGCTCAATACTGGACATGATGACGATTCAGGTACGTAATGATGTAAGCATAAAACACAAGGCGAATTTTTAGTCACCGTCCAAATTTCGGTATATTAAATTTTGGCGAAAAGCATTATTAAATACATGTTTTTTTCTTTTAGCATCACTGAATACAAAAATATTGAGATACAAAAATATTGAGAGACAAAGTTGATGATTGAGATAAAAAGTAGAAATCGCGCCGTGCGTACGCGTTCGGTAACTGCGCGGCACCCCCGCCCGCCATCGAAGTTCATTCAACACAATCATGAACAAAGTTGCAAATTTTCCCTTCATAGTTTCACGGACTTAGGGCCGTCAATTAGCAAAAAGTTTGTGAAAAAAAATTACAATCGATTTAAAAAAAAAAAAAGGAATTAGTGAATAAAAAATCGCCTTGTATATACAACCTTTTTATCGTCCCACTGCTGGGCATAGGCCTCCTCTCATACAGAGAAGAATTGAGCGTAATCAATGCGGGTTGACGATCTCAGACTTAAAGTCCAGGTTTCCTCAAGATGTTTTCCTTCACCTTGTAGTCAGTCATTGGTGTCCAAGATTTTTTTTTTTCCCAATTATAAACTAGCGCTTGACCGCAATCCCGCCTGATGGTAAGCAGTGATGTGATCGTTGATGGTAAAGCGCGCTAGTTTATTAAGAGCCTATCCACTCGGAAAAACTGAGCGAATAGGAAGGAAGACTTGTTAAATATTATCCTAAAAAATAATGGAGGCTCCGTGGTCACGTCGTAAAGGTCGTAGTTTAGACCGTCGCCTTCTTTGTGTAAATTATTTCATCCTCACAGCTCTTAAAATGGTGAAAGATAATATCATGATGAAACAGGAAAAAACTCATGTGTTCTCCAACAACCCGCTATAGGCTCCTTGTTGGTGATACTGCGAACATTACAAGCGAATTGTGCTAAGAAAGGATACAATACGCAGAATGACCGTAAGTATGTAACTTGGTCTTTGTTGCTTCAATAGTTGAAGCAATAGACAATGAAACTGCAACCAGCTTTTTTTTTGTTTTTAATAATTATAAACTAGTGCTTGACCGCAATCCCGCCTGATGGTATGCAGTGATGCGATCGTTGATGGTAAAGCGCGCTAGTTTATTAAGAGCCTATTCACTCAGAAAAAACTAACTGAATAGGAAGGACGACGGCAGTTGAGCGAGGTGATGCAATGTTAAACCCAACAACACGACCAACGATGCTGCGTCAAAGGGAGATTGATCTGAAGACCCTCCAGGACCAAACTCCCAACACAACAACATTAGGCGCATCGTACCCGGCACACATCGCAACACAGCTGTTCAGACCCGTCCTCCGTACGGCTTCACCAGACATAATGCCGGAACACTACAAATCGCTTGGCGGCAAGTCTTTGTCCTGTGGGTGGTAACTTAGAAAAGTCACATTGGTTGGGTTACTTGCCTGTGTATAGGTACATAATAAAAAAGTAAAATGTTGTGATCTACGGTAATTTTATATGGCGTGTACCTATACACCATGACATGTAAAAATCGAAGCTTTCAGTCGTATACGTCAAACAAAACACCTAATAACCTCAATAACAAGTTTGGACATCACGCGATCACATCGATCGGGGTTGAGTGTTCAGGCTAGTTGAATTAGCTGCCTACAAAATATTTATGATTGTTACCAAGAATTTGTCGACGTTTACTTCCAAATGAAAGAGTTTATGGTAATTCTGATGAAATTTCGTCTGGTCTTCTGTGTTTAAACCCAGTGCCATGAAATAAGGTCATTTACACACATTTCTTCTTGTTCATGTTGCTGGTACGATGGTATTTTAGAATTTCTTCGCCCAAAACTTTGCCACTTCCACGGCGTCGTTGGGGACAGAGTAAAGGTCAATTTGTTTTCTTTGCATCTTTTGGTACAAAAAACTTTTGAAAAGGTCAAAACATAAATTATACCAAGTGAACTGGTCCCAAGTTTCGCCATTAGAAATATTTTTTTTTTTTTGCTTAATTGTTGATTTAATCTCATAACAAACCGTGTGAATGTTAAGACACTTTGGAAATTTTCTGAAGCACTTCCCATGTTAAAAACATACAGTATTTCAAGTAGCAGTTCCACAAGCTTCTCCTACAAATATAAGTTATGTTCTGGTTCTTCTTTTTCATGACATCATCAGTCTAGTCTCTATAAACACAGGTTTTATTGTGCATTCAAGTTCTTAAACCCCTACTCATAAAGCCTTCGGCTGATATAACGCAGTAGTAGGTAAATTGAACGTAGAATTAACTCCTAAAGAAGTGCGTCATACTTTAGGTAGGCTATTAACATATGCCACCCCTGTAGTCATTGCGTCACTTTTTACCTCAGTTTTAGAAACCTCTATTAAAAGTCGATATTTACAGAACAATTTAAATTTTAAAGGTATGAGGAACAGGGTGTAATGTTCCCTCATCCTCCATAGAAAAGGGAGGATTTTCGACCAGTCAATATTCTCTGGGAAGACTTGCTCACCGGTTGATATCGTGAAGTTGTATGTATGCTAGTTGCACGGTAAGAACGTTGAACAAGTCAATCTGTCCACATTTTTTCTAAATATTTTGTGGTCTGCCTCCAATTTAATCGAAAACTTCTGAATACTAGTTTTCTTTATAAGGAGCTACTGCCAATGAAACCTTCGGTAGGACTAATTGCCAGAATTGTGTCCTTCTAGCTACCATTGTCAATAATCTATGAACAACATTTGGAACTAAAGCCTTAACGTACTTTCCGTTGTACAGAGGGTTTTGATAGCTATATAGGGCCCAGATAAGTGGTACCTAATCGAAATCTAAGCATTTCACATTCCTACAATAGCTTTCAACAAAATTGACTTAAACTTTACAGTCACTTTTGTCAATTCAATACATTTTTAACTATTCCATCATCTTCCAGATCAACATCTAATGTTTCCTTTGGAAGTTATTTTCTATCATTCTATGATCTGCCTTTAGCACAAAGCTTTAAAGATTTCTCTGATTTATCTAGTTTAGTGTTTATTTTAAAATAACAGTTAGTTAACTAAATAAATGGCCCACAAGAATACTTCCTGCACGGAACGGCATAAATATGCAGTTGAATGTAGCCTCAGCTCGCGTGACTGTTTTGTAGGGCAATTGTGCGGTAGATGAGTGCTAGAAGCTTCAATTTGAAAAGCCTTCCGAAGATATTACACCTGTAAATTTCAAAGGGATGAACATAGATGTATTATGCACCTACATTTTGTCACATGTAATAAACTCGATAGAGAATAAAACTATTATCATCAACTGGGCACCAACTCAGGGAATTGCAGTTGCGTTTGTAGTTTAACGAGGCAAAAACTTCGTCTTTTTTATCAGTTAGTGTCTTTTCAAGGGTATGTATTAGGGACTTGTACTATGTAGATTTGTTCTCTTGAAACGTTTTTCGAATGTAGTATCTTCATTCCCCGCGAGACCTGAATTTATTATTCTAATAAATTTATCACGACTTATCTATGCTATTTAAAAATTTCACGTTTCTGTATTATATTAATAAAAAGTTTTGTTAACGCCACAGTATATTCTTTCCTTACAAAGAATTCTTTATGTAGTCTGTTTCCAAAAAAAAAAACACTAATTAAGTATTAGTTTTCCAAGCCGAGGTACCGGTTACGTTAGAAGGGATTTTATAGATAATAATGGACATATACAGTATGTTAAGAAAACCCTGTCCGACCCGTGAAGGTGTTGCTAGGTATCGATAACTGATTCTACTAATGGATACAAAACCGGGCTAAACTTAAAGAAAAAAATCCCCCTAAAAAAATAAATATTATTTCGCAAAAAGAGGTAACTTAATAAATGTGCGTTAATCACCCTTCCGCGGGCGGTGGGGGGCAGGGCACGCGGCACGTGGTCGCATCGCTATTCGCTCATAATAATACTTTATTTAAAATCACCAAATTTCGGGGAAGTTGGAATTATTTCGCGGGAAAAAAAGATTATTTCAAAATTCATTTATATTGGTACTATGATGATTACGTAAAATTTTATATTATATTTGGTCATGTGTTTTTCTAACCTTTATTATCCTTATGGGTCGGACAGGGTTTTCTTAACATACTGTATAAGAATCATGATGTTATTGAAGAATATATTTATTTGCTTTATTTATTCTTATAGTACGGACGACAGCAGGTCAAGCTACCCAGAACTCTCAGATATTCCCAATCAACCTTGAGCTATAACGCTTTAGAGATAAAGTTGAAAATCGGATAAAGAAATCTGACAGATTGTAGTTGCTTTTTGTGCTGTCGTCTATACATTAGGTCATTCGAAGAACTAACCCTACGTTGGTGACTGAACTCAACATGACATATTCTAACCCAGATCACAACAAGGATGTGATGGAGAATGGTGGCGAGAAAGAAAATAAACATTCAAATGTTATTGGTACCATTTGTAACATAAGGTCATTGGATGAACTCATCACCTCACCTGTTACTGAATGACATGACATCACTACCTCTGTACCTCGACATGATGTTGACGAAATCACTTCTCCTACTGACGTGATTAGTTTTGTAAACTATGAAAGGCACTTTATAACCATATCTTCTTACATTTGTTAAAACAGTTGTATGTATATTTGCTCTACCATCTACATCATTAACAGATTTTTATAAACCATTTGACTATCTTTCTGAATTTACGTCTCTAATTCCTATAAGAATAAAGCTAACAGCTTTCCAGGTGCGTACTGCTAATGGCAGCAAGTTGACAAAGCAACCAATATGTTTGCTCATCCCCAGTAATGCGTATTTATCACGATTTCAAACTATTACTTCCATCTTTCCTTTGATATCTTCCATCAGTTCCATCGTTATTTTTGCCAACTTACTTGCAGTCACAATCTGAAAGATTTGGAGGGAAACTGCTAAACCATTGCTTTATATGTGTGAAAAATTCGTCTACCCAACAACATACAACACGCAATGAATTGACGATCTGTCGAAATGAAAGGCATTACCATTGTTAATGTGATACGCAACTATCCCGCTGGTTTACTGCCAGTTGTGTATACTGTGGCAACACATCGGCAGTATACGCAATTCTGCAGACAATTATTGTGTTCGACCTTCGTAATCGGTTCCTGGATCGTGGGCATACGGAAATATTAGAACATTAGACGATGTATGAAAAGTATTAAAATTCGATCCGAATCACGTTCTCGAAGTTATATTGCTTTAGGTAATTAGGATTATTTTATAAAACGTGGATGTTTAAAAGCTATTGTGACCTAATTCCAAAGGATAATTGACGCTTGTTGTGTGAGCGGTGGTTATTCCTTTGGTGCAAACGATTCCAAAAAATCAGGTGCTACGTGGTATTCTTGAGCGAAACCTGCCAAAATTTTGAAGCCTAAATATGGGCTTTGATTTTAAAACAAATTTTGGACGGCCTTTTTCGTAACTTAGTTTATACAGGAGGTTGATAAATTACTCAGGAGTAATTCAGATGACGAAATCTGGATGCGGCTGATACAGAAGCGTTGGGGTTGGCATAGGAAACGCGATGGTCCATGATCGAAATCAAAATGTGCTTGATCAAGACGATGACGTATAAGGGATTCTGAACAGACTGCTGACGAATTTCGAATGTCGAGCCCGAAAACATTTTGGCGCTTTAGTATTAAAAATAATTTAACATAATATATCTTTTGGCGAAACTGAAGTCATTCATCAGTTTCTTGCAAATCGTCAATAATGAGTTAACTCCTAATATTTTCGGCATTATTTACCAACATGCGGAGTTTGACTGCCGACATGCCCCGGGTCGAGGTGTCATGGCGTACCATGCTCCAACCTGACGTGACTGTATATGACATTATTTTGCAAAAGCAATGCGTAGCTATTTCAGAAGCTTTTCTCTTGACATTTCAGAACTGAAGTTGGCAAGGTCAATTAGAATCACTTCATGATTTTAGTAACAACGTACTAATAATTAAGTGTATCATAGGTAACCTGTATTGCATTATAAGCTACGATAATTAAAGCCAACCATAAGATACCGATAAGTAAACCAGTTCTTTTCTGGAATACCAAAATTAGGATCAAGGACCGAGCGTCTTGTCTAAATTAATATCGTTATCATGAAGTGGTTCAGATGCACAGTTATACCATTATTTTATGGTATATGGAATAGGCATTTGCCATCGCTGGGCAAATGCCTATCCCCATGACTTTCAGCACTTTCGATCCAAGGCTAAATGGATCGTTTTATTCTTGTAGAGAAAGATTATGTTCTTCGTTAACAGTATGTTGCTACATATTAGACATTGCGAATGTGTTCAAAACTACATCTCCGACTTAAAGTTCTTTTTAAATCCCAGGTCAATAGCCTTTTAAAAAAGTTTTTACTCATCTGTCAATATCAGTCGAAATCAAGTGTGGTGCAAATAGCGAGTTCGTTTCGTAACCATTGTAGATTGTTACTAAGTCGAATGCACTCTGCAAACAAGCGCAGTTTTTTCATCGATTCTCATTCAATGCTTGTTCTTGAATGTTCCATTTTGGAAGGTGTGTTCATTTTCTATGTCTTTCTTTGTAACTGAAATGTCACCAATTGGCTTCGGTTAGCCTCTTGGCTAATGTTTTTATTGGTTAATTTCATTTTTGGCGTTGGGGCTATTCATAATATTCTTTATTCTTTCTTTTTAGCCAGTATCTTGAGCAATTAGAACTTCTTATTCAAATCTTCCATGCAATTCTTCTTCTAAGACATCACCACCGCCACTTGAAAATACCCACCATACTTTTCCTAGAACGCAATATCATAAACAAAAACACAAATAACATTTTCCACTTCTAAACCACAACATTATGAAGCAAATTACTTCTTCGACTATTAAGAAGTCATCATCGATCAATTTACTTGATCTGGTTAATATTTCCGCGATCTCTGATGTGGCGTGGACAATACGTGAAATTGTTCAACACTAGTTAGGGGAAAGTGGAAGATGGTGAAAGTGGTACCATTACAATGTGGTCTTATATTTTCCTGGAATGTAGACATGTGTGAAATTAAGAGTTTACTGGTCTGATGTGTAACAACTATGCATGTTGTCTAAAATATCTGATAGGTATGACTTTTAAGATAACTTGTAATAGAGATGTATGCAAGAAGGTGACTCTCGAAATGATGATGGAAAACATGAGGAAACCAGCGAAACCAGAACCAAAAAGAAGTCATGAAATATGATGAATTACGGCCTTCTGAGAGAAAGCCTTTGTTCCAATGGGAAAATTATACTAACAATAAGTTTTTAGCTGTAGCGATAATTTATGTAAAATCAATTCAACCACGGGCCTCGCTTTCAATAATATTTTTATAGCCGTTGATAATTCTATTAGCACATATCTGTTATTGTTTGAATATCAGTCACGGCCAGTTATTAAAACTAATTAATATCTACAGAATCTGAGTTTATTTTATTAGTTTTCTTTGTATGGACTTCATTATCAACCTTTTTTATCGTCCCACTGCTGGGCACAGGTCTCATACAGAGAAGGATTGAGCGTAATCACCACGCTTGCTCAATGCGGGTTGGCGATTTCAGACTTAAAGTCCAGGTATCCTCGAGATGTTTTCCTTCACCTTCAGTCATTGGTGTCCAAGATATATTTAGAAAGTACATATAACTTTAGAAAAGTTACATTGGTACTTGCCTGACCTGGAATCGAACCCGCGCGGGTTCGATTCCAGGTCATACTTGAGAGGCTGGTGTTTTAACCACTAGGCCACCACGACTCAGGCTAACATAATATCAACAGATTATTAGCATCTACCACGTTATTCTAGCATAAGATAAATATATTTCTCATTATATCCATACCTAGCTATGCTTTTTTTAAATACCTTTTGGTCTGTAGTGCCAACACTTAGAAAGATCTTTGAACCCACATGACCCCGCAAGTTTAATGAACCTACGAAAATGTTCTATGATTTTGATTTTTTAACTCCTATTATGTCTTCTTCCAGGACTCCACTCCGACTTATCCCTCACCTCACTCGATGGCGAGGAAGGCGAGACGCTCCGTCGTGGTGCGCTTGCTGCAGCATGCGCAGACGCTGTCGCAGCGTACGCCGCGCTAGAAGGATCGCGCGTGCGTGACTCCATAGCGGCGCACGCGCGCCGGGCGATGGAGAGGGAGAGACAAATCGATGAGAAGAATGAGATTATTGCTGATTTGTCTTCTAAGGTTAGTAGTTTTGAGCCTAAGAAAACTTACAGGTTGACAATCAAAGAATAGCAGTTACAAGATGAAGACGTTTATGTTGTGAGGATGGAATATAGTCTATAGGTAATTACTTACAGATTCCGGAGATAAGGAAGAAATTCTATTCTTTTTAGTTGTTCTATTCAGAAGTTCTATACTTTTTTTTTTGTATGGACGAATTAAGTCATGCAATTCCCGCGCACAATCTCCAAAATGCAACATTTAGAATACCGATAGGCTGGCTACTTAACGTCTTCTATACGGATATTTAACAGTACAGCAGCAAATAGGCCCAGTAATGCATGTAACCATGTAAAATGATTAGCCCCGGCCGGCCAGCGTCCTCAAAACACAAACAGTCAATCACGTCCACGTACTAGAATCAATCAGCACACAATGACACAACCCCATGACTAACGGTAGGCCTAGTGCAGTAAAAAATGCCAACAAAGAGATTTACAATGAGGCATTGACTGATACGGATCGATTTTTACCGTAAAAACATTACAATAAGCAATGATAGTGCATTTTACGCAGACATTGATTTTATTTTAACTTCTGGAAATAATATGCTCTACTTTGCTAAGTGGTTACCTGGTACTTGTTGATAAGCCTTCACTATCGTCCCATGCGTATTAATACTGTAATTTGGAAATACATTGTTGTAAAAGAGTAACAACGTAGTGGTGGCCTAGCGGTTAAAACACCAACCTCTCAAGTATTAGTGAGCGGGTTCGATTCCATGTCAGACAAGTACCAATGTAACTCTTCTAAGTTATATGTACTTTCCAAGTATATCTTGGACACCAATGAGTGATTATAAGGAAAAAACATCTTGAGGAAAGCTGGACTTTATGTCTGAAATTGCCAACCGGCATTGAACAAGCGTGGTGATTACGCTCAGTCCTTCTCTGTATAAGAGGAGGCTTGTGCCCAGCAGTGGGACAATTAAAAAGATTGACGACTGACAGAAAAGAGTAACTGTTCCTTGTCGGCTCTGTTACATACGAAACGACCAATTGGAAACGGTTCCATCCAATGTACAGATGACAGTAGGTCAAGCTACCCCAAACTGCCAAATATACTCAATCAACCTTGAGCCTTAATGCTTTAGAGATAATGTTGAAATTCTAATAAAGAATTCTGACAGATTGTAGTTACTTGATGGGCTGTCGCCTGTATCTATGTAAGTTTAAGTGAATCTAGCTGCGCCTCGTAGTTAGACCCGAATAAGTTTTGATCATATGACAATGTCGGTATAAAAAATATCTTAGGTTCTAATACAGGTCATGGTCTAACAATGTGCCATGTTTCATACAAATCTGTTCGGTCGTTATAGTGTGATAGTGTAAAAAGCTAAACATAAAAATCAAATAATTCAGTAGAAAGACGTCCATTAGCCGTGGTCTCAGGCCTTCCCTCAAACACCTCCACTTCGACCGGCAGAGTCATAGGGTAGTTGACTAAAAAAACTAATTAGTCCGTCAGTCAGATTTCAAAAAAAAAACTAGATACGTATTTTTCTTTTTTCATATAAAAAATTAAAACGATACAGTGAGTTGAAAACTCGTATGACGTCACTGCTTGCTACACTATTTAGCTACCAGTGACGTCACCAGCCACCACTCCTGATCTTTAATACCTTTTAATAATTTGTAAGTTTCCGAAAGGGCTTTAGCACAGTAGACCACATACATACGCTACGGCAGGTTATACAGAAGACCGAGGAGTATAACCTACCCCTTTGCTTGGCGTTTGTGGACTACGAAAAAGCCTTTGATTCGATCGAGACCTGGGCTGTACTGCAGTCTCTCCAGCGGTGCCAAGTAGACTATCGGTATATTGAAGCGCTGAAGGGTTTGTACGAAAACGCCACCATGTCGGTCCGAATACAGGACCAGACCTCGAAACCAATACCTCTCCAGCGTGGTGTCAGACAGGGAGATGTTATCTCCCCGAAATTGTTCACCGCTGCATTGGAGGATGTCTTCAAGGTTCTGGACTGGAAAGGACTGGGCATCAACATCAATGGCGAGTACATGACACACCTTCGGTTTGCTGATGATATCGTAGTCATGGCTGAGACCGCGGAGGACCTGAGTACAATGCTCGAAGACCTCAGCAGAGCCTCCGAGCGAGTCGGTCTTAAAATGAACATGGGCAAGACGAAAGTCATGTCTAATGCCCATGTTGTACCGACTCCTATAAAGATTGGAGACTCTGTTCTCGAAGTTGTTGACAGTTACGTGTACCTGGGACAAACTATCCAGTTAGGAAGGTCCAACTTCGAGAAAGAGGTCAATCGTCGAATCCAACTCGGCTGGGCTGCTTTCGGGAAGCTACGAAAAATCTTCTCGTCCGAAATACCGCAGTGTCTCAAGACAAAAGTCTTCGACCAGTGTGTGTTGCCAGTGATGACATATGGAATTGAGACGTGGTCGCTAACAATGGGCCTTATAAGAAGGCTCAAAGTCACTCAAAGGGCAATGGAGAGGGCTATGCTTGGGGTTTCACTGCGCGATCGAATCAGGAATGAGGAGATCCGCAGAAGAACGAGAGTAACCGACATAGCCCGAAGAATTGCAACACTAAAGTGGCAGTGGGCTGGACACATTGCCCGTAGGACCGATGCCCGATGGGGCCGACGGGTTCTCGAGTGGCGACCACGCACCGGAAGACGTAGCGTGGGTAGGCCCCCGACAAGGTGGACCGACGACCTGGTGAAGGTCGCGGGAAACCGCTGGATGCGGGAGGCGCAGGACCGGTCGTCGTGGAGAACCTTGGGGGAGGCCTATGTCCAGCAGTGGACGTCTTTCGGCTGAAATGATGATGATGATGATGATTTGTAAATTTTTATTGATTTAATAAAACAATATATAAGTATCAAATATTTTTCTATAAAATGAATGGCGGACTAAATAGAATAAATTTTTTTTTACCCAGGAAACATTCCTATTGCGTAACATACTACCAGTAGAAATGGGTTTGATTTTGACAGTTCAATAGCATTCATTGCGTTATATACGTTGTAAGGTAGACACAGTTTCAAACACATAGGGCAATGGATTAGTAATATGCTTCGAAATGATTCCAACTGGTAGTAAAAGTGTGTTTCGTAATCAGGGTGCAGGTCCATGCTTCTCGCAGCCAATGGGTTCCTTCGGCTTATAATATTAGTCAATCCATATTAATATTAACAATGGAAAAGTGTGTGTCTGTTTGTTTGTCCATCTTTTACCGTAAAACGGAGCGACAGCGATAATTGAAGGGATAGAGAGTGGCATACGCTTCTTTTTGTCTCTCTCTAACCCCCCACTTCCCTCAGATAAAATTAAAATAAAAACTTTATTGTTCAGAAAAAATATTGCAATAAAAAAACATTGCCACACGCTAGGAATTTCTCCTGTATCGTGATATAAACTCACGTGCAGATACAGCAATATTTGAATGGCACATAGCCTCCACACTAGGAAAAAAGGTAGGTAGAAGGCTAAAAATTGGCATGCAGACTATTAATGACTAACAAAAAAATCACAGTACTAACATTATATTTTTAAATCTGCCCCCAATTTCTTATAACCTTTGAGAAGTTCATACAGCTACAGACGAAGTTGCATGACACTGTCTGTGATAAGAGAAATGAGTCATGACTTGAACAAGTTTGCAGCAAGTTTATTCCCACCAAGTTTACACCTGCAAACAAGGAATGATTCTGCTTTAAATAATTGGTCAAGATTTATGAAATATTTCAGTACGATCATGAAGTTACAGACGAATAGATAAGAGTGATAGTTTATATGGGGCTTTTCGCAATTTTTTAGATAGGTAACTAAACATCGGTACACAGGCCCTTTGTTTCCAATGCCTGTCTTATTTTGTGGCAATCTTCCCCCGGCCCCTAATATAGGGGGTGGAAATTTGGGAAAGGGGAACCGTGTTACCCCGAATTCAACACGAACGAAGCCGTGGGCAAATCCTAGTATAAAATATTTTGAACATTCTTTTAACGCTAATATGTACCCAGAAAATGCCTATTCACTCTTTCTTTGAAGGCAGACGGGCTGATGAAAAGCCATTGTAAACGAAATTCCAAATCCGTCGTCCTCCGTAGAGCAGCGGTCAACACGCCTGCCTGCGACGTGGACGGGTTCGATCCCCGGCCATGATGGAAAGCGATCTTTTCCTGATTGGCCTGGGTCTTATATATGTATCTATTATAAATATAGTATCGTTGAGTTAGTATCCCATAACACAAGTCTCGAACTTACTTTGGGGCTAGCTCAATCTGTGTGATTTGTCCATATATATTTATTTAAATACTAGATGAGGAGGTCACAGAAGTGGAAATTCCCGTTCAGGTACGAAGGGAATAGTAGTGACACCCAATAGGATCAATAATCAAGTTGTAACGATCGATAATGAAACGAATAGTCCGGTTATAGAAAAAGACAATTTCGATGATGCTTTATCGGCTCATGAAGAGGAAACACAGACAGAGCATTTACATGCTAACTAATCGGTTCCTCTTAATCTAGGCAGAAAACCATGGCTAAAGTTGCATATTTCATTGAGGAATAAACTGTTATTAATAGCGACATCAAAACTGAATCATTGTGGTCAAAGCTAGGCCAGTGTGTAAATCCCATAACCTATTCACCACCACGTAACAAGACCCATAGATCAAAAGCTTGTTTTCATCGATACAGTTAACTTTCGATCCCAATACATGGGCTACACAGTTACTGAACGTTATGTCCAATTGAAATACCGTTTGTGCTCTAAACCGATCTAAATCGATTTAATGCGAAATCGATTCGGTTAGATCAATGATCGGTTTGCGTTTAGTGTAGTATTTTTTTTTTTATTTTGAGGTAAATAGAGCTGTCGGTTGTAAGTGGATAGTTTTGGATGTAGAACGAATCGGCTGAGTAGAATGTATATCTTCTTTAAAAGTTCTGGCCTAAATCACTGAACTGCTCCACCTGTAATTTTGCATACACTGGTAATAGGATCACTACTTCATCCCGAAAAAGTGCTAATCCCGAGAATAACAACAATAGTATAATTATGGGTTTTGGGGGGAAAGACAAGCATGTTTCATTGAACTTTTAAAATTATTTATAGTGTTGTTAACTAAATAAAACGCGTGATTTATGTAGTAAAAAGTGCATTCAGTGAATAATTTATAAAAAAACATTGAAATATTGTAGCATAGTGGCCACATCAAGACTTTACCCAAACTCCTCCTCCTCCAAGTCGGCTCACGCGGGAAACGAAAGGAGATAGGTTAAGTTAAGTTAGGATACGTTTAGGATAAGTTACGAAAGAAAACAAGAATAACGAAGAAATGGCTCAAAGGTGGTGGCAACCAAGCCAAAAACTTCTATAACAAAAAAATATAATTATGATAATAGATGGCGCCATGTGTCTGTCAAAACGAGCCTACATTTACATTGAAACGTCAGAACCAGAAGCCAAGCGAGAGCCAGAAGCAAACCAAAAAACGTGATCGTCTAATAGACTTATAAGGCTTATCTTGTAAAGAATTTAAGTGGTTTCCTTAGTCAGCAGCCAAACTACCAGCATGTGGGCGGTAAGAGGATGACAATCTGCGAAATGCCACGCTCAATTGAACAAGAGAATAAAACTGTTTTAAAACAAGTTGACACTTCAAAATGAAAGAGCTACGATTTTTTTTTTTCATTGTCTATTACTAGCTGTTGGCTACGAATTTGTCTGCGATCTAGGATAAAATATACCCTGCGTTCTAAGTACCATATCTCCAAGATTATCCTGAGCCAAAAAGAAAAAGCCAAGTTTTCGCGTGAATGCGTAATAGGTATTAGTTTTTTTTTGTTGTAAACTAGCCCCTGGCTGCGATCCCACCTGATGACAAGCAGTGATGCAATCGTTGATGGCAAAGCGCACTAGTTTATAATGAGCCTATTCACTCTAGCCTTGGAGACAGACACTATAATTACAATCTGACAATTCATATCTTGCCATGAAATGCTTGGAATATTTCAGTAGTTTGTGGTCCTATCGATTTTTAAAGTCTGATATTTTTTGGTCCTGGTCCTGGGGACCGAATGAAGGAATATAAATAAATAGTTGTCAAATTTACCAAATAAGAAAACCCTTTGAGAAATAATACTCTTGTTTTACGAACAGCAAGCTTCCATTTTAACTTCAACAGTTTATCTGATAATATTATCTTAAGAGTGCGATGCAATATCGATTTCGTAACCTGTTTTACCAATACTCTGCAACGCTTCAATTGAGAGCAATGATAATATCGAATAAGATCCGTTGATTGAGGAATGTTTAAAGCAATCCAATGGATTAGATGTGTTATCTTTATCTGAGTGCGTATGCGTGATGCAAAAATTCCTACCAAGTGCGAGTTTCATACAAACCTTTACATATTCGGGGGTATGGGTATTTAATATGAATTTAAATATAATACCAATATAATATGTAACGAAAAATTACGGATTTCGCAATTTCTCCGTTATCTGTTTTATGAGACCTTCGTACCTTCTGTAAGTTTGATTCCCTTGCGGGTAGGTATCGATGGTTTGCGGCACAGCTCCAAGGGTTTGAAGAAAAATACTCGGGGTATTGGATATAAATTCTAGCTTGATACCTCCACGCACCCCTATGAGAATAATTCTTGACAGACAGACTTCTCAGTGGTAGGCCATAACATCGGCCGCCGGCAGAAGTTACCACCCACCGGACAAAGCCGCCAAGCGATTTGTCGCCGTACGAAGGACCGGTCTGAGCAGTTGTGTTGCGATGTGTGCCGGGTACGATGCGCCTAATGTTGTTGTGTTGGGAGTTTGGTCATGGAGGCTCTTCAGATCAATCTCCCTTTGGCGCAGCATCGTTGGTCGTGTTGTTGGGTTTAACATTGCATCACCTCGCTCAACTGCCGTCTTCCTTCCTATTCGCTCAGTTTTTCTGAGTGAATAGGCTCTTAATAAACTAGCGCGCTTTACCAGCAACCATCGCATCACTGCTTACCATCAGGCGGGGTGCGGTCAAGCGCTAGTTTATAATTATAAAAAAAAGACAGACGGACGGACAACAAAGTGATCGTATAAGGGTTCTGCTTATTGCTTTCGAGGTGCGCGAGCCTATGCAAGACAGCTTCATCGCTTCGCTTCTCTATAGGATAGATGAGCCAAAAAAATCAAAATTGAGTTTAGTCGAAACCTACATTCAATGCCCATTCAACATACTCAAGCAAAACAGAAAAAACAGTTACCTGTAGCGGATATAAATTTAATTATTACGACACTGTATTTTCACTAAATATAACACGTTCAATAAAGGCCCGGAACGCGGAGGCTCGACAGTGCACACTGCAATGCATTTTGCGTCACCCACCGTTACGAACATTAAATTGTTGCGTAAGCTGTTTAGCTCATTTGCTGTTTAAATACTGTTATATAAGAAGTATTCTTCTGTTTAATACGTGACCATTTTTAGTAGCTACGTGCCCATTGGGATAAGATAAGGCGGATCGTACCTACTTAACACTGCCGCTTTATCACCATTTATAAATAAATAAATTCTTCCGACCAAGTTTCGCTACGGGGGCCAGTCTCAAGGGAGATTAACCAAGTACGAGGGAGATATTATACTGTACAAGTTGTGATAGGTGGGAAATCAACCGCAGAACGGCTTTACGAGCAATCCGATGCATGTGGGTTTCGCACCACCAACCAAATTCCGCCCAAAACTGGGAATATAAAGTCCAATAACACTTTGGTCGACCCGAGAATCTAACCGGGACCTCACGCTTACCAGTTACGCTTTCGAACATGAAGCAAACAAGGCATATAGCATTTATCGACTCATTCATAGCTATAAAAATAAATAAAAAAATTAACAACATTCGATACGCTTCCGTGCCAAATCGAACACTAACCAATGATTCCCTTATTCACAAACTAAATTAAATTTAAGTATAGTACATCTTCTTTTTCTATTTCATTAGAAAATGACCGAATATTAGTTCAATCCTCTCAAATTAAGATACTCCATAGACAGTTTAGACGTGGCAACTGATTTCGCAAATCAAGCAACTGAAAATGTGTAATTTTCGACTTGGAAGCCTTACGAATTGTTGTGATTTGCTATGCAGTAGTTTGTCAAATAAAAAAGCCTTACAGTTAGCACGCTAAATCTAGACCTTTCAATCAAAGCAAGTCATCATTGTTCCACTCCATCACCTCACGGGTTTCCAAATCCTTCCATAAAACGGCAACCAGTTTTTATTGTACTCCTCACATGTAAATTGCCCAAGCATGGCCTTAAGAGGATTTTTATTGCCCACGCATTGGTGACGTGTTACTCATACGACAACAATATCTAGACTTTTGTTAAACTAACCTTGGTTCGGACAAAATTGGCTAAGAGGTGCAGCAACTAGAACGAATGATGTTTTGATTTCAAATATCAAAGAGGAAATTGGCTGGTAATGGATATCGCTGTAAAGAATAAAAATTTACTGCCTTGTTGATTTTGAAGTTACGCTGTAGCCGAAAAAATTGAGATTCTGGGTTCAATTATTAAATAATCAGTATTTTTCAGGATCATCCGGGAAGCTTGTGTTTGATTGATAGCAATCGGTGTACCGCCTCCTATTACATTACATTCGACCATCTTACCTTACTGACCTTTTTTTGTATGGGAAATAATTATATGAACTCTCACGCTCTGGTCGGAGCAGAGGGTGAGTCAGGCTTTTATTGACTAGAACCCACCCGTATTACTTCAATATATGAATAACCCGCGGCCCTACATTACTGGCCTAGGGCACATACAAGCATGGTTTAAGTAGAATAAACATCTTATGTATGTATCTACATTGGTCATACATTGGTCTTTTGAGACCAATTTAATATCTAAGTAATGGTATAGATCTCTCCATTTGATCCACAAATTACTCTTAATGTGTGGTTATCAATAATAACTGCAAGTTTCTACATTTTCTCATGTAATTCATCAGTATCTGCAAGCTATGTAAACAATGTCACCTCTCAAGTCACTTTTCTTTAGTTCTCAACATTTCATATCATGTCCGCCCTACGGTGCGGATCATTTATGTAACATCACTTCATTAAAATTTCAGATATCAAAACACATAATTCATTAGAAAGTATGTTAAAACTTTTTATATAAGAAATTATGTTTTTAAACCATAATCACCTTAAATCTAGTTGAAAAATATGATAGGTAGTATAAGTTATTTTTTCTATCAAATGTGAAAATCTGCTAGTAGATAGAAGTGAGACACAGAAAACAGAGTGCAAGGTTTCTCATCTTCCGACCAGACGGGCGTTGTATTTGGTAAACTTACAACATCCAACATGGGCTACCATGTTGGATGTTGTATGTATCTATGGAAATTAAGCGGATAAGTAGACGGCTGGTGGTGATCGCTCACAGACTGCGATCTGGACACATGCCGCTCAATAAGTTTAGATTTCTAATTAAACTGATTAATTCACCAAACTGTGAGGTGTGCGCAACGCCAGAGGATGTTTTTCAATTATTGACGGAATGTGTTAGATGGCAGTCTGAAAGAGAAAAATTGTTTAAAGAGTTGGAAGTAAATAGATATAGTGTTGGTACTTTCCATCATATATTATCCACAACTACTTCAGAGGCCGATCGAAATTAAGATCAAGTTAATTTTATTACGTTAAGGTTTAGTTAAGTTTTTGGGTTAGTTACGATGGGACTGGCATACACATTCATGTAAAAGTCCCTAAACTAAATAAAGAGTATAAAAAAATTAAGCGGATAACTTTGCTTGTGCGATGAATGGTTTTGCGTTACTTACTTCAGAGTGAAGCCACTTCCAAGTGGCAGGCGGTAGGCTTACCGTCAGGCGGGATCGCGGTCAATCACTAGTTCAAAACATTTAAAAAAGCATTGTTCGCATAATAGGGCGTTGTAATGTAGAGAGCCACGACGGGTGCAACTTTTTGGGTTCCACCATTTTCAATTAATTCAGAAATAAAATGATTGAGGAAACGTGGCTCAGATAGACGAGAAATTTGAGTCATTTTATAATTACTGGCCAGAAAAAAAAATACAACCTTGGATTTCACAAACCAATTCAAATAAGCTAAAGGTCTTATAAAATAAAAAAACGACTTATGAGATCTTGAAACGAAAATACTTAATTCTAAAATAAAGTATAACCTTAGGATTTAATCGAAGCCAGCGATCTAGAATTCTAGCATAGTCACTAGACTGCAAGCTAGCCGCATGGCGTGACCCTAGTGACGTAGCCACACGTCACAAAGGTCAATCACCTCAGCTCGGACTTAGAATAGGCATTTTGTAGCAATTCGCGCGTTTTTGTAGCAACGCCATTTTGATTCGGTATTTAAAATGAGTGATTGTTATTTTGTTTTTTTTTTTGTATTGTTTAAACCACTGAATAAGGTTGATGAACCAAATGGTACCTACGAGTTTTCGCAATGATTGGACAATTAGCTTTTGCGCGGTGGTCCACAAATATCTCATTTAATTTTAATTTAGGTAGGTACCTATCATTCTATCATTTTGAGTGTTGGGTCGCATATTATGTTTCATCCGAAAGGTAGTTTTTGTTTGGATAACTTGTCAATAGATATGCCAAATATTTGCCCAACAGTGGGACCAAAGGTTTCAGTGTTTATGGTATGTATTACGACATACCATAAACATATTAATAATTTATATTAGTATCTAATGAGGATTTTTAAGAAACCGACAAGTGGGCAATAAATAAACGCACAGGTCCTTCGAGCGTGAAGTTTTGAAGCGGTTATCTCTGCCATCTAACCATTCAATTAACAATGCGGTTAAGTTAGACATATCTAGAGGGCTATGTACTTATATTAAAATTCCTACTTTTTCAGTTCCCAGTAATGGTGATTCAGAAAAAAATCTGAAACTAGGAAAAACCTTTTCCGTTTATAATCACGACGAGATTAATAATTTCTTGCAAATTCATAAACAGTAGGTATAACCATACCGCTAATGTGTCCCAAGCCTTGCAACAAAGAGAATTTAATATTTTTTTATACGTACTTTTAATTATGTATTAAGGCTAGTTCTCACATTAGCTATGATCTACCATAAATGTGTGGGTAGCATGCAATGGCCCACTTTCTTTTTTTATTTGGTCATTAATACAGCCGAGATCGCTTTTTTGTTATAAGTAATCCTGTTATTGTTCCGTCCAAGGTTGAAAGTTTAGAGTCATTTGGTGATTACTTACAAAGTATTTTATGTTGCTTTTCTTTGTCTATGATCTCGCGGGTTAATTTGGCAATTGTTTGTACTGCGAGCCTATTGTAGGTTTTGTCATGGATTCCGATAATGTTCTGACGTCGATATTTTTGATTGAATTACAGATTATTATTAATAAAACAAATACTTAACAAAAATGCAAAAAAATAAATAGTTTTATATTCACAAACTGTCAAAAACTTTATATTTATATTTCTACCATATAAATGATTTCTATTTTTTTTATTTAAAACTACAAATCATTTATATGGCAGAAGTAATACATCGTTTAAATATCTACATAATAAATCTTCCCATATTATTTCCTTGATAAGAGTAACTTACGAAATCACAATACGATGTGCGAGCGCAAACAATAGTGGTTAAACTGCGCCTGAGCAGTTTCGCGGAACGATCGGGTGATGCGGAAATAAACCACCGCGGACCGTGGGAGAAACGATGAAAACAATTTTTGTGAGAGCAGTTTATAAAATATCATTGTTGTGAATGAAATGTGTAGATAAGTTGGTTAAGTACGTAATGTTTAAGTATAAAAGTATCTAGCCTCTGCCCGCGACGTTGTCGGCATGAAATTTCTTGTTCCCTTGACCTCGTCGCATCGTATCGCATTACCTTCTTGCAGTATTATCATTTTCGCTTATTTTTGTTTTTATTCGGCTTCTCTGTTATTCCTTCTCTGTATGAGAGGAGACCTGTGCCCAGCAGTGGGACGATAAAAGGTTGATAATGATGATGATGATTCGGCTTCTAAGAGTTGTAGCGTGATATTAAATAGCATATAGGCTTTATCAATACTTGTGCTATAAAATGCAAGAGTTTTTTAAACCTGAACTTTAATTCCAGAGGTATAAAGCCTTTAAACAATCTATCTAGCTTTCTTATTAATATAAAAGGGGGTGAGCGGGGGTTGCCCTAGCCCTTTTTAGTACCTTAAAGGTATCAGTCTTCTCATCAGTCACTTATTTATTAGCATACGAACGACGTGTTACTTTGGCCGGGTTTTGGAAAGTTATCGACGGTGATTTGAATAAGTTTACCCCTTAACAAAAATGTTTTATTAACAGTTAATGCTATAATCTGTAAAAAATACGATCGACAACGTCTCTGTAAAAACTTCCTAAGTAGGTAGGTATGACAACTGGTGTTAATGTTAAGTAATATAGTTGCAAAGTGAAAAAACCTACTTGAAGTCGCAAAAGTAAAGTGTTCTCTCAGAATTCCTTCATAGGCTGCAGCCCAGACAATTCTAACTATAAATGATATTAAAATAATTCTCTTTCTTATTCCAGCTATCGGTGGCTGAAGTAGAACTCCGCGCGGCAGCTGAAGAGCGTGATAAGCTGTTGAATGACGCCAACTACAATAGTCTGCAGAACGACGAGGCCGTCACGAAGGCAAGACAGGAGAGAGATGAAGCTATAGAAAGGAAAAAGGCTGCTGAGGTGAGGACCTTTACTTTCCATCTTTAGGACAGAGCTATTGTAGATATTATAAACTAGTGCTTGACTACAATTCCTGATAAATGACTAAATCTGATAGTAAGCAATGACGCAATCGTTGATTGTAAAGCGCACTAGTGAGTTTATTATAAGCCTATTCACTCAAGACTTGAAGATACAACTTATAATCTGACTTGAACATCGCGGCAGGCAAATTGTTCCAGTCCTTTGAAGATCATTCATTAATTGCTTGCAAGTGTTTTGTAAGATCCAACAGTGCATCTATCAAGGAGATCGGATATTGCAGTTTGCAATTGCCTCTTCTGCATGATTGACATTTTCTTTAAACATTTAAAAGTAGAAAAGCCACAAAAGTTAATGTCATTTTACGTTGAAGTCCGTTGTGGATTCTTCATTATTCCCCATGAGGACCAGGGGGTAATCGCGCTAAATAAAACAGTAGAAGTTCAACTCTTGTTCGTATCTAATCCAGTTAAAGTTATGGTTTACTTTCGATCACATTTCGTATCGCGCTAAAGTTTTAACTTCAATTGAAGTAAAATCAATGTATGAGTGATACATTTCGTCAGATATAATAATTAACACTAAATCAATTATAAGTAAATCTAATGGAATAGACGTAAGTTTGATAAATGGCTGAGAAAAAGTTAGCTTTGTTTCAACTTTTTCATTTGACAGGGGTTACGTTCCAATTGCGATCCAGTTATGGTTAAATCATTTGTCAAAAGGTAGGCGCGATACGAAACATAACAAAAGTTATGGTTTAGGTGCGATCCAATTCTATTTTGGGTGATTTATTTTAGCGCGATTGCCCCCCAGTGGTGAAAATCTTTTGGTGAATCCCAGACGATCGCAATACGACAAATATTTAATGTGCGTTACTAACTTTTAAGGTGGCCCTCGCCAAGACCAGGGTGGAACTGATGCAAGCCAACAGTCAGCTCTACGAAGCTGTTCGTCAGAAGGTGGACCTTGGCCAGCAATTAGAACAGTGGCAGGTATGTAACAAAGGCTGTATGGTGCACATTACGCTTAAGTGTCATCATCTTTGTATCGATGGCACGAAAATTTATAACATTTGGTTGGGTAATGTATTGGTTACCCCATTCCACGACAGTGCATGCATTACAATAGAACCAAGACACTGGCGCCGTTTCCGTTGTTCACAAACTATACTAATTTTAAATGCAGTGCATCTTTTCGTTGTATTTCATTAAGAAAAGGACAGAAGTTAAATATTAGTTTAGACCTGTCAAATTAAGACACTCCATCCATAGGCTTTTTTTTTTTGTTCATTTCTTACCGTTCAGAGGAACGGAAAAGGCAAAGGCATAGTACGCCATACAGCCTAGTCTTAAGTATTTTTCTTCAGTAAGTTTATATCCTAACTTATCCTAATTTATCCTAAACTTATCCTAACTTAACTTAATCTAAACTAACTCCTTTCGATTCACGCGTGTAGCCGATTAGGAGGGATTTAGCGTAAAAACATGATGTGGCCACTATGTTACACTATTTCACTGTTCTTTATGAATTATTCACTAAATGCACTTTTTACTACATAAATCACGCGTTTTTATTTAGTAAACGACACTATAAATAATTTAAAAGTTCAATGAAAAATGAACGTGGCACTCATCTTCGTTTTCCCGCCAAAACTCCAGGAATATACACTCCATAGGCAGTTTAACGTAATTAAAACCATGGCTAAACACGTCAATTCACGTTAGGCACTGGCCCCGATTTCCTTGTTCATTATCTAAATTAAACTTAAGTACAGTGCATCTTTTTCTTTATATTTCATTATGAAAAGGACAGAAGTAAAATGTTAGTTTAGACCTGTCAAATTAGTGCGCTCCTGACTTAAATTGGCCTACTTTTGGGCGCTATGTTTGTAATCGCGTCTAAACTGTCTATGAAGTATCTTAATTTGACAGGACTAAACTGAAATGTTATCTTCTATCCTTTTCTTAATGAAATAGAAAGAAAAAGATGCACATAACTTAAAATTAGTTTAGTTTGTGAACTAGAGATTCTGCGCCATTGTCAAATTTGACAGGACTAAACTAATATTTATCTTCTTTCCTTTTGTTAATTAAACTGAAAGAAAAAAATACACGGAACTTAAATTTAGTTCTAAGAAGGAAATCGGTGCCTTTTTGATTTTAAACGCACAAATTTCTTCTAGGATGACACAGAGTATCTATCACTTACTAACTTTTTATTTGCGGTAAAGTTAAGAATGGCGCATTAGCAGCTTAGATTCACATTTCTCCTTTTTATAATTAAAATGAAGGCGAACGTTTGGATTTTTTACCAAAAAATCTCATGAATCTCCGAGAATTTATGAAATGTGCTTTCGAAATTCATTTGCGGTCTACTAATTCCTAATCATAAGTTATACTGGATCTGACATTTTACTACTTGAAACCTTTTTTGAAGTGTCTTGACCATCTCAATAAATCAATGTTAAATTGTGGCACCAAATTAAATAGCCCCGTGTAGCTCTGATGATTTTCAAGTTAAAGGTCAAAATAATATTTTTTTTATATTAAATAAGTTAATATTTGGTACTTTGAAACATAGGTTGGTATGTGAATATTGTCCAGTAAAAACATTAAACCCTACAGAGATGGGTTTGGGTTGATATTTTCAAAATGTTATTTAAAAACACTTTCAAATTCCAGATGGACATGCAAGAGCTCATCGACGAACAGATGAAACATAAGCTGACCACGCAAGAGAAGCGGAGGAAGCTTCCAGAACAGCCTCCTCCCACCAGAACCTCTCGACTCCTTGGATTTTTTCACCGGTGATCTGTTGTACCCCACTCTTGGTGCGCCTCTATGAAGCCATAGATCAATCCACCATATCAACTCTCTACCTTATCATCATCAAATATTACCATCCATCATCATTACCAGCTGCCTACAGTTTATTTTTAATACTTTTGTACAAAAATCTATCTAAATTAACCGCAGTGACCGCCATTTTGGCTTGCCGTTTGGACGTGTCCGCGATCGCCGAGTTTTTAGGCTATTTTATAATTTTATTTTTTAAACCGTGTGATTTTTACACTATCGCAGTGATAGTTAGTGTCCTAGTTAGATTGTTCATAGTTAGTTTACATTTAATTTTTAATCTTTTATTGTGTCTTTTTAGTTTTTCACTGTAAAATGGCTGGTTTAATGGCATTTGGGAATCCTCATCATTCAGTAGGGCGGATTTTGTACAACAGATAAGTTTAATGGACGGGCAGAAACCCAAGAGATTAAACATCTTCGGTCCGTGTCACGATTAACGATAAAATTATCATACGATTCGATATCAAACGAAAGTGAACTCTAACCTAAAAAAATAAGTCATAATAATCCGCCATTTTAATACGTCAGCCATTTTAAAACTTAACTTACTACCCATTGCTTTATTTGTAAATAATGTTTTAATAAATTGAGATTACCTTAACTATAATATATCTATAGTTGGTAGGTACTTATACACTGTAATAGGTACTTAGCTAAATCATCACTTCAAGTGAGATTTTTGGTGCACCTAAAGTGTAAAATTAGTTTTTACCGCCTGTTTCTACCACGGATACATACGAATTCCGTAGTTTTGCGATAGTTTAATATATATCACTTTATAAAAGAGGCTGAGTAGCATCTCTCTATTTGTTTAGAAAAAAAATGGATTGTTTTTGCATGGTCTTGCAAGCCTGAAGGGTTAAACTCTCGGTTCAGGCGAAATTATAATTAGATTTTTCTATTAGAAAAAATCTTCATTGATAGTATGCAAGCTGGAATGTTTGATGTACTTGGAGGCTATAAATGCCCCTCCCAGTCAGTTCTGACCATAAGGAATAGTAATGAGCAGTTTCGAGAATCAAAGGATTGCACTGTAGATATACAGTTACAATGCATTCCATTAAAACTGCTAAATACTAGGGTTGCCTTAAGAAAATAATGTGGTTTTAGATTTATTTTCTAATATGGTATTACTCAGTCTCTTGAACTTAATAAGTTATTAAAAAGTGGTAAAACAGGCCTTTAGATATAATAAAAATAGATTGCTAAATAATGAAGAACATTTAATAGCCATATTATTTACATTACTAATGTTTTACAGAATACTGGTATCCACTTTGACGTCTAGTGTTCACATTGACCGGCGAATGTTGATATTGGTGTCGATTCTGTTCTCACAAGCTGAGCTTAATTTGAGCTGAGTAAATTTGTTTTTATTCTAACTATTTGAGAAAGGGACAATAAAATATTAGATCTGTCAATTTTAGTTTACCTAAAATTTCTGTATCAGCATATAGTTGATAAATCAGAACGTATAGATTAACACGGGGAAGTTAAGGTAAACTAATTTGATATCTCTAACTTAGTCCATCCGTCACGGGTGTTCTCTCAAGCTGTGTCTTAGTGAGAGTCAATTCTTCACTCTGGTATTGAATAAAGACATAAGCTTCATCCTCATGATGAACAGACAATCGGCGCCAGTGTCTTTTCATTATTCTTTATTAATTACAGTGGGACATTGTAAAAGTAATATCTCTGTTAACACATTGTATAAAAAAATGAAGACAATGTCCCACTTTCGCCAGACAATGTCGACATTGGCCAGTAGTATAAAACAGACGCGATTTAACATGATCTGGTGGATTTTTTAGAATAATTTGTGTGTTAGCATAATTCACGAATTTTAGTAAATATCACATAAATATATAAATAAATATATATATATAATGTTCATTACATTACAATTGTTTTGCAATAGTAATGTAGATGTCACTTAATTATTGTTCTGTGCCTTAAAAGTACCTGGCCTTGCAACGTGCCTTTTCTATAGAAATGTCAATTGTATTTATACTATTATTATATACCGGTACAGCCTTGAAAAAATTCTGGTGGATTTTCAAACTGACAGCAAAGGAAACTGTATTGATTAGGCCGTGAACTAACATAAGCGATTTGTCATCAGCGCGATCATAACCTCAATTCCCGTAATTTAGAACGATCAAAATCTCAGCGTCTCTTCGGGGACAAAGAAATGTCAGAAACTTGAAAAAATGTAGAGAAATTAGACGTAATTTTGACAGATTGAGAGTGAAATCAGTGTGGCTACCATGACTTTTCATTACGAAGATTCGATCGTCGATATCGAGCGGGTTTGACTCATCGATTCTCCCGCTTCAAGGTTGTAAGACCTCTCAACCAATGAGAGCGCCAAACGCGGTCGATGTGTTACAGTATGATAGTCTCGTGATGAAAACTCGTGGTAGCCACACAGAACGTTGTTTAGAGGAATAATGTCTGGTATCATTCTTGTAATTTTGAAAACGAGTGTTATTAAATTACAAGAAATTTTGACCCCTCATTTGTCAAACATTTCGTTCGGAAAACCAGAAAGCGCGCTATGTTAGTTGGTGCAACGACTCATTTGCGTTCGCCGAAAAAAATAGAACACGCCGTTCACTTATTAAGCCGACGCCAGACATAGTTCAAATATTCACTTATTTGAACACTTGTTTGGACACATGTGTAGAACGGGTATTTGAGTATTTGTTCAGAGCTTTGTTAAAACATTTGTACATTGCCATTCGTTGTCGGTTTCGAGCGCACATCAAAGCGTTCAAAGTTGTCTGTGTTCAAATGTTTGCGTAGCTTGTAACTCGCGCAAATATTTGTCCGTGTCTGGCGCCGACTTTAGAACACGGTATATCACAAACAGTTAATCATTCGCTTAACTAGTGTGGACAATTATATTAAATATATCTAGATTTTAGGTAAAAGATAAAGTCAAATTTATTTCTATTGCAAACAAGTCAGATTATCGTGATTTCCCTGCGTGGCAGTGACCCACCTGAATTTGACGGCAGTTTTAAAACAATTAGAAATTAATAAATGAGAGCACATTTACTATCATAATAATAACAGCCGGGAGATTTAATAAAGCTCTCTTAAATGCATTTATGCATAAAAATAATAATAATTATGTTTACGTAAGAATATGTTCAGAATATACACTACCAGACTCCTGAATCAAGCCATCGTACCTTTTCACGTATGCTTTAATCTCCTTTTTACAAAACTTTTTAGATCAGGCTTAAACCACCTAAATGGTTATTCAACATTTATAGAAATGCAGTTCTTTATTTAAAAATGACAGCTTAGTTCGTTACTAAGTTGTCACTTTTGTATTAAGAACTTTGACTTAACATCAATAAAGTTGGAAATACAAATACTGACCCAATGGTTAAAGTTGAAACTAAAGTTAGATTTCGGTTTTGTAATAAGGAATATGAGGTAAAGAAATAGTTTTTTTGCTGTTTTGAAGTAAACATTGCTGGTTGTGTTGTGCCACTGCGTTCTTTATTTAAAATTACAAGCATAAAAATGTACTGACATAGATACTTGTACAAAAAATGTAATTTGGCTGAATTTTGGAGTCCGGGAGTGTAAATATTATACCGTTCTACAAATAATATCTACAATTAAATATTATTTATATTATAAACATGCTCAAGTATATAAAATATTATATTGCTCACGTATACATACAATTGCTACACTTGTGGTCAATTAAAAGATAACATTTAAAATACTACAGTATAGTGCAAAATATTTTTTTTATAATAAACAGCCTGTCTTGTGAGTGTTTTTTTAGAAAAATATATTTTATTCGGTATGTTCAGATTTAATATTAAAAAAGACAATGATCATAAGCAAGGTAAAAAAAAACAAAATATATAATAATTATATATTTCAGACTCAAATAAATCAAATGAAATTGAAATAATAATCATTAATGAATTCATATTTTTCTGTGTAACTTGTTTTATCGACAATGAAATATGTAATGGAAAAATATTATTCCATATGATTGCTTAATTCTACAACTAACCGGTAGAGGCGCTAGTATCAATGTATTTTTTTTAAATTGGTTGGTTTTATTTTCCATTATTCTACTATTTTACTTAACAATGCAATAGGATAATGCAGAAGCAATATAAATTATTGCAATATTATGTATCTATATGTATATAGTTGCACGAACAACATTATACTTTATGTCTTTGTAATAAGATTTAAAATAAAATAATTTTCATCACTAATTCGGAAGAGATATTATTGTACTTAATTTATTTTTAAGACTGAACTAATAATTATTGTATTAAAATATTGGTTTTTATAGTTGCTGAATCCGAAAATTTAATTTACAGAACATTTAATTTTAACCTTTTTTTTTGTTATTTTAACTTTATTTTCCTATTTAGCACAAACTCTTATGGCGAGTATAACTTCTTAGTCATTCCATTTTTTCTATAAATTCATTGGACTTATTACATTACCTCCTAACGGCCAAAAGTCTTCGCTGCGTTCACAATAGTTGTCTGCGCCAGCGGCAATCGGCCTCCCGACAATCGCCGAGCCCACACATTCGATCCAGAAGCCTACCAGACGACAGACGCGCGCCATTATCCTTCTATACAGTTCACTTGTAAACCTTATTTAATATATATTTTGGCAAGAAAAGCCATCTTTATTTCCCGAACTACTCAACAATAGTTTTAAAACGGTTTGGTATATAGTACTTCATTGTTTTTTTAATTAACAAAATAGTATTCGCTCTCTATGAAACATTTTCATTTTTAACATGTAAAAATGATTGCTTGTTACAGAGAGTTACATTAAAACAACATATTTCATTGTTTATTTATCAAAATAACGTTTTGTAGCAAGGATTTTTTTAACATGTAATAAGTCCATTTGAATGATTTATGTACATTAATACATATTTACTACATAAACAAATCCATCGTTTTATTAGTGCAAGTGTACTTAATAAACACATGTTCATAAGTACTTAATAATCGTAATTTATAAGATCTTAATAGTGACTAGAACTATCATTATAAATAATTAATTATGTTTATGGAATTAATAAATAAATAATGAGTTTAAACAGAAATATATTTTTTACTGTTACAAATCTACCTATATTGTCGTATCGCAGTGACTTTTATTCTGTTCTCCATAATGTTTTTCTCGGAGTTAAAATGATTCACGACTTCATTGAGCCGCTGGAATATTTGCCTATCGACCGTTGCCTACAGTGGCCTAGCTGATCAAGCCTCAATCGATTTTCTACCCATGTAGGACGCTGCTGACATGATCTATCGAAGTGGAGGAGTGGAGGATTACTGACCCATCCAATTCTCAGAGCGGGTGCGGTGCCTCTCATCAGACCATATCACCTTCTCAGGAGTGCCTTATGTGTCCATTAACCTGCTTCTTGGATGACTTAATGAACTCTATTGATATCGCAATGAATGTGGCCATCTACTAGGCCCAAACTATAAAATATAGTACCTTAGTGATAAAATATAGAAATGAAATAACGGATATGCTTAAACTGAAGTATGGAAGTGACTCCGCAATGAAAACTCATGTATAAACATGATTCCTAGCAATATGTAATGCTGAATAGCTAAAAATTTTTATTTTGTAATAAAAACGTTTAGAAACTTTTCATATCTCCACTATACTGAAAATAATATCACGTAACTCCTGTGATAAAGGTACAAAAACTTCAAACAATAACATTGCTATGTACTTTTATCTAGGCGTTTTAAGGTGTCTGTGACGATTTTTATTGATAATAGGTGTATGTAATTGTGTTTTTCACTGGTGATTTTACGCTAAAGTACTTGAAATAAATATGTATAAAGAGGTAATTGCAAGAAAATAACTTTATGCTAACCTGATCCTATCATGTCAAACCAAAATCCATACTAATATTATAAATGTGAAAGTGTGTGTGTTTGTTTGTTTGTTTGTCCTTCCTTCACGCCGTAGCTAAGCAATCAATCGACCTGATTTTTGGCATACAGTTAGTTGAAAAGAAGGAGAGTAACATAGGCTACTTTTGGTCCTAAAGAAACATCAAGTTCCCAAGGGAGATTACTGGAATATTTGTATGTGTACACCAAATATCCTAATATTATAAATCGGAAAGTAAGTTTGTTTGTTTGTTTGTTCCGCTTTCACGCCGTAACTACTAAGCCGATTGTTTTGGAATTTTGCAGACGTAAAGTTAGAAGTCCGGATTAAATAATAGGGTGCTTTTTTATCCCGGAAAAATATTATATTCACGAGGGAAATCTAAAAGCGCGATATAACCGATCTCCACGCGAGCGAAGCCGCGGGCGGAAAGCTAGTAATGCATAAAAACAACCGAGGAACTTTTTTATGTTTATTAGCTTACGAAAGTTTTAAGAAAATTTTAATAAATTAATTATTTTAATAATTTTAATTTTAATAAACATTTCATGAATGAATATATAAATATTAGGTGATAATGTGAAATTCCTATTCGTTTTACCGAGCTGGTTGATGAAGTATCCTATTATGGTAAAAAAAATATTTAATAAACAAAATAGCCACATTTTTCCAGTGGTTAGGTTAGCTACTGCCGAACACGAGTTCCTTAGTTAAATTCCCAAATCGTAGAAAGTGTTATTAGGTTTATCAAACAGGAATTTCTCAGTAACAACCCGCAGAATAATTTCAAAACACACTACTTATAAGCAGCAATGGGTTTTATTTTTTCATTGCGTTATTTACATTGTTGAACAGACACATGTTCGTACATAAATTAGCAATATGCTTTAAAATTATTCAACCTGATAGTGTGACACAATTAGTGTGCTGCATTCTTCTTTACTTATAGGTACAGACAACAGCACAACAAGCTACTACAATCTGTCAGATTTCCTTATTAGATTTTCAACTCAGCCGAAAGACGTCTACTGCTGGACATCGACCTCCCCAAGGATCTCCAAGACGACCGGTCCAGAGCCTCCCGCATCCATCGGTTTCCCGCGACCTTCACCAGATCATCGGTCCACCTTGTCGGGGGCCTAACCACGCTGCGTCTTCCGGCGCGTGGTCGCCGCTCTAGAATCCGTCAGACCCATCGGGCATCGGTGGTACGGGTAATGTGCCCGACCCAGTGCCACTTCAGTGTTGCAATTTTCGGGCTATGTCGGTTACTCTCGTTCATATTGAGCGATAGATTAGTATTATGCTTCAACATGATCCTAATTGATAGCAATAGTATATTACTGTTGCTGGTGCTGCACTCTTCTTTACTGATAGGTACGCGATACCAGTAGGTCCAGTTAACCTGTCAAATGTTTCCCAATCAACCTTAAGCTTTAGTGGTAACGTTAAAAATCTATTAAATTGCGTAATTTCTTACGGTACTGGACTTTGGATTTGTGTTTGTTGAGGACAATATACTCACTCCTATTACATATGGGACTTGAAACTGTATATCTGTCGAAAAATGGCAATACAATGGTATAACTATAAAAAAATAATAGTACAGACACTATTCGACAGATCGGAATCAGCTTGACATTCTGTTACGCAGCGAATCAATATTTTTTCTATCAATCTAAAATTTTCTCTATTGCTAAGCAAACGCCTCCCAAATCTCTCGAAGCAACTTTTTCCAGGGACAGCTCGATATAAGCCTTATCGTAAGCATCAAGGGTGTCTCGCCACCTCTTATTGGGTTTAACCAACGCAGGCTGAACACGGCGTTCATGGGTAACCTGGTACCTACAAAAGCCTGGTAAGTACCAGGAGTTAAATTTAGTCTAGTTTGTGAACAACTCAATATACACTTACCTTTAAATTTCCTTAAGAAAAGAACAGAAGAAAAAAAAAATAGTTCAGTCCTGTCCAACTAACCGGCGCCAGACCTAAATTTTTAGTTTTCTTTTTATATAAATTATACACTAGCGCTTGACCGCACTCCCGCCTGTTGTAAGCAGTGATGCAATCGTTGATGGTAAAGCGCGCTAGTTTATTAAGAGCCTATACACTCTAGCCTTGAAGACACTGAAATTGTAGTCCGACTGAAACACCGCCGCTGGAAAATTACTCCAGTCCCTCGACGTACGCGGTATAAAAGAAGAAGCGAAACGCTTCTTCCGGAATGTAGTGGTGTTAATAAGGTTAAGGGTGGTAAGCAGAAAAAGAGATGCAGAGAGTACAGACCCCTGAGGAACCCCGGCATTAGTCGACAAGGACTCCGATCAGCATCCGTCGACAACAACTCGGAGGAACCGTTCTACGGCATTTCCGCTTGCCTTTTTTTTTAATCACAGCTGCCACGTGCGCGCGTTGGGCCGCGGTAGTCTATATTCTTCCACGGCCACACACTCTCGTGCGGGCCAGGCCTGTCCGGGCCTCGTCTCTTGCACGGGATAGTGGGGTGTTAAACTACCCCGTGCATCGCCTCTGAGGCGCGCGCCGACGCTCGCGCTCCGCCTCGACCTCCATCGAATAGGGGCGGAGACTTCCCTTGGGCACTTTACTTCAACCACACTTTAACCTAATAATTTCATCACCACTGCTTTAAAAACAGTGAAGGTAAAGATGACGAAGAAACCGGCATCAATTGCACAGTACTGTATAGTTGTCTGGGGCGGAGCAGCAAAAACGCATTTGTTGAAATTGGAACGAGCCCAAAGAGCAATCCTTAAAGTGGGTTGGTCCCTTCCTTATCGGTTCCCTACCACAGAACTTTATAATACCTGTAAGGTCCTCTCTATCCGGAAATTGTTTATTCTAGATTTAATTCTCGCTACCCACTCCCGCAATTCCTATAATCCCGAAAAGTTCCAATCCTTGAGGCGGAAACATACAGTATGTTCATCCATCCCTGTCCATTCAAAGCTAGCTCAGCGATCTTTTTACTTCCTTGGTCCTTACGTGTACAACAAACTTAATGAAATCTTAAATTTGTTCTCTATGGTTAAGCATAAATGCAAAACTACTGTAAGGAACTGGCTACTGGACATTGACTATGAAAGTACAGAAAGCATTATCCAAACCACTCAATATTAATCACAATTTCTCACACTGAGTCCACATGCATTTACACATAACACCCTTACACCTTCACACACTATACACTTTCTTACAATTACATCACCTTACATTACACTTCTCAAGTGCACCCTTTATCTTTAGATTTATCTCTCTGCTGAAAATGTTTTTCAAACTGATAGTGATACATGTAAAAAATTATTCTCGATGCCGTTTCAAATGATTAATGTTTCAAGGGGTGTGAGCCTGGAGATCTGTATCACAGGTTCCGAACCTAGTTCAGACTCCAGCTCTCACAAAGGTTAGAGAATACGGCAAAATTGTATTTACGCACTATTTATTGTAAAAATGTTACTTGGTGAGAGAAATAAACCATATTATTATTATTTCATAGAACCAATAAATTCGAAGGCATGTGACAGCTACCAATTAGCACTGGGCTCATGTACTGGATTATGACCCATCCCCTGTAAGTAGATGGCATGTGTTCCAATCCAACAGTAATATTATAGGCTAATTACGCCTGACAAGACTCACTTGCAAGAAATTGCACTTAATCAGGAAAAAGTCTTGATCCAAAGAGTCAACAAATAGCACACAATGGAAATGTCAACAAGGAATATCAGAAATAAAGAAGAAAATATACGTTTCAAAAACAGCTAAGATGTCACAGTGATTGTCTTACGAAAATATTTGTTTACTAGACATTATAACATTGTTTTCTTTTATTGTAGTCCTATATTTTAGTAATTGTTCATCACAATGCCACCCCAAACGGAAAGGAAGCCGCAACAGGTGGAGCAGAAGGTGGTAGATCCAGAAGCAGAACTCAGCAATGCCCTGAGGACTGTAAGCAAGTTTGTTTTTCTTTCATGTCCTGTAGAATCATCAAACAGCAAGACATCGAGCTGGTATGCTGTCTTGCAAATTTCACTCACCGTCTTTTGCTGTCCATAGTAAGCACTTGGTAATGGCATGTGCCAAATAAACATATTATTTTCTTTCTGTTTTTCACAGTACTTGAAACTCGCGCCACAATGCAGCGTGGAGAAGCGAGCTGGTGGTATACCACAGCTGGCTCCACAAGAGAAGCAGCTTAACATTCTGACGTATGAGCTCAAAGAAACCCTGCTTTGCATCAATGTAAGTGGTCTAATCTTTTTTCTCCTTATGACATGACGAACTTACTTCTACAGAAAGAAATAGCACTAGCCAACAACAGAATTGTGAGGAAATTGAACCCCTTCTATTAGCTTATTCTTATATAGCCCTGCAATGGTACAATACGGGCTACTTACAGATAAAGTGACAAATTGTAAAAGTTCCACTTGATAGCATCTCAATAGTCACAGCCGGGGTGCCGGCTTCATAGCCAGCACTCTTCTTATGGACATTATGTTTATGCACAAGTTAACTAACGTATACTAACGTATAGAATGATAAAATGCAATGTAAATGTAGTATGAATGATGTTTGTGTCTAAAGCTCTCAGTAGGTACGCATATTAGTTCCCGATTGATGTCGGAATGATACATGTATACTATTTGCGAGGTAAATTTTGCTTGTGAGATGCAGGTTTTTGTGACGTCAGTATGACGCGTTGTTCGCATGTGGCGTAGTAGATACCGCTAGACTCTGATAAGTCAAGAAAGTTTATTCTTGGATGCAAAAGAACTTTCCCAATGACAGATAGTTCATCTATATCATTCTATACTAACACTTGTGCATAAATATAATGTCCATAAGAATGGTGAACGTGAACAGAGGAATCGGAACCATTGTCTAATCAAATCTTTTACATTATACACTCGTCTTTAGCTTGCCAGAAAAGGCCAGCATGCAGTTCGCGACGCTTACGTGAAGAGTGGAACTCGGAAGTCCATAGTGGATTATGAACAGCTAGAAAATGAGCTGAGAGACGAAAGGGCTCAGCAGGCGGAGCTCGACTGTCTCAATTACCTCGCGCAGAAGAATGTCATTGAACTCTCCAAGAAAGTACCTACCGAGGCTGATGTGAGTACTCGAAAACGCAAATAAGACTTGCACTATCTCTATCTTCGATCAAATTTATTTAAAAAAAATAGTTAAAATGAAGTATCTTCAATAAAGGAATTACTAATATTACGTATTCGGTTGTCAATTTATATACCTAGAGGTAGAGAACAGGTTTAACATTGATTAAATTAATGTTATATTATCGAACTCAGTAATAGCTATTACATACCTACATCACTCACCTTCACATTCACCACCGTTCACCTACTCACTCACCATCTACTTTTTGACTGCTTCTATTTTTATATTTAGTTTATACATATTGCTGTTTATTTTTTTTTTCTCGTTTGTTCTTCATCCTCATTTTTATTTTATTGGTTTAAATGTGTAGTAGGAAAACTGCCTGACTGTTTGCATAATGCCACTAAGTGGAGCCTGGTGACCTGTACTACAGGTTTTTCGTAAAACCTACTTCAGGCACCAGCTCTCACAATGTGAATTTATGATTGTACAAAACCGTTTAAGACTACAAAACCATTGTAAGAGAAAATAAACGAATTTATTCTTATTATTATTATATTAAATTAATGTTATATTATTGAACTCAGTAATAGCTATTACATATGGTTTTTTTTTTTATTAATATAAATTAGTGCTTGACCGCAATCCCGCCTGATGGTAAGCAGTGATGGAAGTGTTGGTAAAGCGCACTAGGTTATTAAACCTATTCACTCAAAAAACTAAGAGTAAATAGAAAGGAAGACGGCAGTTAAGCGAGGTGATGCAATGTTAATACCAAACAACACGACCGACGATGCTGCACCAGAAGGAAGATTGGAGACTCCGACACAACAACATTTGGCGCATCGTACCCGGCACACATCGCAACACAACTGCTCAGACCCGTCCTCCGTACGGCTTTACCAGACATCATGCCGGATCGGATGTTATATCCTACCACCGCGAAACCAAATTAGTGTAAAACAAAATGTTAATCTTTGTTGTTGTTACTAATGACATAAGTAATTGCTTTATCTGAAGGCATTTCTATTGTGTGAATTCCGCCATGACATAAAAGTTAATAAGCACACATTTTGCGGGTGTAAAAAATCACTTAAAAGCCAATGGTCACATATCTCCTCGCCTTTGTAATATTTTTGAAGTGAAACTTCTTTACGCACGCTTGACTTGGGAGTAAGCTGGCGAACGCGTGACGTAAGCGTTACGAAAAGTGATCGGGCAAGGCGAACGGAAGTTAAGTGGGGGATATAAGCACAGAGGCGCCCGTGGCGCGAGCTTGGTACTACAAGGTCTACAACGAGTTTTTTTTTTTTCAATAAAAATAGAAGATCTATGCAAAAATATTAATTTACCAATGAAACCATGAAATAAATTTAATTTTTTATAGAAAATTAATATATGTATATGTGTATACATGTATATATTGTACAGATTACATGACATGTATATATTATACATACAGATGGAGCGAAAGAAGTTTCGCTTCAGTCGTGTGGTCATAAGCACACTCGTTTTTTTTTTTTTACTGGATCGCACTATCCTGCAAACTTTCTTGGTGCTGGGTTAAAATTTTTCATCTTTTCTGTGGTTAAAATCATGTTTATTCCAGTGCCTGACAAAGATCAAGCTATACAGGATGAATAGCGCTATCTCTTGTTGGCAAAGGCACAATGATTGCGTTAACACACCATTTCTTATGGTTCATTTTACAACCAAAAACTCGACCACTGATTCAAATCGTTTACTAATTCCTATTAGTTAATACACAGGAACTAGGTATGATAGAGAATGCCAACAACCGTCTCCGACGTATGGAGAACAGACTTGACCTGGCCACCAAGAGGTTTTGTGTGGTCAACGCAGATAACCGGCGAGTGAGAGAAGAGATACACAGACTGCTGGTTGAAAGGTTAGTCCTTAGTGACGATGACGAAACTATTGTTGAAAGTATGCCTTTGTACATCATCATCATCATCATTTCAGCCGAAAGACGTCCACTGCTGGACACAGGCCTCCCCCAAGGTTCTCCACGACGACCGGTGCTGCGCCTCCCGCACCCAGCGGTTTCCCGACCTTCACCAGGTCGTCGGTCCACCTTGTCGGGGGTCTACCCATGCTACGTCTTCGTGGTCGCCACTCGAGAACCCGTCGGCCACATCGGGCATCGGTCCTACGGGCAATGTGCGCAGCTCACTGCCACTTTAGTGTTGTAATTCTTCGGGCTATGTCGGTTACTCTCGTTCTTCTGCCGATCTCCTCATTCCTGATTCGATTGCGCAGTGAAACCCCAAGCATAGCCCTCTCCCTTGCCCTTTGAGTGACTTTGAGCCTTCTTATAAGGCCTATTGTTAGCGACCACGTCTCAGTTCCATAAGTCATCACTGATAACTGATGCCTTTGCACGCAAAGATTTAAATCGTAAGATTCTCCCGACTACTCTTTCATCCAAAATGACATAGGTACCTATGTATAATGTAATGACATTTGTGTAATGTCTCGCTCAATCATAGTGATAATCATATCTATCGTTCCATATGGGAGGGGTGACGAATTTTAAGATTTCAATATTTGCTTATAAAAACATTCTTCCGTTTCTGGTACATATTTAAAACTAGCGGCCTACAGCGACTCCGTACGCATTGAGTTTGTTATGCTCCGCTCCTATTAGTCGCAGCGTGATGTTATATAGCCTAAAGCATTCCTAGATTAATAGGCTATCTAACGCAAAAAGAATTTTCCAAATCGGTCCAGTCCTGAGATTAGCACGTTCAAACAAACAAATAAACAAACTCTTCAGCTAAACTGTACTGTCTGTGCGTGTTGACAGCAAACCCACCTTAAGGTGTAGCATGAATCTATATTCATCTTTGTTATATTTTCGTGATCCTGCTTTGTCAGTTCAGTTCAGTGCACAGCCAAACTTTTGGACACAAAACGTATCAAAGTTTTGTGTCCAAAATTTTGCCTTCAAACAAAAGACAATAATACAAAATTACGGTTAACCCAGGAATGGCTTCAACATTCAATGGAATCGCACCATAGGCAAGTTGGTGAAAGGAAAGATGTACCTCATGGATATATTCGAGATAGCTTCCGTGGCGTTCGGAAACAGGGACGAGTGCTGCCGGAAGCTGGAGGCCTTGAAGTGGAAAGGACTATTCCAATTGAATAGGGATATTGCTGTACGTATTTTGATAAAACGGATATGAGTTTTGCGTCGTTTTACACAGCCTAAAATATACGACTGCTGGGTATAACAGGCCTCTTCCAAAACACCCTGCTGCTTTTCGACCAGAGATATGCTATGGGTACAATCAAGCTGCGAAAATCGAGACTGATCGCTAGAGAAGATTATATTCTTATTTATCACAAAGATTCTGTTCTAAAACATTTTTGCAGGAGATGCAATCTTTTGAAGGTGAGCTGAATCACCTGGCAAAGCTAGAAGAGTTCCTGCGAGTAAAAGGTTCTCGGAGAATATGTGAGGCAGACGAGATTGAGGAAATGAAGCGAGTTGAAGAGATGCAAGCTTGCGAACAGGACATCGCCAGACATGATGCTTTGCTTGAAGAAATATTTGTAAATACACTTTTTATATATTTTTTTTATAATAGGTTAGTTGACAAAAAAAAAACTAATTAGTCCGTCAGTCAGATTTCCAAAAAATACTAGACACGTATTTTTTTCTTTTTTCGTATAAACAAACGACATAAAAAGACGTCACCAGCCACCACTCCTGATCTTTGATACCCTTTATATTTGTCATTTTTTATTGATTTGATAAAAAAAAATATACGTATCAAATATGTTTCTATAATCTGAATGACGGACTAAATAGTATCAATTTTTTTAACCAGGAAACATCCCTATTATAAACTAATGCTTGACCGCAATCCCGCAATCTGATAGTAAGCACTGATGCAATCGTTGATGGTAAAGCGCGCTAGTTTATTAAGGGCCTATTCACTCAAAAAAACTGAGTGAATAGGAAGGAAGACGGCAGTTGAGCGATATGATACAATCTTAAACCCAATAACACGACCAACGATGCTGCGCCAGAGCACACTTCAGAGCACGCAGCATATGCACTTATGCAAGGCCGACTGCCGTCAATATTTCCATTAAATTTATGGAGCCTTAATACTTTAGAGATAAAGTTGAAAATCTAATAAAGAAATCTGACAGATTGTAGTAGCTGGTTGTGCTGTCGTCTGTACATTCAGATTCCACTTCTTCCGCACGTCGCCGTTGTATTCAATATAATATGGTTTTCTAGACTTACGCTGGTTCCGACCGAGTGCCAACAATCATTAACCACTTTGAAATCGGTGAGATTGAGAACTTCTCCTGCTTCATCCTGCTGTGCGAAGTTCTACAGGAAGCTATTCTTCTCAGAAGGGACGTAGAAGCATTGAGGCAAAGGATTTGTGAGTTTGTTGAATGAACCTTAGCTGTTATAATAAGCGTATGTTTTATCCACTGCCGGAACACAGACCTCCGTGGTTGGCTATAATCACAAGGGGACTGGCAGGTAGGTACATTTTTCAAAATGTCTTTGATTTTTTTTATTCTAGGACAATCTGATTTCTTCACAATCTGTCACTTGTTTATCAACCTGCCTGCTTTCATGCCTGATTTAATACCTTTTTTCACTATTAGACCACACTTTTCAGTTTAGATTTTCAGCTCAGCGCAAAGATAAGCGTTGAAAATCCAATAACGCGCTTTTAATTACACATTCGTTTGCCTCGTCTGAAGTAAATGAAAACGGGAATTACCTAAGTAGTATCTACTTAAAATTGTTATTTAACTTACGCTAGCGCACAATGCTCGCAGAACAGGTAGTCGAAGGGATCGAAAGATTCTGGAGTGGTGAGTGTGTAGAATAGAATACAATACTCTTTATTATGGACACCATATAGATTACAGAAACTTAAATATTGGGTTAGAAGGCTTCTCACAAAGTGGACCGATGACCTTGTGAAGGCCGCAGGAGCCCGGTGGATGACGAGAAGTCCAGTAGTGAAACGATGAAGATGTTTATGATGTAAGGCGGCCTGCCTTACATCATAAACATCTTCATTGTTTAGTAGCTGGTAATTTCTGAGTTAGGACATAAAGGAGTAGTTTCCCATATCAGACCTTCACACAGTTACGCTGGTGAAGCCACTGGTATGCAAGCAAGCCAATTTGCTGCAAAAATCTTTTCGAATTTGAATAACATTGACAGGAGGGCACTGGGTGAATTTCAACAAATGCCATTTTTCTTATCATATCGGTGAACTTTTTCATTTATATATATTTTTTATTTTTTTCATGTTTAATGTAATATTTAGGATACTAAATACTCCCTTATTGGTAACCATCAACGTATCTTTTAAGACTATGGAGAAAATTCAGTTTGAATTCTGGTTTCCACCGATGTGACAATCCGGCACCGATTATCTTTTCTGTACACCGATATGATAAATTTATTCACCGATGTGATATACATATACAGCGATATGATAATCTATCCACCTTTGAACATCAAAAAAGAAATAGTAGGCTTATACATTTTTGAAGGAGTGACTAAGAACTGAATACCTGAACTAAGGGTATTATTTTCTTAGAATAAAAAATAATGTTTTTTTTTATTATCATTGTGTTTATTTAAAAGTAGTATAAAAAACAATAATTTCTTGTACGTTATTGTACAATACACATTTATTAATGTGGCGATCAAGCTAATTGTTTTGCCATGTGTACACTTAAAACATTGTGGCGTTCTAGGTTCAACAATACTAAGAATAGAAGCTTTATATAAGAAAACTTTATATACCTAATTAATCAGCCTTTTAAGTTTAACCTTAAATTTTTAATTGTGTCTTTCATCAGCTTTTTCTGTTTTTTTACTCCATTTTGTGTGACAGTATCCTTTTTACCTGGGCAAAGATTTGAATTTTCATCATCCTCAAAAAACTGAACAACAATCTTACGGATACGTTTTTGCAGGTCTATATTTTTTGGCTTCGTTGGGATTCGTCTCACTTCTAAATTACTCTGTTTTAATTTCTTAAATTCTTGATGTAGTCTCATGTATCTCTTTTTGTACATTAGTTTCTCTTTATTAGCCTCTGCCAATTGTTTTCTTAAATCGTGTATTTGCTGAGTTTTAACGTTTTGATATTTACGAAATTTCATTTTAATGTCTTGTTTGAATTTAACAGTATTAAAGGATGTGTCTAAGTTAGGACTATTTGGGCGTAATGTTGATTCTTCTGAATTTATAGAACTAATACTTGGCGTTCGTAAAGGAGATGCTATTGATAAATCTAGGGGACTGCTTGTACGTAAATAGTGGGAACTACTCGCTACTATGGCATCAATACGCAAATTAGGACTATTACATCGAACATTCTGTCGCAATAGCCGTGGGCTATGAGGTCCTATTAGTTCTTGAGAAATACCGGGCTCATTATCTTGATTTTTCGGTAGCGATTCTGCGTCATTGGTCTCTGAAACACTTGTTGGGTTGTTGCGGGCACCATTTGCCTTATTTTTTTTCCGCTGATAATATGCACGGGCACTGATTCGGTTTTTCTTTTGTGCATTGCGACGTGCATGTGCAGTCATTTGGCTTCGGGTTAGGATAAGTCCAGCTGCCTTTCTTTTAGCTAAGCGTTCTCTGTCTTTTCTTAAATGCTGCTCTCTTAACACAGGATCACTTTTGATTTTAGCTTTTCTTATTCTTTCCATCAACCTCTTTCTCTCTTTTTTCTCCTCCTCGTTTAGTTTTGATTTCAGCATTCTTAAACAAAATTAATCTTAAACAAAATTACTCGAACGAATTGTGTGCGGCACGAGCTGCACACAAGTTAATATTTATGAAAGTTAAAAAATATAATATGTGTATATGTATGTATAATGTATGGTTGTAGGTATGCTCCATTGTTTTTTTGTTTACTTTAATGAAATGACACTATGTCTACCAATATGATAAAATTACACCGAGGTGATAATATGATCTACCGATGTGATAAAACAATCCACCGATGTGACAAAACTATGCGTCGATCATGAATCAAAACACCGATATGATATTTAAGACACCGATTGATTTTTCTTATCACATCGGTGTAAATTATCACATCGGTGGTAAAAAAGACCACCGATTACAGCGATATGAGAACAGCGACGTGAGAAATTATCGACTTTTTTGAAAATTATGAAAAATGTATAATATTTAGGCTAAATTCAAGTACCTATAATGATGCTAATTTACTTACTATGTCTGTTAGAACCAAACAATCGTAATAAAACTTCACATTACACTAGAAAAATGCAACCACCGATAATATAAAATAATTGCTTGGAAGTAACTGAAATGTCGTACTTACGTAATTGGCGGGAATATGCAGCGATTTGACACACGTCCGTCCTGACTGCGCACTAGCACACACTAACGAGGGAAATAAAATTGGGGTGGGGACACTGTCGGACTCATCGATGCAAAGTTAGGTTTAAATTACTTTTGTGCAGCGATATGACAAAATTTTGCGAGACAAGTACATTTATGCCTCTCAGTAATAAATATTATGAATTACGTAATAAAATATGCTACATATTAATAATAAAACTAATATTCTATGAAATAGAATAAGTTATATTCTTAAGTTACTTATTTTTATAACGATATAAGCGTTTTTGCTTGTAAAAAAAGTAGAGGGACAGCACCGATGTGACAAAAATAGAGGTTTATGTATTTATTTCTACCTTTGTAAATAGACTTAGACAAATAATATTTTATGCCACAACCCAATAAATACCTAATGAATACAAAAAAAAAATAGTACAGAACAATATTCCTTTTTTCAAATACTAATTTCAATGAAGACAAAAAAAAAAGTCGTTTGGGAAATTCACCCCACTGTTGGTGGACATCATAACCATCTAGCTAGCCTTTTGGGGTCAGCTTGCAGTCTGATCGGCTGCAGCTAAGTGCTAATATTTTACATTTAGTGACTGCCTACCTGACCTCCACAACCCAGTTACTGGGTAAATCAATACCCGTTGGTAAGACTGGTGGTCAGAACTTTTGGGCTTCTGACACCCTTTAGTAACTGTCAAAAATACACAAATGACAGCCGAGACGAACTGCTTAACGAGATTTTCACCCATCCACGAACCAACCGAGATAAGCCTAGCTTAACAGACCCGCTTAGATCGACGCGTGCGGATGTTATTTTTTTTTTATTAATTATAAACTAGCACTTGACCGCAATCCCGCCTGATGGTAAGCAGTGATGCGATCGTTGATGGTAAAGCGCGCTAGTTTATTAAGAGCCTATTCACCAACACGACCAACAATGCTGCGGCAAAGGATAAGATATTGATCTGAAGATACTCCACGACCAAACTTCCAACACAATAACATTTGGCGCATCGTACCCGGCACACATCGCAACACAACTGCTCAGACTCGTCCTCCGTACGGCTTCACCAGACATCATGCCGGAACACGACAAATCGCTTGGCGGCAAGACTTTGTCTGGTGGCTGGTAACTTCTGCCGGCGGCCGATGTTATGGCCTACCACCGAGAAATGAAATAAATTAAATTATTTCTTAGGCAGAAGAGACTTTGGTAGGTATTTATTCCCATCATCAACCTTTTTATTAGTTTCACTTGTATGTTTGCTTGTTTGTCCGTACATTACCTTACATTAATTTGTGCAGGCAAAGTAAGTATTATTTAGTTTACATTTAGATTTAGTTACTTGGGTAACGTATCATTACGAATTTTAGCACTTGCTATAGTTTGATAAAAACAAATGAGCACCACTAAAGCGTTCGTGTTATCCGTATATTATTTTAAAAAAAAAATATCAAACTAAAAAATTGAAAATAAATATTATTTAAAAAACTACATTTATTCTAATTGAAATTATATATTTAAAAAAACATAAAGAAAAAAAACATAGCCAAAGAAGGAACTAATGCTGCATTAGTTCCGTTTTTTGGCCAAGCGTCAAAAAATCTTAAAAAAACTGAATACCTCCGAATTCCAGTTGACCAGCGCGATATAAACGAGGCACGAGAAGAGGAGCAAGACAAAAAAATTGCCACCATGACACGTGAAGTGGAAATACTACGAGCGACGACACAACAGAAGCAAGAAGAAAACAATCTGGCTGATGCCATTACGTTAAAAGTGCTGAAGGGGATTGACGATCTTGTAAGGTGAGTATGACCATACCATCGTCTAGCTCCATAAAGAATAGAGGTAAACAAAAACCAATTTATGTAGTGTTATCACAACTCACGTTTTATAAATCTCCTGTTATTTACATGATTATCGACTTTTACATGATTGCTATTTATTAACAATTCCTATTGCAGCATATTTCAATAGAATCACTAAAATAACATGCATTATAATTTGCTATTTCGAAAAACCATTAAAAAGTCGACATTATTTTTTTTTTTTTACTTTTATGGCTTCGCACGGTTTGTGCATTTAGCCAATGTCACGTAATGAATTGTTCATGTCGAAAAAGACGGCGTGATCCGTCTTACGATGGAGGTTTGAGATAAAGTCATGATGTGGTCACAATGCTGCGATATTTCACTGTTCTTTATGAATTATTTACTGAATGTACTTTTTACTACATAAATCACGCACTTTTATTTAGTAAACAACACTATAAATAATTTTAAAAGTCCGGAGAAAAATGAGCGTGACAATCAGCTTGACTTACCCGCCAAAAACCCGACATTATTTTAACGTGATAGCCCTACAAAAAAAAAGAAAGATGGATAAAATCCAGGTATCAAACACATTTTGTGGAATTCAACCAATGAATAAAGCTGAGGCATTTGTCAATACATTTTTGCGCATTTAAATTAATTCAAATCAATTGCTTAACACATGCATACTTTCAAGTATGGGCTAATTATAATATATATGTATCAACCTATTAGGAAATTAGCTTACATGTGTGTCATATTTTATTCAAATCGGTTAAGCGTTCTATGCAAATCATAAATGTCTAAACATAAATAAACTGTTTAATAGGAAGTAGGATTATTACTTTTATGAAAATCATCTATGTAGAAAAGGTTGTTAACATCTGTCTTTTAGGCGTAAACTACTCGTTGCCTAGCAACGGTTTGTTTACCTTTTATTTTTTTTTGTTGGGATGGAAAATCATTAAATGATTTCTCCCGCTCTGGGCGGAGCGGAAGGGCGTGCCAGACTTTTACTGACTAAAACCCACCCGTGTTTCTTCACTTGCCTGTGCGACGGCCAGGGCCATGGTTTCTTGAAGCGCCGTCGACTCGGGCCTGGTCCTTACCGGGCGGCGAGCTGCCTACTGCAGGCCCGCGCCTACGGTGGCTGGGAGTTTGGTGTCGTCTCCCGACCAGGGCGTCTCCTGCGGCGGCTAGTGGTCTGAGGGCGCTGGGATTCCCGTTGCCTCACGCGCTCCGCCTCCTCTTTGCCAGCAACACTACTTCGCAGAAGGAGGATAGCCCTTTGAATTGCAACACTAAAGTGGCAGTGAGCTAGGCACATTGCCTGTAGGACCGATACCCGACGGGGCCGATGGATTCTCGAGTGGCGACCACGCACCAGACGCAGCATGGGTAGGCCCACGACAAGGTGGACGGACAGCCTAGTGAAGGTCGCAGAAACCGCTGGCTGCCTATGAGACCAAGCGGCCATTTCATAATTGCCCCTTAGTACCTCTTAGTACCTACACACGACCACATCAAGCTGATCATCACACACAAACACGAAAACTTTCGCCATATTACGGCGTTTGTTCTCAAAAGCACTCAAACGGCTTCATTAAGTTTCCGTTTGTCTTATTTAGGGTACACTCAATGTAGAGACATTGAGTCCTCCCTTATATGATGCCTAATATTTCCTAACTAGCGGCCGCCAGCGACTTCGTTCGCGTGGAGTTGGTCATGCTCCGCTCCAATTGGTCACAGCTTGATGCTATCTAGCCTAAAGCCTTCCTGGATTAATGGGCTATCCAACGCCTTTTTTAAATCGGAGCAGTAGTTCCTGAGATTAGCGCGTTCAAACAAACAAACGAACTCTTCAGCTTTATGTATTAGTGTACTCGTAGATGACACTTCCCTCATTTTTAAAATGGTTAGAAAAGATACAGATGTCTTGATGTCTTAAGTTCTCATTATCATCTATAGGTAGGTACTTCAAGTACTGACGACAGCACATCAGGCTACCCCAGTCTGTCAGATTTCTTTATTAGATTTTCAACTTTATCGCTAAAGCATTACAAATTAAAGCACTGAATTTTGATTGGGTATATTTGACAGTTTCGGGTAGCTTGACCTGGTTTGACCTGGTGTCGTTGGTACATAGGTCTAAAACTTGATGGCAAGAAATCAGTTGCTATTAACGGCTTGAATGCCGATATGGCGCAGGGTGCACATATTAGGGCTGCTTCAGGTGGATTAAGTTCAATGCATATGTAATATGAATAGTCTAATATGAATAGAATAATTTAATGTGAATTAAAAATATTTTGATTTGATGTTTTTTTTTTTTCATATAATATTGTTTTTATAATCCAAATGGTCATGGGTGGTTATCACAGATTAGCGAAATGCGACTTCACTCCACTGATGTCTCTCCTCGGTAACCACAAGGAGGTGACCAAGTGGAACGTCTCCAAGTTTCTCAGAATCCTGGAGGCTGAAGTCAAGAGTCTTATTGAAGTTGTATACGGCGCTGTCAAGGTTTGTGATGTCTTTTTAGACTTTTAAATAACGACTCTATTAACAAAAGTAGCAGAATAATTGCGTAACATTCTTTCAATGGGTTTCTCATTGACAGCACTGTTGTTTATTTTTTATTTATTCTGTACAGCACACCAAAACATAATAAAAAATCATTCAACACAAAAACATACAATGGGGGCGGCCTTATCGATAATGCAACCTCTTCAAGGCAACCAAAGAATGGACAGATTCTCCCGAATCACAAATGAGACTGTCGTTGGTGCAAATATTATTAATAGGTACAATATACAAGAATAGATACACAAATACATACATATCCAAAATTATACATACATAAACAAACACATAAGATACTAAACATTTCATTTTATTGTAATTTTTCTCTATTCATTCTTATCAGAAAGTCTGACAACCGGTGTAAGAATGTTCATTATTATTAGACTTTCAGACAAGGGATATCGCATTACCCTATAACTGGATTGGGGAAGTCAGATAGACAATATTGCTCTATGTAAAATGCTGGTATCCAGCTGCATCCGGTTATATCAGAAGCCGACTCCGACATAATTGAGAAAAAGCTGATGATGATAATTCCTATGATATCATGTTTCTCTGACAGCCACCAGCGCCAACTCCTAAAGGCCGCAAAGGTTCCGTTGGAGGGGCGAAACTTGTAGCAGATCCGTACGTAACGATCTTAAGGCCGAACAGGATCGAGAAGCTCGTGCCTTATCAGCCATGTGCATAGTAAGTGCGTTATTATCTTTACTAATATTATGAACAGGAAAGTGAGTTTGTTTGTTTGTTCCGCTTTCACGCCGTAACTACGGTACCAATTGCTTTGAAATTTTGCAGACTTAAAGTTAGAAGACCGTATTAAACTACCTTTAACTTGAAAATGGTGTGCCATTTTCAATTTAAAGGTAAAGATTTTTTTAAGTAATCAGGAGTTTCTTTCTATATTGGCTTCGCACGGTTTGTGCATTTAGCCAATGTCACGTAATGAATTATTCATGTCGAAAAAGATGGCCACGTTAACCGTCTACGAGGGAGGTTTGAGGCAAAGACATGATGAGGCTACTGTGCTGCGATATCTCAAGGTTCTTTATGAATTATTTACTGAATGCAATTTTTACTACATAAATCACGCATTTTTATTGAGTAAACAACACTATAAATAATTTAAAAAGTCCAATGAAAAATGAGCGTAACACTCGGCTTAACTTTCCCGCCAAAAATTCCTTTTGTAAAGTTCTACTTTTAAAATTTTTAAAGTTGTCCGCATTTTTTTTTCTTTTACTTTTGGAGAGATGGTTTCCTAAAAATATTAACGTTATCAAATAATTTTTAAACCCTATTCATTTTTAAATAACAATATCGCACTTTACAGTTCTAATGAAAAAAAAACTCCTCAGTTTACGTGTGGAGGAGAGGGTAACTCAATTCAAAAATAAATCCTTCCTCCTATGACCTAAACTAAGGAATACCTACGACCACAGAGCAAGTAATCACTATGTCAAAGAGTATAATAAATACTAGGGAAATACGTTTTACCCACGACGCTAGTGTGGTAGAATGAAAGACTACCTAATGTAACTTTTATCGTTATAGTTGCGTCGAAGACTACATCATGAACTTGGTGTTCGAGACGCCAGCGGTGCCAGCTGACAAGGAATACGTCGACTACATTTTCCATCTCGAAGATATTAACACCAAATTCGAAATATATACCCTCACTATTCCTGCGTAAGTAAATCATCTATCTATCACTATCAGCATGAAAGCCCACTCAAGTAGGTTAAGCTACCCGAAACTGTTTCTAGACATTATACAAAAATGTCAAACCAAAGAGGCGTGGTCATACATATTAGTGTATGAAAACACTGTTTTTATTTTCCAAGCTGCATGGAAAATATTTCCCGTACAGGGTAAAGTTGTAGGGTTTGTTTAATTTTAAACTGTCACGCGCACCGCGCACAACAAATATTTGTTAATTTTGAAAGGTTATTCAGCTAACACAGATTTTGAGTGTCTTGTGTTAGTTGACACTAATATTAATTGTATAGTAATTAAATTATGTGTATTTTTGTGTAATGTTTCAAAAAATACCTAAACACAGGTGACACGACTTTAGAATGTTATGTAGGTATACCTATATCTACTAATTAATGCATTATTTTCAGTAAACGCCACCCATTCCGAGGAAAGAAAGACTAAATATGAAGAAAGGGAAAGTACTTCTTATATTATATATTTTTTATTTATATTATAATCAACGTTGTATCATAATATTACAGCTAATCTGACTATTATACTTTTTTGGCAAATTTAATTCTGGATTTTTGTGGATGTTCCCCTGTATTGTAAACAGTGATAATAAACATTATAGTGTATTTCCAGTTGCTTCATTAACACCAAACCACCCTCTTAAAGACGATGAAACTAGCGAGCCGTAGCTACGTAAGGGTAATTTTTCGAGCAGGATAATAAAAATGAGAAAATAAATACGAATAGGACATGTGATAAACCAAATAGTATAAAGACTTAAATCCATCTACACGCTCGTCTTGCCTGCGCAGTTCAGGCTTGTGCAGTCATGACCGTACAAAAATACGGAACATTCGGGACTGCGCGCGCTACCGTCTTGCCGACCACACTATATACTTACTATACTCTTTGCGACTACACACGCGCGCTTACCTGCGCAAACTAGGTTGCACAATGCACAGGCATGCTTGCAGATAGACGGAGCGTGTAGACGGGGCATTATAAATTGAGTCGTGCGTTAATTTAAAAAATAGTAGAAATCATATTTATTGGATGGCAACATTTTGATCTTTTTGTGGAACAGCAACATTTCATACTTCGTTTTTTAATTGGCAACAGTGAAGTACAACAAGTGTTTCTAGTAAAAAAAAAGTGCCATAAATGTTGCAAATATAGTTTCTTTGACTATTGTTACAAAAATAATTATTATGATTTATCTCCTTTTTTTATTTAATCAAATTCACTTCCCCGCATGTATGCGTTCAATTCTGGTATTATTTTTTATATATATCTGAAAATCGTATGTTATGAACATTTTTTACCAACAGTCCTTACTGTAGTTCTTTTATTTCTAAAATATAAATTCATAGAAACAAACATTGCCTAACTAGAGAAAAAATTGTGTCTTTTTTTTCTATTTCTGTATTCTATAATTAACTATTTACATTTTAGTGTGAAATTTAGGGGAAATATCGATCTAGATCTGGAAACACCGATGATGTGTTTCTCTTGTTTGTGTGTGTGAGTGATGTCTCCGCCATTGAAATTCATTTTAGCCGAGAATTGAAATAGGTTGTACCTTTTACAAATCGGCAAATATCTTCACAATCTTTCTTTCTTTACCTGTTCTATTTAGCTATATTCCGTGCACCACAATTATATCAAATGGCTGACAGAGACACAGATGAGTTAAACATCGATAATGTAATAAAAAAATTGTTAAAAGGTAAATGTTGATACAGTTTGAAATAAACAAAGTTACAAGTGTTCCACCGTAGAATCAGTGAAATATTCACAATATTTGTGTAGAGAAGTGATAAAAGTGTAAATAAGTTGTGTCTTTTACGTGTTGGTGATATGTTTACGTTTGTTTTCAGTTCGGGGCGAAAAGCCTGGAATGAATGTACAGTTAACGGAAATAGAGATAAAAGGGCTATGCTTGAAATCGCGGGAAATATTCTTGTCACAACCGATATTACTTGAGTTGGAAGCGCCGCTAAAAATTTGCGGTAAGTTATCTGTCTATTTTCCTACTGCTACTTTCCAATGCTGCCTTCCACTTTCGAAATGATGAAACTGCATTATTAGCCGTTAATGTCATTGTTGAACTTTACAAAAGGTTAATGCCGTTATAAAACATTGTTATTATGTGTGGGGTACTACATCGAACATCTTGTTAATTACCCTCTAACGTCTAACGTTGTATTATTTAAATATTCTATTTTGTAGTGGCCTTTTTAATTTCTTTGACTTCTTGAGTCAAATTTTGTATGATAGCATGTTAATAATACAAAGTTTTTTTTTATTTTACCATATACAAATTCAGGTATTAAAATCATCTATCCTAACTCAAAGTTATGTGAAAACAGTTTCAACAATGTTCCTTAGAGATATACGAATTTCAAACAATTTTATTTGGCCCTTACATATAATTTTTAAGCCTTTGTTAAGTTTATTAAGTATGTGCATAAGGCTTTGTTTTGTGTATTAAAAAGTATGAGTTACTTGTGTAAGAATTAATGTTGAAATTTATCTATTTTAATTAATGAGTAACCTACATTGCACAATCTATACATATCATTGCATATCTATATTTTTTTAATGATGTTTTCTTAATTTTAATGACATTATTTTTTTATCTTATCGACATTCATTTATAATCTGTTTTTGCATGCCTAATTTAAGGTAGTTAGTAAAGGATCTTGTATAACTGAACATCTTCATTGTGTACCTACTAATAATGCAAATAAAATATATTATTATTATATGTATTATTATACAACTTGACAAAAAAATTAAATTAATTTATTATCAAAATGCAAAATATTAAGGTTTTATACACATAATCATTCTCAAATAAGTTCTCTATGTCATGATAACAAAATGGTTTTAAAGATAAACATGAAAATAGATTTAAATTTATAATAATGGTGTTATCTTAAAATACTTTTTATCTTTCTACTTATTTTTCTGTATCAACTAATGCAAAGCCTATTCTAATCTTGCAAAATATTATTTCATGTGTTACTAATTATCTTCATTCAATACTTAAATTCTAAACAATGTAATTTTAAAAAAGCAAGGAAAGTCATAATAATCATCATTCATCATCATTATCAACCTTTTTATCGTCCCACTGCTGGGCACAGGTCTCCTCTCATACAGAGAAGGATTGAGTGTAATCACCGTGCTTGCTCAATGCTGGTTGGCAATTTCAGACTTAAAAAGTCCAGGTTTCCTCAAGATGTTTTCCTTCACCTTCAGTCATTGGTGTCCAAGATATACTTAGAAAGTACATATACTTTTAGAAAAGTTACATTGGTACTTGGCTGACCTGGAATCGAACCCGCGCACTCATACTTGAGAGGCTGGTGGCCATAATAATAACTACAAAATATATCTGTTCCATTCCTGTGTCATTTGTTTTATTAATTAACCTCATGGGTAATTTTCTCTTTTTCTGTGTTCCACGGTTTCACCCGTGTAAGTAGTAGTAAACATATAAAAAATAGATAAAAACCTCTCATGCCTAACAAATGTATATACAAAATTAAAATTGGTTCAGTAATTTTGGAAGAGTCGAGGACGAACACTGTGACAGGGGAATTTTATATAATAGAAAATTAAAGAGTCTAAAATACCTCATACTTTTCTACATTCTTGACATGTTTTTGACATTGTTGCTGAGATGCATCAGTGCTGGGCGAAGGTGTCACCACAGCATTACATTACCCCTCATTCTTATGTTTGTTGCAAATGACTGGTAGATAATTCCTGTGACATTTACTTCACATGGACTTCTTTCCGGGCATTTCAACCATCTCAAGTTTAACACAGTGGAATGTATTCCTAACATTTGATATTGGAAACGCTTAACAAGAAGAAAATCAATACACGTAATATAAAACATTGAAAATTAAAACTGATGAGACTGCAAATAGGAAAACAGTGTAAAACATTTAAAATTTAATCAGTCTTATCTCGGTGACAATCAAATGTCAAAATCTTGACAAATGTAGTGAAATACAACTATTTTTAACTCTTTGAGATAAGACTGAATGTTCTTAAAGTTACGAGAATTTTTACTCTCATATCATTAGACAAGTAGCAGTAATCAGGAATTTTTCGCTAGTATCTTATCTAAATTTATTTTTAAAATAAAACCAATATTTTCTTGTGTTATTTGGTATAAACTGTTCTTTTTTTTTTTTTAATAATACCTTCTGGGTTTTTCATCAGTTCAATGGTATGGTAATGAACACACAATTACTACTGCACAGTTGTCCTCAGTATTGTTTTAGTAGTTCTTGACAATAGACTAGCATAAACTGCTATTTGCCTTAACTTCCCTGTAACAACTGCCACAGATGTATATGGCAGTCGATATCTCACAGGAAATGTATTTTTTTTTTAAATATTTTTAATAATAATAATAATAAATAACTGACAAAATGTACAGTGTAATAGGGATGTATCCAAGGTATGAAAATCAAAAAAATAATTAGTCCGTCTTATAGGTATTAAAAAAAATTAAGACACGTATTTTTTTAATTTATCCAAATTACCAAAAACTACTGAGATATAGCGTATTAAGTTACGGAGTGGGGGCCAATTACGTCACGCCGTGGTATATTTTGTACCACGGCGTGACGTCATGCGATGTTTCAAATCAATATATTTTCCTAAATATTTGAATGAAAGAAAAAATAAAAAATACGTGTTTAATATTTTTTATAAATCTATCTGATGGACATTAAATTATTTTTTAGGATACAACCCAATTCTCTGAAAATCTAGCTGAGCATTTTAACACTTGCGTTCAACTGACAGTCTAAAGAGACTGTCAGTTGAACACAAGTGAAATATATTACACTCAATGTGTAATATATTTCATCACCATTGCTCCTAAAAACAATCATTATGAGGAGACCAACATGTTTAAACTAATACTTGTAAACCCTCACTGTGAGGAGACCTGACCCAGTAGATGGAATGTTATAGGTTGATTATGTAAATTCTGAATGTAAACATTGAACAAGAATTATTCATAAAATGAAACTTCACAATTATAGGTTAGTCTCCTCCACAACCATTCATAAATACTCATATACCACCTGACTCCTAAATCACAAACACTATATCAAAATAATGATGAGTTAAAGAAAAAGTTTTTAGGATGTTTTGAAGTCAACCCTGCTGGCATGGGCGTACCCAGCTTCTGGCCTAGGGGTTCAAGTCAGGCCTAGGGGAGGCCAAGTGAAATTTTTAGAGTAGGTAATCTTTGTAAAACAGAACTTTCACTCTTGTCATTTAAAAAGTTCAGATTTTAAGGACTACTACTATAGCGCTATAGTACTTAAAATCTATAACTTTTTAAATGACAAGAGTGAAAGTTCTGTGACAAGAGTCAAACAAGTAATTAAAATTCTTTCAAAGTCCATTAATTAAATTGATTATTCTGATATTGGTAAATTAAATTGAATTGTTTCATAGTGTGAGTTCTTCATTCAAAGGAAACAACTCGGAAGATTATTCTAATATGTAACGCATCAAGTTTTCATATTCGGGGTCAAAATAAAAATATGAGAAACAAATTTAATGAAAGTTAAATCATGACCATCTTGATTGAAACTAGCTTCCGACCGCAGCTTCACCCACGTAATCCCTTTAATCAACAGTTGATCATAGCCATAAAAATGAATTTTCACTCTCAGTTAATCTAATCTTTCAAGCCTTTCCACAACCATATTGGGATTTACTTCCAGGCTAATGAGTAGGGTAATTGTGAAACATATTATCAGTAGCAATGGGTTTCATATTGACATTTAAACAACATTTGTTGCAGTACTAATGTTGTTGAGCAGACAAATTTTTTACATGCTTTTTATTAGCTTCACTTGTGTGTTTGCATGTTTGTCCGTCTCTAACTCGAAATTTTTAACCTTACCTTACATTAATTTGTGCAGGCAAAGTATTTTTTAGTTTAGATTTAGTTACATCATTATGAATTTTAGCACTTGCTATTCTGTCTGTTGGAAATCAAGATCTAGAGTGAATAGGCTCTTAATAAACTAGCGCGCTTTACCATCAACGATCGCGTCACTGCTTACCATCAGGCGGGATTGCGGTCAAGCGCTGGTTTATAATTAATAAAAAAAAAAGAAAGAAAGGTTTGGTAAATGAGCACCACTTGAGCGTTCGTGTTATCCATATATTATTTAAAAAAAGAATATCAAACTAAAAAGTTGAAAATAAATATACTTTAAAAAACATGCTTTTAAAGAATATCAAACTAAAAACTTAAAAATAATTTTAAAATTTAATTTATGACAACATATAAACAATACTAGTAAAATTATATGACATTTTTAATTTTTTAGTTTGATATTCTTTAAAAGCATGTTTTTTTAGTTTTTTAAACTATATTTATCGAACTTATGGAGCAATGGACTAGCAATATACTTAAAAATGATTCCAATTGATAAAAATAGTGTGTTACGCTATTAGGGTGCGGGGTGTATCTCAATATCAATATTTTACATAAAGGAATTGGCTTGTATCCTAAAAATAATTTAATGTCCGTCAGATAGCTTTATAAAAAATATTGAACAGGTATTTTTTATTTTTTCTTTTATTCAAATACTGAGGAAGATATATTGATTTGAAATGTCGCATGACGTCACGCCATGGTGCAAAATATAGAACGGCGTGACGTAATTAGCCCCCACTCTGTAACTTTAATACGCTATATCTCAGTAATTTTTGGTAATTACGACAAAATAAAAAATACGGGTCTTAATTTTTTTTATTGTCTGTAAGACGGACTATTTATTTTTTTTATTTTCTTACCTTGGATACATCCCTATTGCCTTTCTGACCTCTACAGCCCATTTATTGGCTAGCACAATACCCTATGGTGAGAGTGGTTGTCAGACTTGGCCTCCTAACTACTTATGACAAGTGTCAAAGATCTACGAATGACACATTTTTCACCCTATTCAACATTATAACAAAATTTTACATGTTTTATACATAATTTATAACTAGAGATTGGAAAACACGCCGCTTATATTATATAAACTAGAACACGAGTGTGAGCACGATCTATTTGCTGTAAAGCATCTATTTGTTGGGTTAGTCGTTTATTGACTTGATAGTGCTATGGCTGTTGAGAGTATGTCATGCTCACTCAAATGTCTCGCTGGTGGTGGCGTGTGTGTTGGGTCATTAGGTTCCCTTCAATATGGTTGAGCTGAATGATGCTGATCCATACGTCATGTTCGTGAACGGACGCCGTCAGAGGGGACTGGTCATCTCTTAGCTGCTACGGCGTATTTTAATTTCTGAATTGTTGTTTTTTTTTTCCATAATGGACGCTCTCAGCGTACAATATATTTCTGCATCGTTCTCACACGATTTATTTCAAAATGAATGATGTAATCAAATATTTGTATCAATAGCTTGATATTTTAAAAGAGTGTCCATGGAGTTTCTTGCCCGTTCTTCTCCATAGGTACCTACTTTTTGGAATGGGCGACTAGCTTCACCTTACTGACTGACCGAACTTCTGACAATTCAAAAGTGCCTGTAACTGGTTTATTTGAAATAAATGCTTTGATAAAACAAAATGCCGACGAAAGAATAATTTGGATACGTCTTTTATAGTTATTGTATGTTTATACAGTATGTTAAGAAAACCCTGTCCGACCCGTGAAGGTGTTGTTAGGTATCGATAACTGATTCTACTAATGCATACAAAACCGGGCGAAACTTAAAAAAAATAAATCCCCCTAAAAAAATAAATATTATTTCGCAAAAAGAGGTAACTTAATAAATGTGCGTGCACCCTTCCGCGGGGGGCGAGCGGCAGGGCACGCGGCACGTGGTCGCATCGCTATTCGCTCATAATAATACCGGTGTTGCCACTTTTTTTAAAATTACCAAATTTCGGGGAAGTTGGAATTAATTCGCGAGAAAAAAAGATTATTTCAAAATTCATTTGTATTGGTACTATGATGATTACGTAAAATTTTATATTATATTTGGTCATGTGTTTACCTAACCTTTATTATCCTTATGGGTCGGACAGGGTTTTCTTAACATACTGTATACTAGTACATAATTTTTTCCTTCAAAAATGACCAAATACCTTGATATGCCATCTGGTGGTATTTTGAGAAATATTTATAAACAAAATCTATAGTGGCATACATTTTAACTACGTATACCGAAAGACATCCATATTTTTCTTTCGTCAAATAAACTTTGAGTATTTAAGCGCCTGGGTCAGGGTTTTACGGGTTGGTTAAACAAGAAACCGCGGCCCTGGCCGTCGCACAGGCCAGTGAAGAAACACGGGTGGGTTTTAGTCAGTAAAAGTCTGACACGCCCTTCCGCTCCGCCCAGAGCGGGAGAAGTCATTTGATGATTTCCCATCCCAGCAAAAAAAAAAAGTATTTAAGCGCCGGAATATCCGACCTTTTCTTATAACAAATTCTAAACCACCTTTTTTCTCCCGCAGGTGACATTCACGGGCAATACTACGACCTCCTGAGGTTGTTTGAATATGGTGGCTTCCCTCCAGAGTCGAATTATCTGTTCCTCGGAGACTACGTGGACCGCGGGAAGCAGTCACTCGAGACCATATGTTTACTCCTCGCTTACAAGATCAAGTACCCTGAGAATTTCTTCCTCTTACGTGGCAACCATGAGTGCGCTAGCATTAATAGGATTTATGGGTGAGTTATTTTTTATGTTTATAACTAGCTGCGCCACGCGATTTCACTCGCGTTAAGTTTCGATCACGTGGGAATATCTGGATCAAAAGTATCCTATGAGTTACTCCTGGTTATAAACTACTTGTGTGCCAAATTAATCCGTGCAGTGGTTTTTGCCTGGAAGTGTAACAAACATTTATCCATACTCGCATACTTTCGCATTTATAATATTGTTATGGTAATTGTTGAAATAGCGGAGTGAAAGCCTTCAATGCAAAAGGTACGAAAATCAATAAAATAATTAGTCCGTCTTATACTTAGATAATAAAGAAAATTAAGAAATTTTTATTTTGTCGAAATTACCAAAAACTACTGAGATACAGCGTATTAAGTTTCGGAGTGGGGGCTAATACGTCACGCCGTGGTATATTATGTACCAAGGCGTGACGTCATGCGACATTTCAAATCAATATATCTTCCTAAGTATTTAAATGAAAGAAAAAATAAAATATACGTGTTCAATATTTTCTATAAATCTATCTGACGGACATTATTTTTTAGGATACAACTCAATTCTACCACTTCACTGGATTCTAAATATTTTGACAATGTTGTCTTCAATGTTTTTTAAAACGTACAGGCCAGAATTGGAGTACGCGCAGGATGTATTGATATTTTAACTGTTTGTATAAGTAATATTTGTAACTATTTATCTATTCTTATGTTATTTGTAATGTGCGTTTTGTTTGTCCGGAATAAAGGACTTTTCTTTCTTTCTCAATTTCAATGTAGAAATTAGAAAAAGAAATAAATAAAAAAAATTCTATTTGCTAAAAAACGTTAATAGAATAGATATGGTTATTTCAAACTCGAATACGCTGCGGGCACGGCGTATTTTGAATATAAATTCTATATGTGCAAATTTTCTCTCATATTATAGTAGATGGGCATCATGTATCATGTCTGGGGTTTCACGATTACTACACAAATGGATCCCTCTATATCACACTACCTGTAAAATTTCGGCTACCACCCACCTTTTGCCGTTCGGAAAAACCCGAACCTTAGTATAAGCTCAAACCTTGTCCAAAATGGACGACCCTAAATTTCATTTGGACATAAAATGATGATATAATTGATCCATTATAAATTGTAACATTTATACCCGTATTCATTAACATCAAAATTAATGTCTAAACACAAACGCGCTTTAAGCTTTTCAATGCTCGACTCAACTCAAAAATAAAGCTATTTAGACAATAATTTAAATGTCCCCTAGTAGTATTCAAAACTGTTGATTATGGACATTTTTTTATCTATTTATCAATAGCGCAGATTAACTACTGATATTATTTATCATCAAAAGACACGTCAATAATATACACCAAACAATTTTATCGTGTGCAAAATAACATATTCTAGTTTATTGAACTCTTGCATTAAACAAATTCATGGACAAAAGAAACCATTATTACTTTTTTTTTACTATATATTTATTTTTTAGACATAGTTAATAAATTTGGTATCGCATAACGTCTTTAACAACTGCTCTCTCTAATACTATTATGAATTCACGTTTTTATGTAAATTAAGGTTGATAAAGTTTACATATTCAAATATGTGGATGTTATGCTGATATCATATCATGTCTCGTAGAACGCACAATGTCATCGTATTATATGATAAAACTAAAGAGCATAGAGTATTTAACATGACCAACACGCCACTGCTGCGTACATAACATACATACATAATCAGATTATAATGTTCCCAGTGTCCCACTCCGGGGACATAGGCCTGCTCTCAGTTAAAGGCAGCAAGTCGTAACCTACCACGCGGGGCCAGAGCGAGTTGCACTGCTGCTTACGCTTGCAAATTGACAAAACATCGCAAATTCATCATATTAATAAGTTTCATGGTCAGCTTTCATATTTCCACCGTTGGGACACAGTAATCTATCACGCGGGTCCAATGCGGTCTAGTAGCTGTCACATCATCTTCATTTTTTTTTTTAATACAAGTATATTTCGGTTTTCGCATGATGTATTTCTTATTTGTTTAGAGAACCAGTGTTCTCTAAACAAATCGACAAGAGAATACCTTTGACCATAATTTTCTATTAATTTTCTTTTTCTTAGACACTATTGAAGATAGGACTTTGTTCTTGGGACCAGTCGAAATAAGGAATACATATTCATTCATTTCTGTACCAATCTTCAGAAATAATTAATGCCTATAAAAATGATGATTAATTATTATAAATAAATAAATAAACACATAGGTAAACCTACCGCATCAAAATCTGTTGCGAAGTTTAGAAGAACTACGCGATCATATAGTCACGAAAAGTGACTTATTTTATCTCGACGTTTCAGGGACATACTAGTCCCTAGTACCAGTAAAGATAAAGCCTCTTTCGAGAAATGAAAATAAAGATCAGAAATTACAGCATATAACCGCTTCTCTACCAGTCAAAAGCCTGAAAATCTGACATCAATGTCGTTTTACCCAGTAAATGGGTTATATAAACGTCAGATACACAGTCGCTCCATTTAAAATAATGGTATTAAACAGCATCTGGAAGCCAACTTCCACCCAAGTGGATGAATCATGAATCTCCGTAGTTAGATCTTAATTAAGCGCGTCTTAGGGGTATGGACTAATGTTTATAATTAGCCCAAGAGATACTTCTTAAAAGGGATTAGGAATAATTAGTAGTCTTCTCGTCTTAACCGTGTGTCGTGTCAATAACCTTATCGTTTAAGCTGAATCTACTTTAACAGGCTTTTTAATTAACTCGTAAGACTTGTAATCCTTTTAGTACAATTGCAAAGGTTACTTTAGAAGAACGAAAGGATACTTATTTTGGCCAGTAAGGACCAGGCCCGGGTCGACGGCGCGTTGCGTTTCACGCGCGCCTTTAGAGATATCAGCACATCGTGACGAGATCCACGAAGACCGTTGCCTCCTGAGTCAGGGTTGCGGATTGGTTAAAAAAAACTGTTTAAATATGCTTTTATAGCACGCGGTCTGTCTAAAGAAGAACGATATAATATAATGTAACGTGCTACGAAATGTAGCGTGTTGCGAGAATTATCGCGCCTGCTGGACGCCCACGTGCTTTCTTATTTATGGCGCGCTATAACATAGCGCATTTAATAGCGCGCTAGAAATTAATAGCTTATAGTCTGTAGCGTGCTATTGTTTTATAGCCGTTTTGAACAACTACCTGTAGGCCTAGTATGAGTTTTCATTACGAAACTCGATCGTTGATATCGAGCGCGTTCGACTCAGCGATTGGCCCGCTTCAAGGTCGTAAGAACTCTCAGCCAATGAGACCGCCAAACGCGCTCTATATCGACGAACGAGTTTCGTATTGAAAACTTATACTAGGCCTACTGGAGTGGTGGCTAACCCGCCGCACGTGTCCCGACTTCTGGTTTTGGTTCGCGCCGGTAAACCGGTAACCCACATATCTGGGGGCCGTTCCCCTATCTGCCACCTGGGGACGCGTCCGATGGCAGGCCAGAAACTGCACACAGATTCGTAACTTATCCTAACTTAATTTTAACCTAACCTATCTCCTTTCGTTTCCCGCGTGAGCCCACTAGGAGGGGTTTGGGGTACAGTCATGATGTGGCCACTGCTAAAATATTTCAATGTTCTTTATAAATTATTCATTGAATGCACTTTTTACTACATAAATCCCTCGCTTTTATTTTAAACAACACCATAAATAATTTTAAAAGTCCAATGAAAACTGAACGTGACACTCAGCTTGACTTTCCCGCCAATACTCTCACAACTTTCAAGTTTTAATATGGTGTTGTCCAACAAAAATGGGGCAATCGATATCGTGTTACAGGAACTGATAGATGCTATTGAAGGTGCCAAACATTTAATTAAGCACACATCCAAGAGCCAAGTGTGGAATTCTCTGCCAACATGTTGTCTTCCACATTTAACTCGTTTGCCTTCAAACCATAAGCGAACAGGCAACTTCAGGGCACACTCCTGCTAAGTTAGACCTCATCGAATTTTTTATTAAATGTGGGTAAGGTACTGTAGGTTCACACATAATTACCATAGGTCGGAATAGGTAGAGTGAATTGAGGTCATTGATCGGAAACGTATATATTGATATGAACATTCCTCCAGATTTACGCAATTGGTTGATTATTAAAAAAAACATGTATAAATTATATTAAGTTGTAAAACCATTTGATTTGGCCATACCCTTCATTAGAGGCTAAAAATAAAATATTGAAATGTACTAATGCTTCGATCGAAATTTGATTGTTTTTATTTTTCAACAAGGATTTTTTTTTTTTTTTTATATAAATTATAAACCAGCGCTTGACCGCAATCCCGCCTGATGGTAAGCAGTGATGCGATCGTTGATGGTAAAGCACGCTAGTTTATTAAGAGCCTATTCACTCTAGCCTTGAAGACACTCAAATTGTAATGTGACGGAAACACCGACGCCGGCAAATTGTTCCAGTCCCTCGATGTACGCGGTATAAAGGAGGAAGCAAAACGCTTCGTCCGGATCGCAGTGGTGTCAACAACGTAAGGGTGGAAACTCGCCGTACGACGGGTCGTCCGATGATGGAACGGAGATGGGGGAATTAATTCATGCAATTCCCTTGCACACTCACCAGAATGCATCCTATAGAAGACCGAAAGGCTGGCTACTCTACGCCTGTGCTCCAGGCTTTGGAGACCGTTTCGAGTTAAGTCTGGGTCGCCAATCAGCCTCTTCGCACGCCTCTCCACCGAATCCAAAGTGGCAAGGTGACATTTCGCAGCACCAGCCCAAATGTGGCTGCAGTACTCCACACACGAACGGACCTGTGCTTTGTACAACATTAGAAGCTGCCCTGGTGTGAAGTACCGCCGGACTTTCGCGATGACGCCTAGTTTTCTGGCTGCCACCCTGGCCTTGGACTCAATGAACCGCCCAAAGTTGAGGCTCGAGGAAATCTCAACTCCCAAAAGCTGAAGGCGGTCGGTACACTCCAAGGATACATTCTGAAGAGTAGGAGCCAAGGTAAACGGGCTCCTTTTGGCGGTGAAAAGACACGCCTGTGTTTTGGCGGCATTGAATGCTACAAGATTGGCATTGCCCCATTCGGAGACTGCCTGCAGTGCAGCACTCACACGCTCTACCATGGCCTCTCTTTCGGACCGGATAGTTTCCTTACTAGCCCGAGCTTCCGGCAGGTATCTCTCCACAACTGTGCTGTCATCTGCATACCCATAGATACCGGGTATCAGCAGATCGTTAATATGCAGCAGGAACAGAGTTGCAGAGAGAACAGACCCCTGAGGAACACCGGCATTGGTCGACATGGGCTCAGATGAACATCCGTCGACAACAACTCGGAGGGACCGTTCAGTCAGGAAGTCTTTTACCCAGCCAGTCAGGCCAGCGGAAATGCCGTACGCTGGAAGCTTACTCAAAAGGCCAGCGTGCCATACCCGGTCGAAGGCCTTCGAGACATCAAGGGAGACGGCAATCGCTTCCCCATTTTTCTCGAGGGCCTCGCCCCACAAGTGAGTGGCATACACTAGTAGGTCCCCAGTTGACCGATTGCGTCGAAAACCGTACTGTCGGTCACTGAGGAGATCGTTACCTTCCAGGTATGCCAAGAGGCGCGAGTTCAATACACGCTCCATAATCTTGCAGAGTATGGAGGTTACTGAAATCGGCCGATAGTTGTTAGGATCGGCACGACTACCCTTTTTGGGCACGGGCTGCACGTTGGCAAGCTTCCAGGACTTGGGCACTATACCAGTCCTAAATGAGAGGCGATACAGGCGCGTCAATACAGGAGACAACTCAGGCGCACAAGCCTTAAGAACAATCGCTGGTATACCATCTGGACCACTAGCCTTATTCACGTCCAGACGACACAATACTCTCAGAACCTCCTTGTTTCTGATGCGAACCTCCGGCATTGAAGTTCCGCAATGAGGTAAATTAGGTGGAGTAGCATTGCCAGTGTCAAGACGCGAACTATGGGCAAAGAGAGATGCAAAGAGACCTGCTTTCTCTCTCGCCGTATGGGCCAGTGCTCCATCAGGCCTAACCAGCGGAGGCAGTGTGGGCCGACAGAAGTTCGCCTCGACCGATTTGGCTAGGGACCAGAAAGATCTGCTACCGGAAGGGTGCGCAGAGAGCTTGTTACCTATGTTAGTAATGCGGTCGAAGCGAGCCTTCTTAAGCGCCTTTTTGTAGGACTTGGCAGCACGGTTAAAGGCTCTCTTCTTTGAGCTTAGATCCAGAAATTTTGTTGCCTTCCTTTAAATGAATCGAGTAGTAATAATGTCACTACCAACATTAACAATATTTACTTGGATCCGGAATTACATTCCGGGAAAATGGCTTATCCACGTTCTTCTTTCTTTCTGTGAACATTTATGATACAAGTAGCAAAAATCACTATCTAATCCGACCTATGATAATTACAGAGTACCAAAATAAAACTTACGAAATTGCCACAGGAAGAAAATTAAAGTTACGTGGTACGTGAAATTACATAAAGAGTTTGTGCATAACAGGTTTAAGTTACCAAAAAGAGTAAGAAACGCACGTTGTTGTGCAAATATTTCGGTGGTCGATGTAACTGGTTAACTGACTCGTGACAAAGCGTGTTATTTCGGTTAACTTTAAAAGAAATAAATGTGATTGCATGATTCTAAAGTTTTTCTTAGATAAGTCTGAATGTCAGTTATTCCTGTGACGTGGCATAGTTCAGTTTTCGACGTTGCTAAAGACATTTTATTTATAATTAGTTGTCTCACTCTAAACTGAATCCCCCTTATTACAAAACGAAATCTGACTTTAGTTCCAAACTTAAACTTATTTGTATTTCGAACGTTGTTAAAGTTAAGCCAAAGTTCTTTACACAAAAATGGCAACTTAGTAGGTACCGCACTACTGCCATTTTTATATAAAGATTTCTATAATAGTTTCGTGCAAAATTCTATAACCATTTAGGTGGTTTAAACCAGATATAAACAAAATCCATGTTTTGTTATAAGGGAGAATGCATTTATTTCCATTAAACCATTTACTGGCTCTTTTTGAATCGAAAAATCAGATAGATGAATCTTAGATGCTTATGCCATAGCGTAGTAGGTCTTTATAAAGAAAATCGGAATCTAGTAACTCCATGGACATTTGTAAATTCCATTGTAGAGTGTTTTACTTAAAGGCACCAAATATATAACGTTTAATATGTGTAGGTAATAAAAAACAAACCAGTATCTTATCATCAGTCGATTTATTATCTAGCGTTGGATATTCCTACTTTCATGAGCCTCTTTCCATTTATCCATTGCCGATAATACATTAGGAATTTCAGACTAAGAAATCATAAACTGCTCTGCGGCTAGACGCACGTGAAAGCCTAATGGGAATTAATGTCCTTATGCGTTGGTCGGTTGACTAGCTAATGTATAGTTGTGTTCATAACTCCATACATGGCGAAAAGCTACTTTCATGTCTACTTCTTTATTATAATGATGTAAATTTCTTACGCTATATTCGTCTAATGGTGTATTTTCCATTTTTTTGTTGAATTTCTAGGTTTCGTTACACCAATAAAGATTTTTCTCTCTTCGATAAGATGCCTGTCTACGTACATTCCAAAAATAAACCTTTACTTTCGTTTCGTAAGCTAATCCATGTTTCTAAGGTAAAAGCAACTTCCCACTCACATATAAAATCGATACTCCCAAAACGGATTCGTAAACGATACCCATTGTTCCGAAAATAACCTTATCCTTGAAACTCCCCTACACAGGACAAGAAATCGCTCGCATGTGTTTAGTACGAGTCATGGGAAATAAACACGCTTCCGTCATGCACTGATGGCTCCCTAACAAAACCTGTAGGTAGTCAGTCTTCTATCTGCACGATGTGCACGTACTCTTACATGTCTTTTTTTAACCCACCCATGTTCCTTCAAAATCAAAAATCATTTATTCAAATTAGGCTGAGAATCAGCACTTTTTGAATGTCAATATTGTATAAGACCGTCCCCCAAATCGTCCACCCATTGACAACTTTCGCTGGGAAGAAGAGGGAACAAACTCCAGCAACACAGCTGTCTCTTCATTTAAAACAACAATCAACACAAGAAAACACATCATCACTTCATTTGCCTATGCGCTAAGAGCCACGGTATCTCCTTAAAATCAAGTCATTTGTTCACACAGGTAAAAAGGGTGTCTTAAATTAAGAAGAGCGCGCTGTATTATACCAGTAGGCGTACAAAATATTATGGTGTTCATATAGCTCACGAAAAAAAAAAAAAATCATGCAAAATTGCTGTATTTTATAATTATTATTTTCGAACACCGTGCCTTAGAACACGTTTGAAGGACTTTTAGAAGTGAGACTGACACTCCAATTAGTCTAGATTGTAGATCCTTGAAAGTTTATCAAACGAGTGCGGGCTTAGACGGGTAGTTTTTTCATTTAAGTTACCTATCTAAACACTTTAGAAGAAAAATAATGATGCGCCTCGTTCCCAAATAAATTGGCAAAGGGTATATCAAAGACAATAATTTTTCGGCTTATAAGCTGTTCTTACAATTGCCATGTCCTAAAACACCACCCAGAAAAGGTTCCACAAAAGCTTTGTCTCAATTCATTATTAAATAATTCAGTTTATTAAAGTGACGCACTTTTAAAATCCTAAGCCTTATCCTTATAAGGCTTCTGTCAAAGGCTGTTGCGTATTAGCAAGCCCGTGGCTCTTGGATGAGATCACCTTGTAAAAGTGGATGTACTCTTGTTTTGGCGGGCTGTGGCCGATAAGTTTTGGCACACACGATGGCAAGCAAGACGTTTAAAAATGTGGTCGTATCAATTAATTTGTTACATATGCCTGCGCGTGTATAATACATGGCCATAACTTACCTTTGGTAATCTGAAAGTTTTTAAACACAAAACTGATCCAGGTTGGCCTAAGCAACCTATTCAGGTACAGATTACAAGATAGTGTTTCACAAACGGTGGAGTACTCAATAATGTATCTTTCGGTCCTGTCAGCTGCATCTTGAAGGAACTGAGGGCCGTTGGTGATGGCGCCAAACAAGTGGCCGAATCCTGGCCTGAGTGCGTTTAGATTCCTAATGATAGGCTAAGAAAAATAATGAATAACAATCGGATGAAGTCAGATAGATCATAGTAGGTAGGTAGGTAGGTTCTTCTAATTCAAAGCTGTTTGTTTTTTATTTTACAAAATATTTGTTGCTGAACTTAACGTCTCGGGTCAAGCTTGAGGCTTTTTTGTTCAAAGTTCGATGAACTTGGGTTTGTTTTTGCAGATAGTATATTCTTTACGATAATCCGCGTTTCTGTTAACGTAGTACAGTTATATTAAAACTAAATGGTGCATCTGACGTGAGCTACCCGGGGTTCACTACCACCACACCCTATCCCCGGTGACATGTCAATTAGTTGCTGCGTCGCGACATGCTTCATGTTCCGAGCCGCCATATATATATTTCCATACTGAATGATTTATTAGGAAATTTAAGGAAATACTGATGACATAATATATAGTAGTTATTGTTTGAACTCTTCTATAAAGACTTAGACATTATTTAGGACTATACCTATGCCGACGACTAAAACGATGCTAAATTTAAGAATAGAGTTGTAACATAATATAATGACAAATGAAATGAGACGTCAGAAGACGTCAGAAGACGTCAACAAAACATCTCCCAATAATTTATTACAGATTTAATTTATATTATTGTGTTTTTAGTGTGCAATTACCAATTTCATACGCAAAACTTAATTTTTAGTTGTAAAAACAGTGATATCTTGTGATATAAGTGTATAAAAAAAAACGGTAAAAGTAATTTCAAACTTTGAACAAGTTTCGCTGTCAAAGTCAAATTGTAACGAATATTGTAATCGAAAAAGTGCATTGTCATCGCAAATTCCTGTGAGTATTTTAACTTTTTTCGACCTACATTTGCTGAAATTTACAGTAACAAGGAATCGCCTTAATTGTTTGGGTTCCTTACACAAAGTACTTATCCTAACATCACCTATATCCCTAAGTTCTTGCTTTTTTTTTCTTTGTTTTGAAAAATATTGTCAGGAATGGATAGAATAATGACCAGGAGGGCTACTGCACGCTTGGAGGAATCTAAGCTACAGTTAGCATTAACGGAACTTCAGAAATATAAGGGTTTGTGTGAGGAACTGAAACGGGAACAGGATGACAATGAGAGGGAAGTACTTAATATTTTAAACAATAACACGAAGCTCAAGAGTGAGATGGCTGAAATGCATAATCAGCTAATTACCATTAGTGAGGAACGGGATAAGCTTCAACGTACTGTAGACAGCTTTGACCAGTGTAGCAATGAGTTTGATATCACAGTCAAATGCAACACTGAGCTAAAATCTAGGCTAAGCGAAGCCCACGACACCATCGACAGGCTGGAGAGTGCTAGCCGGAGACTCCAGACAGCGCAGACTCATGCTCTGTTTGATGAACTGGTTGGTACCACTCCGTTGCATTCTGCCAACTCAATCTTGGGCAACATAAACAGTAATAATAACATTGAGACAATTGATCTAACTTGTGATAATAGTATAAGATCAAACCCTGAAGTTAAATTTGTAAATAGTAGTAAAAATAAGTTAAAAAAATACATTAAAATAAATAAAATGATTAGAAAAACCCAGAAATTAATTAAAAATAACAAAAATACTTTTTCAAAAAGCTTCAACACATTAAAAAGTTCTCAAAAATTAAAAGAAACAATTAGTGGACATAGTATAAAGTTAAAGCATTAAAAATAATTATGAGGCTGAAATTCAACAATTACAGTCAGAGACTCTCCGCTTACAGGATTCCTTGAATAGTGTTATATCTAAATATGAGATTTCTCAAAAGGAAATAGGAGAGTATATTCTGGCAATGAACAGTCTGGTGGAACAGTGTAGTGAGAATGAGAGAATGTTTAACTCCTTCACAAACAATCTTACACCTGATTGTAATCATGATCCATCAGGCTGTTCACGGTCAGCTGTCTCAAATGAGTCTCCTCCATCAGTGACTCATACTTTGGAGTTGTTTGACAGTCTCAGCAGTACTTCCCTCGCCACACCAAACACAGAAGAATTAATAATAACAAATAAAATGTTAAACAATAAAAACAAAATATTGATGTACTGCGATGAAATGGGTAAAAATATGGGTCATACACTACAACACCATTTAAATGACCAAGTAGTCAATTATTGTATGCCTGAAGCATCTTATAGTCAAATTATAGATAAAGTTATAAGTGGTAATTACAGTCCATCCACAAATATTGTTATTTTGATTGGGAGAAGGGGAAATGCAAACAGTGTAAAGATAAAGAAATATTTTGAAAATCTGGCCTCATTAAATGTAAACAAAATAGTTTTGTTTGCCTTTCCTTATGGCAATGGCCTGTCACAGACCGAAAATAGAATTAGATATAGATGTAATATGACATTACAAACTATGACAATGTATAATGAAAAATTTGAATTTATTGACTCTAATGTACTCATTAGTCAAAATTATTTTACGACCAAAGATAACTATTATCTTTGTAATTTTTTTAAAGGACAGGTAGCAGAATCGCTATCATATTATATATATAAGTCAGCCAAGTGTTTGGCTAACTATGCTGCTTCTATTGAGCAGTTAAGTAATACACTTAGTGGTAATGAGCAGAGCTTGGAATTTGTTCCAAGTTATTTAAATTACAATTTGAGACAATAGAGTCAACCTCTAGCACTATTTTGAATAATGAATTAGACATGTACCCATTATCAAGGGACATTGAGACAATAGAGTTGAACTCTAGCAGAGATGTGAACCTAGAAACATTAATATCACACCCAATAAATTTTAATTTTCAAAATGTAATCAATAATAATAACCTTAAAATTGTTCATCAAAATATACAGGGTGTGATAAATAAACAATTAGAATTGGAGTTGTTCATGAACTGTAGTTATATTGATATTGTTTGTCTTACTGAACATTGGTTAAAAGCCCATCAGTTCATGTTCAGCTTTAATAACCATCAGATTGGTAGCTCATTCAGCAGAGTGAATATGATAAGGGGTGGCTCCCTAATAATTGTTCGCAACAATATCAAATTTAAAGAACGGGCTGATATTGTAAGCCTCTCTGTTGAGCGAGTTATTGAAATTGCTTGCATCGAGCTCGAGCGGTTCATTGTAATAAGTGTCTACAGGCCCCCATGTGCTTCCTATGATATTTTTGAAAAATATATGGAGGAAGTTTTATTAAAGACTTGTCACAGTAACAAAACAGTTGTTGTCTGTGGAGACTTCAACATTAATATTCTAGAGAAATCAGCTACAGTGAATGAATTTATCTCATTATTCAAGTCCTATAATTTGTACGCAAGATTCTTTGAGCCGACTAGAATAACTGCCACAAGTGCCACCTGTTTAGATAACATCTTTACTAACCTAAGACCTTCTGACCATTTAATTATAAATGAGTTAGACTCTGATCACTGTGGCCAGTTAGTTACTTTTCCTCAGAAGAGTGAAGTCAGAGCTCAAAGAAAACTTGTGAGTTTTGTTCCTGTAAATGAAAATCGTTTAGGACAATTTAAAAATAATTTAATTGAAAAGCTACCGGGCTTGCCTCATCACACCAACCCGGATCATGCATATAGTATACTATTTAACTTGATTAATTGTGAATTTATGAAAGTTTTCACAAAAAAAACATTGCCTGTTAGCGACCGCATTATATTTAGTGACTGGGCAACCCCAGGTATTTATAAAAGCAGGGAAAAAATGTATGAATTGTATCAGGAAAAAACATATAACCATGATGTAGCTTTTCAAGAATTCGTTAAAAAATATTCAAAAACTTTTAAGAGAGCCTGTTCCTCAGCAAAAGCCATACACATTAAAAATAAAATAAAATCTTCTAGAAATAAAATCAAAACAACTTGGCAAATTATAAATTCTGAAACTGGAAGAACCAAAGTACAAAATCGCGATTTCCATCTTAAAATTAACGATGAAGATATAAAGGCGGACTTGGAGGTAGCAACTGAGTTTGAGAATTTTTTTACTAGTATTCCGATAATAACAACAAAAACTTTGTCTTCTTCCTCCACTTCTGCCTACGCCATACTAAAAGAATGTGTTCCAGAATGTGACAAACACTTTGAATTTACGTTTGCGACTGTTAAAGACATTATAGAATCTTTTAAGGATCTTGATCTAAAAAAAACTGCCGATCATTGGGGTTTGTCAGTATATACTGTAGCTTCAATAATAGATGTTATCGCACCTTTCTTAGCAATTGTTTTTAATTCTTGTGTCACATCTGGTGTGTTTCCTGATTTGATGAAACTTAGCAAAGTAATTCCACTGTTCAAATCTGGTAGTACAACTGATCCCACGAATTTTCGGCCAATTTCTATATTACCAACTTTGAGCAAAATTTTTGAAAAATTAATTTTGAAACAGTTGTTGAGACACTTCAACTTATATAATTTATTGCACGTGAAACAATTTGGTTTTACAAAGGGTCGTTCAACTACCGATGCGGGCGTGGCGTTGCTAAAGAACATATTTGGGGCCTGGGAGGAATCGCAAGATGCTCTTGGTATTTTTTGTGATTTGTCCAAGGCCTTTGATTGCGTACATCATGATACTCTTATTAGGAAACTGTACCATTATGGTTTGAGGGACAGAGCTCTCGACCTTCTGACTTCTTATCTGAATAATCGAATTCAGAGGGTTGATGTTAATGGCAACAAATCTGCAGGATCTGAGGTCACCATGGGCGTTCCGCAGGGCTCAATTCTAGGTCCTTTCTTGTTTTTAATTTATATTAATGACTTACCTCATCACGTGAGGGATAATCACAACATAGTATTGTTCGCGGATGACACTTCTCTTATTTTTAAAGTCAAGCGTCAGCTAGCAAATTTTGACGAAGTTAACAATGCACTTTCGAAAGTTGTCCATTGGTTTAATGTAAATAACCTTCTTTTGAATGAAAAAAAAACTAAATTCATTAAATTTTCTACGCCAAATGTCAGGCAGTTAAGTACCAATGTTCAACTGAATGGAGTAGAGTTGATCCCTGTCGAGTCGACAGTTTTTCTTGGATTGACTATTGACTCCAAGTTACAATGGGGTCCTCACATTGAGAAGCTGTCGGGTAGACTCAGTTCTGCCGCTTATGCTGTTAAGAAAATTAGACAGATAACTGATGTGAATACAGCCAGAATTGTTTATTTTAGTTATTTTCATAGTCTTATGACTTATGGGATTCTTCTCTGGGGAACTTGTGCGGACATCAATACCATCTTTGTTTTACAGAAAAGGGCTGTTCGAGCCATTTACAACCTTGGTCCTAGAGATTCTCTTAGAGAAAAATTCAGAGAGGTGAACATTCTGACTGTAGCTTCGCAATATATATTTGAAAATCTTATGTATGTACATAAAAATATATCTAATTTTAAGAAAATAAGCGATATTCATAATATAAATACCAGGAACAAACACAATCTTGCTGTACATCACACTCGTCTCCACAGAGTAGGCAACTCGTTCATGGGTCAATGTATACACTTTTACAACAAGCTTCCCATGGACATTCGAAACTTACCCATTAAACGATATAAAACCTATATAAAGGCCAAACTTTGCAAAAAGGGGTATTATAAAATCTCAGATTATTTAGAGGATAGAGAGGCTTGGGACTGAGCTGCTCGCTCTGTTAAGCATTGTTATTAAGCAATATGCGTAATTATAACGTAAATTATTGTAAACATTTTCATTTTTAATGTCTGGACTTTAAAAAAGACGATGATCCCTGAGTTTGTTTCGGCTATTTCTTCTCAGAGGTAGTCAGTTAGGAAATGCCGGCTTCATCTAGTTTAAAAAAAAAAAAAAAAGAAGAAAAACAAAAACATATGACGTGTAAAAGTGATCGGTGATCCTACTTGCTTAATAAACGATTTCATTTCATTTCATTTCATTTCATTTCATTTCAATGACAGTTCTAACGTTTACGCGGTTAACTAAATCACATGGTTTCTTTTTTTATCTGCAAGTTGTTAATAATTATCTAAAGCAATGGATTATACCTGTGCCCCTAACTTCTCTTCAGGGATTTTATTTTCGGAAGCCTAGCCTTTTTAGCTGCTTATCTATTTATTCTAAGTGTACTGCTAATTATCGCAAAATTAAAGAAAACATGCCTGTGATCAATTAATCAAACGCCAGGTTTCCCCTACCGATTGTTATCTCACCCTGCCACTCTGCATTTATGCGGTAAACACCAATGAGTCAGAGCTCTGAATCATTTTGTGCCAGGTCGATAAGCAGTCAAGTTCGAGGTATTTCGCGACGTTAGATCACTTAAGTTCGATAATAGTCAACAAATTTTTACGAAAAATTCTAGGACTTTGCCTCATACAGGTTACAGTTTTATCAGACTCTTGTTTCTTAATCACATTCTCTTTATACAACGTTATTTTTTGTACATGCGCCACCCGAAACACATGTCCAGTATTTTTAAGTAAATCATCTATATACAAAATTTCAAAAAAATATTAGGAAAAACTACAAAGTTAGGCGCTTGTTATCTTACCTGGTTGTCCCACCAAAAATATGGTTAACAGACCGTTCGCCCGCTCGCGCATACAGCAGGGAGGGGCTGTCCAACTATGCTCACGCGCCAAGTTATATGATCTACCGTCAAGTGTGTTGTGCGGGAAAAATATAACATGTTGTAAAATTTAATGGAATCGATTCAGTTGCTTATACATCTTTTTCTTCCATATCTACTTGTCTAATATACATACATACTTCTATGAATGATAAAAATAGCCCTTATCCGCTTTTCAAGAGTTTTTGAGTTACGACGAGACTAAATATAATCTTTACTGATATATCTCTTTAAAAATTACTCTATAAAAAAACTTGTCAGATGTCAAAAACCTTCTTTTGTCAAACAGTTTCGTATCGCCGAATGTCATGTTGATTATAAATGCACTGACAAAGATCTGCAATGAGATATTTACATATTTATATCGCTGTTTTGGAGATAGAAGCACTTGAAGGCTAATTATTCAGAATTGACTCACAATCCCATCTCCGTGACGAACAATGTGAAAAATGTCCCTACATTTTGCAAATTGATTGTTCGAATTAGATTAGTTAAAATTAGAAAAGTTTTGACAAATTGAGACCGATTAGACTGTAAAAATTGTTAATATTACCGGAATTACTCCTGTAGTATTAAATTTCTGGAGTGATTAGTGAAGGATAATTTTGTTAACAAGGCTCCAAGAAGATTATTCTACGCGCTGTCTGTGGGAGCCTTAATACATGTACAGGTCTCCCAAAGTGATAATGCGCATAGAAATCTTCGTCACTGTTCGGCAACGGTCGTATTCCCCGAGCGTTCCGAAGAAGATATGTATATGTATAGAGTGGTTAAGTGCACCACTCTATGTACATATCAGTGCAGCACTGTTAGATCTACTCACAATCGTAATTGCCGCATTTTGTCATCACAAGCATCATATCGATTTACGAATTACACTACGTTACTACTAATCACTAACCACTACACTTGCCCTGTGAGGAATTAAAACCGTATGTTTTTCCTTATAGGGTAAGTTTAGGTGGTTCAGCCGTTAGTTATATACATATAATGGTTAAATAGGAACTCATAGCGAGCTAAATAGGCGGAAGGAACTCCGCCGCCTCATTACTGATCGTAGTTTAGATTCAAGTAGGTCGTTATAAAATTTAATTTTATCAATATCCAACCTTAAGGCGTTGGTAATACCTTCGTTTGTGTATTATATTTTAATGACGCCTTACGCTTATCTGGATAAACTCACTAGATAAGACTGGTTAAACATGATATCTCCATTGATTGATAGCGATAATTATGACGCGGACTTAAACAATGCGTTGATGTCATACTGTACCGTGTAATTATTTTAAGAACTCTTCAAATTTGTACTTGTAACTTGTACCTTCCGGGGCCCCGAATCCTGATAGTAATAGGAATAACGGGGTTTAGTCGATAGCGGTGACATAACACTCCGTTTTCCCCAAACGGCGCGGTATCCATGAGAATTTTCGATAAAAGAAAGGAAATAATGTGATAGGGAACGTCAGAACTCCCGGATTCGTTAATAAAGGAAGCACGAGTTGTGTGAAAACATGCCAAAAACTTTCCTAACTTCCATGCAGGTTGGTTAAAATTGTATTTTTCTTGATTCCGACAGCGAAAAAGTCAGAAAGGGAGTCAACTAATAAACAACATCTGATTCAGGTTTCAAATGATGGAACAATGTTTTACCTTCTCAGTTTGGATGTACAATTTAAAACGTTGATACCTATCAATTTCTGTCGCAGACTTCCCCGCAAGGAAAACGTTATTGCAAGGCTACTTATTATTCTGGTCAGTCCACTATTGAGGTAAAATGTCGGTGATGGATCATTCGCTGGTGACCAGTCCTTACAAATTTAATAAACAATTATTCTACAAGAATTGCCTTTATCAACTTGACTATTCTTCTTCTAAAAGGCTTTGGCATCATGCACGTGTTAATTTTATTTATTGTGCTCATGGCTAAAGATCCCAATCGGTTCTTGTCAGATATAAATATGTAGATGAGAAATGAATCTTACTTACAGAATTTATGTTTCAACCCTAGAAATGCCAATTTTTTTTTATGTTTACGAATGTTTCGCCTCCTCCTTTATACTGCGTACGTCCAGGGACTGAAACAATTTAACAACTTTTTTATTATACATAACAAAGATTCAATTACAAAATAAAATCACTGTGCATCAAGCACTACAATCTAACGTCAGCTGTGTTGCTCGGTAACCACACTGCAACAATTTCTACATGTATTTGGGAAAAAATATTGGATTTGATTCAGTTGTTTATTCTGAACAAATAAAGTGGCTTACTAAAGGTAAAAGAATTTTAAGAATTGGTTCAGTAAATCCTGAGATTACCCTCTAACAACCTCACAAGCTTTACCTTTTTATATGTATTTAACTATAGATTTGCAATCACCGCTATGCAGCTAAATGATAATATGCTTTTCAAGGTAAATGTGAATATTGACACATACATCAAAAGCTTTTAGCTGCCCCGACCAATAAAAGTGGTTGACTTAAAGAATGTTCAATCTGACTACCAGAAAAAATGATAAATCCTTTGTTAGGCTGCGTAAATTGTCGATGCGAGATAGCAGTTTATTTTGATTACTTCAGAAAATACAAAGTGGACTAAACGCTAAGTGATTTACACTCTGATCCACTGCGATGTCTGAAGTGCCCATACAAATTCAGGTCATATCCACAATCTAATCCAAAACAGAATTAAGTTGGGTTCTGGTGGGGTTAACGTACGCTGTTGAATGGGTTTTGATAGCTTCGGACTGCATGGCCAGTGAAGGACGTTAAACTTGATTCGCTACTGCAGGTTCGTTAGTCGAGTCTCTGACCTGCATAAAGCTAAAGCGATCAACTTGTTCGTTTGTAAAAACAAACTTTTCTTAAACTGTGACTTAGTTTAAAGCTTCTCAATCCCCGAAGATTGCAGAAAACAGAAAAAAAATGAACTCATTTAGCCCCTAGTGATATTTTTCTTTCAGACGCAATACTGTATTGCCTGACTAATATCTACCTCATTTCCTTCTCGTCAACAAAATGCTGCATTTGCGTCATAATCCTAGATTGTTGCTTAACACAAACAATAACGTACATTAGTAAACACGGAAGAACATCAACCGCATTAACATTCGTAAGCAACTTCACCAATTCTATTACGAGCAAAACAAAATCGCTTACAACAGTTTCCCGTTCGCTGACTCGTTAATAATTGTGCCAGTGACTCATAGTGGTCTGCAATCATATGCCAATGTATAAAAAACTGACGTAAAGTTTGTGCAAACATAAATCTATTGCTCCATACGATTTTTACATAATTTATTGGCTGTTCTAAATTACTCCACCAGCTTTCGAGGTCTGTAATATAGATTATTTGGAGACTCATCTCAAACGCATATCAGTTTTCAACGCAACGAGTTCTCGTTCTATCGTACTCTTATTCCATCGTTTTCCATCAGGCGATATCGAGGTCAAAATCAGGCCTACCCAGCAAAAACAAAAAGCTATTAAATAACCAATTCAAGTGTTTCTTCTTATGTGACTGAGAAATTGTGAGCTCATCGTTATCAAGGGGCATCCCCCCTTGATAACATTTACATACAATGTGTAATTGAATTAATCCACATTATGTATTTTTTTCTTTCTTAATCTTTTACGGAATCAATTCTACATAGTCTGGTAGCTATAACTAAAACACCAATCAAAAGCATGAACGGGATGATCTTTCCTGTAATTATCGTTTAGAACTGGCGTGGCGTTTGTCTTCTCTTATTGCATCAATCTCGTACTGGTAGTGAGATGAGTTTAAATTTAACCCGCAGTTTCGTATTTCCCAGCAATGGCCTGCATTGCAATCGTTTATCAATAAAGTAGTCGGGACGCATTATATTCCTACGAAAAAGCTTTGTAAATTCTTTGAAGGATTTTAGTTATATACAGTATGTTAAGAAAACCCTGTCCGACCCATAAGGATAATAAAGGTTAGGTAAACACATGACCAAATATAATATAAAATTTTACGTAATCACCATAGTAACAATACTAATGAATTTTGAAATAATCTTTTTTTACCGCGAATTAATTAAAACTTCCCCGAAATTTGGTAATTTTTAAAAAGTGACAACACCGGTATTATTATGAGCGAATAGCGATGCGATCACGTGCCGCGCCCCTGCCGCCCGCCGCCTCCGCCGCCTCCGCAGCCGCGCGCGTATGTGTGGATAACGCAGATTTATTAAGTTACCTCTTTTTACGAAATAATATTTATTTTTTTAGGTGGATTTTTTTTTTTAATTTAGCCCGGTTTTGTATGCATTAGTAGAATCAGTTATCGATACCTAACAACACCTTCACGGGTCGGACAGGGTTTTTGTAACATACTGTATAGCAACCAGACCATTATTGTATATAACCTGCGTCCCTAATGAGATTGGCAGAAATGTCTAACTTTCATAAGCTTGTTAGATGTAGTGACTTTAGACGATTGACAGCTTACACCAGAAGCCTTTTAGTGTTTGCTTTGCTTGATAAATGTGAAAATCAACCTTAGATATACAAGGTGTATCTGACATCGTAGTGCAAACTTCGCGAAAAGCTTACACCGCATGCCACTAATAAAATTGTGATAGTCATTTATGTCGTTAATGAACGGTTACAGAAATACCAATGTTTAAAAAAGTATCGGCTCGGTCTTTGAACGTTGCAAGCGTGCCGCCGCAAGTGGGTTTGTAGGTATGAAGTTGATCCCTGATGTGAACTCTATTAAATCAGCTTATAAGATAGTTTTTCGAGTTTTGTTTTCATCGCGGTTTTTTGTGTAATTAGCGAATTTATTAATTTTTACTTTAAAATCTTATTGGGTTATAAAAGTATAGCAATTCTGAACGGTCTAAAGTGAAAAAAACTACATTTTTTTTTAAATCAAGAAAAAGCCGACGAAAAATTTCACCACTGGGGTGTTCAGAATCACGTACTGGATCCATGGTACTCGTTTGTGCGTCGATGTCAGATACACCCTTTATGAACATAAAGGATATTTGCGTCGGCTTTTTCACGATTTAAAAAAACAAATGCAGTTTTAATTTTGACCGTTCATAATATATTACAGTATCCCGGACAACGTTACTTTATTTAAATAAATATAAATGTGTAATGGAATAAAATATACCGAAAGTATTATTGAGAAAAACCTGACACCTACGCAGACGAGATGAGAGATGAATGAAGGTATGAATGAAACCCACCTATTATGTGGAATATTCTAATAAAATAGTTATATATAGATTCAACGACCTTTTGCTTTTGTCTGTGATACTTTTGCCTAAAATACTTATAAAGTCTAGTATAATATTCTGTATTCGCTCATTTCTCTCTAAAAAGATGTGTACGCGGGGGCGTTTGATCATTAGGGTGGAATGCCCTTAGGCTGGTGTTTTTAATATATTCTTTAGACTACAAAATATTTTAACAGATCTCTTTTTATAAGCATAGCCGTTGTATTTTTATTAACTTTTGTATCCTTTTGTTATGTCTTATTGTCTGTGTACATAAAAGATTTAAAAAAGATATCTGGTGACATGATTAATTCAAACGCGACTTATTTGCAAAAAATGTGAACAAATATAAGTTTATGGCCATAACATCGGCTGCCTGCAGAAGTTACCACCCACCAAACAAAGTCTTGTCGCCCAGCGATTCGTCGTGATCGGCATGATGTCTGGTGAAGCCGTACGGAGGACGGGTCTGAGCAGTTGCGATGTGTGCCGGGTACGATGCGCTAATACTTGAAATAGCTTTATTTTTTTTTTTTTTTTTTTTATTAATGTATAAACCAGCGCTTGACCGCAATCCTGCCTGATGGTAAGCAGTGACGCAATCGTTGATGGTAAAGCGCACTAGTTTATTAAGAGCCTATTCACTCTAGCCTTGAAGACACTCAAATTGTAGTCCGACGGATCAACAATATTCCGATCACATGAAGTCTATTCCAAATATTTTAAAGCTTTAAAATATTTGGAATAGACTTCATGTGATCATGTTTAGTCAGCACCCTAATTGCGTAATATTACTATCAGTTGAAATCATTTGAAGGTTATTGCTATTACATTGCTCCATTTGTTCGAAAATGTCTCCGCTCAACAATCCGTAAAGAAGGCAATGTATGTTGTTGTACTGTCAAAATGAAACCCATTGCTGCTGATGATGTGTTACGCAATTGCCCTGCTGGTCATGATCCATGGTTCCATTTAGAAAATTGTTCAACAGTTGAAAAATAGTTTTCATGTTCTTTTATGGAATCTTTAATACGGCCATTCGAATTCTAATCATGACCCATCCAATTATATATTCAGCTTGTTTCCTAAAGACCTCTCGTTATTACTGCAACAATAATCTCATGTTCTCTGTAATAGTCTATAGGGAAAATGATAACATTACGTGACCTTGGTAACGTTTCTTAAAACCCCTTTTCCATCAGTTTTAATGCCTACTTGTAAACGACGATGTTGCATTTATCTAAACTAGCACACGATGTGCAGAGGCTAGTACACTATGCTACTACAATCTGTCAAATTTCTTTATTAGATTTTAAACTTTATCGTTAAAGCATTAAGGTTCTAAATTTACCATTCTCCTGCCCTTATTTCGGGTTGACGCAACATGTCTCTTTTTTAGGGTTCCATACCTAAAAGTTAAAACGGAACCCTATTCATGAAACTTTGCTGTCCGTCTGTCTGCCCGTCTGTCCGTCCGCCGGTCTGTCACCAGGCGTATCTCATGAACCGTAATAGCTAGACAGTTTAAATTTTTAGAGATTATGTATTTCTGTTGCCGCTATAACAACAAATACGAAAAACAATTCATGTTCTCATTAAACAAACGTAATTTTTTACCGTATTTTTTTGCTCCATATTAATAACTAAAATAGAAACATTTTTTTTTTTTCGTTTTTAAAGATAATGGAACGGAATCCTTCGTGTACGAGTCCCGACTCGTCCTTGGCTGATTTTTTTACCATACAATTCTGTTAGACGTTATCTAGACAGTTCCTCATTTCTAACCATATTATCAAATATTATCGGATTTTAAGAAAATAAGCGATATTCATAATATAAATACCAGGAACAAACACAATCTTGCTGTACATCACACTCGTCTCCACAGAGTAGGCAACTCGTTCATGGGTCAATGTATACACTTTTACAACAAGCTTCCCATGGACATTCGAAACTTACCCATTAAACGATATAAAGGCCAAACTTTGCAAAAAGGGGTATTATAAAATCACAGATTATTTAGAAGACAAAATAACTTGGGACTGAGCTGCTCGCTCTGTTAAGCATTGTTATTAAGCAATATGCGTAATTATAAGGTAAATTATTGTAAACATTCTCATTTTTAATGTCTGGACTTGAAAAAAGACGATGATCCCTGAGTTTGTTTCGGCTATTTCTTCTCAGAGGTAGTCAGTTAGGAAATGCCGGCTTCAAAAAAATACATGACGTGTAAAAGTGATCGGTGATCCTACTTGCTTAATATGATTTCATTTCATTATCATTCACATATTCCATCCATCATTTCTTTGGACTTCCCCTACTCTTATAATTATTAAGGTTCAAGGTTGAATAGGAAAATTTCCTAGTAATAAACTAGGTTTCCTATTTCTTACGTCGACTTTATTTGTTTAATCAAAATAATTCGTTGTAAGGCTCGACTGAGATCTATGTGTCGGCATTCTCGGTTAAACATCCTATCGAGAAACAAAAAAACAATTTTTGCTTGTAACATGAGAACTTTTGTCTAGTTATGTTTGGGACAAGGATACTAGATATAAAATTAAAATGCTTCAAATACGAATAGCTTCTTTGTAATACTATTTCAGAAATTTTAAATTTTTATAAACAAAAAGAAGTTATTTCAGTTATTGCTACATGAATATGAATTTACTTTTATGATTTTCTTCTGTATTTTGCTTCAGGAACGTCTTGTTTTAATGTCCATCAGTACCTAATCAGCTATCATGCATGGGCTCCACTTGCCCTGATATCGTTTTTCTATGCTAGAAGTGTCTTGATGGAATCCTTCACCGTGTTTTAAAAGTGTAAATGTGAATCGAGAAAATATATTTTCCATGACATTTTACATTCCTATGCCTTATAAGTAGATAAAAGTTCCGCGATAATACCTTTATAGTCACTTGATCGGCGATTTCCTAGAAAATTGGAAGTTCGTTTCATGAAAGATTCCCAATCTGATATTTGTAAATTACTTAGTTTTTCCTTAAATATATCATCTTTTATCATTTGCCTGATTGGGGGCTAACAAATATAAATTGAAAGTCAAGATCCAATGCCTCTTTTTCGACTTCTGGCGTAAGGCACAGATCGCTAGTTTGAGGTGGTTCTGACCGGTCTTTTAGCTGATGGCCGGTCAGGGTACTTGATTTTACTATTTGTTTTAATTGTAATACCTTTTGTATCAGTAAGACAAAAATAACAATCAGATGAGTGGTTTGTTGGTTCCGTCCAAATCGCAGGGATTGCAAAAGACATAGATCGAGATCTTTTCGACCATCCAGTGAGAAGACCCACACATGTAACACAACAGATGTGTGGAACCCACGATTTGACTTGTTGTCCGATGGAAAAACCAAAATACTGTTCATATAACTTACTTACTAATATTGTCAAATTGCTTCGTTGAGATTTGAGAGTAATGCCACCACAAATGTAACAAAACTTGTCGGGATCATTTTATACTTTCTTGACATTATTTAAGAATCACTTCACTCTAAAAATAGAAGAAACCATTAGGCTCTTCAAATAAACAAATTCTCTGAACGCGAAAGTAAAACAAAAAGGGTTAATTTTTAATTTTGTTGGTAGTAGCTGTAACACGAAAACTGGATCTGATGGAATCACAATAAATATTATTATAAAATGAGGTTTGGTAGGTAATTTAAAATTTCTTTCTTTTCTTGTTACAAAATTTTGTTGACCAGTGTTATTATAGGCAAGATTCTCCGTCATGACTAGTGATGGAATTCTACCAGGGTAAATTCCCGACAGCAGGTAAATACCTCGGTAAATACCCACGAAAGCACCATGAGTGTTTTCATTTTAATGATCGTTTTCAATATACAATCTAGTCCCAGTAATCTCTTCTTGTATCTGAACCCACAAACAAACACTTTATAAATTACCATCCAGAAAAGCAATCTCTACGATACACTTGGATGTTATTCACAATGAGATGGTAAAGGAGATCACAGAAGAACTCCAATCTGCGAATAATTTGCATCTGCAGTGTGATGGTCGGAGTTATCAACGCAATGAAGGAATATTATGCCTATTTTTGTGAAAAGTCTCAATACTCTTTCCAATCGACACACAAGTCAAGTCAATACTTTTCTCAAGAGATGCTCAAAGTTATAGATGTGTACGGAGCCCACAAATTGGCAACTCTCGTTGGAGACAATGAGAAGAAAACAAAGAGAAAAGTCAACAATCAAAGAGCATTTGAAATGGTAAAAGAAACACATACAGTCTGTCTATAAAATCGTTTAAAAAATTAACAGCAATTTATTTTATATTTTTTTTATTTTTGTTCATTCTGTATAATTGTTTTCGGTCTCGGTCTCAGCCGAGAAGGAAAAACCTATCTCCATTGAGCCTTAGTTCTAAGTTGTCCTCATTGTGATTAAAATCATTTACTGAGTCGAGGACTGAGTCTAACTGTAGTTGATACCTACTTAGGCATAACAATAATAATCCTCTGGGGTGTTTCCATAAATTCTGGCCTGATTTGTGTTGATGACAGTACGCAGTAAATAGGGACACCACACTGACTGTGTGTCACCGGGCTATATCACATGAACCACGATGGCTAGACAGTTAAAATTTTCACAGAGCGTGTATTTCTCTTGCCGCCATGACAACATATACATATACAAAAAACTTTTGTAGATAATGGTACCGAAAAGCTTTGTGCGAGTCCGACTCGCTCGTGGTCAAAATCAAAAGTAATTTATTCAAATTAGGCAGAGAATCAGCACCTTTTTAATGTAAATATTACGACAATATAAGACAGTCCCCCCAAAACCCCACCCTTCGCCACTTCCTACGCTTTCGCTGAGAAGAAGAAGTGGCGGAACAAACTCCGCAGCAGCACAAATGTCTCTTTCTTTAAAAAAAAAAACACATGACGTTATCGACTGTTTCTGACATCGACGCACAAACGAGTACCATGGATCCAGTACATGATTCTGAACCCCCCAGTGGTGAAATTTTTCGTCAGCTTCTTCATGATTTAAAAAAAAATCTGTTTTTCTTTTAACCGTTCATAATTACTATACTTTTATAACCCAATAAGTAATAATTTTAAACTAAAAATTAATTAATTCGCTTATTACACCAAATAGCGCAATGTGAACAAAACTCGAAAAACTATCCTATCAGCTGATTTAATAGAGTTCACATCAGGGTTCAACGGCATACATACAAAAACGCGCGGCGGCACGCTTGCAACGTTCATAGGCCGAGCCGACTCTTTTTTTTAAACACTGTTATTTCTGTAACCGCTCATTAACGTCATAAATGACTATTAATTTTATTAGTGGCATGGATGCAGCCTTCTCGCGAAGTTTGTCAGACACACCCTGTACAATACTATGTATACTAATGGTCGATTGTTAATCAAAAAGTCGCTGATGTGTGTCAGTCCTTACATTAAAATGCGGTTAATTATTATCTCGTTAACATTTGTCAAACGTGAATAACTAACGTAGGTATAGATGAGTCAGTGTTTGTATGTATTTATGTAATGTATGCAGCCACAGAGCTAATGAGGTTTATTACGTTTTAACGATTTTATTATACAGTATGTTACGAAAACCCTGTCCGACCCGTGAAGGTGTTGTTAGGTATCGATAACTGATTCTACTAATGCATACAAAACCGGGCTTTACTTAAAAAAAAAATCCCCCTAAAAAAAATAAATATTATTTCGCAAAAGGAGGTAACTTATTAAATGTGCGTTGACCACCCTTCGCCTGCCGACCGCGGGGGGCGGGCGGCAGGACACGCGGCACGTGGTCGCATCGCTATTCGCTCATAATAATACCGGTGTTGTCACTTTTTAAAAATTACCAAATTTCGGGGAAATTGGAATTAATTCGTTGGAAAAAAAGATTATTTCAAAATTCATTTGTATTGGTACTATGATGAATACGTAAAATTTTATATTATATTTGGTCATGTGTTTACCTAACCTCTATTATCCTTATGGGTCGGACAGGGTTTTCGTAACATACTGTATATGTTTATGAAGTTTCGGTAGAATTTTTGCGGGAAAATTCTGGATTGGGTGGATTCAGTACATGATTCTGAAACAACTAAGAAGTTTAGTTAAAAAAATACAGTTTCCAACATGACGTTTACTTTTGCAAACTAACAATAGGGTAGTTGACTAAAAAAACTAATTAGTCCGTCAGTCAGATTTCCAAAAAATATTAGAAATGTATTTTTCTTTTTTCATATAAACAAAAAATGAAGACGACACAGTGCGTTGAAAACTCGTGACGTCACTACACGCTACACTTTTTAGCGAGGAGTGACGCCACCAGCCAGCACTCCTGAACTTTGATGCCTTTTATATTTTTAATTTTTTATTGATTTGATAAAACAAAATATACGTATCCAATATTTTTCTATAATCTGAATGACGGACTAAATAGAATATCTTTTTTTGCCCAGGAAATATCCCTATTGATAAAAAAAACGCCTTTTGCTGCAATTGAACCAGTTGTACTGTTTTTAACAATTGAAAGAGTTTAACTACGAATCAAAAAAGTGATCATTAGTGGCCACTTTTACAATTAACCTATCACAAAGAAAGGTCAGATTTTATCAAATTAAATGGCGGTAGCCGAATCTTTCACTTTGGCATAAAGAGAAAATCTAAGCAACGAAAGTAATAATAAATTCTAAATTCTCATACAAAAAAAACCATCAAGGACCACCTTCATTCTCATGTGGTTCTTTTTGTATAAGAATTTAAAAAAAGACGAGAAATTTAAATTTGTCGAGTGGTTCCATTATGCATAAATACGGACATATAGTATTCGACATGCTTATTGTGTCTACATGTACAGACTACAGCACATCAAGCTTCTACAATCTGTCAATTTCCTTATTAGATTTTCAACTTTATCTCTAAAGCATTAAGGCTCAAGGTTGATTGAGAAGATTTGTTAGTTTCGGGTAGCTTGACCTGCGGTCGTCCGTACCTAGAAAGAGACATGTTTCCGTATCTGCCTTTTTTTTCCGTATCAAATCCCTAATCCATCATTACAAGCCTACATTACAATGGTTTAATTAATTGCATTTGCAATATTATTGTCCCTTGTCCACCTTGACGTGAATAGCCATAAATAAACCAGACAAACAGGAAAATTAATACATATTTTTTTTATAAATTCAATAAATATGAGACCCGTGCAGTATTTAAAGTTATTATAATAATTAGTTTTGTATCAACGTGTTTATTTCCAAAGCTCAAAACAAAACACTGAATACGTTGCACGGAAAACGCATTTATAAGTGTTTTTTTTTTCAACTGTTTAAAAAGACTGAATGGTTCTTAATTCTTAACCCCCTTATTCATAAACACTGCTTGAAGTTAACTAGTGCTTAGCGATTCTTTAACATTACATTTTTGACCTTTTAACGTCACTTAATTGAAATCATCCTTTATAAATAAACACCACAGTGTTTAAGGGATTTATTCATACACGATAATTAATGTTAAGTGACGTTAAGAGGTCAAAAATGTATGGTTAACGAATCGCTAGTCACTAGTTAACTTTAAGCAGCGTTTATGAATAAGGGGGATTATGTTAAGCGCTAAATTTAGCGATGTGTTGTACAGACACTGTACGTTTTAAATATTTGTTTAAGTTAGTATTTAAAAATTTCTCATGTAAGTGATTAATTTCTTATGAGAAATAAAGATATCTCAAACCTCACTTAGCATAATAAACCTTGAAAGTGACTGAATGGGCCATAATCCACGCTGGTCCAGCGCGAGTTGGTAGATGTCACATGCCATTATTGGTCCTAGGACATGCGGATTTGTCACGATTTTTGCTCTCATTTGTTTTAAGACCAGCGGAGCACTTTCAATGAGTAACTTTGTATATTCATAAAGGTTTTCTTTTGTCCGACAGATTCTACGATGAATGCAAACGGAGGTATAACATCAAGTTATGGAAAACATTCACAGACTGCTTCAACTGCTTACCGGTTGCTGCGATAGGTGAGTTTGCAACCTAATTTGTATAAAAATCGTGTAGGTTTCTTACAGGACATTTTTCGCCATTATCAGAAACACATTACAGAAAAACGTGTAAAGAAAATCTCTGCCTTGATTGGTTTTCTAAAAGAAGATCGCGTGCGATTAATCGCTAGGCTCACCCACCCACTCGCTGCACATATTAAAACTCCATAGTTTCCAAGTATCAGTGCGGTTTTTTCCTATAGGACAGTTACCTAGCCATACGTATATCTGTCCGGCCGTCTTGTTATTCCAGTAGTGCAACGAAGGTGAAAGCTGTATTAAAACTTCTTGGATTGATTTATAGTACTTATATTTATACTCAGCCTATCTACGCTAAGTCCAATAAAACGTCTGGAAAATGACAGCTATAGCTTAAATCGTCTGAAAACTATGCGAAAGCTAATGTGAAAGACTTCACTAATTTGAGTTTATGCCTAAAAGATATCTGATGAAGGAAAAATACCTGTCCTTCATTGCTCCCAAGTGCCAAAAAAAACCTCGTAGCCCTAAAGTTGCTGCTTCGACATTCTTTTCACATTACGGCACAACTCTTAAAAATAATGCCAAAAAAAATTTGCAACCAGTCCTGTTCGCAGTTGCTGCGTCGAAAACCGGAATTTGACAACATGCCAACAAAGGTACAGGAAAAAGTAGCGAAAGTTATTGCGTCATAACTTGAGTCTGTTTTAAGTAGACAGCTTTGCTATGTCTAGATTATGTGTCTGGAACACTAAATTGAACATTAATATAAATTAGTTTCCTGAAGGCTTTATAAATTGAAGACGGTTCATTGGTAGTATCTCATGAAATTTATGACATTATTTTGTAAATGTAACGGCGAAATTGTCAGACAAGGTCGAGCCCTGTCTGACATTTACGCCATAAACAACATTATTAAGGGTACAGTAGTTTACTATACCGCTGCGTTATTTACTTCATATTCGATTAAATATTGTAGTATGTTCTTGTTTTTACTGTTAATAAAAACCTACGCGAGCCCCTTAGATTTGTGACGTATCAAACGTATAGGAACAATATTTTCAATAAAAACTATTAAATACGTTGGACACAATGGCGTTTGGCTTGTCGTATAAACTTGATTTGAGAACTAGAACTGAATATTAATAAGAACAGTAACACCTAATTTCGGTACGCGTTGATCTACTGGATGCGAACAACAGAGGCTCTGTACCTACAGCAATATACATAATTCGGCTAAAATAATAATGAAGACAAACTCATAAACAAAGTGTACCTACTGTCAAACACAGCACCGAGATAAATAAGGTTTTTTTTGCCACTACGTCATATGCCCACCATCCCTGTTACCATGGATATTTTTTAAGCTTGTCCCATATTTGCATGCCGGTTCAGTTCGGTGATTAATCTAATTAGTCGCTTAGTCGACTGTGAACCCGCTCAACAAGGGCACTGAATCCAGCTTAAAATTGTTAGTTCGTGGATATTGTTCTGTTCGGAAGGGTTGGAACAGCTTTTTTATACTTATGTGTATAACAAGCGTAACGATTTAAAATAGGCAAAAAGATTCAGAGAGCCAGCCCCAAATAGTGATTTGCGGTGAAAACCGTCCGGAACTCCTGAACTGTTAAAAAATGCCAAAAAATGGCAAAATCAAACCAGTTTTACTAGACGTCATTAGACAGTTTGCGGAAATTATTGTGTATAAATTTTTCGGAGCTTTTACTTGTTGCTAACTAGGAACTGAGTAATAGAAGGTCAAGCAATCATGATCAAATCAACCAGGATCCATACTGTACTGAAGGCAACACGCCTTCGGTACAGTTTCGACTCGGTAGACTCGCGTTTTTTACACGACACCGAAGTGGTCAAATTTATATTCGGGTGTACGGTTGCGAACAATTAGGTCGGACAGAAGTGTGTAGACCACACAAATCTGATCAAAACGAAATTCGACCTCGAAACTCGAAATAACCGATATTATTCACCAATGTCTGTACAATTTCGCCCCCAACCTTGTTACTCCTGAATTCCCTTTATACACGCGTAGATCGGTTGACTCGCTCACCGCAACGCGAAGGTCGAATATACGCCGGGGCTATATTTATCAGATCACGCTACACACTTTTGATGCTCTATAGTATTAATAGACTGATAGTAATCATGTGGACATTGTATAATGTTATGTTTGAGACACCTGTCTCTTGAATGGTGTATAATATATTTGACGAACTCGATTGAGAAGCAGTGTTGACGTTTTGAAAGGTATATAGAGTGAACCAGATATGTCAGAATTGTACAGTTGTGATTTATTCCAAATTAAAAGAACTTTGAAATAGAAAAGATTTGACTTATTATAACCGAGAACTATTTCTCTTGTTGCCTGAATTCTCATGTCACTTGTCATTTATTACTATTAATGAGGCCGACATGTCTACTTCTGCATAGCCCAGAAATATCTCATTTTTATTAAGCGTAGTCTGCTATGTCAGGATAACCTTCATCTCCGTTTTAGTGTCTAAAGCCAACGCCTGAATTAATCTCTGGTTTATTAAGCATCTAAAATTGAAACCTATAATACCGTTCTGTCCATTTCAATTTCATCCAGAAACTATACGCCAAGTCCGATCAGCGTGTGTTTCCCATTTATAGGTCAAATAATGCTAACGATGGGTGTCAAATTACTCTTTGACATTTTCATTGCGATCTTGAATTCTATTTTTGATAGCGAATTCATGATAGATTAATGAATAATATTTACATAAAAAATATGTTAACTTCTCAACAATTGCATGCAAATTGGCAAATAAAACAGTGATACGCGAAACTACTATGCGAAACTAAAATGCCTGTATTCAGAGCAGTTCAAGTCAATAAAGACTTATCATGAAACATGTCAAGTGTCTATTACTTGAACAGATTCCGTGGTCGAGGGAACAATATTGGTGCAGACATCTTTGATTTTATTCATTACGTCTGTATTGTTTGGATTGGAAATAAAAGCAAGTCTTTGTATGGCTGTCTAGAAAATTCATTCGTATAGAACAGACCTGACCCATTTTGAATAGAACTGTTCTCGTTCCTATATCAATAAATAGGATGGAGTCATATGCCCAGAAAGTGCAATTAAAACAATATTGATCGGGATTTGATGGCAAGGTCTCAACGGAATTTTCTATTTTTTGCTAAGTTGCCGCGTTGAAGTTAAGCGAAAATTCAGTTATTATTATAAAAGGACGCACAACAATAAGGAGAGTTAAACCGAACATTGGTATAAATCAAATCTGCCAATAAATAATATTTTCTTGATGCGTACGGAGATCTCACGGCCGCTGACAAGTGAAATTGGCGACCCTATGCCGGAACTAGCAATAAATACGGAAAGATTTTTGTAACCAAGTTTGGATTAAGTTAGGTGCGAATGTTTGTTTATTGGGTACTGCGTTACGGAGATGTGACTTGAAGGTGAATGGGTGATGATAAAGTCAAATATAGCACATTATACAGAAGCTTTTATAGGTAATACAAACATTCTGAGATCATATTGCAGGCTTTTGCCCAACACCATCTTCTTCGCAATATTCAGCCCAGCCGAAACACCCTAAGGTTGTTGAATTCTGATATCAAATTGCAGCCTTTTGCCCCACTTCACCTTCTTCGCAATATTCAGCTCAGCCGAAACTCCCTAAAGTTGTTGATCTGGAAATACAAAAATAAATAATAACTTTGAATGCGCTCTCGGATTCTTGAATTGGAGATGAAGTTTTTTACAAATCAACAAGACTTAAAGAATTAATCTCAATTTGATACTGGCTAATCAAAAAATACATTAAGTATATCTTTATTTATTTATTGGTGTACATATGTAGGTTAAAAAGTTGTTACAATCAAATACATATATTACAATCTAAGGTACTTCCATCTAATGGTGTAAAAATAATAATAAATAATCTAATCAGATTACATTTTCAGAAATTAAAAATATACCTGTCACTATGTGGAGCAATCAAGCACAACTTTACACATAAAATTCAAAATCAATAAGAAAGTTTTAATAGAATAATATGTCTTCTCGATCAGAAATAGAAACAACCTCTTTTTAAATTGATTTGATGGATTTTAGTAATTTATTCTACAATTACTTCTTACAATCGACGCCAACTCACGCATTATTCCAACATATTCCACAGTTTCTATATAAAAAGCTAAAAGACTAGCAAACAGTTTATTCAACTCAAAGCATCTAGATATTGATCAGAACACATGTGATTCGAGACTGATAGAATGAATATTAAACAGTGTTCTATGCATTTATTTGCATTGCAATAAGGTAATGTCTGATAAGTATACATACACACAAGGGAGCTACAATTATACAGACCCGTTAGATTCCTATGAATCATAACAAAAATGTACTCGACGGGTAACGTTGATAAAGCTTCTTAAGTGTCATGTGAAATGGATGGGTTCAATGAACTTGTCTCTCAAATATTAAATATTATCATTTACAATAATTGGTATCGATCAATCAACTGCGATTGACATGTTTTGTTACAATACTTAAACAACACACTGCACAAATAGTGATAGTACCCTTACCTTTAATATGAGATAAAGTATAGCCCGTGTTATTATTTGCATTGAATTGGCTCGAATCTGCATTGTGTCACTTTGGTGTTGCCAGTTCTCTAGTCCCACTGTTCCATGCGTTCTATTTTCCGAACAAAGGCAGTATTTACTGCATGCACAGCGGCACAATTGCCATGGCGACAGACGTATGCAAAACCACTGCAGTGCAAATTATGAACCGTATTACTGCTGGTTGTTGACCCCCAAGCAGGCGTTCAAAACTGGGGGAGGACGTTAAGAAATTACAAGACACGTTCAAACTTTTATTTGGGTTAATTGGAGGAGAATATGAAATTGGAGAGGTTTTAAGGTGGATGAAAATTTAATTTTGTTAGCATAGCCCGTTTTAGCGACAAAGTGATAGCAGTAACAAATTTGATTTTTAAATAAGATAAGAAATTATACAAGTATAAACTTTATTCCGAGACCAGGATCTTTATAATTTAATTTCAGGACGATTGTCAATGGTTTGTTCACGTCGTGGTGGCCTAGTGGTTAAAACACCAGCCTCTCAAATATGAGTATTGTACTTTCTAAGTATATCTTGGACACCAATGACTGAAGGTGAAGGAAAACATCTTGAGAAAACCTGGACTTTAAGTCTGAAATCGCCAATCCGTATTGAGCAAGCGTGGTGATTTCTCTCAATCCTTCTCTATATGAAAGGAGGCCTGTGCCCCGCAGTGGGACCATAAAAAGATTGATGATGATTTGGACCATTTGTTCGAAAAATGTGTTTGCTTCAAATACAACGCTTCGAATGTTGAACTGTCCAAATGAAACCTATTGTTACTGATAGTGTTTTAAGCAATTACCTTGCTCAACTTCTTGCCAATTTTTTTGAGACAAGATAATATAGAGGTATAGACGAAACCATAAGTTAACATAAAGAGGCCATTTTTTCTAGAAAGTGGATACACCCTCCTTCAGAAGTTAAGATTTTTCTGGTAACAACATAGTGATATTTTATCTTTATCCTTGAAACTTTGTCGCTTATGTCTGCTACCTGTAATATTTATCCCGAAACGCGGAAAATTTGCTACATATTTCACACAATCTAAGTAAAAATGAACTTTCCACCATGTGGAATGGATCTTCTCTTTTTTTACATTTTCGACTCTGTCACCTGATCTTATGAACTGTGATAATTAGACAGTTGAAAATGACAAAGATAACTTTTTTTTGTATAGTTAGATAATAATGGTACAACTTGCGTGATCCGACTCGCACTTGACCGGTTTTAAACCACACAGATCCCTCAGCTTAATTTCTGAACTCATTTTCGAACATTGTGACTTTGTACTATCCTAAAATTTTCATCACAGAGACGTTTTAAACCCATTTAAATAATTACTTTTTAATGTCTCTCTTTAAAGCGTGTCGCAGATCTCTGCGACACGCTTTAAAGCGCGCCGGTTCAGTCAGTACCTACGGTATTATTGAGACCTAAAACCGTAGGTACTGACTGGCGATATGGGTCGTAACATTCGTAGCGAGCATATCGTGCCCACATTTAGCGTCACGCTCCAGTTGCGAACGTTTGCTTCATCCCAGACAGGACCATTGAATATGATTAATTTGTAGTCTGTCAAAGCGAGAGTGTGTCAGGCTTTCGGGGACATTATTTCGGCGACGCCATTAAATGTACTATTGGTCTGTATAAGCGGATTTTGAGAAAATCCGGGCTTAATCTCGTTTAACAAAAGTTGTTTTGTAAGCGAGTTGGTTAAATCTGTGACATTTCCTATTGAATTTACTCTTCCCTTTACCAACATGACCTGATTTCGAAAGTGAATAAGTATTCAATACTCCTTATGCCGCAATAGCAATAAATTATTCTTATAATGAGAAGCGATAGGTCTACGATGAGTTTTCTTCAGAGAAGAGCGCTTTCGCTAGTATGTATATTGGTAATTCTTGTTTCACCTCACATACTTCCTCGTATTAAACTTAAGAGATTTACAGACTTGCTAGAATTTATTGTAAAACTTTTGTGAATAATATTTATTACTTTATTTAAACGACTGTTCTGTAACAATTTTACCAATTAGCATTTTCATAGAAAAATCTCAATTATGCTTAAGTAAAGTCCTAGTAGTTCTATTTCTGATAGAGTTTAACAAGTTTCCTTTGCTTAAATTCTATAAAGAGCTTAACAGCAATAACTTAGTATCGATTTCTGTTATTTTCCTGTATGTACTGTTTTTGTTTCGACTCGATCGACCGAGACTCTTTGCAAAAACAGGATATTTGATTACTCGGAATCGATTGCCTACACATACGAGTCATGTCACGATGCTTGCGGAAATAATCGCTATGTGTGTACCTTATTGCTATTTGGTGTAATATTTTTGAAGCTTTAACTTGACCTTTCGTCTTGTCCTCATTCTTAGCGTGTTGGTGGCAAAAGTTTAATAAGTTTGGCCCAAAGATCAGCTCCGCGGACTCTTGAATAGACCATTAACGGTAGGGAGCTGCATACGAACATGAGTTTAGAGCCGTCCGTGTATCCCGGAGGACCCCCTCCGTGGAGATATTTGTCTTTGCACCTTCCAACTTTAGAACTCTATTCTACTTTTTAATTTAAGAATATTTTAATGTTTCCTTCACATTTGGTTTGACTTTATGAATCATAAATCATTCTATATTCTCGCCTAGCTCCATAAAGAATAGAGGTAAACAAACCAAATTAGGGTTATCACAACTCACGTTTTACAAATCTCCTGTTATTTACATGATTATCGACTTTTACATGCTAAATATTTATTAACAATTCCTGTTGCAGCATATTTCAATAGAATCACTTAAATAACATGCATAATAACCTGCTGTTTCGAAAACCATTAACAAGTCGACATTAATTTTACGTGATAGCCGTACAGAAAAGAAAGATGGATGAAATCCAGGTATGATACACATTTTGTGGAATTCAACCAATGATTAAAGTTTTGACAAATGGCCCACATTTGCCAAAACAATTTTGCGTATTTTAATTACTTTCAAACCAATTGCATAACACATGCATTGTAATACTTTCAAGTATGAATTAGGTATAATATATATCTATGTATCAAAAAATTTAACCTATTAGGAAATTAGCTTACATGTGTGTCATATTTCATTCAAATCGGTTAAACGTTACGATACAAATCATAAATATCTAAACAAATGAACTGTTTACGGGTGGATCCGCCGATTTTATTCCGCGAGATTTATTTTGACGTTTTTTTTAAACTTAACAGGGATGCGTGCAAACTAGCTTAAACTGAAAGGTTAAGTAATAAGCTTTTTAGATCAGTGTGAGGCACTTAGATTCAATCGTGATTTTAGAAGTAACAAGCGTCCAAATATTTTTTCACAGAATGGTAATGACGTTTGCTTGATGGTAATGATTTTCTTAAAATGGTAATGATCTTATGTTAATGGTGATTACGAAATATAATTGTTTAGCCAAACACCAACTTTACCTGTGTTATTTTCCTGGCTAAGCACGTACCTACTAAAGAATGGGTTGGAAATAAAAAGAAATGAAAATTTTTACGTTCCTAATATTCAGACAGGCAGGCGGTGCATTGACCTCTGGTGTCATCTGTTGCACGGGCGATGATCTACCGTAAGCGGCGTACCGCGTTCGGTAACCACACTGTAAGAATTTCTAAATATATTTGGGAAAAAAATATAACATGGAGTAAAAATGATTGGAGTCGATTCAGTTGCTTATTCTGAACAAACTGAATTCAGGTTTCGCATAAACAAAAAATAACGTTGTATATTTAAACCAATGAGGATTTTGATTGAAAAATATGCCTAGGTACTGTTACTTAGACTTACACTTTCTTACATTATCTTTATTGTAGCTCCTACACCGTCCGGAGCTCCTATGCCGTGTCCGGCCTCCGACTAGTTCCAAGTAATTGTGATTACTTGTGGAAATTTGTGGTGAAGCTGAGAAATCATGTAAAAAATGTATTTATTTCGGTACTGTGTGACTGGAGAATCTGTCTGAAAATGTAAAGTGTCTATGAAAGGATTATCTATGAGAGCTGTTTCGATCAGTGGTATGATATGTGCCCATACAGCTGGACTATCGTTCCCAGACAAGAACTCTCAGTATAAATTGATGTTGCTTTGGTTGCATTAATATAGAAATCAAAATTGTGTATTATGGCTATGTGAAGGCATACTTCCTTGCGATTTCCACCATAGTGCATTAATTGCACTTCATTTTTAAATTTCAGACCGTAATTTTCGGAAAAGTCTGCGTTTACCGCACAGTTAACGAGTAATGAATATTTTAGGAGTATCATGTTGCAATACTGGTTATGAATAGCATAGCAATGCTCTAAGAATTTTGGTATACTTTCATGTAAATCATTGATCACCTCTGTTGGTTTAGTTAACACCGTATCTTTTTTAGTCACAGTAACAATTTTCTGACCTTGCTTTGTCTTTATACTTTCTCTTGTACGTGTTCACTTATAATAAGTAATTTCCTGATCATTGGAAAACTCTTTCACTTCTAATGATTTACTTTTACATGACTCACCTTTTTAAGCATTTTTCGTCATATTTTGGGCAACATAGGCTAGTTATCGAATCTTCAGAACTTGTTTCGTCCAATATAGAATGTGTCTTGACAGCTTGAACGATTAACATTTTCATGAATCATGCATAAGCATGTTCCGCGTTGAGAGTTTCTTGGTTTCAAAACCCAAAATTGTGATTTTTTTTTCTCAGCCTGCTCTTTACATGTTGTTGGTTGGTCTACCAAAATCAATTCAGGAGTGACAGGAATAGGACGTATTTTGTCTTCTTTTTTTTCTGTCTATATTTTCGAGAAGCTTTTCGCCATTTTTTACGTCTTTCCCGTTTATTACGGGGAGATTCTTCGTCAATACTTTTGATTTGTTTCTTTTTTTTTCCTTTCCTGATATCTTTTTCTTTAATTTTTTTCTCTCTAAATCATATAAAACTGGATCTTGTTTAATTTCTGCATATTTTTTTTTTCTGTATACTCTTTGTTTTTCTGCCCGTTTACTACTGATTTTGGGTTTTTGTTTCCTGGGCATGATTGCAGTAAGCCCTAAAAATAGTAATTATTTATGTAACCAATATTGTTAATATTGGTTACATAAATAATTACTATTTAGTAACAGACGGTCATTAGGGGTACACCTTCATAACTAGTCTATAATATTATGTTAGTTTACAGTTTATATACCATAGTCACTGCTTAAAATCAACTCCTGTTCCATAAAATTATTCTTATTATAATATATCATTTATATTTTTATAATCTCAACAATAGTTTTTAATTGATATTGGTCTTTACTTAGTAACTTTGATTATAATACTTTTTTTTATGATTTTAAAAAATATTGCAGAAATTGCTGTTTTCTGTTCATTGAACCACATTCCATTTCTTCAAATTACTTGACCGTGGCTTCTCACGATTCCATATAAGTCCATTATTTGCTCACGGTCAGATAAGTTATTAATATAAGCGAAAAACTGAGTTAAATTAGTGGAATCTAACAGACATAGTGCTTGTCCACATCACCACGGCATGACGTCGGCGCCGTTCACCAAACCGGTGTGAACGGTGACGGCGCCGGTGCCGGTGTGGAACGGTGCGTCCACCAATTAAAAAACGTCACCCGGATCATCGCACCGTTTCACACCACCGCTGGCACTGGCGTCGGTGCCGTTCACCGGTACCAGCACCGACATCGGCCGGCACCGCGCCGGTGAACGGGGCCAACGTGTGAGACGTTGGCCCCGACCGTTGTAGTGATGTGGGCAAGCCCATACTTTCGCATTTATAATATACCTTAATATTTAGAGACCAGTTAAAATCTTTTATTTATTATGTAAAGCGCTTAATGAATTTGTCCTTAAGTTCTACCTTAGAATCATCATCCCTACGCACTTACTTCCAAAGAGGTACAACACGATTATTCTAAAATGGCGCACGGAGCTGTCAAAAAATCACCCACTCGCATCCCTCTTACCTCCTCCTAACCCTATTTTGACACTTGACAGTGAGGATACCTTTCATAATCATCATTACCATATACAAAGTGTCATCGCCATAAGCCTAAATGAGATTGTAATGATGTTAATGGTAATGTCGAAAACGATTTTAAAATTATATAAAAATTATTGTCATCACTATTGGGTCACCTCAATATCGCAATTTTTTTATTGTAATTACATGCTACAAAGTGCTAATTATTAGAAAAATAACGATGTATAAAACATACCGAACTCAAACAAAATGGGAATGATGAAACCGCAGACAAACTGTGCGTGTCGCCCAGTTTTTGGGGTGAAAAAAGTCTCGGAGCTGCGTAAATTTTACGCACATTCTCCTCTGTTGCGCGCAACGAATAGAGGAACTGGACGCGCGGTCGCAAGCCCAGAAAAGTCGCGTCGTGGCCACATCAAGGAACCTTTGATATAGCCACGATGGCTATGACGATTTCTCGTGACAATATTTCAATTCATGATTTCATCTTATTCGCTAATACGATTTCAATATAATTTTGTTATTTTATCACGGTAAATATGTAAATTCTAAATTTATAATTAAAATCTAGTCTGCGTATAGGTAAAATAAAAAAGTTTAAAAGACGACGACAAAGGTCACTACTTTTACTGTGATGGTTATGATGTTTAGTGCGTGTTTTCTTGATTATCGAAATAACTTGAAGTATTTAATCAATATGGATCATGGCGCCTTATAAGGAAACGTGTATGAATCGTTATTCACAAGTTAAATTTACCAGAACTACAACCATTTTTGTTTTATCGATCGGAACATATTTTTTTTACTGTTTCGCGGATTTACCCTTACATAAGTAGGAAGTAGAATTATTAATTTTATGAAAATCATCTATCTAGAAAAGGTTGTTAACGTCTGTCTTTTAGGCGTAAACTACTCATTGCCTAGCAACGGTTTGTTTACCATTCTTTATCGAATTTGGCCGACATATAGCTTCCTTTACTCCTCACACTCCACCGTCACGGTACTAGAGAACTTCCAGAAGAATTAAACCTAAAAATATATAGGCCTGGTCACGTTTTCCTTTCGATTTCCTCCCCGTGGTGAGCATACGAAACCTTATTTAACGAACAGGCTCGGACAATGCACTGAGAATAAAGTACGCGATAAAAAGAAAGAAAGTACATTTAGTTGCAAACATGACTCAAAAAAATCGTCCGTGGGTCCGAGGGCTAATCGCCCTGGAATGTACGTTGGACAGCCTTCATTGGTGGAAATGGTCGTAAATGTAGAGTAGACGGCCATTTTCCTTTAGTTTACTGTGTAGTTTCCGAGTGGTGGGTTTATTTCTTTTCTCGATAAGACATAATCCTTATGCTTGGTCACTTGGCTCTCAACAACTAGCAAGGAACTCTCTGGTACCCTTTCACTATTGGACATTCTTACCTAAGATGAGGATACGATTTTAGATCACGTGGCACGGCACGCCCCCGTCACCGTGTATAAGTGACGTAGGCTAATACACATCGATAGGTCGTGACTATAACACTAGTTTGACTGATAAGGAAGAACCTTCAGCCTTCAATTAAATCACAAACGCACAGTCACGTTACTTGTTATTATTATTACACATTATTAAACCTAAGACCTATTTGAAGCTGGATTAGGATAACTAAGAAAAAAAAAATTGAATTCTAATTCCAAAAATGTTAAGGTTACTTGCGATTTCAATTTTCGTTAAATCTATATATATAAAAATTAGTGCCACTTTCTTTGTAATTTTATAACTCAAGAACGGACGCACCTATCCAAACGGTCGGTACCCCCTGTCGTTTGTTTAAAATTTTGATAATCCAATTTTTTTTTTTTTATTTCACTTTAGTAGCGAAAAACGTATTTATTGGGCCGTTATATTTTATGAGCTATATTTTATTAGGGAGGTGGGAGTGACGAAATACTAACAAGCCGCAAGGATAGATCGATTAGATTAAGCTACGCTTACCGCGGTTGACTGTGGATGGGTGACAATCTTTACATAACGAGACCCTCTCTGTGTCTCGGACAGCATGTTAAACCAATGGTCCCGGCTGTCATTTGTAGGTGTTTGACAGTCGTCACGGAAGCGTAAGCGGACCCCAGACTCCAGAGCTGGAAAAAGGCTTCGGATGCGACTGAGATTAACGCTGAGATGATGATGCTGATGCTGATGATGACAGTCGTCACGGGTAGTCAAAAGTCCGAAAGGTTGACAACCAGTCTTACCTAGGGGGATACCCAGTAACTGGGTTGCGACGATCCGATAGCCCATCGTTTGATGTAAAATACTGATAATGTCCAGCTGTACCTGGTGAAGACTGAAACCCGACCCCAACATATGTAGTTGGGAAAGGCTAGGCAAAATGAAACGATATTTAACTTGAAATTCATAAAATTAACATTAAACCTCAAGATTTGAGTTGTGACCTACTTTGGTAACGAGGATTAGTATTAAGGTCCGTTTAATAATTATTTTAGTTAGCAAAGCCTGCTTAGCTCTTAATAACTTTCTGTGATATTAGAGTTAGCAAATACAAAATTTTGACAGCCCTTGCGCTAACTCTGGATTAATAATAAACCTGTCATCCACTCAAGTCAGCATCAAATCTAATGGCATATAGAAATTGGTACTTTTAGTAGTAATGATGGTAGTTAGGTAAAGATAGAAATTATCATTATGAGCATACCATTGGTTTTATCACGTTGGAATGTTGAGTTTTAAGAAAATACCTGCTAAACGAATAGCATCTAATATAACATCCAAGAAAAGCTTCTTGAAACGACTTCACCTCTAGGTCAAATCGTTTCAAGAAGCGTTTCTAAGGACTACGAACGTTTTAACCTTTTGAACGCCAATCACTTCTATACAAGTTCGAGATTTTCGTGCCCTCAGCGCCACTACTTGATTAGAAGTAATCACAGTATAAAATAAATTTACGACTTTTACATGACCTTTTATTTTGTTTTTATGGAAAATTGCCCTGTTATCAACCATATTTTTAACTTTTTCACGCATAATAAGTTCTTATTAGTTTTATTTTCAATAGAAACAAAAACGCCAGATAATATTTTAATGCCCCCAGCGCCAATTACTTGATATCAAGTAAGCCAGTGATGGGACACGATGAAGACCTCGCTATATTTCATCTCGTCGAAATGATCATAAATACGATTATTGCAAGAAAATGACGTGAATTAATAAAATATTTTATGAATATTGTAAACTATAAACTAGGTTTTATTCACCTTAATCAAGAATAAATAGGTTTTCTAATCATTGTCGATAGTGAAACACCGTTTGAAAAACCCATCCCTACAAAGTTAGTTATTTGTCACCCGGTGTACGCCACCGACGTGTATAGAAGTAACGCTGTGACGTCATAAGCGGACAGGTTTCAAGGTCATAGTGACTTTGTGCATTTTAGTGTAGTGCAATGTTTACATCTTGTTGTTGTATTCAGTTGACGCACGTGTTTTTTAAAAAAAAATTGTGACGGTGAATATGACGAATTATTGCGAGTTGTTCAAGTCTGAATCTGAATTTTGAAATAGGCCGTCGTCTTGACATTCCGTTAAGTCGTCAACTTCCGTTTCAGGATTTTTTTTCCGTTTTCTATTAGTTTGTACAAACCAGAAAAATAATTGCGAGTATTTTGCGAAACCATTAAAAGTAGGTCTGTAACATCTGTGTAAAACAGTAATTTTAATAAAAAGAAATCGGCCAAGTGCGTGTCGGACTCACGTACAAAGGGTTCCGTACCATTGATTTATGAAATTAAAGGATTAAAGTCATTTGTATGAAAGATTACGCGGTAATAAGCGATTTACGAGGTATTAAAAAAAACTACTTACGAGATTTTCGTTAGTAATTTGTATAGTAATGTATGTACTTGTACATCATATCTTTTTAGAGGTAGGGGGGGGGGGGGGGGTCAACTTTTTTCCACTTTGGAAGCGTTTGTCACGCAAACTATTCGGTTTAGAAAAAAAATATATTTTAGAAACCTCGATATCATTTTTGAAGACCTATCCATACCAGTGGCGAAGAGTCCATACAAGCCGATTCCCACCGGGTTACCTTTCAAAAATCAGTTCCATATTCATACAAAAGTATTTACATTCTATTTCATTAACAAAGTATTATTAATCAAATGCCTGCGCGATTTACAATAGCAATAGTAATTCTTAGCAATACCCTAAGTATCACATTTCATTTTATAGTCGTAAATTAATCAGCGCTTCAATTTTTCGTACATTACATTGAAGGCAACTCGAAGAATTACAGCTTACCTCGGTAAACGTTTTACTATGAGGCGAAAAGAGACAGAGCGTGTCAGACCATCTCTTTCTAATGCTCGCTAACCGTCGGTAAAACTTGATAAATATAGGCTAATGCCAAACGGCTTGCAGTTCTCTCCTCTCCTCTATTAGAAAGAGACAAAGAAACCACGCCACTACGAGAAAGGAAACACGACAAAATTAAAAAGAATTAGCTTTTAAAAAATTTGCTTAATAAAATGAAAAGTAATCCGAATTTTTATAACAACATTTTAGCTCATTTTGTTAAAAAAAAAAACAGACGCATTGCATTAGAATATAAATAACGTTGTGATTGTGTATAATTTGCTTTATTTTTGCTTAATATTTTAGTTGGTTTTGGATCGGTGTTTGTGTGGTTCGGTTTTTAACACTTTATTATTTTTGTAATTTTTTATTTTATTTTTTCTTGACTCTTATTCCCTAACAATAGGTACTTAACTTAGTACTTACTAACAAGCATGCATGTGTGGTATGGAGATGCACGTCGAAAAAGGCTTTTCTCAAAGCCGCTTTTATCATACTTGAAAAACACTGTTATCAAATCATCAGTCCTTTTTTGTATGGTGAAGGTGGGGCTTTTGATATTATTCTTATCTGAAGACCACCTCCAAGATATCCTGCAGTAGGTAAGTGTTTAAGTGTTTATTTTTTTTTTGACCGGCTTCCCTTTATCAAAATTTCACCCTTCGCCACTGATCCATACATACCCCAAACGTACTCGTATGTTTGAAGAAAAAACATTTTTTTTTTGGGTTTCAGTTCTAAGTATGGGGAGCCCCCAATCTTTATTATTATTATTTTTATTTTTGCAATACCTTAATACGGTTCACAGAATACATCTACCTACCAAGTTTTAACAGTACCTATAGATCATATAGTTTCGGAAAAAAATCGCTGTGACATACGGACTGACAGACAGACATGACGAATCTGTAAGGGTTCCGTTTTTTGCCATTTGGCTACGGAACTTTAGAAAATGTAGAAAATCACGAATTTAGCTTCTATTAATTGTATTTGTTGTAACTAAAAGAAATAAATTATGCAGGAATCGGTTGAGTTTATACACGTGTAACTCGACCACAGTGAATATAAAAATAAATACCATAGAAATACATCGACAAGAAATACGTCGACAAGACATCCTTATATCAGAAAGGATTTTGACGTGCCTCGAGCGCCAACTACTTGATATGAAGTAAAAGGATTACATTTGGAGACAAATAGGGATGTGAACTTCTAGAACACACGTCTAATAAATTTACAATTCTTTTCTTTATTATAGGAAATATATCAAAGTTTTTATATTGATTTTTTTATGAAATAAAATAAAATATGAAAATACGGTTACAGTTTTTATTTAGCTTCGTAAATTGGTGAATAAACATTAATTTAAACGTATAATAATATTTGTCGATAGGACATTAATCCCATCCCTACGTTTTACTATAGATACGTTATACATTTGTAGCGTGGCGCTGGAGGACACATCGCGTATTATGTAGATTGACGTTCAAAAGGTTAAAGGACTTCCAAGTCCTCTCGACTTAGCACAATATTGTAAAGAATATCGGTATTATCAAGCAAAACTATTGCAAAATAATAAGGAATCATGGGACAAGGCAGACGGGCATTGCATTTAAAGACAGATCCAAACATAGGATTCGTTTAAATAACCGCATCCAATTAGGCTGCGGTATTAGTAAGTAATAAATAAGTGAGAGAAAATAAGTATGTCACGTAATACCGTATTACATAACATAGTTGTTATTTTCTCTTACTTATGTATGTATCTAAAACATGCTTTCCAGGCACAAGGTTGACTGCCAATTTACAAAATTAGTTCTCTACGAACCGTTATGAGCTAAAGTAAATTTACTGTTTTCAGCGCAATAACAATTTATAGAAGCTAATATCCAGCAATTTCTGCTAGTAATATCCATTAGGACAGAATATGGGCCTCCAAGGACGGTTACAATGAACGTTCCTGTGGGATCCGTAATGGCTACATAACCCGAGTATGACTAAAATAACCTTATGTAATTTTCCAATAGGTTCGAAATACAATATTTACCTTATGTTCACGATATGTATATATTAGGTATTTATATAATAAATAATTTCTTTGTCTTATTCTATGGAACTGCCAGTTGTATTTAATTTATGAAATGAACTTCTTTATCGGCGTTTTGCACTTTTTGGGATGAAACTTGTTAAACTCGCATGTGAAAAATGTTAATCTCACGTCAAGACACGTGACCTGCTCTACAATTCATAAGATGGAGGGAGAGCAGAGTAAGGTATAGAGGGGAAGGAAATATACCCCACTCTTTCTACCGCGCGCCGAAAATGTATGCCTGTAGGCCTAGTATGAGTTTTCATTACGAAATTCGATCGTCGATATCGAACGCGTTTGATCGTCAATTGGCCCGCTTCAAGGTTGTATGAACTCAACTGTTTCTGCAGTCTCGTTTAAGCGGCGGACACTTGCACGAGTGTTTGTACTACAGCCTGCTATGGGCATCGTCTGTATACCTACTAGTAGTTCGTGTAGGTATATAGAGCAATAAAAAAATCATATCAAATTATTCCCTGACCATTCTAAAATATTCAAAAATGCACAACGGTAATGCTTAACTTTTCACTTCACAGAAGTTAGTACTCGGGTAGAAATAGAATAATATATACCTATAATCTTTTGAAAAGTAATAACGTGTAAAAGACAGGTATTATTTGCCCAGTGACACACCTGTCTACCCTGAACTTTTCGAGGCCAGCTTCTATTTGACATTTGACGAAACTTTTCAATCAATAAGGGTCGGAACTCGCAATATTCTTTTTTGTTATATACGTAGATATTTTTAGGTAAGCATCTTAACCATTTTAGCTACAGGAAAACTAAAAAGATTCAATCAAAGACTAGAACTAAGATTAAAAGACCAACTCAGGTTTTGAGATTGCAAGGGTCCCAAGACATTTTTTACGTTGGGAAACCCTCCGTCTGGGGAGAATTACTGTAAATTTTAATAGTTTTGAAACAGTGCTAAGCCGTTGGTTGCTCCATATTATGTTCAAAACTGTGTTTTCTCAACAACGAAATAACGCAATGAATATTTTTGAGCTGTTAAAGAAAAGCCACTGCTACTGGTAGTGTGTTACGCATTTACCTTAGTGGACAGTTTAGAAGTCGAGATTTAATTTACTGTGCAATTGGCTTGTATCCTAAAAAATAATTTAATGTCCGTCAGATAGCTTTATAAAAAATATTGAACACGTATTTTTTATTTTTTCTTTTATTCAAATACTTAGGAAGATATATTGATTTGAAATGTCGGATGACGTCACGCCATGGTGCAAAATATAGAACGGCGTGACGTAATTAGCCCCCACTCTGTAATTTTAATACGCTATATCTCAGTAATTTTTGGTAATTAAGACAAAATAAAAAATACGGGTCTTAATTTTTTTTTATTATCTGTAAGACGGACTAATTATTTTTTTTGATTTTCATACCTTGGATACATCCCTATTCAAGCCGGCTTTTACCCTATTTCCATAGTAATCCAAATAACGGCGTCAATTCCCCTGTTCACACACATAACTAAATTTAAGTCCAGTGCTTATTTATCTTTCTACTTGATTAAGAAAAGGACAGAAGATAAATATATTAGTCTTCTTCTTCATAATCCTATAGAGGTCCACTGTTGAACAAAGGCCTCCCCCAAGGCTTTTATTGCATTGGTGGGGTTTGCCATAATCCCCACGCTTGGCAGGCGGGTTGGGTACCGCAGTAAGTGAGAGTTCCCTTAGTCGCCTCTTACGACACCCCTGGGAGGATATGGGTTGGCCTACTATTCTAAGGCCCAGTGCCACACGGGAAAATATATTTAATATGTTAGTCAATTCTGTTAAATTATTCAGCGCCTGTTCTAAATTGATGTATTTTAGTAACTACGTTTTAAATCACGACAAAATAGTCTATAAAGTATCCTAATTGGATAGGACTAAACTATGTTTAAGCATATAACGCGCTCACGGCACGCGTGTAGTGACACTTGACATAAGTGTCAACCAATGTTTATGTTAATTTAAACTTCTGCAACAAACCTATATTTGACATTTCAATACAAACAAATTTTGTATATTAGTAGATATTTGATATTTGTTTGGCAGCCATATTATGACGTGCCCTATTGTTCTCTCGGCGAGTCTCACGCGTTATGAGGGCGAGCGAGATGGCACTATGATATATTTCACTCGCGCGCCCGCGCCGCCAGTCCGCTGAACAATACGTTCGCTGTCGCATGCTAGCTCCTCCACGTTTAATATTGTGTTTATGTACTTTCGTTGTTTCTAATCTACGCTATAGTCTAATCTCCTTATCACTCCTTCTTCTTCTATGGTACTCTTCTGTGTTGTGTAACCTATCGTGAATGTGACTGTCTGCTGTGAAATAAACTATCTTTTCCGGTGTACCTTCGTGTATTATTTAAAAACATCAACACCTGAAGAACCTACATTGGTGACCCCGTCTTCGAACACTAGGATGGCGCAGAGCAAATCAACATTTGCACAGAATGACGAGGAGCAGAAAATAGCGGAAACATTCCGTGTGGGTGTGAGAATCCCACCGTTCTACCCGGAGAAGCCAGCACTGTGGTTTTCCCAAATGGAAGCGCAGTTTATCCTCTCGAACGTAAAATCGGACGAAACAAAGTTTTATTACGTCATAGGGAACCTAGATCCACAGTACGCGGCGGAGGTCGAAGACATAATAGCCTACCCTCCGGCCACAGAAAAGTATGAAAAACTCAAAGGTGAGCTCATTAAAAGGCTATCGGCGTCACGTGAGAAAAAGGTGAAGCAGCTTCTCATGCATGAGGAATTAGGCGATCGGAAGCCGTCTCAATTTTATCGCCACCTGCTGCACCTAGCTGGTCCAGACGTCCCAGAGGAGTTCCTGCGGACAATATGGACGAGCCGCCTACCTAGCAGCACACAGGCTATAGTAGCATCGCAGAGCAGGACAGACCTTCCCGAGTTAGCCGAGCTGGCTGACAGGATCCACGACGTGGTCGGCTCACAGTTGGCATCAACTTCAGCCATCACGACTGCTACAAGTACCGGTATAACTTCAGAGATAGCTGCCCTTACCCGACAGATGGAAAAGTTAGCAGAGAGGGTAGACAGACTGTCTCGAGGCAGAGAACGGTCCAGGAGTTCTACGCGTCGCCGTTCCAGTTCCAGCAGGTCACACTCCAGCTACCGAAATTTCCCCCAGTGCTGGTACCATCAGAATTTTGGGGAAAGGGCTAAAAAGTGCGTTAAGCCGTGCGACTATCCTACATCGGGAAAAGTGCAGGGCAGTCAGTGATGGCGACTGATGATTGTCCGAGTGCTGGTCGCTTATTTGTTACCGATCAAAGGTCGAAGATGCAGTTTCTGATCGACACCGGAAGCGATCTCTGTGTCTACCCACGATCGGCAATATCAAAACGGTTAGAAAAAAACAATTACCAACTGTGTGCTGCGAATGGGACGACTATATCAACATATGGGTTCATAAATTTAACTCTGAACCTAGGGTTGCGCCGTGACTTTGCTTGGCGATTTATTGTCGCCGATGTTACAAGGGCAATAATAGGCGTAGATTTTTTATCTTATTATAATTTGGTTGTTGATTGCAGGAACCAACGCCTCACCGACAATCATACAACGCTCTCCACCCCGGCGTCACCTGTCCGTCGTTCTGATTACGTTTCCTCGGTGAGGGTAAGTTTGGGTGATTCCGCGTATACACACATACTACGGGAATTTCCCGACATCACTCGCCCACATGGTATACACCGCACTCCCAAACACAATACAGCACACCACATCCGTACTACACCAGGGCCGCCAGTATCCTGTACACCTCGTAGATTGGCTCCGGACAAACTTAAAATTGCTCAGGCCGAATTTGAGGCCATGCTGAAATGCGGAACCTGTCGTCAGTCGGAGTCACCATGGTCGTCACCTCTTCATCTAGCGCCGAAGAAAGATGACGGATGGCGCCCCTGCGGCGATTACAGGATGCTGAATGCACGTACTATCCCAGACCAGTACCCTATCCGACACATCCAAGACTTTGCTCATAGTCTCTCTGGCTGTACAGTTTTCTCTCAGATCGACCTGGTGAAAGCTTACAACCAGATTCCTGTGCATTCAGACGACATCCCGAAGACTGCGATCACAACGCCGTTCGGTCTTTTCGAATTCCCTTACATGACGTTCGGTTTACGTAACGCCGGGCAGACGTTTCAACGGTTCGTAGATGAAATGCTCAGGGGTCTGGACTTCACGTATGCTTACCTGGACGACTTCTTGGTCTACTCGAAAGACCAGAAGACCCACGAGCACCACTTACGTCAGCTTTTTGCGAGACTGAAGGACTACGGTATGGTCATTAATACTTCCAAATGCGTCTTCGGAGTAGCGGAGGTAAACTTCTTGGGCTACCACATCTCAGCCAAAGGCTCTAGGCCATTGCCATCCAAAGTCGAGGCCATAGAGAATTTTCCCGCCCCCAAAACCGTAAGAGAGCTACGGAGATTCCTTGGGATGCTCAATTTTTACCGCAGGTTCATCCCAGGCGCAGCAAACTTCCAGGCTCCCCTTAACGCCCTGCTTATTGGATCGGTTAAGGGTTCACATCCAGTCGACTTCACACACGAAGAGAACGAGGCATTCCAGAACTGCAAAAGGAGCCTATGTCAAGCGGCACTTTTGGCTCATCCTGACTGCAACGCTAAGCTGGCGTTGGTCACGGATGCGTCTGATAAAGCCATGGGCGCGGTCTTGCAACAACTGAACGCGGGAGCATGGGAACCCCTTGCCTTCTTTTCGCGAAGGTTCAGCTCGGCACAGGTGAAATATTCACCCTACGACCGCGAACTGCTCGCCATTTACGAGAGTGTGAAGTATTTTCGACACATGCTGGAGGCTCGTGACTTTGTGATTTACACAGACCACAAGCCTCTCACATTTGCCTTCCACTCTCGTAAAGAAAACTGTTCCCCACGACAATTTCGCCACCTGGACCTCATAGCCCAATTCACGACAGACATCAGGCACATATCCGGGAAGAACAATGTCGTGGCGGATACCCTTTCCCGCGTTGAGGCGATTACCCAGCCAGTAACCGCTGAAAGGATCGCTGCAGCACAACTAGAGGACCAAGAGCTCAAGCAACTCCTAACAGGGGAAAACGCTTTACGCCTGCAGCTAGTCAGCATACCAGCATCGCAGACACAAGTGTACTGCGATGTCAGCACCCCTTCGCCAAGACCTTTTGTCCCCAAAGAATTACGCAGGGCCATTTTTCTCAGCCTGCATTCTTTCAGCCATCCAGGCACCAAGGCGTCAGCAAGATTAGTTGCTGACCGATATGTGTGGCCTGGCGTAAGAAAAGACTGCCGAGAGTGGGTTCGCTCTTGTCTCGCTTGCCAGCGTTCAAAGACCACGCGGCACGTCTTTGCTCCACTAGGAGCCTTCAAACTGCCTAAATCGAGGTTCGCATTCATACATATCGACCTCGTAGGACCTTTGCCCTTATGCCAAGGTTTCCGCTATTGTCTCACAGCCATCGATCGCTTTACGCGATGGCCTGAGGCAATACCGTTAGCAGAAATAACTGCAGAAACAGTGGCAAAGGCTTTACTGAGTGGCTGGATCGCTCGTTTCGGCTGCCCATCGGATATCGTTACCGATAGAGGTAGGCAGTTCGAATCGTCACTTTTCAAATGCCTGTCTGAAATTGCAGGATTCCAACATCGCAGAACAACTGCATATCATCCTGCCTGTAACGGACTGGTGGAAAGATTCCACCGTCAACTCAAGGCCGCGATCATCTGCCATGCAAATGGCAGTTGGGTGGAATCTCTTCCAATAGTCCTGCTAGGCATACGCAGCGCTTATAAAGAGGACGCCCACGCTACTGCAGCCGAACTTGTTTACGGTCAACCAATACGCCTGCCCGGCGAATTTTTCGACCCTCAGGCTGACGAGACCGGCGACATAACCACATACCTGTCAAGACTTCGGAGTATTTTCCGGAATCTGCAACCATCACCAACAAGCAAGCACAAAAGAAGTCCTAAAACATTTATTTACAGGGAATTAGCTTCCTCTACCCACGTTTTCCTTAGAGACTGCACTGCCGGTGGTAGTCTGAAACCGGCATACTCTGGTCCTCATAAGGTCATAGAAAGAGGAGAAAAGGTGTTTAAAATCGTGGTTAATGGTAAACAGGTAACCGTATCGATAGATCGCATCAAACCGGCCTTCACACTGTGTGATCCTGACAGTTTACCACCCTCACCTTATACCAACACTAACATACACCACAACACACCGCAACCACCACTTAACACTAACACTCAACACTATTCACCCAACGCGGATAGCCGAAACTTGCCTTCGTCTGACGATGCCGTCGTTAGAACGACGCGGTCAGGACGTCGCGTTAAATTCCCCGACTATTATCGCCCTTGACGGTCTCTGGAGGGGGGTGATGTAGTGACACTTGACATAAGTGTCAACCAATGTTTATGTTAATTTAAACTTCTGCAACAAACCTATATTTGACATTTCAATACAAACAAATTTTGTATATTAGTAGATATTTGATATTTGTTTGGCAGCCATATTATGACGTGCCCTATTGTTCTCTCGGCGAGTCTCACGCGTTATGAGGGCGAGCGAGATGGCACTATGATATATTTCACTCGCGCGCCCGCGCCGCCAGTCCGCTGAACAATACGTTCGCTGTCGCATGCTAGCTCCTCCACGTTTAATATTGTGTTTATGTACTTTCGTTGTTTCTAATCTACGCTATAGTCTAATCTCCTTATCACTCCTTCTTCTTCTATGGTACTCTTCTGTGTTGTGTAACCTATCGTGAATGTGACTGTCTGCTGTGAAATAAACTATCTTTTCCGGTGTACCTTCGTGTATTATTTAAAAACATCAACACCTGAAGAACCTACACGCGTATAAAAACCGGCGTGTAAAGACCTAGTCGGCGTTTATCACGTAATCTTGGTAATGGGTAACAGATATACTATGTCAGTGTAGGTTGACACTGCTGGCTTGTTACGAGCGTAGTTCAAGGCCTCTTGTCACTCGCTAGAGTTGTGGGTAGTAGAGTAAAATACTTTATACCTACACGGCAACGCCTATCTACGTTGACGATCGACGCTTCTATACTGGGGGAGGTTTTTAATGCTGGGTGTGAAGGGATATTAATGAAACTGCTTGTATAATGTCAGTTGTTTTTCGGTACTGGTTCCCAGTATTGATATCTCACAAAGCCACGCGTGTTTTACTAGTTTTAAGAAATTTTGAGTTTGATGTTGAAAAATAATAAATTATATTGTTGTTTTATGTTTACATTTTTTGTAATGATTGTATTAAGTATATTGAACATGAACGAACGAAATATCAATTTAAAATAATCGCTCATTCGTTACCTACCCGGAGAGCCAATCATCACAAAACATTTATAAACAAATTGATAATTTAATATAAGATAATTAAACATAACACAACATGACTTAAACAAGTTTCGCTTTTTCTTTTTGTCGACAAAATATTCTGATTCAATCGACCAATTCTCCTCTTCCAGTGAAAACTGCCCAAACTTGTTTAATTTGCGCGTCCAAAATATTGTCACCAAATTCGTCTGTCAAAATTAGCCGAAGTTACTAATTCGAGCGTCAATTGACTTTGATACCAGCTTATCGTACCCTTCCATCACCTCTCGACTGGGTTGGATTATCTGATGTTCCTATCTTCGACCAAATCGTAGTAGAATTGGCTCGATAGAAAAGTACTTGATTCAACTAAGTGATATTAGCCTGACTTGTTTTGATTAGACTTAAGTTTTTAGAAGTGCCTCTTCTGCCTAATTAATTTGTCGCCGTATTTGAAATGTAGTACTCTTGAAACTTAGTATGTTACAAGGGCAACTTGAGACCAGAGTTGCGTCTAGTTAACTAAAGAACAGACAAACCATCTGAGTTAGTTTACAGACCAAACATAGCTAATAGCAGTGACTTTAGTTGTCATACTACGCCTTGTTCTCTTCAATTTAGCGTTGTTATTAAAGCATTAAAAGTTGCTAAACGCAGTCACGTGGCTTTTTTGTTTTCCTTTAGTTAACTACTTAAACTGATGGAATATAGGCGCTGCCATAATTTATCCATGCATGAAATATTTCTAATGAGCAATATTTGAAACTGTCAATAGTCATTTTATCTCCTTGATAATATAATAATCTTTTATATGTACTTATTTTATCTCTCTTGTCAGTTTCTGAATAGTTGAGAAAATTGCTCTACATGTGCCTACGAAATTTTGTACCATTTGTATGCATTTGGCTCCTCATTTTATTATCTATTTCAAGATATTGTTTAAAACTGCTCCCTTTATGATCCATAGAACAGTGTTATTCAACCTCCCCACGCTTCTAATTTTAGAAACATTAATTAATGTTCAATTACTGATGTGCCTTCAAAAGGTATTCCCATAACATTTAGTAGAAATCGTAACAAGAACAGCGGAAAGTTATTCGTAAGTTAATAGCAACTTTAACGAATAGTGTAACAATAATATCATGTTGGTTGCTATATATATATACAGCGTATAAATTCTATATTAATTGAACGCATCTGTTCTTGGACAGGTTCAAGGCCTCATAGGTTAGCCTGAGCTATTTTGGTCTAGCACGTGGCTGAGAGGCAGATGTGACGCCAGAGACACGTGACCAGCAAGGCTACATCACTTGCATTGCGCTATTTTTATAGGAACCGTATACGAAAAGTGGTCCCATGATGCCCGTAAAGGAATTTAACTAGAAGTAATACAGCTTTCAAAGAGATAGGACCTTAGTCAAACTCACAGTGCGAGTCACAAATAGGAAAATTTCAAAATAATTTGTTTAGGAGATTATGATTGTTAGCCCAATTCCCTTTTCCTCTAAAGCTTTAGATGTAAAACTTTAGTACAGAAAAATATACATTTTTAATTTTGTAAACAGTTTTGTTTACGGTTCGTGTTTCAAAAACAAAAGAACGAGCAGGCAATTGTTGCAATGCCCAAGTTTTGTCAGCTCAGTTGTTCGTCCAAAGTTGGTCATTTTGATAACAAACAATTTTATTATTTGCCACGGACAGAATTGGGTAGTGGGTCACGTTGTCTGAGGGTAAATAAGGAACATGTTTTTTTTTAAAGTTTCTTTCTTTGAAGATCCTTCATGGCCATTTTGAATTGAGCTAATACGACCTGCGAAAAAATTGGATATAACCTTGGACAATCTCTTCAGATGTTTGTGAGTAAGCGTTCATTTTGATTTGCACAATTTCTTATTTGGGATTGCTTTTGGTTACGGTGCCATTGTAATATTTTCATACTAATCTCACTAAAACAACTTGACAGAAACCGCTGTATTCGAGAAAATAGAATTTACGGATGTTTTCTAATAAAATACTACTCACCTTTTGTATCATGTTATGAGACCTTACATAATTTCTCCATGTTTTTGTAGAAAGGCTCGAGAAGATTTAAAAATAAAATTTCCTCATCGGCATATCATTTTATATAACAGACAAGTCCTTTTCCCTTGTTATATCAACAAAAACGATTTATCGCAATCAAAACACCTTGATACATTACATAATATATCGAAATCTCATTTCTTATGTATATCTTTTACAACAACATCCGCATAATCCTACTATCACATCTCAGTCATCCTCCATAAAAAAGGGAGGATCATCCGACCAGACTGTGATTGTCTGGCGGGCCACTTGCCTGCCGGTTCATGTCACGAACTTGTATGTGTGCTAGTTGCACAGAAAACTCTGATTGCGAGATGCACGATTCGTGTGACGTCAGTATGATGCGTTGTTCTCATGTTGAGTTGTAGGCACCGCCGTCAGAAGATAAATATTTGTATGCATGAATATGAATATTTGCGCTGATCTGGTCGTGCCTTGGATAGCACGTAAAGCTGTTGGTCCCGGTTGTCATACGAACATCTAGTGGCAGTCTTTACGGGTTGTTGGAGCCTTCAAATGTCCAACAAAATTGGTGTAACTGCAATCCAAATTGATATAGCCTTCGGGTTGTGACGGAAACCGATGAAACGGAAAATATTGAAGTTTAGCTAAATTAGCTGTTAGACTGGTAAAGCGGACCCCAGACTCCAAAGCTGAAAAAGCTTCGGATGCGACTGGGACTTATGAAGTATTTTTGGACACCACGTTTTAAATCACGTCTAAACTGTCTATGGAATGTCTTAATTTCTGACACAGAACTAAACTAATACTTTATCTTCTGTCCTTTTCTTAATGAAATAAAAAGTAAAAGATGCACAGAACATGTTTAGTTTGTGAACAAGGGAATCGGCGCCTGTGTGATTGTTTGTTAGTATGTTTGTTACATTTTCACACAAAAATAACTAAACGAATTTGTATTGAAGGAGATGTTTCAGAAATGTATGGAGCCTGGGCCAGGACATTGTACACTTAATGCTAGGTATTATAGTTACGCTATAGTTAAACTGTTTTTATGTTAAATTTCCATATTTTGGCTTAGTTTTTATATAGATTCAATTTAACTCGGCCAAGGAGTGCGGAGGAGACAAGGAGGAGCAATAAGCTAAATAAAATTTTGACAGAGACTTTTGATTGACGTGTTATGTATCTAAGGCTATCGTATCTGTATTATGTATCATATGACTGCGAAAAAAACAAAACATGAATTCCGAACATATAAATAAACACAATCAACTCAAATCAACACTCGCCACGAACATAACGGGAAAATATAACTGTCAAAGTCGTCAATCAAACGTCATAACCACTGCCATGGCTACCTTAAAAAAGGGTTATCTCACTAAAAAACTTTTCAAACAATTAATTACATATACTTGTATTTTTATGAAAATGTATTATTTTTTTCCTTTTTATCTATATAGTGTACATAGTAGTGGCCCAAAATGAAAGATCTCCTTTGATGCATAGACAGTTTATGACCAGGATTAACACAGGATTTTACCTCGATATTACCACGGGATCTAAACTCACTCGGGTGAAACCGCAAGTTGAGCTATCACAAGATAATCTTGTTCAATATCGTGTCCATATCTCAGTCAGGCCTAGGTAAAAAATATTCCAGCCAATAGAAAGGTCTCTACCGACGCTAAAACCAGTAAAGATCAATGCAATAGAAAGTACCCTCTTCTCTGCACCAAGCTACGTCATCTCTCCCCCTCCCCTCATATACAGAATTTATTACATATTATATTTAGAATATAAATGTGAAAAATTAAATAAATTACAATGTCAGCTGCTGTGGGTAACGGTGTCATGGGTGGACCCGAAACTTTGGTCATTTTACATTCTGGTCCTTTAATTAAACTTTGTCATGTGGTCTACCAAAATTATCTGCTTCGTGGAGTGAGGACTGTTAATTATATGAATTGCTTTGACTCCTCACAAATTATGTATTACTTATATTATGAGGTCTTAGAGCAAAGAGGTAACGTATTAAACGATTTTAAGGTGATTATTGTAGGTTGGAACCTCTTTTTTTTTTTTCGGAATTTTGAACGTTGTCATTCCGATCGTTATTCGGGTTCTTTGTCTGACAGATAAACTGGATCTCTCACTGTTCTCCAGGAAATACGGTACCTACATTAAATCCTCTTTTCCATTTTGCGCACACATTGCTACTCACCACTGAACAACCTGTAATTAATTCAATTAATAATGTTCATACACTAACAGTGTCAATACGCTTAGCCTTCATCCAGCATCGACTATAAGCAGGTGGACCTACTCGTAGATAGTTTATTTTCACGGCTCTCAGGTGTTTGCAGGCATTGTTACTTACATGCATCTGCTAAATGATAAGTACAGGTTTTTCCGCAACCAGCATTACTTTCAATTTTTAATTGGTTGGTATCAATTTCTTGACAATATCATGCCTGCCCTTAGCTTAGGTGCTTTCTAATTCTTGAACTTTTTTTTTTCTAATAGATTGGACTAAATAACGTAATTGTAGCGGTGTAGGTGTGGTAATAAAATGCCACAAATAAAACAACGCGATATATTGACGTCACACAAATTCTACATCTCGCAAGCAGAGTTTACCGTGCAATTAGCATACATACAACTTCCCCACATCAACCGTTGGGCAAGTGCCCGCCAGAAATAACTGCCGTCTGGTCGTAGGATCCTCCCTTATCTATAGAGGATGAGTGAACTTTACTCCCTGTTCCTCATGCCTCCACACTAATAAACTATCCTCATAAATAGTCTACACAGTTATGTTTTATCCAGCGCGTGCCAATATACTTTCTTATACAACTCAACTGACATTTCTATTAAGCCAGGGGAAGAACTTCCTTGACCCCTCCCAAAAGTATTCTACAACTTGACTCTTTCTACAAAGAGTATGGCAACAAATTCTAAAAATCAAAGGACTACGCAATCACACAATAATTAGCAGTCTGCTTTATCCATGTCAATCTTTTACTACAAACTGTTCGCGGTCGAGTGGACAACCACAAAGAGTCCAATTATTCAACACGACAATCTGATTATGACACTGGATAGAAATGGTCAGACTAGACTCTTTTAAACTACACTTAAAGCAAAAACTAGGTTACGCAGCTCGCCACGCTTACAATAAAAACTGGGTTGACAGGCGAGACGAGCGAGGACTAGGAGAAAAACTACTTGTGAAGGGAGCCTTGGCATAGAAAGATAGCGGCAAAAAGTAATTAAAACATTCCCTTTATTACATATAGTTTTGATCAACAGATAAATGTTTACTATGTATGATGAATATTTAACTAATTTGTTGGAACGCAATTAAGTGCGGATATCCTCAGTGAGAAATCTGTATACGATACGGCGCTATTCTCAACGGAAAATACCCTGTCAGCTATTTCTATCAATCTTCGGCTAACTTTACCGGAATCTTGTTAAAAAAAACTGACAGTATAAATATGAATATTCATATCTCTACTGTGCTATTGATGTTTTTAACTTGATATCAAAGAGAATTGAGTACATACTACATGACCTTTCGCTCAGATCCTATCTGGAACATGAAATCGAATGTCAACATTTCTCTCCTGATAACACGAAGATAAAAATATATCCGCAATGTTCAATAACATGCAAAGATCGCCTATGTGTAAAGGTGTTATTTTTAATCCAACGTTATCTGAAATTATTATTTTTCCGAATTCAAGGATTGACTGCAATTGAAAGTCAAAACTTCAGACCAGCATGGCGCGCTATTAGCCTTGTATCGATTTTAATTCGTCTAACTCGATACGCTCGTAAAATCAAAACAATGCCGGTCTGCGGCTTAGTCGTATCAATGCGTAACTGCTCCGAAATACTTCGATCAAGCTTGTAATCATCGACCCACGCTTCCAACTAACTACTCACGTGCGGACGTGCTATCGAACTATCAGCACTCGTGACGTGAACTTTTTGACATTAAAACGATGAACTGCAAGTGTGGGATTCGGTATTGATATACGACTTGAATTAATGTCGTTGACAGGCGAGTGGGTTTGGCAGAAGGTCGTGGAGTAAAAACTAAGTTGAGTATAATTGAATGACTTGACGAACTTTAATTCCAGATGTTTACAAACAAGTCACCTAAAGCGTTTGTTTATCCACTTGTTCCAGTGCACCAACTACCATTGCAAAGACAGGTTAACGAAATAGAACAAAAATGTAATTTACTTTCAAACTATTCCAAGCGTGAAAAAATGGCTACCTCTGAAAAAGGACGCAATGCTTGTTAAAAATATTATCGCCGAGTTTTTGTGAGACCAAACGGAGACCAATAAAATAGAAAGCCTTACTTTAGCGCAAGGCTGCAAACCTTCGAGGATTTAGTGCTTGTTCACGTAGAAACGCGCGGGCGCGGGCGCGGGTTCGGGCGCGGAGACGTTGCGAGTTCGTGTTCACGTTAGCCGCCAGGCGTTTGCGCGATTTCATAAGTTCAAACTGGTTGATCTTACCTGACGTCGCGGGGTAATCGCGCGCTCTGCCGCTAGTTTAACGTGAACACGCACAAACATTTCTCGCGTTTGTAATTGTAGCGAGCGCGCCGCGCGCGCCGGTCGCCTGCTAGCCCGCTACTTACATCGCACGTGCGTTTCATACGTGAACACTTTGATATTTCGTCATTTGTTTGATATTTCGTGACCGAGCCCGCCACCGCGCCCGCGAGTCTACGTGAACGAGCACTTAATGAGAAATATTATAATATCGATCACCTTTCAATTTCGACCCCTCTTATTAATCTCCAAGGCTCTCCCTAGAGAAATATGTATTCAGGCTCTGATTGGATCTTCAAGATATCGAATCTTCAAATTAAACTTGATACTCCAGACCCGAATTTAGTCATAAAGTTATTAAATTCGCAAAATGGTAGAACTATGATGGAAAAAGTTAGATCTAAACATTCTTAAAAATATGGTTTAAAAACCTAACAACCTTCAAGCGATCTAATATCGACTACCCCTGACAACAGTCTCAAATTGAGATTGATGCCGGTAAAATTTTGCTATGGAAAGGGTATTTAATGAAAAGGTTTACACTTAATATATTTTTACACACTTAATCACAACTTCACAATGACACACTTAATATATTTATGGGGCAATTCTTGTAATTTAAAGCTCAGTCCCCAACAAGGTGGACCGATAACCTGGTGAAGGTCGCGGGAAACCGATGTATGCGGACAGCACAATACCGGTCATCGTGGAAAGCCTTGGGGGAGGCCTTTGTTCAGCAGTGGACCTCTATAGCCTGAAGAAGAAGAAAGCTGAGTCTGATCTCAATCTCAACCTGTCAGTTTTAAATGTTAGTAAACGAACCCACGATACAGGAATAATTACTAGTGTGGGGCAACACAATTAGTATTAGTTACTGGATTTGGTCTTCTGTTTGCAGCGGGGAATGTATCCCATTGTTATAACAAATTTAGAAATTATAACAAGATCCTACAGGCGGGGCCTAATTTGCAGAATTTACTACCAGAATAGAACTGAGAAACAAAACCTGTAAAAAAGATCTTGTTTGCTTTAAAAACTTAATTGATTTGATTTTTATATAGGCGTGTTAGATTAATTAAAGCCCCTTGTAATAACCGGAATCTCGCATCTGGAACGGAATTGCATGTATGGGACTATCTAACTCTCCAGTTGAAACACTTCTCGATTCCGTTTTCAAATTGTTAATACAATTTTATTTCAACCTTTATCTTCTGTCGCCAACTTTCACAAAAAAGTTTTTACTTTATTATCATTTGCTTCCTCGCATCCTAGGTTCATATTCGCATAGGCTTGAATGGAGTAGGTACACAATATTGTTGAGCGTAACATCGTGTAGACACTTGGGCCTCGAGAGGCCGCCATTGTTTTACGAGGTCGATATCGTTAACAGGAGAAATATTTACACACCCGCTCTAGAATTCACAGAGATATACCTCCGTACATCCTTTGCTATGATTTCTATTCTGTTTCTTTGTCCATACTCTATTTTTGGACCTTTTTTTATAGGTAAAAATAAATTGACAAAGACTTTTTTTTGAATTGAAACAAAAACATGCTGAATATTGAGATCATTAAAATGTGTGTGTGTATGTGTAGATTTTGACTTGAAAGTTAGCATAAGACAGGAGGCATTTTTTGAACATCGTCATACTGATAAAGTAGATAAGCAACTAATTTAGCATGATTCTTATCAATCAAGGTTAAAAACATAAACTACCAAGATTATAAATATGTAATACTTACTTGTGATATATTTATGACGTGGTGCCAATGTTCTCGAGTGTAAAAAGTTTTATAAAGATGTGCATCATTAATACAAAATGCTGCATCTGTTACTGCGTAAATTATGAGGAAATATCCGAAAATATTTTATCCTGACGTATGTAGCATCACTAAGGCATCCGTCTAAAATCTTAACAAAAATGCACAAAATAAATTCAAAATTAACAACCTTGATACTTATTCCGATGGTTAACTAAACTGAAAATACGCTGAGAATTTATATCATTGTAACAACACTAGAAATACGTGTTCTGTCACACAAATAGGAGACAAAATTAGGTTAAATCTGTTAAATATAATAAAATAGACACATGTAGACGTACGAAATTTCCCTTGGACAAAATGTTAACCTTCCACAAAACAAAACAAACAGCGACCGTACTGCATAAATAATGAAGTTTTACAGTAAACCTGTCTAATAATAACCACACATGTGGTTTTGGCGGCAAAATTAAGCCGAGTGTCACGCTCATTTTTATTGGACTTTTTAAATTATTTGTGTTTACTAAATAAGTGCGTGATTTATGTAGTAAAAAGTGCATTCAGTAAATACTTCATAAAGAAACTTGAGATATCGCAGCATAGTGGCCTCAAACCGCCCTCGTAGACGGTTTACGTGGCTGTCTTTTTCCACATGAATAATTCATTACGTGACATTGGCGGAATGCACAAACCTGCGAAACCAAAAAAGGAAAGAAGAAAGAAAGAAAGAATAACCACACAAAGAAATATGAAATGAACTGCAAATGTTAAACAAATGGATGAGCACGGAAATACTTTCATAATGTGTGATGATTTAAATACTTGTTTGAAGAAAATATAAAGCTACCTTTTAGGCAAGTGGTATGTGTCCTCTAAGAAGTTTCCATCCTATTTCTTCCCTTGAGTGAAGTTAAGTAAAAAGTCTTCGAGGTAAACGGGATATAAATAGAATGTTTACAATGCCACTAAATGTTGATATCGGTTGAGTAAATATAACTACTACTACTAAGATCAAATCCGTTGGGATTATTCAGAAACACCCTGTTATAAAGATAGTTGTAAACCATCAATTTAACTTTGCCTCTCATAGTAAGTGTCAGTACATCCAGAAATTACATAATGAAACAAATGCTAAAAAGTAAACGTAACATCTTAAACATGCATCCACAGTTCCAAACCCAGTTCTAATTGACACAGAGTCTAGACGCTAGAAGAAGAACGTCTTCGTACGTTGTTCAGTATCTAGGTCACGTGTCTTGAAAACGAGCCGGCTACTGCAACACGTCGGAAGGGACGGAGTGGAAACACCCACTTCTCACGAAAAGGTTCCATAAAATTGAACCTACAGAAGTCGAACTCCACAAGGAAGTTAACAACTACGCTAAAAAAGACTTTCTTTTTTTGGGAGAACATAAATATGACACTGATTTCGTATCATACGGCGTAGTAGGTACAGATTGGCATTATGTAGACATATACGGCTAACTACTGATATACACGTCGCCACTGTACACAATGTATTATAATTACAGTTCCACTCACACGTATCAAACCTGCTACTTACTCGTATAATATGTATTAAGCATCCTATATACGCATTAGGCCTTCTGTTGCTGCTTTATTTTGTGGCTATGGGATGTACACGAAATATTTACATAGATGCACCATAACAGTTATGTAATACTTAACCTCGTAATATTCGCAACGAAAAATCTGACGTAGACGTATATATGAAATTTGCGCCGAAATATAACTAAATATCTCATAATTCTTGCTCCGATTCTATGATTGAGGGCGGAGATAATATTGACTCTAGTTGATTGATGTTGACGTGAATTTAGCTTAATTTTGTTTTGTTTATTTATCGTAGCGTTGTGAAATGTGAAGACAATAGAAACGCGTTTTAAATAACTGAAGCAAGTGCTGTCGAGAATATCAGAGATCTTGCTAAATATAGGTAAAGAAATCTCGCCAAAATTCTGTCCGAAACTAAAAAAAAAAAAAATACTGATAAAAATTAAACTTCATCTAGTAAAATTTATATGAGAACAAAAAGTTTATTTGAACCCAGCAGCAAGAGACTCGAAAACAGAATTAACGAATTACATTAATTAAAAACGTAAACTTCAACGAAAGACCTAAAGTAGGGGATCAATATTACTTGAAAGCCTTTTTATTGCAAAGGTGTCCCTGAAACAGTGACGTGAAAGGATGTTTGTTTAAGCCACCGAGCTATTTTTACTTGGCTGGAACACTAATTGAGCCAAGTCTCTGCTTTACATCATTAAACGTGATACATATGTAGATAAGCGTGTCGTATTTATTTCACAACTTGTTTTTATATACGAGGTCTTGATATAATTTCTTTTGGAGATAATAATGATGAACTCTCTTGGGCTCCCTTTGGGGAAATATGTGAAATTAATTATTCCAAGATTAGAAAAACGGACAACATCATAAAATAATGTCAAAATGTTATGTTGTAATTGAATTATTAGTCATGTCCAGTGAAAAGAGAAAATAAGCCAACCATTGTCTTGCCATTTGTAGTTGTTTGCTTTGTTGTCTTCAAACCCAAGCACGTCAGCACGAGAAGAATCACTGCCGTGTCTACATTGATTTGTTCTTTCGATATAAAACCACTAAAGAAGATACATATTATTCTCGGTGACAGTTAACGTCCGTAGCGACAAATCATAAAGAAAATTATTTTTCTTTATTATACTAGCCAAGATTGATACTCAGTCAGGAAAAATCTCATTATACTCGTATCTAACATAAGTAATTAATTACTAACATAGCCTTCTATTAAGACATGGGAAAACAAACGTTACTCATGTTTGTGTACCAGTCAGCAACAAACACTGGAAGGAAATGGCTTTTCTCTTCGTTCTAGAAACGCTGTTATGTGATAAATATAGACATTGTTATTATAGTAATGGCGGTGTCGTATCCTTCCCTGTTTAATGTTTATGTTATCTTGTTTGGAACAATAGACTCACTTTCTGATGTTTATAGGCCTTGGTTTTCTTGCTGTCTTTACTAAATCAGTGTAACCTTTAAAAAGATGCATTTTGTCGATTGCGGTTTGTTGAGTCTATCATCAAAGGAAAGTTCGGATCTTGAATAAAATGCGTTCTCAATCAAGCCTCATTTTAACTCATCAAATCCATTAAATAACATAGCTTAAACTCTAGATTTAGAAGCTACCGTACGCTGATTTTGTGCTTCACTATACAATATTTCTTCGAATCGTGCTGAATCCACAGTTTTGATCTAACATCTCAATAAATCTAAGCAAGTATTACACAGCGTTCAAAACCAGAACATTCACGTGCAAACTTCTTAAAAATCATATGATTCATCTCTCGCTGTCCATAAATCATACAACTTAAGGGTTGATTTAAAAATTTCCTTTGAATAAAAACTGGAGAAGAAATAGCTTTTTCGTTTCGTTGATTTTATAGGATTTTGATCGTTCATTTGTCACGTATCGATCAGCACGTCTGCTTAAAATTCTTACGTTGATGTCGATTCAACCAATGGTGAGGCGTTTTGTGTTTATCATGGATCGGATCTTTTCTCCTTTTAATGAGCTGTAAACAGACGAATTGAGATCTATTACACGACATCTCAGAAGTAATGTGATTGTACTGGATGATTTCATCAATAGCTATGCTATATATAGATTCCAGATGTGTAAAGGTAAAATTCAGAACTAATTTTAGATTCTCTGTGCCTACAGTTCGTTCAACAGTTCCAAACAAATGATCAAATGTTTAAACCGACTACCGTATAATTTCGAACTCTGAAGGCTATTAACTCAATAATTAAATATTATTACTTCATCATGTTTTTCTTTAAACTTCTTTTTCTTTGTTAAATTCTATAGTTCACTAAACCTTGTGACCAAATTAGTGTTTTCGCATGCTCTACATAATTTGTATAGTTAGTGTTGCATGAGCCTTGTTCTTTACTAAACAAAATGTGTGCTTTGTAAAAAGGTCGTCCTCATTAATTTGGTAGCTGTGCCGCCTTAAAGGCCCTAATTCACACACAATAGGGACGTATCCAAAGGTATGAAAATAAAAATAAAAAAAAATTAGTCCGTCTTATAGACAATAAAAAAAAAATAAGACCCTTATTTTTAATTTTGTCGAAATTACCAAAAACTACTGAGATATAGCGTATTAAAGTTACGGAGTAGGAGATAATCACGCGGCATTTCAATTTAATATATCTTCCTTCCTTTCCTTATTTGAACGAAAGAAAAAATAAAATATACGTGTTCAATATTTTTTATACATCTATCTGATGGACATTATATTATTTTTTACGATACAACCCAATTATTCCTTACTTCGAAACCACGTCAATTTCTTAGCTAATTACGCAAACTACGTGTTCATTTCGCGCGGTTTCATTCATAGCGTTATAGAGTATCGACATCCTGATTGACCATGATTATTGTCCTAATCGGAATTCATCATACAAAAAATAAATTTTAATGCATCTGTCTTTATTTTTCATTAAGAAAAAGACGAAAGTAAATAGTTTAGTCCGCGCATGACGTAAATTGATGTATTTTTCGTCACCATGTTTTTAATTGTGTCTAAACTGTTTATGGAGTATTTTAATTGGACAGCACTAAACTAATGTTTTATTTTAATTTTACAATTAACTTAAATTTTAATTGGGGGGAGGGGGTTTGCCATAATCCTCACGCTTGGCAGAGGCGGATTGGAGATCGTAGTAATTTGATATTCCACAGGAGAGGCACTGCTGCCCGCTTCCCTGATGAGTTCCCTTAATCGCCTCTTACGAAACCCACGGGAGGATAGGTTTGGTACTATTCTAAGCACAGTACCACACGATGGTGAAGGTAGCGTGAAGCCGATGGATGCGGGCAGCACAAGACCGGTCATTGTGGAAAGCCTTGGAGGCCTTGGAGCAGTGGACCTCTATAGGCTGAAGAAGAACAAGAACTTAGATTTGGTTTAGTTTGTGTACATGGGAATTAGCGCAGTTGTAAAGTTATAAGCTACTAGCTTTTCGCCCGCGGCTTCGTCCGCGTGCAAATCGGTAATATAGCGCTTTTAAGATTTCTCATTTTCGGGTATTAATAATTATCGTATCATTTAGCTTCTGAGTTTAGATGTGGATATTCGTTCGCAATATACAGTATGTTAAGAAAACCCTGTCCGACCCATAAGGATAATAAAGGTTAGGTAAACACATGACCAAATATAATATAAAATTTTACGTAATCATCATAGTACCAATACAAATTAATTTTGAAATAATTTTTTTTCCCGCGAATTAATGCCAACTTCCCCGAAATTTGGTACTTTTTAAAAAAGTGACAACACCGGTATTATGAGCGAATAGCGATGCGACTACGTGCCGCGTGCCCTGCCGCCCGCAACCCGCGGAAGGGTGGTTAATGCAGATTTATTAAGTTACCTCTTTTTGCGAAATAATATTTATTTTTTTGGGGGATTTTTTTTTTAAGTTTAACCCGGTTTTGTATCCATTAGTAGAATCAGTTATCGATACCTAACAACACCTTCATGGGTCGGACGGGGTTTTCTTAACATACTGTATTACTATTTTTAAAACGACACAACGCCATCTATCACCGAACTGGTATGACGCTAACAATATTTTTGTTTTCCCTCCGGAATATCATTTTTTTCCGGGATTAAAAGTACCCTATTATTTAATCCGGACTTCTAACTTTACGTCTGCCAAATTTGAAAGCAATCGGTTCAGAAGTTACGACGTGAAAGCAGAACAAACTAACAAACAAACTCACTTTCCGATTTAAATATTAGTAAGGATAAGGATTCCGTACTTAGTACGTCAATCGATTTTAGTGCTCATAAAAACTTGGCATGAAATCGTATTGCCCTTTGATAGTATACGTTTGGGTGCCGTAAACTAAGTTTATCTTTTATGTTGCTGCCCTTTTCCGGTGTCTTCAACTTTAACCTAATCCAAACTAGGAGGTTCACTCATATTCAGCATCCGATCAATTAAATTAAAGCAAATATTCATAAAGTATCCAAGTAAACATTTCTGATAACAACAGCTCATATCGACTCCGTAATTTCAGGAACTACCATTTATTACTAAATTTTAAACTCAAATATCAAATCCTATTCCACTAACGAATTTCCAGGAATATTAACAATATTGTACAGGCGACAGCAGATGAAGTTACCCTAAACTGTCAAATATACCCAATCAATCTTGAGCATTGATGCTTAAGCAATAAAGTTGAAAATCTAATAAAGATATATGACAGATTGTAGTAGCTTAACGTGCTATCGTCTGTACAATCATCGTCACATCCATACCGTTATTTATAAATCTTAAAAGATTTAATATTTGCGGCGATCCCCTTGTTTGCAAACTAAATTTAAGTCCAGTGCATCTTATCGAAGAATTTTTTGATGAGATAAATTTTGTCGTTCAAAAAGTGCTGACTGTCAGCACGACTTGTGAATATATGACTTATGATTTCATTTCAGAAAAGGACAGAAGATATCAGTTTAGCCCTGAATAAACTAATATTTATCTTCTGTTTTTTTTGTAGCTACTGTACATTAATTTAGTTTAGTTTGTGAACAGAGGAATCGGGGCCATTGTTGTATAAATTTATTTATCGTTGTTTTCTTAATTTACCCACAACCAATATTGTTTGTGTTATGAACTGGAAATTCTATTCAACTTGACGAAATTCTGTCAGTAGCTGTGTTGATTCCCCGCATTGTATTGACAATTTCCTCATACCTTCCTGTCGGGGTTGGTGGGTAAACATTCATTTCCTGGTTCCCTATGGATGTCAGGGTCACTAGGCGCGGTGCCCTTGGGCGACATTTGAACATTGGGTATTTGTGGGTTCATTACTCATAACCCCAAAGACTTCGGCCATTTTTGTCAGTGTTCAGGTACAAATACGTCGCAATGCGGTGCGAGTTGTGACTTATGTATCTCTACTTTTACCTTACTATTGTTTTTCTATTGAAACTGGTTCGTTTTGTTGCTTGTATTCTGCTGTTCTAGCTAGAAAATATTTCAAATCGTCTGGATGGCTGTAATTTAGTATGATTGCTACAAGTTTTTGAGGTTTGACAACTTTATTCAAATATGGGCTATATTGCTGTTGATACCCCTTGTTGATATAATACCTACATTGAGTTTGGTTGCTTACTAACAGTAAGCCATCGAGTCCAATGATCGGCCGTATTCTAACTTTAGACATAAATATATACAGTATAAAATAACATTAACAAAAACTTGAGATTTCACCAAACAAAATACACGAGGCAACAAACAAACGACAGTTGTTACGCTGCTATCTCTCGAGGCCATTGTCTAAAAGTACTGACGGAATGGGGAGGGCATGCCTCAAACCATGTGGCATGGGGTCTCACTTCCTCCCCCACATGTGGTTACTGAGCCGGAAAGAAACTGAAAACTTTGTCTTCAAGCAAAGTACGCTACTTTTGGGTTAAGTCCATCGAGCGTCTATGGTACAAATTGACATTGAACGCTTCCTTTATTTCGTAGCGGTAGTAGCTGTTTTCATTATTCAAAAGCGTTACTACTGAGCAGCTGTGGATGACTGTATATTGTTTGGTTACGTCATTTGATTGATTGATCTTTATGATCTTGCGACTTCTTTATTGTGCTGTAAAACATATTAGGTACAGTCATCTTTAATTGTTGTACGGGCTCTGGTACCTCTAGGTTACTGATACCTGATATTATCTTCGAAAGCGTCTTATAATATCACTGATGAGTTTCATGATATCATTTTAATTAATTTATCGCTCCAAATATTCTAAAAGACATCTTATCTGCCTGGATGTTTTGGAAACCGTTCCAAGTACCAACTGACAAAATCAACTCTAAAAGTTTTCAGTCCAAACGCGGGACAGGGAAGTACCTATGTAATTTTATAACTTAACGCCCTGACGTCATTGGTTGCGAAGTTCGGTTCGAAGTAATTGATTGACAGCCAATTAGCTACATAATGTTCTCCAGTTCATCGACTCGATGATACCAGGAATTGAAAATTAAGCGTTCAAACACAACGTTATGTCGAGAGTTATAAAGTCGAAAGTTCGTCTGCTGTTAATTTGTTAGAAGTTCCTGTCGATATTTCCAATATTGTTGCTAAAGTTGTTCTGATACACAATACGGCACCTTTCTCTCGTAGTCATGGAAATATTCAGGAACGATCAATATTTTAGTCTTTGAAACCAACTAAACAGAGGAAACTTTTAACCAAAACTGTTGCAAACACTTGCATAAATAAAACACTCCCTTTGGAAGTACTAAACCCCTCCACAACACTTTCTTGTTACTCTCTCTGACGTCACCGTCCACGGCTCACAAGTCGAGAATGTCAAATTTGAAGCGATGAATGATACATGGCCCCTGTGGCTTGCTCGATTTTGCAATAAATTAATGATCATGGAAATATTCCTGAGGGATTTCACATTTTTATTAAAGGTAAAAACACCATTAAAAATATGTATTATTATTCTACGTATAATTAAACCGAGGTACACATTTATTGATAAGCAGACCTACTCAAATCTTTGTGATTCATTCATTAAAAGATTCTTTCCGACAGCAATCCACACAATCTGAACTATAACTATCAAATTAGGTTCACGGCTCCAAGGACCAAATTAGGTTTGACATTAAACTTCCCTAATTAGGTCGTGAGCCATAGCAAACATCCTCGTAATAAATAAATAGTTACTGCTGCTAACCTTTACTGCGTTAGTTTGGCTTATTCTCGCGAAATAAGCGTGGGAATATGAAAGCGGAGTTGAAAACGTAGGGCGGTGGCTTTGGGCCTTTTGTTCTGTGCGTCTGTACAGATTCATCAAAGGAGCTTGTTTGGAATGTGAATACTAAAATTAGCCTACATTGTATGTACTGAAGTCATGAGCACTAGGCATAGCACGAATATAGACGAGCTAGGTATGTTCACACTTTGAAAACTTTCAGTAGATGCTTGCGTGAACAATCTATAACTTATCGGTTCGAAAATACAGTGTTCGTGTAGCAACATAAATTTTCATTAAAAAAGGAATAAATCGCTTGTGAATAAAACCTGTACCTATAAATACATATACTCGAGCCTGTACATAATGTTTACGGATGTGGTTACTTTACATTGATTACCTACCGATAAAGTAAGCGGATCATTGATTACTATATGTATGAAGTTAAGATCGCCATTGATTTTCATGAAATATTTGTCAATGCGATTAGTGAACTATGCGGTTTGATTTGATGATTTTAATGATTTATAATTCAGTTATCTTAATTGTTACTGTCGCCACCCATATTGTAATCAACCTGACGTCAACCTGAAAACTAGAGGAGAATATTGGAATTTAGCGTTAGATTTTTTGAAAGTCCGCTTTTTAAATTATCGGTTCCCTTCCCATCTACAGGCTGTGGTTACTTAAATGCCAAATATCGGACTAATCATTAATCCATTTGTTCCATTAAAAATAAAACTAAACCAATGACACGTTCGAGTTATCGTAAATCTACGCTAGAATCATGCCTGCAACGCATTCGATCGTATTCGCGTGTACAAACACGTGGTCCATTATTCATTCGTACCGGTGCCTACGCATTAGCATACACTCCCTTCTCAATTGAAAAGCATCCACTGAAGTTCAATTTAAATTACTATTGATAAGGACGGGATGTTTGCAAGGACTAAAAATAATATGGAAATGGCTTAATCAGCCATTGATGAATTAATTTAAGCAGATACATTACTGGGTATTTAATTACTGTTAATTTCATTCATAGAAAGAGCAGGTTAAAATCTATTCTATAACCTTAAATGAAGATGAACCATTTCTCAACGTTAATACAAAACATTAACTTTACAGAAGATAAATTCCAAGGACAACTTTGTCGTTGCTAATTGTTTCTAAAGAGTTATTAATAACACAGAACGACTGTTTAAAAATGATCCCATTTAGTCGTACGCTGTAAATATAGCAATTAGTTACGAGCGAAAAACGTGAAGTATGTTCATAGTTCAGTACTTCGCACGTGTTTTGCTCGCACGTTATATACAAAACAGATGATTCATCTATGATATAATAATAATTTAAAGGTCAGACTGCCTTGTCTCTGGTCTCCTTTGCCTCTCCAAACGGTCACTCCACGTAAACTTAAGCTTCTTGTTAATGTTCTACTTAAGTGCTGTCTACTGTTATAGCGCCCTTAGTACCATGCGAAGGTTGAGTGGTTTCCACTTAAATTAACAAAATGATTGCAACACCATATTCAAGAGAAAGCATTGTGTAAGATTGTAATTCTGCAGATGAGTACCTCGTTAAAATAAATGCTAACTGCGACAAATTTTATGATTAGGCAATCCAGATTTTGTGACATGCTCCGTTGAAGAAGCAAAGCGAACGATTATCTACGGAGATGATAACTAATAAAGACATGGACGAAAGTTATGTGGCGCCAACTTCAAAAAATAATAATAATGAGCAAGCGTGGTGATTATGCTCAATCCTTCTTCCGCACTGCTGGCACAGGTCTCTTATGAGAGACCTGTGCCAGCAGTGGGGCGATAAACGGTTGATGATGATATAAGTTTTGAAGGGAGACCATTTATAAAAGTTCTTACCTATGGTTTATTTCTAGATAATATCCATCTAGTTTAGGTAGATTAGTTAATATTCACAACTAAAAGGTAGGAATTAATTTCGCCCTATAACTTTTCAAAACTCTCCGATTATAATTTGCAGATAGTTTTCGGCGAAAACAAGGATTATCTTTGAAAAATACTAATCCAGCCAGACCATCGTAATCTTGACAGTAACCCGTTGTTAATAATTTATTTATTTATATGAATATTATATATAAAATTGCTTTTGACACGTAAACACATTTTTATCAAATTAATTTCGCATGTGGTGCGATAGAAGAGATTTGGCACGTATCCAGATAAATGCGATAGCGTACTTGAATCTTATACAGGCAGTTTTTTTGCGTTACGTAGTTTTACGATAAAATGCTTTCAAAACAACACGCGTGCTGCATCGAGAAACTTCTAAGGCTTGAAGTATTCGTCAAATTTTTCATAAAGCATATGTATTCTGAAGTCTTTATTAACCCGTTCAATTTTCGGCACAATATTCTAACCTCAATGCCATGCAAATTTAGGAGATACTAAATGATCTTTTGCGTACAGTACCATGAGTACCTGTATCCACATGCTAATTCGCTCTTGCCACGATTTCATACTCAAACATTGTAATTTTCCATAACATTCAAATGAATAATCCTAAAATTCCAGCCTACGACCTTGCATAACTTTGTTAAACCTATTGATCTTTCAAAAATGCTTCATTCCCCACTTTCTTATCTCCCCCCGAGAAACTTATAAAAAGAAATACACCTCTTTAACTTCGAATATTTACTTGAAAATGCAAGTAAATATTCGAGGTCATCAATTTTGTGAGACGATTAATTTTGACCATGTGGTTCACGATAATACTGCATTATTCCTCGAGAGCTAAAGCTAAATACCTACCCTAAAATGATAGTTTAGGATAGCCTACAGACCACTGTAGGCTTTAGTCTTTCTTCGTTCTCTACATTTTGAGGTCTGAAAAATGTTTCCTTTATAGAGAGTACCAACTCTCTATAAAGGAAACATTTTTCAGACCTCAAAATGTAGGCGTATCTCCCTGATCATCAGTAATTTATTTAAACAGCAACCTCACTTGGTGGTCTAAATAGTTTCTATGTTCCCAAGGCTCAACTTAATTAATTTAGCACTTCTGGAGGAATATGCCTAACTTCTGCATAAGTTTTATGAATGTCGTTCATGTTTATGATCATGTAGGTGCGCTTTTATACAGCATATTTCTTGAATGCGGGATGCCTTTATTTAAAACACGACTTACGCTTTTGATTGTAATTCCTGGGAAATTTTGAAATTGTAATGGTGTCTATACAATGCCACAAGAGAAAATCCGTTATAATGCACATGTCGTACTGTTTATATGTGCATGCAAATCCTGCATCTGGCAGTTTACCGCGCGACTAGCACACACAAATTCTCGACATCAACCGTCGGGCAGTTTCTCTCCAGACTCAACACCCGTCTGATCGTAGAATCCTTCCTTTTCTATGCAGGATGAGTGAACTTAACATCCTGTTCCTCATACCTCTATAGAAGTAAACATACTATCATTCTTGTAATCCCTGAAGGATGAGACTAAAGTGTATCTGTTGTACCTATCTACAACCTACATACATAATTCACACCAATAGGGATATTTCCTGGGTAAAAAAAATTGAATCTATTTAATCCGTCATTCAAATTATAGAAAAATATTGGATACGTATATTTTGTTTTATCAAATCAATAAAAAATGACAAATATAAAAGGCGGACTTAATGCCTTAGGCATTCTCAATCAGTCAACCACAGGTGGTGAAGAGATTAAATGGCAGGTGCTTTAGTTGAAAAAAATATAAAGAAAAAAAAAGCTCTTAACACTATTTAAATAAATACTTAATTAAGCTATATACACATACCATACATTTTGTTTCCACAAACTGTCTCGCCGCGTGAAGTTTTTGCGCTGCATATTGAATGAGTAATTTTTACAGGAACTCTACCGATGCCAAAAAAAATAGAATAAAATACACAAAACGCTAAGAATATTCAAATAATCAATTGAAGAGCACATATACTCAAATCCTGATAAATACTCATCCCCATCCAAAAACAACCTCAACTCGACAGTACCGTCTGCTGCCAGACAGTCCATGAGCCACCGTCATAAGCAACCCTCTCTTCAAAGCAGCATTGTGCGAATCGCTCTCCCTTACGTCGGTAGATCTTCCTCCTTCCATCATTGCTATGTAACACAATTTTATACTCATCAGAAAGAGTACACGGCTCCAATCTTGCTGTGTCCAATTGAAATGAGTGCGTGCGAAATGAATGCGCGCTGTTCGGTGGGCTCGCGTTAGTTTGGGTCCATTAGCTGGCTTGTGTGGTACCATATCACGTTCTTTTAACCTTCTCCGAACAGTTCGAGCGCTCACAGATACTCCGTGGAAGTCGCGAAGTTGGTTTTGTATCTCAATGGAGGTAAGGTGACGATTTCTCAAGCTGGTCGTCACGATGAATCGATCATGCCTTTCAGTTGTGACCCGAGATCATGGCCTTCATTGGCGACGAACAAAGCCGCCAGTCTCTAGGTATCTCCGATCCGGTAAGTTGAGCTTAAGTCGATCTGCGGTCCGAAATGTTCGCTCACATTTCTTTGGCTGTGTCCGGCCTGAATAAGTGCCACAGCTTGGGCGGCGACTTCAGGTGAAGTATCCATAGATTATTGATAGAACCTCACCTTAATGTTAAGAATAAGTAATGTTTGTTGCAAAACCAAAGATATTAATCACTTTTTCAAGAATTAAATCCAAGTAAACCAATAAAATCAAGTTTTCTTAATATTCGATTGTTTGATATCAACAAACAGGCTCCAAATTGTCTTTTGTTTCTTTAAATTCTGTGTTCGAAATTCAAAAAAAGACTATTGAATGAAATTGTGAATGTGCCAGGTTCAAAACTGCATAAAAACTTTTTGCTCGACCTAATATAAAATTTTAGCTAGGACCAAACGAAATTGAAAATGCAAGGTGGGCCAATAGATGTGTCCAGAAGTGTATTTCGAAAAGGTGTGCCAAAATATTTCAAATTTTTTTCTCTAGCAATTGTGTTGCTTTAATAAACTATTAATATTTGTGTACAGACGCCAGCAAATCAAGGTTAAGGAGGTTTAAGGTTCAAGATTGATTGAAAATTTTTAAAAGTTCAATCTTGAACCTTAAACTTTAACAATAAAGCTTTAATGTTAACATGTTCTATTTTCCTGTTCGATCGAAAATTCTTGGATTTGGATTGGGTTTATTTAGGAAAACGAAGTACCTAATCAAGAATCATCCGCTCCAATTTTCCGAGAAGAGCCTCTTAAAGCTTCGTTCGGCCTTGAATTATCTGATACAAACAGTCACTAGGACGCTAACTAAAATTACCGAACCTTTTTCACAATTGGAACACGCGGATACAAATTGCATCGATTTAAAAACTTGGACCCGTATTGAAAACTTCTTTTCATTTATTACGCTCTCTGCAATGTTAAGTCGGAGGATAAAGCAATTTTTCCATTACGAATTCGATTTGGTTCTTATAAACCTACTTATCGTCTCTGTTTTGTGAAATTCGGCATTTGAAAAGGGTCTATCCATTGTTATAATCACTTTGAAAGGTATCAAAGGAGGTTGGGACGGCTTGCCCTAGCGAATCTGTCCTTTATAAATCTCAAAAGGACAACAATGGTGCTCTTATAAATAATTGGATATATCTAAAATTTTGTCTATTTAATCTTAAATGAACAAGGTGACCTGAGAACTTGAAATTAGGCAGATACACTCTGAATCTTACAAAATACTAGCAAAAGAATAAAGACAAATTCTCTTCCACTAGATCACAGAGTTTTAGAAAAGGTTTAAATGAAAGCTTGTTGTTCTGTATGCAGACAACACTTTAGCGGTGTCGTTACATAATGCGAAAACATCGTTTCAAAACAATGTCATGTTTGGCGCCTGACGGCTGAGGCAGACAAGCCTTTATTATGTAATGCTTAAAATTAAATTATTTATTAAAATAAAATAATAATTAATTCATAAACCTATAACTAAGTCCACCTCCCGTTGCAATAGACCTGCAGCTTATCACCATCACCTTTCATGGTTGGAACATACAATAATTTAACTAAAATTTCAGTTTTTTTTTTTTTAAATTACGAATAAACCTTTATTATATCAGCGGTTAGCTCAAAATTTTAAAATAAATATATATATATATATTTACTTTAAAACTCAAAATTTTAAAATAAATATATATATATATATATTTACTTTAAAATTTTGTATATATATATATATATATTTTTTTTAATAATTATAAATTAGTGCTTGACCGCAATCCCGCCTGATGATAAGCAGTGATGCAATCGTTGACGGTAAAGCGCGCTAGTTTATTTAGCCTATTCACGAAAAAAAACTTAGTGAATAGGAAGGGAGACGGCAGTTGAGCAAGGTGACGCAATATTAAACTCAACAACACGACCAACGATGCAGCGCCACAGGGAGATTGATCTGGAGATCCTCCACGACCAAACTCCCGACACAATAACATTTGGCGCATCAAAATCGGCACACATCGCAACACAACTGCTCAGAGGCGTTCTCCATACGGCTTCACCAGACATCATGCTGGAACACGACGAATCGCTTGGCGGCAAGACTTTATCTGGTGGGTGGTAACTTCTGCCGGCAGCCGATGTTCTGGCCTACCACCGTGAAAATATTAAAATATTTTGGTGGATTCTTGTGATTCATAAACAAGTTAAGATCAAACAGTCTATAGATTTATATGTCCGTACCTTCCAGTAAAGTACCCGTATACCTCGAGATATCATTTATTTCTCAACGTACCTTTGAAGATGGTGTCATCGCCCTCTGTTCGTATCTCATGAATCATAATATTATCAGAATCTATCTTGCTCGATGCGACTGTTGGAGCCGTGCAAAAATATTTATGTTCGCTTTAATACGCTTTGCCATGCAATGCATGGTTCTTTGTAACCGACTCCTTGGGGACTCGATTTTTAAATCTTTATACCTACTGGCTGAGAAGAAACTGAATATTATCAACATGGAGGATCACGTTTGTAAGCGGCTAAGACTTTCATATTATGTCTTGACCTATACCCACACACATCACGTATTGGATCAAGAATCCTTTCTTCATTAATTAAATGATATTACAATACCTTAGTAGCAATCCGAACTTAGGATTTGTGTCTGGTAAAAAAAAAACTTTGGTTTGTTACCGCTACATCATTGTATATTTATGAAGTACTGGCTGAGCCCTACGGCTTAACCCGTGTAAGTTTCCATGAAACGAGATACAAAATCTATGTGTTCTTCCTGGTTTTAAAATATTTGTGTGCCAAATCATCCAAATCCGTTCATTAGATTTTGTGTGATAGAGTAACAAAAGTCCATCCATACATACTTTTATCCATTCTCACAAACTTTCATTAGTACGATGCATGTTGGTAAGGAAACAGCCAATGATGTAATCCTCGAAGCGGACGATATCCGCTAAGTCTACATAGTAAACGACATTCCTAAGTTGGTAAAATATAACAAAAGCTGTCTCACTATGTTTGTACGAATATACAGGACGTAACGCAACCTGTCGAGATTTATTTATTAGGTTTTCAACTTTATCGCTAAAGGATTAAGGATTAAGGTTGATTGGGAATATTTGAGAGTTTCGGGTAGTTTGACCTGGTTGTCGTACATACCAATTCATTTATTAATATATGTAAAATATTATTATTATATGAGACTCAAACATTACTCAAGGAATCACCACACTTCTGCCTTAGAATAGAATACTCTTTATTATGTACACAATATAGATTACAGAACATAAATATAAAGATTTTACAAAGGGGTGACACAATGGGCGGTCTTATCGCTAAGAGCGATCTTTTACAGACAACCTTTGGATGGAATACTAAGGGAAAGGAGAGTGAAATAGTGTAGGTAGTCTACAGTGTACTATTTACATAGAGTATACAATAAATATGTACGTTAAATGTATCTGCCTTAACTCATCAAAACAAAAAAAGGACGAGATTTAATTTTTTGTTGGCCATTCCAAATACTGAACAGGTACTTTCTCTTGTTCCAGTTGACGAGAAGATATTCTGCTGCCACGGCGGCTTATCTCCAGACCTACAGGCGATGGAACAGATCCGGCGGATTATGCGGCCTACTGACGTGCCCGACCAGGGTCTGCTCTGCGACCTGCTGTGGTCCGACCCAGACAAGGACACTGCCGGGTGGGGCGAGAATGACCGCGGTGTCAGCTTTACATTCGGAACTGAGGTGAGGAGATTTCTTTCTAAGGACTTTAAAGATCTGCTATAGGTACAATTTTTTTGTTGGATCTCCATCATTAGCAGCATTCAAACTGCCGCTGCTGTATCATTTCTGTACGCCAGCTAATCTAATGCGAGCACTACTGAGAATAGGGAATCTAGTAAGGTTTAGTCGAAAGTAATATAGTGCCATGGCATTGTTATCTTTCTAGCTCTGTAATGTCTACGGTTCCAGAAGAAATAGGGGTTTGTTTTGACCTAGCTCCAACGGACTACCATTTTTTCGTAATTTGTACAATTATCTACGTTTTCTTCGACTTCCACTAGTCTTGCATTGAAATCATCTAGTTTCCCAACAGTACCCTCACATGTCAACTTAAGCTCAGCCAATTCAATCTTGACCACGCGGATGTCGTCTATCAAGGTCGGCAAGTTAAGCAGCTGCTGCTTCATGTCGCATATCTCACTTGGTATGGTGTCCAGGGATGCAGGTCCCGGGGCAGACACAAGTGGTGATGACATTCTGCAAGTGGGACATTTCCATTGCGCCATCCTATTGGCACCCACTTTTCTCCAACCGGCTTCCGAGATGTTTGCACATGCAAAGTTCAGGTGTTTCCTGCAGCTGCCACACTGGACTCCATCGTTTAAAAGCTCTTTACACACTGCGCACGATTTCATTTTTGTAGTTTTAGAGCTGACTTACAACTTTCAAAACTTAAAACTTACAAATAAATGATCTTTATCTTTATCTTTAAAAAGGTTGGCGGTCTTTTTTTTTAGTGCCGCATACTGTTGGCATGAGTGTCCACACGACTGATGTTAAAGCTTGAAAATATTTTAAAGAAATTTTGACAGACTGTAGGTAGTGTCATAATGTGATGATGTCTGTTCATAACTAGGAAATAGCTAGGCTAGATGATGGGATATTGTTCGCTGTCAATGTTCATTCACCATACAATAAAAGTAAATAAAGAAATCCTATCTTAAACTACCACAACCTCAAAATGTGATCTCGTGGTACTTTGTTATCAGCGCGGGTTCGTGCTGCTTCATATAACGCTTCCGCGTGACTGACCTCTGTGCACTATCACAGCATGTCATTGATTATCCTGTTTGTGTTAGATGGTGCATCACTAGTATATGTTGTACAGTAGCGGTTTCTATCAACGCTACATGCGTACAACGCATCATACTGACGTCACACAAATACTGCATCCCGCAAACAGAGTTAACCGTGCAAATAGCACGTACACAATTTCTCGACATCAACCGTTGGACAAATGCCCGCCAAACAACACCTCTCTGGTCGGAGAATCCTCCCTTTTCTATGGAGGATGTTATGTAACAAATACATAAAAAAATGTCAATTGCTTTATACTCTCCTACTCGAAAAATAATTACACAAACAAACCTTTTTTACAGTCGGTTCAACTTATTTTGACTTCTGTTTCGTTTGGATAAGGAAGGCATTAAAAGCAAAAATTATTTACAATGCCCCAACTATTTCCTGCAGCTGCCGTTTGTCATGGTGGCATGTAATAAGAGTCAATATTGGTGGAACAGAGTCTAAAAAAGGTTTGTTCAATCTTATTACGAATATAGTATAGGTCAGGTCAAAACCTACATTTTAATGGTCACGCCTCACCAAGGTGTTAGTCATAATTAATCAATCACAAGACTCGTTTTCTCAAAACTCTGTTTTTTTTAATTTACAGGTGGTAGGCAAGTTCCTGTCGAAGCACGAGTTCGACCTGATCTGCCGTGCCCACCAGGTCGTGGAGGACGGCTACGAGTTCTTTGCCAAGCGGCAGCTCGTCACACTTTTCTCCGCGCCCAACTACTGTGGAGAGTTTGATAACGCAGGTCAGTACTTCATCATCATCATCATTTCAGCCGAAAAACGTTCACTGCTGAACATAGGCCTTCTCCAAGGATTTTCACGACGACCGATCCTGCGCCTCCCGCGACCTTCACCAGGTCGTTTGTCCACCTTGTAGGAGGGGGCCTGCCCACGTTGCGTCTTCCGGTGCGTGGTCGCCATTCGAGAACCCGCCGGCCAGAGATAACGAAGGCACACCTGAAGACCCAATTCTAGTAATTGAAAAAATATTTATAGTCTGGCCTATGTGTCAACACCTCAAATAACGTTTGTAATTTAATTATAGACTGCGAATAGATTCTGACCTTATATAGACCTTTTAAATTACCCAAATTAGCCTTCTGATGACGAGGTCAGGCTTAAGCAGTGGCTTCAACCAAGGCTTATTACCATCTGAGATCCAAGTTGAAATATCTCATATGCTTGTTATTGTACTATCCCCCATAAGAACATCAACGTTGTTTGGTAACTTGTCTTCCGAACTATTCATAAAAGATTTTACGTCCTAAAAGCAGCCACCACCCCTTTCGAAGACTAACCGTATTACTAAAGCTCAAGGGAAAAAACTTTTCATAAATGCAAAACTAATAAAATCACTTTTCCCATTGCAGGAGCCCTCATGTCAGTGGACGAGACACTTATGTGCTCGTTCCAGATCCTAAAGCCGGCCGACAAGCGTAAGCTGTACTCTGGCCTCAACATGGGCCGACCCAACACGCCGCCGCGCGCGCAGCCCAAGAACAAAAAGAAGTGAGTCCACACACACATACACAATTGTTGCACTAACATTGTACACGTACACCGAGTAGTAAGAACGCTGTGCTCATGGACCAATCAGAAGTCAGCGTTATGACGCGACACCTCCGTTACAGATGAACTGTCAGCGTATAACTTATGAGATAGCAATAGTTTTTAACACTCAAAGTCAGGCAAAAAGTTTGAATACGCGAAAGAGATTTTATTGCTCGACACGTTACATAATCATACATTTAATCAATACTACTCTTATTCCTTACCCTAATAAGTGTGTGACTTGTCTATTGCTATACTCTGTGTATGCCAACGGGTGTTTCCCGTTTGATCACGCCATACTTACTACTCAGTGTAGACATAATACGATGGAAATTATAAGGGAAAAGATGGGTGCGAGTTTGGTAATAGGGCATGATAATGGATACGTAATATCATGAAGGGTCGTCATTAACGACTTTTCGAGTGAGCGTGGCAGTAAAATTCATAATCTGCGTGATTGAATTTAATTTCGTGCGTTTTTATGCCGAAATCGTTTATGTCGTGTCGATAGACATTTGAATGTTGATGCAGTTCAACGTTGTTATATTGTAGTTGATTGCATGAACACTTCGTTGTTTGCCAACTAGGACGACCCCCTTTTATGTAGTGGTGATGATTCAAATACTACTCGTCAAATAAAAATAGGATGAGTACAAAGTAATATGTGCTTCACTTTTATCATAAATTTTTCCTACACCACGCTACTTCAGTATTGCCAAATTGACTGGTTTACCGCTCAGTGTTGCCAGATAATAAAATTATTTGCCAAAATCAAAAGGATAAAATAAGTTCTTATCATAGCTATATTGCCAGACTATGCCAAATTTAGTTATATTGAGTATGAGTTGAATTGGTTATAATAATGTGAAATTGTATGCGAATTATAGTTATTTAAGTCATGTAATGCTAATAGCTGGGGCTTTAACGATGTAAGTGTACTATTTAAGTGACATGTAAAAAAAATAAAGCATTCCCCATTTAATTCCGTAGTTTGAATTTCTTAAATAATACCTTAGGAATTGACACACCCCAGACATATTCATAGGCCTTTAAAGAGCGGATTTTGTCATATGGCAATACTGTCTCGAAAACTTCCACACACTACAATATGCACACATCTATAACACGAAGAAGGAATTAGTGCCGACGGATCACGGTGGCAAAACAAGTTTCTGAGTAAAGTAGAATCTTTACAGTATCAGGCAATGGGGATATTAATAGTGTTCATAACGATGAATTGAAACTTTTTTTCCCTAACTTCATGGTGAATTAAAAAAGTACAAAGTATGTATAGTTTTGCATGCCAAATAAATGTATATTGTACAGTGCCAATGGTACAGTGATTTGTGTAGCTACCATGAGTTTACATTACGAGACTCGATCGTCGATATCGAGCGCGTTTGACTCATCGATTGGCCCGCTTCAAGGTTTTAAGAACTCTCAACCATGGTAGCTACACTGTAGATAGTTTCGTTAATTAGCAGACACGTTTCTTCGTGACCACGTACAAACTGACACATTACCCCTTTATTTAATTTAAAAAAAGGACCTTATATTTGACCGTATATTCTGCGTTTTTACCGTTCGTTTAGATGTCGACTGTACTAAATCATATTCTATGACATTCCACAGTAGTATACAGGGTGTATCTGACATCGTAACGCAAACTTCACGAGAAGGCTACACCGCATGCCACTAATAAATTTATGATAGTCATTTATATCGTTAATGAGCGGTTACAGAAATAACAGTGCTTTAAAAAAATGTGTCGGCTCAGCATTTGAACGTTGCAAGCGTGCCACCGCGCGTATTTGTGGGTATGAGTTGACCCCTGATGTGAACTCTATTAAATCAGCTGATAGGATAGTTTTTCGAGTTTTGTTCACATTGCGCTTTTTGTGTAATTAGCGAATTAATTATCTTTTACTTTAAAATCTTATTGGGTTATAAAAAGTATAGCAACTATGAACGGTTTAAAGTGAAAAAAAACTGCATATTTTATTTTTTTTTAAATCAGGAAAAGTCCGACGAAAAATTCCACCACTGGGGATGTCAGATCCATTCTATATAGCTAGCTTTCTATCCGTAAACGACTTTTGTAATCATTTCAACACTCAAAGATTATATACAAATAATTTTACATATTTATAATATTGGTTCAAATTGCCCCATTTGTGAAAATGCATTTGAAACCTATTAATAATTGTGTTATTTACTAAAAAAAATTAAAATGTTAAATTGTGTATTTTATAATCGCAGAGACGTTATATGAAGCCGCAACACAAAAGGTACCATATGCTGTGTGACGTTCGAAATTCAATTAATAAACCACATTTCTTTTTTTTTTTTGCACTGGTAACATTTTCTGGGGTTGCATACTTACACTAACAAAACTATAAAAAATGCCTAACTTAGATGATTTTATGATACACTAATTGTGTACATACATAAAAGTTACATCTGCCATTAGTTTTAAATTTAATTATTGAAATTTGATAAAAATGTTTTGGTGCAAAGATTTTAATTATAGATTCGCCCGACATCGAAAAGATGGTCACTTTTCATTGAAAATTTAATGACACTTGAATAGCGCGACTTAAGTACGTTGAGGGCAAATCTAACGATTTGAATCTATGGTTTTGTTGAGAATTGTCTGCAGAGTATAATATTTTAAAAACACATTGATACATTGTTTATTACAACACTTGAATTTGTAGTATTAAGTTTTAAAAATCATGGAAGTTCAGGATTTGTTCTGGCGGCGCGAGGCGTAGGTGCTGTGGCAGTGGGAACTTCAAAACACTATTGGCCCGTTTTACCACCCTTGGATTACTGTATTTTTTTTTAGTTAGGATTAACTTTGACGTAGCATGATAACCGAAGTTTTGCAGTTAACTAATTCACGTTTTTTTTTTTTTTTTAACTATCTAAACCGATGGAGTATAGGAAAGAAGATACTGTAATATCCCCAAACATGTGTCAATGATTTTGCAAGAATATGAATAAAGTTATACAATATGTATAGAAAACCCTGTCCGATCCATAAGGATAATAAAGGTTTGGTAAACACTTGACCAAATATAATATAAAATTTTACGTAATCGTCATAGAAACAATACTAAAGCATTTTGAAATAATCTTTTTCTCGCGAATTAATTCCAACTTCCCCGAAATTTGGTAATTTTTATAAAAGTGACAACACCGGTATTATTATAAGCCCCCGCCGCCCGCGGATGGGTTGCTTACCACACATGTATTAAGTTACCTAGCTTTGGAGACATTAGTAGAATCAGTTATCGATACCTAACAATACCTTCACGGATCGGACAGGGTTTTCTTTACATATTGTATAAATACTTCGAGATGGGTCACATCCGACATGTCTCGTATCATCACACTGTAATTGAGTACTCGCGTCGCCAATCTAGTGTTTGTCCGTCCCAAACAGGGTATTTGACTAAAAAAAAACTAGTCCTTCAGTCAGATTTCCAAAAAATGCTAGACACGTATTTTTTCTTTTTTCATATAAACAAAAAATTAAGACGACACAGTGCGTTGAAAACTCGTGTGACGTCACTAGACGCTACACTTTTTAGCGACCAGTGACGTCACCAGCCACCACTCCTGATCTTTGATGCCTTTTATATTTGTCAATTTTTATTGTTTTGATAAAATAAAAAATACGTGTCTAGTATTTTTTGGAAATTGACTGACTGACTAATTAGTTTTTTTTTTTTAGTCAAATACCCTTTTTGGTATCATTATCATTGTTTTTGTTATTTTTTAATTCATAACTGTTTATCGCTTAAAGCATTATCTTTTTAAAATTTAAATGCTTTAAGAAATGTTCTCAAGACCTTTAATAAATTTGTATCCTTAAATAATGGAATGAGAATACAAGAATCATGTATCAAATTGTATGTCATCATCTCACGTATTATTTTGTGTTTGTTCCCGATCGCCAGTTAATCGCCCCACCCTGCGCCTGCGTCGCCCCGTCGCCGACTCGCATGGACCCACGTACCTACTTATTACCTACCTTACAAATATTGGTATCTTAGACAGCGATAAGGGACTCTATAATAAAACGACAGTTGCTAATCTTACCTTCCGTTGCGCGGTTTGACCTTGTTTGTATACCCTTACAATTGAAAATCGCGCAATGGATGAGAAATATTATTTTGTATCATATTTATAAGGTGTAGTTTTGTAGTGAGAGGGCTTATTTACTCACTGCCATGTAACAATAATGTCATTTTAAATAATAGTAATTCACTGTGTCAAATTGCCTTTGCTTGTCCAGTCGTTTTTTGAGTTAAATGGTCACTCCAAGGCCATCTTAGTCGTACGTTAGGTAAAAAGTCGAAGGAAGGTATTACTGCCTCGCTTTCAGATATTCATTGTCTACTGAAATGGATTTTAAGCATATTGTTCCTTTTCGCTCTTCTATTTCATCAAATAGAATACATATTGTAATTTTTTTTAATTGTCTATGAAATCTAATGGCTGTCATGTATTTTTAAAGCTCTCTGAAGTTAAATTATTCACAGATTATGTAAGAATGTTATATAGAGGACGAAATGAGATTTTTAATATTGATAGTTTACTTTATTGAAAAGTAAAAAAAAAAATGTAATTCTAGAGTCAACTAGATTTTAAATATAAAATGACTGTATGGAAGTCGTCTTCCTGTTTCTTCCTTCCAAAATCTCATTTCTTTCTCTTTATATTCATAATTACCTTAATGTAAGTTGGTAGCGTGCGTTTAATTAGTAATCAATTACTGGATAATTGTCCCTCTGACGAATGCCTTAAAGCTTACACTGGAAAACATTGCCGTAAATAACCAAAAAAAAACAAGTAAATGCCAATTTCACTAATGAACGCGATTAGGTACTAAATTTAAACTGCGTTTGTGACTTGTCCAGTGTTATGTCAACAGTCCACCACAACAATGACACTCAGCGGTTTAGTTACGTTCAGTTCATTGGTGATCTCCGGCCTAGATATCTGGTGGCATATTTTGTGAGAAATCAAAAAATGCAGTCAAATTTAATACTCAGTTTTGATTTACGACAATACCAGCCAGTTACATTTCGGTCTACAGAGAGTAAAAAGTCCCATGTTATTTTTTTTTTAATCATTAACATACTCCTAATGTCATTTAATGTTTTTTTTTTATCAAAATGGCGATATAGCATTCGGCTCTGGGGCTTCCCGTGGGCGATTCACATGTGGAAGGATGCACTCGTAAGCGCGTAATGATAATGTCTGTGCAAATGTGTGTATGTATGTATGTATGACTGCCCCCAGAATGCTTGTGTCGTATTCAATATTCAACAATTAATGTAAGGTTACGCCCGCGGCAACAACTTCGACTTCACCCCACCACCCCCTCCCCAACCCGTCGTCATTTAGTCCCTTTCCTACCAGACTACGCGACAGCAAACAGGGTTATGTTTTATTGAGATTATTTCATCATTGACCGCAGGGTAACGCGATATGATTCCTGTCGAAGTTGTGTCGCTGTGAAATGTAATGATGGAAATATTGGAAGTATGATAAGTAGTAAGCATAAATATCGTAACGAAGCCGTAGTTTGTTGATAATATAATGAACAAAACGACCACTGTATTGGACCCTTAGGTCACACTTAGGTTGAAATTAGCTGCGTTCGATGCTAGAACTTGGTACCTTCGTATGTCCCTAGTAGTTGGCAATACGTACATTACCTTACAAGAAATACACACATCTTGTTTGAAGGAATGATCTAGATTTAAAACATTCTTTATGTGACATTTAAGATAAAAAAATCATTTTCAAGTAGCAAGTATTTCCATGCATTTACACTATCTTATAGTGACTACGATTGCATTGCTATAGAAATGAAGATTTGTACCAAATTCCTGATACATATTCCTAACCGTTTGCTGAACATATGCGAAGTTTAGCTTCCTTTCTTGTTAGTTTAATCAGTTAAATTCAGAAAGAATTGTGTAAGTAAATTGAAACGATCTCTTAAATAATTTGGCATTTAAGTAGGAGCTAAGTGGTCAATATGTGGGCGTATTTAGATGTTAAAGTTACACCGTCCCCTCAGGTCGGTCAATAGGACTATTTGTAGCATTGCTTTGTCGCCCTACTTCTTATGTGATCATAGTTCGCACTATGCTTCGCGCGAATTATCTGGTCGCTTACATATGTTAATAATACCAACCGGTGACTTTAACCGTCAGATAAAATGGCTGATTCAAGACTAGAAAATTAGAATTTCTCTAATTGACGTGTTGACTGTAACATGAAATTGTTGACTTGATATTCGAATCTTGAAATCAACGGTTAATTTCACCAGTGTTGTCAAACTCCACCGATAATGGTCATACGAAAAATAAAAAGGTCGCATAAGAGTTAAGGGTCAAATTAACTGAAAGATTTCTTTTTATTTAATTACTATTGAATCTTTTAGACTGATACCCGCGGCTGACTGCCGATCAAATTGAATCATTGATCTATGTATGAAAAGAATTGTATATTAATTTCTTAAATAAAATACTTCTGAAATTTTTAATGTTTTATTGAAGTTGTCCATTTAGTCTACACCAAAAAATATTGTTTCTACTAAAGTAATGCACTTTAGAAGAACATATTTTTAAGAACTACCTTTTAATATTCTTCTACTTTTCATTGACGTTGACAAGCAGCGTATAATAAGAGAACGAAGTTTTTATAATCTGAAATATAAACAAAATTAGCTAAGCCAATTATAATGTTACGATAACCAACTTTTGGTAGAATCAAATTTGCAAAACATGGTTACAATTAGCAGTGTTGCCATATAAAAAAATACATACAACAACAAATGTATGCAGATCAATGGGCAAAAACCGGCCAGCCCTCACGATGACTGGTCGTCTGTTAGCCAGTAGTATGTTCAGCAAAACTCTTCGTGGACGGACACCCATCGTCTGCCACATGCTGTGGTAAGCTGCTGTCGATACGCGCTCCGCCTGACATCGGGAGAAATTATTGTTAAAATTAAGAACTTCAGAGATCCTTAACGAGGTACGTAAACTTAACGACGACTAGGTACGAGGGGCGATCCAATAGTAATGATAATTGTACGACCACCCCTAATAGCGATAGTACGTGCGCCTATATGGCAAATTAACAGAACCTAAACTAAGACCTATAAGCCCTACAGTCCCTACGACCCTAAGTTCTATGGTAGGTGAGGGCTGTAGGGCTTATACCCTACAGCCCTCACCTACCATAGTTTGTAATAAATAAATATATGTATAAATAAGTGCGGGATGTCTGATAGATAGATAACACATTTATTTGATGCAACAAAAATGACAATACAGGTAAGACAGGAGAAAAAATACATCAAGAAGGGTGATGAACAAATAGTACAAAAAACATTCACCCATAGACACCACAGACATTTAAAACGGTCTCGAACACAACTTTGTGGCGTATGTCTCATGGTTGCACCAAATAGAATTCTAGCTCAGCGTATGCCAGGTAAGATACCTGCCGCTGGTATTCTGCTGAATCCCGTTAGTGACACACGGACGCCAAGAAACTAAAAGATTTAAACCATCGAGCTAGAACACTGCGGCGCGTATTATAAATGTAGTCAAGTACCTACCCACATCAAAACTGCCATCATAACATTTAAACATAATAAATAAAATAAAATTCTGATTTAGTATTTAACATAGTGCCTTCCACATCACTTGATTAACACAATATACCTATTATGTGATCATAATAGGAGTAGTGCACGTACGTAATGTGTAATTATTATATATACTGTAAAGTAAGTATTATTAGTTTTATATAATTACTAGCTGCTCCCTGCCGTTTCACCCGCGTAGGTTTCGCTGTTTTTTTTTTATATGCTCCGCTTCTATTGGTCCGAGCGTGATGTTATATAGCCTAAAGCCTTCCTGGGTTAATTGGCCATCCAACGCAAAATTATATATATTCGCATAACGCATATTTTTTCTAATCGGACCAGTAGTTCCTGAGATTAGCGCGTTCAAAAAAACAAACACTTCAGCTTTATATCACAGGGATCTCACATGGCAGCATGTGAGATCCCTGTGACATCGGCTAAATGTCTGACCGTAGCGGTCTTCGGTCGGCTAATACGATATCTTCGATTTTTTTTCACGTTTTCCTCAGTGAGGGAAAAGGTTGGGCGTCCCTCGCGATCTTCATCTTCTGTGGATGTTCTACCCAGCTTCAACTCTTTGCACCACCGTGCCACGTAGAATATGGAGGAGCAGAGGCCCCCAGTGTCTCCACCAAATCAGCATATATTTCTTTGGTAGACATTTTTTTTCAAACACTTCGTGTTTCTCCATTTTCAATGTCGCTTCTCCAAATGACGTCCTATTTACACATTTTTTTTAGCTGGGAAGTAGTGAAGGACCGAAGTGTATTTTTTTTTTAATTGCTATCTTTATTAGAAATTCCTGTTTATCATTACTTTTTGATCACCCCTGGTATATTCCGCAGGCGTCAGTTTTAGGTCCTCTCTTATGGAATTTAGCATCGATGCGGTCCTGGCGTGTCAAACTCCACGTTGGCGTTAATATCGTTATGGTACGCAGGCGATACTCTAGTGCTAACCGACTGGGACATCTAACTTTCTGAGGTCGGGGTGGTAAAAGGCGAATCCTCGAGCTGGGTATGGAGATAGCGCCCGAGAAGACTGAGGCGTTATGGTTTCATAAACTGCCGAGGAGCAGAGAGCCACCCAGCTCATCGGTCCGTGTCGGAGATGCGCAAGTCCAAGTGGGGCGATACATGAAGTATATTAACTCTGGACCGTCGGTGAGGCTTCGAAGCGCACTTCGAACGCCTGGTCGCCGATCTTTGGAGTCGCGGTCACATAGAGTGTGGACTCTGCTCCAGGGAAGACGGTGGTACAGTGGTCACGTGCTGCCGAACACAGCGAGGCCTAGAGGAGGCCCCATTAGTGTCCCCAGGGATGTGCCTTACAGAAGTTCCGCAGGGGCGGTACCGGAATCCCCTATGTGCGGATGGCGATCACCGGGGTGATTTTAGTGAGGTAAAAATCCCATACTCCCCGACCGCGATCCCCAGAGGTGAGGTTGCCTTTTGGAGGTTTCCCCCCGAAAACATAAATAAAAAAGGTATATTCGACGGATTTCTCCGTACCTATATATTTATTTATTTTGAAATGGTAAACATAAATATCCCATTATAGTTCAATTCTTTGTATTACAATCACATTTACTAGCACCCACGTGTTCTTCATCCCAGTGTTAATCCCAGTCGTATCCGAAGTTTTCAGCTTTGGAGTCTAGGGTCTGCTTTACCAGTGTAACTGCCCATTTTGGCTAAACTTCGATATTTTCCATGAAGCGACTGCCGTCTGACCTCCGTAACTCGAAGGTGATATCGAAGCATTGCAGTTAGACCAATTGTTGGACTTGTAGCGCGTAGGTCGTGTCGCGTAATTAAAACTCAGATAAATCGAACTTTGTGTATTGCACGAATGTGAAAGAGTACAATGTATTTGACGTGTAAAATGACGCGATACAAGAGTGTGATCAAGGAATGGATATAATAATGATGTTGTACAATGATGCAGAATATGATAATAATGTCTCTTACAAGCTATGCACTCACTTAAATACTAACTATCTCTATACTAACTATCTCTAAATGATAGTGGGGTAACCAATAACGAATCAGCTTCCGTCCTGCGATGTCCACGCGGTGTTGTGTGCGTTCTTGATGCTGATTCGTTGATCGAGGCAGGCCACGGTGTATGATTGGTTAACGTATAACGCGCGCCAACTCAGTGACGTGCTAGATGACTCGTTATGGTTCCCACGGACGTTGACCGTTGGACCAGCAGATGTGTTCCGGGGTGAAGAATGAGAACCCTCGCTGCGGGAGTGAGGGTCGGAACCCTCGCTGCGGGGGTCAGGGTCGCTGGGACGCGCGCCATGACTTCCGCGATCCTCGTGTGATTAATAGTCGACCTTTTTGGTGTAATTTGTAAGAGGACATGTGTAGCCTTTGTACATCGCCACAATAGCGAACACGTGTGGCATTTGTACAATGCTACAGTACTCCCCCCTTTTTAGCAAAGCGTACGTAGCGTGCAGGCGTCTTGACGATCCTGCCTGATCTGGTACGTTGTTCCCTCGTATGCGGGTCTGGATGTAGGCTGGGTTGCTCATCTGTGGTAGCTGCAGGTGCTTGATTGGTCTCGCTGTTCGTATGCCTGGGATCATCTTCTGTGTTGATTGTGTACGCAGGTTTGAGGCGATCAATCGATATATTGCTAATTCGTCCTGGTAGCTGGATTGTAAAATACTTTTCTTTACGTTCGATGATCTTGAATGGACCTTGGTATGGATGCTGTAGAGGTTTGCGGACGGTGTCATCGCGTACAAACACGTGGCTACATGTTTGTAGGTCGTTGTGCACGAACATACATCGCTTATTTGCATGCGATTTGTATGTAGGTGTGAGCTTGGTGATAACTTCTTGCAGGTGATTGACGTAGTCGTGGTCCATTTTCGGTGTAGCTGGTGTTGGTGATATGAAATCGCCTGGTAGTCGTATTGCTTGACCGTAGGTGAGTTGCGCTGCGCTTGTGTTAGAGTCGGAGCGGATAGCGGCTCTGAGACCCATTAGAACAGCAGGCAATTCGTCGATCCATTTGTTGCTGTTTTCTAGTCTAGCCATGAGTGCGGCTTTTAATGTCCTGTGCCAGCGTTCGACGATTCCGTTACTCTGCGGGTGGTATGCAGTAGTACGGGTTTTTTCTACACCGAGTAATTGAGCGAGGTCTCGGAATAGTCTACTTTCAAACTGTCGTCCTTGATCGGTAGTGATTCTTATTGGACAACCGAAACGAGATATCCATACTTCGTAAAGTTTTCTTGCGACGTTTTCAGCGGTTGTCTCTTGCAGTGGTACAGCTTCGGGCCATCGTGTGCACCGGTCGATCATCGTGAGCAAGTATTTGTGTCCGCATGCTGACGTCGGTAGCGGTCCAACGATATCAACGTGAATATGTTGAAATCGTTCGCTCGGTGGGAATGTTGCGATGTCACTATGATTGTGTCGCTGTACTTTGGAGAGCTGACACGAATTGCATGTCTTAGTCCACTGGCCGATGTCGGTATTCATTGATGGCCAAAAGAATAGCTCTTGCATCAGCTTCCGTGTGGATCGTACTCCTGGGTGGCTTGGGCTGTGCACGGCATTGAAAGCTATGCGACGAAAATCAGCTGTTAAATATGGACGAACGTGTGACGTTGATGTTTCGCAGAATATTGGCTTGTTAGTACCCGGTAAAATGATTTTCTTGAGTTGTATGTTGGTCTGTTGAGACAATGTAGGGATACAACTGTCGTTTTCTTGAGCTTGAGATAACTCGTCGTAGTTGATAGGTGATGGCACGTCGATAGTTTCGATGCGTGATAATGCATCTGCTACAACGTTTTGAGCTCCGCTCACGTGTCGAATATCAGTAGTGAACTCGCTGATAAACAGTAGCTGCCTGATTCGCCGTGGTGTGTCGTTATCGGAAGGCGGCTTACGAATTGCGTAGGTCAGCGGTTTATGGTCAGTGTAAATCACGAGTTCTTTGCCTTCAAACATCTTTCTGAAATGTTTTATTGCCATATTTATTGACTGGAGCTCCCGATCGAAAGTCGAGTACTTTTTTTGTCTTTCCGAAAATTTCTTTGAAAAATATCCGAGTGGCAGCCATTGTCCGTTGCTTCGCCTTTGTTGTAGAGATGCCCCGGCGCAGGTAGCTGAGGCGTCCGAAAAAATAGCGATTTGGTCCTCTGGCGCACTGGATAGGTAAGACAATAAAGCAGCGTTTATTATGCTTTGTTTGCACAACTCAAAAGCTTTTGTCGATTGATTGTCCCACTTTACTTCCGTCTTGTCTCGTTTTTTTGAATTATGAAGGAATGCATTCAGCGGTGCCTGAATGCTTGCGGCATTTGGGACATTGTCTCGGTAAAAATTTATCATCCCCATAAATCTCCGTAAGTCTTGAATGGTTTTGGGTTTTGGGTATTCTGTGATTGCTTTGACTTTGTCTTGAAGTGGTTTGATCCCCTTGCTTGATACTTCATAACCTAAGAACTTGACGGTTTCGCTGCCGAAAACACACTTAGAGGGATTTATAGTGACACCATACGTGTCTAATCGGCGTAAAACTTCCTGCAGATCTCCGATGTGGCTTGCTTCACTTTCAGATGCAACGATAACATCGTCGATGAATGGGAATGCGTAATCTATTCCGTTGAGTACTTTGTTTATGAATCGTTGGAATGTCTGTCCGGCGTTCTTGAGACCTGGGCACATTCGTGGAAATTCGAATAAACCGAATGGTGTAGTGATCGCTGTCTTTTCGATATCAGGTTCGAAGATAGGTACTTGAGAATAAGCTCGGTTTAAATCGAGAGTACTGAAGATTTTCTTGCCGTGAAGTAGGTAGGTAAAATCTTTGAGGCGTGGGACTGGATAGCGGTCGGGTTTGGTGACGTCATTGAGCCTTCTGTAGTCACCACAGATGCGTAAGTCGCCGTTTTTCTTAGGAACGACATGCAGCGGACTGGACCAAGTGCTTTTGCTTGGTCGGCAAATTCCTTGCTGCATCATGAGCTCGAATTCTTTCTTCACGGGCAGGTAGCGATGTGGAGGAAGAGGTCTGCACTTGTTGAACACTGGTGGGCCAGTAGTTTCGATGTGGTGTTGTACCTTGTGTTTGGGAGTATCCTTCATGCTTGATGGCCGCAGGATATCGGGAAACTTACTGAGGAGCTGGTGATACGGCTGTTCCATGTCGATACTTCGAACTGGAGGTTCAGCGGAACGAATGACTGATGCTCTGACGGTCATGTTGGTAACTTTGTCGACGAGGCGTCGGCCGGCTATGTCGACGAGAAGTTGATGACGCTTCAGAAAGTCTGCACCGATGATGGGTTTGCTGACTGCAGCGACGATGAATTTCCAGGTGTACGGCCGTCGTAGGTTGAGATCCAGTTGTAGGGTTTTCTCTCCGTACGTTGGAATGATCGTGTTGTTTGCTGCGTACAAACAGAAATCGGTTTGCTTTGCTTTCCCGCCTTTTGTCCTCGGTATCACGGAAATGTTTGCGCCCGTATCAATTAGAAATGACAGACGCGAATTCCTATCAGTTATGAATAGGCGGTGGGAAGTGTTGTTCGCGTCAGTTGCCGCCTCAACCGACGCAGGCGTTAGTTTTCCGACTGGGCACTGTTGTTGTTGAAGTTGTTGTTGAAGTTGCACGGGCGTGTACACTTACGCGCGTTTGCGCCGTACTTGCGATGATAATAACAGATAAGTGATTGTTCTGAATCCTTGCGGTTGCTATTATCGTTGCTTGTTGAACGCGATCTTGAACGCCGTCTGTCGAATGATCTGTGTGATCGTGGTCTGGATTCCTGCCTATTCTTGAGTTCTGCCAGCTCCAGAGATAACTGCCTTATTTGATCGTGTAGGGCAGCCACATCGCTCGTGCGTGAAATCTGCGCGACCTGGTTAGGTTGCGCGATACTGTCCATTACACTGTCTGCTACTTGCGATAACTTTTCCAAGTCTGTAGTGTTGCTCACGGTGAGGACAGCGCGTACTGAGGGTGGAAGTAGCCAGGTCCACATGATGCGCAGTGTACCGTCTGGTATTTTCTGTCCGGCTAGTTCCCGCATTTTTCGCAACAGCTGTGAGGGTTTCTGATCTCCGAGTTCCATCTCATCCATCAGCTTCTGCAGCTTCCGGCTCTCGGATTCCTCGTAGACACTGATGAGTCGGGACTTCAGGGCTTCGTACTTGTTTTCAATGGGCGGGTTGATTATAATATCACTTACTTGCTGAAGTGCGTCCAGGCCTAGTCGGGCGATAGCTGCTTGATAGCGCGCGTCATCACCTTGCCTCTGTGGCGCCATTACTGCTTCGAAGTGTGTAAACCATAGTCTGGGATACGCCGGCCAAAAGTCAGACAGCCGTGCTTGTAGTGTGAGCGTGTCGACTTGCCCTCCTACCTGTGTTGCGTTGCTTACCTGTGTTGCGTTGTTGGTCGCCATCCTGATTACTCTTCTGGTGTATCACGCAGCAATACCGTGAATATAGCCTCTTGAAATCCTAGTGGTGAGACCCGCTTGTGGGAAGCCACTAGAATGTGCTAATCACGAGTACCGTCACGTTTGTCTTGATTCACGTCGCTTAGGTCACCAATGTAGCGCGTAGGTCGTGTCGCGTAATTAAAACTCAGATAAATCGAACTTTGTGTATTGCACGAATGTGAAAGAGTACAATGTATTTGACGTGTAAAATGACGCGATACAAGAGTGTGATCAAGGAATGGATATAATAATGATGTTGTACAATGATGCAGAATATGATAATAATGTCTCTTACAAGCTATGCACTCACTTAAATACTAACTATCTCTATACTAACTATCTCTAAATGATAGTGGGGTAACCAATAACGAATCAGCTTCCGTCCTGCGATGTCCACGCGGTGTTGTGTGCGTTCTTGATGCTGATTCGTTGATCGAGGCAGGCCACGGCGTATGATTGGTTAACGTATAACGCGCGCCAACTCAGTCACGTGCTAGATGACTCGTTATGGTTCCCACGGACGTTGACCGTTGGACCAGCAGATGTGTTCCGGGGTGAAGAATGAGAACCCTCGCTGCGGGAGTGAGGGTCGGAACCCTCGCTGCGGGGGTCAGGGTCGCTGGGACGCGCGCCATGACTTCCGCGATCCTCGTGTGATTAATAGTCGACCTTTTTGGTGTAATTTGTAAGAGGACATGTGTAGCCTTTGTACATCGCCACAATAGCGAACACGTGTGGCATTTGTACAATGCTACAGACTTTTGAGGGCTCCAACAACCCGTAACGACTGCCACTAGATGTTCGTATAGCAACCGGGACCAACGGCTTAACGTGCTTTCCGAGGCACGATCAGACCAGTGCAAATATTCATATTCATGCATACCAGTGGCGAAGGGTGAAATTTTGACAAAGGGAAGCCGGTCCAAAAAAATAAACACTTAAACACTTACCTACTGCAGGATATCTTGGAGGAGGTCTTCAGATAAGAATAATATGAAAAGCCCCACCTCACCATACAAAAAAGGACTGATGATTTGATAACAGTGTCTTTCAAGTATGATAAAAGCGGCTTTGTGAAAAGCCTTTTTCGACGTGCATCTCTATACCACACATGCATGCTTGTTAGTAAGTACTAAGTTAAGTACCTATTGTTAGGGAATAAGAGTCAAGAAAAAATAAAATAAAAAATTACAAAAATAATAAAGTGTTAAAAACCGAACCACACAAACACCGATCCAAAACCAACAAAAATATTAAGCAAAAATAAAGCAAATTATACACAATCACAACGTTATTTATATTCTAATGCAATGCGTCTGTTTTTTTTAACAAAATGAGCTAAAATGTTGTTATAAAAATTCGGATTACTTTTCATTTTATTAAGCAAATTTTTTTCAATTGACATGATAGCCAAATCGGACAATCTCTGCTCTTTTTGGCATTTTCGCACATACGTGTGAATGCGTTTTAAAGCAGAAAATGACCGCTCAGCTGAAGCTACTGAAATGGGGAGGGTCAGAATTAAACTGCAAAGAGTCGAAACTTGAGAAAATGCGTCTTTCAAAGACGTATTCTGGAGCTGTAAAAAAAGCTCATAGGTGTCCAATTTATTTAACGACGCTGACGTAAATAAGACTTTAAGTTCATTTTTCAACGCGGTAAAATCAAAAATTCCCGGAAAGTTCGCTGTCAAAATGGAAACTTTTTCAGTTGGAAATGATTGGTTGTATTGAAGATACGTTGATTTATTAAGTAAATCAATAAATACAAGCTGAGAAAAAGATCGGTACCTTTAAGTAATTTGAGCTTTGACTTTATCTATAATCGAGGAAAAAATACGCTTGTACGCCGTTTTGGGATCCGTGTCAGTATTTATTCGGCGCCGTCGCCGCGGCGGCTCACAGATTTGTTCAATGCTATGGAAAATGGTATCAAACGAATTAATAAACTCTTCCGAAATCCACCGCTCAAAAGAATCGATTTCGCGCTTTGCCACTTCAATGTCTACTTGCTTACTTTGAAGCAAAGCAAAAAGAACGTCTGTCTTTTCGAAAATGTCTGAGAAAATACGCAATAAGAAGCAAAATTGCATGTCTTCCAGTTTGTGTAACAAGCACTCGGACATTGAAATTGATTCGCTGTCCCATGATTCCGGTGAATCTAAAATACAATTCAAAGTTTCGATCATGTCGGTTCTGCAGTTGAAAATTACGTTAATTATGCGCGAGTGATAATGCCATCGCGTTTCTGCTACCCCCGGCATACGACGATGAGCAACTTCTTTCAGAAGATTCGATCTTTTAGAAGATTTATTAAAAAAGCGTACGATACTGTTAATATGACCAAAAAAAAGCTTTTAATTCGGGTACGAATTCAAGAGACCGACTCAAGACTAAGTTTAAAATGTGAGCATAGCATGGAATAAACATAGCCATGGGACAGATTTCACGAACTTTAGTTTGTACACCACCGTGCTCTCCAGACATAACTGCCGCACCATCGTAAGACTGTCCAATTAATTTATCTTTACAACGAAAGTCATCGAGAATACCGAGTAACATGGTGGTCAAAATGTCGGCATTTCGACCACCACTTACGTCATAGAAGCCCAGAAAACGCTCTTCAATTCCACTGCTGGACAAGTACCGCAATATAACAGTCAACTGTTCCCTGTGACTGACGTCCGGCGTTTCGTCGATCATAACCGATACAAATGAAGCTGAATTTATTTCCGACTTTATCTCGTCACGCATAGAAGACGCGATACAATGAATTAAGTCATTTTGGATGTCACTTGAAAGTCCTGAAAATACAGAATTTTGGGTCGAGGAACATTGCTCCAAATGAGAATCAAGGACTGTATCGTACTTGCACAAATAATTTAACGTTTCAATGTAATTTCCGCGATTGTCCGAATCTGCTCTTTCATTGTGACCGCGAAATGGTAATTCTTGCTTCCCCAAAAGAATGACCGTGTCAATAAAACGTTTCATTAACTCGCGATTACGGTCAACTTTCCTGTTATGTACATCAAAAGCGTTGGAAAAAAAATGACTCGATTCTGCCATTATTTCCAAATTCGTGGAGTAACAAGCAGCTGCGGATGTGTTTTTCAGTCTGAATGTGTTTTTTGGCTGAGTTAGACAAATTATTAATATCCGTAAAACCCGTACTGCTCCAAACAGATTTCGAATCAGAAAATAACAAACACGGAAAACAAAACATTTTGTTCAGTTTGCAACTGCCTGTCATCCATATATATTTATCATATAACGACGCGTGAAAATGTTTAAAAAATCCATCTCGCCTTTTGCAATCAATAATCATGTGTGGGAGTGCTCGACCTAACTGAATAACATGCTTCTTGTATGCATAACTTAGTTTTGAAAATGAAGTTTCATTTGTAAGCAGGTAATCTGTTGAACAGCATTCTATATGAATTAAAGCCATAATAACAAACAAAATCCGCATCCATATTTAACCAAATCTGCGATTAAATTACCTTACAGAATCCGTCACAGTTTAAATAACACAAATATTAAAAACAAACGAAAAACTCACGCATCAGTAGTAGGTATAGAGAAACACATACTGACGCTGAAACGCTTTCTCGTAGTGGCGTGGTTTCTTTGTCTCTTTCTAATAGAGGAGAGGAGAGAACTACAAGCCGCTTGCCAGTAGCCTATATTTATCAAGTTTTACCGACGGTTAGCGAGCATTAGAAAGAGATGGTCTGACACGCTCTGTCTCTTTTCGCCTCATAGTAAAACGTTGACCGAGGTAAGCTGAAATTCGTCGGCTTCCTTCAATGAGAACTACGAAAAGAAGTACGAAAAATTGAAGCGCTGATTAATTTACGACTATAAAATGAAATGTGATACTTAGGGTATTGCTAAAAATTGCGATTGCTATTGTAAATCGCGCCGGCATTTGATTAATAATACTTTGTTAATGAAATAGAATGTAAATACTTTTGTATGAATATGGAACTGATTTTTGAAAGGTAACCCGGTGGGAATCGGCTTGTATGGACTCTTCGCCACTGATACATACAAATATTTGCACTGCGCGGGGATCGAATCCGCGCCTCCTTGCGCAGTGGCCGCGTTCACTACCGCTACGCCACGGAGGCCGTCGACTAGCACCCATATGTATAACGGTTTTAAAAGTAAATAATTATCTTGGGCAAAAGAGCATTTCCATTTTTAAAATTATATCTACTAATTTACGGAAGGTTAATTTCCGATAATTTCTAATAACTTCGAGCTGGTGTATACATGTGTACCATAAATGGTACAAAATTACCCCACTCAATCGTTCAGTAGCTTTAAAAGGCAACCTCATTAGAATCATGGCACAATTCATTGGCAGGATGTCTAATGAAGCCTCACCTCCAAGATTTGAAAGAGAAATTGCGTAACACACTATCAGTAGCAATGGATATCATTATGACAGTTCAACAACGTCCATTGCGTTATTTACGTTGTTGAGCAGACACATTTTCGAACATATAAAGCAACGGATTAGCAATTTGCTTCGAAATTATTCCAACTAAAATAGCGCGCTACGCAATTTGAGTGCCAGTCCCTGCCTATCCTTACCTGCAAAATAATTTGGTTTCCATAATAGCAGTACACAAAAATGTCCAAGGCCACTGCTGCCAAATACTCCACAGTTATCGTGTCAAACTTCTGCGGAACAAAAAGAATTAAAGTGGACCGAAGATAGAGCCTTAAAGACACCCCGATTGGTTTCATTTGCATTATGCGGAGATTCATCAGAAGTGGCAAGTCAAGCAGTTATTATTACTATCAAAAGCTGCGCTGTATGGTAATAAAAATTATACGGGCCCGTAATAAAAATGTTATTACAGAATTGGGCTCAAATATCTAAAATTTGAATATCGCTGGCTTTTGCCATAACTTCTTACCAATGTAGCAGCATACAGCAACGTGCATAGATAAAGAGTGACTTGGATCACTCTAAGCGCCAGGAGAGGTGACACGAACTTTTCAAACGTAACCTTGTATTGATAGACCACTTGGCAGAGGGAGGCGCAGTCTCGAAGAGCGGCCATGGTTGCATCGTCATATTCGGGGCTGTATATGTCTGTGGGATTCAAATGGGGATGGTTATCATCTGGTTTTTATTTAAATTAATATCGTCATGAAATATACCGACCGAAGAGTCGTCAGTCGCACGTCCAACAGCTTAAAACGTGCTTACCGAGACTCGGGTCTACCAGTCCACGAACTTAATACTACTACTGCTATTCTGCGACTAGTCATTCCTAAAGTACGTACCAAACTGAGTCCTCCCACGCACGAAATTGTTGTACTAAAACAGATAAACGCGATATACTTTGTACTAAATTCATTTTAATTTTAAATTATGAGGACGTTATAATAATAGGCAAGTTTCCATACCACTTTCTCATCATAATGATACTTTGACTCCTTCATTTCCGAAACACTGTAGATATAATTATGTTCTTCATCATGCTGTATGTTCGCGTACATCGCTACCAACGCGGCGTGTTTCACGCCGTGTTGCAGTAACGCGGTGTAACGCGCGTTGCGGAGGCTACAACATAACAGGTCCAGTTGCCCGCAGATCAAGATCGAGTTAGATGCGAAGAATACTCCTGTACATATTCAAAATCATTATTTGTGACACAACGCTGTTGTATGTGAAGTTATAAAAACGGAAATCCAAAAGTCGCCTGCCGGAGATTCTACGCGGGTGCCGTGCCGTCTATGGCCCTTTACGGGGCACCAGTGTGGCCGCGTTTCTTGAAACGGCGACCAACCCGTTGGTTGAACCCGTCCCAAAGAATACCTAGGCCTATACACATTTCCAGTAGCACTCCGGTGTCTAAATATATGCTTGGTGGTTAGCAATAGGATCGCCTCCTCTTTGCATGTTTTTTTTTATTTGTAAAATATAACTGATAAAATCAGACGAACCCTTAGAAGAGTAGTTTTTCCTACTTTTCTCAATAGCATGAAAAGACCAAGACCAACTATCTAACGGCTACTATCGGTGGTAGGCCATAACATCAGTAAAGAAAATATGAGAATTGCCTGTATTCTTAATAATGTAGGTATACTGTTTTAGAGATCGTTCTCACGATAGTCTACATCGGCCGCCGGCAGAAGTTACCACCCACCAGACAAAGCCTTGCCGCCAAGCGATTTGTTGTGTTCCGGCATGATGTCTGGTGAAGCCTTACGGAGGACGGGTCTGAGCAGTTGTGTTGCGATGTGTGCCGGGTACGATGCGCCAAATGTTGTTGTGTTGGGAGTTTGGTCGTGGAGGGTCTTCAGATCAAACTCCCTTTGGCGCAGCACCGTTGGTCATGTTGTTGGGTTTAACATTGTATTTAATAAACTAGCGCGCTTTACCATCAACGATCGCATCACTGCTTACCATCAGGCGGGATTGCGGTCAAGCGCTAGTATATAATTATTAAAAAAATAAATAAAAAAATTTACAGTTCTTCAAATATAAGAAGTGCAACTTGAAGTTTCATACTTTTCAGGACGACACAACTTTGCACATGCGTAACTCAAAAATTGACATTTATTTTTTCCGAAAAAAATCATGTAATTTTAAAGTTATTTTTATTTTATCACAAACTGCACAGTTTTTAATCACTAAATTTACATTTTTTTTTTAAACAAAGCAATATAACCAATGTAGACAATAAGTAGTGCTTTTCTCTACGTCGTGTCAAAGTCTCGTAGTAAGGTACTATACCGTAGTGTTGTGACTCTTCAAATTCACTTGTATACTTGTATAATAATTGTTAAAAATGATCGAATAATCGAACTTACTAATAATGATCAAAATCAAAGCATTTATTTCAAATAAGCCAGTTACAGGCACTTTTGAATTGTCAGAAGGTCGTTTTCGATGAAAGCGTCCTTTATTATTTAATTACTTTTTTAATTTATTTACCCTCAAAACACATATATCGAACAAAGAACGTTAAATTTTAATATATTGTACTTAATCTCTGTTAAAATTACGAAACTCAAAATTAATAGTGTATAAAGCAAAATTTATAATATTTAACATTGTAATACAATGTTGCTTAGGTTTGGATAGAACTAAATATTTTGAGAATTTCTTTCATCTAAAACTCAGATATTTACAGTCATAAAATAAATAAATCTGTAACTTTAATCGGTTAGAAATTACAAAGAAATGAAATCAATATCTCGTATAAATCGGATATTGTAGTAATCGATTTTTTTAACCCAATCCCTATTCATCAGCAGTTAGAAGTGTCAAATTGCACTTCTTATATTTGAAGAACTGTAGGTGTGGGTTTTTGGCGGGAAAGTCAAGCTGAGTTTCACGCTCATTTTTCATCGGACTTTTAAAATTATTTATAGTGTTGTTTACTAAATAAAAGTGCGTGATTTATGTAGTAAAAAGTGCATTCAGTAAATAATTCATAAAGAACAGTGAAATATCGCAGCATAGTGGCCACATCATGACTTTGTCTCAAACCTCCATCGTAAGACGGATCACGCCGTCTTTTTCGACATGAATAATTCATTACGTGACATTGGCTAAATGCACATGCCGTGCGAAGCCATTTTTATGGAAAGAAAGAACTGTAGGTGAAATGTGAAGTTGCTGATCATTAAAAGAAAGAAACAGTGACTAAAATCTAAAAACAGCATGACAAAGCATGATGGACTTACCAAACTGTCCCAAAGCAAGTCCAACGTATAACTGCGCTATACATGATAGCATGAACACAAACTCGTAGAAAGGAGATCGAGTCACATCCATATAGATCCAACCCTGGATGGGCTCTTTTGTCCATACTGAAAACATCCAGATTTACAGGGGCTTAAATAAAAGTTCGTTCGTTTAAAACTTTACGCAGTTTATAATTAAAGCCCTTATTCATGCATATTAAAAACAAAAAAAAAATCTTTTCTTAATATAACCCTCTTCCAGGTGGAGCGTACTTTCAGTGTGCTCCATCTTTCGGGTACTGCGGAGCGTCCTACCCACAATATGTTTGTCGTTTTGCTGTCTCCAGGCGAGGGTTCCTCTGCCTCAAAGACCATTTTTTCGACGTTTATATACTTCTTCTTCTTCAGTCTGTAGAGGTCCACTAGGCCTCCCCCAAGGCTGTCCACGATGACCGCTCTCGTGCTGCCCGCATCCATCAGCTTCCCGCGACCTTCACCAGGTCATCGGTCCACCTTGTTGGAGGCCACTTTACGCTATGTCTTCCTGTACGTGGCCGCCACTCCAGAACCTTACTGCTCCATCGGCCATCGGTTCTACGAGCAATGTGCCCCGCCCATTGCCACTTAATTTTAGCGACTCGAAGAGCAATGTCGGTGACTTTGGTTCTTCTGCGGATCTCCTCATTTTTGATTCGACCGCGCAGAGAAACTCCGAGCCTTGCCCTTGCCCTTTGTGTGATTCTGAGCCTTCTTATGAGGCTCATTGTGAGCGACCACGTCTCAGTTCCATCGGGTTTACATTTATATACATGCGAATAATTTTAGAACGAAACACTATCTATCTAACACTTACAGTGAACAATAACAGGCATCGTTGTATACATAGTGACGCTAAACATTGTGCAAGCCGTATAGAACCTTGCGAAACTCCTGGCCTTCCTGTAGCTCGAATCCATTGTCATATTCGTAAGCCCCCTAGCCGAATGATGCTTGAAGTTCTTATCCATATACTCCAGTAACTTGTACAAATCTTTGCGATATACGGCATAGTACGCGACAATTATTAAGGAAACTATAATAGGTAGAGAATCTGCAATAGTCGCTAAACTTGACATTATGTCCTGCCATTCTGTGTACAAATACACCGTCAAAACTACGGGTAAATGTGTCAGAACAAAGAGCACAATGCCTAAATATAAATCGTTGATAATTATTCTCCATTCGCTGGTAGTATTGGGGAACAGATCCCAGCAAGCACAGATCTTCAATGGTCTTTTGATGTATTGAATATAACTCTCAGATTTTTCAGAATTCAACGTGGTTTTGGGGTCTGCAGACGACATTATAGATCTAGATGGTTCTGAAGTTAATGGGATCTGAATATTCTAACCCTGCGACATAGAAGCTTATATGCATTTGTAGGATTTAAAGAGCCTGATACATAAAGCTCATAGATAATTTTAAGAGACGCGACTTTTAGACAGGATAGAAGGCGGGTAGGATATTGTAGTAAGTACACTGTTATAAGTGGTTTTGTCCTAATCAGTTTTTTATACCTTCACGCTGAAGACAAAACACCCAACGAAGCATGCAGGAATACAAAATTCCCGTATGTTTGCTTCGGGTACATTCCGGGGGCAGCCAATTTTAGGTCAATCCTTAAATTAACTGCTTCGAAACTTCTATATAAAATTGGTACTTAGGTAGTACTTAACCATAATTTTAGGTTATTTTCCTGTTTTCGTTTTATAATACTTACCTATAATATAATAGTGTATGTTAGTTAGCGTAGATGGCTTATCTAATCATCTATCCATAACAACAGATAACAGTAATTCAAAATTAGGCAGCCAATAAGTAGGTTTAGAAAAGGTATTTCATCGTTCCATCATGGAACGACTCATTCTACGGCGAGTATCCACCCTTATGTTGTTGATATCACTACGATGTGAATGAAGCGTTTCGCCTCGACTTTCCGTCCGATTATAGGTACAAAATTTAGTGTCTCCTAGGCGAGAGCGAATAGCATCAAAATAAACTAGTGTAGTAGTTTGGTTTACCATCAAAATTGTAAGACTGTAATTGCATCATCACTTAACTTTTAAGACAATCAATAAAATATTTCCCAAATAAACCCTTTCGCTATGTATGAAAGGGTCATAAGAACAGCTTATTAAATGTTAACAAGCAATGTTTCAAACTTCGCTAATTTAAATTCTGTAAAGTACTTAATTATTGTCGGAAAGAGCTCCAATTACTTAGAACGGCTAACGGCTTTTCAAGTTCTTCGTTTTTAATTGTACCTACTATTAATGATAATTAATTGCATTAATACGTGGATATGCTATTTAGGTATTGTACACAATATTTAGAGCTAGATTTAAGGTAATTAATATGTTTATTTCATATTTCGTTACTTATTTTTATTTTATAATATGCACCGGTTGACGTCATCGTTTATGAACAACTCATAAAAACCACGAAAAGACAGAGAGGCAAATAACAATTGATTTTTTCCCTTTTGAGTAAAAAGTAACAAAAATCCTTTAAAACATTTATTAAAAGATAAGTAAATAAATTACAAACATAATGTCACAGGAGTTATTTGATAATAAATGAACAATTTTTTTAAAAGAAAATCCAACATTGGCAATTCGGAGATCATGTGCAAAATACCCAAGTACCTTCAGATTTTCAGAAATACAGTAAAACTCAGATTTCCTTTGATTGTTTCGATTCGGCATCTCCTCTGAAAATTAAAATATAATTTCAGTCAATACATCAATACACATACTTATCTTTACTCACCGATTTTGAAGCCTAATCTATAGCTACAATAACATTAATTTTATTTATCTCTATGGTAGAGGTATAAGTTCAGTGGCGTAGCTAGTGGAGGAGGCGGCGGGGGCGGTCCGCCCCAGATGTCACCTTTTTGAGGTGACACCCACCAGTCTCTAAAAATACCTGAATCGCTAGCACAAAAGTTACCACCCACCAGATAAAGTCTTGCAGCCTAGCGATTCGTCGTGTTCCGATAGTCTGGTGAAGCCGTATGGAGAATGGGTCTGAGCAGTTTTGTTGCGACGTGTACTGGGAGTGTGGTCGTGGATGGTAGCGGGATCCGAAGCACGGTGTTCCCCTGGCCGACCGCACGTATTTGAGGGCTCGAGTAGTGTGCCAGTAGTGTGTGGTTGGCGACCGAACGAGAGGACCCCATAGCGATCCTTGGGCTGGATCCTTGGGCGTCCCCGCAGTCTCCAGATCAATCTCCCTCTGGCGCAGTATCGTTGGTCGTGTTGTTGCGTTTAACATTGCTTCACCTCGCTCAACTGCCGTATTCCTTCCTATTCACTCAGTTTTAAAAATGGAAAGGCATAAAAAGAAAAGTAGGTGTGCACAGCGCACGCACGTCCTCTCATTTAAAGTGCACCTATGTCTGTAAAAGATCGCTCTTAGCTATAAGACCGGCTGTTGTGTCACCTTTTGTAAATCTTTGTATTTATGTTCTGTAATCTATATGGTGTATATAATAAAGAACGAGTATTCTATTCACTCTAACATTCGAGTTGTGCACTCCAATCTCGATGGAGTCCATCACCACCTAGAGACTGATAAGCCTTACCTACTTTTCTAGACGGAGACCCAGATTAGATATCCGTCTGATGCGGTATACCTTAGCGACCCGGGATACTCTTTGGAGCATCATTTCCTGCATATATATATATGTATGGAGAACAAGTATTCTTGTGGCTATGATGATATTCCTATATCTGTTATTAAGGAACATATATCCATACTAGCAGAGCCTATAAGTGATTTTTATAATAAATGTATTGAGGAATCTATCTTCCCGGACCAGCTTAAAGTAGCAAAAGTAATACCTGTATATAAAAAAGGCAGTAGATTGGATCCTAAAAATTACAGGCCCATCTCCTTACTGCCGGTCCTGTCTAAAATATTTGAAAAAATTATAAAAAATCGACTTTTAACACATCTGCGTGTAAATAGAATATTAAACAAAAGACAGTTCGGTTATCAAAGAGGTGTTGGCACTTCCGATGCCATATACATATACCTTACTTGGTGACGTTATAGAAAAGATTAATAATAAAATGAAAGTTGCCGGAATCTTTCTTGACTTAAGTTTTGCATTTGACACTATTGACCATGAATTGGTCTTGGGAATTGGAACTTGGTTTTGACATGGTAGCCGAGTGGCTAAAAAATAATAAACTTACAAATGTGTCCAAATCCATGTATATCCCCTTTATGTTGAGAAATCATGAAATCCCATCTTACCAAAATCTTACCATAACATCACACATTTGCTCTCTCCAACGGGACAAACCTTGCTCATGTCCTACTCTCAAAAAAACGGCTGGTATCAAATATTTGGGAATTCAGATTGACAATCGTCTTGGATTTCAGCCACACATAGAATTACTTACAACGAGAACACGAAAATTGATATACGTTTTCAAGAACCTTCGTCATGTGGCGGAAACTAAGATTATAGACACCGTATATTGTGCACTAGTTCAGTCAATCTTATCATATTGCATAACGGCTTGGGGAGGAGCTCCAAAGACATCCATGCTGAAGTTGGAGAGAGCTCAGAGAGCCGTTCTTAAAGTTGGTCGTAAACTTCCCTTTCTCTTTCCAACCAAAGAACTTTACGAGCATTGTAAAGTACTAACAGTTCGGCAATTATTCATTTTGAATACCATTTTACGTAAACACTCCCAACTTTCATACAATCCTGTTGAAATACTCACTAAGAGACGCAAACACACGGTCTGTAAATCTAAGTCGTTTAAAACCAGCTTCAGTCGTAGATTCTTTTGTTTCCTGGGAGATTATCTTTACAACAAAGCCAATAAAGCCATTTCTATCTACTCCCTATCCTTTTTCAATTGTAAAACAAAAGTCCAAAATTGGCTTCAATCTCACGATTATGATGCCACTCAGAGACTTTTGGAAGTGATCTCATAATAAGCAACTCGACACGTCCTACCCACACACACCCACTCACTTCAAACACACTCACACACCCCCACACACACACATACACACTTCACAAATAGACTTCATAACCACACCCACAATCAAACATCGACACGAACATACCCTACTTTGCTGTCAATTCTTTTAAAATTATATAATTATTTACTTTGTGTTTTCCTTTATGCATTTTTTTTGTCAATTTTCTTTATCCCATAATCTTTGTCATCTGTTAGTATACGTTTGTATTAGTTGTGACACGACCGTGTAGTCAGGAGGCCTGGAGACCTGTAACACAGGTTGTCCTAGTACAGGCTCCAGTTTCCACTACATCATTATATCTTGTATACTTTATTTTGTGGTAAACTTATGTTTAATTATGTGGTGGAAAAAATAAACGTTTATTATTATTATTTCCTTTATTTCATTACAATACACTTATAAATTATATTTTTAAATATTTCTACATAAAAAATATATAAAAAAACATTTAAAAATATAAAAAATAGTAACCCACCGGCATCGGGAACAGGGTCCAAGCTACCGGCGGTCAGGGCTCCAGAGAGAGGAACTTCCTGACAATGCGAGCCGTGTCCAGAAATACAGCTTTCTGAATCAAGCCCTTGATCCAGCCGCCTAACGAGAGCCTCTTGAGGTGTTGGTCGAGGCTCTTGGCTATTAAGCCATTGGCTGTCACGACTATCGGCACAATGATTGCTGAATCCACCTCCCACATGTCGACAACCTCGTGAGCCAAGTCAAGATACTTGATTTTTTTATCTTTCTCGGCTTTCACGAGGTTCTCATCATGCGGGATGGTTATGTCATAATTATTATTATTATTATTTCCTTTATTTCATTACAATACACTTATAAATTATATTTTTAAATATTTCTACATAAAAAATATATAAAAAAACATTTAAAAATATAAAAAATAGTAACCCACCGGCATCGGGAACAGGGTCCAAGCTACCGGCGGTCAGGGCTCCAGAGAGAGGAACTTCCTGACAATGCGAGCCGTGTCCAGAAGTACAGCTTTCTGAATCAAGCCCTTGATCCAGCTGCCTAACGAGAGCCTCTTGAGGTGTTGGTCGAGGCTCTTGGCTATTAAGCCATTGGCTGTCACGACTATCGGCACAATGATTGCTGAATCCACCTCCCACATGTCGACAACCTCGTGAGCCAAGTCAAGATACTTGATTTGTTTATCTTTCTCGGCTTTCACGAGGTTCTCATCATGCGGGATGGTTATGTCAACAATCATTGCACGCCGCTCTGATCGATCCACCATCACTATATCAGGCTTATTGGCAACAATAGTCCTGTCAGTGATGATGGATCGATCCCAGTACAATGTGATATGACCATTTTCGAGAACTGGGTCGGGCACATACCTGTAGTACGGCACCTCCGATTCCACAAGGTTGTACTTTAGAGCAAGTTGCTGATGAATTATCCTGGCTACAAGGTTGTGTCTATGCAAGTACTCTCCGTTAGCTAGACGAGAACACCCGGAGATAATATGCCTTATTGATTCCCCCGGCCGGTGACATGCCCGACAGATGTCAACTGTGCCGTCTTTCACAATAAATCTCCGGTAATTGTTCGTCATCATAACTTCGTCCATAATTGCACATACAAAACCTTCGGTTTCCCCAAAAAGGTCACCGAATCGTAGCCAGGCTACGGACGCTTGTAAATCTACATCAGGCCCGTGTAGGGCTCTGAAAAAGCGTCCGTGAAGCTCTTTGCTCTTCCATACCTCCATGCGGTCATTGGTGTGAAGCACTACTGGTTTGCGCCAGTTCTCTTTAGCCAAGGAGAGCGGAGTGAGGCCCTTGTCAACCGCGACCACATCTCGATGCATCCCCACGTCGGTTTCTAGAAAATATTCCCTGAGACTGCATATCTCGCGATTGTGGAGGGTCTTGGCGTTTAAAAAGCCACGACCTCCACATTTTCGCGGGATATACAGCCTCATAACCGATGATCGTGGGTGATGCAATCGATTTGCAGTCAGCAGCGTACGGACCCTCTGATCCAGGGCGTCAAGTTCGGTTTGAGTCCATTTGAGTATGCCGAAAGAGTACATCAATACCGGCATGACCCAACCGTTGAAAGCGCGCACCTTGTTTCCGCCTGATAGAAGACTATTAAGTACTTTTTTCAGGCGGCCAAAGAAGCGTTCCTTCAACGATTGCTTCATGTCAGTAACATTGATACCCAACGCTTCCGACATACCCAAATACTTATAGGTTTCGGATGCGGAGAGGGCTCTAAGGTTTATGGAACTCGTGAGTTGGGTTCCCACGGATTCCACAATCTCTCCTCGCTTTACATGCATGACCGCACATTTGTCCACACCAAATTCCATCCTGATGGCGCTACTGAAAATTTCTGTAATTTTCAGTAGCTCCTTCAGTTGTGAATTGTTGGGAGCAAAAAGTTTCAGGTCATCCATGTAAAGGAGGTGCGATATAACCTGACCACCTCTCCTCAACCTATAGCCTAAACCTGAATCCTCCAATAATGTGCTTAGAGGATTCAATGCTAAGCAAAACCAAAGTGGACTCAAACTATCGCCCTGAAATATTCCTCGCTCGATCCTTATCGGTTCGCTATTCCTCAGAATATTTCGACATCCTGGATAGCGAAGGACTGTCCTCCATGTCCTCATACATGTCATCAGGAAGGTGCGTAGAGTTGCATCCACTTTGTACAACTCCAGCACCCGCATGAGCCATGTATGTGGCACTGAGTCATAGGCCTTCTTATAATCTATCCAACATGTCGATAGATCCTTTCGGGAACGACGAACTTGTTGGCTAATGGCCATATCAATGAGGAGTAGCTCCTTAGTACCGCGAGACCCGCTCCTACATCCATTTTGATAGGCAGACATGATAGTGTTGCTGTCAATATGTTTGTTAATTTTAGTTTTCAAAATGGATGTAAGAACTTTATAGACCGTCGGTAAACAGGTGATCGGTCTATAATTTTTGGGTTCCGCGGTGCTACCTGATTTATGGAGCAGGTGGGTTATTCCTGTTGTTAGAAACTGGGGTAGCGAACCAGACTCTAAGGCAGTCTGGAATTGAGATGCCAAGCGAGCGTGCGACCTTGGAAACCATTTTATCCAAAAGTTATGCAGCCCGTCCGGTCCTGGAGATTTCCAGTTAGGTAACGGGCGGACTGCACGAGCTACATCTTGGGGGCAGATGGTAATAGCCCCCATTTCAGGTATTGGATCGCAGGCTCGCTCGACATCCCGGGCCCAGTCACCTTCAGTGTGACTGACAGGTACCGACCAGATACTGCGCCAGAATGAACACATGGCATCATCATCCGGTAGGCACGTGTCAGCCAAACCTTGTTCTGGTCGTTCCCAGTCCCTATAAACCCACCTTTCATTGCTTTGGAAGGTGCGATTCTGGGTGTATCGTTCTACTCGTCGTTTATATCTTCTAATACGATTCGCCCATGCATACACTTTCTGCTTCAGGAAATCGATGCGCTCCGTGACACGGGCCATAAAATTCTGCGGGCTGGTATTTGTACCTGAGAATGCCCGCCTCACAAAGCGCATCACTCTAGGGCGAGTATTACCCTCCCTGAAGCAGATTAGTTTACCGATGAGTGCTCTGGCCTCACCAATACGACGTTCAATCCTGCGCTGCCAAGCTGGTACTACTGGTTTTGGTCGTGTAGCTCTAAAGTCACTGGGAAATTTGACATGAGCTACACGACATGCTGCTACAGCTGCGCAGTACAGGATTGAATGAGTATCAGTGAGGTCCTCGCAGGTATCAAAATAATTTGATAACTGCGCATCCAGAGCAGCCATCAGTGCCCTATTTCTGTTATGCATGGGCAAACGTGGCAGGCGTGGTCTTAGTTCTGCCGATACAAAACGATATTCCCGAATCGCAGCCTCCAAAGCATTTCTTAATTCCTCATTGCACTGGGTACTTACATTTGTAGCCACATCATTGCTCCCCTCATCAGCATAGCTTGTGCTATCTCTGCTGTGCGGCTGCGGTGATATCTCCGCGATTTGTGACGGGGGAGCGATGACACGGCTACTCTGCATTTCATTTCGCAGGCGATCAAGCACAGTATCATCCAACATATGATTACGCTGGATAACCCGTACCTGATCCGATAGTCGTTGTGCCGAAACGTTGACAGCCGGTTCAAGCACCTGAAACAGAGAGAGCATTCGAACACGGTACGCGGTCAGGTTGTTTCCTCCCTCTGTAGCCCCATAGTATGAGCGCATGACGTTTTCATTGATGGATTGTGTCCATCTCATGCGCTGCACACTTCCGCCGGGAGCTGGGACCCTGTCAGAAGCCGATGGGCCTCGAGGTCCTAAGCGGTCCGGCGGCCGGCGTCCTCCCCGTCGGCGAACAGGTGGTGGCGTCGTCGGCGGAGAGAAGTACTCGTCGCTCGAGCTCGACGCAACTGCCGCGGCCGGGGTCGTCACAGCACTTACAGTGGCGCTGGAGACCGGCGGCGGCGAGGCGGAGCTGAGCAACGAGTCCGGAGATGGTGGGCGTGCACGTTGTCTTGCGGCAGATCTTGTCAACATTTCATAATATTTATTTCACTGTTTTGCATAATAATTATGTATTGTCCGAGGTGACATGACAAATGTCACTTGCAATGATTCGGTAATTTTTTTCATTGTTGTAATGTATATAGGTAGATACTGTTTATATATATTTTAAATTGTTTTTAGTTTGGTTTTCGGTTTTTTGTTGTAGGTATATTTCACAGTATAGAAATGAAAAACTGATACAAAATATTTTTTCTTAAATTGATAAAAATTATGATGTTGACGTTTGCTGTGTTGCCATTATTTATTATTATTATTATTAATTACTTCTTGAGAAACTGACGCATTGTGGTATAAGAGGAAAGGTATTGAAACTTATCTCTTCGTATCTCAAAAATAGAAAAATGTTCGTAGAAATTGACAGAATACAAAACGGTTACAAAAAAATCTATAAATCAGCAACAGTAATGATGACTACGGGCGTACCCCAAGGATCTATATTAGGACCTGTTTTATTTATATTGTTTATTAATGACTTAATTAATTATATGAATACAATTTTACCTGACATTAAAATAGTAATTTTTACGGATGACACAAATGCCATAGTGGCAGCAAATGACATAAATAAATTAACAGAGACTGTAAATTCAGTATTACGCGCTTTTCACAAATGGTTCACTATGAACAAATTGTTAATCAATACTGCAAAGACCAATATACTTTTATTTAAAACGACAGCCCGTAATAAGGACCACTTAGAGGTTGCTCTGAATAACTATAAAATTGTCCTCGTCAAGGAAGTTAAATTCTTAGGTATACATATAGACGAACAGCTAAATTGGAAATCGGAATTAAATGCAATAAATGCATCGGTATGTTCCGCATGTTATGCTTTAAGAGCACTTAGAACAGAAATTGACATTAAGCAATTAAAAATGGTCTATTTCGCGTTGGTAGAATCAAAAATCAGGTATAGCATAATGTTTTGGGGAAAAAGTTATGACTATAACATCAAAAGAGCTTTTGTGTTACAAAAACGAGCCATTCGCACATTAGTCCATATCCAGCAAACAGAGAGTTGCCGCGAACATTTTATAAGACTAAATATACTTACAGTGCCAAGTATTTATGTATTTGTGCTTCTATGTAACATGGCCAAATACATACATGAATATGAGACAGCAGAAGAACGACAAAGTAGAGAATGCACACGTAGACAAGACATTATGCATTACAAGGTACATCCTTCTTTGAATGTTGTAAAGCACAGTCCTAAATATCAATCAATTATATTGTTTAATAAGTTGCCTCTAGACATGAAAAGCGCTATTTACTCAAATTCATTCAAGGCTCGGCTTAAACGTTTCCTGTTGAATAAGTGTCTTTATGCTGTTGATGATCTGTAACAGAATTTCTGTATTTCTTGTTATGCATTTTTTTTTAATGTTTAACCTGTTTTAATGTAATTTAACGTATTGATTTTCTCTTTTACTATGTGTTCTTTTAAATGTGATTTCAGATACAATGATTGTTGTTAATGAATAAATGACTATGACTATGACTATCCACTATGACATCTGTTGCCGGCGTCTCCATCATCTTGAAGGCCCTAATTTCTCATCCCTATGGCTGTTGGTTGATACTGGTGTGGACAAAATTGTCTACACCTGTGTCTACCGACCGCACAGCGGTGACCAGGAGCCGATTCGATTTAAGGCTGCTGACAATGCGGTGCACCGGCACCCTGACACACAGTTAGTCGCTCTGGGGGACTTCAACGCGTCTTGAAACTAGCAGTACCACTCCATCTAATTTTCCTCATTGCGGAACTTCAATGCCGGAGGTTTGCATTAGGAACAAGGAGGTTCTGAGAGTACTATGTCGTTTGGACATGAATAAGCCTTGTGGTCCAGATATATACCTACCAGCGATTGTTCTTAAGGCATGTGCGCCCGAGTTGTCTCTTGTATTGACGGGCTTGTATCGTCTCTCATTTAGGACTGGTATAGTGTCCAAGTCCTGAAAGCTTGCCAACGTGTAGCCCGTGCCCAAAAAGGGTAGTCGTGCCGATCCTACCAACTATCGACCGATTTCAATAACCTCCATACTCTGCAAGATTATGAAACGTGTATTGAACTAGCGCCTCTTGGCTTACCTCGAAGGTAACGATCTTCGCAGTGACTGACAATACGGGTTTCGCCGCAATCTTCTTCAAAAGAAGCATTCGAGCGACGTTTAAAATAAAACCCACTGATAGTTGTAAACCATACTTTAAAAAATATAAGATATTCACATTATGTTGTCTGTATATACTAGAAGTATCTGTGTTTGTGAAGGCAAATCCGAGTCGTTTCAGATGTATAGCTGACGTTTTTCCCCGCAATAGACGCGACAATAACTTACTATGTCAGGAACCAGCTAAGACAGTACTTATGCGCAGAAGTGTCTACTGCATGACTCCAGTTATTTATAATAAGTTACCATAGAGCTGGAAAGAGCTTCCGTTAAAATTATTTAAAAAAAAAGACTCCGAAGCCTTTTAGTCGTGAAAACGTATTATAAGTGAGTACCTTACTAAAAAGATTTTCTTTTTCTACAATTTGTTGTATAGCGGCAACAGAAATACATAATCTATGAAAATTTCAACTGTCTAGCTCCAGCTATTACTGTTCATGAGGCGAAGTCTCATGAATAAGGTTCCATTTTACTTTTACCATTTAGGTACGGAACCCTAAAAAAAGCACCCTTGGGCCCTTGTTCAGTTCAACAATACAAATAATAAAAATAAATGAATAGGAATTACATAAAACTAAATAAATAGATAAATGGAAACATGAAGCGCTCTTCCTCTCTCTACTTATTTAAAACTTGCTGTGCCCAACAGGGTCCATAATTGTTTCCAATATTATAATAAAATATTTACCACCTGTAACTGTACATTATGGATTGCAATAAACGATTTGATTTGATTTGATTTGAACCATATTTTACGCTGATTATTAATCTAGTGTATAAGTGATCGATGATTTGCGGGCTACATTGACCCAATCGTGGCTTAACAATTTTGGGATATTAGCCATCGAACACGAGGCAATACAAAATATAAATTTCGATGAAGTTATTGCTGTGTTTGCCGCTGCCAAAGCTAGAAAGAATTTTTTATTGTATAACAATTCTTTTTCTCTCTTAGTTATTATTGTTATTTCTTCAGTATTATAAATAATAAATATAAAATTTATTGTTTTCACTTTCCATGGGGTGGCACCACCAACTTCCGCCCCGGCCACCCAAGGTAGCTACGCCACTGTTTAAGTTATTACTCCTAACATGGACTCCCTCGCGTTGCCTTAAATGAATTTAAAGCCTCCAGTCAGGGGCAGTTAAAACTAAAAGCTACTGAGCGATCACGCACTAAGGGCACCCCCAGTGGGGTACGAACCTTGGCTTAGGGCGTCGGGCAGCAAGGGACGGCTCAATCGAAAAGGTTTGAAAGGTTTGATGACCGCGACATTTCCTAGTACTATCTCTGAGAATAAACGCCGAAACAAACTCAGAGGTCATTGTCGAGATAGATAGGATTTTACTGGCTCAGTTACGGCGCGGGCTGGCCTATATCGGATAGAACACCAGACATACGCATAATCTTATACCATTCATCGGCAAACACATCATATTCAGGGTTGCCATCCAGAAGAGCTTTCGGCACCTTAACATTGCGACGGACCGGGGATTCGGTTCTGGCTACAGTTTTCACGTTCGATTTAGCACAGATATGTATCGAAAGATTGTGAATATTACCGCTGATACGGCGCCCTGATAGTTAATAAGCTATCACAACTTCCAGCATATAGTGCAGCTGGTTTAATGCTTACTAATTAAAACTACAACGGTCTAAAATATCTGTTCGTCTTACTTTTCCTTGGACCTCCTCTGAGCGAGCCTGTAAATCCTGCGCAGTTCAAGCAGTGCTCTCATGATGACCACCAGCTGCTGTTCGAAGTCATCCACCGCCACCTCGATAACAAGACCTTTGCCAAAGAACAAGTTTACCATGTGGAAGTAGCACTGGATACAAATCCTAATTCTATTAACTTCTTATTTCTAATCCTTGTGCAGGATTACAGTCCAATTCAAACTGTGCTGCGCTCCTCACCCCCGCTTAAAGGTGATAGTTTATGCCTCATGTACAGTATGTCGTGGCCTAGTAGTCGTGGTGGCCTAGTGGTTAAAACACCAGCCTCTCAAGTATGAGTGTGCGATTTGATTCTAGGTCAGGTAAGTACCAATGTAATTTTTCTAAGTTAAATGTACTTTCTAAGTTTATCTTGGACATCAATGACTGATTATAAGGTGAAGAAAACATCTTCAGGAAACCTGGACTTTAAGTCTGAAATCGCCAACCCAGATTGACGGTAAACAGGTTGATGATGATGATGTGCCTAAAGTACGCGAAAGTACAGCGGACTACATGAATATTTTGGCAAGTCAAAACTAACTCCGCCATATTGTTTTTGAAACAGTGGCGGTGTTTCCGTCGGACTACAATTTGAGTGTCTTCAAGGCTAGAGTGAATAGGCTCTTAATAGACTAGTGCGCTTTACCATCAACGATTGCATCACTGCTTACCGTCAGGCGGGATTGCGGTCAAGCGCTAGTTTATAATTTATATAAAAAAAAAAAATTGACAAAATATGTTTACCAACAGCGTCACTATTCTTCTGCGTCACTTCCGATGTCATTCAAGCGCCAAATAGAGACAGATCAAGAGAGAGACTTCTCCTGCGCGTTTCAGACTTTTATTGACTAAAACTCACCCTTGTTCCATCATTTGCCTGTGCCAAGGGCCACGGTATTTCGAACAGAGAGCGTGAGTGCGCAAAAAATTGCATTTTCCTCACACGCTCCGCTTCCTCCTTTACGAGCTTACTGCTTTACAGAAGGTGACGGCCTCCCTTGCAGTCTCGATCAGTACAAGGGCCTGTGTGGCTACTAAAAGTTTTCATTACGAAGAACGCAGCGTTTCGTTCGACTCATCGATTAGCCCGCTGGTTATAAGAAGTCTCAACCAATGAGAGGGCCAAATGCGGTCTATGCATATGATCGAGTCTCGTAATAAAAACTCATGGTTGCCACATTGGACCTATTTGCTACATCACCTTAAGTTTATTGGACCTTTTCTTAACTAACGTTGGGGTCAGCTTCCAGTTTAAGAATGATGCAACACAATGCCTGATGCCTGTAGTTTGCATGGTACAATTGCCTCTCCGACCTCTTGTGAGCCAGTAACCAAGCAGCACGGTACCCCATTGTAGGACTGGCAAAAAGTAGGGTACGCCCGTTCACAGAACCAATGAATCGATTTGTTATTTCAATAGTTTTACCTTTTTGCTTGCAGATCTTAGCGTAGAGGCTCCATATGGCGGAGCGGACATGGCAGAGCTCGACGTGGCGTTGCGCTGCGGTCTCCTTCAGCCGGTTCAAAGCTAGCTCCCATTTAATCACTCTGTTCCGGATTTTGTCATAGCGCCACTATGAAGATAATTATTAATATTACAAGTTTTATTTCATACTAATTCGGTACGATCTAGAATCTAAAAGTGTTGTTTTATCGAAATCTTTTATTAAAGACGGGTGTCTTTAATTCAATAACACACAGTGGAAGTGTTGAAGAGTTTTGGGGTCTGTATTATTTAGTTTTGACATACATAAAGTACTGTTCTCCAAGATTGAAAGTCCAATGACTGGTGTCAAACTGTTACGGAATCGAAGTCAAATTGTCCGGTGTAAAAAACAAAACCTGCCAAATGTCGGCTGTTCTATGGTATTTTAGTATTTGTTGTTTAGCTTTAGCTACTTTAGCTTTTAAATTTTAACTGTCTATGGATGGCGATGGATGAGGCCTATAGGGGTCATTCAGTGTATCCATCAGATGCCTGTTCCCTCTTGATTTGAAGGGAAGCGAACGCAAGATACTGTCAGAAAGTTCTATAATGTGGTTGTGCGCATAATAAACGTAGGAGAAACGCCGAGTAGATACGACTAGTTGACTTGGAAAATCAAAAAAGGGTTTTTTAGTGCATGTGTTACTGACTGACTTGCAGTTCCAGTTATTTTTTATTACTAACCCTTAGATTAGCGAGGGTGTTGTTCAGTCCCATGATGAAGAGTTTCTTCTCCTCTGTCAGAGATGCGATTTCCTGACGAGCATTTTCCAACATTTCGAGATCATGTTCTTGACGATCCGCCAGCGTCGATTTGGCCGCCGCTAAGAATGTGATGCTTCATTATCTCCCTACATAGTCTTTACAAAGAGATAAAAACAGACTGCAGCACATAAAGCTACTACAATCTGTCAGATTTCTTTATTAGATTTTCATCTTTATCTCTAAAGCATTGAGGATAAAGGTTGATTGAGAATATTAGACAGTATAGCTTGACCTGCTGTCGTCCGTAAATACCTAGATATTTGTTTACGACAAAGTTCAGCACCCTAATTATTGTGTAACACACTATTAATCTCAATTTGAATCATTTTGAAACATTTTTCTAATCCATTGCTCTGTATGTTCGGAAGTGTGTTTGCTCAAAACTTGTGATGCAACGGATCTCCGTTTCTGTTTCCGCATGTGCGGAAGTTCCGCGCGATTTTCAACATTAGTTTCTGCTTCTGTTTCCGCAACTTTTATAACGGAGATTTAAACGGAAGTTATTACATTATACAACCGACGGCTATTAATAAAATGTTCAGTTGCAAAGTTGCAATATTGTTTTCTATAATACATTTTCTTAATAAAGAATTATAGTTGTAAATTTGTTTTTTTATTTCATCTTATTTACACTTCCGTTTCTGTATCCGTTTCAATTTCTGCTAAAATTTACTTTTAACATCCGTTTCCGTTTCTGGTTCCGCTAAGATACTTCCGTTGCACCACTACTCAAAACATAAATAACGCAATGAATGTTGTAGAACTGTCAAAATGAAAAATATCTAGTGATCGTGAGTTACGTAATTACTTTGGCAAAGAAGGTAGGTAAGTAGGTAAGTGATAATATCTTACCCAAAGCTTCATAACGGTTGAGTACATCCAGAGGTTGTTTAAACTCGGGATAATTTTGCACCACCGACATGAGATAGTCCTAGGTACAAAGAGCATTCTATAATTACAAATAGGTAAAAGATAGCGGCTAACTGCGAGCCAGACATCCATTCCCTTCACACACGAAGTATAACGGCACCAATACCTATACAAAAAACTGGCTAAGTGCGTGTCGGACTCAAGCACTTTCCCTGCCATTGATTTATGAAATTAAAGGATTTATTTGTATGAAAGATTACGCGGTAATAAGCGGTTTACGATTTACTACTTACTAGATCTCGTTCAAAACAGTTTTCGTTGGTAGTTTTTATACTAATGTACATAATGTTTTTTTTAGATTTTTCATTTTCTTATTTTAGAAGTTAGAGGGGGAGGAACAACTTTTTTCCACTTTGGAAACGTCTGTCATGCAAACTATTCGGGTTAGAAAAAAATATTTTAGAAACCTTGATATCGTCTTTGAAGACCTATTCATAGATACCCCACACGGGACACACGTATGTGTTTGCTGAAAAAAAAAATTGTGTTTCAGTTCTAAGTATGGGGAGCCCCCAATGTTTTTTTTTATATATTTTTGCATCAAAATCTTAATGCGATTCACAGATACATCTACCTACCAAGTTTCAACAGTATAACTCTTATAATTTCGGAAAAAAATGGCTGTGACATACGGACGGCAGACAGACATGACGAATCTATAAGGGTTCCGTTTTTTGCCATTTGGCTACGGAACCCTAAAAATAAACTTTTTTCTTTATAATTGTTGTTACCTATAGCGGCAATAGATATGCTTCATTCATAAGATGTCTGGTGATAGACAGATAGGCTGTTTTAACTTTTCGATGCGAAACTCTTTCATGGTTCAAAGCAAGGCAATATATGACTCTCGAATGGAAAAGTAACACGTATCGCCTGCCCTTGCGTCACCCTTCGGGCTGTGTAGTATCTAAAGCTACCTACATGAAGACCAATCAATAGGGGCTGAAACTGAACAAGTCCGTGCGGCGACAGGTCCCGTCGCACGGAGGCGGGCCCCTGCCCCGGACTGACGCCCGCGCAGGTCCCCGCGACGGAGCATTTTTGTATGTAACCGTACGAGTGCCCGTTTAAAGCACTTTCAGCCCTAATATCGCGACAAGTTAACAAATATGAGTTTATGGACACAATAAGACTAATCAGCCTGAAACCAAAGTAATTACTATTGAACTAAAGTTGATATTTGTTTAACTTAAAATAACATCATTTTTCGGTATTCAGCACCCTAATTTCGCAACATACTATTTATTACGTGCTGCATAACGGTAGCGTTGTACCGTTTCTTTCCATACTGCCCGTATGCAGCGGAGCGATGAATATTTATGTCCGCACCCCTGGACATTGGTAGAAGTGAAACACCGCGGTGGTAAGAGTCATAGTAACCCCCACGATGGACAGGATCTAAAACAACTCCACAGAGAAACCAAAAAACGAGTGGGTGTATGTAGGACTTGGGACGCCGCGTGGTATTAAACTAACCTCATAAATGGTATAGTCCTTGACTTGCTTCTCCATCAACTTCTTGACTGCTTCCATTTCGATGACCCTCTGCCTCATAGCTTCGGTCTCTTTGGTTTTTCGCTCTAAGACCTCTTTGTCAGCTTCCATCTTACGCTCAGCTCGGTCTCGCTTTTCTTGGTTCTCTCTTATGAACTAAATGTAATAAAATTTTGAGTAGCTTGTCTTTTATGCTGAAACTACAATGCCGCGATAAGGCCATCTACATATTGCACAATCTTTCTTGCACTCGACTCGATGTCTCGTTGTAAACAGAGAGTGCGCAAAGTATAGTTCATTTTAACGTTAATTTAGCCGTAGCATAATGCTATATTATCGTTACGTCTTTTGGCAGTAAGTAAATATGAGAATTGCCTGTATTCTTAATAATATAGGTATACTGTTTTAGAGATCGTTCTCACGATAGTCTTCGGACTTCTTAGAAGTCTTCTGAGCCAAAATAATTTGTTAACAGGTAGAGACACCGAAGCTAATGGTAAAGATAAGTCTAAATGTATTTATTTAACCCAATTGTAGGTGGTTATTACCTTATTAAAGCTGATAAAAGACTCTTTAAGCAGATTCTCTTTATTCCTTAGTTCCTCCCACTTGGCGTCCATAGTGATTCTGTTTTGTGCCGCTTCCTCCCTCTTGATCGCCAGCTTCGTGTCAGCTTCCATTAGCTCTCGACGAGCTTGTTCCATCAAGACTTGAGGAGTGGGCCGTGCGACATCCCATACTGGATATTTTCTAGAAAAAAATTAAAAACTAGGCACTGGGGTGATTATTGAATGGTACCAGTCCGCTGTTAACCGAACTGCAAACGAGCGTTGTGTGACATTGCCCGTATGTGCATAAACATGCCTGTTTTGATCACAGTCATGTGAGCCATCACGATTCGTAATGGTGATGCATGGTAGAACGATAGAGATGAGACGATTCCTAGCTAATACTCGCGGACGACAGAAGAGGGAAATCAAGAGTCTTTGATGGTTTAGCAAATCCAAGGCGTTAATATCTAGGAATTATAAAACCACTCACTTGACCATTGTTTCACTTTCCATCAAGGATTTGAAATATTCCGCAGTGCACTCCACGGGAGGGCCATGAGGGATGGCAATGGGAGCCAAATCCTTGGTTTTATGAGGCATGGTTAATTATAAAATATTATTTACGGTATTATCTCAAAATGTTAGTTGTCAATTCAATTCAATTTTTGATTTATGGCCTTTGTGGGAGAAACGCCACAATTGTGTTAGTTGTCGTTCATATGTAAATCGCGTAAATATTGTTCGTTGCCTAGCAATACGTCGAACTTCTGCTTTGACTGAATCCTACCATTCTTTTTTATTATGTGGCAATTAAAGGTCTAGCAAAGAGGTATATTATAATTTCTTTGAGGTCTAGTAACCGCGCCAGAAACTTAAATTAAAAAAAGAGTATATACCAAGGAAATTATATCTAAACTGGAATGTGAACTTGCTTAAGTCTCTTATTTAAAAGAAGACTCTATCGCGAGTGCAATAAGGTCGATCGGAAACAAAATTTTATTTGAAGAGAACCCGGTCCGAGGGAGAAAGCGTCCCAGTAGTCCTTTGTCTCTTTCTAAGCGTTACCCATATTTATTTTTTATGATTTTGTTTGAAAGCATCAATTTCGATTAGAAAAAAGATTGTGAAAAAGGGTCCCATTAATGGCTGCAATAGTGAGTCATACTCTGAATGCATCATACTTTGGAATAATCATATACAAGTTATTTTGTTTGTATGTAGGGTGACCATAAATTTCGGAATAATTAATAAATGTGCACTTAGTCAATGTGTGCATAATAAGTAAGTGACTTTTATAAGGTATTTACAATGACATTACATTCTGCTTTCTTGCAGATATTTTATTTATCTAAAGGTGCAGAAAACTTCTGAACTCTTCAGGGTTTTGGCGTATTAGAAATCCACTAGATGGCTTAAGGTAGATGTAAAGCCTAACTACTACGTCATTGTTAAATTTTGACATATCTACCATGCAGCAGCAGTTGGACGACATGCCTATGTATTGATTTACGTCAATACGTAGAACAATACATAGGCATGCCGAAAAATGAAAAATCCGCTAGATGGCAATCTATCTAGCGGATTTTTCATTTTTCGGCAATAATATTATAATAGTATGATGTCACCAGAGGGTGACTGGGCAGGCTACATAAGAAAAATGATATGATACGTCAATAAAGTCATGAAGGTTTTTGATGGCGCCACTGTCACTTATGTCATAGAGTATGGTAGCCCCATTGGTTATAAAACATGGGAATTCCCCAAAAATTCATTTTCAACTCACTAATTCAACTTTTTTTTGAAGTGAAACTTCTTTATCGGCGTTGGAAAAAAATTTACCGTCACATTTTTCGGTTACGCGTCACATTTTTCCGTTACGCGCCATCTTTTTCTTGTCCCTACCACGGTTGGTTCAGACGAAGAGTACTTTCATTTTCTCCAACGGAGTAGGGATAGCATGTCGCGTAAGCGGACTTACTCCCACCACCAGACTTTACCGTTCAAAAATACACGTGCAGTCCCCTTCCAGTCACCCAGAATCGTGAGAGGGTCAAGCCACGTTTTTTTCTTGCACCCTTATTTATTTCTGAAACGCAATAGCGACGTGATAAATAATATATCAATACTAAAGTGATCAACAAAATCAAAGGCTTTATGTTAATTCTAATTCCAGTGGATTTTTAACAAAAGTAAGTAATTATATCTCTTTTTCTAATACTTGGGTGGGATTGTGGTATTTATTTTTTTAAATTTAAGATATTTAAGGTTAACCTCAGTTTCTGATTGTAACTATCGGTCAATGTATATGATTTCATTAAAATAGTATTTGTTAATTAATACGATTGCTAATTTAATGAACATTAATTAATTGGCATAGAGTATGAATTCTGAAATATGTTATTAATTTTTGTAAATCAATTAACTAATTTTTGTAGATTCAATGATGGAAGAATCCACAAATCCTGAGGAATCTTCGAATGCAATTACTATACAAGTTGATGTCCATCATCGGCATTATTCAGAACTCAGTGCATCAATCGCTACCACAAGCCATGACTGTGTGAATGAACCTGAAACAACGAGTGATCTTCCTTCAATCCACCGTGATTATTCAAAAACAGCTGCACAGTTTTTACTCGGTCACTAAATTTCGTGGAATGTAAACCATATATTTCATATTTCAGTTACCATAAGCCATTAACTACAAAAATATATAATAACGATGACAATGATAGTAATAATTCTATTACAATTAATGAAATGCTATAATAATCTTAGTAGCAAAAAGTTAAAGTGAAATAATTGTATTATTTGTATTCATGTCTATGATAATAAAATCCTTTTGTTTAAACTTTATCTAATTTAACTTTATTTAACCAATTTCTGGAAAGTTGCATGTAGATCATTTTGCGAAAAATAAGGCCATAAAGAAGTTTCACTTCTTACGTGTGTACACTAGTACCTACACGCACACATTTTTTTAGTTTCAAAACTAAAAACTACAGCACAATAATTTCGAGGGAAAGAAAGTCCTGAAAAGGGGAAATTTGAATTGGGGCGTGGGGAAACGAAATCACTTTGGTGGAAACACTGGTTCTAATTTGAATCTCTGGAGGTTTAGGCGGGAAAGTCAAGCTGAGTGTCACGCTCATTTTTCATTGGACTTTCAAAATTATTTATAGTGTTGTTTACTAAATAAAAGCGTGAATAATTTATAAAGAACATTGAAATATTGTAGCATAGTGGCCACAAATTGACTTTACCCCAAACCTCCTTCCTAGTCGGCTCACGCGGGAGACGAGAGAAGAGAAGGAGATAGGTTAGTTTATGTTAAGTTAGGATAAGTTACGAAGTTAAAATCTATTTAAGTATTCGACTGAAGGACTTGTATCCATGGTCATGAAATAAACTATAAAAAAATTAATCTCTGTCACTGTCAGATTGAAATGTCATCTGATCTTGACTTTGATGTATTCACGTTCACGGGATCTTACCGCGAGTTTTCATAGGTTGTAATAATAAAACATAAGGTTTTATAGAACCAAAATATACGTAAATAAAAGAAGAACATTAAAACACAATCATTTCACCTCAACGGAAAATGGAGCTTAACATTTCATTCATAACCGGCGTTGGTTGCGGTCTTTGTATCGGATTATCGTTACTCGCTCTAAAAAAATATTTTACAGCCTGTCCTAATGCTGCGAAAACTTTAAAAACCGTAAACAAGGTGAGCATTACCTCTTATGAGTATCATTTATTTAAATAGAAAAAAAATATAATAGTCACAATTGACAAATATTTACATAAGTTCATTAAACCTGCTGGCTAGAAAGAGGCAAACAACCTGGAGTGGGTGAAGTTTTGCGGATGATGATGATTACATCAGTCATCATAAATATCTGTTCCACACTTTTATCATTCTTAAAGGCTGATTTACACGGTGCAATTTAATTGCCTATGGCATACAATAAAATTGATATGACAAATGACTTGCATTGTCTAAATAGTGTTTAGAAAATGCAACTTTTATTGTTGCTTCAACTTAATTGAAGCCATAGGCATTTAAATTGCACCATATAAATCAGTCTTTATTTTCTAATCTCTAATATCAAATGAAATTATTGCATCAGCAATTTACTCTTACTTTGCAATGATTCTTGCAATTTTGCAAATGTTTAAGTTTCATTTATATTCCTAAAACAATTGAAACTAAACATAAACCTGATAGTTGACATGACATCTTGTTCTCATTACTAATTATTTCCAGTGATTTTAGCTGATATCTTATTCTGCAATCCCATTATCTTACAGTATAGGTCATCAGAAGAATTCAAACTAGTACTTGTAGTACGAACTGACCTCAACATGAGCAAGGGAAAGATTGCAGCCCAGTGTAGTCATGCAGCTGTCGGAGCCTTCGAGAAAGCTCAACAGAAAGATCCTGAAGCACTGAAATTATGGAAATACACTGGTCAAGCCAAAGTAGCCTTGAAAACAGACTCCTTGGATGAAGTGAAACAAATCTGTGATAATGCAAAGAAGATGGGTCTGATTACATCATTAATTCGGGATGCTGGCAGGACACAGATTGCTCCTAATTCAATCACTGTACTAGGTGTTGGTCCCGCACCTAAAGATGTTATTGACAAAGTCACTGGACATTTGAAACTATTGTGAATATTTACCATAAAGATACATTTACTCATATGTGTAACTTATTAAATAAAGTTCAATTTCTTATGAAGTCAAATTCTTTTGGTTTTATTTGGAGTAGCTAATAAATATTGTAACTTTATCATCGTCTCAAGAGTTACAAGCTGTGGGTTCAAACCCAAACTGATGCTTTATATTCTGTTGAAAAATCCGCATTACTGCTCTCATACCGGTAAAGGAAACTAGGGATGTAACAGAGGTACCTAGTATATCGGAACCGAAACCGGAGTAGAGTTTTAAAATTTGATTTAAGTATTGGAATCAGAGGCAGGGTCAGAAGTGGTAGTGGTAGGAGCGAGATTTTTTTATTTAAACAATAAAATCATGCAGTCAATTTCTTTCGTTTTTTTTATATATATAAAATTAAACACAAACAATGAAAAGAAAATTGACATATTTCCAAATGTACAAGAAATTAAATGAAGTTAATTAAATCCCAAAGTAGTATATTATATTATTACATTAAATAAAAAAAAGAGCTTTGAAACAAATTAAATCAAATGAGTTGACTTCAAAAGTAGGTAGCGAAAAATCAAAACAAATGTCTTATAACCTATGAACGTGTCATGTGCTTAACAAGTATAAAATAAAAGACGAATGACGATAGAGTGCACGTAGCGGGAGTCAGGGCCAGGGGATTCCCCCGCGACATGTATGTAGCTGTTCTGTTCATAACAGTCGACAGGTCGCTTTAATAACCTCCGATTTAAAAGTGTCGGAACGAAGGTATGATAATAATCGGAAGTTCCGACCTGTCGGAGTCGGAGCTCCGCAACATCTTTTTAAGGAAACCTTTCCAGAATGAAAATTTTGAAGACATGTCAAAATTTATTGGCCCACACTGGGCATACGCCACTCTCGAAGAGGCTTGTGTCTCAGCAGTTAGAACATTGTACGCTAATTATTATATAATACATGGCAATATTGTACTCTCGTTTCAATTCTAAAAGTCCAATTCTCATATAACCCAAAAATAAATTTAAAAAAGCCGGATTGAATATTTCCCAAAACCTTGAGTCATGCTGACAGTGGCGTAACTACACCGTTCGAGGCTCCTGGCAAAATTCATCGGATGGGCCCCCGTGCCCCCCTCCTCATTATAAAAATAAAATAAAATGCTAAGTGATTCATGGTTCTTGCGTAATAGAATAGTGGAGTCTGTCAAACTTGAATCGGGGATTCCCCGAGCATCAGTATTACCAACATAAATTATTATAAACTAGGTTAAAACTTTTTTACACATGCATTGAAATTTCAATACATTTTTTTTTACTTAAGAATGAAATTAAGTAAACAATTTAAATAAACTAAAGACAAAACATTTTATCAATTTCTTGTGGATGTGTTATAATTTTATAATAAATGTTGGGAATTGATATTTTCATCTTACCGGGGGGCCCTTCTGGCTGGGGGCCCGTGGCATTTTGCCGACTTGCCACCCTTTAGTTACGCCACTGCATGCTGACTACCAACCAGAAAGCGGCCAACAACAATTTATTTCAACTATTTGATCAATTTTAAATGTATAAAAAATTGCAGCAGGAGCTCGTCTTCCACTACAATATGTCAATCAATTTATTTCCGAGTTTAAGCCGGACATTGCTTTATTGTATTTTCTTTTAATGGCCTATAATTATTTATTTGTACCTATTGTGTGAAATAAACTATTTTTTTTTCTTTTCTAATCATTAAGAAAATTGGATATTTACCAAAGCACCGGGTTTAAACCCGGTGGAGGTCCCATATACAACATGTAAGTAAATTAATTAATGCACTTCCTGAAAATAGTTTGTTCAGAATTATCATTTTTAAAATAGGTAACGCAAACTTCGCGAGAAGGCTACACCGCATGCCACTAATAAAATCATGATAGTCATTTATATCGTTAATGAGGGGTTACAGAAATAAGTGTTTAAAAAAATGTTTCGGCTCGGCCTTTGAACGTTGCAAGCGTGCCGCCGCGCGTTTGTAGGTATGATGTTGACCCCTGATGTGAACTCTATTAAGTCAGCTGATAGGATAGTTTTTAGAGTTTTGTTCACAGCTTTTTTGTGTAATTAGCGAATTATTTTTATACTTTAAAATCTTATTTAAAATATATTTGGTGTTACAAAAGTATAGCAATTATGAACGGTTTAAAGTGAAAAACTGCATATTTTTTTTTAAATTAGGAAAAAACCGACGAAAAATTCCACCACTGGGGGGGTTCAGAATCATGTACTTACTGGATCCATGGTCCTCGTTTGTGCGTCGATGTCAGAGACACCTTTATATTAATTCTACGAAAATTATTGTCATATTAACCCTGTTGTTTAATACAGACAATAGGGATACAGACTTTTAAAATCGCAGTTTTACTTGTATTCATTTAATCATTCAATACAAAATAAAGAAAAAAACCTTATTCCAAGAACATTAACGTCTTTGTTCTCCAAGAATTGGTACAACTAATTTAATAAATAACAATGCATATGTATACATGTTTAATTAAAAATTTTGTGTATGTATTATGATTATAACATAATATTCTAATTGGGGTGTTTGAGGGTGTGCGTTAATTACATAACATGTTGTATAAGCAGGCCCACTTACAGTCACAAAAAACTAGACATTATTTTATTCTACGAAATAGGTATGGCGATTTAGTGATCATCATCATCATCATCATCAACCTTTTTTATCGTCCCACTGCTGGGCACAGGTCTCCTCTCATACAGAGAAGAATACCCGCATTGAGCAAGCATGGTGATTACGCTCAATAGAGCGTAATCACCATGCTTGCTCAATGCGGGTTGGCGATTTCAGACTTATAAAATCCAGGTTTCCTCAAGATGTTTTCCTTCACCTTCAGTCATTGGTGTCCAAGTTATACTTAGAAAGTACATATAACTTTAGAAGTCACATTGGTACTTGCCTGACCTGGAATCGAACCCGCGCACTCATACTTGAGAGGCTGGTGTTTTAACCACTAGGCCACCACGACTTATAATTTAGTGATCAAATCAAATTTGTTTATTTCAAATTAACCATCCATTGGTGCTTTTGAATAGTCAATGTCGCTCAGTCCAAGTAAAGTGCAGCTAAATTGCATGTTCCAAAGCTTAGATCTCTATGGAGAAGAACGTGCAAGAAACTCCATGGACAGCTTTTAGTGACATAAACAAATAAAATTAGAAGAGGATTGAGGAGACCAAACAAAGACAATTCTCGTTTTACGTATTCGTTTATTTATCTTTGTATTTCAACTATTGTAAGGTTAATTTGAAACATATTAGGTACAGTCGACAGCACATCAACCTACTACAATCTGTTATACGATTTTCAACTTTATCTTTGAAGCATTAAAGCTCTTAAGGATTTGACAGTTTGGGGTAGCTTGATCTGCTCTCGATGGTACAATGCCCATAATATGTTTTAAATTACCTACATATTTGTTTAAAAATGAAATTATAAAAAATACTTATGAACAATCAAACTTTGAAATAATTCCTTACTGACTAAACATAAAAATATTTCTTAATAATCTATCAATACGGCTTGTACTAAGTAATTCCAAGATGTAACATCGCAGTTAACAATTTGAAAAATAATGTAACCATATTTAGTCTTCCAAATGGTAGGTGAGAACCATTCAAATACCTATGACACAACATTAGGACATACTATTTATATATAATTTATAACAATTATTATAACAGAGGTAGCACCTATAAAATAATTGCACAGAGTCACTTTCATCTGTTTTATAGATCATATATAAACACCCTTATTCATAAACATTGATTAACCTTTCAACTGCCGACATGTAGATCTACGACACAATTTTTTTTTACCGTAAACTGCCGATTTGCGAATGCAGATTTACGTCGCAATTTTAGCGTTTAAAAACCGACTTTAAAATTAAAGTCGGTTTTAAAACCTCTAAAATTGAGATTAGAGACTATTTAACAACACACTTTTGACGTTTGAACATAATTAGTCATTGTTTATGAATAAACCCATAAGTATATATTTTATATATTTTTTTTATTTCTAATAAACTTGCAATTAGGTTCACAATTTGTTTTAGCAGCACAACGAAAACCTCTCAGGGTTTATCTGCATGTTGGCGACGTAGATAATAAAATTACTGGGATTAATTATTATGAATTAAGTAGATAGTTTGATGCCCAATGCGGTCCTGCCTTTCCTTATATTATATTTATTGTAAAATTATTATTATATTTAGTGTAAAATTTAATTATGGGTATTTTAATGATAGCTTGTTCAAAATCAAAATCATAACATCTTTAAATATATTCCTAACAAAGTTAATGACTGAATTTACTTCTGTAAATCAAGAAGGTATACTTATGTATCAACAATACTTATATAAAAAATAGAATCCTTTCCATGGTTACTTATTTTCTAGCTTCGACTAACACGATATTCTAAAAACGAAATGTAACTCCAAAATTAAGTATACATTTAACAATATGCCGTACGTATTTTTTTTTACTTTTTATTTTTTATTTAACTTATCTTACCATAATCATTTAATAATGTACAGCCTGCAATATACACTAAGCGAAACTTGAAATCTAGATTTTTATAGGATTTTTTTCTAAGTTTTTTAAAAAGACAATATTTCGCTAAGGGTGTACCAAGATTAGGTATTAGTCATGGTACAAACGAAAACAATAGTATAAAAATGTATTTAAAATATTGTAGCAATTTCGTTGTTATTGAAGTCCACCACCATTTGAATTAAAATATTATATCAGTCTTTTTTAAAGCCAATGACGGTGCTTCTTGATGGATAAAATTGTGTATTTTAAAGCATTTTTGAACTTATAGTTGTAATTTCAGTATCATCAGGTATAGTAATAAAAAATAGTGTCAGACGGCATTTATTTCAAGCCATAATCTGTCAAATTAATGGATTTTCAACTTTAATCGTTAAAACATTACGTTCGAGATTTATTGTCGTGAAACTTGTTACTAAGTCACGTATCGTATACTATAGTACGTGTGACTTAAACGCCAACTAAAGTCACGCTTTTCTGTGTAAAAATGGAGTCAAGAAACGCGTGACTTTTTTTTTTTTTGTTTTGGTTGGGAAATCATCAAATGACTTCTCCCGCTCTGGGCGGAGCGGAAGGGCGTGTCAGACTTTTACTGACTAAAACCCACCCGTGTTTCTTCACTTGCCTGCAGGCCAGGGCCACGGTTTCTTTTTTAAACAAACCGCATCCCAGCCCCCTAATCGGCGAACGCATTTTTGTCAAATGATTGCGACTAGTTGGCATCAGTTGGGATCGTTCAGACCGCCCATTGGTCCGTTCGGTCCAAACGATCCCAACTAGTCGCAATCATTTGACAAAAATGTGTTCGCCGATTAGGGGGCTGACCCACGAGAAACGCGTGACTTAAGGATTTAAGTCACAAAGTGCATAATAAACGATACAAATCAGAAAAATCAAAATTCTTGCAATTATGTGCTGCATTATCGGTGGGCAGCATTAAGTATACCTGCATATGAGCTAAGTTTGCATTGTATGAAACCCATCTACATAAAACAAAACAAAATTGCCTTAGGCCAGAAACTGTTACAAAATTTAACATGTGTTTAATACATCAACTCTGTAATCTCATAAGACATTGCTTTATGCAATTCCAACTGACTTAACACTTATGTATACGTTTAAGCTAGGGTGGGACCGGAGTGTTAAAACCATTTTTGTGGTAACTTAAAGTGCAGTGCCTGTGATTGGGTTCACATAAAAGACATAGAGATCTTAACTCTCATGTCAACTGATATGACATGACATGAGCAACTAATATGTGAAAAAGTCGGGGTAATGGCGTAACACACTCTAGGTAGGAAAGACTTTCGTATACAGTTTAATAATATTTACTGCGTTATTTAAGTTGTTGAGCAGATTAATGTTTCGAACACAATTATTAAGCAATATTTTACCAATATTCTTCAAATTTTCATTTATAGTGTTTTATACAATTAAGGTGGTGATCAGAGCATGTATGATCGGATATTACGACGCTTATTCAATATTATTTTTACTTTATACGAAACCTGCCCCCTAATCGGCGAACACATTTTTGTCAAATGATTGCGACTAGTTGAGATCGTTTCGACCGAATGGACCAATGGGCGGGCCGGACGATCCCAACTGATACCAACTAGTCGCAATCATTTGACAAAAATGTGTTCGCCGATTAGGGGGCTGATTATAGTTGGTTTAGAATAAGCAACTATCGAATCGATTGCAATTTTTATACCATGTTAGATTTTTTCCCAAATAAATTTAGAAATTGTTGCTGTGTGGTTACCGGGCGTACAACACAGTTGACGGTAGATCGTAGACCTTGGCGCGCGCGTATAGCTAGAGAGCCACCCCGCCCCCCTGCGCCGCGCGAGCGGTGCGTTGACCATGTTTTTGTTGGGACAACCAAGTAAGATAACAAGCTCATAACTTTGTGGTTTTTCATGATATCTTTTGAAATTTTGTACATAGATTCTTTACTTAAAAATACTGGACCAGTGTTTCGGGTTTTGCATAAACAAAGCATCAGTTCGCCTTTTAAAGTGACTCTGATCAGACGTTTTTGATCTTGTGTACTTATGTGTGTTTTTAAAGTGTACTAATATATTATTAATATTATTTAAAAAAAAATAACGTTGTATACATAAACTTACACAAAATGCAGACGAAAGAATAATGTGGATACGTCTTTTAACTAACAATTGTGTAAAATATTTTAGCTTTTCTATACTTATATAGTAGTACATACATTTTTCCTTAAAAAATTACACAATACCTTGTTGTACGCCATCTGGTGGTATTTTTTAGAAATATTTATAAACAAAACCTATAGCGGCATAAATATTAACTACGTGTATCGAAAGACCTATTCATATTTTTCTTTCGTCAAATCAAGTTTAGGTATTTAAGCGCCTGAATATCCGACCTCTAACGATATTCATATTTTAATCTTATATCGAAAATAACAAGAGGGACGGATAGTAACAATAAACACATTTTCACAGGTAATTGACAAACGGCGGCTATTCCTAGTTTTAATTAATCTGCTATAACTAAGGCACTGCTTGTACTTGTAGAGTTTAAAAGGCATGATTTTACAAAAATACGAAGTGTCTACATAAAACTGGGCCTATCAAAAATTAAAACATAATAAAAATAAGACTTTACACTTATATTTGGTAAGTGTAAAACAATAACTATTCTAAAATAAGAACAACTTACTTGCTAGAAGGTACTATTACTACTCTGACTTAGGTTTGTCTTTCTCCAATTTTTTAATGGTCTCTTTGAGGTCAGCGATGGGCTTTACGTAAACGTCTACTGCTTCTGGATCGTTCTTTCGGCATTCCACTGCCAGCTCCATCATCTCTAGCATCATTTTAAGGCCGCATATCATCGCTCTTGAACCGACGATTTGTAACTGTGAAGAGAGAATGGTTTTTAAAGCCTAAATTAGAAAAGGGCCTAAGCAATCAAGGGACCATCACCGGCAGACGACTATACTATCTATGGAATATTTTAGTTTGATAGGACTAAATTAATATTTCATTTTCTGTACTTTTCTAATGAAATAGTGAGAAAAATATGAACTTAAAATTAGTTTAGTTTGTGAACAAGGAAAAGAACAATTGTAACAAGAACAATTCAAAAAACATGGAAATGATGGTATCATTCAGGACAAACTTCATAGTATTGTTACGAATGCACCTTATGTCGAGGGCATAAGGTTCAATATCGCGTGACATGCAGTGCGTAACTTTTAAGCCCTATAACTCGAGACCTAGACATTGTATAGGTGCAATATAAAAACGCATTCCTAGACTTAGGGTACCCTATCGAATGGTACAGGTTTCATCAATTTTGTCAACTAAGGGACGACATCGAAATTTCTAGAAACCCATTTCCGGGAATTACCGTAGGTACTAACTGAATGTACTCGAAGTTATGCGCTATTATTATTACGTCTAGACGATTCTGGAATGTTCGATCAGCTGGACTATATATAGCGCCGTGACGCCAGCGCAAGTCAGTCTACATTCGACTAGCGATACGAAAACAAGCGACACTTAAGGAGCGATCTTTGAGAATACCTACTGCACAACTGTAACGAGAACGTTGAGTACTACGTGAAGTATCATTTGTAGTGTTATTGTGTGTTTACAATACGCACTTTGTGGACGTAAGGGAAGACTTCGGTGCAACATCAGCAACATTCTACTTGTCATTGTCTACAATCGACTGTACCTTCGTTGCCAATATACTTCGTAACCCTTAACCGGTATTTTAGTACTCCTAGCCCGTAACAGTATTGTCATTAAATAATCACAAATTAAGTTAAATACTGTGTTTAAAACACGTCATGTAGAAAACGAGGTTTGTATGAATGTGATGACCTAATCGTCACACTGTACTATATTAAAATCTTAAAAAGGACTAAAAATATTTAAACCCAAAATTTAAATTTGAAAGGCTATCCTACAGCTGGGCTTACCGGAGGCAGTTTGTATACTTTGTCATCGAATTCCATGAGATTCTCCATCTTGATCTTTTTTGTCTTGGGCGGGTCGATCTGGTTGGAGGGGATCCTCTTCTTACCGGTCTTATAGACGCCTTCAGCCGTCTCATCCTTGTGCATGTCACGTCGCGGACACGCGCACACTCTGGCGCCTACCTTCTGACGGCCGTAGATGCGACCACTGATGGATAATGCAATTAATTGCAAGTCAGTAATATCTACAAGCTCATATGATAAGGATGGAAGGTCGGTAAACAGCAACTTTGAATGAGAGAGGACCAATAATCACAACAAGTGATAATTTCACTTGTCTAGCTATCACGATTCTTGGGATACAGACTTTGGACTGACAGACAGTGGAATCATAGTAGGGTCTCGTTTTTACAAGGAACACTAAAAAAAGGAGGAGGTTATGCGTTAGAGGCAGCCCCTGCGGTGAGCCAAAATAATTTTTTTGTTCAATGTATAATGTTTAATAGTGGTGAATTTAAAAAAAAATAGTTATCAGAAAACCATAGATATATTCACCAATCATCCTCCAGTGTAAAAATGATGGCAATAGCCCGTCGGTTGATGCCGGTGGCGCATGAGTTCTTGCAAGAGAACTGGTATGCGTGAGAGCATGGTTCCGGGCTGGTCCTGTGAAATTCCACCAGGACTGAATACCAGGAGTCGGCCATGTCTACATTCCCACAGTAATAAACGCCCTGGGTGCCGATCTCTCGGGAAGAATGGAGAACAGTCTTTGCGATGTTTGTTTGGATGCCTGTAAATTAGGGTAGGTTAAAAATACATAACATAAGTCATTAAACTGCGAGTGTATGACAAGCCTATTGCCATCAACCGTGCACAAATTCACACACCAGGATGCTACCGAGAATTTTCTAATAGAAAGTAGAGGAAAATAGAGGAAATCGGGAACGAAAGATACGACATATAGGTACACAATCAAATGGCTAAAAAGGAGGCGATTACTTAGGTGACTGACGGCTGCTTAATAGGATATAATTTAAGGGTTTGTTTAGGGTTGTATTGTCTCACTGCAATGCTACTAATTATTATTGTTTTATGTGTTATATTGTTTTTACTTAAATTCGTAATGTAATCTGAAATATTATAAATCCTATGTTTTGGTAATATTTTAATAATTTAAAGAATTGTTCTGAATCTATTGTTGTGAATGTTGTGCATGCCTATAAGTGAAGTATTTACACAGAACTGAAGACTTGTGATTGTTTTGTTGTTATCATTGTAAATATGTCGATAAGTGTGCCAAATTTAATAAATAAATAATCTGCAGAACGCGTGGTCAATTGGGATGTTTCCTGGGTAAAAAAAAAACTATTCTATTTAGTCCGTCATTCAGATTATAGAAAAATATTGGATACGTATATTTTGTTTTATCAAATCAATAAAAATTTACAAATATAAAAGGCATCAAAGATCAGGAGTGGTGGCTGGTGACGTCACTGTTCGCTAAAAAGTGTAGCGTGCAGTGACGTCACACGAGTTTTCAACGCACTGTGTCGTCTTAATTTTATGTCTATATGAAAAAAAAAAGAATACGTGTCTAGTATTTTTTGGATATCTGACTGACGGACTAATTAGTTTTTTTTTAGTCAACTACCATTGTGTAGCAGGTAGGTTTAAAACTTAAAGGGGCCGTAATACACTAGTACCCAACCCGACATCCAGCGGAAACCTTTGTAAATAAAATAGTAAGTATTCCTAAATAAAAGTAACTACATGAAAATGGGATAAAAGTCAACATCGACTCAGTTGCCAAAACCGCAAACGTAAATTGTGATATTACCCTCTTTTCACAGAGTAACATAAAAACCAGTCGTATCGCTGCGGTATGACGTTGCGATGCAGACTTTGCTGTGGTTTGCAGTTACAGCCGCCTTCGGATTTTTACCTCTACTATTTTAAACGTTGACTCACACTAGAAATTTATCCTGTATCGTTGGTGCATTTACAAACATATAAACTCGCTTACACAAACAGCCTAATAACTATCTGTAAGTCAATATTTGGTTCTCTACATCACGGCACCAATCGTGCCGTAGATCGATTGATTCTGGAAGGAGGATGATAACGGTACAGTCCTATTCATTTTATAACAAGAGTAAATTAATTAGTCCATGCTAAATGCATTTAAGTCACACGTATTATATATTAAATTATTTATATTTTATAGCATCTGTGACCTAAACATGTAAAAATAATCTACTAAGTCACAGATATGAGTGACTTAAGTTCGGGATTAAGTGATGACGTCCTCCGTGGCGCAGCGGTCAACACGCCTGCCTGCGACTTGGAGGCCTCGGGTTCGATCCCCGGCCAGGGCATGATGGAAAACGATCTTTTCCTGATTGGCCTGGGTCTTGGATGTGTATCTATACAAGTATTTATTAAAAAAAATATATTATCGTTGAGATAGTTTCCCATAACACAAGTCTCTAACTTACTTTGGGGCTCAATCTGTGTGATTTGTTTGTATATATTTATTTATTAAAATAAAGTCACAGAGTGCTTATAAAATATGTATGCTTATTAAAGGTATACATAATTCACTATAAAAACAACAAAGAAATTAACTAAGAAAACTCATGTAGTTATAGTTGAGTCACTCACCGGCCTTAGAGCTCTCATGAAAGTGCTGCACACACCGCTCTACACGTTTTTCAGCTTGAGTCTCATCAGAGAAGACCACAGTAGCCCTCACAAACATATGGGGCGCCTTTTCGTAATCCCAGTTGAACTGTATACTAAAGTTGCACTTCATGTCCACGTAAACGCGACACAGCTGATGCGAGTACTGAGGACAAAATATGTAGGTTAAAACTGGGTGAAAATACCATGGGCCTTTTCTCACTAAAGGTGTTGTTAAAGGAATATATTAATAATACATTACGATACGAGTGACTTAATTAGTACAAGCTAAACATTGTGCAATAATATTATGTACTTAAGTCACGTATTGTATAGTATTTTATAGTTCGTGTGACTTAAACTCGCACTTAGACGCACTTTTTTGTGTATAAATAGAGTATTCAGAAAAGAATGACGAGCGAGTTTTAAAAATGGTATAAATACTTTTATAATAAAATGTTAAAAACCTCCGACTGTAACTGCTAAGTATACTCTCTACTAATCATACCTATCATACAAAAGAAAAAAGTACTACACATATCAACTCTGAAAGGGATCGCCACCGTATCAACACGCGCCGTTTAGTATTATTTGTCGGTCTCCGTGGCGCAGCGGTCAACACGCCTGCCTCCGACGTGGAAGCCCCGGGTTCGATCCCCGGCCAGGTCGTGATGGAAAACGATCTTTTCCTGATTGGCCTGGGTCTTGGATGTTTATCTATATATGTATCTATTATAAAATATAGTATCGTTGAGTTAGTATCCCATAACACAAGTCTCGAGCTTACTTTGGGGCTAGCTCAATCTGTGTGATTTGTCCGTTATATGTATATTTATTATATTATATTATTATATATTATTATTTGTAAGAAACTCTTCACTGCAATGCAGAGTAATTGGAATCTTAACGTAATCGCTTCACCTCGGGGCAAGGTCACGGGCCGTGGTACGGTGCGCTGTCGTCTTGCAGTTCTCGTGCTTAGGGTTCTCAGTACCCTAGCTTACGTTTCTTCGTCTAAGCCTCTCCCGTGGTCTGCGTTGCCGAATGTACTTTCAGCAAAAGTCGGCGAACCATACGCCCTGTGGCCTAGCTGTAGCCAAATTAGAGCTTCTGATCCGCTTTCATTACGTGGACGTCAGTTTGAAGCCAAAGGAAAGGCGAGGCGATGACGATATACTTCAGAGTTTATGTGTGCTGGGACGACTAGCTTTTGAGCGTTATACAGCGTGGAATTTTAATGGTTGTTTTCCCGCAGCGAAACGGTTTTGTCTTAGTAATACAATCGTTTCATCAATAAATAAAATATTAGAAACATAAAATAGCAGATTTAACATAGTGATAAAAAAAAACTCGAAAGTAAGCACGAACCAATAATAAACTTTGATAATCTACAGCTGAATGGCGCGGGGCCATTGACCTGCGTGCTTCAACTATTCATACTTTTACGGGCTTAGGATTTTCATAAATACTTTTTAGCGGCAATTTACTGAACACGAAAAAAAAAGTCGAGAGCTTATTTTACTTTGAACATTTATAAAGCGGCAACGCCTTTGAACGGTAGTGTTTTTGAATGCTAGTTTGAGCGGTAATTTTTTGTATTGGTACATAAGTTATTTTATACCTTATTAACGCACATGACAGATTTTTTAGGTTTGAACATTTTTTTCTTTTGTCGGCATGGCGTTGAATTTTCGGATTGTTGCCTACCAAGCTGTTTTATGCCCTATCACTGCGCGCGGGAGCTTTGAACGTTAAATATATTGCTTTCCATTGAGGCAGTTTCATGTCCATTCCGAGTAGTACCTACAGCTTGTAGGTAGCGTAACTAACTTTTCTCACTTTTTCGAGTTGATGATTTTTTTTAAATATTTTTTTTTTATTTTATAACACAAATATTTTTAATTTTGTCTTATTCTATTCATCGCAAGTACTCCTTAAAGCAAATCGTTCTGCCGCGGGAAAACAACCATTAAAATTCCAGCGTGTATATTAGAAGAATTGCCATTCAATACACACCTTATCAAAGCTCTTGTTTGTTTTGTATAATACCCCCATCATTGCAACAGCACTTACCAAGAAGGTTTTCTTGTGTACATCGTTGCTGTTAACTTCGACGCAGAAGTTGAACTCCCCAGGATAATTGTTCCTCTCTGGGGGGCCTCGGGGAGAGAACTGAACAAAAATAATCATATACATATAAAATTACGCAAGTTTTTTGCAAAACGGTTAGGTCAGATGATTTAACAAAAGCCACAGTTTTGTAAGTACTGGACTCCAGGTTACTAAAACAACCCATCCAAATTCCTGAAAGAAAAGCAATAAACAGTAAGACTCGTGAAAAATTTAATAGCAAAAGAATCACTTTTAACCAGTGTGGTTACCACGAGTTTTCATTACGAGACTCGATCATACGCATCGAGCGCGTTTGGCGCTCTCATTGGTTGAGTTCTTACAACCTTGAAGCGGGTCAATCGATGAGTCAAACGCGGTCGCTACCGACGATCCAGTCTTCGTAATGAAAACTTATGGTAGTCACACTGGTGTGATTGAGGCCAAGAGCTACACTGTGTTGCAATTGAAAAAAAAAACCCTAAGTCAAAGTAAAAATATATTGTAAACAAAAATACATAAGGCTTTGGTAAGTATTATTGAGTGTTATGTGAATTACAAAAAGATTTTTTTTTTAATAATTATAAACTAGCGTTTGACTGCAATCCCACCTGATGGTTAGCAGTGATGCGATCGTTGATGGTAAAGCGCGCTAGTTTATTAAGAGCCTATTCACTCAGAAAAACTGAGCGAATAGAAAGGAAGACGGCAGTTGAGCGAGGTGATGTAATGTTAAACCCAACAACACGACCAACGATGCTGCGCCAAAGGGAGATTGATCTAAAGACCCTCCACGACCAAACTCCCAACACAACAACATTAGGCGCATCGTACCCGGCACACATCGCAACACAACTGCTCAGATCTGTCCTGCGTACGGCTTCACCAGACATCATGCCGGAACACGACAAATCGCTTGGCGGCAAGGCTTTGTCTGGTGGGTGGTAACTTCTGCCGGCGGCCGATGTTATGGCCTACCACCGAGAAATAAATAAAATAAATAAACAGTAAGACTCGTGAAAAATTTAATAGCAAAAGAATCACCTACTCAACCAATGAGAGAGCGCCAAATGTGGTCGATGCGTATGATCGAGTCTCGTAATGAAAACTCATGGTAACCACACTGGTGTGATTGAGGCCAAGAGCTACACTGTGTTGCAATTGTAAAAAAAACCCTAAGTCAAAGTAAAAATATATTGTAAACAAAAATACATTGAACATAAGGCTTTGGTAAGTATTATTGAGTGTTATGTGAATAACAAAAAGATGACAGACAGAGACCAATATTTTGAATATAATTCTCAAATGAATTGCGAAACTTACAGGAAATTCTTGACGCAGATTTGGTTTGCAAGCTATGTCCATAGTTTCAGAGGGTGGCGATGGCATATATACTTGTGGAATATCTTCCAACTGCAGAGTATATGGTTCAATATGCCTGAAAAAAAAATGTCTTCCTTCATCATCTTCCAAGCTTTTTCCAATTACTTAAACTACTTTTGGATTTTTTGGTCCTAAGACGGACGATTTCCTGACAATATTTTCCTTCACGGTCTCTAAGAGCAGTCATGAAATAAATTACACAAAGTTAAGAGCAGGGCAATAAATAACATGACAGGATTAAACAAATATACTTACAGCAACAGCTCCTCATCATTGATACTCTGGTACTCCAGGTCGTAAAACTTCGGAGAATCATTCATCATTATTTCTATAACAAACAGAAAGATTTATCCCAATATGTAATGTTAAGTGGATAAGTACTTAAATTGATATCTTAAGTGTAATGAAATATATTCATAAAATAAGTTGGTACTTGTACTACAATCTTTGCAAGTTACTTTGTGTAATTTTGTTTGAAAATAAAAGTAATTGTTAAAATGTGTAAAATGTGTAAAATGTAAAATGTGTAAAATTATTAATTAATTATTATAAAATTATTAATTATTTATGTGTAAAATCTCATGGTGATGCTAGTTTTTTTTTTTTTTTTTTTTTTTTTTTTTTTTTTTAATTATAAACCAGCGCTTGACCGCAATCCCGCCTGATGGTAAGCAGTGATGCGATCGTTGATGGTAAAGCGCGCTAGTTTATTAAGAGCCTATTCACCCTAGCCTTGAAGACACTCAAATTGTATTGTGACGGAAACACCGACGCTGGCAATTTGTTCCAGTCCCTCGATGTACGCGGTATAAAGGAGGAAGTAAGAAACAGATCAGCGCAGTCTAAACACGTCAGGAAATATTACCACACAAAAGATTAAAAATAATTAAATCGAATAATCAAATAATCAAATAATTAATAAAAAATAAAAGATTAAAAAATTATGTATGGACGACAGCAGGTCAAGCTACCCCAAACTGCCATATATTCTTCATCAACCTTGCGCCTTAATGCTTTAGAAATAAAATTGAAAATCTAATAAAGAAATCTGACAGATTGTAGTAGCTTGATTTGCTGTCGTCTGTACATAGTAGCATCTCCTGACAGATGATTTATTAATCCAGCGGACTCTCTGTGAATACCTCCCACATATTGGGGTTTCTGCATAAACTATGATTAAAGCTATGTGATGTTTAAACATCAAATATGTATGGCTACACAGTCGCTAATCTCTTATTAACTTTAAGTAATGTTTATGAATAAAAGGGCCTGTATCAATAGCAGTGTAGATGTTAAAATTATTATTATTTATTAAAAAAAAAATCACAAGAAGGACCTCTTGTGATTTTTTTTGCCTTGGATTTAAACCAAACGTTGATAACATAATACATATTAAGTTAAGGGTAATTGTATGTAAGATACAACTAACAACTATTGCCAAGAATCCTTTACTAATTTAGTCTGTTCCACTGATTCTTACTCATCATCAACCTGTTAATTGTGCCACTGCTGGGCACTGGTCTCCTCTCATACACAGAAGGACTGAGCGTAATCACCACGCTTGCTCAATGCGGGTTGGCGATTTCAGACTTAAAGTCCAGGTTTCCTCAAGTTGTTTTCCTTCACCTTCAGTCATTGGTGTCCAAGATATACTTAGAAAGTACATATAACTTTAGAAACGTTACATTGGTACTTGCCTGACCTGGAATCTGGTCTTTTAACCACTAGTAACTACTAATAAAAGAAAAAATAATAGTTACAATAGCAACTATTTGTTGCAGCTGGAGTTTGTTATGCCTTCACAGCAATAGAAGTCAAAATTGGTTGAATAAGCTATAAAAAGGTTAGATTATTTTTGTCAAAGAGAGTTTGAAACAAAAAGTGAATAACAACTATGATTTTATTGATAAATTATATCAAACGCAACTATAACTTCATCCAGCTTGAGACTTAAAACATTAGACAGTATGAAACTGTTGGTCAATAGAATCTACCTTCCCAAATCTTATAAAGAAGATCTTTCCTTATAACTTAAATTTTATACTGGACAAGTGATTTACTTTCTGTAAATAGGTTTGCACAAAAACTTACACACATAAGTTTTTTTAGAAACTAGTTATTCAGCTTTATGTCTGTCGTTTCTACCTGACAGCTCTGAGAATAAAGGCTGAAACAAAATCAGAGGTGAGTCTAATTTAAATTCCAGATATATTCTTGGTCGGATTGTGAAGACCATATGGTATGGTCTCTAAAAACCACATCAATCGAGCAGTGGTGAAGTAAGCTGCGTTGGGGTACTCATATTAATGAAATATGTGAAAAAGCATACAAATTTTTAAATATCCTTAAGACCCTAGCGGGTAAGTCATGGGGACTACACCCAAAACATCGTCGTAGGCTTTATATTTCATTAATTAGAGCTCGAATAGACTACGGTAGTTTCCTGTATAGCAGCAGTGCTAAAACTCACTTAAGAAAACTAAGTATTTTACAGAATAGAGCTCTTAGGATATGTGGTGGTTTTATAAGAACTACACCAATCCATGTAATGGAGAGTGAAATGTGTTTGCAACCTCTCGATATTAGAAGATTTTGGCTTGGCTGCAGATATTGGTTGCGAACAGCTTCACTCTCTAATAGTACAATAGACTTAATAGCGGAACTTGCTAGCTTAAAGGCACAATGGAGGGGGAAAAAGGAACCAGTTCTGATAGAGGTACACATACAATTAGTTGATAAGGCTATAGAAGAGTGACCTGTTGGAAATGTTTAGGCTAGACACTTGGATGTCAAATATCAATGTCAGAGCCTACATTCACAATGCATGTGACAGTATGGATAGACCTAAACGAAGATATAATGTAATGGAGCTATGTCACAGGGTGTTGGCTGAAACTCGTGACAAATATCATGAATATTATAAGTTATTTACAGATGGATCAAGGGGCACAAGGGGGGTAGGTACGGCATTCTTAGACCCACAAAGGAATATGTATATGCAACTAAGGTTGCACGAGGATGTCTCTGTGATGAGAGCTGAGCTAACGGCGATCACGGAGGCATTATCTTATGCTAGCAGTGTAGGGGAACAAAAGATAGTTATCTTTTCAGATTCCAGAAGCGCTCTACAGCACTTGGCTCGGTGTGTCTCGGATATCCGAGGTATTCCGACAGCCTATGAAGCCTTGGGTCTATTTCATAGAATGCAGCAAGAAGGTATTTGTGTCGAGTTTCAGTGGATACCCTCTCATGTTGGCTTGTTGGAGAATGAGATTGTGGATCGATTGGCAGGGAGTGCAGTAGATGATGGCGTGGATGTTTTGAATCAGCCCTACGGTGGGGAGATTATAAAAGAAGCTAGAAGATTATGTAGAGAGGCATGGAAGATGTCGTTTAGAGAGTGCTCACAAACTAAGGGTGCCTGGTACTATACCATACAGGACACACCGGGATCAGTGCCTTGGTTTGAAGGTGCCAACCTCTCCAGGGAGACATTGGTTGCTGCTCTCAGGTTGCGGGCTGGTCATGTTCCACTGAACAAGTTTTATCATCTCATGGGATTTAAGTCATCGTCACTGTGTGATGCATGTCAGGTGCCCGAAGATTATATTCATGTGTTGGTGGAATGTGACCAGTATTGCGAAATGAGGAGGAGCCTGCTGGTAGGCATTGATCTCCATAATGGGGGAATCAATGTGGTTCTGAGCCGGCCAATGTCCGAAGAGGCCCAGTGTATCTATGAGTTCCTAAAGAGATGTATGAGAGAGAGAAATGATAGAGAGGGGCGGAGAGCGGGAGTGTGAGATTTGAAGATGTGATGTGTGAGTGTGTGATGTGTATGTGTTGTGTATGTGTGTGTGGATACACTGGGATTGATCCCATGAGGCTGGCATAGTCACCCTGAGTGCACTGAAGCCTCTAAATACAAGATAAAAAAAACGAGTGTGCTTATGACCACACGACTGAAGTGAAACTTCTTTTGCACCATCTGTATGTATATATATATATATATATATGTGTGTGTACAATATATACATGTATACACATATACATATATTAATTTTCTATAAATATTTAAATTTATTTCATGCTTTCATTTATAAATTAATATTTTTGCATAGACCTCCAATTTAAAAAAAAAAAAAAAAAAAGTGGATTCCCTCGGGGCCAAAAGGTCGGGCTCTTCCTCCTGAATCAGGGGACCCCAAACTCGGGTAGTCCACGACCTCTGGTTCTCGAGATAATCCACGGGGGGGTGAGGTAACTAAAGGGGGTCGGGGAGGGGGATAGGTTTCGTGGGGTTGCGGGGGGGGGGGGGGGGAGAGGATTCCCTCAGGGCCAAAAGGTCGGGCTCCTCCTCCTGATTCAGGGGACCCCAAACTCGGGTAGTCCACGACCTCTGGTTCCCGAGATAATCCACGGGGGGGTGAGGTAACTAAAGGGGGGGGAGGGGTAGATTTCGTGGGGTTGCGGGGGGTAGGGGGGAGGGGGGAGTGGATTCCCTCGGGGCCAAAAGGTCGGGATCCTCCTCCTGATTCAGGGGACCCCAAACTCGGGTAGTCCACGACCTCTGGTTCCCGAGATAATCCACGGGGGGGTGAGGTAATCAATGAGGGGGGTCGGGGGGTGTTCGCAGCGTCATGTTTTCGAAGAAATTCATAGTTCTTAATCAATCAAGGTACTTAGCTTAATAATTGAGCTTATGAGGCTCGAAAGCAATTTGTACTTTGTGTCCAATTATCGTATTGTGACGATATCTTAAAGCTTCTATACTTTCAATTATATCAGAAATGTTCAGCAAAAATATATAAAACAATATAAAGGCCAGAACAGAACGAAATTTATAAATTTATTTGTGCACTTAGGTAATCAATTGTTAACAAATCTTAAAAAGATCCAAAAAATATATATTGCCTTCGGCGAGATGCGAACTCACAACTTCATACTCGACAGGTCATGCAATATTTACATGAGCCAACTCCTTGTTTGTATTACAGACGAAATAGGACTATACTCTGCTTCCGTTCGCCTTCATCATTTTTTTTCCTATCATTTTTCGTAACGCTTTCGCTAGTTTACTCCCCAAGTCAAGCGTGCCTAAAGAAGTTTCACTTCAAAAAGATGAACAATATGTAATATATATTTCCATTACACTTTCATTTCATTTCTATTTAACTTAAGCACACATATTATGATTATAAAAATGAGTCATCATTATGCAAGTTTAAGGTCCGTATTTCAGAAAGAAACTGAAGCATTGATCTCTGTTTAAACATTCATTAAAACTAGTTTCAACCAATCAAAAGACTTCAAACGAGACTTAAGTAGAACTTGAGTTTTGAGTGACATTCTGTAATACGGACCTAAATATAAGTATTAAGTATCTAATACTGTTATCAGAGCCTGCTGACTCCTGAAAAGCTTTCAGGTACAACCTGATTACTGATATAAATGCATATTGGTGAGCAGTGATTAAAGATAATATTGAACATGCTTCCAGAATCAAAAGTGTAAAGGGTTCTATTAGTAGTAGGTACTTACCTATCTAGCATGTAAAACACAAAGTAATAAAAAAAAAAATAAGATGGCCTGTTAACTAATGTCCTTAACAAAAAGTAAGCTATATTGGAGCTCTTATTGTTTTTTTTCTTTATTGAGAGGATATAAAAATAGGTTTCTTAAAACAAAATCAGCTGAATATCGTTGTTTCAAAATGAACCGAGAATAAAGAAGAATATTTTTATTTAAAATATTTATTGAGTATTAAATTTCTCAATTTTCGACTACGAACTGAAGACCGCTAGTTTATTTATGCAGTTCAAAAGTAATCTAATAATAACCTACAACTTTGGAATTTCCCACCTTTTAACTAAAATTATTCATTGGTCATTTATTTAAATCCACACCAAATCCGGGAAACAATACAATTGGCAAGTATGATCGATTTTTTATACAGTTTTGACGTAGGTAGGTTTTTTTGTGATAATTTTGACAAACCGAAAACTTTCGATAGGTACTTTATTCAACGATTGATAGTTAAGTTCAGCCAGATTAAGTTCTGAATAGTAATTAATAAAAGTGAATGAAAACTGGATTATGTTACAACTTCTCAGATCATCATTATTGTTCCTCGTTTGGTTATCAATAGTTTACGTGAAAATCGAAAGACCTACCAAAATGTGATCTTTTCAAACTTCAGCCAAAATTGTGGTGAAATAGTTTGAAGTGCTCTAGACTTACCTTAAAATTAAAAACAACTCTATTACAAAACACAACAGCTCTCAAAATGTTTTGGTTCGATAACACAGTACAAAACGGTGCTACCTCATTGATAAAAAACTTTCAAACACAACAAAATCCGCGTACCGCGAGCGCGCTCCAGAGACTATAACAATATCAAAGAGTATAACAATACGAGTTTTGCCTTGTGCACAAAGTTTGCGGAACAACCAACGGGTGAGGAGAGGGGTACCATAAGATGACCATAATATTTGCTCTGAGGTTTCTACTAATAACCATAATTTATTGTAGGACTACCGTTGTCAAACCAACTAAAAGAATTACAGTTACGGGATCAAAATTGTTAATTATTCTAATGCAGATTATTCTAAATAATGGAAGTTTGATTAATTTCATGGCTAATTTTAGATTTAAACATTACTACTAGAATAGAAATAATTTTCAAAAAGTGGCAAGTGAAATAGTTTTTTCTGTTTTTTCTTTAGTGTTACTGCAATAAATAAAGAAAACATTTTGGATCTATGAGTATTATCATCGACATATACTAATGGACATGTCTTAGGTCCATATTCCAGAAGGAAACTCAAGCATTGATCTCTGTTAAAACATTACTTAAAACTAGTTTCAACTAATCAAATGGCTTGAAACGAGTTTAAAAGTAATGCTTGAGTTTTGAGTATGCTTCTGAAATACGGGCCTTAGAGAAGAGAATTGTGGCACTTTCGTCTATCTTTATATCTCTTAAAATCATCAATCATCTATGAGAAAAGAGACAGTGCTAGACCAAAAGCATAGGCCATCTCTCTTACTCTTTTCAAAACCAAAAATTACTGCAAATTATGCTCGTACGGCAAGTCCATTAGTATATGTCGTATGCGTATTATGGTATGGTATGCGCATAAGTGGTTACCTCTTTTCTCTTGTAGCCGCTTACCTTAAAGAGGCTTGTTTCATACACAATTATTGATATTTTAAGCATATCTCCCACGGCATTTTTATCAACATTGATACAAAATGTTATTAAATAAGTAGTGCCATAATTTAGTAATTAATGTGATAGAAAGAATTGACCCACGAATATTTTGAAGTAGAAACCTGGAACAGAACTAAAATTAGTTAAACCTTCTCTGAAACCATCAAAAAAAGTAAAAAAAAAAATTGTTGCCACAACCAAAAATCACAAAAGAATGAGAAAAAAAATACTCAAACTCCGCTTCACTTGTGTTTTTTTTCTAATTTTACTGTCATTAGGCCGATAATTTGATGCATATTTTGTATGCAACAGTTATTTTGACTTGTTAAAGTGCTCTATTATGTACCAAATCATCGCGGGGAATGCTCTAAGTGCGTCTATAAACTAAAATCAATAACAATCATTGACCAACAAAGGTACGCTTGTGTTTGCTTTTGCTGAGCATATAACCTGTGTTTTGTGCTGGCGTCCGGTTGGCGTCCGTCACAATTAACGCGAGAATGTTTAATATGCGTTGTATGGTTGCGATATCGATGTAGAAATGAGTTTTATTGCAATCGTATACTGTGCTATTGTAAGCGGTTGTTGTTTTTAGTTACCAAGATGAATTATGAAGCCGAAAGAGCTATGAATCAGAAGCGATTGCGAATGGAGGGCGAACCGGGCCACGGTGTTGTTCAGGGGAACGGTTTGCCGCTAAATTACATAGGTAAGTAAAGTTTGAGCGTGAACCGCAGAGGAAATTGGTTATATGTCGGAAGTTATGACATTGTTTTCATTGTTGTAGATAATGGTCATCAAATACCCTATCAGCCGTATGCTGGTGCGTATAACACACATTATCCGCCTCCGGAAGCGTTTTCGCCGTATGGACCTCCGCCCCCTGGTGGCTATGCCCCTCAGAACCTGTCTTACGCGCCGCCTGCGCACCAAAATTACCCGCATCACCAGAGTTTCCCGCCACAACAGCCACCACAGGCACAGTTGCACATGCCACAGTCCCATATGGGTGAGTTTACATGTCAACATTTTCTCATTATTGTAAAATAATACAGCAAAACATTGTCAGCTTGTAGACTATAATAGATTTTGTGCAATAAGAAATAGAGGTCATATTTGTATGTTTATTTTTGACAGATTTTAAAGAATGACACAATGTTATCTATGGCCGCAGTAATAACCATTTCAGAAAAAAAAAATGATAAGCAAGTTAACTTATTCTATCACCATAAATATAGTTGAATAACACAAAATTTTGATTTATAGATCAATATAAAAATACTAGTATAATAACAACATATAATTGTAAACTTGTTTTCTCTCTGTTAATGTCTTTCATATTGAAGCTATACTAAGTAGAAAACTTTTATAATTAACATTAAATTTATTTTTAAGTTTTTGTGTTGTGACTTGACTGTACTCTGTCAATTCAAGGATATGGTGATGTGGGGGTGCACAAGCCAGCCTGGCCTCCGCAGCCACATCTGCTGCCACCACTTGACACACAGAAGCCTCTTGATGTGAAGCAACTGAAGTCTGAAATCAAACTTGAGCCAACAGATGCTCAAAAACGGCCACATCCTGAGAATGAGATGATGGTAAGTATATTATAAGTTTAATTGACAAAATACAATCTTTTGTTTTTTTCAATTATTTTTTATTGCTTATGCCTTTATCTGGGTGCAGACTGCAGATGCCAGTGCATGCATGATTTTAGCCTTTAGTAAACATACTAATAATACATAACAAGTTATGTTTTTTAATATTATTTTCTAAATTTTTTGCTGTTTTTAGTTACTGTTCATATTTTTATTAAATATAATGGCAGTACTTGAATATTAGAATATGTGTCTGGTAGCTAAAGATTTAAATTGACCATTTCTTTTATTGAATGGTGACCATTTTTGGTTTGAATATTAAATTACAGGTAAACCAGAAAAGTATGTTCTTTTTTTTTTAATAATTATAAACTAGTGCTTGACTGCAATCTCGCCTGATTGTAAGCAGTGATGCAATAGTTGATGGTAAAGCATGATAGTTTATTAAGCCTATTCACTTAAAAAAAAACTAAAAAAATCTTAGACTTAAAATCTTAGTGAGTAGGAAGGAAAACGGCAGTTGGGCGAGGTGATGCAATGTTAAACCCAACAACACAACCAACAATGCTGCGCCAGAGGGAGATTGATCTGGAGACCCTCCATGACCAAACTCATTGCATTTTCTCGGTGGTAGGCCATAATATTGGCTGCCGGCAGAAGTTACCACCCACCCGACAAAGTCTTGCCGCCAAGCGATTCGTCATGTTCCGGTATGATATCTGGTGAAGCCGTACGGAGGACGGGTCTGAGCAGTTGTATTGCGATGTGTGCCGGGTGCGATGCGCCTAATGTTATTGTGTCGGGAGTTTGATCGTGGAGAGTCTCCAGATTAATCTACCTCAGGTGCAGCATCAACATTGCATCACCTCGCTCAACTGCCGTCTTCCTTCCTACTCACTAAGATTTTTAAGTGAATAGGCTTAATAAACTTGCGCACTTTACCATCAACGATTGCATCACTGCCCACCATCAGGCGGGATTGCAGTCAAGCACTAGTTTATAATTATTTAAAAAAAAAAAAAACCTGACAAAACAACCTTTGGTGCATCGCACCCGGCACACATCGCAACACAACTGCAATTAGAAATGACCGTCTGCCACAAAATGACTCCTACATAGACAATTCAGATGACCTACTCCAGTTTGAAATTGCATAGAGTTGCTAATCCGCAAATTTGGAATATGGTAATACCAAACTGTCAAGTACAAGTCCATATTCGTAACAACTCTAATTAGATCTCATTGTATTTCCGAATAAAGGTGACGATTCCCGAAGCACATACTTTTCATTGGACACCTGCATGGTGCTGTTGTATTTTTCTTTCTTTATGTGTTTTGTAATAATGTGTGTATATGTTCAATCAGGCTCTACAGGCACGGCAGAGAGAATTCAATCTCCACATTCCCAGTACTTTGGTTAATATTTAAACATCATATTTTAAAAATACAGTGGGACTTTCATTATGCAATAGGTTTTTCATTCCATCTTAGATTCACACAATGTGTCTGTCATTTTTCATGGCATGCAAATATTTTAAGTACATAATTATTACAATAGAATCGATGACTTATAAATTTTACATTTATACATTGGGCACCAAAAACACCAATAAAAAAATTCTTAAATTTACACATTACATTAATAATACAATTACAAAAATACTTACCAGCATGCATATGGGTCTGAATGTTCAGCATATGGTTCTGAATGTTCAGCATATGATATGGGTCTGAATCTTCAACTTATCTACTACAAACGATAATGGGAGAAATTAATTGCTGAAAATTGATTGTTTACATGTCTGTACATTCATATTGATTTATGTTATTACATTTTCCATCATCTCCATGAACTTTGCTTACGTGCTTATATAAGAGACTTTCTGTCACCAAGAAATGCTGCTCTTCTCCGCTTTTGTCTCTAAGTTTGACAAACCACAACCAGGCGGGTTACAAAAAATACCTTATGTCCTAAGCTTAGCAAAAACCGAAAGAAGTGCAGGGCAAGACCTGGTATTGAATACTAAACTTTATTAACAGTATTATGACGTGCAAACTTGTATGAACAAACGATTCAGACACCAAATAGTTCTTTATGCGCTTGTTCTATCGCTCTTTGGCACTTTATGGTTCTGAAAATAAAGTTGCTTCTTCAATGTCATCAAATCTTCTATTCGCTTTTCTCATCTTTAGGCCGTCACAAATTGTTTTATCCAAGAGGATCACACACACACACACACACACACTTTATGGCTAATTCTACTATTAACGTATCTATGTATTTATGTATGTATATGTATGTATTTGTGTATCTACGACAGTCCAGGAGAATCTGTCCATTCTTTGGTTGCCTGGAAGAAATCGCATTAGCGACAAGGCCGCCCATTGTATGTTTTGTGTTCCATGTATTTTGTTCGATATTTGATTGGTATACAATAAAGAATAAATAAATAAATCGTTTGATTGTCCTGTTGCATATAAAAAGGTCTCACTGTGCTAATTAGTAAACACCCGTACATTTGAATGAATGATTAAATGTAATGATATGTTGTTGCAGGGTGGGGATCTGGATCAACCTAAAATAAAGATAAAGACGGATATATTCAAGCCTGACGATTTAGCGCATAGACAGGATAAGCCCATTGGTATGTAAAATTATGATATTTTGAAGTACAAACGTTTTTTAGCATCATTGTGCTTTGAAAGTCTATGAAACAAAACAGCAACAGTAAAAAGAGACAAACGCATAAATTTATAAGATTTACTTGAAATCAAAATTTTTGAAGGTTGCACACATGTTTTTTTAGTTATTTGGCACATCTAAGGCGTGACCGAGATAGGTTTTTGTTCTTGGCCGAAACCGAGACCAAGAATAAAATAATTTCTCGGCCGAGACCTAGAGTATAATTTCCGCGACGGTTGACGGACAGCTTGTAAAAAAATGAGAATTATGTTAAAAAAATATGTATTACATTTTTTTTATGTTAATAAAAGGTTGTTTTGATGATTAAGCGTCAATACTAGATCATTTTGCTGATGACGTTTTGCATTTAAATTGATACATATGGACTGAAATATAATGTTGGTGCAACCAACAGGCTTTACTAATGCGTCGAAAATGTAAAAAACTAAAACAAACTTAAAACTTAACAAAACTCCACAGAAACTGTAATAACAACAGGGGATTTAAACTGTATTTAGACAATTGTAACAAAGATGCTATCGCTACTAAGCATTTACGGTGAATGCGGGGCACCGCGCGGGGAAGCGGGAGAGGTGTCGCATTCCAGCGAGGTGCACAGTTAACTCGCGCGAGTAGTAGGACAAGCGTGAAAACCCTGTTTAACGAAATTTTAAGAATCAAAGTTTTAATAACCGTATAACACAGGGATGGCGAACCTCCATGCAGCTATGTGCCATATTTCCCAACTAAAAATTTCATGCGGTTATGACGTGCTAACAAACAAATCTTAACCTAGTGATACTGAAAAAAAATTATAATTAAACTTGCATTAATTTTAAACCTCTGGCATTTTTGGAGACCTGCAGTCACGGCCTTTGGAAGACGTTCGTAGGTACCGAAACCAACTAGGAGAAGCCCAATGATAGTTTTAATGAAATTTTTGATATTATCCCGTGCCGAAATTATTTTGGTTCGAGCGACCAACGGCACGCGTGCCGTAGGTTTGCCATCCCTGGTATAACATAAAAAAATAGACATTTTCGCCCTTCAAAGAGTGTCGCCTCTCGTCATACAAATGTCCAACTTTGCTAAACAGTCGTCCACTTGCTACAGTAGTAAGCGATCTCTCAAACCTTATTATTTAGAATCTATCTTCGAATTCTGGTAAACTGGAGTAATGGACGAATGGATGTCTCTAACACAGGATTTTCCTTGCATAGGGAACATTGTTCACAAAATATGTAATAGTACAGTAGAACCTCTTTAAGTCGAATATCAAGGGAGACACCAAAAAATCGAGTTATAGAGTTTTCGACTTATAGAGAACTAGCTTTCCGCCCGCGGCTTCGCCCGTGCGGAATTCGGTTATATCGCGTTTCCAAGAGAACTCTTCAAAAGTCTGGAATCAAAACTATGCTATGTTATTTCTCAAGGTCAACTCATCTTTGTACCAAATTTTAATAAAATCAGTTCAGTGGTTTAGACGTGAAAGCGTAACAGACAGATAGACAGACAGACAGACAGAGTTACTTTCACGTTTATAATATTAGTAGGGATTCCTTGACATGACGGATTTTTATTCCACACAAAGAGTTTGAGATTCATTGTTATGACAATATTTCACTCGACAACAAATGAATTGTTTCGCAAAAATTCAAATGTAATAAAAACTAATAAAATTAAGCAAGTAAACACGTGTTAACGTAAGTAATAAATTTGTGGTACTTCTATTCATTGTAATAAAATGAAACGCCTGACACCAAGCAGGCAAACACGTGTTAACGTAAGTCATAAATTCGTGGTAATTCTATTCATTGTATACTCTTAAATTGCTTTCTACGAAACAATGGTTTACTTACACTGTCGGCGAATTGTTAAAGTCGGTAACTTATATTTATTCGAATTACAGAGGTAATGAGTCTCAAATAATGGAGTTGTGAAGGTTGTAAGATAAAACATTGCTATGTTTGAGATACAGAGGTAAAATTTAATTTTTAGAGTTATGGAGGGAAAATATGTACCAAAAAGGGCTTGGAGGGACTCACTTATAATTTCGACTAATAGAGGGTTGAGATTTCGAGTAATGGAGGTTTTGGTGTTTTAATGACACATTTTAATTGATCTAATAAATTCATTTTATTTTAGATGTTGGTCAAAAATCTTTATCACTGGATGTGGCGCAGAAACCGGCTGATCTGCAAAATAAAGGTACGTGTAAGGTTTATTCACCTCTGTTTAAAACAAGGCTAGATTAGGTAGGAGCAGTTGTAGCGACTGACTTACGAATTTCAGGTCGATTCATTTCATCTTTGTTTTCAAAAGTTTGAAGGAAAACATGGCGAGAAACCGGCATTTCCTGGAACCATAAATATCGAAGATATGTGTTATCGTCGATATTCGCACACCATAAGTGGTAAATTAGGGCCCGCTCGTTCTCGTAGAGCTGTGACCGGTGTCGCGATAGTGGGGACGTTTTAGGCTGATCAGTGAGTACTTATTCAGTTTTTGGAAATAGGAAACAACGATTGTAGTTTGTATGGAATGCGAACGCATCCGTCCAAATTTACAGCCGCGTACGGATTCCATACGAAATCGTTGTTTCTATGAACAAAACTAAATTCAGATGAATAAGTTGTTACTAGATCGTTATTCTTATGCTAAGACGAGCCTTCATAAAACAGGACTTCTTTTAACTGCTTTGTATGCCTAGTATTGTATAAGACCTAAGTTTTTGTAACTTAGGTCTATACAGTGTGTTGCCAGTGGAGACTTTATCATCATCAGCATCAGCCTCTACTCGTCCACTGCTGGACATAGGCCTCCTCCATGGCTCACCCTGAGCAGTTCTCCGCCAGCCACTACCAGCCACCTTTTTGATGTCGTCGCCCCATATCGCCCAAGGGGCGTCCTACGCTACATTTGCCGAGATGACTTACGGAAGTGAAACGTGGTCGCTCACAATGGGCCTTATACGAAGGCTCACGAGTCACACAAAGGGCTATGGAAAGAGCTATGCTCGGAATTTCTCTGCGATTGAATCAGAAATGAAGAGATCCGCAAAAGAACCGAAGTCACCGACATAGCTCTTCGAGTCGCTAAAATTAAGTGGCAGTCGGCAGGGCACATTCCTCGTAGAACCGATGGCCGATGGGGCAATAAGGTTCTGGAGTGGCGGCTACGTATCGGAAGTCGCAGTTGTAGCAAAAAGAACAGATGTTGTGTTGGGGAGTTTGTTGTGCCACGTCTTCCCAGCGAAAGCAATAGGAACTGTTGAAAGGCAGGCCTTTTTGGAGCCTGTCTATTGTAATTTGGACGTTCGAAATTTGTTGATTCTCAGCCTAATTTGAATAAATGATTTGATTTTAGTAACAAAAATGATGAACGTTTTCGTCAATCTGGTTAATTCAGACATCTAAGAGAGACATTATGCGTTTTAGTTTACATATCTCGAGCTGCGTTTCTGTATGCTACATATCTATACCTTAATTGTCAAACCCGCTAACTCCATATAAGCATTTTTTTTAAAAGATGCTTGAAACTGTATATTTTTTATACATCACTGAAAAAAAATCTAAAATACTGCTGTTAGATAATATCGTAAGCTAATATTTTTGATAATGTAGACTCCATAATACTTATTAAATAAAATACTATCGAGTTTTTAAGAGTTATAAAAATTAACTAAATGTGGAGTTCGCCGATTTTGACTTCTGATACATTATATTATACCGTATATATTTTGGTAATAGTATGTATGCGTATATATAGCTTATTTAAGTATTTATTTAAATAGTGTTAAGATTATGTTTCCTTTATAATGTTTTCAATTAAAACACCTGCTACTAATCTCTTCACCACCTATGGTTGACTGGTAGAGAATGCCTAAGGCATTAAGTCCGCCTCTGTACAGTTTATGTGCGAAAGGATAAATAAATACATAATTTATACTTAATACACTATAATCGAGTCACCGTGTTTTAGTCCTCGTACCACCGGGAGGATATCAATTCATTCTTCTTTACGGTCTTTGGCACAGAAGAATTCCTATACTCATTTACAGAACAATCATTTTCCGTGTTCTGTTTTCCAGATGACGGACATCCAATTGTCGGAGTTGATAACAAGATGTTGGATAAACCAGCTGGTAAGCAAGCGTGTGTCACTCATTGATAAAATGCAGACGACAACACGTTAAGCTAGTACAATTTGGCAAATTTCTTTATTAGGTTTTCAACTTTTTCTCTAAAGCATTAAGGCTCCAGGTTGATTTGGAATATTTGACAGTTTCGGGTAGCTTGACCTGGTGTCGTCCGTACTTTAATATATACCGTCGCAATAATTTTACCACTCTCAGGTAAAATGTCACTAATACGCTATAAAACAAGCTCTATTTGTCTATGTATCTTGCCCGATGAAGGCCAGCCCGCGCTGCAGCTGAGTCAGTAAAATAAATTCCCAACTATGACCTCCCAGTTTGTTTCGGCGTTTCTTCTCAGAGCTAGTAATAGGAAACGCCGCGGTCATCAAACCGAACTAATAAAAATTTCGATCCAGCCGTCCCTTGCTGTTCTCTCCAGCGACGTCCTAAGCCGAGGTTCGTACCCCACAGTGGATGCCCTTAACGTGTAGTTGCCTCTGGCTGGAGGCTTTAAATTTATTTAAGGCAGTAGTCACGACCTCTCAAGGTCAACTATGAGATTATATAAAAAAAGAAATGTCTATGTATCAGATAGTTTTAATGTTATGCAGTTTTAATTTACTGGGAACTGTTGTTGAAAATCGTAAAGGAATAAAATTGTATCTTTTGCTGCGCAGAAGCATGCAAAGCCGAAGGTGCGGCGGAAGGCGGCGCGGCCGACTTACAACGTCCTGCCGAGCCCACCACGCTTAGTGACAAGAGGTAAATATATTGTAGTAATTTGAACCTAATTAGTATGTAGATTGTAGTTACAATTAGAATACAACTTTCTTAATCTATCTATACCACGTTAGACCGTTCATAAATGCTATACTTTTATAACCCAATAAGATTTTATAGTAAACATTAATTAATTCGCTAATTACACAAAAAAGCACAATGAAAACAAAACTCGAAAAACTATCTTATCAGCTGATTTAATAGAGTTCACATCAGGGATCATCGTCATACCTACAAACCCGCAAGGCGGCACGCTTGCAACGTTCAAACGCTGAGCCGACACATTTTTTAAACAGTGTTATTTCTGTAACCGCTCAGTAACGACATAAATGACTATCATAATTTTATTAGTGGCATGGGCTGTAGCCTTTTCGCAAAGTTTGCGTTACGATGTCAGATACACCCTGTATACGAAATCCGAAATAAGTGTGTACTAGTTTTATGTAAAGAATTTATGTATAAAGTTCGCAATGTTGTTTGTAAAAGCTTGTTATTGTTACCTGGTTGTCTCTATAAAAATATGGTCAACGAGCAGGTCGCCCGCTCGCGCCGTTTAGTTCTAGCTATAATTATTGGAATCTATTCTGTTGCTTATTGTGAACCAACTACCAACTCTATAGGTTGTATCTGACATCGTAACGCAAACTTCGCGAAAAGGCTACACCGCATGCCACTAATAAAATTATGATAGTCATTTATGCCGTTAATGAGCGGTAACAGTAATCACAATGTTTAAAAAAAAGTGTCGGCTCGGCCTTTGAACGTAGCAAGCGTGCCGCCGTGCGTGTTTGTATGTATGACGTTGACCACTCATGTGAACTCTATTAAATCAGCTGATAGGATAGTTTTTCTAGTATTGTTAACCCTTTTTTGTGTAATTAGCGAATTACTTAATTTTTTATTTAAAACCTTATTGGGTTATTTAAGTGTAGCATTTATGAACGATCTAAAGTGAAAAAAACTGTATATATTTTTTTAAAGTCGGGAAAAAGCCGACGCAAAATTCCACCACTGGGGTGTTCAGAATTATGTACTGGATCCATAGTACTCGTTTGTGCGTCGATGTCAGATACAGCCTTTATACAGTTTTCTATAAATTTAAAATACGTTGTGTATACAATATGGCGTCCGTCCCAAAAGGGTTATAAAGGTTAGGTATACAAATGACCAAATAAAATATGAAATTTTATATAGTCATCATAGAAACAATATTAATGAATTTTGAAATAATCTTTTTTTCCGCAATTTAATTTCTCTATACATAATAATAACTTCCACAAATTTTGGTAATTTATAAAAAGTGACAACACCATTTTTTTTATTATGAGTGATGCGACCACGTGCCGCATGCTCCCCTTCGCCCGCGCATTTATGCCTATCGTGTTGCCTACCGCACATTACCTCGCTTTTTCAAAATAATATTTATTTTTAGGGGGATTTTTTTAAGTTTAGCCCTGCTTTGTCAGCATTAGTAGAATCAGTTATCAATACCTAACAATACCGCCGGTTTCGTGGCTAGTGGTAGTTTTCAATACGAAACTCGATCGTCGATATCGAGCGCGTTTGGCGCTCTCATTGGTTGAGAGTTCTAACCACCTTGAAGCGGGCCAATCGCCGAGTCAAACGCGCTCGATATCGACGAACGAGTTTCGTAATGCAGACTCATACTAGGCCTACAGTCAGCGAAACACGACGCCGATGATCCGTGTACAGTAGTTTTAGTTGTTATGGTATATGTATTTATAGTATGTTTAAGTTTTATTATTTGTTTTTATTATATAGTATTATCATATTTTATTATGGGTTTTTGTTGCCTTAGCTAAATTAACAAATTAATAAATACTAGCTGCGGTTCGTGGGTTCCCCGCGTAAGTATCAATTCCGTCGGAATATCTGGATAAAAAGTATTCTATTTCTTAATCCTGGTTTAGTAGTTTTTGTGTGAAAGAGTAACACATCCATCCATACTCACAAACTTTCGCAATTATAATATTAGGAAGCAAAATTAATATTTGTATATTTGTCCTCTTATACAGTATGTTAAGAAAACCCTGTCCGACCCGTGAAGGTGTTGTTAGGTATCGATAACTGATTCTACTAATGGATACAAAACCGGGCTAAACTTAAAAAAAAATCCCCCTAAAAAAATAAATATTATTTCGCAAAAAGAGGTAACTTAATAAATGTGCGATAAGCACCCTTCCGCGGGCGGCGGGCGGCAGGGCACGCGGAACGTGGTCGCATCGCTATTCGCTCATAATAATACCGGTGTTGTCACTTTTTTAAAAATTACCAAATTTCGGGGAAGTTGGAATTAATTTGCGGGAAAAAAAGATTATTTCAAAATTCATTTGTATTGGTACTATGATGATTACATAAAATTTTATATTATATTTGGTCATGTGTTTACCTAACCTTTATTATCCTTATGGGTCGGACAGGGTTTTCTTAACATACTGTATGTTCCGAAATCATTGATCACATGGGCAATTCTCATGCCGTGAGTTGTTCGAAAGAGAAACAGATACATGGTCTCGCACGAGAAGATTTTTCCTTATTTTGGCCATCCCAACTAGATTTGTAGAAGTCGAGGTGGCCTAGTGGTTAAAACACCAGCCTCTCAAGTATGAGTGTGCGGGTTCGATTCCAGGTCGGGGAAGTACCAATGTAACTTTTCTAAGTTATAATATGTACTTTAGTAGTATATCCTGGACACCAATGACTGATTATAAGGTGAAGGAAAACATTTTGAGGAAACCTGGATTTCTGAAATCGCCAACCCGTATTGAGCAAGCGTGGTGATTATGATTACGCTGAGTCCTTCTCTGTATGAGAGGAGACTTGTGCCCAGCAGTGGGAGATAAAAAGGTTGATGATGAACTAGATTAGACGGCTAGTTTCATTTAGATATTTGCCTATGAGTATTACATCTTGATTTTTCTTTTGTTGTTTCAGCGAAGAGGACAGGAAACCGTTCAGCAGTCCAGAGCTTCCTAAATCCGGTTCTACACCTGGGAAACTGCCGACGCCAGGCAGCGAGGTAAACTAGTTTTATACTAATTTTCTAATGAACCTTTTCTTTCATCATCATCAGCTTTCTCATAATGTCATCTATGTAGGTACCTAAGCCTTTTGATGGAATTTTTCATAGTTGCTTATGTAAATCCAAGATTGTTAGGTATAGAACTGGGGTTCGGATTTGCGTTTTAGATTTTAGGGGTTCACGGATAAAAGTTGCTTAAATATACAGAGTGGTGCTGATAATACGACAATAGATGAAAACACTGACTATGCTGGTTTATAGGAATAATCCTAAACCATAGAGAAAATCTATCATCAAAAATAAAAATAAAAATTCAAACAAACTAAATCAAATAAAATTGTAAACGGAATAGAACATCCTTTAAAAATATTGGTTCACTGACCTCCGATCGGCGACAGCGCGATCCTGTCTCGACTTGCGGTTTTCGCGCCATTATTGATGCGGCGGTCATCAACCTGTAAGCTTCTTCTGTAGCTTCTCTTCTAGCAATCCGTCGAGCTGTGCGGATGCTATAACCGATGTGGTGCGTCAAGCTATGGAATATTTTATTCCCTATAATGACGTGCCCGTCGGTGGCTCGGCTCGCCCATGGTTCAATGCCGATTGTGCCCAAGCTGAACAGCGTAAGCACACGGCATTTCTCACCTGGGTTGACGCTCGTGACCGCGGAGCTCCGGATCTAAGCTCAAAGAAGAGAGCCTTTAACCGTGCTGCCAAGTCCTACAAAAAGGCGCTAAAGAAGGCTCGCTTTGACCGTATTACCCATATTGGCAACAAGTTATCTGCGCAGCCTTCCGGTAGCAGATCTTTTTGGTCCCTTGCCAAATCGGTCGAGGCGAACTTCTGTCGGCCCTCACTGCCTCCGCTGGTTAGGCCTGATGGAACACTGGCTCATACGGCGAGAGAGAAAGCAGGTCTCTTTGCATCTCTCTTTGCCCATAATTCGCGTCTTGGTACTGGCAGTGCTACTCCACCTATTTTACCCCACTGCGGTACTTCAATGCCTGAGGTTCGCATTCGGAACAAGGATTGGTTCTGAGAGCACTGTGTCGTCTGGACGTGAATAAGGCTAGTGGTCCGGATGGTATACCAGCGATTGTTCTAAAAGCATGTGCGCCCGAGTTGTCTCCTGTATTGACACGCTTGTATCGCCTCTCATTTGGGACTGGTATAGTGCCCAAGTCCTGGAAGCTTGCCAACGTGCAGCCCGTGCCCAAAAAGGGTAGTCGTGCCGATCCTAACAACTATCGGCCGATTTCGATCACCTCCATACTTTGCAAAATTATGGAGCGTGTATTGAACTCGCGCCTTTTGGCATACCTGGAAGGTAACGATCTCCTCAATGACCGACAGTACAGGTTTCGCCGCAATCGGTCAACTGGGGACCTACTAATGTATGCCACTCACTTGTGGGGCGAGGCACTCGAGAGGAATGGGGAAGCAATTGCTGTCTCCCTTGATGTCTCGAAGGCCTTCGACCGGGTATGGCACGCTGGCCTTTTGAGTAAGCTTCCAGCGTACGGCATTTCCCCTAGCCTGACTGGCTGGGTAAAAGAATTCCTGACTGTACGGTCCCTCCGAGTTGTTGTCGACGGATGCTCATCTGAGCCCATGTCGACTAATGCCGGTGTTCCTCAGGGGTCTGTTCTCTCTGCAACTTTGTTTCTGCTGCATATTAACGATCTGCTGATGCCCGGTATCTATGGGTATGCAGATGACAACACAGTTGTGAAGAGATACCTGCCGGATGCTCGGGCTAGTAGGGAATCAATCCGGTCCGAAAGAGAGGCCATGGTAGAGCGAACGAGTGTTGCACTTCAGGCAGTCTCCGAATGGGGCAATGCCAATCTTGTAGCATTAAATGCCGCCAAAACGCAGGCGTGTCTTTTCACCGCCAAAAGGAGCCCGTTCACCTTGGCTCCTACTTTTCGGAATGTATCCTTGGAGTGTACCGACCGCCTTCAGCTTTTGGGTATTGAGATTTCCTCGAACCTAAACTTTGGGCGGTTCATTGAGTCCAAGGCCAAGGTGGCTGCCAGAAAACTTGGTGTAATCGCAAAGGTCCGGCAGTACTTCACACCAGGGCAGCTTCTAATGTTGTACAAAGCACAGGTCCGTTCGTGTGTGGAGTACTGCAGCCACATTTGGGTTGGTGCTGCTAAGTGTCACCTGGCCACTTTGGATTCAGTGGAGAGGCGTGCGAAGAGGCTGATTGGTGACCCTGATTTAACTCGAGTTGGTCTCCAAAGCCTAGAGCACAGGCGTAGAGTAGCCAGCCTTTCGGTGTTCTATAGGATACATTCTGGGGAGTGTGCGAGGGAATTGCACGATTTAATTCCCCCATCTCCGTTCCACCATCGGACGACCCGTCGTACGGCGAGTTTCCACCCTTATGTTGTTAACACCTCTACGATCCGGACGAAGCGTTTCGCCTCCTCCTTTATACCGCGTACATCGAGGGACTGGAACAATCTGCCGGCGGCGGTGTTTCCGTCGGACTACAATTTGAGTGTCTTCAAGGCTAGAGTGAATAGGCTCTTAATAAACTAGTGCGCTTTACCATCAACGATTGCGTCACTGCTTACCATCAGGCAGGATTGCGGTCAAGCGCTGGTTTATACTTTAATTAAAAAAAAAAACATGTACATCATGTAGAAAATGTGAAAAAATAATTTCCTAACTAAAACTAATGAATATATGTATTCATATGATTTTTTATGGGTAGACTTAGAATGTGTTGAGTACACTGTACACGATGTTTTATTTACTGTCGTATTGTCATCACCACTTTGTATATTCCTTCAGTTTTGGTAGTTTACTGGTACTGCACAATTTAGCAATGTTATTAACGAATTATCATGATCAATTTATCAAACTATAATATTCCCACTCCTGTAATATAGGCCTTCTTTCGGTGAGAGCGAGTGGGCTGTAATCTACCACGCGGACCCACTGGGTTGGTAGATGTCACAAGTCTTCGAAGTTTTAGGCTCTAAGACATGCAAGTTTCCTCTCGATGTCATCCTTCACCGTTTTGAGAGCAGTAGTGATGAAATGAAACATGCATGCAAGCAATTCCATGATTTAATTCTCCCATCTCCGTTCCACCATCGGACAACCCGTCGTACGGCGAGTTTCCACCCTTACGTTGTTAACACCTTTACGATCCGGACGAAGCGGTTCGCCTCCTCCTTTATACCGCGTACATAGAGGGACTGGAACAATTTGCCAGCGTCGGTGTTTCCGTCGGACTACAATTTGAGTGTCTTCAAGGCTAGAGTGAATAGGCTCTTAGTAAACTAGTGCGCTTTACCATCAACGATTGCGTCACTGCTTACCATCAGGCGGAATTGCGGTCAAGCGCTAGTTTATAATTTATAAAAAAAAAAAAAACACTAGTTGTACCACTTGTAAATCGCGGCTGGTATCAGTAGACTACCGCTGCTCTCCAACGAATTATAATATTGCTAAATTGAAAACTACAGTGTCCGTAAAAAATCAACGTCCAACTTTAATTTAGACAGAAATAGGTTTTTTTTTCCACGAAATTGTCACTTGTCATTCACGTATCGCTTAGTCACTGCACCTGTTAAATATTGAGAATAAAATCGTCACTGTCAACAGCACAAAAAGAGGGGGAGACCAAAGGGCTCCACCAACAAGCCGAAGGTGGGCGGGGCCCCGCGGGCCCCCGGGGCGGGCACGCCGGGCCCCCGCGCCCCCCCGCCGCGCTCCCTGCCGCCGCCCCCCCGCCCGCGCGCTACTGGCTACCAGTATGCTATCAGACCATTCAGGAAGGATTTCTCTGGAATACAGTTTAGAAGGTTAGTAATTTCATATTAGGTATCTATAGAAAAGAATACTGTCAAGTCTTGTATGTCCATAATCCAACATAATTTAAGGATCTAACATCTTAATCTTGGATCAGTGTAAAATTACATAAAAAATGAATATTTAAAACAACCTTAAAATTAATGCCAAATATTGGTAAAACAAAATCTATCAATTCAAATTCTTTTATTTCTGTCCCATACGTGTACTCCATTTTGTTAGCATACACGACTTTTTTAGATGTATTGTGTGTCTTTAAGTCTGTACTTTCTTTCTGACTTAGAAACTAATGTTAGTACTTACATCTACTAGAAAAACAGCACAAATTATTAATTACTACGCCACATTGTCATGTAAGCGTATCCAAAACTACTGTATGACGTCTTCTGCTTTAAAGCTGTTATCATAAGTATTTGCTTACCATCTGGCCGAATAAATAGTTTTTTTTTCTGGTCAATTTAAGCTTAAGACATCTCAATGCAGTTTTCTAAAGTCTTAGATTCTTACTAAGTTATACTGTATTCATATAATAGTATAACTTGAAGGAGCAAACGTGTCGGTAACAGTAACGGCTTCAGGTAAGTCACATTTAAATTCGCAGTTATGACTTGTTTTCTAGAATTATATCATTAATCACACCTAAATCTTCCTTTTTCCATTTTTAAAGGCGATGGAGCGACGACTGCCTCGATTCCTCCCATATACCTAACGAGGTTTACTTCGGCGATGTCCCCGTCTCTATGGAGGTTCTGTTCAACTATTACGACGCGAATGCTGAGAGAGAGAAGCTGGCAACACAGGCGGCTCAGATCGCCGCGCAGAAAGCCGCTGCCGCCAAGTTAGCAGCTGCCAAGTTGCAAGCGAGGGGTCTCATGCCGGCTACCAGTGAGGTTAGTTCACTGATTAGCTTTCCTAAATCCATACTTTTAAATGAGAAAGTGTGTGTGTCTGATTTTTTGTCCGTGAAAGATCACGGCAATACGGAGCGACGAATTGACGTAATTTTTTAAGTGGTGAGAGTTGAAGAGATAGAGAGTGTTTTATCTCTTTCAAACCCATTTGACTAAAATAGAAAGTGGAACTTTGTATGTCGTATTCCGCAATTTTCAAAGTGGAAAGCGAAAAATTGGTGTGCGGATTCTTTGTGACTTACAAAAAATTCACCTAGCCTAAGGATATCCCAGTTAACCAATTCGCGGTTTCCACTCGAGAACACACATATTATTCCACTTCGTTTTCTGTTTAATAGTAGATTATTTATTCACCACGGGGATTAAGCAATGCCTCATCACAGGAACTTTTTTATTGAAACCCGAGCGTAGCAACGGCTGACCTTAAAAAATTCCTGATCAGAGGGCGTTAACACTAGAAAGCGCGCTCTAGACGTAGGCACCTGTCTCTGAAAAGAATACTCTACTTTTTATTTCTAGACTAGTGACCCGCCCCGTCTTCGCACGGGTGCAATACTGATACTAAATACACTACAGAAAAACTGGACGTATAATAAACAGCGGCCGGCCGCCGCTCCTGCCGCCCCGGCTGGCTGCTCCTGCCCGCAATTTTTAATGTCTTTAAAAATATTCATTTAAATGATATACTGTAAAGGGCAATACAGATCTATATTAAATCAACAATTTATTTAAGGTAAAAAAGGGATAAATTGGATAAAGATTAATGCTGTATTGGTTAAAATTGCTTCGAAAATTAGCCGGTATTTGTCGTAAAAAGTAAAAGACAAAAAAAATGTTATTGCGGGATATACATAAGAGATAGATATATTCCATTGCGGACTTTTTTGTAGACCTTTTCAATGTGTACAATATTTAGGACATTATTTTGATAAATATCGTAGGGTTCAGCCAGCGTTTCACTGCAAATGCGAAAAAAATGTAATTATTTACGACATCACATTAGAAACCTCAAAAATAATAAAACTTCTCCACATTTTAATGGATGTTATTATATATATAAACCTTCCTCTTTAATCTCACTATCTATTTAAAAAACGCATCAAAATCCGTTGCGTAGTTTTAAAGATTTAATGATACAAAGGGACATAGGGAAAGAGAAAGTGACTTCTGTTTTATAATATGTAGTGATAATAAAAAGTAATTTTACTACAAAAAGGGTTTCTTTTTAAAAGGTTTTACACAAAGATTTAGTTGATGTTCCAAATGCTTATCACATTTTGGCCAAGGGAGTTGTAGACTTGAGACTATCATGCCTTATATTAGGGTAGGTTTGAATGTATGTAAAACTAATTTTTGCTATAAAATATTGTTCTTTTCGCTAGGTGACGACGGTAGATTCATCATCATCAGATGATTCTTCAGGATCCTCTGGCAGCGACTCTGAGGAAAGTGACGAAGTAAGTAAACACTATATTCATTTGATATCACCAAATAAAGGACTTACCAACTGGATTTCGACTAGGCTCGATAGTCAACTGACTCCAGCCCTATCATCACTTCAAATTATTTCCTATATCTTCGAAGTTTTGCTTCAATGACATGCCGGTTTCCTTACGAATGTTTCCTTCACCATTTTGAGAGCAGAGGTGATGAAATAATTTACACAAAGTTAACCGCCTGACGGGGTTCGAACATACGACCTAAATAAGTCGCGGCTGATACCATTAGGTCACCACTGCTCTAATCATGAATAATATAAAGGTGTATCTGACATCGACGCACAAACGAGTACCATGGATCCAGTACATGAAATGAAATGAATGAAATGAAATGAAATGAAATTCGTCGGCTTTTTCATGATTAAAAAAAAATATATCCAGTTTTTTTTTACTTTAGACCGTTCATAATTTCTATACTTTTATAACCCAATAAGATTTTAAAGTAAAAATTAATGAATTCGCTAATTACACAAAAAAGCGCAATGTGAACAAAACTCGAAAAACTATCTTATCAGCTGATTTAATAGAGTTCACATCAGGGATCAACGTCATGCGTACAAATCCGTACGGCGGCACGCTTGCAACGTTTAAAAGCCGAGCCGACACTTTTTTAAACACTTATTTCTGTAACCGCTCATTAACGATATAAATGACTATTATAATTTTATTAGTGGCATGCGGTGTAGCCTTCTCGCGAAGTTTGCGTTACGATGTCAGATACAGCCTGTATAATAATAATGGGGTTTATTTATAAACTATATTTCAATTTTAGTAACATTCAAACGTCAAAAATGTATAAATAAATAAATGTTTTATTTTGACCAACAAGAATTATAATGAACAACAATAGTATAAGACAAGAGATGGGTAAAGTTGATACAAAAATTTTGAACCCTGACTCCTGAACTAGGAAGATCCTGTATCTTAGGAAGCAGTGTCCTTCGCTAAGAAAGTGGACCAATTAATTTTGAGCTTACTAGCGATGACCAGGCAGTTATTTGGACTAAACGAATACTTTTTCCTTTATTCATAAACAATTGTTTAAAGTTAACTAGTGATTAGCAACTGTTTAACCATATATTTTTGACGATTTAACGTCACTTAACTTTAATCATGTTTTTAGAAAGATTTTTTTTATTTTTAAAAGGTTTATCCATATTACGTACGAGCCAGTTTTTATGGCTTTTAGTAAAAGAACGAACTCTGTACTTATTGGCGACGGTGGTATGAAATAAGGGGTTTATTCATAAACGTTTATTAAAGTTAAGTGACGTGCAAACGTCAAAAATGTATGGTTATACAGTCGCTAATCAATATTTAATTTTAATCAACGTTTATGGATAGAGGGGTTTATCTTATGTCTCTTTCTCAATGAAACAGAAAGACAAAAATCCATTTCGTTCAAGTTGCATCGTTTCTAAGGTAAGTCGTATCGATGAAACGCGTTGTTCGAGTAGGTACAATAGTGTCGGACTAAGGTATTTCGAAATAAAGACGTGTTGGAGTTCCATATTGTCTCAATAACATCTTGTCGTATAACGGTTCTAGTAATTCAGTTGGTAAGTCCGAATAAATATTTTTTATATTGTTGCTATCATAATTTAGTGTTTGTTTTTTATACAATATGTAAAGAAAACCATGTCCGACCCGTAAGGGTAATAAAGGTTAGGTAAACACATGACCAAATATAATATGAAATATAACATAATCATCATAGTAACGATACTAATGAATTTTGACATAATCTTTTTTTCCCGCGAATTAATTCCATCTTCCGAATAGCGAATAGCGAATAGCGATGCGACCCCGTGCCGCGTGCCCTGTCCCCCGCCGCCCGCGGAATGGTTGTTTACCGCAAATGTATTAAGTTATTTCTTTTTGCGAAATAATATTTATTTTTTAGGGGGATCTTTTTTTAAGTTTAGCTCGGCTTTGTATCCATTAGTAGAATCAGTTATCGATAGCTAACAATACCTTGACGGATCGGACAGGGTTTTCTTTACATATTGTATAGAGAACATTATTTTTCCATATTCATTTTCATTACATTTATTGTAATTTGTCACAAGAGAGCAAATGGTTTCAATATTTTAAACATATATAATATTCATCAAAACATTTATATCAATGTCGCCACTTAGATCTAGAATACCCTAGATTCTCCATTACCGCCTGGAATAATTAGTCATTTAACAACTTTATCATGTGCTCCAATATAAAACTTTAATCAAACCTAAGGATTTAAAAGTTGTTGATATTTATAAAACTTTCTTTTTTACATATTTGTACAATCAAGTATTTAGTCGAACAAGTCTTCTAGATCGAAGTGTCGCCTCTAAGCACTCGCACCTTCCATAACTCATTATCAATCGTATCGAGTGAAATAAGCGCCTATAACAAACAGGATACGCCACTGAAGCGCGGCCCGGGCAGGCCGAAGGGGACCAAGAACAGTCCGCGGGCCCCCGGGACCCCCGGGGCCAAGAGCTCGGGGGGCACGCCCGGGACCCCCGCCGGCAAGCGGGGCCGCCCGCCCGTGCCGCCCGAGCTGCGGCAGCCTGGGATCACGGACATGAAGAAGTTCTGCAAGGCAGCTGGCATACGGTTCGACTATAAGAAGCTTGTTGAAGGTTTGTTCATATTAAATTACTTTTTATTACTGCTAACATGTAATAATCATATAATAAATAATAATAATCTGTTGCTGCTACCACTCCCTTCATACAACACAATTTTTTGTTTATGCGAAACCCGAAACACGTGTCCAGTATTTTTAAGTAAAGAATCTATGTACAAAATGTCAAAAAGATATCTTGAAAAACCACAAAGTTATGTCCTTGTTATCCTACTTGGATGTCCCAACAAAAATATGGTCAGCGCTCCGCTCGCCAGCTATTGGGCGGTAGTGCGCAGTACAAGTTGCGTGGCGCGCTCTGTTACCACACTGAAATAATTTCTAAATGAATTTGGGAAAAAATATAACATGGTGTAAAAATGTTTGGAATTGATTCAGTTGCTTAATTTTCAATTATTCAGGTTTTTTATAAAGAAAAAATAACGTTGTATATCTCTAAAATATCTATGTTTGTTAAAAAAAAACACTAACAAAGAAGACTTAAAGACTTATTTAATAAGGCAGAGTATGTATATCCTCGTTTCTGTTTACATCTTTAGAGGATCATATTAAATGACCTACCAAGATCAGCTAAATATAGTAAAACCTGTTAGCCACTTGTGTTCGGATATACATAATGTATAGTATATCAAACTTCCATATGATTTAAAAACTGGATCTTAAATTGTTCATAGAACAGCTTATACATAAATGGATCAATGCTAATAATTTTTACAGCATAAAAGTATTTGCTTGTACGAACATTTTTTTATGTAATCTATAATATTTGCATGTTGCCTGAACTTTTTTCATTAAATAAAAAAAAAAATAGATTGAACTTTGAACGCCAATATGAGATGATCAAATAATATTAAAAAAAAAACCATCAGCAGAAAATAATGCATTACTCACCATTTGTAACAATTAGTTGGGATTAACTACGAATCCAAAAACGGCTCTTATAAGCATGGTTCGTACAGATATCTTTAAAATTTTCTTTTGTGTTTCCTGTGTATGAAATAATATTTATATCTGTTTTTATATCCAGGTTGCACAAAAAACAAGGAACGCGTACAAAAGATGCTAGACCTGCTGGTAGCGGCTGGGCTTGACGGGAAGCCGACGCTAGAGAAGTGCCAGGCACTAAAGAAGGCTAAGATCGAGAAGAAAGAGCAGGAGAAACAAGCCAAGAAGGAGGCCAAAGTCAAGCACAAAGAAGTTGTTGGTAAGTATGGTTGTAGATGTTGGCATATTTGTAAAAAATATTTTCTATTGGAACGAAGTTTCTTCGCGCGGTACCAAAGGGAAAATTAAAACCAAAAGTTGTAACGACACTTATGGCGGCAACGTCCCTACCACGAAAGATTTTAAACAAGCTTCAAGTAGACTGTATTTAGGACAGCAATATATTCGAAATTATGAGTAAATATGTGATAAAATGATGCTTTCGGAGCATATCTCTTTGATTAAGGCGGCAAACCACTTACCTCCAACCATCAGATGCGGAGTTAGTAGATCAACAGACCAGATCACGAGAAGGCGCACGTCGACATAATTCACTGGCAGACTCCCTAACTTAATTAATTTAGAATTTTGAGGCCTAATCCCCTTACTAAATTTTGTGACCGTTAAAAGATTGTGGCCACGACTCGCTAGCTTGGATGTGCGCTCGCCACATCGTTCAGCGGTCGGCGGAAGGACGCGGTCCCATTATGGCCTCGTTATAAAAACAAAAATCAGAGGAGATATTCCACAACACTTTTTGCTATAGTTGTAAGCCGCGTCTTTCTCTGTCTGTCTCTCCCTCATAGAAACCAAAACACAACTAAAATTGAGCCTAACTGATTAAGTTTATATTACATTACTAGCTGACCCGGCGAACTTTGTTCCGCTTTACAAGACAATATCACATGATTACATTTTTTACTTTTGAAATTAAGATAGTTATAGATAAAAAAAATATAATTATTCCATGATTCTTTATTTGTCATTTATTGTAGCACAATAGTTACTAGTTCAATCTGTGTGATTTGTGTCCGTATAATATATTTATTTGAACTCTGAGATTTGCTCATCGATTTTGCATTGTCAACGGAGCAGTTACACGGACTGCCTTGTGAGTGAGAAGCACGAAGTCGACCCATATTAAGGCAGCGCTCTTCAAGTGCAATTTTTTGCTCTTCAATGCTTTCAATCGCAATTTTTCGATTTACTCTTAAATTACGGCTTGGTCGAGAAAGATTTGATCGTCTTGGTCACGGCATGGTATTTTTACTAATGATAAATGGCACAGCAATACAATATTAGAAATTTTGAAGTTCAAGTTTGCTTTGTAGCTTTTTATTAGAAACTTTAAACCGGCAGAGAGTATTTATACTCTTTGCTTTAATGAACGAACATATCAACCGGTAAGACATTTTTAAAAATTTTATACTCAGCTGTCTGTTGCGTTTTGTTAAACCATTTTTAGGGTTCCGAGTAAAACGGAACCCTATTCATGAGACTTCCCTGTCCATCTGTCCGTCCGTCCGTGTCCGTCACCAGACTATCTTATGATTCGTAATAGTACAGTTGAAAATTTTAGAGATTATGTATTTCTTGTTGCCGCTATAATAATAAATACTTAAAATAAAAAAATACAAAAAACGTAATTTTTTTGCCGTAGTAGGTAGGTTTTTAACAAATGAACCGCAGACTTATTTTTTTTACTTTTTGGAGGAGCTAGGTACCAGGGTAGCACAAAAGTGTAGGAGAAGTAGAAACAATGAAGCTCATTCATTCATTCATCATCAAACCATAAGTTTTATTTTGCCTACTTTGTGGAGGTGCATGGTACCAGGGTAGCATAAAAGTGTAGGAGAAGTCGAAACAATGAATCTCAATCATTCACATGGGAACGGCGGGACGGGACGGGGTTCCTAAGAACTGGGAGAAGGATATAGGATTTGGCTGAAAATTGGAAGGGAGGTAGCTAACTAATAACTCTCTTCCAATTTTCAGCCAAATTGCTCCAGCCGTTCTTGAGTTTCAAACATAAACTACTTTTTAAAACTTAATCCAAAACATTTAGATAAACAAAATTCTTTGCTTTTCCATTTCTAGCATGTATATATAAATGACTGGGGGGTACCGACTCTCGAACAGGCAACATAAAGTTGGCCATGTAAAAAACATGATTCCTCCAAATTCACACCACAAACGTGAAATGTTTGCCCTTGGGCTTTGTTGACGAACATAGCAAATGATAAACGCACAGGATATTGTAAACATTTGAACTCAAATGGCATATCAGTTGGGATGATAGCAGGGTTGATAAAAATCATGATTTTAAAAAAAAAAATCAAAATAATCCGATTAATTTGATTTAAATCGGATTTATTTGATTTAAATCGAATTTTTTTGAAGTTTTTTACTTTCTTGTCTTTTTTTTAAAGTTAATAGTCAAATCTTCATTAAAAGGAAAACAACATATTTTGGGTTAATATTATTATCAATACAATTAAGGTAATTAAACAAGTTCTACTAATAAAATCAACAATTTAAAAAACAGTAGCGTTGAAAAAATTACAAGGAATGTAATAACTTACGGACTCAAAAAGAAAGATGAACAAATACTTATGCCAAGTATTAATAAACTTAGTAAACTTTATCATTTCTTGAGTTCATGCAAAAGGAAAACTAATTCGGCTGCCTTCTCGGTGCCTAATCTGTTTCTTATTTTGCTGTGCACTAAATTGAATACCGAAAATACTTATTCTTTCGACCCCAGCCGAAGAAGCAACTGTACTCAGCAGTTGCTCGTGTGCGCGCCGTAATCTATGTCGAAGGATGTCCCTAGACAATTTTTGGCCGACTTGGTTGCAGTAAAAATGCAATGATTTAAATCATTGATTTAAAAAAAAGAATCACTTGATTAAAATCACGATTATAATCACTGATTTAAATCAAGTGATTTAAATCATATCAACCCTGGATGATAGGAATACGCGGTATCAAACAAACTTTTCCTTTTGATTTATCAGTTAAAATCGTAGCTTCAATTAAATTTGGCAATAAGTTTTTCACTGCCAATCTGGTGCCATTACTCAGTTTTGGTGGATTTTAAAATTACAAAGAAAGTGGCATTGATTTTTGTACAGTATGTTAAGAAAACCCTGTCCGACTCGTGAAGGTGTTGTTAGGTATCGATAACTGATTCTACTAATGCATACAAAACCGGGCTAAACTTAAAAAAAAATCCCCCTAAAAAAATAAATATTATTTCGCAAAAAGAGGTAACTTAATAAATGTGCGTTACCACCCTTCCGCGGGCGGCGGGCGGCAGGGCACGCGGCACTTGATCGCATCGCTATTCGCTCATAATAATACCGGTGGTGTCACTTTTTTTTAAAAATTACCAAATTTCGGTGAAGTTGGAATTAATTCGCGGGAAAAAAAGATTATTTCAAAATTAATTTGTATTGGTACTATGATGATTACGTAAAATTTTATATTATATTTGGTCATGTGTTTACCTAACCTTTGTTATCCTTATGGGTCGGACAGGGTTTTCTTAACATACTGTATATATGTAGAAGTTATATAGTTATATATGTAGGTGAAATGATGATCCGCCGTTCATTGAATTCATTTGTTACAAAAAATTAGGTTAATGAAAAACCGTTCGACAGATTTTGTTCAAACTTCACATAAACCATCTACTATTTAGTCACAACAATGCCTAAATATTTGGTTTGGATAGATGAGTCCGTTCTAGAGAAAATTAAAAAAAAGTGACTTTCTTGGCAACAAATGATTGCATTCAATTCCGCAAATGTGATGTTCTATCATTGTTAAGACAAGCCGAGCTATTGGACTTGTGTTGTAAAGGAATAGGCTGTAAACGGGTCGATTTCAAATAGAGCTAAAAATGTTGTCATCTCTAATAACTTTGTTTTTTTTTTGTATTGTTTTTTAATATCATAGTCATTATTTACCTTTTTACGTTCCAAAACAAAAAATATCCAAAAGGGTACCATTTGCGAGAAAACTAAAACTTTTAAATTTAGTCCCTAAAGAAGATAGCGCTCAATTTCCGTTTATTTTGAAATAAAGTCGCATAAAAAAAGAAGTTACTCGTAGAAATTCCATTTATTTAATATTTTATGTCATGGTAATGTGTAAGCCTTCAAACGTAGAATATATTTTTCATTTGAGAATAATAGAATACTCTTATCCTAGTGTTATAAACACGAATCATGGTTTAACTATAATTAGTGTACCTAAGTTAATACAGTCATAATATTAAATCCACGGAGCTCCTGGAGCTCTGCCTCACCCCACATCCGAAACATCGTCAGTGGCTTTGCAGCGTGTCTTCGGAGTGGTGGTGCATTACGTATTTTTTGAGAGCTATTCATATTTCTACCGATATCCATGCTTTGGACGAAACTCGGCTCATTCATCTCTAAAGTGTAATCGCAAAAGGTATTGTAATCGAATATTTATAATCCAGTTATTCTAATAGCTAACAGGAACATGCATATTTTAAATGTATTCGATTGCCCTCTAGAAAGTTCTACAAGCTTAAAAATTTTATGTTTGTTCCAAATATCATTTGTGTTACTGTCATTTGAGTCAATTTCTCAAGTAACACTAATGATAGTGAATGAAACACTAATGAAATATTATAATAATAAATTAAAAACAAGAGATTTTCCCCCTGTAATTCTTCTTTTTTGTGTGTGATATAATGAAAATTCATAGTTTAATATTTACTTGAGTATCTACGAAATTTGTTAAATTATTATCGCTGTTTATTATTTTGAGATTGAATTTACGTTATTTTCGTAACGAAAATAACGTTTTTTACTGCATTATGCCGAATAGGGCAGGGATGAGTGAAGATGAATTAGAAAGGAGAAGAATAGCAAGGAGAGAAAAATATACACAAATTAAAAACGACCCAGAAAAATATGCCACTGCTTTCAGTGGCATATTTTTCTGGGTCGTTTTTAAAACAGAGTAAAAAAGTAAAAAGTATCGACCAAATGTCTCCAAGAAAGCAAAGATTACAATGAAAAAAGTGCAGAGAAAATTTCACACATTATCACGAGAAGAAATTAAAAGGAAAAAGATTCAAGAAGTGATTGTGCCACAATTCACAAACAACTGAAATAGATTTTACAGCTTATGATAAAATTGGCGACTCTTTGGATGCACCTGATACAGAACGACAAAATAAATTAAAGAAACACAATCTTCTTAAATAAAATTAAAACTTTAAAACGAAAGCACCTCTTGGAAAAGAAATGTTGTTTAATAAAAAAAATATCAATACAGGTGCAGAGTTCTATTACGAAAAATTAATACTATGAAAAATAAACGAGAGAAAGAAAATGTGAATACTGAAAAAACAGGCCTAAAAGAATCTGCAAAAGATAATACTCGTACTAAGTCGAATAGAGTATTTGCAGCTTGAAATTTCAACCTCTATAGGAAGTGCCTACGCAGCCGTTTACAAAAGAAGATTTTAGAAGGAGGCAAAAGTATTGTTACGGGCTAGGGGTACTAAAACGCCGGTTAAGGGTTGCGAAGTTTATTGGCAACGAAGGTACAGTCGATTGTAGGCAATGACAAGTAGAATGTTGCTGACGTTGCACCGTAGTCCTCACTTACGTCCACGAAGTCCGTATCGTATTGTAAACACACAATAACACTACAGATGTTACTTCACGTAGTACTTAATGTTTTCGTTACAGTTGTCGCAGTAGGTATTCTCAAAGATCGCTTCTTAAGTATTGCTTGTTTTCGTCTCAGTAGTCAAATGCAGATTGACTCGCGCTGGCGTCACGGCGCTATTAGTCCAGCTAATCGAACATTCCAGAATCGTCTAGACGTAATAATAATAGCGCATAACTTCGAGTACATTCAGTAAGTACCTACGGTAATTCCCGGAAACGGGTTTCTAGAAATTTCGATGTCGTCACTTAGTTGACAAAATTAATAAAACCTGTACCATTCGATAGGCCACCTTAAGTCTAGGAATGCGTTTTTATATTACACCTAGACAATGTCTAGGTCTCGAGTTATAGGGCTTAAAAGTTACGCACTGCATGTCACGCGATATTGAACCTTATGCCCTCGACATAAGGTGCATTCGTAACAGTATCCTAGAAATTGTGGAACCATTTTATGAAGATGATATAAATAGTCTCAATACTGCCGGTAAAAAACAATATGTCAAAAAATTCGGAGTTACGAAACAAAAGCGGTATTTACTGGACTCTGTAAAAAATTGCATAACACTCAAATTAAAAATTTGATTCAGAAGTTGGTGTTGTTAAAATCATACCTCCTTATAAGAAAATTAAAATATTGAGTAATATCACCATTAAACACGCTATTAAGCTAAATAAAGCTCCAAGTCCTCGAATTCGCGAATAGAGAATGTTACACCACTTTCTAAAGTTAAAGGTTCCTGGGATAATCAGTCATTCATGATGGTAACTCAAACAGAAGCAATGGCGTCTGGATTTGGGCAACAACATCAACAAGAATTTTTTGCGTTTTTGAATCAGCAACAGACATCCAAAGATTGATTGAAAGATTACGACAATATTTCTGGTAAAGAAATCATTAAAGAAGTCGGAAGCAAATTGAAGAAGATAATTTTAATAATGATTAAAACCAAAGAAAATCAAAGCCAAAAGCAAAATTGTGGATAGATAAATACAAAAATATTGATTGAAATATGGAAAACTTAAAAAAGTTTAAAGAAAATTACTGTTTTTAAGTATTATGGATAATTTTAGTTCGTGTCCTTATACTGTGATTAATCGTTATGTATTAGGTATATATTGGTTTGAAGATTGTTTTTAAACGAATATATTAAATTTTATTCCTAAGGTTCCTTCTAAGAAGACTGAAAAATTACGTGCGTCCAAATAATATTTTTATGATTGTTATAAGACACATTAAACTGATTTAATCTATTCTATCTCATATTATATTCTATTCTCTCTATATTATATTCTATCTATATTTGAAATCAACTCAAACATGGTCAGCCTCTTTTGAAAAGAGAAAATCGTTCGATCAGATCAGACACCAGCTGGCCTAGTATGAGTTTTCATTACGTCCATATCGAGCGCGTTTGGCTCTCTCATTGGTTGAGAGTTCCTACAACCTTGAAGCGGGCCAATCGTTGAGTGAAACGTGCTCGATATCGACGATCAAGTTTCGTAGTGAAAACTTATACAAGGCCTACTGGTCATGTCTGTTAAACTACTACACAACGGCTACGATTAATTTTAGCATCTAATAATTGCACAGATAATTTTGCTTGCGCGATCTAGGATTTGCGTGAGAGCCAGGTGTACTGCGTACTTCGTATACTGTCGTTGTATAAAGGGTATGCCGTTGCACGGTGAAATGTTGTACGGCGCTGTAACTTAACGCTAGTTAAAGTCTGGCCTAGTCCCTAAATTTGCTAGCTATCATGAATATTGTACAATATGTAAAGAAACCCCTGTCCGACCCATAAGGATAATAAAGGTTAGGTAAACACATGACCACATATAATATGAAACATTACATAATCGTCATAATAACAATACTAATGAATTATAAAATAATCTTTTTTGTCCGCGAATTAACTTCAACTTCCCCAATATTTGGTAAAGTTTTAAAAGTGACAACACTGTTTTGATGAATGAATGAATGTATGTACAATACAGTCCTACCAACTTATCTGTGAACTGAGTGGTAGCGACACCGTCGCTTTAGTGTTGCAAATTAATAAAATTTACCCATGATTGGGTAAATTGTATGTCAGATAAGAAACTAGGTAAACATATAAACATAATTTTATTATTTTAAACAGTACCTAACATTGTTTTATAATAATAAAATACTAATATAAGTACTAAATAGTCTTCAAAAATAAGAAAATTAATGTAGGTAGATACATACATTAGCTTTTTCTCTGGCATTCAATTGATATAATGTAGGTACCCCACTTACAAACTTTTGCATAAGTACCTACTTAGATGGATTCAGCAGTTACAAGCTTGATAAATTGATACAAAAAACCCATAGTTTAGTACTAGCTACTAGCATCTCTATTTAAACAAAACTCAAATATCTAGACACTCAAGTTGTGTCCTGTATTACATGACCTAGTTAATAGATATAATAAAACAAAAGTTTCATCATCATCATCAACCCATATACCTACGTCCCTACTGCTGGGGCACGGGCCTCCCTTAACGATGTGAGGGGTTAAAAAAAAACAAAAGTTTGCTTAACAATAATTTATTAGAATCCCGGTTTACAATAATTATGATCTTTTGATGAACTTGCATGCCCAACTTCATCCTGGCTGTGAGGCCATACGCCGCTTATGTCCATGTCATCATTATCACTGTCACTTTCAGTTTCCGAATCACTTACCACTTCTATAATGAACGGTTTATCCAAGTACACATCATGCTTCAAATATTCTGCTTGTAACTTGAGAACATGATTACAATGCTGAGCCCACTCACTAACCGTTATACTTTTAAAAGCTTCTTGAACTAGGCGGGGAATCTCAGAATTTTTGTGGTCAATATTTACATTAGCAACTTTTTTTTTCATCGAGCTCCATATTAATTCTATGGGATTGAGATCACAATGATAGGGAGGTAAGTACAAGCATTTGTGTCCATTTTCTTCTAATATTTTTTCAATTTCATACACAGGTTCTGGTTTATTTCTCTTAATTATTTCTAACAGCTGAGGTTTCGTCAACTCCTCTCCGTAGTGAATTTTATTTTGTGTCAACCATAATTGCATATCTTTCTTTATAGAATTTGTATTTGGTATTTTATTTACACAAATACGGTGATAAGGTGCATTATCCATTACTATTATTGATGGCTCTTGTAAATTAGGCACAAGTTTTTCAATAACCCACTTTTTAAAGTTAGTACTATTCATGTCGTCATGATAGTCACCACTTTTTGTGTTAGACTTAAAAACTAGAAGAGCATTTTGGACAAATCCGGTATTTCCTCCCGCATGAACAATAATATTATATCTTTGCCCTTTTGATACAGGCTCTAACACTCCATCTACACCCTCACCTTGCCAGCATTTACCTGATGTATGCGATGAATGTATATAGGTTTCATCTAAATAAATTAGTGGCCGAGGCTGTGGAGATTTATAATTTTTTTCTACAGCATGCAAGTATTTTGCTCTCCAAGCTGATATTTCATTGCGCTCCATGAGCATTTTACGATTAGACTGCGACTTTTTAAAACGAAAACCTATTTTGTAGAGCAGCTTTCGTAGACTTTCTCTTTGTCCCGTGTAATTTATTTCTGTTTTTAAGACCTCTAAGAGCTTCTTAACAGTCGGTAACTCGTTTTTATTAGAGTAAAATTCATGTACCTACTTTCCTCCGGATAACTCCCATGTCAAAATCATCAACATGAATAAAACCACTTTGACGATTCCTCTCCTTGCCTGGGGTCCGAATTTTTGTACCAGCTTCTGCAGCATGCCCTTCTTTAAATATTTTTGAAATTAGCCCTTGACTCACACCTGAAATATAGACAAAATTAATTAAGTATTTACATACTGTAGTTAAAATATTAAATGTAAGTATGAGTAATTATTTTTTTTGCGGCTTGCGTACAAATCGCGTCACGTAAGAAGAACGCTGGAAGGCGTGGAGTGGAGAGAATTTAGGCTAAGCCAAATGTAGGTACCTATGCGGGAGAGCACCTCAGATTATTCCAGCGTTTTTTTTACGTGACGAGAACTATAGGTAGTTGAATCACTCAGCTCTTATATTTCTTAAGTTACAGTTACGTTAAAAAGTAATCAATGAAAAAAAATATCGGGTAATTTACAAAAAGAAAGTAGTCAACACTAACCTGTAGCTGCCGTAATTCGTTTGTATACTTGATTAAATGGAATAATCGGAGCCTCCGCACGAGCTTCTTCTTCAAAAAAGGCTTTGACCTTAAGAATGATGCTTCGCGCATCACTTTTAATCACTTTCGGCATATTAAACGCTGAAAATCTAGAAATATCTCAACAGAAAACACAGAACAACCGAATGTAGTAGACACTGACAATCGAATGACATTTCAACATGGCGGCCGTAGTTCCCATTTTCTCCATTTCACAGATAAGTTGGTAGGACTGTACTGGTGCTATTTTGTTTGACTGCGTACGTTGCTCCCCGTCGTCTGCGTATATATTGCCATGTAATTTACTTCCTTTTGCAAAATAATATTTATTTTTTAGGGGGTATTTTTTATGTTTAGCCAGACTTTGCAGGCATTAGTAGAATCAGTTATCCATACCTAATAATACCTTCATCTTACACACCTTACCACATACCTTCAGGATCGGACAGGGTTTTCTTTTTCATACTGTTTAGGCCAAGGGTTTTATTTATTTGTTGTTTATACAAAGTAATACAGGATCCTACTCCCTACTAATCTTACTACTTATAAATGTGAAATTTTGTGAGGAGGAAAGTTTGTGACGTGTTTGATGTGGGATTTCCATTGTATCTGTTGTTTGGTTTCAGCGGACAAGGACGGCTCGGTGTCTCGCCGTATGACGCGAGGTGCGACTGGCGTCAAGCCGCGCCAACGTATCGTCATCTCCTCCGACGAGGAGGACGACACGCCCGCCGCACGACGCACGCTCTCCAAGTTGCGTTCCTCTGTCAACGACGACACGGACTCTGACTAGGTACTTTGTCTTACATATCTCCACTTGCCATCACATCGTCATCTCCGACGAAGAGGACGACACGCCCGCCGCAAGACGCACCCTCTCCAACTGCGTTCCTCCGTCAACGACGACACGGACTCTGACTAGATTTTAGTATATTAGTATAGATTGATAGTGAACTATTACTATCAGTTTGCATACTATAGAACTTTTCAATCCATAACCCGATGTTATCAGCTACTTTCATATGACAGGCCAAATCTGAATCTTAGTCATCTTAACGTTACCACAATTTGTTTCAGGTAAACGTTCCCCTGCCTGGTAAGATACAGTAAAATGTACTAGTAGCGGGCAGCGAAACAAGTGACCTCTAGAAAGTGCTTCGACGGAGGTCGGGACTAACGATAGCGTAGTGTATGCGTGATTACTTCCTACTAATATTAGTGTTTGCGTCGAAATTAGCGGTATGTGATGCGTAGAGGTGAAACAAAATGGCGGCGCGATGAGATGGGATGAACAAAAAAAAACTGTTGATCAGTGTACAATCAAGCAAAATACAAAATTTCGATGCGATTCTCGTCAAATATATAAAATTATTTTTTGTTTATCCGAAACCCAAAACACGTGTCCAGTATCATCCAGTATATTTAGTAAAGAATCTATGTACAAAATTTCAAAACGATACAATGAAAAATCACAAAGTTACGTGCTTGCTATTCTACTGGGCTGTCACAACAAAAATATGGTCAAAGATTGGCACGGGCGGGCGAGCGCAGGGCGTTGACCTCGGGCGTCAGCTGTTGCGCGCGTAAGCTGCGTGACGGGCTTGGTATCCACATTGCAACAATTTCTAAATGTATTTTTACAAAAATATAACACTGTGTAAAAATGTTTGAAATCGATTCAGTTGCTTATTCTGAACAAACTACAGTGAAACCTGGTTAAGTGAGACATCAAGGGACCTGCAATGTCGTTTCACTTATAGAGGTATTCCACTTACCCAGTGTCTCAGATATACAGGTATAAATAAATATCTGTCTCATTTACAGAGGGTTCCATTAATAGCCATAATTCCATTAATCCTTCCCACTTTCATTAACGGATATTAACTTCAGTTTTTCACGTAATGATAACGATTGTAGCTTTCGTTTTGGCATTTTTCAAATAAACATCTGAATGATATCTAGTAAAGCGAAACTAAAACTGAAGGTAATTGAAGGTCAAAATTTATACTTACGTACTTGGAATTACGTGTGGAATTTGTGGGTAGAATAAGAACGAGTAAACAATCAATGTTAACTCAGTTACAGAGGTTAATGCATATAAAATTTACTCGCTGTCTCAGTTATAGAGATAACTATGATGATAAATCGAAAGAACAAATCCCAGATATAGAGGCTTACCTCGTCCCACTAACAGGTAATTCAGTGGCAAAGTGTTGGGACCTCAGCATGAGTTCCAGTTATGGAGGTTTCTCACTTATCCAGGTCCCACTTAACCAAGTTTCACACTGTATATCCAGATTTCGCATAAACGAAATATAACGTTATATATTTGTTACCTTATCATTTCCTTGGACTTCTTCTACTCTTATAGTCATAGACATTCATACACAAAACTTTCCTCAAAACAATTTCCTAACATTAAAATTAATAGAAAGTAATAAAACTTTTGTAAATGCAGAAGTACTTGCTCTTCGTATTACTTTGCTGGCTGTACGCGGACGAGTTTGTGAGATGAACAGAGAAGTGTTCCATGTTCAAAAAATCCCGTTTCATCGCGTCCTCATCCCATGTTGAACAGATTTAGGATTCAGCATGTTTAGTGCAATGAACGAAGCGTAGGCAACAATAAGTTACGATCAATGACAATAGAGGATACAGTTGCATAATTTATGATCGGTCTTTATTAGGCGTAGACTAGGGATAGGTGGTTCAGTGCTGGGCGATAAACAGCCGTATTGTAAAATGTTTTCTTAAACTTAAACAAATTTTCCACAAATTACTTTATTTTCAATAAAGAACTAAGAATTTTAGACTCATACTTGCATTATTTTTAACGTGAATGATGTTACCAATACTTTGTAATCATATTCCCCCTTATTCATAAATTTTGCTTAAAGTTAACTATTGATTACCGATTGTTTAACCATACATTTTAGATGTTTGCACGTCGCAAGCAAGGTTTATGAATAAGGGGGATTATTATTATTTAAAAAAGTTGTCCATGAGACCATGGAGTTTCTAGCCCGTTCTCCTCCTACTATGCTTCGGAATGGGCAACTAGTTTCACCTGTCTGATGGACAATTAAAAAATGCCTGTTTTTTTTAATCAATATTTTGAGTTTGAGATTTGATGGAGTCAAAGAATTTCTAAGGAAGCTTCTTAGGATATGGCTGTTAATCCAGGGCAAAGCTGAATAACGGTTTCAAGAGAAAGTCTGGGTAGAAAAAATATGAGATAAGTTTATCTCTACCTGAGAGATGTAATTCAAAAAGTGATACCAATATTATAACTGTAATATTTTTGCAATTTCTATATTCTATGAAGTTCCCTCTGAAATGGAGTTATTTATGATAGTTTGTTTTGATATGGTCCACTGTAATGTTGTTCATTCCACATGCTGGCGCTTCAAACACAGCTTATACTAACTCCTTTATAAGTCTCTTTTAAGGGCCAAATTCACAAATGAAACTGACGGCTTTAGGATACAAAAAGTGTGTGTAATTCACACTTGGTAGAAGTAAAATCTTCAAAATTATTGCATTTAACATAATGAGGCGAATTTCGGGAAGGAAATGATTGTTGGTTTTAGTAAGGATCATAGTGATACAAAGTTAGATAATTATTATACATTTTGTTCGTTTATATTACGTATACAGGGTGTATCTGACATCGTAACTCAAACTTCGCGAAAAGGCTAGACCGCATGCCACTAACAAAATTATGATAGTCATTTATGTCGCTAATGAGGGGTTACAGAAATAACAGTGTTTAAAAAAAGTGTCGGCTCGGCCTTTGAACGTTGCAAGCGTGCCGCCGTGCGGGTTTGTAGGTATGACGTTGAATTATGAACGGTCTAAAGTGAAAAAAACTACATATATATTTTTTTAAATCATGAAAAAGTCTACAAAAAATTCCACCACTGATAGGTTCAGAATCATATACTGGATCCATGGTACTCGTTTGTGCGTCGATGTCAGATACACTTTTTATAGATTTATTCAGACTCTGAAATTATATTTTGGATAACTGATACAAGAGGCTTATGGCAACTAACAATAGAATGCTTTCTATTTCTATTTTCTCCCACATTAAATTTTAATGAATTTATGTGTCTGTCCAGCTATGCGCACACCCTTGGTACTATGACCTACCATAAATACTGTGTTGTGCGCTCGCTAACCACACTGCAACAATTTCTAAATGTATTTGGGAAAAAAATTATGTTGTAAAAATTATTTGGAATCGATTCAGTTGCTTATTCTGAACAAATTATATTCAGGTTGCGCGTAAACAAAAAATAACGTTATATACCTGTCGATTGACACAGTGTCAATATGTCACCACAATGAAGACACTGACAGTTCTTGAACGCGACTCAGATTTGCTGATCGTTCAGTTCCATTGGTGGAATTCGCCCTAAAACATAAACGATTCAATGGACATTTGCCTTAAGCAAGAATTTTCCTATTTCTTATATTCCTTCAAATGGTAGCATGTTGACTTGAATCGCAATAATCACAAAATATTAGATCTCTCATAATTTTATTTCTATATAAAAAATCGATCGGGAAACACTAGTCATAAATCATATCAAAATTATTACGAAAAAGACAAATTGGCATAATTCTTTTTTCTTTTTTTTTTAATTTGGCAGCTTTATTTATTTTTTCGAACATTAGAAGGGGTGTGCAAAGGAGACTGCGAAATTCAATTTTTCTGATTTTTTTTTTAACTAACAAGCAAGTCAGTGTCGGGTTGTGTTTGAATTTAAATATGATTCGCAAATTTAACAAATATTTATAGATTTTTTTTTTAATAAATTATAAACCTGCGCTTGACCGCAATCCCGCCTGATTGTAAGCAGTGATGCGATCGTTGATGGTAAAGCGCGCTAGTTTATTAAGAGCCTATTCACTCTAGCCTTGAAGACACTAAAATTGTAGTGTGACGGAAACACCGTCGCTGGCAAATTGTTCCAGTGCCTCGATCTACGCGGTATAAAAGAGGAAGCAAAACGCTTCGTCCGGATCACAATGGTGTCAACAAAGTAAGGGTGGAATCTCGCCGTACGACCGGTCGTCCGATGATGGAACGGAGATGGGGGTATTAAATCATGCAATTCCCTTGCACACTCACCAGAATGCATCCTATAGAAGACCGAAAGGCTGGCTACTCTACGCCTGTGCTCCAGGCTTTGGAGACCGTTTCGAGTTAAGTCTGGGTCGCCAATCAGCCTCTTCGCACGCCTCTCCACCGAATCCAAAGTGGCAAGGTGACATTTCGCAGCACCAGCCCAAATGTGGCTGCAGTACTCCACACACGAGCGGACCTGTGCTTTGTACAACATTAGAAGCTGCCTTGGCGTGAAGTACCGCCGGACCTTCGCGATGACGCCAAGTTTTCTGGCACTACTAAGTAGTATTCCGCAGGCGGCTTCGTCCGCGTGGAATTCGGTTATATCGCGCTAATAATATTTTTGTTTTCCCTCGGCAATATCAATTTTATTCGGGATAAAAAGTACCCTATTATTTAATCCGGACTTCTAACAGTACGTCTACAAAGTTTCAAAGCAAAACAAACTCACGATTTATAATATTAGTAAGGATTTGTGAGGTCTTCCTGACAAATTTTCCTGTAAATATATGTAGTTCGGTTCGGTAAAAACATGGATGACTCGAGACGTGCCACATCGGACCGACCGGATCACTCAAAATTAGAAGAAGGACGACCGGGCTCGCGAAACATGGAAGGAGTGGAAAGGCTGCTCGTCCATACGGCGAGTGACCTCCACCCTTACGTTGTTGACACCGCTACGATCCGGACGAAGACGTTTCTCCTCGTCTTTTATACCGTCTACATCGAAGGACTGGCATAATTTGTCTGCGCCTTTCCGTCCGACGTTAGAGTGAATATATACGGACAAATCACACAGATTGAGTTAGCCCAAAAGTAAATTCGGGACGTGTATCATGGGATACTAACGCAACGATACTATATCTATAATAGATACATATATAGATAAAAATCCAAGATTCAGGCCAATCAGGAAAAGATCTATTTCCATTATGACCTGGCCGGGGATCGAGCCCGATCTCTCTTTTCTTTCTCTCTCTCTCTTTTCTCTCTCTTTGTAACTAGTGCGCTTTACCATAAAAGATATCATCACTGCTTACCGTTGATCGCGGTCAAGCATTATAATAAAAAAAGCCGGACACTGATCTGCAAAAACGGTAGGAAAATTTGGGTTTTACGGGCTCCATTGTGACTTTCCCTTCAAGTCAAATTGAGAAGGATTGATTTTTAGGTAATTGTGTGGAAAGGAAGGCGGTCCCTTAGTGATTACGGATATATTTGTAGGACTAAAACCCCTCGCCTACTTTAAGTAGCAGTAGTTGAAGCTTAGGCACTCAATATTGTTCATTTGTGCCTATAAATACTATTAAAAAAAACTATATATAATTCTATGTGTGTGAGTCTTACATTATACAGTAATAATTTTCTTTTTAATAGCAGAATGTGTTGTATTTTGATTGGAGTCGAATTTTATACTCTAGTTTATATAACAAATAATATTAATTATTATTAATATCAATAAATTGGTAACACCAAGACGTTTATTAAATTTAGATGTTGTATATATTTAAGAAAAAATAAAAACATAATATTGTGTGTCCTGCTTTATTTTTGTACAGGTTTGAGATTTGGACAGGATTTTGTATGACGTCGGCTTTGTAAATATGCGCGAGAGTGAATGAGGGAAAGAGAGGTTCGATATAACTGATCAGAGGAAAATTGTCATTGTGTTATTCTTAGGTGGGCAATATTCTTTATAGAACTTATATTAATATTGGTGCGAAAAGATCGTTTTTTAAAGTACAGAATCATTTGCATAGACTCCAAAAAGGTTATATAAGAGTCTGTTCGCTTATAAGAGCATTTTTTTATGTAATGATTTTGTGATTATTCCTTTATTGACAGTTAAGAGTTATACTTAGCCGAAGAACGAATTTATAGTTTTTTTTTTTATTTATTACATTATCGGATTTAAGAATCTCTGTGAACGCAATGTTGGAAGTAGGAAGGTGTTTTTTGTGTTCAATTGAGTAGAGGGCGCAAAATTAAAAGATTTTCATAATACCATGTATAGTGTATCGGTGTCCTTATATAATAGTTGTTTAATTTTAGCAGATGGGTGGTATAGTATTTTTGTCCCACCGTGTTTGTGGTTACCCAGTTAATTAGCACGCTGAATGTATGTAAGCGCAATGCACGAGGCAATGGCGCCGATTCTATTGTTCACGTACTAAACTAATTTTAAGTTAAGTGTATCCTTTTCTTCCTATTTCGTTAAGAAAAAGATAGAAGATAACATTTAAGTTTAATCCTGTTAAATTAAGATACTCCATAGACAGTTTAGACGCGATTATAAACATGGCGACTAAAAATACACCAGTTTACGTTGGGGACTAATTTGACAGGTCTAAACTGATATTTTATTTTTTATTAAACTTATATTTAATTTAGTTTGTGAACATGGGTATCAGGGCCTGTTTCGCTGTTAGATGTGTGCGTGTGTGTGTATCAGGTGCTGACGTCACTTGTCTTCACGCAAACATTGATTGCGTGTATATAAATTTGGTAACCATAACAAAAGCGCGTCGCTTCATGAGATAAAAGATACTATAGCATCGGTTATATTAAATCGCCTTAATCTGACACCAATAATGCAATACTTTTTATAATTAAAATATTAAGTACTTTTGAGAGAACATTTAAAGGTCTGGTGACCGCCGCATTGTTTCCAAAAATCATTTATTTCACTTTACTTTATAAGCGTGAAAATTATTTGTCATAAATAAATGACGCTGGCATTGAAAAGGTTAAATATTATTTTTTAGAGCAAAAAACGATTCTTATAAATGAGTAAAGTGTTTTCTAATGAATGATAAAATGCGGAAATTATCACAATATCATTAAAGATATATGATTTGTACATATTAGACGTAGAGTAGATGTAAGTTTCATTATTACTTTTAAGGCGTAATAGATATTTGTATTTGTAAGATATATTTAGATGTGTTTCTTTTACCATATAACATATAATTAGTGGCCACGCTAATTAGGCTTAATTACAATAAAAGTAATAACTTCCGCCTTAACTGATTCACTTGATCACAAACTAATTTTAAATTAAATGCATCTTTTTCTTTATATTTCATTAAGAAAATTATTTGAATTTTTGTTTAATCCTGTTAAATTAAAGATATATTTCATAGACAGTTTAGACGCGATAATAAAGATGGCGGCCAAGAATACATCAATTTACGTTAGGCGCGGACTAATTTGGACAGTCTAAACGAACTTAATATATTGTATTCTGTTCTTTTCTTAAAGTACAGGACTTAAATTTAATTTAGTATGTGAGCAAGGAAATCGAGGCCATTTGCTAAATAATAATTAAAAACTATGCTTCGACATATCAGAAGCATATTAGGGTATCCCCACGCTGACTAACGCAAAATCAGTTTGGGCTAACTTTATCCAAAAGTCGTTTAAGAGGAAGACACTTAGCAGCTATTGTAGTGTAGCAATAATAAAGATGAACCCGATTTTGTGTAGGTCAGTTTGGTGGTAGGTACCCTTATCATATGCCTAGCCTTCTGGGGTTCTTTCACAGATATTTTGGGGTCGGCTTTGAGTCTTAACGGAATGCAGCTGAACAAAAGTATTTTATATGTTACTTTACAGATTAAAAATAACTTAACAGACTTGACGAGTATCAATGCAATGCTATTTTAAGTCATAATTTCGAGAGAATCTAACTTATACGGTATAATGTGCCGAAAAAAAGCAATTTGACGTTTTCGGGAAATTGTTAAGCGTTGGCGGAAACTAAGGGCTAATTCTACGAATTTTAAGAAAATTCAGTCTGGAGACTCAAGCTGTCAAAAATACGTCTAATTTTCTTACATTTTGACATTTCTTTGATGCCGCGATAAAGACTGCCTAGATTGGAACATTTTAAATTCGAGAATTGGCCCTTAGAACGTCCTTTTTTTTTTTATAGAATATTTGTATAAATTCTTGAAAAATAGATGTTCCCTACTATTTCATTCACGTAAAATTCGATGCCATCTGTGTGCCAAATTTCATACAAATCCGTTCAGTAGTTTTTGCGTAAAAGCGTAACATACATACATAATTTCACCGTGATAATATTAGTAGGATTGTCCGGACAGGATAACGTCTGTCGGGATAACTAGACGTAATAAGAAAAACCAAGGTGTGGATTCAGAAACTAATCTCGACCTTAGGCATTAGGTCATCTATAGCTCAACGTTAGAAGCAGCGGTCTTCGTGGACCCCGTCAAGTCCAGGTTTCCTCAAGATGTTTACCTTCACCTTATAAACAGTCATTGGTGTCAAAGCTATACTTAGAAAGTACATATAACTTAGAAAAGTTACATTGGTATTTGGTACTTGCCTGACCTGGAATCGAACCCGCACGCTCATACTTGAGAGGCTGGTGTTTTAGCCCCTAAGCCACCACGACTGATACTTCTACGACCTAATGCTTCTAAGGTCTCGACCTTAGAAGCATTAGGTCGTAAAACATGAAAACATGTCTCGACATGTTTTTGCTTTATGCTCTTTAATATGAGCGATGAGAGCAGCGGTAGAATCGTGCTATCGGGCGCGACTTACCAAGTTGTCGGTCATAGTTTCACACGCCGCCAGGCGCTTTACACTGTGTAAATTATTTCATTACCACTACTCTCATAGAAGGAAAACATAGTGAGGAAATCGCCATGTCCTAGAGGCAAAAACTTTCGAACACATGTGCTATCTACCAACCCGCATTGGGCCGGCGTGGTAGGTTACGGTCCACTCCCTCTCATCGAGGGGAAGCTTGAGTTCCAGGAGTTGGAACATTATAGGCTCATTAATAATAATAATTATTATTCCTTTATTTCATTAAAATACACTTATAAATTACCACCCACCAGACAAAGCCTTGCCGCCAAGCGATTTGTCGTGTTCCGGTATGATGTCTGGTGAAGCCGTACGGAGGACGGGTCTGAGCAGTTGTGCTGCGATGTGTGCCGGGTACGATGCGCCAAATGTTGTTGTGTCGGGAGTTTGGTCGTGGAGGGTCTCCAGATCAATCTCCCTTTGGCCCAGCATCGTTGGTCGTGTTGTTGGGTTTAACATTGCATCACCTCGCTCAACTGCCGTCTTCCTTTCTATACGCTTAGTTTTTTCTGAGTGAATAGGCTCTTAATAAACTAGCGCGCTTTACCATCAACGATCGCATCACTGCTTACCAACAGGCGTGATTGCGGTCAAGCGCTAGTTTATAATTATTAAAAAATTTGTTTGAATTTTCGTATGCGGCTTGGGAGTGACATTGGACACAGTTTCTTTAACTGTCGTCTTCATCTTGTACGTTTTGAAGAAATTATCTAAGTCTTGAACATCTTCGAGAGATGTGAACAAAATGCTTACATTGCAATTTATATTATTTAATACAGGACAATGTGAATCAAAATATCAGCTATAAATTATTTTGAATCATCCGCAGCCTGAAACAAATGTATGCAGAATAGATATAACTTTTAAAGACATTCCAAATGTATGGAATATTTAATAAAATTGAATGGCAATAAACCTTTTAGTAAGTTTGAATCCTGTTCTGCTTATATTTGAATGTTAAACTTCCCTCTTAAGTTGTACGAAACGCCAACGAGTTTAGAACGTTTTAGTTCATAACTCCCGTGGAATATTTTAATGTGAAGGGATGTGGCTGTTGTTAGAAGAAGGGCTTGGAACTTAGAACACCACTGTTTCTGACCTGGATATAAATTCAGGTCTCTGGAGGCTGGACCTAAAATTTTAGCAAAAATTTAAGACACGCACGAAAAATCGACATTTCAATAATAAAAAGGTTTTTTTTATTCGAATATATTTTTGTGTTTTACCATTGATGTTATATATTAATAAGTTTTACTTACAATCGACCAGAATCATGAGACATGTCATGGTTTTCTTGAAATAAATATAATTTGCTTATTTAATTATTTTCTTATAGCCAATTTATATAGCACAAAAGGATCAATCTACTTTTTGACAAGTTTATTTAATCAAACAAAACTTGTCAGGCTACCCCACTTGTGCCACATACCTGGTTATTTAAAAAGTAAATTTCTGTGTCGATATTTCGCACCGCAGACCCATCCACTCAAGGGGCATTCATGTAAGATCACATGTGCGAAAAGTCTACAACAGGTTTGACCAGAATTCCCGAATGAATTATTCCGGTTTCAGACAACCGACTCGGAACGAGTTCTTCATAACAACCATCAACGATCGCATCACTGCTTACCAACAGGCGTGATTGCGGTCAAGCGCTAGTTTATAATTATTAAAAAATAATAATATATATATATAAAAAAAACATTTAAAAATATAAAAAATAGTAACCCACCGGCATCGGGAACAGGGTCCAAGCTACCGGCGGTCAGGGCTCCAGAGAGAGGAACTTCCTGACAATGCGAGCCGTGTCCAGAAGTACAGATTTCTGAATCAAGCTTTTGATCCAGCTGCCTAACGAGAGCCTCTTGAGGTGTTGGTCGAGGCTCTAATTATTATTATTATTAATCAGCTCAGTTATGAAGACCTGACGAGTTTCGATATTTAAGATAATCATTTTAAATATCGAAACTCGTCAGGCCTTCCTAAGTTTTGTCAACTAAATAATTTGTCCCTTTAGTGTACGGCCTATTTAGCGCGGCTAAATTATATTACTCACTTATATATTAAAGTATATTATATTTAGTCTAAGAGGACATGCTTTTCGTCGGCACACAATGTTTTTTTTTTATTTATAAATAAATACTTTCCTTGCCCATACACGAGGCATATAGATTTTCCTTATTTACTCAATTTATTACGTGTGTACCGTTAATGTGTTGGGAAGAATGTATTCCATTTTGTTCACAACTGGCGTCTTTTAGCTGGCTAAGGAATATTGTTATAGTTTCAATTAAAAAGTCTTCACAAAAATCTATGCTTTATATAAACACATAGTTTACTTTTAAAGAAGACTAGTTTTGAGTCAGAGTGTAAAACTATCGAAACAGCGGTTAAATAGTATACAGTGTGGAGGTAATAATACGACAGTAAATGACAAAACACTGACAACACTCCTAGCTTAGAATTTTTTTTAAACATACTGTATAGTTATTGGACCGACTGTGGCCGGTATAGTGCGACTAGCTATAATGACTTAAAATTTCTAAGAAAATTTGTTTGAATTTTCGTATGCGGCTTGGGAGTGACATTGGACACAGTTTCTTTAACTGTCGTCTTCATCTTGTACGTTTTGAAGAAATTATCTAAGTCTTGAACATCTTCGAGAGATGTGAACAAAATGCTTACATTGCAATTTATATTATTTAATACAGGACAATGTGAATCAAAATATCAGCTATAAATTATTTTGAATCACCCGCAGCCTGAAACAAATGTATGCAGAATAGATATAACTTTTAAAGACATTCCAAATGTATGGAATATTTAATAAAATTGAATGGCAATAAACCTTTTAGTAAGTTTGAATCCTGTTCTGCTTATATTTGAATGTTAAACTTCCCTCTTAAGTTGTACGAAACGCCAACGAGTTTAGAACGTTTTAGTTCATAACTCCCGTGGAATATTTTAATGTGAAGGGATGTGGCTGTTGTTAGAAGAAGGGCTTGGAACTTAGAACACCACTGTTTCTGACCTGGATATAAATTCAGGTCTCTGGAGGCTGGACCTAAAATTTTAGCAAAAATTTAAGACACGCACGAAAAATCGACATTTCAATAATAAAAAGGTTTTTTTTATTCGAATATATTTTTGTGTTTTACCATTGATGTTATATATTAATAAGTTTTACTTACAATCGACCAGAATCATGAGACATGTCATGGTTTTCTTGAAATAAATATAATTTGCTTATTTAATTATTTTCTTATAGCCAATTTATATAGCACAAAAGGATCAATCTACTTTTTGACAAGTTTATTTAATCAAACAAAACTTGTCAGGCTACCCCACTTGTGCCACATACCTGGTTATTTAAAAAGTAAATTTCTGTGTCGATATTTCGCACCGCAGACCCATCCACTCAAGGGGCATTCATGTAAGATCACATGTGCGAAAAGTCTACAACAGGTTTGACCAGAATTCCCGAATGAATTATTCCGGTTTCAGACAACCGACTCGGAACGAGTTCTTCATAAGCTGTACTTACTTTTACCGGTTAAAAAAAAATGTCTATTCTGAGTGACCATACCCTTCTTTAAGCGGTGGTAATGTAAATAAAATTAATTGGATTGTGATCGAGAAGTAATGTATCAAATTCTAAATTGTACATGCACACAGACGAGCGACCGTATTTCAACCTTATTACTAACGCTATAATGTTGAAAGCTGGTCGGCCGCCGACGTTCGCGGTTGTACATTTTCGCGAAGCTTGCAGCTGTAGAATGTGTGCGGATATGTGCGGGCATTTACGGCAATGGCCGATGTATATTATTTGCAGTAAGAGCGTTTTGTATAAATACGTTAATTCGGATGTAGAATGCCATATTGTGATTAGTTTGTTAGCTACACGAAATATTTTTCAAATAAAAATATCTATGTATACATTATTTTATTGTTTTATTTTGAAGATGGAGGAATTATTTATTTATGTATCTTTATTATACTTTTCTGAAAAAGCTCCGATGCTATAGTTATCTGTGGCACGTCTTGGCCCATCGAAATATACTAATGGACACGCTTTAGAGATGAGAATTGTGGCACTCCGAAAGAAAGAGAGCAAACGAAGTTTCGGTCTATCTTTATCTCTCAAAATCATCAATTATCTATGAGGAAAGAGATAGTGCTAAACCGAAAGCATGGGCAATCTCTCCCACTCTTTTCAAACAAAAAAATTAATGCTGATTATACGCTTACGGCATGTCCATTAGAATATGTTTATGTCTTGGCCCCAGAACAGGTCAACCGTAGAGGTGTGTAACCGTTCACCAGTCCAAAACGATTTGCCCGAGTGCACAGTTGTCTTGCTGGGTACTCCGTACTTTACAAAAGTGCATATGTAGGCACCATCTTTATGATGAGGAGTGTACAAACGCCACTATGGGCCGATGTTTCAATGGTCCGTATTGCCATAGTTTGACATATTTTCTATACAAAGGCTGTCAAACCGCAATATTTATTCCACAAATTATTGGTATCACGTCAACGCATAGGTAGGTATTGTCGCCGCACATCAAGCTACTACAATCTGTCAGATTTCTTTAATAGATTTTCAACTTTATCCCTAAAGCATTATGGTTCAAGTTTGATAGTTTCGGGTAGGTTGACCTGCTGGCGTCCATACTTCTGCATTAGGGCGTATTTAAAAAAATGGAATCAACTACTTATTTACAATAATGTTCAATCAAAAACAGTCAAAAAAAATCCTTACCCCTAAATAATGTCAATCAATCTTAAGTCAATCACTTTATTATAATAATTGTTCAAAATATAGTCCGCCTCTTTGTAGGCATACGCGTGCACGTTTAAATAAATTGTCATTTAGTTTATTTAAAACACTAGGGTCTTTTTTCACTTCGTCAAAATCGTTTATAATCCTAGATTTTATGCCACCTAGGCCTTGAGCCTCTTCCACATACACCCGACGTTTGAGTTCACCCCACAAATAAAAATCACAAGTTTTTAAGAGTTTCACAATTCGTAAACAGAGCCCGTTAATTGTGGCAGCGAAGTATGCGCGCGAAATATTAAATTATTGATGTCTTTTTTTTGGGACAAAACCCGCCGCACTTTTTCCACCCACTGCAACTCATGAAAGCCAGAATCAACAGTGGCGACCGCCAGAAAAACGCCGAGCAATGAAGCTCGACGAGTCCCGGAGAAACGATTCAACTGTCTTGGGCCCTGCAACGAAATTAATCAGAAAAGAATAGCGGAAGAGTAAGAAAAAAGATATTTTTTCACTTCCCTCCACAACAAGCAGGAGACGGAACCGAACTAGGCCAATCGGCACAAAGTGACATTATTGCAACTGGGATAAGCCCAGATTGCCAAGCACCACGGAATAAAATTTGATTAAGTTAATGGGTCCTAAGTAGGTATTTGCTGTTACAATTGATTCCAATAATAGGTATGGCAAAAGCGCCTGAACGCACGGAAATTGGTTCTAGTTTCTACAAGGTCCGTATAATAAACGACTCCGGATGTAACTTGTACACTATCCAACATAATATTGCGTTCATTCTGCCAAAGAATACACTCCCACAAGATGTGATGTGCGGACTGTTCAAATTCACAGTTCGATGTAGAACATTGACACTGTAGCATTGTACAAATGCCACACGTGTTCGCTATTGTGGCGTTGTACAAAGACTACACATTTCCTCTTACGCGTCGACGGTAAATCAAATCGACTATTAATCACACAGAAGAATGCGGACGTCACGGCGCGCGTCCCTGCGACCCTGACTCCCGCAGCGAGGGTGCCGACCCTGTTTCCATGAATATTCACCCCGGAACACATGTGCGTGGCCGGCGGTCAGCGGCCGTGGGAACCATACGAGTCGTCTAGCACGTGAAGACGGAACTGGCGCGCTTTTCTACATCAACCAATCATACGCCGCGGCCTGCCTCGATCAACGAATCAGCATCAAGAACGAAGCTGATTCGTTAGTGGTTACCCCACTATCATTTAGAGATAGTTAGTATAGAGATAGTTAGTATTTAAGTGAGTGCATAGCTTGTAAGAACATTATTATTATAACATTATTATCATATTCTACATCAGTGTACAACATCATTGTACAACATCATTATTATATCCATTCCTTGATAACACTCTTGTATCGCGTCCTTTTTACACGTCTTATACATTGTACTCCTTTACATTCGTGCAATACATAAAGTTCAATTTATCTGAGTTTTAATTACGCGACACGACCTACGCGCTACATTGGTGACCTAAGCGACGTGAATCAAGACAAACGTGACGGTACTCGTGATTAGCACATTCTAGTGGCTTCCCACAAGCGGGTCTCACCACTAGGATTTCAAGAGGCTATATTCACGGTATTGCTGCGTGATACACCAGAAGAGTAATCAGGATGGCGACCAACAACGCAACACAGGTAAGCAACGCAACACAGGTAGGAGGGCAAGTCGACACGCTCACACTACAAGCACGGCTGTCTGACTTTTGGCCGGCGTATCCCAGACTATGGTTTACACACTTCGAAGCAGTAATGGCGCCACAGAGGCAAGGTGATGACGCGCGCTATCAAGCAGCTATCGCCCGACTAGGCCTGGACGCACTTCAGCAAGTAAGTGATATTATAATCAACCCGCCCATTGAAAACAAGTACGAAGCCCTGAAGTCCCGACTCATCAGTGTCTACGAGGAATCCGAGAGCCGGAAGCTGCAGAAGCTGATGGATGAGATGGAACTCGGAGATCAGAAACCCTCACAGCTGTTGCGAAAAATGCGGGAACTAGCCGGACAGAAAATACCAGACGGTACACTGCGCATCATGTGGACCCGGCTACTCCCACCCTCAGTACGCGCTGTCCTCACCGTGAGCAACACTACGGACTTGGAAAAGTTATCGCAAGTAGCAGACAGTGTAATGGACAGTATCGCGCAACCTAACCAGGTCGCGCAGATTTCACGCACGAGCGATGTGGCTGCCCTACACGACCAAATAAGGCAGTTATCTCTGGAGCTGGCAGAACTCAAGGACAGGCAGGAATCCAAACCACGATCACACAGATCATTCGACAGACGGCGTTCAAGATCGCGTTCAACAAGCAACGATAATAGCAACCGCAAGTATTCAGAACAATCACTTATTTGTTATTATCATCGCAAGTACGGCGCAAACGCGCGTAAGTGTACACGCCCGTGCAACTTCAACAACAACAGTGCCCAGTCGGAAAACTAATGCCTGCGTCGGTTGAGGCGGCAACTGACGCGAACAACACGTATCACCGCCTATTCATAACTGATAGAAATTCGCGTCTGTCATTTCTAATTGATACGGGCGCAAACGTTTCCGTGATACCGAGGACAAAAGGCGGGAAAGCAAAACAAACCGATTTCTGTTTGTACGCAGCAAATAACACGATCATTCCGACGTACGGAGAAAAAACCCTACAACTGGATCTCAACCTACGACGGCCGTACACCTGGAAATTTATCGTCGCTGCAGTCAGCAAACCCATCATCGGTGCAGACTTCCTGAAGCGTCATCAACTTCTCGTCGACATAGCCGGCCGACGCCTCGTCGACAAAGTTACCAACATGACCGTCAGAGCATCAGTCATTCGTTCCGCCGAACCTACAGTTCGAAGTATCGACATGGAAAAGCCGTATCACCAGCTCCTCAGTAAGTTTCCTGATATCCTGCGACCATCAAGCATGAAGGATACTCCCAAACACAAGGTAGAACACCACATCGAAACTACTGGCCCACCAGTGTTCAACAAGTGCAGACCTCTTCCTCCACATCGCTACCTGCCCGTGAAGAAAGAATTCGAGCTCATGATGCAGCAAGGAATTTGCCGACCAAGCAAAAGCCCTTGGTCCAGTCCGCTACACGTCGTTCCTAAGAAAAACGGCGACTTACGCATCTGTGGTGACTACAGAAGGCTCAATGACGTCACCAAACCCGACCGCTATCCAGTCCCACGCCTCAAAGATTTTACCTACCTACTTCACGGCAAGAAAATCTTCAGTACTCTCGATTTAAACCGAGCTTATTCGCAATTAAAAATCTTCGAACCTGATATCGAGAAGACAGCGATCACTACACCATTCGGTTTATTCGAATTTCCACGAATGTGCCCAGGTCTCAAGAACGCCGGACAGACATTCCAACGATTCATAAACGAAGTGCTCAACGGAATAGACTACGCGTTTCCATTCATCGACGATGTTATCGTTGCATCTGAAAGTGAAGCAAGCCACATCGGAGATCTGCAGGAAGTTTTACGCCGATTAGACACGTATGGTGTCACTATAAATCCCTCTAAGTGTGTTTTCGGCAGCGAAACCGTCAAGTTCCTAGGTTATGAAGTATCAAGCAAGGGGATCAAACCACTTCAAGACAAAGTCAAAGCAATCACAGAATACCCAAAACCCAAAACCATTCAAGACTTACGGAGATTTATGGGGATGATAAATTTTTACCGAGACAGTGTCCCAAATGCGGCAAGCATTCAGGCACCGCTGAATGCATTCCTTCATAATTCAAAAAAACGAGACAAGACGGAAGTAAAGTGGGACAATCAATCGACAAAAGCTTTTGAGTTGTGCAAACAAAGCATAATAAACGCTGCTTTATTGTCTTACCCATCCAGTGCGCCAGAGGACCAAATCGCTATTTTTTCGGACGCCTCAGCTACCTGCGCCGGGGCATCTCTACAACAAAGGCGAAGCAACGGACAATGGCTGCCACTCGGATATTTTTCAAAGAAATTTTCAGAAAGACAAAAAAAGTACTCGACTTTCGACAGGGAGCTCCAGTCAATACATATGGGAATAAAACATTTCAGAAAGATGTTTGAAGGCAAAGAACTCGTGATTTACACTGACCATAAACCGCTGACCTACGCAATCCGCAAGCCTCCTTCCGATAACGACACACCACGGCGAATACGGCAGCTACTGTTTATCAGCGAGTTCACTACTGACATTCGACACGTGAGCGGAGCTCAAAACGTTGTAGCAGATGCATTGTCACGCGTCGAAACTATCGACGTGCCCTCACCCATCAACTACGACGAGTTATCTCAAGCTCAAGAAAACGACAGTTGTATCCCTACATTGTCTCAACAGACCAACATACAACTCAAGAAAATCATTTTACCGGGTACTAACAAGCCAATATTCTGCGAAACATCAACGCCACATGTTCGTCCCTACTTAACAGCTGATTTTCGTCGCATAGCTTTCAATGCCGTGCACAGCCCAAGCCACCCAGGAGTACGATCCACACGGAAGCTGATGCAAGAGCGATTCTTTTGGCCTTCAATGAATACCGACATCGGCCAGTGGACTAAGACATGCAATTCGTGTCAGCTCTCCAAAGTACAGCGACACAATCATAGTGACATCGCAACATTCCCACCGAGCGAACGATTTCAACATATTCACGTTGATATCGTTGGACCGCTACCGACGTCAGCATGTGGACACAAATACTTGCTCACGATGATCGACCGGTGCACACGATGGCCCGAAGCTGTACCACTTCAAGAGACAACCGCTGAAAACGTCGCAAGAAAACTTTACGAAGTATGGATATCGCGTTTCGGTTGTCCAATAAGAATCACTACCGACCAAGGACGACAGTTCGAAAGCCGACTATTCCGAGACCTCGCTCAATTACTCGGTGTAGAAAAAACCCGTACTACTGCATACCACCCGCAGAGTAACGGAATCGTCGAACGCTGGCACAGGACATTAAAAGCCGCACTCATGGCTAGACTAGAAAACAGCAACAAATGGATCGACGAATTGCCTGCTGTTCTAATGGGTCTCAGAGCCGCTATCCGCTCCGACTCTAACACAAGCGCAGCGCAACTCACCTACGGTCAAGCAATACGCCTGCCTGGCGATTTCATATCACCAACACCAGCTACACCGAAAATGGACCACGACTACGTCAATCACCTACAAGAAGTTATCACCAAGCTCACACCTACATACAAATCGCATGCAAATAAGCGATGTATGTTCGTGCACAACGACCTACAAACATGTAGCCACGTGTTTGTACGCGATGACACAGTCCGCAAACCTCTGCAGCATCCATACCAAGGTCCATACAAGATCATCGAACGTAAAGAAAAGTACTTTACAATCCAATTACCAGGACGAATTAGCAACATATCGATAGATCGCCTCAAACCTGCGTACACAATCAACACAGAAGATGATCCCAGGCATACGAACAGCGAGACCAATCAAGCACCTGCAGCTACCACAGATGAGCAAACCAGCCTACATCCAGACCCGCATACGAGGGAACAACGTACCAGATCAGGCAGGATCGTCAAGACGCCTGCACGCTACGTACGCTTTGTCTAAAAGCGGGGAGTACTGTAGCATTGTACAAATGCCACACGTGTTCGCTATTGTGGCGTTGTACAAAGACTACACATTTCCTCTTACGCGTCGACGGTAAATCAAATCGACTATTAATCACACAGAAGAATGCGGACGTCACGGCGCGCGTCCCTGCGACCCTGACTCCCGCAGCGAGGGTGCCGACCCTGTTTCCATGAATATTCACCCCGGAACACATGTGCGTGGCCGGCGGTCAGCGGCCGTGGGAACCATACGAGTCGTCTAGCACGTGAAGACGGAACTGGCGCGCTTTTCTACATCAACCAATCATACGCCGCGGCCTGCCTCGATCAACGAATCAGCATCAAGAACGAAGCTGATTCGTTAGTGGTTACCCCACTATCATTTAGAGATAGTTAGTATAGAGATAGTTAGTATTTAAGTGAGTGCATAGCTTGTAAGAACATTATTATTATAACATTATTATCATATTCTACATCAGTGTACAACATCATTGTACAACATCATTATTATATCCATTCCTTGATAACACTCTTGTATCGCGTCCTTTTTACACGTCTTATACATTGTACTCCTTTACATTCGTGCAATACATAAAGTTCAATTTATCTGAGTTTTAATTACGCGACACGACCTACGCGCTACAACACAAAGGCGAAGGAACAAGTTTAAAAGAATACAGTTTACTTTTAAAGTTACCATGACCTGTGAGAAATTGGGCAACGCAGTGGTCAACCTCCAGCCATGTCTTAGCGAGCCGGTGGCCAACGGATGGAAAGAATAGATGGAGGTGCCCTTGATGGAATTATCCCACCTACTTTGCCATTCAAAATCAAAATCAAAAGTCATTTATTCAAATTAGGTTGAGAATCAGCACTTTTTGAACGTCAATATTACATAAGACAGTCCCCCAAAACGTCCACCCATCGACACTTCCTAGTGCTTTCGCTGGGAAGAAGAAGTGGCGGAAGAAACTCCCCAGCAGCACAGCTGTCTGTTCATTTAAAAAACACATGACTTTATACAATACTATGTATAGTGATGAACACAAGAAATATAACAACAATGAAATTATTGAAAATATGCCAGCTACCACGCCAGAATACCAGCAAAGCAAAACAATATATAAGTATATATTTAAATGAAAATGTAAATAACTAAAAACTTATTACTTCAATAAAAGCCCCAGGCATAAAGGGCGCGACAGCTCACATATTTATGTATTGAAAAAAAGGGAATTATATGAATTCATATAACGCGTCAGTAACCTAATTCCGGAGAAAGAACACAGACATTGTCCTGAGTTAATCAGAGCGACCAGCTATTCTTATCATTTAAATAATCACTTACAGAATAATATGTCTTTGAACAAAGCTTGGATTTATTTGTGTTTTAAATGCATTGTAAGGCAAGTCTAGCAAAGCAGAGGGTATCTTGTTATAAAAAGTTATACCAAGACCAACAAAAGAGTTATGAACCTTTTGAAGTCGGTGAAAAGGGACTCGCATTCGGATAAGAGGTCCTCCCAGACTTCAGTCTGAGGTTTAAATAATCTAGAAATTTTATTAAAGTCGAAGGTTACAATCACCCCACTGAGATATTAAATTTAGGCAAGAATTGGCCAAGTTCAAGTGAGCAGTAGGCCATCGTCCGCGTAACCAGTAAGTAAACAGCCGCAAGGAAGCGGGATCGCAAGGAAGTCATCAAAACCCAAATTCCATAAATAAGGACCGACAACTGAACCCTGAGGACATCCCATAAATACATGTTTTTTTTTAAACTAATGATGCAGATTTGTCCTGTTATTGATTCTGAGCCACCCATTTTCTTTTACGCACTAGAAAAAAAAACGAGTGTGCTTATGACCACACGACTGAAGTGAAACTTCTTTCGCTCCATCTGTATGTATACATATATTAATTTTCTATAAGTATTTAAATTTATTTCATGGTTTCATTGGTAAATTAATATTTTTGCATAGATCTTTTATTTTTATTGAAAAAAAAAAATCTCGTTGTAGACCTTGTAGTACCAAGCTCGCGCCACGGGCGCCTCTGTGCTTATATCCCCCACTTAACTTCGGTTCGCCTTGCCCGATCACTTTTCGTAACGCTTACGTCACGCGTTCGCCAGCTTACTCCCCAAGTCAAGCGTGCGTAAAAAAGTTTCACTTCAAAAAAACCCTGTATATAAATGACGATGAATATCTATGCTATGAGCAGCCGTGTTTTGGTGGTATCGGGCGCGACTTAAGATGTAGTTCGTAGGTTAGGACTCCGTCAGACGCTTCACTTTGTGTAAATTATTTCATCACATCTGCTCTCAAAACGGCGAAGGTAAACATCGCGAGGAAACCGACATGTCCTATAGATAAAGCTATGAACACATGTGACAGCTGCCAACCCCCACTGAGAGGAGGCCCGTGTCCGTCAGGAGTGGGAACATTTTAGGCTGATTATATTATGTATGTATGTCTCCGTTTATGTTATGTATGTATGTCTCCGTTAGGCGTTCTAGAATCATGTACCGTAGAATTGGGAGGTCTCGGTACCCCGGGAAGGCAGATGACGAACGCTTAGGTGGTAAGAGTCCGGCACACCCCTCCGCGTCCCCGAGCGGAGGATAGTCCATGAGGATTTTTCCACCTTCGGAAAAAAAGGGATTCTAGAATCATGGGCTAAGTTAATGGTTACAGTTTGAGCCCTGATTCCCCTACTATCCTCTGTTCTAACCTTAATATTATGCCATCATCATAGATTTTAGGAGCTGGTGTCCACAGCTCTACGGCAATGCGCGTATTTTGCGTACGGTTGGGAACATTGGTTATTTGATCCACCACAGCTCCTCAAAGAAGGCCAGCAACGCGATGACACTGACCGTCTCAGTGAGGGAACCTGGGTCTCGTCATCCTCCATGCAGACCTTGCACAGAGGATTGTCTATAGCTCAGTGACATGACAAAAATGTCTTTATTAAATGATCCGTGGCCCGTTTTTGATGATACTATTTTACCAGTCTTATTATTTTCAAAAGCTGTTTCAGCTGCTTCTGCCTACGGGAAGGTGATTGCACTTTCTATATAGGCTTATAGAAAGGGCGGCCTGTATTAGCTATTAGTTTTATTATGTTTCTTGTCTACAACAGCATTATATAAGTTCCCTTGGCAACAGACGGGCATTTGAACTCGCGACCTATCGATCGATAGTCAGACGCCATAGCTCTGAAGTTACTGCATTTAGTTGTTCATCCGTTTTTCCATTTTAAATTTGTGATTTAGGTATATCCCAGTATGGGGCTGTATCCGTGTGTTACCGGGGATAGAATAGTACCAACCCATATCCTTCCGTGGGTATCGTAAGAGGCGACTAAGGGAACTCTCACCGGGGAAACCGGTAGCAACTCTTCTCCTGGAATAAGAAAAAAAAAAATCTCCACCGGCCTGCCAAGCGTGGGGATTATGGCAATGCCCCCCAATGCAATAAAAGCCTTGGGGGAGGTCTTTGTCCAACAGTGGACCTCTATAGGCTGAGAAGAAGAAGATGAAGGCTATCACAACTATCAGCTATAAATATCAGGATGCCGTTAGAACTGGCGCGTATCCTGAGCATACTGGAAGTGCAACACTTGCGCACGATGGCGCGATTTATATGCTGTTGTAGCGCGTAGGTCGTGTTACGTAATTAAAACTCAGATAAATCGAACGTTGTGTATCTATTGCACGTAAAAGGGTACAATGTATGTGACGTGTACAATAACGTGATACAAGAGTGTGAACAGGAATGGACTGTCATGTAATAGAGTGTGATAGAATGTCTCTTACAAGCTATGCACTCACTTAAATACTAACTATCTCTAAACAACTAAACTATAGTGGGGTAACCAATAGCAAATCAGCTTGCTGTCCTGCGGATGTCCACGCGGTGTTGCGTGCGTTCTTGGTGTTGATTCGTTGATCGAGGCAGGCCGCGGCGTTTGATTGGTTAATGTAGAACGCGCGCCAACTCACTGTTTGGTTCTCACGCACATTGACGATGGTCCACAGATGTCTTCCGGGGTAAGATTTATAGGAACCCTCGCTGCGGGGGTCAGGGTCGCAGCGACGCGCGCCATGACTTCCGCGGTCCTGGTGTGATTTATAGCCGACCTTTCCCAGCGGGTAAGGGAACATGTGTAGCAACTGCTACACTGTTGACGCCATGCTTACCGCAAATAAACTCTTTCTTCAACCTTTTTTTCATTCCTCATGACCAGCTTGTTTTATAACTTGTGACAACTAACAAACCGACTTGGCCTGCGTGATGGAATATGGCAGACTCCCTCTCACAAAGAAGAGATAAGTGTCCCCATATTGGGAACATAGACCGATGATGTTTATGTGAAAGGTATTACGGACATGAATTGCAATAACTAAGATTTTGTATAAATGTTGTTAACTAACAGGACGTGTTCACCACTTCTTCTTCAGCCTATAGAACCTCTATCTCCTCACTACTTGACAAAGCCCTCCCTCAAAGCTTTCCACGATGACCGGTCTTGTGCTGCCCGCATCCATCGGCTTCCCGCGATCTCCACCAGGTCATCGGTCCACCTTGTTGGGGGCCTACGTACCGACGAAACCGAAGGTTTTGTCTGTGCAATTATGAACGAAGTTATGATGACGAACAATTACCGGAGTTTCATTGTGAAAGACGGCACAGTTGACATCTGTCGGGCACCGGCCGGGAGGATCAATTAGACATATTATTTCCGGGTGTTCTCGTCTAGCTAACGGAGAGTACTTGCATAGACACAACCTTGTAGCCAGGATAATTCACCAGAAACTTGCTCTTAAATACAACCTTGTGGAATCGAAGGTGCCGTACTATAAGTATGTAGTATGTGTAGTAGTGGTGCTGACAATATGACAATAAATGAAAACACGAACAATGCTGGTTCATAGGAATAATCCTAAACCATAGAAAAAAAAACCAACCACAAAAAAAAAAAAAATTATAATTTCAAACAAACTAAATCGCGTAAAATGGCAAACGGAATAGAAAGAACATCCTTTAAAAATATTGGTTCACTGACCTCCGATCGGCGACAGCGCGATCCTGTATCGACTTGTTTTTTTCGCGCCATTATTTTTAAAGTTTGGTACCGCAGGATGCGGCGGTCATTAACATGTAAGCGCTTCCTTATCAACACATACATCATGTAAGAAAATGTGAAAAAGGAAAAATAATTTACTGTGACTAAACTAATGGACATATTTATTTGACTTTTATGGGTAGACTGAGAATGTGTCGAGGTACACGATGTTTAATTTATTGTCGTATTGTCAGCACCACTCTGCATGCCCGACCCAGTTCGCGAAAATACTCGTAGCCATATCACATTGTACTGGGATCGATCCATCATCACTGACAGGACTATTGTTGCCAATAAGCCTGTTATAGTGCTGGTGGATCGATCAGAGCGGCGTGCAATGATTGTTGACATAACCATCCCACATAATGAGAACCTGGTGAAAGCTGAGAAAGATAAACAAATCAAGTATCTTGACTTGGCTCAAGAGGTTGTCGACATGTGGGAGGTGGATTCAGCAATCATTGTACCGATAGTCGTGACAGCCAATGGCATAATAGCCAAGAGCCTTGTCCAAAACCTTAGGGGGCTCTCATTAGGTAGCTGGATCAAGGGCTTGATTCAGAAAGCGGTACTGCTGGACACGGCTTGCATCGTCAGGAAGTTTCTCTCTCTGGAGCCCTGACCGCCGGTAGCTTGGACCCTGTTCCCGATACCGGTGGGCTACTATTTTTTATATTTTTAAATGTTTTTTTTTTATGTATTTATATAAATATTTAAGAATGTAAATTACTTTTATGTATGTAAAATAAATAAAAGAAATAATAATAATAAATTGATTATTTCTCAGCTTTGTACATAATTTTTATAATAATTTCCTTAATTCTAAATAGCACTGATGTATAATTTGCCTGAACTAAGTAGAACCTGTGCTTCAGGCGTAAAAGTGCTTATTATAAGTTTATTTATTTTGCAATAAACTAACAATAAAAGAAGTACGTAAAAATCTACAACACAACGGAAGTACACAGTGTTATTATTAGTATCCTATTGCTTACATAGTATTATTAGTTAATATATTATACAATATGTAAAGAAAACCCTGTCCGATCCGTCAAGGTATTGTTAGGTATAATATCGATAACTGATTCTACTAATGGATACAAAGCCGGGCTAAAGTTAAAAAAAAAAACCCCTAAAAAAATAAGTTTTATTTCGCAAAAAGAGATAACTTAATACATTAATAATAATAATAATAAGAAGGTGCTGGAGTTGTACAAGATAAATGCAACTCTACGCACTTTCCTTAAGTCGTGTATGGGGCAATGGAAGACAGTCCTTCGCTATCCAGGGAGTCGACAGATCCAGGGGAATGATGAACCTGTATGGATTAAGCGGGGAATATTCCAGGGCGACAGTCTGAGTCCACTATGGTTCTGCTTAGCTTTGAATCCTCTAAGCACACTGCTGGAGGATTCAGGTCTGGGTTATCGATTGAAGAGAGGCGGTCAGGTCATATCTCACCTTCTCTACATGGATGATTTGAAACTCTTTGCCCCCAATAAATTGCATCTGATGAAGCTACTGAATGTAACAGAAACTTTTAGTAGTGGCATCAAAATGGAATTTGGCGTGGATAAATGTGCAGTCATGCATGTAAAGCGAGGGCAGATTATGGAATCCGAGGGAATTACACTCCCGGATTCCATACACCTTAGATCCCTCTCCTCATTCGAGAGCTATAAATATTTGGGTATGTCGGAAGCGTTAGGTATCAATGATGCTGACATGATGCAATCGTTGAAGGAGTGCTTCTTTGGTCGCCTGAGGAAGGTATTAAATAGTCTTCTTTCGGGCGGAAATAAGGTGCGCGCCTTCAACGGGTGGGTCATGCCGGTTTTGATGTACTCTTTCGGCATACTTAAATGGAGTCAGACTGAACTCGACGCCCTGGATAGAAGGGTCCGTACACTGCTGACAGCAAACAGGATGCATCACCCACGATCATCGGTGATGAGACTGTATATTCCGCGGAAGTGCGGGGGTCGAGGCTTTTTAAATGCGAAGACACTCCACAACCGAGAGGTATGCAGTCTCAGAGAACATTTTTTAAAAACCGTAGTGGGTATGCATCATGACGTGATCACAGTAGACAAGGGGCTTACTCCGCTATCCATGGCGAAAGAGAACTGGCACAAGTCTATAATACTTACCACAGATGACCGCAAGATGATATGACAAAGCAAGGAACTTCACGGGCGATTTTATCGGGCTCTTCATGAGCCCGATGTAGACTTCTTAGCTTCCGTTTCCTGGCTACGATTCAGTGACCTTTTCGGGGAAACTGAAGGTGTCGTCTGTGCAATTATGGACGAAGTTATCTTGACGAATAACTACCGGAGATATATTATGAAGGACGGGACGATTGATGTGTGTCGGGCATGTCATCATCCGGGTGAGTCCATCAGACACATTATCTCTGGTTGCTCTCGTTTAGCTAACGGCAAGTATTTGCACAGGCATAACCAAGTAGCTAGGATTATCCACCAGCAACTTGCTTTGAAATATAAACTTGTGGATTCTGAGGTACCGTATTATAAGTATGTGCCCGACCCAGTTCTAGAAAATGACCATGTCACGTTATACTGGGATCGGTCTATTATTACTGACAGGACTATTGTTGCAAATAAGCCTGATATAGTAGTGATAGATCGATTAGCGCGCCTCGCAATGATTGTCGATGTTACCATTCCACATGACGGGAATCTCGTGAAAGCTGAGAAAGAGAAACAAATTAAGTATCTCGACTTGGCGCACGAGGTTGTTGACATGTGGAATGTGAACTCGGCTGTCATTGTACCGATTGTCGTATCGGCCAATGGTTTGATAGCCAAGAGCCTTTTTTTTTTTTTTTTCCGGTTGTAAAATCCTCATGGATGTCCGCCGCCCTGGGGTGGGCGACGGGGTCTGTCAGACTCCTACTGACTAAAAACCACCCGGGTGTTCCGTCTCATACCTATACCGGGGGCTGCGAGAACTAATACTGCTTCCGCAACCCCCGATTGGTGCTGGCCCGCAGCCGTGGGGCCTCCTCGGGTCGGGGGGGGAGTGAAGTGTAGAGCTCCCCCCGTGACGTCTAAGAGTAGCGCGCGTGGAACACTTCGCGCCGCCACCTCGGGTCCTGATGTTTGGGGAGCGACAGATTTCCCCGAGTCTATCGCCCCTGGACCCATTTAGGGGGGCTGGAAGACGGCATTATCCGCCCTCCGGCGACGCCCGGTACGCCTGCTGCGGGCTGGGTGAGAGGACAAGATCTCCCTCTCCCTTTCCGCAGCCTCCTTCTGCGAGACAACTGTTTCGCAGAAAGAAACCACCGCATCCCAGGACTCTTCGCTGCCGACCATCGACCTGATTACGACCGGCAGCGATAAGTCACTGCCTACTTCAGAGATGAGGGCACGGCGCAGCTCCTCCCAAGCGGCACACTCTGCCAGCGTATGCTGCGCTGTGTCCTCCCGGCAGTCGACGCAGTGGTGACACCGGGCGTCCGGCTCCCTGTTTATGCGACACAGGTACTTTCCGAAGCAACCATGCCCTGAGAGCACCTGTGTCACTCGAAACGTCAGGGAGCCATGCCTTCTCCCGAGCCAGTCCGCCAGTACCGGCCGGATGGCCTCGATGGTGGTGAGGCCGGCGGTAGGGCGCGAAAGCCTGTCCCGCCATTCCGCCACCAGGACCTCGCTGAGCTGCGACCGACGCTGCTCAAGCTGACGCTGCATCGGCCGTTCGCCCCGTTCTCGCGCCTGCTCACGCCACCGGTACAGTGACGCGAGGACCTTCGCCTCCAGGTCCCATGGCGGGGATCCAGCCAGTAGGCAGGCCGCCTCATAGGAGATCGTGCGATACCCATGTATGACTCTGACGGCCATCACTCTCTGCGGTTTCCGCAATACAGCAATGCTGCCGGCCGTCAGGTCAGAGGCCCACACCGGGGCCCCATATAGGGCCATCGATCGCACGATTCCCATGTAGAGCCGCCTACAAGCGGCGCTCGGCCCCCCCAGGTTGGGAAGCAACGTTGACAGTGCTCCAGCCGCCCCCAACAACTTGGGCGCCAGCCGCCGGAAGTGGGGGCCGAATTCCCACCGGCTGTCGAGCACCAATCCTAGGTACTTCATAGTGGACTCGACAGCGATCTGAACTCCCCCGACCACGATGTGTGAGCCGGGTGGCGGCGCCCGCCGGGGACCATGAAACACCATGGCTTCCGACTTGCTGAGGGCCACCTCCAGGCCTAGGCGACGTATACGGCCCACCACCTGTGATGCCGCAGCCGTCGCCAACAACGTTGCTTCCCTATGCGAGCTCCCCCGGGCGGTGACCAGCGTGTCGTCCGCATAACACGTCAGGTCTACCCCCGGTCTGAGCTCGCCTCTCAGCACCCAGTCGTAACCGATGTTCCACAGGAGCGGGCCTAGGACCGAGCCCTGTGGAACACCGCACGACATCCGGCGCTGGCGTCCGCCATCACGTCCCATGTAGGTGACACATCTCTCGGACAGATAAGCCCCAACTATTTGACGGAGGTAGGGAGGTACTTGATGGTACCGCAGTGCCTCCCGAATACAATTCCAGGGTAGGGTGTTAAAAGCGTTGGAGATATCCAAGGACACCGCCAACATCACCCCACCCCGGGACACCGCTTCCTCCGCCAGGGCTCTCACGCGCGCCACAGCATGTATGGTGGAGCGCCCATGCCGAAACCCGAACTGATTGTCGTCCAAGTCCGGCCCCTCTCTGCACAAGTGGCCGACGAGGCGGGCTGCAATGATTCGTTCAAACAACTTACCCACCTCGTCTAGTAGCACTATGGGCCGGTATGCGGACGACGAGTTCGCAGGGCGCCCGGCCTTATAGCCAAGAGCCTCGACCAACATCTATTGAGGCTCTCGTTAGGCAGTTGGATCAAAGGCCTGATTCAAAAGGCAGTACTCCTTGATACCGCCCGCATCGTGAGGAGGTTCCTGTCTCTGGAGCCCTAACCACCGGTAGCTTGGACCCTGCTCCCGTCATCCGTGGAACACTATTTTTTTTATATTTTTAAATGTATTTGTATGTATTTTATAAATCAATATATTTAAAAATGTAACTAAATGAGAAAAAAGACTAATAAGAAATAATAATAATGTTTATTACCAGTAAAAATGTTACATACGCTACAAGTACAGTAGTATGGTACAACAAAAGATGCATTGATTATATCTCCTGGCTCCCAAACTAGGTTTATAGCCTGTGACTTGGGAACCAGTGATTCCATAAGGGTAGACATATGTAGATGATGAAATGTCATAAAACGACTGTTTTCACCAGTAACATAGTGAACATAACAAAACAATCATTAATTATATGTATTATACAAGAAAAGTAAAAAATATTACCTAATAATAATAAAAACTGTAAAGTGGGTGTTTGAGTGATGGTAAATTATGTAGAAGTGTTGTGTGTGAGTAAGTAGTGTGAAAGCGCTGAGTGTGTATAGCTTAGGCCTTAGAGTGTCTTGGTAAGTGTGGTACCGGTAGATGTGTGTTAATGAACGGTGTGTAGAGTATTTGTATTTAAATAAAAAGAGATCCAACCTAAACATGCGGGAAAAGAAGTTTTTCAATCTCATCATATGATTTCTCAAGTAGCCTTTCTTTAACTGCGTTTTTACATTTGTGATAATTGAGACTGTGGATATGGAGAAGTTTATTGATTGTATTGTACAGAATATAGCTGAGGTAGGCGAATTGGTGTTTAGCGAAGGTGGTTTTATGTCTAACTGGTGGAAGGGCAATGTCTGTACGACGCTTAGTACTTTCTGTATACGGCAGCCGATGTTTCCTTAATATACACACATCAAAAGTGTCTAGGGATCAACATATATTTTTGCAATAACTTTTCTCCTGATTGATATTAATTAAAATTTTCTTTAAGGATTCATCAAATAAAGTGTTTTCGTTTGTCACAGTAACGATAAACCAAGTCACCTTTGCATTAATAAAGAAATTTGCCATTTTCCTAATAAAGGGATATTTGACATTTGAACCACTAACACAAAAGTTCGAAAAAAAGACTGAAATAACAGTTTTCTCTAAAATTTTATTGGGTAACTTAAACAATTAATAATCCGTGTTTCTACCGCGAACACTAACAACACAAGAACATCGGTTTGGCATACTCAAAATGAGTTCATCCAAATCACGCTGTGGAATGGCCGCCCATGTTCGTTGCAACAACAAAAAAAGGTCTTCTTGCGACTGGATACCCTCCATATTCGGCAGAGCTCTTCTCTGTAGCATATCCCATGCATGCTCAATCGGGTTCAAGTCTGGCGACTGAGCTGGCTAGGGCAGGACATTGATGTTAGCTGCGGCGAGAGTCTGTCTTACAACTCTTGCGGTGTGCGGTCGTGCATTATCATGCATTAACTAAAATAAGGGACCGATTTGCACTTGTAGAGGAACGATGACGTCTGATACAATCGTCTCAGCATAAATTTGAGCGTTGAGGTTGCCTCTGATCCAAATCAACTCAGTTCTTCCGCCAATCCAAATACCCGCCCATACCATGATGGTTCCACCACTATAAGGATGGACTTCCTGGCAGGATTTTAATCGCTGTTGGCGTCCAGGGGTTCTCCAGTGTCGTATACGTCTTGTATCCGGTCTCATACCAAAACGAGACTCATCAGAAAAGCACACGAAACGCCATTGTTCCTCTGCCCAATTTCTGTGTTCAAGAGCCCATTGATATCGAATCCTACGATTGTGCATTGCTATAGGTGGTAACCGTAGCGGTCTTCGGGAATGAAGGTTCACTTCATGCAAGCGGTTTCTGACTGTTTGGTCGCTAATTAAGTTCCCTGAAGAGTGATGAAGCCTCACGGCTAACATCATGGCGGTTATTGTTGGAGCTCTTCGAGTTAAGATTTGAATGTATCGGTCTTGTCTCCGTGTGGTACAGCGATACCGTCCTCCATGGCGCTCAGCCACGGTACCAGTGCTTCGGTAACGTGTCCAAAGTCGACTGATAACACTCTGACTTGTATTCAGAGCTAAAGCCACAGTACGTTGCCGGGAACCAGCTTCTATCATTCCCACGGCTCTGAGCATTTCTTCCCTGCTTAAATGACGTCGCCGCTCCATAATAACGTTGGTTTTAATCAGTAGTAGGGAAACAGTAGCACTAATAATGTCTTCAATGCGTTGTATGTTTTTATAGGGAAAATATTGACAGCTGATTTTCATCTTTTACTCGAATTTGATTCACAGTTCCTGATTCAAATTATGAAATGCACCAAAAAGGATCCATATAAATTTATAAAATTATAAATTTATTACAAAGCCACATCTCAATCTCAAGAAATCCGCATAAAAATGCTTGATCCCTAGACACTTTTGATGTGTGTACATTGTAGCACATATAATCCTCTCACTGGCAAAACCTTGCTTTCTCTAAAAAGTTCAAAAGTGGGGTATCTATATGGCTTGCAGAACATAACTTTAAGGACTGCTCGTTGAGCTCGTTCTAATTTTAGTAAGTATGTTTTGCGAGCGCCACCCCAAGCAGGCAAACAATATAGGAGAAGAGACTGACAGAGTGAGTAGTAGACCATCATGAGTGTTTGTGAATCAGCTGAACAACGGAGTTTCTTAAAGATGGAGACGAGTTTGCGCGTTCGGGTAACGAGATTATCTATGTGACTGTACCAGTTCAGGTGTTTATCAATTTGGACACCCAAGTATTTTATGCAAGATGTGGTTGCCAGAGTGGAACAGGTACAGCTGGAGTTTGAAGAACAAATATGTACTTTAACAACAGGTGATATGATTGGCTGAGTTCTATTACTTAGGGAGAAAGAAATAATCTTCAACATTTGCGGTAAACAACCCTTCCGCAGGTGGCAGGGTACAGGGCACGCGGCACGTGGTCGCGTCGCTATTCGCTCATAATAATACCGGTGTTATCACTTTTTTAAAAATTACCAAATTTCGGGGAAGTTGGAATTAATTCGCGGGAAAAAAAAGATTATCTCAAAATTCATTAGTATTGTTTCTATTGACACACTTACACTTGACCAAATATAATATAAAATTTTACGTAATCATCTTACGTAAAATTTTATATTATATTTGGTCAAGTGTTTACCTAACCTTTATTATCCTTACGGGCCGGATGGGGTTTTCTTTACATATTGTATAATGCTTATTGCTAAATTCATATTACATTCATATTACATTACATATTGTAAGTCTGTTCATATGACAAACCTTGCAGATAATGAGAAACAACGTTCTTACAGCTAAAATAATTCAAATTATTAATATTTAATACTCTTTTTAATGGTGACACCCTGGCGTTTCCTCTCGTTTTATACGGAACAGGAACCTCCCGAAACAACCGTGTCTGGTGAGGACCTGCAACAGGCGGAAGGTGGGGGGGCCGTGGCGCCTCTCTAGCCACTCCTCAAAGAGGGGACTTACCGCCGCTATTGTGACGAGCCCAGCACTGGGTTGCGACAATCGCACTCTCCATGTCGTCATGAGATCCCGTCGGAGCTCTGTCTGCCGTTCGCGGTACGGCAGACAGAGCTCCGACGGGATCTCATGATCTTCTCGCGGCAGCGGAGTTACGCCCCGGCGTTTTGCTTCCTCTCGCCACTCCCACATGTGGGCGCGGGCTTTGGCGTCCAGATCCCATGGCGGCAATCCAGCAAGGAGGCTTGCCGCCTCAGCGGAGACCGTGTGGTATCCCAGGACCAGCCGAACGGCCATGAACCTCTGGGACGCGGTCAGGCATCGGGATGGTCGCTTCCTTAGCGATCGCGCCCACACCGCGGTGCCCCGTGAACGGCCATGGATCGCACGGCCCCCGCGTAGAGGTAATTATTTTACCTAATGTTACAGAGTTATGGAAGGAAAATAGCGCATTATAGGCTAAAAGGATTGATGTCAGGAGTTACTAATAGTGAGATCATCGTATCGTGTGTTGTTTTTCCGATTGCACATAGTTATAACTATAGGCAGGTTATCTAGGGGAAAACATTGTCTCACGTCCTTTCTAAGGGTAATGCAGCTTACCTAGAGTAAGTAGGTACCTACAGTCGGGATACTCATCGTGGTCACCCTACGTCAATGTTCCGAGTTATAGCCATTTTAAGTAACTGTCAAATAATGATAGTTGTTTTTCGAAAATAAAGACAAATTGCTCAACAATTCAATTTCATAACATTAATTTCTGTTAGACATAGGGCCCGCTTCCCTTGTTCACAAACTGAACTAAATTTAAGTTTTGTGCATCTTTTTCTTTATATTTCATTTAGAAAAGGACAGAAGACAAATATTAGTTTAGTCCTGTCAAATTAGTCAGCGCCTGACGTATGTTTAGTCGCCATATTTTTAATCGCGTCTAAACTGTCGTGGAATATAATAACAGTTAAAAAACTAAAAAAATATGCTTTTAAAGAATATCAAACTAAAAAGTTAAAAATAATTTTAAAATTTAATTTATGACAATAGTATATAAACAATACTAGTAAAATGAGAAGAAAGCGTGAGGCGCTTTGTGCCATAATTTTTGTATATTACTGCTCATTTGTTTTTACGAAACTTTTCTTGATCTCCAACAGACGGAATAGCAAGTGCAGTAGGCCTAGTATGGGTTTTTATTACGAAACTCGTTCGTCGATATCGAGCGCGTTTGACTCAGCGATTGGCCCGCTTCAAGGTCGTAAGAACTTTCAACCAATGAGAGCGCCAAACGCGCTCGATATCGACGATCGAGTTTTGTATTAAAAACTCATACTAGGCCTATTGAAGTCCGTAATGATGCGTTACCGAAGTAACTACATCTAAATCTAAACCAAAAAATACTTTGCCTGCACAACTTAATGTAAGGTAAGGTTGAAAAAATTTTGTGTTAGTGACGGACAAACAAACAAGCAAACACACAAGTGAAGCTAATAAGAAGCATGTAATGACTGACAAGACGAATGAATAGACAAGACTAAACCAATATGTTACCTTCTATTCTTTTCTTTGTAAAATATAAAGATAAATATTCGTTGACTTCAGTTTAGTTTGTGAACTAAACTACTCCTCGGTGGTAGGCCATAACATCGGCTGCCGGCAGACATTACCATCCACCAGGCAAAGTCTTGCCGCCAAGCGATTAGTTGTGTTTCAGCATGATGTTTGGTGAAGCCATACGGGGGACGGGTCTGAGCAGTTGTGTTGCCATGTGTGCCAGGTATGATGTTGTGTCGGGAGATTGGTCGTTGAGAGTCTCCAGATCAATCTTCCTCTGGCGCAGTGTCGTTGGTCGTGTTGTTGGGTTTAACATTGCATCACCTCGCTCAACTGCCGTCTTTCTTCATATTCACTCAGTTCTTTTGAGTGAATAGGCTCTTAATAAACTAGCGCGTTTTACCATCAACGATTGCATAACTGCTTACATCAGGCAGCTGGATTGCGGTCAAGCACTAGTTTCTAATTATAAAAAAGGGCATCGGCACCTTTAACGCATAATTGGCAGTAGGTATAATACAGTACAATGTACAGTTGGTCGGTCTCCATGGCGCAGCACTATGGAAAATCGTAAACAACTGCTGATTAAAAATAGGTTTCGTCAATGTCGCTACTGGCATACTTTATTTATTTTACTCAATAGTTTAAGGACCAAACTAGAATATAATATCAAAAAATTATACATATTATTTGAAATGTTTTTTTTACAACTCTACAAACTTTATAGTTTTGACGGACGTCCATGTTAAGCCCGTTCACTTCATCACTTTCAAATTGATTTTATCGTTATACATTACAGGAAAAGGTATAATGTATTATATATTTCTGGAAACCTCGTCTTTTGAAGAATATGAAACACCTATTATGTATTTAATATTATATTAACGTTTACCTTAAAATAATTGCAAAATAAATAATGTTAAAAAAAAAGTTTATTTAAGTTCATCGAGACTTTTGACAGTTATCCACGTTTACCCATGCTTTACATTTAATGTTGATTTGTAGCCTAACTATCCATAAACATGATCAAATAAAAAAAAGTTGCGAATATTTGCGATTTTCGGAGTAATTTGTAAAAATGTGATAAAAGTCAGGAAACAGAAAACCGCTCGCTATCTATTGCGGTTTGAAATGTTCCTGTTTACATCAATAATTTGCGGTAAGTATTGTAATTTATCGTTGATATTAGGATGTCTTATCTATTTTGCACTCATATTGCGTGTGAAAATATTAATCAGCAAGATGCACACTACCCTCATATTTCATATAGTATATAAACAGTGGTTTCATTTCATTTTAAATAACAGAATAGTGGTGAATTAGAAGAAGAAGTGTAATTGTTACCAATACAATATAATTACGTGTTTTGTTAACTCTTCAAAATGTCTACTTTCAAGTGTTCTAAACGTGAAATAATACTTTCGTATATCGAAAGAGGAAAATCGGTGGAGGCATTATCAACCGTTTTAAAAGAAAAATATCATGTATCTGAAGACAACTTATGTTTCATCCTCAGTGATTTTCAAAGACATATTATTCCCACTTTTAATAAAAGATGGACAGAAGCTTCACGGAAAAAGGATTTATTTTTAACGAAAAACAGTAACTGGTTGGAATCAGAATATTCAGTAAATTTACCGAACTCTGAAGACGTTACAACCGTCTCCACACCATCTACTTCTTTTGGAAAACGTGGGAGACCGTGCGCATCTTATCCAGACTTGTCAGAATCCAGTAAGAGAAGAAAAAATCTAATGTTACTTAATGAATATGGATTTGAACACGTCTATAATGCATATCTTCAAGGGTTACGTTCAATAGGAGAAAGAACAGAAGCTAATCTTGTGGAAACATTAAGGTTTGCTGACAGTGAAAATAAGACCTTATTCTCGAGTCTCATAGAAGATGCAAGGCAGACAAAATTTTTAACGGATGAAGAAGCATTGAGCGTGTTTATTGACTTGGATTTAACAAAAGCACAATATTTGTACTTGAGAAATGTAACGAATGAACGAAAATGTTTTGTGTTTCCACCATATTTCAAAGTGCAAGAAGCTAAAATTACTTGCTATCCACCATCTTCAGCTATAGAAATTACAGATACAAGTGCAAAAATAGTAAGACTTCAATATTTATTAGATCACACTGCAGCTAGGATATTGAAAATAGATTCAGTGTATAAAAATGGATTGAATAACTTACTTCTATACAGCAAATGGGCTGTGATGGCTCATCTGGTCAAAGTCAGTACAAACAGAAACTGCCAGAAGAGTCTGAACTAATTTCTGATGCAAATTTATTTATCACTTCTTTGATGCCTATTAAGTTAATTAACGAGCTTACAAGTGATGTTGTTTGGCAAAATCCGGTACCTTCATCTGTTCGTTTTTGCCGGCCTATAGTAATAGAATTTTGCAAAGAAACTCCCGAGAAAACTAAAGCTGTTGTGGACGAAATAAAAGGTCAAATAAATTCTTTGCGTCCATCGTTAATTAACAAAGGCGAAGGAGTGCAAGTGAAGCATGATCTATTTCTTACAATGATAGATGGCAAAGTGGCTCAGGCATTAACAGATACGTCTTCGGGTTCCACATGTACAATATGTGGAGCTACTCCACGCCAAATGAACGATTTGACTAAAGTTACTGCTAGGCCTGAAAATGAAGATTCTTATCAATACGGACTGTCTACTTTGCACGCCTGGATTCGTTGTATGGAAATGATTTAAACATTTCCTATAATCTGTCTTTCCAAACTTGGTCAGCCACAAGTGAAGAAAAAAAACGACTAAAGCAAGAGAAGAAAACCCTGGTACAAAGGCGTTTCCGTAAAAAAGTTATTGATTTTTAATCAGAAACAGACCTTTATTTTCCATAGTGCGCAGAGGTCAACACGCCTGCCTGGGACGTGGAGGCCCCGGGTTCGATCCCCGGCCAGGTCGTGATGGAAAACTATCTTTTCCTGATTGGCCTGGGTCTTGGATGTTTATCTATATATGTATCTATTATAAAATATAGTATCGTTGAGTTAGTATCCCATAAAACAAGTCTCGAACTTACTTTGGGGCTAGCTCAATCTGTGTGATTTGTCCGTATTTATTTATTTATTTATTTATTTATCCTTGGAGAAGGCCTAAGTCCAGCAGTGGACGTCTGTCGACTGAAATGATGATGAAGATGATGAGGTGCTGATTCTTAGCCTAATTTTGACTGGATGCTGTATGTGTGACAGGTTGACACCATGCTATACAGGCCACACATGTTTCCTTCACCTTTTAATCAGTCATTGGTGTCCAAGATATACTTAGAAAGTACATATAACTCAGAAAAGTTATATTGGTACGGCCTGACCTGGAATTGAAGCCACACGACTCTCATACTTCATTCACCAGTCGTGGTGGCCTAGTGGTTAAAACACAGGCGTAATGATATGTTCTATTTACAGAGATTATTCAGCGTCCAAGAAGTATAGAGTCCATAGGTATCTGGCCTTCATGCAGAAGACTTTTGAGGGTGTATTAAAGAACCAAAGTCCCCCAAATCATAAAAAGACTGGATGTGACCTCCACTTTGAAATATGACAGGTTTCTGGTCCTGCAACATTTGTTGATACCGGCCTATCTGATAAATTATTTTATTTCTGTTTGTAGATTTGTGCAAACAGTTTTGAAAGTTTTCTATCTGACTACTCTGAGAAGAAAGGACGAAACAAACTCAGAGGTCACAATCTCTTTTAAACTCTGAACCATAGTCTTGGTCACATCGTATGTAGTCGAAGACTATGTAGAAACGATGAAGGATAGTACTCAATGCCATCGATTTATTTCTGCAATACGAGACGCATTGCAGGTGCGTTGCCATCCCAGACACAAGGAATAGGTATATCTCTTTCACGTTGCCATGAAGTAGAAATATATAAGCCTTGTCTTCTCTTGTTGCTTTTACCATCTTGGGTCTTGATGATACTAAATATGCTTGCATTTTATTCAATGAAATAGTTTTTTTTTACGAAAGACTAAGATAATAATGAATTTAAATACGAAACAATATTTAAGACCCAACTTTCAATTCAATTGATAGTTTTAATAAAGTGACGAATGAAATGTCTTAACTGTTAAATGAAATATTGAAGTTCCGAAGTGAAAACGTTACTATTATTTCTGAATATAACTATCTACGTTTAGTTTGTAGTTCTACTGCCTTCAATCTACTACAGCCATGACTAATAACTCAAGTGCGAATACTGCGAGCCACTGTCGGCAGGTCGCCCCAGGTTCTTGAACTCTGGCGCTTTACGTAATTTCCTTCGCGCCGGCTGGTTACATAAGCCCCTCTTTTTCATATTTTTAGGTTACATGAAATTTTTGCACGCGATGAAAACTGAAGGAAGGTCGTATGCGAGATAGATTGTTAAATAGAAATGGTGCACTTAACAAAGATTGTTAGTGAAATTGGTGACGTTGTTTCAAAGTATTGGGCTAGCCGTTTGTTGCTTTGCCGGCTGAACTGCCCTTGAGTTCCGGTCCTTGAGGTTACCGCACAATGCTGCTTGGCACGTCACGGCAGTTTCGCGTGCTGCCGCTCTAGCGACCAATCGCGGCGCCCGACCAAGACACACCTCCGCGACGCTCCGACGGATTTAAAATTGGATCGGCTGCGCGCGCCGGCGACTCAGTATCGAGCGCACGTCAGTGTCAGTTCAGTACTCAGTTGTCAGTTGTCAGTCGCGGGCGACGAGCGCGTGTTGTGTACGTGTTGAATTTCGTGGAGCTCTGAACATGGCTCTGCTCAGACGGCTAGCGGTGAACGCACCTCGGAAAGTACGCGCGCTGTCCTCCTCGCCGCCCTCACGGGACGACCTCGACCTTAACTTCAACAGCCCCAAAGATGCGTTCAAAAGTAAGAAGACGAGCGAACTTGTGCGGGCGTATTTCGTGTACCAAATATGCTCGGTGAATTGGCTGGTTGAGAACAATGATATGGTGAGTAGATCGCTACACCTCAGGTGTTAGCTTACGTAAGATCTGCATAGCAATGTTTACTCGCCGTCGCCGGCAACCGTTCAGCTCTATATTAACTTCGGTTGGCGTCCTTGCGTCTGTGTTACATGTTAGCGATTGATGAGTGTGTATTTAGATTTAGACAGCGTGGTTTCCTCAGTTCTTTTTTTCTAACTAATGTAAATTTGGGAGTGTCTCGGGAATAGAGACGCCGCCCGTCAGTGAGTAACCAGGATAGCGTGTGGGTCTGGGAGGGCGACGGGAAGCATGGTTACCTAACAGTGTGTGGAATGAATGGGTGGAAGGAATGGATTTTTGGTCGGTGTTTAGCGCGCATGCGCGCCGGCGGCCAGCTCCGGCGGCTGGTGCGGACTGGCGGCAGTGTCGCATGGCTCGTGACGTAGACGCCAGATTACAGCACCTGACACGGTATCATGAATACCAACCGACCTATAAACTAGGCTCGCCGGTAGCCTGACCGTCGCATGACAGTAAACGGTCTTTTGTAGATGTAGAACTTACTATAAAAATCCCGTTTCTTAGGTACAGAATACTTAGCTGACTAAGTAGTTACCTGACAAAATTAGGTAACGCATTACGCCGGTTTAGGCTAGGTTACAATATTTGCACAATAAATTAATGTCAAGATCAGTAAATGGTCGGACTTTCCACCATCAGGTTTCCTTAAAAAGTGTAACATGGTAAAAACCTACGTATCAGGCCAAATGGAGGTAGTTGTAACTAGCTTCAGTATTTTTTTTTTATATTATTAGAAATATGAAGGATGCATGTGATAACGTCTTAATTTGGTTGAGAACATTAAAATGATTAAGGTAGTTTGTTAGTAATGAAATTTCCATAAATACTAATATTATAAATGTGAAAAGTTGTACGGATATACGTTCTTTAATCTTTTACGCAAAAACTACTGAACGTATTTGGATGAAATTTGGCACATTGATGAGTTACAGCCAGGATTCATATATAATACATATAGCTTTTACCTGGATGTTCCCACGGGATCTAAACTTATGCAGGTGGAACCGCGGGTGCAGTTGGTATATTATTATCATCATAATCATTTCACCCGAAAGACGTCCACTGCTGCACATAGGCCTCCCCCAAGAATCTCCAAGACGACCGGTCGTGTACCTCCCGCATTTAGCGGTATCCCGCGACCTTCACTAGGAAAATCATTGGCAACATATTAATTTTACTTATTTCCTTAATTACCAAAATTTTACGCGGACGAAATCAGAAGCTAGAAGCAAGTTACCCAATAAAATGTACCTACATGTTTCCAGTTTTTAATAAAATAAACGATATTTTTGTAATAATTAAGGAAATAATTAAAATAAATATGTTGCGAATAATTTTCCTGATTGATAACCGAACAAAAACGCCATTCAGTTATTTGTCACGACATTTGGCTGAAAATCGAACTCCTTATCACCAATAGGTAATCAAAAAGAATTTCTTTTTTAAATCATCAGACATAATTATACTAAACAGAAGTACCGAGGTACAATCAAGTTACTAACTACAATCTGTTCAATTTCTTTATTAAATCTTCAACTTTATAGCTAAAAAATTAAGGCTCAAGATTGATTGGGAATAATCTCGGATAATAGTTTCGGATAGCTTGACCTGCCCCCTAATCGGCGAACATATTTAGTAGTTCCCATAGTTGGGATCGTTTGGACCGAACAGACCAATGGGCGGTCCGAATGATCCCAACTGATGCCAACTAGTCGCAATCAATTGACTAAAATACGTTCGCCGATTAGGGGTCGTCCATACGTCACTCCCGAATTCCTGATATAATGTATGACAAAATCCACAATATGTAGTGTACTTTGTCGTCCATTAGTTAAGTGAATTATTTAGTGTTTAACTATTGTTGGGAATTCTAAAATAAATAACTCTCTTCCTCTGGAAAGACACAAATGCTTCGTCTTCGGTTACGAAATTGGCTAAGTCATGAGCCACAAATTCCCGATATCGATTCATTCCGTTTGTATGTAGATTTATTTATTCATGAGGATCTCCAATAAAGGATATACATATGTATACAATACAAAATTACAACAATAAGTAGAGGAAGGCTCTTTTACGTGTGCTTCTTAAATTACAGAAGACCTCAGCACTTCAGCATTCACATATGCCTAAAATGTAAACACAATACAAAATAGTGAAAATAAATTAAAAATGTAAAGTTAGAAAATTATTAACTTTTTATTACCGATGTGTATCTAGAATTAGATAGTTCGTTGATGCGAAACGGTAATAAATCGGATTTCCCCACTATTAACTACTCCATAGACAGTTCGTAACTTCATTATATACACACATCAAAAGTGTCTAGGGATCAAGCATTTTTATGCGGATTTCTTGAGATTGAGATGTGGCTTTGTAATAAATTTATGATTTTATAAATTTATATGGATCCTTTTTGGTGCATTTCATAATTTGAATCAGGAACTGTGAATCAAATTCGAGTAAAAGATGAAAATCAGCTGTAAATATTTTCCCTATAAAAACATACAACGCATTGAAGACATTATTAGTGCTACTGTTTCCCTACTACTGATTAAAACCAACATTATTATGGAGCGGCGACGTCATTTAAGCAGGGAAGAAATGCTCAGAGCCGTGGGAATGATAGAAGCTGGTTCCCGGCAACGTACTGTGGCTTTAGCTCTGAATACAAGTCAGAGTGTTATCAGTCGACTTTGGACACGTTACCGAAGCACTGGTACCGTGGCTGAGCGCCATGGAGGACGGTATCGCTGCACCACACGGAGACAAGACCGATACATTCAAATCTTAACTCGAAGAGCTCCAACAATAACCGCCATGATGTTAGCCGTGAGGCTTCATCACTCTTCAGGGAACTTAATTAGCGACCAAACAGTCAGAAACCGCTTGCATGAAGTGAACCTTCATTCCCGAAGACCGCTACGGGTACCACCTATAGCAATGCACAATCGTAGGATTTGATATCAATGGGCTCTTGAACACAGAAATTGGGCAGAAGAACAATGGCGTTTCGTGTGCTTTTCTGATGAGTCTCGTTTTGGTATGAGACCGGATACAAGACGTATACGACACTGGAGAACCCCTGGACGCCAACAGCGATTAAAATCCTGCCAGGAAGTCCATCCTTATAGTGGTGGAACCATCATGGTATGGGCGGGTATTTGGATCGGCGGAAGAACTGAGTTGATTTGGATCAGAGGCAACCTCAACGCTCAAATTTATGCTGAGACGATTGTATCAGACGTCATCGTTCCTCTACAAGTGCAAATCGGTCCCTTATTTCAGTTAATGCATGATAATGCACGACCGCACACCGCAAGAGTTGTAAGACAGACTCTCGCCGCAGCTAACATCAATGTCATGCCCTGGCCTGCTCAGTCGCCACACTTGAACCCGATTGAGCATGCATGGGATATACTACAGAGAAGAGCTCTGCCGAATATGGAGGGTATCCAGTCGCAAGAAGACCTTTTTTTGTTGTTGCAACGAACATGGGCGACCATTCCACAGCGTGATTTGGATGAACTCATTTTGAGTATGCCAAACCGATGTTCTTGTGTTGTTAGTGTTCGCGGTAGAAACACGGATTATTAATTGTTTAAGTTACCCAATAAAATTTTAGAGAAAACTGTTATTTCAGTCTTTTTTTCGAACTTTTGTGTTAGTGGTTCAAATGTCAAATATCCCTTTATTAGGAAAATGCCAAATTTCTTTATTAATGCAAAGGTGACTTGGTTTATCGTTACTGTGACAAACGAAAACACTTTATTTGATGAATCCTTAAAGAAAATTTTAATTAATATCAATCAGGAGAAAAGTTATTGCAAAAATATATGTTGATCCCTAGACACTTTTGATGTGTGTAGTATGGACTTAGGTTCTCCGCAAATTCCATAGACATTTTTTTTTCTTTATTGGTTTATAAGGGTGTTTAAGCATAGCGTATGTCAGTCCCATTGTATCCTAAATAATTGCACATTCACAACACGGCCCCATGAATTTGAAGCAACTTTTCGCATAGTTGCCATTTGCTTGGGATAGAATTGTATGGAACATACCTACATCAGAAATTCCATAGTTATATAGAAGATAGAAAAGATACTCTATATTATGTACACCGTATACATTACAGGATGTTTATATGTACATATTAAGATTTTACATGTGATACATTGGTTGGTTTTACCGCTGAGAGTGATCTTTTACAGACAACCTTTGGGTAGAATACCAAGGGGAAGAAGAGATAAATAGTTTACGTAATCTACGGTGTACCTACTAGATATTTAGGTTATACAATAAATAACGCTTAATATTATCGGTCATGGACGGACATAATCTCTTGTCATAAAGTATGTCCTCAGTCTTGTGATAGACTTCACTAAGCTTTTTATAGCTGGCACGACATTCAATTCTGATCCCTTGATAGGGATTTTGGTCTTTACTCGTTTATGTTATTCACTAAAGTAATATTATATCTACTGTCCTTTTTATAGGAACTAAAATTTACTTTACTAACTATATAAGGGAAAATATATTTTTGTTGCCTCGTGTTTTGCTTCTTTTACATTTTATGACATTGAAACTTCTTTTTCTTAACTTTTGAATTTCTATTGACACCATTTTGTCGGAATTTGGAGAAAATCAATGCAATGCCATATTGTGATAATGATATGTGTTTTAAAAAAATTATTTCAAAAAGATAGAAAAAATTGCTGGCTGAAAATTCAATGAAGTTATCCTAAAATATTTAACATAATTATGAGTATTTTAAAAAATCAAGTCAATAGAGATTTGCACTCATGCACCGAGGGTTCCGTTCAAAGTAAGAATGTACATATAAATTTATGCATTTCGCAATTTTTCCTTTTTCTGTGCCATGAGACGTGGCTTCTTACCAAATTTCAGGATTTCAGAGTTCACGTTAAGTACCCTGTAGGTTTTGATTCCCTAGCGAGACTTAAAAAATGGTGGCATAAACGGCTGTATCTTTTGATTTCGTTGCTTTTTTTTTAATAATTATAAACTGATGCAGTGATGCGATCGTTGTTGATAAAGCGCGCTAGTATATTAAGCCTATTCACTAAAAAACTTAGTGAATAGGAAGGAAGACGACAGTTGAGAGAGGTAGCGCAATGTTAAACCCAACAACACGACCAACGATGCTGCGCCAGAGGGAGATTGATGTGGAGACCCTCCACGATCAAACTCCCAACACAACAACATTTGGCTCATCGTACCCGGCACACATCCCAACACTAGGTACTGCTCAGTCCCGTCCTCCGTACGGCTTCACTAGACATCATGCTGGAACACGACGAATCTCTTGGCGACAAGACTTTGTCTGTTCGGTGGTAACTTCTGCCGGCAGCCGGCATTATGGCCTACCGCCGAGTTTAGAAGTTTGATTTTTTCTCAGCTCGAAGGGACAATAGACCTAAGTATTTAATATAAACTCCAGATTGATATCTCCATGCGTTACTGAGAAAAAGGACATACAGACGGACGGATAACAATGTGATCGTATAAAGATTCCGTTTTTTATTTTCGAGCTACGGAACCCTAACAGTGAACACAATAAACAGTAAATAAAATCTGGCTTTATCATAAAACATATGTAGTTCATAAAGATTACAGTTAGAGATAGACAGTTTCAGTGTGGTTTGATTAAATATTTAAACGTAAACAAATTGTAAGGGAAGTCGATTAGATCTGGTATGTAGACTTACGACAGACATGGAGACGCATTGTTATCTTTTTATTGCTGTTATCACTGGTTATTCGTGGATTTACTTAAGGTAATATCTGTTCCAAATTGTGGGTTTCATTTTAAACAAATACCTGCTTTAGTTCAGTTTGATAGAGTTGATTTTAGAACGACGGCTTTTTGACAGAGTTTTGAAAATATTTGAAGTTTTAGTGTAAATTGAACTTTATTAGACAGGATTTAAAGTTATATTTCCATAGACTTATATTTATTTACACTTTTGAGAGGTATGTCGCGACTGTGGATTATGTTATTTGTTTTTAGTGATTCCTGGATTGACTGAAATCAGAGTTTTAGGAAAAGCAATGCAAATAGGCTTTAAAAAGCCGCATAAATGATTGGCAACACTTTAAAAGACTTTCGTTAAATATTAAAAGTATGATAAAGAGTAATTTAAGTACTTTCTTACCTTTATTTTCCGGGGTGGAAAATCCTCGTGGATGTCCGCCGCTCTGGGGCGGGTGGCGGTGTCTGTCTGACTTTTACTGACTAAAACCCACCCTGGTGGTTTATTTTTATTGGTGCCACTGTGGGCCTCCTCGAGTCAGGAGCGGGAGTCAGGTGTTTGACTCCCCCTGTGACGTCTAAGAGAGGCGCGCGTGCGTAATCTATAACATCACGCCTGTGGTCCAAAGTGTTGACGATATGGGTGGCGCAGTGATTGAGCGATCGACTGTTGCGCTGCGTGTCGCGGGTTCGAATGCCGCACGGAACAAATATTTGTATGGCCTACAGGTTGTTGTTCCGGGTCCGACTGTTTCTGCATGTGGGTTTAAATGTTTGTAAACGCACGTACGAAACACAACTGTATGCCTAGTATGAGTTTTCATTATGAGACTCGATCGCCGATATCGAACGTGTTTGGCGCTCTCATTGATATGATTGAGAGTTCTTACAATCAGTGTTCCTAGGGCATATTTTAATAATAATAAAAAAAAATGTATAGGCAGAGGCGTACCCATAGTACATAATCTGCATTTGTTTACTTATACAGTATGTTAAGAAAACCCTGTCCGACCCGTGAAGGTGTTGTTAGGTATCGATAACTGATTCTACTAATGCATACAAAACCGGGCAAAATTAAAAAAAAAATCCCCCTAAAAATAAATATTATTTCGTATAAAGAAGTAACTTAATAAATCTGCGTTAGGCACCCTTCCACGGGCGGCGGGCGGCAGGGCACGCGGCACGTGGTCGCATCGCTATTCGCTCATAATAATACCGGTGTTGTCACTTTTTTAAAAATTACCAAATTTCGGGGAAGTTGGAATTAATTCGCGGGAAAAAAAGATTATTTCAATATTCATTTGTATTGGCACTATGATGATTACGTAAAATTTTATATTATATTTGGTCATGTGTTTACCTAACCTTTATTATCCTTATGGGTCAGACAGGGTTTTCTTAACATACTGTATTTGTAAACTAGTGCTTGACCGCAGTCCCGCCGCTCGAGGACACTTAAATATTCTGACGGAGACACCGCCGCTGGCAAATTGTTCCACTCCCTCTATGTAGGCGGTATAAAAGACGAGGCGAAACGTTTCGTCCGGATCGTAGTAGTGTCAATAACGTAAAGGTGGATACTCACCGCACGAGACATCCGATGATGGAACGGAGATGGTGGAATTAAGTCATGCAATTCCCTCGCACACTCTCCAAAATGCATCCTATAGAACACCGACAGCTGGCTAGTCTTCGCCTGTGCTCCAGGCTTTGGACACCGTACCGTTTATATTGTTAATACGATACTTTACATTATATGAAAATAGGTAGGTAATAATAAAGAAGTAATGGAAATAAAATGGAATTTTTCGAACATAAATATGTATGTATCTATCTATATTCTAATAGGCGATGATGTAGCTAGGGCTGTCAAAATTTATTAGATTAAAGATGTAGAATATACAATATGTAAAGAAAATCCCGTCCGACCCAAAAGGGTGAAAAGGTTAGATAAGCACTTTTTTTTTATAAATTATGTACTAGCGCTTGACCGCCATCCCGCCTGATGGCAAGCAGTGACGCAATCGTTGATGGTAAAGCACACTATTTTATTAAGAGCCTTGAAGACACTCAAATTGCAGTACGACGGAAACTGCATCCTATAGTATAGAACACCGAAACGCTGGCTATTCTACGCCTGTGCTCTAGGCTTTGGAGACCCTCTCGAGTTAAATCAGGGTCACCAATCAGCCTCTTTGCACGCCTCTCCACCGAATCAAAGACCAAACAAGATATGAAAACATAATCATCATAGTAAGAATACTAATGAATTTTGAATTAATCTTTTTCCCCAAAATTTGGTATTTTTTTATAAAGTGACAACACCATTTTAGACAGTATTATTATGAGTGATGAGACCACGTGCCGCATGCCTTGTCCCCTTCGCCCGCGCATGTATGCCTACCGCACATGTATTAACTTTACCTTGGTTTTCGAAATAATATTTTTTTTTTTGGGGGGAGTTCTTTTTTAAGTTTAGCCCTGCTTTGTTGACATTAGTAGAATCAGTTATCGATACCTAACAAAACCTTCACGGCTCGGAGAGGGTTTAATGTACATATTGTATTTGATTTCAAAGAAGGTAGAAAAAGAGTACGGACTAAAAAAAAAAACATATAGGCGCCGACTCTCTTGTTCACAAACCAAACTAAATTTAAGTCCAACCTTTTCTTTCTATTCCATACTCCTGTCGTTTTTTGTTTCATCGACGTTCACTTCGAAAAGAATCCACTTCACTTCAAAATATTTTTTTTTTCTAAGAAAGGTATTCTTTTTTTGTAGTTTTTGTATTATATAACAATTGTTTGTGGTTTTTGAAATAATTTTATGAGTCCAAACTTACTAACGTATGGACGGAAGCAGGTCAAGCTGACAGGCAAACTGTCAAAAGTTCCCAATCAACCTGAGTCTTAATGCTTTAGAGATAAAGTTGAAAATCTAATAAAGAAATCTGATAGATTCTACTAGTAGCTTGATGTGCTTTCGTCTGCACTAACTATATTTTTTTTATAAATCAATAGCTAAGTTTTAATTAATAGGGCAGTTGACTAAAAATACTAATTAGTCCGTCAGTTACATTTCCAAAAAATCCTACACACGTATTTTTCTTTTTTTATATAAACAAAAAATTAAGACGACACAGTGCGTTGAAAACTCGTGTGACGTCACTGCACGCTACACTTTTTAGCGAGGAGTGACGTCACCAGCCTTTCCGTAGCTGTCTTTTATATTTGTCAATGTTTACTGATTTGATAAAACAAACTATAGGTACATATCCAATATTATTCTATAATCTGAATGACGGACTAAATAGAATCAATTTTTTTTTTACCCAGGAAACATCCCTATTTCAATGAAGCTTTGTTTCTCTATTCCTGCCACTAGTTTAGTATACAATGTATAAAAACAGTATTTTAGTATACTCTGTTAGTGTTATAATTTTTAGAGTACGCCTACAAGATGAATACAATATTCTATTTTAGAGTTCGGTTGGCAAGTTGGCAACCCTGTGACATCACGCTTTTAGCACGTGGTTGACGCGTGAAACTATTTGCCTAAAGCTGTCTATATAACTATAGCGGCTAGCCAAATTGTTCCACGCGCAGTTCACGTGCAACTCAGGGAGTGAAAATGAGATATACCCATGTGGTTAAATCGTGGACAGGACATTAAATTGATTAAATAAATAAACCACAGAAATGCAAGCATAACCAATAATTGGGAATTTTGTTATTTAATAAACCATTACTACAATATTAACGTACGCCTGTCTTATCTACCTTTATGACTTATTGTGAAATGTTTTTTCCCATTGTTGCAACCACCAGGAAAACCACGAGAATAATCGATTGACATATTTTTATAATAATAATAAATTTTATTGTCAGACCATGGTCCAAAGAAATAGCATATAAAATAGCAACAACATGAAAAAGATTCATCCAAAATTAAAATCAAAATTGTAGAAGTTAATATTAACAATAAAAATAAAATCAAAATTAAAACAGACTTACAATTAAAGTACAAAATTTAAATTTAACAATAAAATTAAAATAAAATGAAACTACTTAATCCATGAATTAAAAATAAAAATATCAAATGTCAAAGAATTATGAGTTACATACGATACAATAAAATTTAATTTTATAAAATGTCAAAGAATTATGAATTACAATAAAATTTAATTTAAATGTAAATTGGAATTAATGTAGGTATGCATTTAAATTAAAACAAACACAGTTAAACTAAAATTAAACTTAAAACTAGTCCGTCCACGTAACAGTATGACGCTCGATGTATCGTCATCCAGTGCCACATTATTGGGCTGTCTCGCTGTCTATTATGATTTGAATTAAACCATCGAGTCATCTTTTGCGATACTTACCTACGTCACATTTGCTTTTACCACAAGCTTGTTGAAATTTGGCGTACAGATAGTTTAGATGTTACACAGATTTTCTCACTGGACCCCACCCCGCGCCGCACCGCTTTAGGCGCGGGCGGGTGAGCGGTGTGTTGACCATATTTTTGTTCCCGGCACACATCGCAACACAACTGCTCAGACCCGTACGGCTTCACCAGACATCATGCCGAAACACGACGAATCGCTTGGCGGCATGACTTCGTCTGGTGGTAATTTCTGCCGGCAGCCGTTGTTAAGGCCTACCACCGAGAAATCCATGATGCACCCATGCTTTTTTTCTGTGTAAACCCTCGTGGACATCATCCATTGTCGACAGAGTAGTATTATACAGGGTTTTACCACCGCGGTATCTCATTCTACCTATGGCCGGGGGTTCGGGATTCGCATAAACATTCACCGCATCAGACGCACCCATGCCTGCGTTGCATTGGCTTGTTTGTCACCAACTGAGGCTTACAAATCTTAGCTCGCCGCCCGGTGAGGACCAGCAGGGGAATTACGTAACATAGGTACTATCAGTAGCAATGGTTGTTGTACGAACATCTAGTGGCTGTCGTTACGGGTTATTGGAGCCCTCAAAAGTCTAACAATTGGTCTAACTGCAATGCTTAGCTATTGCCTTCGGGTTGTTCATCAAATCAGCAGTTAGACTGGTAAAGCGGACCCTAGACTCCAAAGCTGAAAAGCTACGGATGCGACTGGGATTAACGCTGAGATGATGACTATCAGTAGCAATGGGTTTCATTTTGACAGTTCAACAACAATCATTGCGTGATTTACGTAGCTAAGCAGACATATTTTTCGTACATATAGAGCAATGGACTAGCAATATGCCTCAAAATGATTCTAATTGATGCCCGATGCTGGCCCGAGTCGACGGTGCGTCGTGTTTCACGCTCGCCTCAAAGAGATGTCAGCACGTCGTGACGGGGTCCACGAAGACCGATGTCTTCTGGGTCAGGATTGCGGGTTGGTTAATAAAGAAAGCGTGGCCCTGGTGCACAGTGAAGAAACACGGGAGGGTTTTAGTCAGCAAAAGTCTGATGCCTCCTTCCGCTCCGCCCAGAGCGGGAGAAGTCATGATGATTTCCCATCCTAACAAAAAAAGGCTTACGAATCGTCATGAATTTTACTTAGCTATATTAATATTTTTACCTAGCAGTAGCCTGCCATTCAATGAACGCAATTTCGTTACACTGTTTTCTTTGCAATAATGAAAAATGTGATGATAAAGAAAGGTGTGTTGATGTCCTTGCCCTGTGTTGTAAGCAATTCATTACTTTACCTAGTCATTACCGATATTGCTTTATTTATTGGTTTTTACGTTTGTTTAACAACATATTACTTACATTATTTTTTGTGAGTACCTTTTTTTTTAATAAATATAAACTAGCGCTTGACCGCAATCACGCCTGATGGTAAGCAGTGAAGCGATCGTTGATGGTAAAGCGCGCTAGTTTATTAAGAGCCTATTCACTCAGAAAAACTGAGCGAATAGGAAGGAAGACGGCAGTTGAGCGAGGTGATGCAATGTTAAACCCAACAACACGACCAACGATGCTGCGCCTAAGGGAGATTGATCTGAAGACCCTCCACGACCAAACTCCCAACACAACAACATCTGGCGCATCGTACCCGGCACACATCGCAACACAACTGCTCAGACCCGTCCTCCGTACGGCTTCACCAGAAATCATGCCGGAACACGACAAATCGCTTGGCGGCAAGACTTTGTCTGGTGGGTGGTCACTTCTGCCGGCGGCCGATGTTAATTGTAGACGCACATCGCATTAGATTTTCTACCTTGTCCTAAAATATCTTTAAAATGTGTTTTATACATGTCCTCAAACTACTACTATGTAGCTCAAATTTTGTGTAAGTAACACTTTCACAGAATTAGACTAAAATTTCTTCATGAGATCTTCAACTTTATGGCTAATGTAAGGTGGATTGGGAATATCAGGTTCGGGTTGACCAGCTGTCGTCTGCACTTCCCTCTACACGTGAAGCCTGTAGGCAAAGCGAGGCGTTCTAGCTCCCTAGTCTGATATTTTTATAAATTTGTCATTCCAACACGATTACATTGTCATTCCTTTGTCACTGTGCTAAAAGTTCGCTCTTCTTCTAAATTCATAATGAACGAATGATTGGTCTTTCGCCTCGTAATGGAATGGTGATAGAATGACATTGCCGTATTACTATTTATTAATATGGAATGCAGTGTCAGTGATTGACTGGAAAATCACAATGACGCCATTTTGTTAGTAGATTACGAAACTTGCCAAAATCGATCATTATGAGATCACTGATTGAACATTCTGACACTATTACAATAGCTAACTGGAATCCCTGGTCGTGTTGAGGCTCTCCCGCCACTGCAGAGCCTCGGCTATGTTCCGAAGGCGCGCACCGATTGCTTTTACGCGACGTTAAACCGTCTATTTTCCCCAATAGGTAAAATTTAAAAGATACTGCTTTGATAATGTTGGAGTCGTTAGATAAGTTTACAAAAATCCTTGCCATATCAGCTCCAATACCGTGAAGTAGCCCAATACGGTTCTCAGGTTACGCCTCTTCAGTCAATGCGTTTTGTTTAGGCCTTTAACGAGGGGACTCTATTGGCGAGGATTTTGAAAAATAGGTTTTTGAAGAAACTATTGCCGTCGCGCCGCTTCCAATCCCTTCCCGTAAAATTCGAAAGGGACAGTTGCAGCTCAGACCTGATTTTACCTACAAAAACGTTGACCAAAAGACGTTTCGTATATCCCTGTTTTCTTTTTCAAAACACGACAAATCTCAATTATTGTTATATCAAAATTTACAGGAAAAGGATACCTATGCTTCTATTATTTTCTATTTTGTCAAAAATTTTTCACATTTGCCTAATAGCCGTCTGAACATCGTGTTAAAAATGGGTTAGTTCTCTGGATATTAAAATATCATATTTTTTTTATTAATTAAGATTTGAAAAAAATCATATGATTGGGGCACGTATAATCAAGGTGTAAAATTAAAGAAAAAAGAATATTGCTTTAAAAACGTTGTCCACGAAGAAATCAGCGGAATACGTATGTATATATAGAGAAAACGCTACTAGAATCCCCTCTTAAGGCATGAATTGAGTATTTTCATTCCAAAGTGAAATAAAACAATAGTTTGTTTCATCAGTCCTTTTTTATGTTGTGATTCATGGCTTCAGGTATAATTACCGTGATTAAGGTGTATTTACAGCATTATGTTCACTAGTTTCCACTAATTTGCTTAAAATGGCTTGGTTTTTTTGTATTCCGTTGATAGTTGAATTCCTGTTTGTGTGACACTAATTTTAGAATCGCATAGGATACCTACTTTTTATCCTGATTTTCCCGCGAAATCGAAACTTAACGGGTGAGACCACGAGACGCGGCTAGTCCTAGATAAAACCTTGAACAAATGCAATATAATAAAATATATGACAGGCAAGTAACACTATCACATTGCAAATCCCAAATAAAAAGTATCTGCTAACAAACCAGATAAATCCAGTTCTTACCGAGATCTCGACACTCAGCGCACACAAAAAAAAAAACCAGACGTATGCTCAGATTCGTGATTATATTTTAGGACATGATTTACATATCTGTTTTTTAAAATTGTGGACATGTTTCTTTAGCGTAGGTATGCTATATCAGCTGATTCTCTAGTCCGGACAAAAGGGGCGAACGACCGAACGAACACATGTCTCTTGCATGTCCATTTTGATCACCCGTAAAACCTCTTTGAACTGGTAGTGGCAAAAGCAGACGATAATAGTATAGGTACACATAACATAATATCTATGGGACAATAAGCAGCTTTCCAGAAGCTTCCCTAAGACTTGCTAGATGGCGCAGGCGGCACATTTGGTAATAGAAGAGTGTTGTTTGCACATTTTTTATTTGTTTAAATCAATCAAAATATGATTTATAACATCCTGTCACTGTCAGTTCTTTCGTGCCACAGACTAAATTAAACGCAACAAATCAAATTAAAAAAAAAAAATAGTTATGTTAGCGCCATCTCTTGATAACTTTTGAAATTAATCTATCGGAAAACTGCTCATTATACACACAACGACAACTTTAAGACTGTTCAAAGTCTGATCTGTCTCAATCTGCCAAAAAAACCTCTAATTTTTATACATTATGACAAGTTTCTGACAACTAATTGTCGTCGAGACGAAACTGACTAGATTTTGCACGTTACAATTTACGAGAATCGGCATTCTGTTACCTACGCTGTGCACATTCCTGTGTCTCAACAGATAGCATTCTGCTGACCGTAATATTTTCAGCAACCGTTGTTCTATTCTTGGTCTGAGAAAGGAAGATAAAAATAAAACTAGAGCCTGCTTTATTTAGCAACATCATCACCATCTAGCTTTTACTACCCATGTCGGGGTCAGCTTCCAGTCTAACCAATCAAAATCAAAAAAGAATCAGCACTTTTTGAACGTCAATATTACATAAGACAGTCCCCTAAGACGCCCACTTTTGGCCACTACCTAGTGCTTTCGCTGGGAAGAAGAAGTGGCGGAATAAACTCCCCAGCAGCACAGCTGTCTGTTCATTAAAAGAAAAAAACATGACTTTATACATTATTACATAGTATTGTATACATAGGGCGGGTTGTTTCACGTTCACTTAACGCATGCGTAAAGGTTAAAAATGGTGCTAACTATCATTAAGTCAAAAAAATTACAGAGTTACACAACAAAAATGAAATTATTTATCATATGCCAGCTAGCCACGCCAAAATACCAGCAAAGCAAACAGGATTGCCGATATAGCTGATACCAGTTTTAATAGGTAATACGATACCTCTTGGTAAGTAAGACTGATTGTCAGATTTATGGACTTCTGATCTACAAGTATTAGCCTGGATCAACGGTGTAACGTGCTTTTCGAGGCTCGCAGGGGTTTCGGTTTGTAAAGATGATCATCCCTCCACAGACCAGCCGCGGCAAGCGTAGCTTAACTTACTCATCGACCTTTTACGGCTCTTATTATTTTATTCACGAGCCCTTCTTTAGTTAGCAACATCATAGTCGTTTTAACATTCATCATCAACATCCTTTCAGCCGAAAGACGTCCACTGCTGGACATAGGCCTCCCCCAAGGATCTCCACGACGACCGGTCCAGACCCTCCCGCATTCAGCGGTTTCCCGCGACCTTCACCAGGTCGTCGGTCCACCTTGTCGCTTGCCTATCCACGCTGCCTCATCCGGTGTGTGGTAGACACTCGAGAACCCGTCGGCCCCATCGGGCATCAGTCTTACGGGCAAAGTGCGATTCTCTAGTTCAAAAACTAAACTAAATTTAAATTTAGTACATCTTTTTCTCTATATTTCATTAAGAAAAGGACAGAACATAATTTTTTTTCATATGTTACTTTAGACCTGTCAAATTAGTCCGCGCCCGACGTAAATTGATGTATTTTTGGTCGCCATGTTTATAATCGCGTCTAAACTGTCTATGGAATATCTTAATTTGACAGTATTAAACTAAAATGTTATCTTCTATCCTTTTCTTAATGAAATAGGAAGAAAAAGATGCACTTAAGTTAAAATTAGTTTAGTTTGTGAACAAGAAAGTCGATGCCAATATCATTTCTTTTTACATTGCTTCCCAATTGATGCAAATCAATCACCAGTTCTTATCGCTCGACCAGCAGGGTAATTGTATGAGACACTATAAGTAGCAAATGTAACAATGCGTTTCATTTTGACAGTTCAACAGCATTCATTGCGTTACTTACGTTTTCAAGCAGACATACTTTTCGAACACATAGAGCAATGGATTAGCAAATTATGATTCAAAATGTTTCCAATTGATAGTAATTAATTTAGATTAGTAAATAGTCGTGGTGGCCTAGTGGTTAAAACACCAGCCTCTCAAGTATGTCAGGTATTTCAGGTCAGGCTAGTACCAATGTAACTTTTCTAAAGTTATATTTACTTTCTAAGTGTATCTTGGACACCAATGACTGATTGACTTTAAGTCTGAAATCGCCAACCCGATTTGAGCAAGCGTGGTGATTCCCTCAATCCTTCTCTGTATGAGAGGAGATCTGTGCCCAGCAGTGGGACGATAAAAAGATTGATGATGATGATAGTAATTCATAATATTAGATACACAATTAGGGTGCCATTCGCATATCAGCGGCTCAGTATAATGGAGTCGTGACCACTTGTCGCCGGTAGCACGGAATTTATCGCTTGTCAATGAGACTGTTGGGTGTGCTTACTACCTGCTTGTCTTTTTTTTTTTGCTATAAAAACCCCAGGTCATCTCGTAAATATAAGTTAATACAGTGGCGACTCGTAACGACGTAGGATTTGGAGTCATATTACTTGTACCTAATAATGTCTGACTTCATGCTAATATTTTTTTTTTTTTTTTTTTTTTATAAATTATAAACCAGCGCTTGACCGCAATCCCGCCTGATGGTAAGCAGTGACGCGATCGTTGATGGTAAAGCGCGCTAGTTTATTAAGAGCCTATTCACTCTAGCCTTGAAGACACTCAAATCGTAATGTGACGGAAACACCGACGCCGGCAAATTGTTCCAGTCCCTCGATGTACGCGGTATAATGGAGGAAGCAAAACGCTTCGTCCGGATCGCAGTGGTGTCAACAACGTAAGGGTGGAAACTCGCCGTACGACGGGTCGTCCGATGATGGAACGGAGATGGGGGAATTAAATCATGCAATTCCCTTGCACACTCACCAGAATGCATCCTATAGAATGTTTTACTAACATTAGTTATTCTATGATTATTCACAATCGATAACCATGGTTGAAGAATGCGAAGAATGATGATGATCGTAGATACCAGTAGGATCTTGTATATTATGTTGCAATCATACAATACGGGTACACGAAAAACTAAACAGGGGTCATTAAAGAAAGTGGGGAAAGAACTATAGACATTTTTTTAATAGATACTATAAACTGGTGCTTGACCGCGATCCCGCCTGCTAAGCACTAAGCAGTGATGCAATCGTTGATGGTAAAGGCGCTAGTTTCATCATCATCATCATTTCAGCCGAAAGACGTCCACTGCTGGACATAGGCCACCCCCAAGGTTCTCCACGACGACCGGTCCTGCGCCTCCCGCATCCAGCGGCTTCCCGCGACCTTCACCAGGTCGTCGGTCCACCTACCCACGCTACGTCTTCCGGTGCGTGGTCGCCACTCGAGAACCCGTCGGCCCCATCGGGCATTGATCATACGGGCAATGTGTCCAGCCCACTGCCACTTTAGTGTTGCAATTCTTCGGGCTATGTCGGTTACTCTCGTTCTTCTGCGGATCTCCTCATTCCTGATTCGATCGCGCAGTGAAATCCCAAGCATAGCCCTCTCTATTGCCCTTTGAGTGACTTTGAGCCTTCTTACAAGGCCCATTGTTAGCGACCACGTCTCAATTCCATAAGTCATCACTGGCAACACGGCGCTAGTTTATTAAGAGCCTATTCATTCTGGTCTTGAAGACACTTAAATTGTAGTCTGAAGGAAAGACTCGCAGGCGCTGGTGGGCACTAGACGAAGGAGATAATGGCCACACCCGACAAGCTTAACATTAGATAGCTATAAATAGTCCGAAGCCTGAAATATATAACTGTCCAAAACATCTTATATAACAGAGACGACTATGTCAATATCTGGCAGCAGACTATGGCAGTCATCATACAGCCAATCCATTTAAGAACGTATAAGACTACCCATAAAGTAAAAAATAAACTGTCATGCAATTAAAAAACAAAACGAAAATTGGCATTCGCGAGAGTTAAAAGAAGCAGTGTCAAGGCGAATTTAGTCTTAGCTTCGAACAATACGTTCGTGTAGTAGCGCTGTATTGCAATTCGTTTGATACACATTTATCGAGTATTGCTATTGTAATCCTCGTAACCTAGATATTAGTAACGGTTACTAACCTCAATACTATTGTTATTTATACGATCGCTTAGTTTTTGTTCATATTATTTGGTATAGTATAAATCTAACGGTGGATTCAGCTGTCGAACTTAGTTTTTTATCGATATACATACAATGTTAGTTTTACTTTATACGAATATTAATACAAAACACAGTTAGTTCAGAATAAGCAAGTGAATCGATTCCAAACATTTTTACACCCTGTTATATTTTTTCCCAAACACATTTAGAAATTGTTGTAGTATGGTTACCGAGCGCACGACACAGCTACTGCGGTAGAACATAGAACTAGCCAGAGATCAACGCAACGCTCGCTCGCCCGAGCGGTGCGTTGGTCATATTTTTGTTGGGACATTCAAGTAAGATAACAAGCTCATAACTTTGTGGTTTTTCATGATATCTTTCTGAAATGTTGTACATAGGTTCTTTACTTAAAAATACTAGACAGTTATTTCGGGTTACGCGTACACAAAAAATAACGTATGTCATTTTGGCAGTGCCAGGTAATACAAGATCAAAAGTAATTTATTCAAATTAGGCTGAGAATCAGTACTTTTTGAACGACAAAATTATAAAAGAGAGTCCCCCAAACCCGCTTCCCGGTGCTTTCTTTGGGAAATGGTGGCGCACCAAACTCGACAGCAGCACAGCTGTCATCTGGTATTTGCAGAATAAAACCTCAACGAAAAAAACGATCCAATTGAAAGTTTGGCATGGTTTCAATTGCATTGCCTTGAATGCTGAGCTGATATTCACCTTCAATTTGCAATAGAATATATGTATAGATAAATCCGGCTCGAAGGACCAATGTATAAAGGGTGATGAAATAATGAACTGTATTTTTAAGGTCTGGTATATTGCCGTTGATAATAAATTCTATATATAACAAAATCCCGGACAAACAATTATTAAATTTAAAAGAGGTGTGTGTGGTGGCGGGGTCCGTGGAAGCGAGTGAGGTGAGGTCCGAGCCGGTCCGCTCACTCGGTCATGTCCACCCGCCCGCGTCCCGCTCCCGCTGCCGATGAAGACTGCTCACGCCGCTGGCGCGTGCATACCGCAACCATGTTGGGTCTCATTCCCAACACTGTTATTTTGATAAAGAAATTTGAGACATCCGTTTTATATGCATTTTGTATTATATCCAATCATCATCATCATTGTCCTCTGCTGGACATAGGCCTCCTCCATCGTACGCCAACAAACTCAATCCTGAGTAGTTCTCCGCCAGCCACTACCAGCCACCTTTTTGATGTCGTCGATCCATCTCGCCCAAGGGCGTCCTACGCTACGTTTGCCGAGACGCGGTCTCCACTCGAGGACTCGTTTACTCCAACGGTTGTGGTCCTGCTGCATATGTGACCAGCCCATTGCCACTTCAGCTTGCTAATCCTCTCAGCTATGTCGGTGACTTTGGTCCTCTGTCTGATCACCTCATTTCTGACGCGATCCTTCAAAGAGAGGCCCAACATAGCCCGCATAATTATATCAATGGTTTTCATTTTGACATTTCAACAAACATTCATTGCGTTATTTACGATGTTGAACTGACACATTTTTCGAACATATAGAGCAATGGATTAGCAATTGCTTCAAAATGATTAAAATTGTTACTGATGATGTATTACGCAATAAGGGTAGGTACTGGCCTTTTTTTTTTAATTATAAACTAGCGCTTGACCGCAATCCCGCCTGATGGAAAGCAGTGGAGCAATCGTTGATGGTAAAGCGCACTAGTTTATTAGGAGCCTATTCACTCTAGCCTTGAAGACACTTAATCTTTAAAGCATTAAGGCTCAAGGTTGACTGGGAATATTTGAAAGCTTGACCTGCGTCGTCCGTACCTTCCAAATTTCCAATTAGTGAAAGAATTTTTGGAATCGAAACAAAAGTATCGAAAATTATCCCATATACAGTATTTTAAGAAAACCCTGTCCGACCCGTGAAGGTGTTGTTAGGTATCGATAACTGATTCTACTAATGGATACAAAACCGGGCTAAACTTAAAAAAAGAATCCCCCTAAAAAAATAAATATTATTTCGCAAAAAGAGGTAACTTAATAAATGTGCGTTAAGCACCCTTACTCGGGCGGCGGGCGGCAGGGCACGCGGCACGTGGTCGCATCGCTATTCGCTCATAATAATACCGGTGTTGTCACTTTTTAGAATTACCAAATTTCGGGGAAGTTGGAATTAATTCGCGGGAAAAAAAGATTATTTCAAAATTCATTTGTATTGGTACTATGATGATTACGTAAAATTTTATATTATACTAGCTGACCCGGCAAACGTTGTTTTACCATATAAAAAATAAAAAAAAATTAGGGGTGGACTACCCCTAACATTTAGGGGGATGAAAAATAGATGTTGGCCGATTCTCATAGATACCGGATAGCACAAAAAATTTCATCAAAATCGGTCGAGCCGTTTCGGAGGAGTTTAAGTTCGAACACCGTGACACGAGAATTTTATATATTAGATTTGGTCATGTGTTTACATAACCTTTATTATCCTTATGGGTCGGACAGGGTTTTCTTCACATACTGTATACAAACTTATAAATCTATACTAATAAATAAAGCGAAACTCCAGGAACTAAATATCGGTATTTTACGTAGAATGGCTGCCTATCTGACGTCCACAATAGGGTAGTTGACTAAAAATAAACTAATAAGTTCGTCAGTCAGATTTCCAAAAAAAAAAAAACTAGACACGTATTTTTTCTTTTTTCATATAAACAAAAAATGAAGACGATGACAGTGCGTTGAAAACTCGTGTGACGTCACTCATTGTTATACTTTTTTAGCAACGAGTGACTGCACCAGGTCCCACACCTGATCTTTGGTGCCTTTTATATTTGTCAATTTTTATTGATTTGATAAAACAAAATATACGTATCTAATATTTTTCTATAATCTGATTGACGGACTAAATAGAATCATTTTTTTTACCCAGGAAACAACCCTTTCCAGTTACTGAGTAATACGTTATACCTTGATATATTTTTCGTTTATTTAGATGGATAGAGAAGTCTGATAAAAATCGGTCTTATTTTCAGGCTTCTCTATCCATACAAAATATCCAATTTTTTTTAAATATTTGGTGTACCTCAAGGTACTGTATTGAAATCCCTAAAAACATGTCAAGAACACCCGTCCATAAACGAAAAATCTTTAATTCATTGTGCTGAGTTTAAGAGTACAAAAAGACATTTAGACATTCATCCATAGCTCGTATCAGGTAGCAATAATAATGCCTTTATAATGAATAATTCTGCTAGTAACGATAACTCTCATTGGCTGGCTGTCACAATCACAATACATTCTAAGGAAGCCAAACACTCTAAAGGAAGCTGTCGAACAAACAATTCGGATAACATAACATTGAGTGCACCTGCCCGCTTTCCCATATTGATGTTATTCGAGCATGTTTTATCTCTTCTTAAAATAGAGAATTATGTGTCCTGTAAAGATTTGAGTAGACCTACGGTGTTTTCCGAAGATATAAGATAGAATTGAAAAGACATTTATTCAAATGAGGCTGAGAATCAGGACTTGGAACGTCTAAATGTATAGATACTAATCTATACTCTATACTAATATATAAAGCTGAGGAGTTTGTTTGTTTATTTGAACGCGCTAATCTCAAGAAACTACTGGTCCCATTTGAGAAAATTCTTTTTGCGTTGGATAGCCCTTTAATCCAGGAAGGCTTTAGGCTATATAACATCACGCTGCGACTAATAGGAACGGAGCATAACTAACTCCACGCGGAAAAAGTCGCTGGCGACCGCTAGTTATAAATAAGACAGTCCCCAAAACCTTGACCCTTAATTTTTCTGCTTCTTAAATGACTCAATTGTTGATAAAAATTAGAAGCCAAGGAAAACATTTTTGGCTATCTGATTTGCTTATCTGTTATATTCAATATTTTATATAATTTTGGTTATGTATTTATTTGTGTATATATTTTAGTGCCTTTTTATATTGTATTTATTATTATAAATTTGCACTAACGACAGTCCCATTTGTGATTCGGGAGAATCTGTCCATTCATTGATTGCCTGGAAGAGATTGCATTAGCGATAAGGCCGCCCATTGCATGTTTATTGTGTTGAATGTACTTTAAATAAAATATATCCGCTATTCAGGAAGCAAATAAAATGGCCACACTTTGTCAAAAACACAGAACAAGAACATAAAGAAATAATTGGAAGTAGTTGCATCATCAAAACCGGTTCGTTTATTTTAAGCCCGTTCTCCAATTTTGGAGACTGAAAGTAAGTACATGTAGCACATGTGTTTGTAAAGATTAAAAAAAAAAAACACATGCGTCTGTGTTCTCAGCTGTCAGATGTCCCGCTTCATCTGTACTTTGATTGAAAAGGAGGGAAACCGGCGAGTTATGCGCAAAACCAGTTTCTTTTGACTCTACAGCTATAAATACTGTTCTGTACGGAAATTTTGTAGTTGCTAAGGAGATAAGTGACGCATGACCAGGTTATTAATTTGTGAGTTTCATCAAAATCAACCTTTTTATCGTCCCCCTGCTGGGCACAAGTTTCCTCTCATTCAGAGAAGGATTGAGCGTAACCACCACGCTTGCTCAATGCGGGTTGGCAATTTCAGACTTAAAGTCCAGGTTTTCTCAAGATGTTTTCCTTCACCTTCAGTCATTGGCGTCCAAGATATACTTAGAAAGTACATATAACTTTAGAGAAGTTACATTGGTACTTGCCTGACCTCGAATCGAACCCGCGCACTCATACTTGAGAGGCTGGTGTTTTAACCACTAGGCCACCACGACTATATTATATTTATCTCTTCTAAATAGACCCAATGCTCATCGTATTTTACCAGCAGGTTTCTTTAACGCATGTGCTCAAGGTACAGACGACAGCACATAAAGCTTCTACAATCTGTCAGATTTCCTTATTAGATTTTCAACTTTATCTCTAAAGCATTAAGGCTCATGGTTGATTGGGCATATCTGACAGTTTGGGGTAGCTTGACCTGCTGTCTTCCGTACTAATTCATATTCCAATCATTAAAATTCCATTAATTATCTAAAATCAGACTTCTACCATTCGTCTGTTATACCGCATGCTGTTCTAATTGCTTTAGCTCTAAAAACTTTTAAGACTTTATAGAAACCTGTCTGAATCCAATGTCGAAAACAAAACCTATTACTTTAATTGTAATCCTCTTTACTATATACCGGTGTTGTCACTTTTTTTTTTAAATACCAAATTTCGGGGAAGTTGGAATTAATTCGCGAGAAAAAAAGATTATTTCAAAATTCATATGTATTGGTACTATGATGATTACGTAAAATTTTATATTATATTTGGTCATGTGTTTACCTAACCTTTATTCGGTTGGACAGGGTTTTCTTAACATACTGTAGTTTGTTTATTACAATTGATTTTAGGTGTAAATTCATACTTAGGAGAGGCCGCTATACAGTCTACATACCTAGAGATGTGCCTTCTAGGCGTTGCGCGGGGCGGTTCTGGAATTGGTCTTTTAATAGGAACCGGGACCATCCCTATGTGCGGATGGTGATCGATCACCGGGGTGGTTATAGTCCCCAGAAGCCTTTTGAAGGTTTACCCCCGAAAACAAAAGGTGTAAAAGCATTGATATTTTAGATTTGCTTCCAAGCAATTCTTAAAATGATCTGCACCCAAATCGCGTAACACAACGTTACTACCAATTTGAATCATTTTGAATCATATTGTTAAACTTTACTCTTTACGTTCGTTAGTTACGTTTATGCATGAATATAATTCCTAGCCTTAAGAGGGGACTCTAATGCCGAGGAATTTGCTTCCACCCTCTTCTGGTAAAGTGTGAAAAGGACAGTTGCAGCTCAGGGCCTGTAGCCAATGTAACATCGCTTCGTAGCGAAGCGAAATCGAATACCAAATCAACCAATGGCGGGAATGATTGATCACGTGATTTAACGCGTCGCGTGGACAATCGGTTTCGTTATTGGTTGGTTTGGTATTCAATTTCGTTTCGCTACGAAGCGATGTTACATTGGCTACATGTCCAGGTTGATTTTACCTACAAAAACGTTGTCCAAAAGACTTTTCGTATTCCGCTGTTTTCTTATTCAAATCACGGCAGATCTCAATTATTTTTATATCAAAATTTAGAGGAAAGTATACCTATTATTTTCTTTTTTGGTAAAAAAACTTATCACGTTAGTCTAATATTCATCTGAACATCACGGTAAAAATGGGTTTTCGCGATTTTGAAGTATCGTATTTCTTTTATTAATTAAGTTTTGGAAAAAATCAAATGATAGGGGGCACATATAATTACAGTGTAAAATTGTACAAAAATAAATAATTGCTCAAAAGTATTATCCATGAAGGAAACAGCGGAATGCGTTTGTAGAGAGAAAGCACTACAAGAGTTCCCTCTTAAGGCAAATTGTTGGTGCTTACACGATAGGGTAAATCGAAATAATGACACAAAAGACCACGAAAGAAGTATGAATATTGAACATGAAAAATATCCATAGAATTTTTGTCCATGTTTTCCTCCTGTCGATAAAACTGTACTAAAAATAGAAGGAACAATACGCAATAAGCAATTTTTAGTATGATCCGCACCCAAATCGCATAACATAATATTTATTACTAATAATTTCAAGCATATTGCTAAACCATTACTATTGAATTTTGAATGAATGTTGTTGAATTGTCAAAATGAAACACATTGCCGATTGTATATTACGTAAGTAATTACTGTTACCTCTTGTTTCCACACGTCTTCTTTTACGTTTGTTTTTTTTTTTTTAATAAAACTGAATCTCGGTGGTAGGCCATAACATCGGCCGCCGGCAGAAGTTACCACCCACCAGACAAAGCCTTGCCGCCAAGCGATTTGTCGTGTTCCGGCACGATGTCTGGTGAAGCCGTACGGAGGACGGGTCTAAGCAGTTGTGTTGCGATGTGTGCCGGGTACGATGCGCCTAATGTTGTTGTGTTGGGAGTTTGGTCGTGGAGGGTCTTCAAATCAATCTCCCTTTGGCGCAGCACCGTTGGTCGTGTTGTTGGGTTTAACATTGCATCACCTCGCTCAACTGCCGTCTTCCTTCCTATTCGCTCAGTTTTTCTGAGTGAATAGGTTCTTAATAAACTAGCGCGCTTTACTATCAACGATCGCATCACTGCTTACCATCGGGCGGGATTGCTGTCAAGCGCTAGTTTATAATTTATAAGGAACTTTCACGGAGCTTGATTAGCTTTTAAATAGATCGTAGTTGTGTGGGATTTTCTGCATTTCTAAAGAAACTTGAAACGTTTTCACGTGGGCTATTCAAGAGCTGGCACTTTCTCACGGAATTAGTGCAGCGCTGAGTTTAGCGGTCTAGCGTTGTAAATGTCTAGGTTTATTAAAGTTTTATAGACTTTTGCGGTTAAGTGATATTAACTTATTAGTTTTATACTTATTCACGGTTCTACTGGCTCTCTTAGTAGTACCATTCATCTTACAGGTTATGATGATGACTGGTTTTTGCCGTAAGTGTCACGATAGATGCGAGTTTATGTATGTACGATCCAGACGTTTCACCTCGTCTTTTATAACGCGTACATCGAAGGATTGGGACAATTTGCCTGCGTTAGTCTTTCTCGGACTACAATTTAAGTGTTTTCAAGGCTAGAGTGAATAGGCTCTAAACCAGCGTGCTTTACCATCAATGAAGGCATCACTGCTTACATCTGCATTCCTTCCTCTGGAAACTGACTCGGCGTTGATCACTTGCCAATCATACGTAAACGTTTATCGCATTATATTCATTCATATCTAATTGTGACGTCATTTTAATATTACGTCCGATTAATACCAGAGTGATAGCGATGCCGTCAATCCTTATCTATCTTATCAAAGATAGAATGCATAAACAGGGGAGCGATTATGCGCCACGTGGGACTTTCAATACTCAGCATAAGTTTCGAATGACAAGAAGTATTAAGTATCTTCTAATCCTGGTCATAAAGTATCTGTATGTCAAAGAAGACGGGCGAAATTGGGCCTGAACGGTACACAAATGAATTACTTGTCAATAATTTTCATTGATTTTTTTTGTTTTCAATCATTTATTACTAATTCTGTTTTCTACGGAATAAAAAAGATAATATTTAATGAAATAATACTGACTTTCTTTACTTTCACTTTTCAAGAATGTTACCAGATGAAATAGGAATCGTTAATAAGTTATAATCGATAAATCAAATTATCACAAAAATAAAAATAAAATTAAAAATGAATCAGTATATTTCTACAGATTTGGTATAGAAAATCTTTTAATAAAAGAACTTAATTATATTATCTATTATTTACTTATTTACAAAAACATCTTAAAACAAATTGATCAACGGATCGATTTGATAATCAATCATTTAATCCGTCCAGCCGTTTGAGCGTGAATAAGTAACAAACATACAAACACTCTCGTACACTCACTTACTCACAAACATTCATCATCATCTATATAAATCACGATTTTAAAATCAGTCGCGGGAAAAAACCGCAGATGCGGCCGCTTACATTAGTGTTCTAGAGACACAAATTTACGCGATTAAAAACCGAAGCAGTTTAACCGTAGTGCGGCCTAGGCCTTACGGCGAATTGTTGATGGTTTTTGGTCCATGTTTTCCTCCTGCCAATAAAACATGTTTAAAAATAGAAGGAACAATATGTTTTGTTTCTACTTTTGATTGAGTCGGTAATGACTCGATGATTCTTTCAGAGGCAAACTGACTTATTTTTCATACATAGGTGCTACTAATGTAATTGGGAATATAATTTAAGAAACTGTAGATAGAAATTTCATTTAACATTACGTGTTCCTTGGACCAACGATTAGAAGAGCGTATGGTACCTGGTATAGAATAGTACCAACCCATATCCTTCCGTGGGTGTGGTAAGAGGCGACTAACTAAGGGAACTCACCAGGGAAGCGGGCAGCAGCGCTTCTCCTGTGGAATAACAAATTACTACGATCCCTAACCTGTCTGCCAAGCATGGGGATTATGGCAATGCCCCCCAATGGAATGAAAGCCTCTGCCTTTGTCCAGCAATGGATCTTTATAGGCTCAGAAGTAGAAAGAATGTCTTTTTATAACCCGCCAAGTGCTCGTCGAAATCGCGCTCGAATGATCAATTTTATGCAAAATATATCAGTTTTAGGATTTCGCCCTTTGTATACGGAACTCTAAAAGACTAAAGAAAAATGGTATTCATGAAAGAAATTACCACTACACACGAGCTGTCGTCACGAGGCCTCCTGGGAAGCACGAGCCAGCTCGGTCTAATTTAGCTAGTTACAGGTGGAGTGGTGTCCATTAGACTTTGAAAGTGGACTGCCGTCATTCTGCCAAATGTGTCTGTGTCACCTTCGCTTTACGACAATTGCGGAAAAATGCGTATTTTAAGCCTTTGTTTCAAAGTTTCAAAGTCTCAACAACACAATTTGTACGCCAGGTCTAATAGTAAGATGTATTATCTAATAGTAGGTATTCTTAGCAGAGTATGACGAGGATATACGTTTTTCACGTCATGTCAGTATGGTATTTCTTTTTGTATTTCGTTATGAGCAAAAGAAAAAAAAATATGCACCTGTTGCAAATTTTAAGGCCAATTTCACGGGAAAAGGATCCTCTTTTGTTTAAATTTATGGAAGTTTCTAGATTTGAAACATTTAAATTCTATCAAAATTAAAGAAAGAAAGAAAAAATATTTATATATAAAAATACAATGAAGTACAAAAACAAGTTATAATATACAATATAGTTACAATAATCAGAAAGTCTCTTACGAGATTTTTCCGGAATAAAAAGTACCCTATTATTTAATCCAGTCCGGATTCTAACTTTACGTCTGCAAAATTTCAAAGCAATCGGTTTAGTAATTATGGCGTGAAAGCGGAACAAACAAACAAACATACGTTCCAATGTATAATATTATTAAGATTTAAACTGTAAGTTTCACCCAATCACATTAAAATATGTTTCGTTTTCACAGACACACACAGAGACGAAACTGAACCGAGATAATTGTCATGTAAACTTCATTATTATTGTAAGGTTAATTTTTCTCAGTACGGACAGTGTAATTAGTCGCACGCTAATTACGATGACGACAAATCGTACGATTGAAATATTTGTTAGACAGCCTTTTACGTTCTGTTCTCCGAAATGGAACAATGGTTCCACACACCTGCAGGATAATAATGTAACCCATTATCAGTAGCAACGGCTTTCATTTTGACTGTTCAGCAAAATTCATTGCGGTATTTACGTTGTTAAGGCTACACATTTTTCTAACATGTGGAGCAATGGATGCTTTGATTTAAAGTGATAGTAAATACAGTCGCGGCTCCCGCTCCCCGGACGGAACGCGACGCCCCGCATTTTTTAAATCTGTAGATATCTTCGAAAATATTCATTTAAATGATATTTTTATTTAAATGAATATTTTAATTTTTATTCGTATTTTGGGTCGTATTCCCCGAGCGTTCGGAAGAAGATATGTATATAGAGTGGTTAAGTGCATAAAAAGTGGTTAAGTGCACCACTCTATATACACAACTTCTTCCGAACGCTCGGGGAATACGACCGTTGCCGAACAGTGACGAAGATTTCTATGCGCATTATCACTTTGAGAGACCTGTACATTGCTATTCCATTGCCCCTTATCTTCTACTAAGACTTTTTTGTAAAAAGTTTTTATTTCATGCTTTTCAGTATCTTAGTAGAAAATGACTTTTTTCATCTCATAACAATAGCGGCAGCCATGGTAGAAAAAGTTCTTATCAATACGAAAAAACCCCTATCTCAAAAACTACTTAACCGATTTTGATTAAACTTATAGTATTCCCTAAGTTGAACAATACATAGTACAACGAAAAAAGAATGACTTAAATCGGACTTGAAGCTCCGGAAATATGCGCGCACAAACATAAAAACATACATACATTTGAAACTTGGCTTACATACATACGGGTCGAATTGATAACCTCCTGTTTTTTGAAGTCTGTTAAAAATGGGTCGCTCAGCAACGTAAATAATGCAATGAAAGAACATATTGAACTGTCAAAATGGAACCCATTTATCACTGTTAACCCCAAAACTGAAAGCCGCTTGGAGGTTTTTAGATTTAATCTCATCAATAAAGTGCTAGTCTTATCCAGTTATGTTAATGCTGATCCTAATCATCTCTATGATAATTTTTTTAATATATATTGTAAGCAATTTGATTCCATCTTTGTTCCCAAGACTATCTCTATTAATAGTAATGCATCTTTATCTGATTGGGCTACCATAGGTATTCATAAAAGTAGAACTCGGCTTTATGAACTGTACAATGAGAGGACTTATATTAACACTGTTGAATTTAATTTGTATGTTAGAAAATACTCAAAATTATTTAAACAAGTTTGCTATATGGCCAAGTCACGTTACTTGAGTTCAAAGATAAAAAACAGTAGTAATGTAATTAAAACGACTTGGAAAATTATTATTAATAGTGAAACGGGAAGGTCCAGTGATAGAAATACTGACTATAGCCTGACTGTTAATGGCAACATAATAAAATCAGACTCGCAAGTCGCTGAGGTGTTTGAAAATTTCTTTTCGGATATTCCAGTTTTAACTACTAAATCCCTAAACTCATCACCTTCTGTTGCTGAGTCTTTGCTTAAAGAAAATGTTAATGTTTGTAATTCGGAATTTCATTTTGAATATGTTACCAGTAAAGATATAATTAAAATCTTTCACACTCTCAATATAAAAAAGACTGCTGACCTATGGGGTCATTCGGTGGAAGTTGCGAAGTCTATTATTGATATTGTGGCACCCACTCTAGCGCTTATCTTTAATACTTGTATTGACTGTGGAGAGTTTCCTGATCTCATGAAAAATAGTAAGATAATACCTTTGTTTAAATCAGGCAGTACATCAGACCCCACAAATTATAGACCTATTTCTGTACTACCTACCTTTAGTAAAATTTTTGAGAAATTAATTTTAAACCAAATGCTAAGTTTTTTTAATAAACATAAATTATTACATAGCAAACAGTTCGGTTTTACAAGGGGTCGTTCAACTACTGATGCCGGTGTTGAACTTCTATATCATATCTACAATGCATGGGAGGACAAATGCGATGCCTTGGGCATTTTTTGTGATTTGTCCAAGGCATTCGATTGCGTTCTTCACGAGACGTTAATCAGGAAACTCCGCCACTACGGGATCAGGAACTCTGCATTGGATCTTATTACATCCTACTTGAGTGGTAGGATTCAAAGCGTTGACGTCAATGGAAAAAGATCTTCCGGATCTTTAGTAACAATGGGAGTCCCACAGGGGTCAATTCTTGGTCCCTTTTTGTTTCTTATTTACATTAATGACCTGCCGTACCTCATAAAGGACAATCACGATATAGTGTTGTTTGCAGATGACACTTCACTTTTATTTAAACTTAAACGTCAGCAGCAGGTCACTGATGATGTAAATAGCGCGATCTCCAAAGTAGTCCACTGGTTTAATGTTAATAATTTACTCTTAAACGAGAAAAAAACCAAATGCATTAAGTTTACTCTACCTCACGTTAGGCAGGTGAAAACTAGAGTTTTGATAAAGGGCGAAGAATTGGAATCTGAAGACAGCACAGTGTTCTTGGGTATAACTCTGGATGCTAAGCTTCAATGGGGTCCCCATATAGAAAAATTGTCAAAAAAACTAAGTTCTGCTGCATACGCAGTTAGAACAATTCGTAATTTGACTGATATTGAGACGGCCCGTTTAGTGTACTTTGGCTATTTCCATAGCGTAATGTCGTACGGCATTCTGTTGTGGGGAAATGCCACTGATATTCAGACAATATTTGTTTTGCAGAAACGAGCTGTTCGTGCAATTTATAAATTAAGTCCAAGACACTCTCTCAGAGAAAAATTTAAAGAAATTAATGTACTGACCGTGCCGTCTCAATATATTTATGAAAATCTTTTGTATGCTCATAAAAATATAAAATTGTATAAAAAATACAGTGATGTCCATAATATAAATACTAGGAACAAGCACAAATTTATTGTACCTACAACAAGGCTCAAGAAAATAGGTGGCTCTTTTAGATGCCAATGTATACATTTTTACAATAGGCTTCCAGAGGTGGTTCAAGATCTGAGCCTAAATAAATTCAAATCCTTCATTAAACGTAAGTTGTGTCAGAAAGCATTTTATAGTGTTAAGGATTATATTGACGACAAAAAGGCTTGGGCTTGAACTGCGTCCCATTTCTATACTTACACTGACTGTTCTTTGATTTTTCCTCTTGTAGTTTAAATTTGCAATTGTTTGTTTTTTTTTTTTTTTAACTCAAAGCCAGTACACACTATGTAGCCAGGCATATTGTACGTTACGGAATTGCATCTCTGACAGGGGTATTCGGCACTGGTGCAGCTACACAGGAGCTAAACTTAGCATTCGGGAACACCGTTGGAGTTGCTGAACCTTCGACAAAACTGTCTTTGCATTGTGTAGATTCAATTTTTTAGTATTGTATAATTGCATGGAACACGTGTGAGCACGTGCTGTAAAGCATCTATTTGTTGGGTTAGTCTTTTATTGACTTGATAGTGCTATGGCTGTTGAGAGTATGTCATGCTCACTCAAATGTCTCGCTGGTGGTGGCGTGTGTGTTGGGTCATTAGGTTCCCTTCAATATGGTTGAGCTGAATGATGCTGATCCATACGTCATGTTCGTGAACGGACGCCGTCAGAGGGGACTGGTCATCTCTTGGCTGCCACGGCGTATTTAAAATTCTGAATTGTTGTTTTTTTTTTTCCATAATGGACGCTCTCAGCGTACAATATATTTCTGCATCGTTCTCACACGATTGATTTCAAACTGAATGATGTAATCAAATATTTGTATCAATAGCTTGATAATTTAAAAGAGTGTCCATGGAGTTTCTTGCCCGTTCTTCTCCATAGGTACCTACTCTTTGGAATGGGCGACTAGCTTCACCTTACTGACTGACCGACCTTCTGACAATTCAAAAGTGCCTGTAACTGGTTTATTTGAAATAAATGCTTTGATTTTGATTTTTTTTGATTTTGATTGATTTTGGTAGTGTGTTACATAATTATACTGCAGTACCTAGTTTCTGGGTAATTCCTCGAAGTTGTAAAAGAAAGACGGGATCTGAAGGCCCATTCTCGTAATTAAACACGCCCAAAATATAGTTGTACTTTCATCTCAGCGACAATAAAAAACTTGCCAAAAATGTGTGAACTGAAGACGGCACATAATTTTTATCCGTATTACGACTACTAAAATTACGGAGCTCAGCTGGTAATAAGACTTCTTAATACTCGTATTAGTACCTATTCTAATATTAGTAAAATGACAGCCTCCGTGGCGTAGCGGTAGCGAACGCGGCCGCTGTGCAAATATTTGTATGCATGAATATGAATATTTGCACTGGTCTGGTTGTGCCTCGGAAAGCACGTTAAACCGTTGGTCCCGGTTGCTAACATCGTAACATCTAATGGCACTCATTACGGGTTGTTGGAGCCCTCAAAAGTCCAACAATCGGTCTAACTGCAATGCTTCGATATCACCATCGGGTTGTGGAGGTCAGACGGCAGTCGCTTCATGAAAAATATTAGTTAGTTACTTAAAAAGTTTATCCAAAGTCAGCAATTAGAGTGGTAAAGGGGACCCCAGACTCCAAAAAAAACTGAAAAAGCTTTGGATGCGACTGGAATTAACGCTGAGATGATGATGATTCTTAAATTAGTATAACTAAGTATTCAAGTTCGCTATGTTACGTAGGTCCATTAGTCTACCAATCAATCTTTAATCTTGCATCATGGAATTTTAAAACAACGTTCGAAATACGAACCACGGTAAACAAACAATGCTAGATTTAGTAAACCTGCCCCCTAATCGGCGAAAACATTTTTGGCAAATGATTGCGACTAGTTAGGATCGTTTGGACCGAACGGACCGATGGGCGGTCCGAACGAACCCAACTGATGCCAACTAGTCGCAATCATTTGGGGGCTGGCCTTTATAGCACTTATATTTTTCACTCAATATTGATTATGTAAGGAACACGTGTCTTAACTAATGCCAAGGCACACGTGACGTTGAGAAAAACGTACCAAGTTGTAATTTTTAGATTTTGCGATTGTGTTTTGAAAGGTGTAAAATTATTAAATAAAGAAAATACGTTTATTAGCAGTAAACTTAACCCAAAAAATTACAAAAGCAGAAAAAACAAAAAAGAAATTGTCGACGGGAATGCTTTACTTCCCTGCGACCCTATGCAAAACAGAGCTTGTACCGGTACCTACTAACGCCACATGGAACAACCCGTCATACTGACGTCACACGAATTCTACATCTGGCAATCAGAGTTTACCGTGTAATTAGCATAGATACATACAATTTTCCAACTTCAACCGTCGGGTAACTGCCTGCCAGACATAACACCCGTCTGGTCGGAGGATCCTCCCTTTTTCTACGGAGGATGAGTGAACTTTACTCCCTGTTGTCATATCCCTAACCAGCTCAGCGCTGGTTTTCAGCGATACCCGGCGCCGACGTAATGACGTCACCCGATTATAAGTAAACGATACCTACCTATTTTTTTTAAATAAGGTTGTATTCAATTTGATAAATACTTAATCCAAAATCTAACTGAGATGTGGAGGTTAGGTACCCGATACATGTATAAAATACTCTCGATCGATTCTGTAAAAGTTACATCGTGGAGAAGTTAGGTTTATTTAGAACCTATTCACTCTAGCCTTGAAGACATTTATATTGTAGTCAGACAGAAACACCGCCGCTGGCAAGTTGTTCCAGTCCCTACGCGGTATAAAAGACGAGGCGAAAAGAGTCGTTCGGATCGTAGTGGTGTTAACAACGTAAGGGTGGATATTCGCGCACACTCTCCAAAATACATCCTACAGAATATCGACAGGCTGGCTACTCTACGCCTGTCCTAGGCTGCTCTAGGCTTTATTGACCGTTTTGAACCAAACTTGGTCGTTAACTAGCCTCTTCGCACGCCTCTCCACCGAATCCAAAGTAGCCAGGTGACATTTTGCAGCACCAGCCCAAATGTTGTCCCTAGCATAAGTTGGAATGACACATGTTTCCACGATGAGATTTTAATCGATTTCGATCACAATAAATCGAGTAGAAAACACCTCTAGCCGACGAATTACTCACAAAAAATGATTAGGGAATTGGGTAAGCGCATTCTAAGTACTGAGCTTACTCTAGTGCAATATAGATACCTTGATCAAGATCCATGATCTTGATCAAGGTATCCTGCTTAGATAGGCTCCTGCTTTTAATATAACGTTTGGGTATCTGCATAACTAGTTTTTCCAATGTGACTTTGTCTAAGGTCGTATGAAGGACGGCGTAGATGCGTCAAACTGAACAGATGCAAAGATAGTGTGTATATATAATCTTTTTTGCTTACCTACGTCTATGTTCGGAAGATTTGGGTACAAAATTCAAGATTTTTTACTGTTACTGCCGCCTTGACCAAATAAGTCACACAAACAGATTGTCTAGTCAAAAAGATTCTGGCGACTAGAATTCTTAACAAGATTTGGTGTTATCTCAGTTGTAACAGTGACAGCCTCCGTGGCGTAGCGGTAGCAACCGCGGCTGTTAGCAAGGAGGCGCAGGTTCAATCCCTGCGCAGTGCAAATATTTGTATGCATGAATATGAATATTTATTAAGCCGTTGGTCCCGGTTGCTATAAGAACATCTAATGGCAGACATTACGGGTTGTTGGAGCCCTCAAAAGTCCAACAATTGGTCTAACTGCAATGCTTCGATATCGCCTTCGGATTGTGGAGGTCAGACGGCAGTCGCTTCACGGAAAATATCGAAGTTTAGCCAAAAGTCAGCAGTTAGACTGGTAAAGCGGACCCCAGACTCCAAAGCCGAAAAAGCTTCGGATGCGACTGAGGTTAACGCTGAGATAATGATGGTGTTATCTCAGTTGTTACCGACTATCGGTCGGCCTGAACTGCTCAAAGAGCAATAAATAGTGTTTGAAATGCTCAAAAGATATGAGTCATTGGTACACAGGCCGTCTGAGCGACGCACGAAATCGTTATGTGTTCATTGTCAAGGCTAACACCGTTGAGATAACCGGCCTCGCCATTTCCACAACTAGTTTCATTTAGCACGCGGTTATCACATGGAAACACACTATTTGTGTACGTCTATCGAATAAACGATAAAGATTGTTGGACATAGCCTTCCCCAAGCACCGCCATTATCCACCCTCTGTAGGTAGTTCCCTAAAGCAGTACATTCCTGCAACCTTTATCGGGCTATCGACCCATCTTGTTGGAGACCTACCGACGACGTTGCGCTCCCCGGTACGCGGTCGTCACTCTAGAATAGTGTTTCAATAATAAGATACAATAATAAAATACAATCAGACTTTTTAGCAACCCGAAACTGTCAAATATTCCCAATAAAAATTGAACCTTAATGATTTAGAGATAAAGTTGAAAATCTAATAAGGAAATCTGACAGATTGTATTAGTTTGATGTGTATTGTCACATTTGTCACATTATTAAAAAAAAAAAACATGTTAGTCATGTGAGAATCTAATGACAGAAAACACTTGTTTGAGCACAGGCGTAGAGTAGCCAGCCTTTCGGTGTTCTATAGCAGGGGTCACCAAATGGCGGACCGCGGTCCGCATCCGGACCGCCAACCCATTTTGTGCGGACCGCAAGCACACAGCAACTTGCACTACAGAGCACGAAATTTAATAAAAATGTATCTCCCGCACTATCTTTGTTAACGTCAATTCGACAAATTTCGACAAACATGCAAGTTCGCGGATTGTTAACGATAGAAATGATCGATTTCCAAGAAAACACAGTTTTAAAACACAAACATGCCGAAGTTTCCTGTGAAGAGTTCTGGATAAAATTTGTGTGTGGTAATAAATATCCAGAACTAAAAAAAATAGCTATGAAACTTCTTACTTTGTTTGGGTCAACATATATTTGTGAAGCAGCATTTTCAAAGATGAATTTCATTAAGAATAAATTTCGATCTCTACTTACTAATGAACATCTCCAGGATTTAATGACAATAGCGTGCACCAATTATACTCCAAACTTCAGACAGATAGTCCACAACAGAAAAAATCATTTTTCCCATTGAAAAGTAAAAAATTATCTTTGTTATTTCAGTAACTACATTTCTTTAATAATTTTTTTTTCTATAAAATGTGCGGACCGCGATGGTCATTTCATTTCTTAAAACGGACCCCGAGCATAACTAATTGGTGACCCCTGTTCTATAGGATACATTCTGGGGAGTGTGCGAGGGAATTGCACGATTTAATTCCCCCATCTCCGTTCCACCATCGGACGACCCGTCGTACGGCGAGTTTCCACCCTTATGTTGTTAACACCTCTACGATCCGGACGAAGCGTTTCGCCTCCTCCTTTATACCGCGTACATCGAGGGACTGGAACAATCTGCCAGCGCCGGTGTTTCCGTCGGACTACAATTTGAGTGTCTTCAAGGCTAGAGTGAATAGGCTCTTAATAAACTAGTGCGCTTTACCATCAACGATTGCGTCACTGCTTACCATCGGGCAGGATTGCGGTCAAGCGCTGGTTTATACTTTAATAAAAAAAAAAAAAAAAAAATATAAAATACACCTGATTTCAAGCTTTATTTAACACTAGCGACCCGCCCCGGCTTCGCACGGGTGCAATACTGATATTAAATACACACTACAGAAAAACTGTGAACGTTGTATAAAAAACATAGCGGCCTGCCGCTCCCAGCGCCCCCAGCGGTCGCCGGTCGGTACCATACTACGTAGTGATAGTAATTCCCACAATAACGGATAACTACGCAAGTTTGAGGTCCTTCTTGAAGTTGAACGAACGAAAAATCCAATTGGAACTTCTGCTTTAGACTATTTCGGTTCCATGGGCAATTCGTTCTGCGATCAAGACGTAGGTATAGATGATATGATTCTGTTGTTCACAAAGTAAACTAATTTTAAGTTAAGTGTATCTTTGTCTTTCCAAATCGTTAAGAAAAGGACAGAAGAATAAATGTCAGTTTAGACTTGTCAAATTAGTGCGCTCTTAGCCTAAACTGGCGTATTTTTAGTCGCCATGTCTTTAATCGCGTCTAAACTGTCAATGGAGTATCTTAATTTGACAAGATTAAACTGACATTTTATCTTCTGTCCTTTTCTTAACGAAATGGAAAGAAAAAGATGCACGTAAGTTAAAATTAGTTCAGTTTCTGAACAACAGAATCAGTGCCATTGTATTATCTGCCAATATGTGTCTTCCCAGTGGAATTTGGCCTAGGCCTCATCTGTTTGAGTGTTGTTTAGTGCGGCTGGCTAGGTCGTTTGGACGCAATACCCGTCTCTGTATTTGAAAAGTGAAGGTGATATTCGCAAACTACTGATTGACATCTACTATAAATGCCTGACTCTTTGTATTATATACACTTTCAGTTTCTTATTCGCTTTTATCTAATATATGAAGAAGGAAATTTTACACATTTGGTCGTCAGTTTTCATATAAAAATAACTTGTCTTCATGATTGATGAGGAATTTACGTCATCATGGTGTTATCAACTATTCTACTTTAACTAATTGATTTGACTTTAACTTGTTGATTTTCCCAACGTGCTGACAGGTTGTGTAAAATGAACGATTGGGCTTAGAAATGCTAATGAAATACAGTGATACTCACGACGCACTAAATAACGCAAAAAAGTGTAATAGGTGCAGCATTGTAAAATAAATGACCGAATAAAATTATAAATGCAAGCTCCATGTCAAATTTTAAAAAGCATTTAAATTGCGTATATTCAGTCAAGCGAGCGCACCTTAGTACATGCCACATTTAATTGTGCGTGCTCAATGTTTGTGTTAGCAATTTAAGTACCCTACATATTTTTATTTTTGTATAGTGTCTTTTTAGGGTTTCGTAGCCAAATGGCAAAAAACGGAACCCTTATAGATTTGTCATGTCTATCTGTCCGTTTGTCCGTCCGTATGTCACAGCCATTTTTTTCCGAAACTATAAGAGCTATACTCTTGAAACTTGGTAGGTAGATGTATTCTGTGAACCGCATTAAGATTTTGATGCAAAAATAAAAAAAATAATAATAAATATTGGGGGCCCCCATACTTAGAATTGAAACTCAAAAACATTTTTTTTTTCATCCAACACATACGTGTGGGATATCTATGGATAGGTCTTCAAAAATGATATCGAGGTTTCTGAAATATATTTTTTTCTAAACCGAATGGTTTGCGTGACAGACGCTTCCAAAGTGGAAAAAAGTTGCCCTCCCCCCTCTAACTTCTAAAATAAAAAATAAGAAAATGAAAAACTGCCAACGAAAATTGTTTTGAACGAGATCTAGTTTTTTTAATACCTCGTAAATCGTAAACCGCTTATTACCGCGTTATCTTTTATACAAATAACTTAAATCCTTTAAATTCATAAATCAATGGTACGGAACCCTTTTTTCTAAAATGTTACTGTACGCCTTAAATAATTTAGTTTTTAAAAATTTCTCATGTAAGTGAATTATTTCTTATGGGAAATAAAGATATCTCGAACCTCAAAAAGGATATTGTGCAAGTCTTATTATTTATATCTTATTAGTTATATCTTATATGCATGGGTGAGCCATACAATGCAATTTTTTATGGGTAGACTGAGAATGTGTTAAGGTACAGGATGTTTCATTTATTGTTGTATTGTCATCACCATTTTGTATACGGCCACGGGCTTCTGAGGTTTTATATAGGAAAAAAAGTTTCGCGATTTCGTACGTGTGAATTTCATGCTCCCTCGACCCACTCCGTCGCATCGCACCACCTGCTTGCATTCATATGTATTTCGTTTCGTGTTCTTTCTTATTTTTCTTTTTGCTCGGCTCCGAATGGTCATAGCCTAATTGTAATGTAAATAGTCTATTCTATAGGCGTCCTCAAGGATTGGAGTATCGAATGAAAAACCGGACTTTTAATTCCAATAAAAACCAGCCACTTGCAAGTCAAACTCGCTTTATCTATATAAAAAATTAAATAAAAAAGTTCTGTTTTGGTAACCGTAATTACATGTCATGAGGTACAGCCTGAGTTTTAACCTTTTGGGTACGGAACCGTAATTGACAGGTTCAAATAAACTTTTTAGCTATATGTGAGAAGTATGAATTATATCGAGAAAACGGCCAGACTATTATTTTTAGTAGATTTGCCAATAATGCAAATTGGCAATGTGACGAAAAATGTGACGTGTGACGATACATTGATAGAATGCGGCATCAGAAACATTCTAACGAGTGTAAAGAATTTTGAATTTTATGGCAATATAAATACAATTGTAAGTCTTGTGACTAGTAAATGTAGCGTGGGAGGATGAACAAGGTTCTACATATTATATTTTTTATTCTTGATTTTATAGAATTAAGTATGACAAATCCAAATATGCGACCATATGCATTAGCGTAAGGTGTAAAGCGCAATCGTGAGGGTTATAATATTTGCTTCTATTAACAGACGACAACACAACAAGCTACTACAACATGCAAAAATTCTTTATTAGATTCAACTTTATTGCTAAAGCATTAAGGATCCAGATTGTTTGGAAATATTTGACAGTTAACAGTTGAAAGGTAACTTGACCTGCTGTTGTCCTTACATCTGGATTGGCTGGAAATATGGTTGTTTTTTTAACTTTGACAGTGGGGTTGGAGTTGTATGCTGCAAATATAGTTCTGAGGGGTTTTGGCGGGAAAGTCAAGCTGAGTGTCATGCTCATTTTTCATCGGACTTTTAAAATTATTTATAGTGTTGTTTACTAAATAAAAGTGCGTGATTTATGTAGTAAAAAGTGCATTCAGTAAATAATTCATAAAGAACAGTGAAATATCGCAGCATAGTGGCCACATCAAGACTTTGTCTCAAACCTCCATCGTAAGACGTATCACGCCGTCTTTTTCGACATGAACAATTCATTACGTGACATTGGCTAAATGCACAAACCGTGCGAAGCCATAAAAGAAAGAAAGAAAGAAATATAGTTCTTTTTTTAACCTTGACAGTGGGGTTGGTGTTGTATCAATATTGGGACTAACAAAAAATGGTTGCTCTGTCCGTAGTAGGTATGAATGTGTGTGGAATGTCTTTGTGAAATCCAAAACCGAAAAAGTCACAAGATAGTTCTACACTGTAATTTCATTCCAGTTCTGTTACATTTTTTACCGCTGTGTTATTGATTTTCTATTGTATTTTGATTGGTACTTTCCCTTAGACAGGCCAACAAAGTCACTCCCATTAAGTACAACATAAAAAAAGACATTAGCGATACAATGCTCTTTCATTTATAGCAAACTTTTCAATATTATTTTATACTTTATTGAAAAAAGTGTTGGAAAAACTTGGCTTTATGTACATTAACTACATGTTACAAACAACTCTTAAAAATACTGCTCAAAGAAAATGCTGGTTATTATCTAAATTGGCTGGAATGGAAGTAAATATAGTAGCCATGTATATGTGGAAGTTTTAGGAATGTTATGTATAGAAATTTTACTCTTGATCATTATTTACTCATTTGCTATGTATCAAGGTATAGTTAGGACAATTTGGCTGAATAGTAAGTAATATTGATGTTGACGAAGTCAGCCTCCGTGGCGTAGCGGTAGCGAACGCGGCCGCTGCGCAAGAAGGCGCGGGTTCGAACCCCGCGCTGTGCAAATATTTGTATGCATGAATATGAATATTTGCACTGGTCTGGTCGTGCCTCGGAAAGCACATTAAGCCGTTGGTCCCGGTTGCCATACGGACATCTAATGGCAGTCGTCACTGGTTGTTAGAGCCCTCAAAAGTCCAACAATTGGTCTAACTGCAATAGTTCGATATCGCCTTCGGTTTGTGGAGGTCAGACGGCAGTCGCTTCACGGCAAATGTCGAAATTTCGCCAAAATCAGCAATTAGACTAGAAAAGCGGACCCCAGACTCCAAAGCTTTGGATGCGATTGGTATTAACCCTGAGATGATGATGATGATTCATTGTATTCATTTGGGCAAAAAAAGAAATACCTAACATCCCACGGATATAATTTATTTGACTTGTTCTTATCATCAATCACATACTTAGATGTTCATTGTAGCCACGTACAAATATCAATTTAATGTTGACATGCGAAAAAGTACGCGACTATGTTAAATTGAAGCTACGTCTGCGTTACGTTTTTTAAGTTTTACCATATATAAGCACAGAGATTTGGGTAGGGTAGTGTATGTATGCATACCCTCAACCAAATCTCTGTGCACGCCCTTGACCTTTAGCTGTGTGCGCTCGGTAACCACACTGCAACAATTTCTAGATGCATTTGGAAAAAAATATAACAGGGTGTAAAAAGGATTAGAATAGATTCAGTTGCTTATTCTGAACAAACTATATTCAGGTTTCGTATAAATTAATAATAAAGTTGTGTAATTTTAAGGTCTCTGATGATTCTGAATTGTAGTTTATATCTCTCGTTCATAGTATAACTTTAATGAAACTTCTAACTTCTATGTTCTTTATGTTCACAGTTGATGAAACGGATGCGTCAGGTGGTGGGGCAGCGATTGTTCGAGATATTTATGAAGGCCACCTTCTATGGCCAATTCGTCGCGGGCGAGGATCAGAACACCATCAAACCGACTATCGAGAGGTAATGAAATAAGTTTATTTCTTACCATTAAGGTTTAAATTGCATAACAAGGAGTCCTCATTTAGGCATAGAAATGTCTGTAGTTGAAGGCTCTTTGATCTAATGGATGAAGAAAAAGATCAAGTTCCTTAAATCCATCTTCTATAAATATAAAAAAAAACAGTCATGATTAGGTTCAGAGCGCCTTGTATAGTGTGTCTATAAAGTCGTGAAAATAAATAAGGGCGCTGCGGTCGTGCATATAGCAACGCTGTTGACTTGACTGAAATCATTTTGATACTAGCACATTACTTTGTACTCGAAGCAGAACTGGTTTTAATGAAAACACAAATCTATGGTCTTTGGCGTTTAAATAAAACGAGTAAAAAAAAAAAATCATACATATTTATTATTATATGTTTTAACGTGTTTTTACCAATGAAAAGTATTCCAAACAACAATAATTGCTTTCATCATCTGATTTCAAATATTTTTCATTAAAAAGTATTTTCATTGTCAGTTGCGTCACTAACAATGTCTCCGCTACTGCTGTCATCAGTCTGCTATCTTCGCTTAGGCGAATAATTGACTCATCTCTATCTTGATATAGTGTTCATTCTCACATTTTCCTGAAATTTTAAAAATAATAGATAATATGACATATCTATCAGAAGATTTAATTTAAATTAGTGCTATCCGCACTAATTTTAATTTCGAACATGATATAATTAATTTTTTAAATCAGTGGTAAATTAAATCACCTAAAGTATTAAAACTGTGCTAGTAGCCTAACAATATGGTCTACTTATATTTGCAATCTAACATATAAATGCGCAATGTAAACAATCCTCATTTTAGTCTTAAAATGGTTCACTTAATAAATTTGAAACTTCTAGTAGATAAAAACAATCAGCAACATGATTACATACCTGTTTTAGCAACTGTTCAAGCATAAATATTCATAATGTACATTCGAGGTACTAAGATTTAGTGTTGCCTTACTTTTAAAATTTTTAGTTTCAGAAACATCAGTTTTCACGACTTTACAGACAAGCTATACTTAATGTTTTTTTTTATATTAGACAAGCTATACTTAATGTTTTTTTTTGTTATATTCCTGTTTGTGTTTATTTAAACTGTTCTCTCACCATTTACATTTAGATTTACTTTTTTATGTTTTTATTAATAATAATATGTAATTATTATTATTTATTTCTGATTCTTCATCCATATAATTTGTTATAACATAAAAGTTAAAAAATAAAATTATGTTATAAAATAAAATTAAGGTGTTATTATTTATATTAGAGGGACTCCCCGATGACTATCAGTCGCTAGTTAACAGCATGCAGCCGTATCCACCGTGCCAACATCGGTGAATCCCACCGGTCCAACAGTGCGGCCAGGATGGTGTTGGGACTACCGCGCGTGCGTTTGCGCATGATTGCTGCAAAGCTATCGGTCTCAGCCGCCGCGAACATCGCGGAGGCGCTGCAGTAGCGCGGCAGTCCCATCAGTACCCGGAACGCGTTCTTATTAGTGTCCGACCGAAACTGGTTTTTCTGCCGAAACCGAAACTGAAACCGAATCTTCGGTCAGGGCTTCAGTTTCGGCCGAAACCGAAACCGAAACCGAAACTCACGTGTCTAACAATAAAATTTCTTAAAATACTGAAATTTGGAGAATTTTAGGTACCTATTATTTTGCATTAATTAGGGCATGAAATGGCAACAGAGTCTATTAAGTTTGTTGTAATCATTTATTTAACATAATATAAAAAAATATATCTATTAATAACATTTTTATTATTTTGACAAATTAAATTTTCATATCAAAATTTTAATCATCATCATCTCAGCGTTAATCCCTGTCGCATCCAAAGCCTTTTTCCAGCTCTGGAGTCTGGGGTCCTCTTTACCAGCCTAACTGCTAATTTTGGCGAAACTTCGACATTTTCCGTGAAGCGACTGCCGTCTGACCTCCACAACCCGAAGGCGATATCGAAGCATTGCAGCTAGACTAATTGTTGGACTTTTGAGGGCTCCAACAACCCGTAACGATTGCCACTAGATGTTCGTAAGGCAACCGGGACCAACGGCTTAACGTGCTTTCCGAGGCACGACCAGACCAATGCAAATATTCATATTCATGCATACAAATATTTGCACTGCGCGGGGATCGAACCCGCCCCTCCTTGCGCAGCGGCCGCATTCGCTACCGCTAAGCCACGGAGGCTGTCCAAATAGCAAAATTTTAATCATTTCACAATAATCAAATCAATAATTTGAAATTATGTTTCAAAATAATATATAATAATAATAATTATTATGTGTCAAAATAATAAACATGTTATTAATAGATATTTTTAGTTACCACATTATTAATTTGTTACTGTTTCATTAAATACTATGTATTGGTATTTTTTTTTTAATATAAATTGAGACAACATCACATACATTGTCCTGGAACCCAAATTAAGGTTTTCCCTTGTGTTATGGATGACCAGAAACAATTTTGAGATCTGGCCGCGGGAAACGAAGTTAGGCGAACGCGATCGTGCGGAAACTTTCGAAATAAGTTTCGGTTTCGGCAAAAGTTTCGGCCTATTTTGGCCGAAACCGAAACTGCCACCGAAACTTGATTTTTGGCCGAAACTCGGCCGAAACCGAAACCGAAACCGAAATTTCGGTCGGACACTAGTTCTTATATTGGATGCGCAGATCGTTGTATGTCCGCTGCGTATAGTTAACCCACAGGCTGCAAGCGTAGAAGGACTGACAAGACGCTTAAAACAGGACAACCTTGACTTTCCCCCCACACCGTGCAAACCTGCGAGCCAACATATTGCACCGGACAGCGCCCTGCGCTCCCTTTCAATATCTAAAGTGTCCTTATTAAGGTCATCGGTTACTCAGTGGCGTTTTATTATTACGTTTTTATTTTTATTGTCTGTCACTTGTAAATGGTTGTTGCACGTGGTGCCGTCTTTACGTCGTCGCCGGCTGTGGCTGAAAACCAGCGCTGGGCTTCGTTTTGCATAGGGTCGCAGCATTATGCTGAGCGACAGCCCTTTTGCGTGAATGTGACACATGCTCCCTCAGCTAGATATTTCTTATTTTTTGTGTTTTTGTAAACTTGCGTCACGTTTACCGTTGAACGTTTTTCTTTTCTTTCTTTCTTTCAATGGCAGAGAGCAAAGTGATGGCAGATAGAAATTTAAGAGAAAACCTCACTAAACTAACCCAAAACAGAAGGGAATTGCGGCAAAAGGTTGACGATGATACTAACACAGAATTGGCTTGTATCCCAAAAAATAGATTTATAAAAAATATTGAACACACAGTATTTTATTTTTTCTTTCATTCAAATACTTAGGAAGATAAATTGATTTGAAATGTCGCATGACGTCACGCCGTGGAACAAAATATACGACGGCGTGACGTAATTAGCCCCCACTCCGTAACTTTAATACGCTATATCTCATTAGTTTTTGGTAAATTCGACAAAATAAAAAATACGGGTCTTAATTTTATTTATTATCTAAAAGACGGACTAATTATTTTTTTGTTTTTCATACCTTGGATACATCCCTATTAACTTATATTTGAGACTATTCAAAGAGTAGCAACTAACAAATACTTAAATTACAGCAGCTCCCTGGTAAATCAAAATTATAGTGATTCGACCCGCCTCGAGATTAGAATTATCACTCTTGCGGGAACCTCAAAATTTTCGGGATGTATAAAAAATCACACAACTGACAATAATTAAACCTGCTTTTTTCCGATTATTTAAAACAAAATATTATTCAAAAGAAACGGAAAGCCTTTATCCTATTATATTACTAACTAATTATTTAATATTATTAAATATTTATCAGTTTTACTAACATGAACGTAAACAAAACAAATGTAGTTATAGCTGAAAAAGATTAAAAAGTAGTTTCGGGTGCTTTTGAAACTACGCTGGACCGCAAAAATAAAGGGTCATTTAGAAAAACCCCGAATCTTCCAAAGTTATGTGCATATTTGGATCCCTAAATACATGTATAACTTTTAAATACGTGTATTACTGTGCGTAAATAAAAATAATTGTGTGGTTTCGGGGAGTCTGCGAAATAGTTCAGCTCTCTGACGTAACATTTGTATTAAAGTGTTCCACAAACATTATAAGTTTACGAGCTGCAATTAGCACTGGCGCGTGAATAATGATAGAATTTTAATTGTTATTTCATTGCCTGGTAACATCAAAACAGCTGTAAGATATAATTGAACATTTGTTGGCTATCGATTTCGCCTCCCTTTTTTGTTTTTGGTACCTTCTAAAACGTTAACATAACCATTGTGTACACTACACCAGGGATGTGTCCTGGATAAAAAAAAAATTTATTCTATTTAGTCCGTCATTCAGATTATAGAAAAATATTGGATACGTATACTTTGACAAAAAAAAAAATAGTCCGTCAGTCAGATTTCCAAAAAATACTGACCCGTATTTTTTCTTTTATCATATAAACAAAAAATGAAGACGACACAGTGCGTTGAAAACTCGTGTGACGTCACTGGACGCTACACTTTTTAGCGAGCAGTGACGTCACCAGCCAGCACTCCTGATCTTTAATGCCTTTTATATTTGTCAATCTTTATTGATTTGATAAAACAAAATATACGTATCCAATATTTTTCTATAATCTGAATGTCGGACTAATTAGTTTTTTTAGTCCAATGCCCTCTTATACAAGAGACCAAATATTTTTTTTTATTTATAATATTTAATTAGATGACAATAGTCTCATATGTGAAAGAAAGAACGAAAAAATACGTTTATTTGCGGTAAACATGACGTTTACAAAAATACAAAAAATAATAAATAGTTGAGGGAACATACGTCACATCCACGCAAAACTGCTGTAGCTCAGCATTATGCTGCACCCTATGCAAAACAGAGCCCAGCTATATCTCCCTCCAACTCTTAAAATTTGTTTGTGGTCTCCAAAATATAGTAAAAAGGAGGGACTACTTTAAACGTTTGTCTAAATGGTCTTCTTTCAGATTGCGTTCATTCGGCGTGAAGTCAATCCTGGATTACTCTGTAGAGGAGGATCTGTCACAGGAGGAGGCAGAGAAGCGAGAAGTGAGGTAAATATCAATAAAGTACATAATTTTAGTATAACTTCCATACATAAAAAAAATCCGCTTGGTATGGATCACTATTAGTTCTATGGACGACAGATTTTCAACCTTAACGCTGTAGCGTTAAAGTTGAAAATCTAATATAGAAATTTGACAGACTGTAAGCAGTAGCTTGATGTGCTTTGTCTGTACCTGAACAACAGTTTTATTCTACGGCGTGGTTTATATGCCGTGTGAGGGCACAATTTATCAGTGTCATATGTGACGAAGTCAGCGATGCCGGAGTGATAAGTTCGTCATCATCTTCGTGTGCTGTGAGGGCTCCATTTCGTAGGTGAACTTTGTAATTAAAGCACGAAGTATAAATATACCCTCCAATGTTGACAATAACAATTTAAATAAGCAAACCAACAGTTTCGCTCCGGAGAAGTACCCTGATTCGCGTATCAATGCGAAGTAACCGTTCGACAACTTGGACAACCACTTTCCAAAACGACTCTGTCGACCTGCCACCCTTACAAAATAACGTCGCAGCGTTTGCCCCCACTAGTCACTACTATACAGTATGTTAAGAAAACCCTGTCCGACCCATAAGGATAAACACATGACCAAATATAATATAAAATTTTACGTAATCATCATAGTACCAATACAAATGAATTTTGAAATAATCTTTTTTTCCCACGAATTAATTCCAACTTTCCCGAAATTTGGTAATTTTTAAAAGTGACAACACCGGTATTATTATGAGCGAATAGCGATGCGACCACGTATCGCGTGCCCTGCCGCCCGCCGTCCGCGGAAGGGTGCATAAAGCACATTTATTAAGTTACCTCTTTATGCGAAATAATATTTATTTTTTTAGGGGGATTTTTTTTTTAAGTTTAGCCTGGTTTTGTATACATTAGTAGAATCAGTTATCGATACCTAACAACACCTTCACGGGTCGGACAGGGTTGACTTAACATACTGTATAAATCAAATTAGCAACTTTTATTAAAATGATATCGTTATCCACGATGTCTCGACAAACGTAGCGTAAGACGCCCTTGGGCGAGATGGAGCGACCACATCAAAAAGGTGGCTGGTAGTGGCTGGCGGAGAACTGCTCAGGATCGAGCTTGTTGGCGTGCCATGGAGGAGGCCTATGTCCAGCAGCGGACGAGTAGAAGCTGATGATGATGATGATAATGATCCACGACATATGGATTTCTGTGGATGCTTGTTGATGGCTATGAAACCGAGCTGTGGGACTAATGATATACAGTTCCGGTATACGCGATGCAATCGAAACTCACTTAAATCAATAATACGAAGAATTTCGTGCACAGACGACAGGACATCAAGCTGCTACAAAATTATGTCATATTTCTTTATTAGATTTTCAACTTTACCTCTAAAGCATTAAGGCTCAAGGTTGATTGAGAATATTTGACAGTTTCGGGTAGTTTGACCGGCTGTCGTCCGTTGGTGTATTATGGAAATATTTCATAGTACTTAAATATTTCGTGGTTGCGTGATGTTAACTTTTACTTATTACTTGATTAACATTTAAACTTCAATTTTATTGGGATATCAATATGTTTTTTGACGTACTGTATTCATTATGCATGTTCGTACCTATATTTTACTTCGTACTGCCTCAGAATCATTGTCGGAACTAGTCAATCCATTCTCGAGATATTATCATCAAACAAACAGTTCTATACAATAAAAATAAAAGATTATAAGTAAGAAAAAAAAAGTCGATTAAAAATAAGACACTGACTCCTGTAACACAGGTACCTATCACGTACCACAAGAGTCAGAGTTCAAATTAAATGTAAAATGGACCACTCGACAAATTTAAATTTCTTCTTTTTTTTAAAGAATACTAATTTAAAAGTTGTCTAAATTCTCATACAAAAAGAACCACGTATTATTATTAATACAATAATTATAACAATAAAATAAAATAAAAAATAATCGGTTCTTTAGTTAAGGTTTAAATAACCCGACTTTATCATGTTGAAAGCAATTTAAAAACAAATGCTTCGCTAAACCTCACATTCATTACCTAACAGTGTTAGTTCTGTGACTAATTGATTATTTATTAGCTTTAGAGACGAGTCTATTAACGATGTTCCTATTTTTTTTTAACTTTATAAACTATGGCTTGATATCCATCCCACCTGATGGTAAGCAGTGACGCAATCGTCGAAGGCCAAGCGTGCTAGTTTATTAAGATCCTATTCACTCTAAGTCTTAAAGACACTTACGACCTCATCACAGAACCTTACTCAAAATTTAAGCATTATTTAAAACTAGTTTCAACTAATCAAATAGCTTCAAACGAGATTTAAGTGATGCTTGAGTTTTGAGTGAAGTTCTGTAACACGGACCTTAAATTGTAATCAGACGGGAAGACAACTACAGACAAATTGTTAGCCCTCGATGTACGCGATATTTTAGGCGAGGCGAAACGCTTCTCCTTGTACGGTGTTCCAATTTTCAAAGCAGTAATTAAACTGACTGAAAAAATAATGCATTACAATCTTCTATGTGTTAAATTGTAATTACAATGTACTACAAACAATATGTCTGACCTTTTCTAATTATGTTGGGGTCGGATAATGGAGACGCATGTTACATTCTGTTTTTTAATTTGCTAGAGCAAAAAACTATTTAAAGAAAAAAAAAAAAGACATCCGACTTCTAAAAACAAAAAAAAAAAAAACACTATAAAGTGAAAAATACCTAATTTCGGAAATCAAAACCATAAACCACTGAAACCAATGAAAATAGCGACTGTTAGCTAAATATTTTTGACGCTTAAACGTCACTTAACTTTAATCATCGTTTCTGAATAAACCTCTGATTTCATACCGCCGTCTCCAATAAGGACACAGTTCATTCTTTTACTAAAACCCATAAAAACATGCTCGTAGCTAATGTACATATTTACATTATGTAACAAAAATTTTATTGTTACTATGTCGGGTACGTTACGACTTTATACGTACTGACGTCTGCCTGGCATAGCAACGATTTCAAGGCGAAGATCAAGCACGGCTGAACGGTGACGGCTGACAGGCTGAGGCCAGCAGTGGGAGAAATGCGGAAAAAAGTACAGAAAAAAGGAAACTGTTTCTGTAGTGTGAGACTACAAAGAAATGACAAATATACAGTGGTTTTTTTTTTTTTTTTAGTGATTATAAACTAGCGCTTGACCGCAATCCCGCCTGATGGTAAGCAGTGATGCGATCGTTGATGGTAAAGCGTGTTAGTTTATTAAGAGCCTATTCACTCAGAAAAACCGCGCGAATACGAAGGAAGACGGCGGTTGAGCGAGGTGATGCAATGTTAAACCCAACAACACGACCAACGATGCTGCGCCAAAGGGAGATTGATGTGAAGACCCTCCACGACCAAACTCCCAACACAACAACATTAGGCGCATCGTACTCGGCACACATCGCAACACGACTGCTCAGACCCGTCCTCCGTACGGCTTCACCAGACATCATGCCGGAACACGACAAATCGCTTGGCGGCAAGACTTTGTCTGGTGGGTGGTAACTTCTGCCGGCGGCTGATGTTATGGCCTACCACAATACAACAATAAATACGACAATAAATGAAAACACGAACAATGCTGGTTCATAGGAACAATCCTAAACCATAGAAAAGAACCTAGCATAAAAATAAAAAAATTAAAATTTCAAACAAACTAAATCGCATAAATAGTAGTGTCCGACCGAAACTGGTTTTTCTGCCGAAACCGAAACTGAAACCGAATCTTCGGCCAGGGCTTCAGTTTCGGCCGAAACCGAAACCGAAACCGAAACTCACGTGTCTAAGTCTAAAATTTCTTAAAATACTGAAATTTGGAGCATTTTAGGTACCTATTATTTTGCATTAATTAGGGCATGAAATGGCAACACAGTAAGTTTGTTGTAATTATTTATTTAACATAATATAAAATATATATCTGTTAATAATATTTTTATTATTTTGACAAATTAAGTTTTCATAGTAAAATTTTAATCATTTCACAATAATCAAATCAATAATTTGAAATTATGTTTCATTTACAATCTCTTTTTTACTTGTGACTTGATTTGTTAATACAAAGTTACTGACTCAATATTTAATTAAGTTACTATATAAATCATTTAAGTATAGAAACAAAACAAAAACTTACTTCTAATCAGTTCCATCAATGTTTACGTCGCGTCGGGCGCACACGCACTAAGTTTTATTGCTACAGAGAGCCATCCGAACGGCGCACGACAATTCCCGAACAGGGCCGACCGACAGCATCCGTCAAGGCGTTGCTGCGGGAAACGAAGTTGGGCGAACGCGATCGTGCGGAAACTTTCGAAATAAGTTTCGGTTTCGGCAAAAGTTTCGGCCTATTTTCGCCGAAACCGAAACTGCCACCGAAACTTGATTTTTGGCCGAAACTCGGCCGAAACCGAAACCGAAACCGAAATTTCGGTCGGACACTAATAAATAGCAAACGAAAATGAACATCCTTTAAAAATATTGGTTCACTGACATCTGATCGGCGACAGCGCGATCCTGTATCGACTTGCTTTTTTCGCGCCATTATTATTAAAGTTTGGTACCGCAGGATGCGGCGGTCATTAACCTGTAAGCGCTTCCTTATCAACATGTACATCATATAGAAATGTGAAAAATGAAAAATAATTTCCTGTGACTAAACTAATGGACATATTTATATGATTTTTTATGGGTAGACTGAGAATGTGTTGAGGTACACGATGTTTAATTTATTGTCGCATTGTCAGCACCACTCTGTATAACACTTGATATAATAAGTAGAATTGCAAAATAGAAGCCATTTTAATAACGAACATTTTTATTTTCCATAGCTTCTTTTTAACCTAACGTACTTAGTTACGATAATAATTTAATTAAAGTTAAAAAACAAATTGAAGTGTTAAGTGTTCTAATTAAATAATTAATGTATAGTACATTTTTAATTCTAATATTTTCTTTTTAACCTAGGTACTTAGTTACGATGATAATTTAATTAAAGTTGAAAAACAAATTGAGTGTTAAGTGTTCAAATTAAATAATTAATGTCTAGTCCCATATTTCTAATTAGTAATTCCCTAAAATTGTATGTATGATTCATACAGGTACAATACGTACATGTTTTATTAAAACAAAATAAATAAAATATTAATGTTGTTTAAAACAATAAAATTATTAGATTCGGCCAGATTCAGTTCTCTTTTCGATTTATCCCTAAAACATTATATTTAACAGATAATAAATTGAAACTCTCGATGAAATTCCTCCTTTATGCTCATATGCATGTTGTAAATCACCTTGGTTGGGAAACGCCTCGCATAATTGTGAAGAAAAACGTTTTTCCCATACACACTCTTTGATGTGATAATGTCCAACCTTCTGCACCTCTACTTCGAACTACAATCATAGACATCGTGTATTTCTAATTAGCGCATACTTTATCAAAAGAGGTTCGATCTTGGACTTAATTTTGTTCTCATTGCATTTTGTCTATGGATTAAATCCGCCGCCGAGTTCTTGAGGATGAAATAAAGAGTCCAAATTATATTAATATACTATGTACCTACGCATTTTTAGCTATATTAGCACCTTAATAGGGTATTTGACTAAAAAAAACTAATTAGTCCGCCAGTCAGATTTCCAAAAAATACTAGGAACGTATTTTTACTTTTTTCATATAAACAAAAAAAGAAGACTACATAGTGCGTTGAAAACTCGTGTGACGTCATTGCACGCTACCCTTTTTAGCGACCAGTGACGTCACCAGCCACCACTCCTGATCTTACTGATAGTCTAGCCTTTTATATTTGTAAATTTTTATTGTTTTGATAAAAAATGGAAATCTGACTGACGGACTAATTAGTTTTTTTTTAGTCAAGTGCCATATTGCGGATCACACTTATCCTATTAGTTGAATGGAATCATTTTGAAGCGTATCCATTGCTCCGTATTTTCGAAAAATTTGTTTGCTCAACAACGCAAATACAGCAATGAATTTTGTTAAACTGTCAAAATGAAACCCGTTGCTACTAATATTGTATTACGCAATTACCCGGCTGGTTAGACTAGAAGCCGACCCCAATGTAGTTGGGAAGGGGATAGGCAGATTAATGTTACGCAGTTACTGTGATTATATTACAAAACATAATGAGTAGATAGGTAAAAGGGCGAGGAAGGTTAATACTGTTAATAGATAGTTTTTTTTTTTTACTTTTTACCATTTTTTACTAACACATTCCCCCCTCATTTCAGTGGCAGTTTAACCAGTGAACGATTGACGGAATTACTAAAACAATCAAGCAATTTTCAAGATCTATTCGTTACCGGGTTTAATTTTTTTTCCTTTTCATCATTTCACTAGTTTTGTGTAGTGTGACGAAAATACTTGTGGACCAAGGCCCTGTGTCATTGAGCCTTGTCATTCGTTGATGGCCCACGGGACAAGATATTTTTGTCATCTTATAGCTGTCATTAAAACGTCATATATGACGTAGCGTTACATCATGGCCGACCTTCTACTTTAGTTTCCACTATTGTTTCATTATATTCTTAATACTTTTTCGATCATTGTTCTAGTAAATGGTTTCTTTATGTGAGACATTGTTGTATAGATTATTACCTATTATTAGTTGAACATAGCGTTTTTGACATTGTTGGTACTTTATTTTTTTGTAGGTTATAAGTAAATTAGAGTTGTTAGGTTTATTTTGAGTTATTTACACGGTTTTTAGTTTTTTATGAGACGGTAAGACCCTTTATGGTTTAAAAATATATTCAAATTTTTTTATAGATATTTTGTTGGACTTTTCCGAAAGACGGTAGGTACCTACAGGGATATTGACATATTTTTATATGCCTGTCAATATTTCTCAAGTAATTACAATTAACATTCACTGGGTAGGGCTTCATTCGATTCGCGTCGACAAATGAGAACGAGTATTTGACGTCATTATGTAATTTGTGGACATATTAAAACAAATACAGTTGATATTCTGACGCACTGTTCGTATGTATTGACGACTCGTGAAGAATTGGGTCTTCTATTCGTTAATTGTCGGAGATAATTAGCAGAATCAGAAATTTAGATCAGTCAAGTTCTAATAGATGGGTATGCTGCTAAGGACTTTTTTTGCGCCACTTCGTGCGCCTTCCGCGCTTTCCCAGCTTCAGAAAGTGATGAAAGGCGGACCTTTTTGGGAACTGTCCTATATTTGACGTTCAAAAAGTGCTGAGTCTCTGCGTCAGTTCGAACAAATGACCTTTGACTGTAGAATCAAATGTAGTGAATTCCAATGACGATAAAAATATATATTTTCTTTTCCCACTACTTATTTTTAGAACCATAGATATAAACATTATGAGTGGAATTGTTGTAAAGAGTGGGCTCAATCCAAACATGCGTCGGCGCCGTGTCTATGATAATAAAGTTCGAAAACGTGAAAAAAAACCGCGTGTTCGTGACTTTAGCCACAGAATAACTAATTGCTTTACCAAAAAACAGATTACAAACACTATTACTCTTGTGGATCGTTTCTCTGCGAATACGACGTAGGTAGTTGTATATTGGTTTGTTGTCTAAAATGTTGGAATGTTTTATTTTTTAGATGACCCATATAATTCCGTCATTCTTGTGAGTGGTCATTGACTTTGTTATATAAATGACAGGCTTGACAACGATGCCCTGGACGAACTTCTTTGGAATGAACTTCACAGTTCACACAAAGAAAGAAAAGTGAAAGAAAGAAAAATGCTTTTACCGGCTAATCACCACGCTTGCTCAATGCGGGTTGGCGATTTCAGACTTGAAGTCCAGGTTTCCTCAAGATGTTTTCCTTCACCTTTTAGTATTGGAGCCCAGGAGGGGATTTCGGGATATACTAAAGCGCGGCAGATTAATATGCAGTAAGATACCTCGTACCCGGCTATTTATTTCTAACAGATATGAGCTTCATTTATAAGGACGCCCGTCAAGGATAAAGCATCAGATCTTTATTGATTAATTTTTAGGGTTCCGTAGCCAAATGGCAAAAAACGGAACCCTAATAGATTCGTCATATCTGTCTGTCCGTCCGTATGTCACAGCCGTTTTTTTCCGAAACTATGAGAGCAATACTGTTGAAACTTGGTAGATACATGTATTCTGTGAACCGCATTAAGATTTTGATGCAAAAATAATAATAAGTATTGGGGGCTCCCCATACTTAGAACTGAAACTCAACAATTTTTTTTCATCAAACATACGTATCTATGGATAGGTCTTCAAAAATGATATCGAGGTTTCTAAATTTTTTTTTTCTAAACCGAATAGTTTGCGTGACAGACGCTTCCAAAGTGGAAAAAAGTTTCTAAAATAAGAAATTAAAAATCTAAAAACAACATATGATGTACATTACTATAAAAACTGCCAACAAAAATTGTTTTGAACGAGATCAAAAAAGTAGTTTTTTTTTAATATCTCGTAAATCGTAAACCGCTTATTTACGCGTAATCTTTCATACAAATAATTTAAATTCTTTAATTTCATAAATCAATGGTACGGAACCCATTGTGCGTGAGTCCGAAATTCACGTGGCTGGTCTTTTTTATTACTTCGGCTTGTGGAAATCGTCAGATTATATATTTCTCGTAAAACTTGATCTATTCCCTTCACAATAAAAAAAAATACACGCTCAAGAATGTCAGATGACGTTTTATTTTTTCAACTTTGTAGCTCTCCCCTAAAATTGTAACAATAGAAGAATATACACGTTTTGGAATGTAACTAACTCATTCTACTTTAATCTGACGTATGTACGCAACAGTCTTTTTTTTACATTTTTGAAAATCTATAGCTGCTCACCCCACCGATAAAAAGGGTATATCATATAACATTATTTTTTCATATCATCTAAGCCTCCCACCCAATAAGTCTTTATGACGCTCGAGTTAATCCCGATTTAGCACGGTGGGCTCCCCTACCATTTGAATCAGTCATTGGTGTCTAAGATATACTTAGAAAGTACATATAACTTTGAAAAGTTACATTGGTACTTGTTCTGCGTAATGTCAGACGATAACACAGGTGTTGTCCTGAACCAATCTGACGCTGATACCTATTCAGTTGCAATTCACGATACACACCATCATAGTAAACTGATATTCTACTCATTCCACATTTGATTTACTTACTTCTAATTTTGCATAACTGTTCAAATCACAGTGAACTTCATTCTCAGATCCACAAGGCAGCTTTTAGTTAAGTTTGTACTGTAAAAGGTAAAATAATTGTGCACGCACTATGGCACAAAAGCCCAGACGCCATGCTACAAAACTATTAAAAAAAAAACAAATTGTGCACGCATCTTGGCACGCACTGTATAAGGATCTCAAAAGATTCTTTTGACATTTGAATGATGTTGACAGGGGGACGCTGTTGGTAACTATTTGAGCAATTGTTCTGTACAATCCCCCTTATTCATAAATGCTGCTTAAAGTTAACTAGTGATTAGCGATTCCTTTATGAATAAGCACTACAGTATTTAAGGGGTTTATTCATAAACGATAATTAAAGTTAAGTGAGGTACAAACTTTTAAAATGTATGTTTAAACAATCTCTAATAACTAGTTAACTTCAAGCAGCGTTTATGAATAAGGGGGAATGCGTTTAAAAGACAAGTACCCAATGGCGTTAGTTGTGATTTCGGTCATGCACCTAATGAGCCCTTTAGTGCTGTAGCAGCGTTCAATATAAACCTGGGAATAATTGCTCAGGGCTGATTAAAGTCCGTAAGTAAGTACATAATGAGATTTCACTTATTCAAATAAAAACATATGCGTTTTCTGTAAAGACAGATAATTTATTAATATTGCTATTGTTTTTTTTTACAAATGGGTTCCCTACCTATAATTAATTACTTTATATTTACCTGTAAAGACAGAAAACAACATTAAAAGTCTTTATTTCAGGTTGTGAAATCTTCTTTAGGTGTTCTTCAAGATACTTTTATAATATTTTCGCTGTCAAAAGTCACAGCTGATAGCTATGTGCTAAATTGTCTTATAAAAATACACATAACCAAAAAGGTTAAGGAAACCATAGCGTTTTCTTTATAAGTATTTAAAAATAGGACAAAAATATCGCCTTTCTTATTAGTGGTAATAGCTGTTAAGTGTTAGTAGAAACACTTTTATATCTCTGACAGACCAAGAGACGCCGAGAAAGAACTGCGGCTTTTTTATAATTCTAAATTAGTGCTTGATCCCGCCTGATGGTAAGCAGTGATGCAAACGTTGATGGCAAAGCGCGCTAGTTTATTAAGAGCCTATTCACTCAAAAAAACTGAGTGAATAGGAAGGAAGACGGCAGTTGAGCGAGGTGAAGCAATGTTAAACCCAACAACACGACCAACGATGCTGCGCCAGATCTGGAGACCCTCCACGACCATACTCCCGACACAACAACATTTGGCGCATCGTACCCGGCACACATCGCAACACAACTGCTCAGACCGGTCCTCCGTACGGCTTCACCAGACATCATGCCGGAACAAGACGAATCGCTTGGCGGCAAGACATTGTCTGGTGGGTGGTAACTTCTGCCGGCAGCCGATGTCGAAATCTAGTCGCAATCTTGGTGACAAACAAATGTCTCAATGGACTGTTACTATGACCTAGATACGTCAAGACTGAGCCAAGTATGCAAATTATACAATGATCTATTTTTGACGAATTAATTGGCACCTTATTACCAAGAAAATTAGGTCGATGTTTAATTGGGTGGATCAAAGACTGCCAATAATTTGATAGTAAAAGTGGACTAGCAGTTTATTTTTAAGTTGATAATGGTAGTAACGGAATATAGGTTAATTAGCTTTTGCCCCCGGCTTCGCTTGCGTTTAATTTGGGGTACAACGGTTCCCATTTCTCAAATTTCCATCCCTTATTTTAGGGGTGGGGAAGATTAAAAACAAAAAAAAACCGGCCAAGTGCGTGTCGGACTCACGCACAAAGGGTTCCGTACCATTGATTTATGAAATTAAAGGATTTAAGTTATTTGTATGAAAGGTTACGCGGTAATAAGCGGTTTACGATTTACGAGGTATTAAAAAAAAAACTACTTACTAGATCTCGTTCAAAACATTTTTCTATTTTAGAAGTTAGAGGGGGGGGGGGGTCCAACTTTTTTCCACTTTGGAACCGTCGGTCACAAAAAATATTGGGTTTAGAAAAAAAAAAATTAGAAACCTCGATATCATTTTTGAAGATCTATCCATAGATACCCCACACGTATGTTTGATGAAAATATTTTTTTTTGAGTTTCAGTTCTAAGTATGGGGGGCCTCCAATATTTATTATTATTTTTGCATCAAAATCTTAATACGGTTCACAGAATACATCTACTAACCAAGTTTCAACAGTATAGCTCTTATAGCAGACATGACGAACCTATAAGGGTTCCGTTTTTTGCCATTTGGCAACGGAACCCTAAAAAGAAGAGATGTATTTTTCGTAGGTAATAAAGAGTCTTTGTACCGATTTTTAGCTGTCTACTATGAGAACCGTGAATAGTCCCATATTAAAATTCAACTCCCCATCCGCCATCCCAGGAAATCTCCGAATTTTTAGCTTTCTTGAAAATTACGGAATGTTCCATACAAACTTCCACGCGCCATTTTAGGGAAATGGGAGTTAGAAGGAGACAAAATAGTAGCCTATGTCACTCCATCTCTTCAACTTAAAAATCACATCAATTCGTCATTCCATTTTGCCGTGAAAGACGGACAAACAAACAGACATCTACTCATACACACTTCGGTATAACATTAATATGAATGAAAGATGTGATGTATAGAGCGAAGAGTCATTTAAGTCAGCCAATAGTTGTTGCATAAGACTATTCGATTAGATTCGTCTTTGTATAATAAAAAGTAGGATCGCGTCGTGGCCAATGGTGGGTGATGAGGATTCAACGATGTGTTTACCAATGGGGGCTAATACGTAACCCTTTGCTGACACTGTTACATACTGAGCTAAAAAGTAGCTAAAAATAAATAATGTTAACCTTCTTAGCGCATCGATTCGACGAACAATACAAAAGCATGGGGATTTAGGTAGGTCGTAAAAAGTTGTTAAACTGCTAACATCATTAATTCTAACTGAGAAAGAAAACCATAATGCACTTAATCTTCACAATCAAAATCTAAATGTCGGCCAAATTCGATAAAGAATAGAGGTAAACAAACCGTTGCTAGGCAACGTGTAGTTTACGTCTAAAAGCTGTCTTTTATGAAAATCATCTGTATGTTAACAACCTTTTCTAGGTAGATGATTTTCATAAAAGTAACTCGTATTACTAATGTAAACAGGTTATTTGTTTAGATATTTATGATTTGCATAGAACGCTTAATCGATTTGAATGAAATATGACACACATGTCAGCTAATTTCCTAACAGGTTAAATTTTTTGATACATATAGGTACATATATATGTAGTTGATTTGAAAGTAATTAAAATACGCAAAATTGTATTGTCAAATGCCTTAACTTTATTCATTGGTTGAATTCTACAAAATGTGTTTAACACCTGCATTTCATCTTTCTTTTTTTGTAGGGCTATCACGTAAAATAAATTTCGACTTTTTAATGGTTTTTCGAAATACCAAGTTATTATGCATGTTATTTTAGTGATTCTATTGATATATGCTACAATAGGAATTGTTAATAAATAGTTAGCGTGTAAAAATCTATAATAATGTATATAATAGGCGATTTGTAAAACGTGAGTTGTGATAACCCTAAATTGGTTTGTTTACCACTATTCTTTATGGAGCTTGGTGAGATTATAGGCAGCTACTGAGTGAAATTTCATAATGCGGCGGTGAGTGCATTAGTCAAGAAGCACTCTGAATTAAGCAGTGAAAAGTCCTTGAAAAATGTCATTGACGCGCTATCTCTTTGTAACTCTTTATAGTAATAATTTCACGGTGTCAACGTGTACGATGTAGGGTGTGTAAGAAAGAGAGAGGTGGTCAACTTCGACCGTAAAAGGTTACTCGCGATCAAAATTCTTATCTTCAACACAATGTTCTAAGTTTGGCTTTGAGTTTTACCTATAAGTTTCTTGACATTAGTTCTTAGGGGCCGTTCAAATATTACGTAAGAAGATTTATTACATTATTATTTACCCCCCCCCCCCCCATCCCCCATGTCAGCAAACGTAAGCAAAACGCCTCCCCCCTTCCACTATGCTTACATAAACATTTTTCAATTATAAGTGTATCTTTTTATATTTATAATTATAATGTTATTTAACATTTATAAATTTAAAAATAAGAAAATAGATTTAAGATAGATATTAGATTTTACTTATACAGTATTCAACATAGAGTAAGGGACAAAAATATTATAATCTTATGAACAAAACATTTTCAAGCATAGATAATGTGAGGGTTGCACTTCGTGTAAAAAAGTAAATAACTACGGATGACGTAATCATCATCTAGACTCCCCTACCCCCCATGTCATCCAAAATAAACAAACAACGACCCCCCCCCCCCCGCCCCCTAATAGTGCTTACATAATACTTGAACGACCCCTAAGCATTGATTGACAATGTATTTGTAAGTGCGAAACTGAAGCGTAGTGTTTTAAAATAGCAATAAAAGTGTCATCAATTGATGAGTGACTACTACAGTTGGCACTTGTTTTGGCTCGTAATAGTCATTGATAAACTCGATGTGTGTATAGATTGGCAGGGAAACTGTTATTTTTTGGAATTGTGTATGTTCTCCTTAACAGTAGTGTCCGACCGAAACTAGTTTTACTACAGAAACCGAAACCGAAACTTCCTTACAGGGATCATATTTTGAGGGAAAAATAAAGGAAACTTTGTTATAATCAGTCAGTCGATATTATTTTAAATACAAATAAATAAAAAAATATTAGTTGGCTCCTCAAAAATAGGTATTTATTAGAGTGGATAGGCTCTCAATCACTCGAAAACTCGCCACCACAACAAAACAATACGAACAGCAAACAAACAAGCGAATCACGACATTGGCTCCGATGAGATTCATTCATTCATTCAACGCGCCGAACATGACTTATCACAGCGCGAAAAATCCCGAATGCACATTCGAATTCCGTCGTAGTTTCGGTAAGTTTGTCGCCGAAAACGAAACTAAATCGACACTCGTGTTTTTGCCGAAACCGAACATTCGGCCGGACACTATTTAACAAATTTGCACCAACTGCCTTATTTGATCCAGCCATTGATTTAATTTTAAAGTTATGTAACAATAAACTGAATGGTATACTGTATAAAGTTCAAATTCCAATACATTCAAAAATTTATGTAATACTAGCTGACCGGCAAACGTTGTTTTGCCATATAAATAATAAAAAAAAATTAGGGGTGGACTACCCCTAACATTTAGGGGGATGAAAAATAGATGTTGGCCGATTCTCATAGATACCGGATAAGCACAAAAAATTTCATCAAAATCGGTCGAGCCGTTTCGGAGGAGTTTAAGTTCGAACACCGTGACACGAGAATTTTATATATTAGATTTATCAGGACTTTTTTGTTCGAAATAGTCACTCAAAAATCGAGTCGGAATACATTTTAATAAAGTTGATAACTGATTAAGTGGCGATCGAATGTAAATTAATTATCTAAGATGTTAAATATAAGTATAGGTTCATAAAGGTATGTAAAATTGGAGTTAAATCAATAAAAATCAATAAAAAATCGTGTTATTGGAGATCTGTGAGGAACGAGGGACACGTTACTTAGTGGTTTTAAATATAATAACATGACGGTAATTTAATATTTTCATGTTAACTTACCCTATGTGTCTGGCCTACTTGCATCCATTATTGTATCCAAATTTGATATTGTTTTTATATATATATATATTTATTTATGATTTATCACACAAATACAATAATTAAATAATTATGCACTCATTATAAGGTTCAGTTGAAAACCAGCGTCAGGCAACTGCTACGTAGTTGTCTGACATTTATGCTGAACTGGACCTATTTGGCGCAACCGTTGGACTCACATTTGATGTTTTTTTTTTATCTGTTTCTCTCTCTTTTTTTCTGTTTTCTTTGTTTCAAACTGTATTTATAAGGGTGTGCGCCAAATAAATGGGTTCTTTCTTTCTTTCTTTCTAAAATTGTCTCATACTCCATAGAAAAGTGAGAATCCCCCGACCCGACAGGTGTTGTATCTGGCGACAACTGCCCAACGTTTGATGTCGGAAAGTTATATGTATGTATGCTAGTTGCGCGGTAAAATCTGCTTGCACGATTCAGGATTTGCGTGCCGTCAGTATGACGCGTAGGTCTTGTTGTATTTCCATGACTTCTTCTGTCTCTAGCAGTCATAAATATTTTTTTATTATTTGTTTTATTACTTACGTACACACAACAAAATACATACGGATATGACAACATTACGTCATGTCTTTAATACTACGCACGTACGGGTCTGAGCAGTTGTGTTACGATGTGTGCCGGTTGAGGATCTCCAGATCAATCTCCCTGTGGCACAGCATCGTTGGTAGTGTTGTTGAGTTTAACATTGCATCACCTCGCTCAACTGCCGTCTTCTTTCCTATTCACTAAGCTTTTTTAGTGAATAGGCTAAATAAACTAGCGCGCTTTACCATCAATGATTGTATCACTGCTTACCATCAGGCGAGATCGCGGTCAAGTACTAGTTTATAATTATTAAAAAAAAAAAAACTACAAGTTTTATGTCTCGGTCCATCCCACTGGTGATCGGAGGCTTTTTTCGGTCCCCAGCCTCGCCTCCGACACGTTTTGCTCCACGTAACATAATTTTAAATCGAAAACAGTTGCCAGCAGTTACCTTAACTAATCATTATTACTATGTATAATGTTGGCAGCTTGCTATTTCTAGTAAGTAGTAAAATTTTACCGTTTACGTCTCCTTTACAACTCAATTTTAACGATCGAAGAGTGTGGAATGAATTCCTGAGCATGACACGACAGCTGGAGGTCAATCTACCCCAATTTGTCAGATATTCCCAATCAACCTTGAGCCTTAATACTTTAGAGATAAAGTTGAAAATCTAATAAGGTAATCTGGCATATTGTAGTAGCTTGATGTGCTAGTGTAGTGTATGTGGGAGTGGGCCGTTATACAGAGTGGTGCTGACAATCCATACTATAATATTATAAATGTGAAAGTGTGTTTGTTTGTTTGTTTGTCCTTCCTTCACGCCGTAGCTAAGCAATCAATCGACCTGATTTTTGGCATACAGTTAGTTGAAAAGATGGAGAGTAACATAGGCTACTTTTGGTCCTAAAAAAACATCAAGTTCCCAAGGGAGATTACTGGAATATTTGTATGTGTACCTACACCAAATATTATATATATATATATTATACATCGGAAAGTGAGTTTGTTTGGTACCACTTTCACGCCGTAACTCCTGAACCGATTGCTTTAAAATTTTGCAGACGTATAGTTAGAAGACCGGATTAAATAATAGGGTACTTTTTATCTCGAAAAAATTTGATATTCCCGAGAGAAATCTAAAACGCGCGATATAACCGAAGTTAACGCGGGCGAAGCCGCGGGCGGAAAGCTAGTACGACAATAAATGATAACACGAAAAATGCTGGTTCATAGGAATAATCCTAAATCATAGAGAAAAACCTAGCATCAGAAATAAAAAAATGAAAATTTCAAACAAACTCAATCGCATAAAATAGCAAACGGAATAGAACATCCTATAAAAATATTGGTTCACTGACTTCCGATCGGCGACAGCGCGATCCTGTATCGACTTGCTTTTTTCGCGCCATTATTATTAAAGTTTGGTACCGCAGGATGCGAGGTTTTGACTCTAGGTCATGCCGGTCGCGATCAATGGTATTAGCCCACTGCTACTCTTATATTCAATCAAAACCTGCGAATGATTTAAATTAAAAACAAAAAAAATGGCACAAATCCAAGCATTCCTACAGTTAGCCAATTTTCAATCGTATTTCTTGGTATTTTCTAACCACTAGTCATCAATTTCCAGTGCTTCAATATCAACATTCGGTGACAAAGCAGAAGAGGGTCAGCTGAAGCAATACCACGTGGAGCAGAGGTTCGCCGACAGGCGGTACAAGGTGACCAGCGCCAGGACATACTTCTACCTCAACGAGGCCTCCTGTGAGAAAAACATGGAGGCCTTCTTGAAGAGTATTGATGCTGTTGCTGGTGAGTACTTGCTTATTTAGACCTAAGGTGGAAGAGAGATGGTGGCTTTTGGCCCTTAGTCTACATCTGTCCGAAAACTGCCGAATTTAGACGTTCCATTCTTTGTTTAATTGACCTTATTTCTCTATCTTTGTCTTGTACGGACTCCCTTACAGATTTCCTTATTAAATTTTCAACTTTATCTCTAAAGCATTAAGGCTCAAGTTTGATTAGAAATATCTGACAGTTTGGGGTATCTTGACATGATGTCGTCCGTATATTGAATGGATTTCCTCCTCGAATTGATGTAGATTGTAGACAGTTCCCAAAAGTTGTATATTCAGATCCTACCTATACAGTATGTTAAGAAAACCCTGTCCGACCCGTGAAGATGTTGTTAGGTATCGATAACTGATTCTACTAATGGATTTAAAACAGGGCTAAACTTAAAAAAAAATCCCCTAAAAAAATAAATATTATTTCGCAAAAAGTGGTAACTTAATAAATGTGCGTTCACCCTTCCGCGGGCGGCGGGCGGCAGGGCATGCGGCACGTAGTCGCATCGCTATTCGCTCATAATAATACCGGTGTTGTCACTATTTTAAAATTTACCAAATTTCGGGGAAGTTGAAATTAATTCGCGGGAAAAAAAGATTATTTTTAAATTCATTTGTATTGGTACTATGATGATTACGTAAAATTTTATATTATATTTGGTCATGTGTTTACCTAACCTTTATTATCCTTATGGGTCGGACAGGGTTTTCTTAACGTACTGTATACTAATTTATTCGAACTTGTCGTAGCATGTCTCCTTCAATGCCGAAATCTCAATGTCCACTATCCCTTTCTAACCATCTCATCTTTCACGCAATTACCTTCATCCATCATTCTCTTTGATCTTGCTCGTGCATCGTCTAGGCAACTAACATCATTTTATTACGTAATGTCCGCGATGATTTTCTGCGTTGGACACTATTATTCAATTGATATATCCGCACTGGGTTTTGGTCGTGATTGACCGTGTACTAGGGCTTCATGAGCTATGCGGGAGTTCATTGTCGCTATAATAATATTCTCCATAGTCCTAAATCTATTGAGGCCAGTTCGATTCAAATAAATTCTTTACATAATGCTACTGCTATGTCTATTATACTATTGTTTGCTGTGCCAAGTTGTAAACTATTATTTATGTAATCCCGTTTAACATTTTTATTTTGAACATTACTCTGAAGGACATAAAGTTTCTATTGAATTGTACTGAATTCCCGTTACCTTTATTTACAGCCATCACCAAAAGCACCGGTTTGATGGCGGTCAAACTGACCGCGCTCGGCAGGCCGCAGTTACTTGTAAGTTGCTCATTATGTTTACAGAACTATACGTTTTTTTTGTATACCGGGAAGCCGAAACACGTGTCCAGTATTTTTCTGTATAAAATTTTCAAAAAGTTATCATGAAAAATCACAAAGTTATGAGGTTATTATATTACCTGGTTGTCCGTACAAAAAATATGGTCAACGTGCCGCTCGCCCTAGGACACTATGATCCGCTATGAACTGTCTTGTGTGCTCGGTAACAACACTATAACATTTTTTAAATATATTTGGGAAAAATATAAATATCCTTATGGGTCGGACAGGGTTTTCTTAACATACTGTATATTTAGGTTTCATATTAAAAAATAACGTTATAAACTAGCGTATACTTTTTAGGTCATTGACTGCTGCTGTAGATGACCTTCCATGGTGAAATAATGGCTATCTAGACAGGTAGCTATTGTCACCATAGAAATCAGCATTTAACATGTCCTCCTGGGGTTTTTAACAATATAAATCAAGCCAGATAAAATGTTGATTATTCTCATCTAGCTGAAGAGTTTGTTTAAACGCGCTAATCTCAGGAACTACTGGTCCGATTTGAAAAATTATTTTTGCATTGGGTAGCCCATTAATCTAGAAAGGTGGTAGGCTATATAACATCACCCTGCGACTAATAGGAGCGGAGCATAACTAACTCCACGCGAACGAAGTCGCTGGCGGCCGCTAGTAACTAATATGTTGATTAGTTTCGGTGGTAGGCCATAACATCGGCTGCCGGCAGAAGTTACCACCCACCAGAAAAAGTCTTGCCATCAAGCGATTCTTCATGTTGTGTTTGTACAAACCTAATTACAGAAATTAAATCATTTATCATTCTCACGATCCTAGTTTTAACCCTAATTCTTCTACTTTTCAGCTGCAAATTTCAGAAGTGATTATGCGCGCCCGCAACTACATGCAGCAGATTGGCGGTGGCACCGGGAACGTGCTGACGCACCACAAGACCATCGAGGACTTCCAGCGGTACTTCGGAGACCACAGTTCCAAGCCGGAGGTCCAGGAGTTCATGAAGAAGATCACCTCGGATAAGGAGGGGTGAGTCGAACAGATTTATAAAGTCATACAGACTTGTAAAGTCATACCACATCATCATCATCATCAACAACCTTTTTATCGTCCCACTGCTGGGCACAGGTGTCCTCTCATATAGAGAAGGATTGAGCGTAATCACCACCCTTGCTCAATGCGGGTTGGCGATTTCAGACTTGAACTCCAGGTTTTCTCAAGTGGTTTTCTTTCACCTTCAGTCATTGGTGTCCAAGATATACTTAGAAAGTACTTATAACTTTAAAAAAGTTACATTGGTACTTGCCTGACCTGGACTCGAACCCGTGCACTCATACTTGAGAGGCTGGTGCTTTAACTAGGCCACCACGACTTTTGTTAGACCACATATTTGTTGGGATTTCAAGAAAGTTTAGGAGTTTATGGGGCCTTATTTTGTGCCCTTGTTGATAATTAGTGTTAGATGCCTTATTCTATCTGGTGTGAATGAACATCTTTCTGAGAGTCTCTTTTGAGAAGCATCAAAACAGTCACTTCCTCTAGCAATCGAGATTTCTAAAGTGCCAGATATGAGACCCGATAAGGCATCCTATGTTAGGCTGGGCACACATAAAAGTTTTAAACCACCGCTGAGTTTTCAACCGCTTCTGCATATTCGAAGAAAACTAATAATCTTTTATAAGATTTTCTAGCATCGTTGATGTCTTGAGAAAAGATCTCAACGTCTGGTAAAACAGGTAGTATGTTGTGTCATTTTCCAAATTATTACTTGTTTTATTTGAATTTAATTTTGCATGAAAGCCAATCATGTTTATTCTGGTTTTTGATCTGGTATCACCAACGTGGAAGGTACCTATTTTATACAAGATATCAGGGATATAGACGCGCAAGCTGTTGATATAGATTAATTTTAATTGCGTAACATACTATCAGTAGAGCAATGGGTTTAAATTTGACAGTTCAAAAACATTCAATACGTTATTTACATGACACATTTTTGGAATATAAATAGTTATAGACCAATAGATTAGCAACATGGTTGAAATTGATAGTAATAGGGTGCGTGCAGTACATAATTTGGAACCCCTCTGTTGAGTGATATTTTTTTTTTGGGTTGCCCAATAGACACAGTGATATTTTATTGGGTTGCCCAATAGACACAGCGATATTTTTTTGGGTTGCCCAATAGACACAGTGGTATTTTTTGGGTTCTTACGGATGACAGGAGATCAAGCTATTTTAAACTTTCAAATATTCCCAGTCAATCTTGAACCGCGCCTTAATGCTTTAGAAATAAAGTTGAAAATCTAATAAGGAAATCTGAAAGATTGTGTTAGCTTGATGTGCTGCCGTCGGTACAATAGACACTGTGATATTTTTTTGGGTTCTACAATAGACCCTGTGGTATTTTTTTGGGTTGTACAATAGACACAGTGATATTTTTTTGGGTAGCCCAATAGATGCAATCGTCCTTTTTTCTTATTAATATGTACTAATGTTCTTAGTAATTAATTATAATCTAGCCTATTATACAAAGAAGAAATTTGACTGTAAATATTTTACGAGATAGTATTATAATTAATAATGAATAAATGTCAATTTGCACTTTTATACGGTTTCGAAGTACTTTCTTAGGGTCTGGTAATTGGTAAAATACTTGGTTCATGTGTTACATGTACAGTACCATGATCACCGCAGTATTATTTATTCACTATATAAAGGGTATCTCTGACATCGACGCACAAACGAGTACCATGGATCCAGAACATGATTCTGAACCCCCCAGTGGTGGAATTTGTCGTCGGCTTTTTCATGATAAAAAAAAAATGCAGTTTTTTCCTTTTGAACCTTTCATAATTGCTATATTTTTATAACCCAATAAGATTTTAAAGTAAAAAATAATTAATTCGCTAAATACACAAACACGCGCGGCGGCACGCTTGCAACGTTCAAAAGCCGAGCCGACACATTTTTTAAACATTGTTATTTCTGTAACCGCTCATTAACAGTATAAATGACTATCATAATTTTATTAGTGGCATACGGTGAAGTCTTCTCGCGAAGTTTGTGTTACGATGTCAGATACACCCTGTACAACGTTATTTTTTGTATATGCGATACCCGAATCACATGTCCAGTATTTTAAAGTAACGAATCTATGTACAAAATTTTCCAAAAGATATAATGAAAAATCACAAAGTTATGAGCTTGTTATCTTACCTGATTGTCCCAAAAAAATATGGTCAACGCTCGCCCGTCCGCACCTGCAGCGGCGCGGCGTTGTCTTGCGTTTATTGATAACTAGCTTTCCGCCCGCGGCTTCGCCCGCGTGGAATTCGGTTATATCGCGCTTTTTAGATTTCCCTCGGGAATATCATTTTTTTTCAATTAAAAGTAGCCTATGTTCTTTCTCAGGGTCTAAAGATTGTCTGTGCCATATTTCATTAAAATCAGTCGAGAGGTTTAAGCGGGAAAGCGTAACAGACAGACAGACAGAGTTACTTTCGCATTTATAATATTAGTATGGATAATTTCTGTTTGTTTGTTTGTAATTAACTAGTGATAAAATTTTACATTACACTTGCTGGCTTCTGTACTTACTTTATTCGTAAATTCAGCCGTCAGTGATAAAATAAAATGTAGTATAATTCACTTAAAACATGTTAATTTTACTTAGACCTTATTTCACTCCTACACAGAGGGGCTGTGGCCCTCCCCAGACCTTTTGTGCAAAGGCCCTGTCCCGCTGTGCGCACGCGCCTAGTAGCACTGATCTGCCGTGAACTGTGTGGTGGGCTCGGTAACCACAATTTCTAAATGTTTTTTTTTTTATTTTTTTATTAAAGTATAAACCAGCGCTTGACCGCAATCCTGCCCGATGGTAAGCAGTGACGCAATCGTTGATGGTAAAGCGCACTAGTTTATTAAGAGCCTATTCACTCTAGCCTTGAAGACACTCAAATTGTAGTCCGACGGAAACACCGCCGCCGGCAGATTGTTCCAGTCCCTCGATGTACGCGGTATAAGGGAGGAGGCGAAACGCTTCGTCCGGATCGTAGAGGTGTTAACAACATAAGGGTGGAAACTCGCCGTACGACGGGTCGTCCGATGGTGGAACGGAGATGGGGGAATTAAATCGTGCAATTCCCTCGCACACTCCCCAGAATGTAGCCTATAGAACACCGAAAGGCTGGCTACTCTAAGCCTGTGCTCTAGGCTTTGGAGACCAACTCGAGTTAAATCAGGGTCACCAATCAGCCTCTTCGCACGCCTCTCCACTGAATCCAAAGTGGCCAGGTGACACTTAGCAGCACCAGCCCAAATGTGGCTGCAGTACTCCACACACGAACGGACCTGTGCTTTGTACAACATTAGAAGCTGCCCTGGTGTGAAGTACTGCCGGACCTTTGCGATTACACCAAGTTTTCTGGCAGCCACCTTGGCCTTGGACTCAATGAACCGCCCAAAGTTTAGGTTCGAGGAAATCTCAATACCCAAAAGCTGAAGGCGGTCGGTACACTCCAAGGATACATTCCGAAAAGTAGGAGCCAAGGTGAACGGGCTCCTTTTGGCGGTGAAAAGACACGCCTGCGTTTTGGCGGCATTGAATGCTACAAGATTGGCATTGCCCCATTCGGAGGCTGCCTGAAGTGCAACACTCGTTCGCTCTACCATGGCCTCTCTTTCGGACCGGATTGATTCCCTACTAGCCCGAGCATCCGGCAGGTATCTCTCCACAACTGTGCTGGCATCTGCATACCCATAGATATCGGGCATCAGCAGATCGTTAATATGCAGCAGAAACAGAGTTGCAGAGAGAACAGACCCCTGAGGAACACCGGCATTAGTCGACATGGGCTCAGATGAGCATCCGTCGACAACAACTCGGAGGGACCGTTCAGTCAGGAAGTCTTTTACCCAGCCAGTCAGGCTAGGGGAAATGCCGTACGCTGGAAGCTTACTCAAAAGGCCAGCGTGCCATACCCGGTCGAAGGCCTTCGAGACATCAAGGGAGACAGCAATCGCCTCCCCATTTCTCTCGAGTGCCTCGCCCCACGCCCCACAAGTGAGTGATTTGGGAAAATATATAACATGGTGTAAATATGAAATCGATTTAGTTGCTTATTCTGAACACACTATATTCAGGCTACGTATGAAGAAAAAATAACGTTGTTCACTACACTAACTATAATGGTTCAGTGTGGCTACCACGAGTTCTCAATATGAGACCCGATCATACGCGTCGATCGCGTTTGGCGCTCTCATTGGTTGAGAGTTCTTACAACCTTAAGCGGGTTAATCGACGAGCCAAACGCGGACTATATCTATGATTGAGTCTTCGTAATAAAAACTCATGGTAGCCACACTGTTCTTTTTAGCTTACACACTAAGTCCGTTTTGTCTAGCAGGTGAATTACCTCGACATTCACATGTCGGAGAAGTCTTATGTTCGTAGGCTTCAGCAAATTTTTACATGATGGTGGTGACGAGTTTCATATCATAGACATGGTGGAGGTCGCCATTTTTAACGTACTATGGAGGGTTTTTAGTGGTATTGTACGGGTGACAGCAAGTCAAGCTACATGAAACTGTCAAAAATTCCCAATCAACCTTAAGCTTTACCACTGTAGCAATAAAGCTGAAAATCTATTGAAGAAATCTGACAGATTGTAGTAGCTTGTTATGCTGTCATCTGTACACTACATATTATATTCAGAGCTATGTTTGGTAATTTCAGTGTGGTCCACATATTCCCGTGGGACCGGTCAGTGGCGACATCTTTTACCATTTGTAAGCGCTGTCTCGTAAAAGTTGCTAGTGTGTTTACTACACTACTCCTTGAATATTGGTATTAGAATTCGCCCAACTATTCACCTTTCGCTTACATAGTGTATGAAAGAGCGAGACGCAATTCCTTTTTGACGGTTGCCCTTTTGCATGTAAACTATTCCCCTCTCGTTTGGAGAGCGTGTGTGTGAGCGAGAGGGGAACAGTAATTTGCGTGGCCATTTCTAATCCTTTCGAGTATCTATTTAGTACTTTCCGTGTGTTGTGTTGTTAGTTGATTACAAGAATGTAATTATGTAATATCGGATTTAAGTAGGCTAAGTGAATAACATATGTACAGACAATAGCACGCCAAGCTACTGCAATCTATCATAATTAAGTATATGTTTATTACATCTTATCTCAGTAGCGAATGCGGCTTCTGCGCAAGGAGGCGCGGGTTCAAATATTTGTATGCATGAATTGTCGTACTGGTCTGGGCGTGCCTCGGAAAGCACGTTAAGCCGTTGGTCCCAGTTGCCATACGAACATCTAATGGCAGTAGTTAAGGGTTGTTGGAGCTCTCAAAAGTCCAACAATTGGTCTAACTGTAATGCTTCGATGTCGCCTTCGAGTTGTGGAGGTTAGACAGCAGTCGCTTCACGGAAAATATCGAAGTTTAGCCAAAATCAGCAACTAGACTGGTAAAGCGGACCCCAGACTCCAAAGCTGAAAAAAGCTTCGAATGCCACTGGGATTAACGCTGAGATGATGATGATCTTTATTACATTTTCAACTTTTTTGTCTAAAGTATTAAGGCTCAAGATTAATTGGAATTTGACATTTTAGGGTAGTTTGACCTGCTGTCGTCCGTACATAGGTTTAGGTACCTATCTTTAAAGCGTATATATTATTTGCTAGGTATGGCTTGATATAATATTCTGAGTGATAGTTAAGTTTATTTATTGGCTAGCTTCTCCGACAGACTGCGTTCTGTCAAAAGTTATTAATAAGAAAATTATTAACAATTATTTTTAAGTTTTTGAAGTGAAACTTCTTTACGCACGCTTGACTTGGGGAGTAAGCTGGCGAACGCGTGACGAAAGCGTTACGAAAAGTGATCGGGCAAGGCGAACGTAAGTTAAGTGGGGGATATAAGCACAGAGGCGCCCGTGGCGCGAGCTTGGTACTACAAGGTCTACAACGAGTGTTTTTTTTTTTTTCAATAAAAATAGAAGATCTATGCAAAAATATTAATTTACCAATGAAACCATGAAATAAATTTAAATATTTATAGAAAATTAATATATGTATATGTGTATACATGTATATATTGGACACACAGTCACACACACACATATATATATATACATACAGATGGAGCGAAAGAAGTTTCACTTCAGTCGTGTGGTCATAAGCACACTCGTTTTTTTTTTCTGCCTATAAGGACTCTTGATATGCCCCAACTAAAATGAGCCGATTGTTCGTGCCGTTCTCGAGTTTTGCGCTTGGCAACGCATTTTGCCATTCATTTTTATTTATATACAATATGTGATACATACACTAACCAAAATACATACACTGAATTTTTAATTTAACATGTATATGCATTGTTATTTATTTAATCAGTTATACCAATTCAGAGTTCCGATTCGGATGGAGAACGAAGACCTTAACTTTCTTGGAATAAGGCTTTTCTTTTTCTTTAGTTTGTATTGAATGATTAAATTTGTATGAATACAAGTGAAATGCGGTTTGAAAAGTCTGTACAAAAGCAGGGTTACAATAATTTCCGTAGTTTTAATTATTTTTGGGATAAAAAGTTACCTATATTAAAAATGATACAAACCGATTCAGTAAACGATTCTGAACAGACTATTTCCAGGAAGTGCGTTAGTTAATTTACATGTTGTGTATAAATAGATAGATATACTATTATTAACTCTTAAGTTTAAGCAAATCTGTTGGAAACTAAACTCGTGTTAAATAGCTGTTATGGTTAAATAAAACATCGAAAAACATAACCTCTCATGAATAATCGCAAAATTTTACAAAAAATGTATTTCATTCTAGAATCGTCCATTTGTTCCCCTGGTCGAATATTCTGGACGAGGACATGAACCTCTCTGACTCGTTCCGAGTTCCGGACCCGAAGACCGGTCAGATGCGTCGCCTGATCTCCCAGATCTCGCCGAAGGAGGAGGAGATGTTCCGCAACATGTTGAGACGATTGAACCATATTATCCAGATCGCCAATGATGCTGATGTTAGGGTCATGATTGATGCGGAGCAGACCTACTTCCAGCCTGCTATCTCTAGGATTTGCGTGGAGATGATGAGAAGATACAATAAAGTAAGTTTTTAAGAATCTTTCCATTTCTTTCTTTTATGATTGCTTTAAAAATTTTGGGATCTGAGGAGAAATTCTTGTAATTTTAAGAATTTCCGAAGTATGCCTCAGTTTCTCCTATTTCTCGGTGGTAACATCGGCCGCCGGCAGAAGTTACCACCCACAAGACAAAGCCTTGCCGCCAAGCGATTAGTCGTGTTCCGGCATGATGTCTGGTGAAGCCGTACGGAGGACGGGTCTGAGCAGTTGTGTTGCGATGTGTGCCGGGTACGATGCGCCTAATGTTGTTATGTTGGGAGTTTGGTCGTGGAGAGTCTTCAGATCAATCTCCCTTTGGCGCAGCATCGTTGGTCGTGTTGTTGGGTTTAACATTGCATCACCTCGCTCAGCTGCCGTCTTCCTTCCTATTCGCTCAGTTTTTCTGAGTGAATAGGCTCTTAATAAACTAGCCCGCTTTACCATCAACGATCGCATCACTGCTTACCATCAGGCGGGATTGCGGTCAAGCGCTAGTTTATAATTATTAAAAGAAAAAAAAAAAAGTTTCAATCTGTCAGAAATGGCACTAAACTTCTTACATTTTGACAAGTTTTTGACATTAATTGGCAGTCAAATGGGGTTACCCCTTGATTTTGAGTGTTTTTCATCATAGGAATTGGTCTTTAAAATTCTCAAAATACTCTTAAAAATATTAAGTATTTTAACAACCTCAGTAACAAAGCACAATCATTTGTATCCGTAATGAGTATGTTGTAACTTTGATCTTTGACTATCAGAGCATATTTGGCAAGCAGGCAAACTTATTGAGAAGATAATCTCTCAATAAAAATATATTTTTGCCTTTAAAACTAAACTTATTCCTCCTTATTCATAAACGATGTATGCTATTCTTAGACGTTTGTATGTCACTTAACTGTAATCATCGTTTATGAGTAAATCCCTTATAGATGTAGATTTAAACCAACGGGTTTAAATCTTTTACCGTTTCTTGGTGTCCGTGTGTCACTAGCGGGATTCAGCAAAATACCAGCGTCAGCCTGGCACATGCTGAGCTGGACTTCTATTTGGTGCAACCATGAGACATAAGCCACAAAGTTGTGTTCGAGACCGTTTTAAATGTCTGTGGTGTCTATGGGTGAATTTGTTTTTATTTTTTCTTTAATTTTTTTTTGTACTTTTTTTATCACCCTTCTTGGTATTATTTTCCTGTCTTACCAGTTTTGTGTCTTTTTGTTGCATCAAATAAATGTGTTATCTATCTATAAGGCCCGTATTCTAGACGAATGCTCAAGTAATAACCGTTCCATAGGTCTGGGATGTCTGATCAGGTAAAAAACCATACTTACCAAGTTTTGTCCGAGCTTCGGAGAGCACGTGAAGCCGTTGCTTACGATTGTCATTCGTGGATCTTGGTTACTGGTCCTTGACGCCTGATACTCTGAAAATATGTTTTACTAAGTGGTATTGTCGTATTATCCAGTGTGGTCAGTTAGGCAGTTGGTCCATGGAAAATACTGGAATTCAGTTGTATGCAGCTAGACTAGAAGTCGACTCCAATATGATTGGGAAATAACTGCAGCAGTCAATCGCTTAGCCACTGCACCTACCGTGTCGTCATTTGACAATAGGGTATTTGACTAAAAAAAACTAATTAGTCCGTATATAAACAAAAAATTAAGACGACACAGTGCGTTGAAAACTCTTGTGACTTCACTGCACGCTACACTTTTTAGCGACCAGTGACCTCACCAGCCACCACTCCTGATCTTTGTTGCCTTTTATATTTGTCAATTTTTATTGTTTTGATAAATCAATAAATACGTGTCTAGTATTTTTGGAAATATGACTGACGGACTAATTAGTTCTTTTTAGTCAAATACCCTATTGTTTAGTGGTATATCCAAAAAAAGAATTAGAAAAACATTCTATTAGAAAAAATAGTCGTAAATATGAAGAATTATATCAATACGTCTTATGTGGATTGGTGATGGGCAAAAATTCTTCTGCCAGCTTTTCAACTGTGCCAACTGTGCTGACTGGCGATATTACTAAGGCAGGTGTTATATAATTAAGTATTTCCGTCTAGAACTCGGGGTTCATTCGTAAGATAGAAAACTAGAACCCGAGTTTTAAACATCTTATTCCCTTGGTAACTGTCATTACTAAAAATATGTTTAATTAACTCTGTTCTCTCCCCCAGGATAAGTTCCTAGTGTTCAACACGTACCAGACGTACATGAAGAACACGTACCAGGAGATCATAACCGATTTGGAGCAGGCACAGCGACAGAACTTCTGCTGGGGAGCCAAGCTCGTGCGCGGCGCGTACATCGAGCAGGTTAGATTGTTAGCAGATTTTCCTTTAGAATAGAAAACATTAGAAAGAAAGAAAGAAGGAAAAAAACGTTTATTTGCGATTATGCCATGACATAAAAGTGTACAATAACAATTGAGTGATAATAGTTGACATGCGTCACATCCACGCAAAACGGCTATCGCTCAGCATTATGCTGTGACCCTATGCAAAACAGAGTCCAGCGCTGGTTTTCAGCGACAGCCGGTGCCGACGTAAAGACGTCACCCGGTGCAGCAAACAATCACAACTGACACCGAACTGGTACAAAAAAAAACCAAAAATGCAATAATAATAATAATAACAAAAAATCAAAATCTACATAGTGAGAGAACAGTTTAAACAAACACAAACAGGAATATAAAAAACAAAACAGGATATAAAAAAACCGATGTTGTAGCCTGCCGTCCAGGTGGAAAAAACCCAACACGAAGCCAGTATCTACGTCTCAGCATTTGTGTTTCTTTATCGATCAAAAAACTTTCAACCATAACATCGGCTGCTGGCAGAAGTTACCACCCACCAGACAAAGTCTTGCCGACAAGCGATTCGTCGTGGTCCGGAATGATGTCTGGTGAAGCCGTACGGAGGACGGGTCTGAGCAGTTGTGTTGCGATGTGTGCCGGGTACGATGCGTCAAATGTTATTGTGTCGGGAGTTTGGTCGTGGAGAGTCTCCCGATCAATCTCCCTCTGGGGCATCAGGACCAACGCTGTTTATGCGAATATTTCAGCGATAAATTTCAGCAAGAATAAAATATTAATATACCAACTATTATCTACACATAAAATAAGTAGGTACAATAAATTATTGAGTAGATCACTCATTGTAGACTTGATATACATTGCCTGCCGCTATAGTGGACAATATGCAGTTTTTCCTTTTCTTTATAGGAACGCGCCCGTGCCGCGGCGATGGGCTACGAAGACCCAACCTGTGAGTCCGTGGAAGCCACCACCGCATCCTTCCACAAGTGTCTCAAGGAGATCCTCACTAGGGTCAAGGTAAGCGTCATTATCATGTTAGTGTTAATCTCAGTCACATCCGAAGCTTTTCAGCGTTGGAGTCTGTGGTCCGCTTTACCAGTCTAGGTAAGCGTCTTCATTGTTATGTTAAAACACCTCCATGCTTCTCCACTATGACCAAACACGAGTGGCGTAGTGCCTGAGCGATCAACTGTTACACTGTGTGTCGCGGGTTCGATTCCCGCACGGAACAAATATTTGTATGGCCTACAATTAATTGTTCCGGGTCTGGATGTTTTTGTATGTGAGTTTATATGTTTGTAAACACACCCACGATACAGGAGAATATACTAGTGTGGGAAAACAAAAGAGTTGACAAGGCCCAAAAGTTCAGAAGCCCGTCTACTAGAAGATGCATCATATGTTTACTCGGTGGTAGGCCATAACATCGGCCGCCGGCGGAAGTTACCACCCACCAGACAGAGCCTTGCCGCCAAGCGATTTGTCGTGTTCCGGCATGATGTCTGGTGAAGCCGTACGGAGGACGGGTCTGAGCAGTTGTGCTGCGATGTGTGCCGGGTACGATGCGCCAAATGTTGTTGTGCCGGGAGTTTGGTCGTGTAGGGTCTCCAGATCAATCTTCCTTTGACGCAGCATCGTTGGTCGTGTTGTTGGGTTTAACATTGCATCACCTCGCTCAACTGCCGTATTCCTTTCTATTCACATGGTTTTTCAAGTGAATAGACTTAATAAACTAGCGCACTTTACCATCAACGATCGCATCACTGCTTACCATCAGGCGGGATTGCGGTCAACGCTAGTTTATAATTATTAAAAAAAAAATGTAGGCCACATATTGGGCCGATCGATTCGGAAGGAATTTGTTTCATTAGAGAAGCCCTTTGTGTGATGAAAGACTTAATGAAAGACATAATCTATTAAACTCAAGAGCTGATGAGTTTGTTTCAACGCGTTAATCTCAGGATGTTATAGTTCAAATTGAAAAAATATATTTTGTCTTAACAAGTAAGGTTTTAGGCTACATAACATGACGCTACGGCCAATAGGTACAAAACTCTTATCAAAATGGCGACAAGTATTAAGCAGTCTAAAGTAGTCAAAAAAAAAATATACCTACATTAATTTAAAACCAGCCTTAAGTGTAGTGTATAAAGGTCTTATTACAAAGCAGTACAAAAAGCCATTATTTTTTACGACCGAGTCTGACATCAAACCAAATTCAACCTTACACGCATGTATTAAAGTCAGAATTGTAAAGTAAGTACTAAATGAAAGAAGCACCCAAGTGCTGCGTAGTGCGCTTGTTCAGTTCAAACATTTTTTTACGCTGATTGTGAATCTATAGTTCTTCAAATATAAGAAGTGCATTTTGACACTTCTAACTTATTGAAGAATAGGGATTGGGTTAAAAAATCGATTACTACAATATCCGATATATACGAGATATTGATTTCATTTCTTTGTAATTTCTAATCGATTAAAGTTACAGACTTATTTATTTTATGACTGTAGTAAATGTCTGAATTTTAGATGAAAGAATTTATCAAAATCTTTAGTCCCTTCCTAACCTAAGCAACATTGTATTACATACAATGTTATATACTGTAAACTTTGCTTTATATATTATTAATTTAAAGTTTCGTAATTTTAACAGAGAAGACAATACATTAAAATTTTTTGTTCTCTGATCGATATATAAGTGTTTTGAGGGTAAATAAATGAAAAAAAAGTATTGGATATATTTTTTTTTTTATTAATAACTACTACTACCTACTGCTACGTCATCGTCATCGTCGTCATTTAAATTAATCACTGTGTGATTTTCATTATAATTGTCATAATGGACATCTCTGTTGAAGTCGTCCATCATTATTTTCTTGGTTTTTTCCACTACGCGGATCCTATCGTCTTTCGTAACCTGGGCATAAGTTTCTTTCAATAAACCCCAATTTTGTTTACACTGAAAGACTTCTCAAGACTTGAACACGAGCGAATTTGCTTACAAAAACTTATTAAAATTATAATAACTATATGTTTAATTTAAAATTTGCGTTTTCGTTGACATTTAGAAATCAGCAAAAATATAATTAAATAATAAACGACGCTTTTATTGAAAACGATCGTTATTAGTAAGTTCGATTATTCGGTCATTTTTAACGATTATTGGTATACTATACAAGTGAATTTGAAGAGTCACAACACTACGGTTTAGTACCTTACTAGGTGACTTTGACACGACGTTGAGAAAAAATACTATTTATTGTCTACATTGACTATATTGCTTTGTTTGAAATTTTTTGTGTAAATTAGATGATTAAGAGTGATGCAGTTTATGATAAAATCAAAATAAGTTTATAATTACGTGGTTTTACGGAAGAAATAAATGTAAATTTTTGAGTTACGCATGTACAAAGTTGTGTCGTCATGAAAAGTATGAAACGTCAAATTGCACTTCTTACATTTGAAGAACTGTAGTATAAGTGATCGATGGAGAGTTTTGGCGGGAAAGTCAAGCTGAGTGTCACGCTCGTTTTTCATTGGACTTTTAAAATTATTTATAGTGTTGTTTACTAAATAAAAGTGCGTGATTTATGTAGTAAAAAGTGCATTTAGTAAATAGTTTATAAAGAACAGTGAAATATCGCAGCATAGTGGCCACATCATGACTTCCAGCCCCAAACCTCACACGTAAGACTGGTCACGCTGCAGTCTTTTTCTACATGAATAATTCATAATTACTTGACATTGGCTAAATGCACAGACCGTGCGAAGCCAAAAAATAAAGAAAGAAAGAAAGAAAGTGATCGATGTCAAGTTATCAAAAAATATGATATAGGTACAACTTCTCAATCACGATCGTACCTAATAACAAAAATTGACACAGATGAAGTCGTGGCCAACAGTTTGTCAAGTCATAAGGATTGATTTGGTTCCGCGATAATTCCATGTTGTGTGTAGTGTGTTCGTAGCATCTACCTGTAACACTAATATCTATACTATTTATGTCGGCCAAATTCGATAAAGAATAGAGTAAACAACCAACCAACAAACCGTTGGTAGGCAACGAGTAGTTTACGTCAACATAACAGATGATAACAACCTTTTCTAGATATCTTTTCTTTATGATTTGCATAGAATGCTTAACTGATTTGAATGAAATATGACACACATGTAAGCTAATTTTTAAAATGTTAATTGAAAGTATTACAGTGCATGTGTTATGCAGTTGATATAAAAGTAATTAAAATACGCAAAATTTTATTGACAAATGTCTCAACTTTATTCATTGGTTGAATTCCACATAATGTATTTAATACCCGGTTTTCATCCATCTTTCTTTTTATGTAGGGCTATCACGTAAAATTAATGTCGGCTTTTTAATGGTTTTTCGAAATACCAAGTTATTATGCATGTCATTTTAGTGATTCTATTGAATTATCCTGCAATAGGAATTGTTAATAAATAGTTAGCATGTAAAATTAGATAATCATGTAAATAACAGGAGATTTATAAAACGTGAGTTGTGATAACACTAAATTGGTTTGTTTACCTCTATTTTTTATGGAGCTAGGCGAGAACATAGTGTATAATGCCTGGAGCACAGGTGTAGAGTAACCAGCCTGTCGGTCTTCTATAGGATGAATCAGACGATCCGTCGTACGACGAGTTCCATCCTTACAGCATTAATAACTCACCAATAAACATTTTAAAAAATTTGCATGTTGTTGTTGTCTAAGTGTACGAGCGTGTGACTTTATTATAGCAGAAGAATGTCGTAACTACAACTAGTATTTCTTGGCCATAGTTTTGTGAGATCGTAACTCGACTTCTGGTCGTGATAGTACATCGAGGGACTGGAACAATTTGCACCAACGACCATCCCATTTGTGGTTCGGAAGAATCTGTCCATGCTTTGGTTGCCTGGAAGAGATCGCATTAGCGATAAGGCCGCCCATTGTATGTCTTTTTGTGTTGAATGTTTTTGCTCGATGTTTGATTGGTGTACAATAAAGAATATACAGTATGTTAAGAAAACCCTGTCCGACCCGTGAAGGTGTTGTTAGGTATCGATAACTGATTCTACTAATGGATACAAAACCGGGCTAAACTTAAAAAAAAATCCCCCTAAAAAATAAATACTATTTCGCAAAAAGTGGTAACTTAATAAATGTGCCTTCACCCTTCCGCGGGTGGCGGGTGGCAGGGCACGCGGCACGTGGTCGCATCGCTATTCGCTCATAATAATACCGATGTTGTCACTTTTTTAAAAATTACCAAATTTCGGGGAAGTTGAAATTAATTCGCGGGAAAAAAGATTACTTCAAAATTCATTTGTATTGGTACTATGATGATTACGTAAAATTTTATATTTTATTTGGTCATGTGTTTACCTAACCTTTATTATCCTTATGGGTCGGACAGGGTTTTCTTAACATACTGTATAAATAAATAAATGTCTGGTCATGCCGTACGGAGGACGGATGTGAGCTGGTGTGTTGCGATGTGTGCCGGGTACGATGCACCAAATGTTGTTGTGTCAGGAGTTTGGTTGTGGAGGGTCTCCAGATCAATCTTCCTCTGGCGCAGCATCGTTGGCCATGTTGTTGAGTTTAACATTGTATCACCTCGCTCAACTGCCGTCTTCCTTTCTATTCACATGGTTTTTCAAGTGAATAGACTTAATAAACTAGCGCACTTTGCCATCAACGATTGCATCACTGCTTACCATCAGGCAGGATTGCGGTCAAGCATTAGTTTACCAAAACGAAAAAAAAAAGAAAGTAAACACAAAAAAGGCGCTAACCTACTCTGTAGAGATTTTCCATACCTCTTAAACATTTTTTTTCAGGGCCCCAATAAGGAACGTCTGGGCATCATGGTGGCGTCCCACAACGAGGACACGGTCCGTTACGCCATCCAGCTAATGAAGGAGCTCGACATCAAGCCGGAGGACAAGGTCGTGTGCTTCGGGCAGCTGCTTGGCATGTGCGACCACATCACCTTCCCTCTAGGTAAGATACAACAGATGTTTGACATCGACGCGAAGTATTTAGAGGTTATATGGAGATACAAAACTGACCAAATGAATCCGATACCCTGACCAGCATGTTTTTATAAACATTCGACAGGCTTGTGGAGTCGAAAATGACACATTTACCGTTAACTGATTTGCTTCGGTGACTGATTCCTCGACAACGAGTTGTCAGAAGAATGGTGGTCATCTATTTAGCTTAAATTCTAAAAAGATTCGAGTTTCATGTTTGTGATTAGCAGTGGTTGTTACAACACCTAAATGTACAGTTAATAATTTAAGTTTTTAGCTAGTTGCACAACATGCTAAGGTAGCTACAGCGTTCAGTAAAGAATCTATTTACAAAATTTCCAAAAGATATCATGAAAAACTAACAAAGTTATGAGCTTGCTATCTTACTTTATTGTCCCAACAAAAATATGGTCAACCCACCGCTCACCGGCCCGCACCTGAGGCGGCGCAGCGCGGGCGGGACTCCTAGTACGATCTACCGTTAGCTGTGTTGTGCGTTCGGTAACCACACTATATCATGTTTTAAATATATTTGGAAAAAAAAATATAACATGGTGTACAAAATTATTGGAATCGATTCAGTCGCTTATTCTGAACACACTATATTAATATGATATATTATATTATATACCCATATTTGGATTTGGCATCAGACAATACTGATGTTTGTAAAAAGTATTAGTAGTGTAATCGCGTAAGTGTAATTAGAGCACTGGATTTCACTTTGACAGTTCAACAACATTCATTGCTTTGTATACATTGTTGAGCAAACACATTTTCCGAACACATGGAACAATGGATTTAGCAATATGCTTCAAAATGATTCAAATTGAGAGGAATAATTTGCTACGTAATTGTGGTGCTTACTGGAAAACTGGCGCGTAACGGAGGATTTGAAGTTAACAATAAAATAACCCTTACTAGTTAATTCCTAATGCTTATAATTACTGTTCACCTTTTCAGGCCAAGCCGGCTACTCCGCCTACAAATATGTCCCATACGGCCCCGTGTTGGAAGTTCTGCCGTACCTGTCCCGACGAGCCAACGAGAACCGAGGCTTCCTCGTGAAGATCAAGAAGGAGAAGAGTTTAATCCTGCAAGAAATCATCCGCCGGGTCTTCACCGGACAAATGTTCTACAAGCCGAACGGGCATTATACGCCCGTATAAATATACACCTTAAGCCCACGTATTTTAGTCTAATTTTCTTTGCGGGATGTACGGAGATGCCATGTGACGCGGCGTGTGAATAGACTTCTAGTCGCTGATATTATTATGTTCGGCGGTATATTTGTATGGAGCGAGTCGACGAGATTAATCGATATAAGAACTCGATTGTAGTTCTATCGATATAATCGCTTCCGATCCCATCCTTGGTAGTATGTCTGTGATTGATTGTTGGTGATTCGGTTGTTTAGGAACTATTCCTTAAAACCTATTTCGAATAGATATTTCTAATAAGAACACAATTTTTGTGTAGGTAATTAATAAAACTAACATAGGTAATTTAATCGAGTTTGATAAATACAACGCAGGTATCGTAATCTTGTCATTAAAGTTAAAACAATTGTAATTATTATCAATTAATTAGGTTTATTTATCAGGCTCTTTGAATACCAAATTGTTATGCTTAGAAAATCATTTGAAACAGGTTTTATGAACCGTTTGAATGTAGAAAGTTGCCAGAAGTGTCGGAAATAGTAAATACAATAAAATAGATAAGTAACTTAACAAGAATTTAAAAGAATGCAAGTTTATGCAACTTGTATAAGTCAGTTTATAGCGTCCGGCATGCTACACCTTATGATAAAGGATCTGAATTTGTGTTTAAACGCCAAAGTTAAATTGAAATAGGTTACAAAATGTTGGCTTATTCATTAATATATCCATAATCGCGAAATGTACTTAAGTACCATATCTTGTATTTATTCAGAATATTAAACAGACCGGAGTTATGGTCATAAAATACGCTAACTGTCAGCGTTACTAATACCTACCTGATATTGTACTAAGAGGCGATAAAACGAAGACTTGTGAACAAAAAGAAACGTTTACAAAATGACCCACTTGCAACTAAGCTGGTCTGGGTTGAAAAGTTTCTATTCTACACTCTTTTTCATTTGGCGCAAACTTTTGTGCATCATATGTACCTATATATAATAAATAATGATTTATACATCCTTATCCGACATTAAACTTTCATAAAATTCACTAATGATAAACAAAAATTGTCCATGAGTTTGACGTAACTGCTGGCAACACTGACAACAATTTTCATAAGCCGAATGAAAAGTAAAATGGCGAACAGTATACTTAGATTGTTTATGCTTCTTACAGTATTTTTATTTATTAACGTATGTATATTACTTATTTATCAACGCTTATATTATATCTAGTGTTAAATCAAACTTAGATCGCTGTTTATAAAAATGTAGGATGTTAAAATATTTAAAAAATAACGATAAAAAATCGAATGTATTGCGCCATTCTGTAAAATTAGGAATACAATGAAATATTTCGTTCTTAGGACAGGGTTGTACAAATCAAAACATTTAATTAATAATCTCATTAATAAATAGATTATTGAGAACTGAATAATAAAAAATAAGAACTGGAGACTTGAAAACTGCATCATTTAGAGAAGAGACTTCAAGATTTTATTTCGGAGATTTACTGGCGATTTTTCTTGAAAAGGTATCGCTCGTGTATTAGATGTTTAAATCTACTGCGAGCGATGCCGTAATATTCACCCGTTTGCCTAAAATTTACACTTAAAACTTATGACAGTCTAAACATGGGAAATACTCCGAAAGTCCGAAAACACTTATAAGACTAGTCAATTCAACTAGTTGTTAAAAGCTGATGCTTAAATATACTGTGGCGATTTGATAATGCTAATCAGTTTTATTTTATTTATTTGTATTTTTTTATTTATTTGTAGCCCCCGGTTTTGTTCGTCTTTCTGTATTGTTACACTTATCACAGTCGTCCTACAATTATCTATGTGTGTACACATGTATTTTGAGTAAGACTTATTTATTAATAACTCGCATAACTTTGTATTTTAGCTGCGGTATCGTATTTAAACTTATTTAAATGCCAATGCTATTGATAAAATTATAAGTTTTACATTTAGAAATGTAACAAGAATCGTTGGATCTATGTATGGCGATTGTTTTGCATAGATCCGTCGATTTTAGGCGATAGAAATTCGTTTTGTGATTTATACCGTAGCTGAGTTCAGTTCCTACAACTTAGTTAGGTACTTGTAATCAAGTCCTATGTGAATACGTGCCGACATCTTTTTCCTAAAGTTAGTCCGCGGTGTCACTAAACGTTGTGTGGTGTCAAAATACTGACATTTTACATCTAAAACAAATATTTTGTTGAATTAGTGTTAGTGTAATCAGCCTGCATTCATTTTAAAAATGGAATGCGTTTTGATTTTAGTTCTTCTGAATTCGTGTTTTGTTTTTGTAAACGTTTATTTCGTCCACAATATTATTTATTGATTTGTAAACTGTATCATTGAAATCCTCTTGCGCTAATTAATTTTATTATTGTGATGCTATTTTTAGATTATTTTACGGATAGACTTTTAATAAAGACAAAAATTGTTTTGATTGGTTTCTTTTATTTTTATTTTTCTACGTTTGGATCCTTTTTTTTTTTCGTTTATTTAGAAATTAGCATTCTGGCAGGAAATAACTGATATTGAGGGGCTGAAAATATATTATAGTTACTAATATGATAAGCAGTAGACGGTTGAATGTAAAATAAGCTACTAATATAGCACGCGTTGTAGCAAATATATTTGTGGGCATTCAAGAAATAAATACCTTTGGAAAAGGTGCTTATTTGAAGCTTTTAACTTCAGCATTACTTGTTTAGATGTCAATTATGTATTTAAAAGTAATGCATGTTTTTATATGTATTATTTTTAAAAGAAACAATACATGATGTCATTAAAAAAAACTGATATTAGATTGAAGTCAATATTTTGCTTATGTTTATATTACTTGAATACATGCTATACGAAGCATGGAAAACGACGTTAATTCTGATTTGAAAATGAATAACTATAACAGGAACACTGAGAAAAAATTATGTATCGAACAATTTTTTTGTACGTTTTGGTCAGCTAGAAATAAAAATCGATTATTGCAGACAATAATACTTAGTATGATATAATATTCATTGTTAGTATTTCTAGCATTATCATTAATGAAAACCAAAGATGATTTCTGCAAGCAATTGTTATTCGCGGTACTTATCGTTTACCGTCAATTGTCATACCTGGAAACTTTTAGACCAGTGCTTTTTAACCTTTTTAATAGCACGACCCCTTTAGTATCGAGATATATTTCCAAATATTCTCCCTGCGCTGTTAATTTAAACTTTTAGTCTGTCTCTTAGGGTATGTTTTGGTTAAACAGAAAAACACAATACCCACAATCTACGACTAGAACATTGAAGTGTTTGATTCCATTTAGAACCTCCTATAATTTTTGACACGGTCACCTTACGTTGTTGACACCACTACGATCCAGACGAAGCGTTTCGCCTCGTGTTTTATACCGTGTTCAAGTATATGGAAGGCCTAGGACAATTTGCCTGCGCCGGTCTTCCCATCTGATTACAATTTAAGTATCTTTAAGGCTAGAGTGAATAGGCTCTATATAGAAATAGATCGGGGTCGCGGATATACACATTGAGAAGCACTGTTTTAAATAACGAATCAATTAAATGCAACACTCTTTCATGCTACATTAGAAAAAAAACATTATGCAGTACTCAGTACGTTTAGCAAATTCACACATAGTTGTAGAAACAACAAGACAGAGTTGGGAGAATCCAAATAGATATAAAAACGGTTTTAAATAATTGGAAAATTCCATTTCGTATACTTGATTGTAGAAATGATCCTTGTCGCTAGTTCTGTGTACTTATCATATTGTAACGAGCGTATTGTACCCCGTTTCGTGGTCGTCAAATATTGAGCAAGGCATTTAACATTCTTCCTTAGTTAATTCTAGCGAACTGACGGTGTAATGTCGGATTCGGCAATATGTCCCTTTGTAATTACATCCTGACCATTTGGTAAACAGTTTTTTGACAGAGTGTAGTAATTTGTTCTTAACGTATCAAGAACCCCAGTGCCTCGGAAAGCAAATCAACCCGTTGGTTCCTGCTATTAGGTATTCGTAGAAGTTTATCAGTACTTCTTGGTTGTCAGAAGCTGACTACCAGTCTTACCAAGGCAGCCTATAAGGCAAGGGCAAGGTTATTGGCAGTCGCTCCATGTATGTAAATTAATCTTGGAATGCGACCCCGACATACTGCAGGGTTAGCGCAGTGGTTAAGCTATGGACTGCGAATGAGTTTATATGTTTGTGAACGCACCCACGATACAGGAGCAAAATAAATAAAATAAAATAATATTTGGAAAACGCTTGGCAGTTTGATTTTAGTACCTACATAATTTGATGTGCTGGCGTCTGTACATTTTGCAGACAGCTGTCAAAAGACAATTATCCTAATGGACAATTTATAAAAGCTTATTTAGTATTTTATGTAGCAGAATGCTTGATATTATTATTTTGTAGGTTTGTAAACACACGTAAACGTATTGTGAAATGACGACGATGCGACGGGGTCCCTAATCTTAGATAACATTGGAAAAATAAAATTAATGTGTTAATGTTGATAATGTGCGTTTTATTTACACTCGACAAAAAACTAATTAAAAATATTACCTACTATAGTTACTTTTGTGGTCGCCTTTGAATATCAATCAGTAACCTAATTCCATATTACAACATAGAAAGAAAAGAAAGAAAACAGAAAATATGTTCACACCAAGGCATCTTCTAATGTTATACAAAGCACAGGTCCGCTCGTGTGTGGAGTACTGCAGTCACATTTGGGCTAGTGCTGCGAAATGTCACCTGGCTGCTTTGGACTCAGTGGAGAGCCGTGTGAAGAGGCTGATTGGCAACCCAGTTTTAACTCAAAACGGTCTCCAAAACCTGGAGCACAGGCGTAGAGTAGCCAGCCTTTCGGTGTTCTATAGGAAGCATTTTGGTGAGTGTGCGAGGGAATTGCATGATTTAATCTCCGTTCCATCATTGGACGAACCGTCGTACGGCGAGTTTCCACCCTTACATTGTTAACACCACCACAATCCGGATGAAGCGTTTCGCTTCCTCTTTGGTATAAAAGCGTACATCGAGTGACTGGAACAATTTGCCAGCGACGGTGTTTCCGTCGGACTACAATTTGAGTGTCTTCAAGGCTAGAGTGAATAGGCTCTTAATAAACTAGCGCGCTTTACCATCAGCGATTGCATCGCTGCTTATCATCAGGCGGGATTACTGTCAAGTACTATTTTGTAATTTATAGAAAAAAAAAACATAAAATAAGGTAGATATTGTTGGGTGAGAACATGCGTCATATACACGCAAAATTGCTAACGCTCAGCTACGTACTACACAATATATTATTATATCTGTGTCTGTTAGGTAAGCTTAAGGTCATAGCACACTTAAACAACTCTGCACCAACACCGCTCCCAAGCCACGCCGCCCTAAGACGACTGCTCGCAATCCACGCTACGACAGCTAGCAGACGGTCAGATATCCACCGGCCGATCGCTCTCGCTTTTCGCGATAGACATAGTCCGCGATCGGTTTTCATTAAAGCAAGTCGTATTTTTTCTACCTATGTCCCGAAGCACGAACTAGCAATTATTGCTATTGCACTTGAGGATGAAGAGAGATTTTGTATGCATAAAATGCTGAAAGCAACTGATTGAGGGTCGACGGCGCGGCGACTGCTGGCATTGAGTGCGCGGACACCGCACCGACCGCTCGTCTTTAACGTGCGGCCAGCGAAGCATCAACTACACAGCAGTCCGACGGCGGTAAGCTCGCTGACAACACTAATTACGCTCGCTAATTTATGTTGTTATTTACAGCCCATATTTAAATGATAGTCTTCTTGCCGGGTTTGAGCAGAGTCGTGTAAGTGGGCTTATGGCTTGTATTCTGATCGGTCGCCCACTGCTCTGCAAACAGGACAAACAAACAGGAGCTGCGTGTCACGGAGATGAATATGCTGCGTTGGATGTGTGGAGTTACGCGGAAACACCGCATCAGGAACACCCGCATCCGTAGCGGTCTTCGTGTCCGTGACATAGCAGACAAACTGCAAGAGGGTTGCTTACGCTGGTACGGTCACGTCTTACGAAAACCGGTATGCTACGTGGGTAACAAATATCTTGCCATGGCGCCTCCGCCGGACCGGAACAAGTGATAGACCAAAGAAGTGCTGGCTTGACGTCGTAAGAGATGACATGCGTGTCAACAATCTCACGCGGGATACCAGAGATCATACGAAATGGAGGAGTAAGTGTAGGAAAGCGGACCCTGGGCTCCAACGCGGAAGCCGCGGATGCAACCGGGATTATACGCTGAGATGATGATGATGATGGTCGGCCACTGCTCTGCAACAGCCTCTTCCGCAAAATTCTTCAAATAAAAAATAAAAATGAACGGACTAATTGAATAATAAATTAATTCAGTCAACAATTATTTATTCTCATATTTTTGTCGTGTAGCTTTATCCTAACACTCACATCCAACATCATTATTTTACTTATAGCATACCCAAATTATATTGTCTGATCATTTTATGACATTTTATAACCAAAATAACAAGTTTACAATAACGTAATTGACGTCGAAGTCAATTAGTTTCTTTACTAATTAATAAAAGTGTGGGATATTTTGTAAATTACTTGAAATTGGTCAAATTGGTTATGTAATTTAATTACATTAGTTCAAGATGGCAATTTTGTTGCCTATTGTAAAATACAACGTTATTTTTGTTCACTAGTCCAGTATTTTTATGTAAACAATATATGTACAAAATTTCAAGAAGCTATCATGAAAAATCACAAAGTTATGAGTTTGTTATGTTACCTGGTTGTCCCTACAATAATATGGTCAACGAGCCACTCGCCGCCGCGGAGGCCCTAGTACACTATGATCCGCTGTGAACTGTATTGTTGCCCTCGGTAACCACACTCTAACATTTTTAAAACATATTTGGGAAAAGATATAACATGGTGTAAAAATGATTGGAACCGATTCAGTTGCTTGTTCTGAACAAAGTGTGTTCAGGTTTCGTAAAATGAAAAATAACATTGTTTATGCTAGTTAGGAAATTATTACAAGTTTGCGTTCAAAGTGACGGAAGCTGCTAAAACAAATGATAGGTCAACATATTGCATATGAATTGCAGATTATTAAGATTATTTTTGAGATAATTTTTGATTACAACCAACGGGTTGCACTCCAGGGGCCTGCTATTTGGATCAGTGATCTCATAATGATCGATTTCGAAAAGTTTCGTAATCTACTAACAAAATGGCATCATTATGAATTTCCAATGGTCAATCACTGACACTCCATATTCATTAATGTTCAACTTGAGTAGTAGTTTGTAGAAAATCATTTCTGCTAACGGGTTTGATAATAATGACAATACGGCACTGTCATTCTATCACCATTTCATTATAAGACGACTGAGATAATTTATCGATCATTATGAATTAAGCAGATTACGAACTTTTAAGCACAGTGACAGTGGGATCGTGTTGGAATGACAAATTTATAAAAATAGCACATTAGGGCCCCTCGAGTGCCGGCAGAAGTGAAAACTTGAACATTAACGTTATGCATTTTTGAATATTTTGATAAGGTTAGGGAATAATTTCGCACGAATTGGTTTATTTATCAACATAAAACTACTATCGATTATGTGTGTAATGTAACACTTCGGAATTAACACAATTATTTTACAATTACTTAAAAATTTTTCTTAAATCATCTGTATTTCAGCTATCAGGTTGTAGTACAGATACCAGCACAGCTTACGGGTGACAGGTAGCATGACCTACTGTCATCCGTATAAACATACAAGCGCAGTCACGCAAGTGCCCTGCGCCGATTAAAGGAAACAGCAGAAGCAGGCATACATTTTCGCAGTACGGTATAAAGAGAGAAGGATAGTACTTACTCTCCTTCGCTGCGCTGGTGATCTACTGTCCCTCCGTCTTACGAATTTCCGATCAAGTCACGTGTCCTGATGCCAGTTTAACATTTGTTACCTACTTATCCCAAAAAGTGCACAACGCCGTTAACAAAAGTTTTCACTTCAACAACATTATGATGTACAGACGACTGCACATCAAGCTACTACAATCTGTCAGATTTCTTTATTAGATTTTGAACTTTATCTCTAAAGCATTAAGGCTCAAGGTTGATTGGGAATATCTAACAGTTTCGGTTACCTTGATCTGCTGTCATCCGTACAATATAATTATCAGTAGTTAGAATTAATACATGGTTATAAAATCATTATTTTTCTTTCTTTTAGCTTTATTTATGGCATAGTAAAATTTTGACTGTTAGATCTTGCATTGGTATTAATTCTGTCGTTAAAATCATCATCATTTTTTGATTTTTCCAGAAGTGTGAGAGCTACTCTTGTCAGAAATTTATGATGACGATCTTATAATGTAATTTTAAAGTAATCCAAATGTCGTTTGTTTCATAGTAGGCTTAATCACCTAATAGTGCAGACGACAGCATATAAAGTTACTAGAATCTGTCAAGCTTCTTTATTACATTTTGAACATTATCGCTAAAAAGCATTAATTTGGATGACATGGTTGGTTCAGCGTCTAAGTGATCGACTGTTGTGCTGTGTGTCGCGGGTTCGATTCCCGCACGTATCAAATGTGTGTATAGCCTACAGGTTCCGGGTTTGGCTATTTGTGTATATAAATTTATAATGTTTGGTAATGCACTCACGATATAGGAGTAATTCCTAGTGTGGGGCAATTTTTTTTAACCTCTCTCGCTCTTGGTGGAGCGGAAGGCCGTGTTAGACTTTTACTGGCTAAAACCCACCCGTGTTCCTTCACTTGCTTGTGCGCCAGGGCCACGGTTTCTTTTTTAACCAGCTCGCGACACTGACCCAGGAGGCATCGGTCTTCGTGGACCCCGTCACTTAGTGCTTGACATCTCTTTGAGGCGCGCGTGAAACACAACGCGCCGTCGACCCGGGACTGGTCCTTACCGGGCCTCTGTTCGCCTCCTAAGACTCAAGGTTGATTCGGATTATTTGACAGTTTCAGGTAGCTTGACCGGATGTTATCCGTACGTAGGGACTGTTGTCACGGCACATACGGTCAAGCTACTCGAAACTGCCAAATATTCCCAATCATTCTTGACCCTTAATGCTTTAGAGATAAACTTGAAAATCTAATAAGGTAATCTGACAGATTGTAACTTGATGTGCTATCGTCTGTACAGAGAAACGAAGTCATCAACAAACGCAGTCACCTAAAGATCCACGTTCAAACCCGATCAGTCTAATAACATTGCAACGACTTTATCCTAAACATTTATAAAACATTGACTTTAGATTAGTGAACAGTCAGTCAAGGATTTAATAGGTAGGTATTAAAATAAAAATATATTATTTATTAAACAGATTAGGGATAGGTCCTTATGACTTATTTTAATACTGTGATCTGTACGGTCGTGACTTAGGGAACTAAGCAGAGATCGAAATCAAGTTAGCTATGATCGCATTCATTCGTCCCACTGGTCATCCTCCTGTAGGTAGGAAGATCGAGAATCTAACAAATAGATACTATTAATTTCATTCCCTTTAGTTTTTGTTACTAAATATATCTAAGTGTTTTTCCACCTTAAAATTCCTAGACTCAATTTATTTTGTGGGATCACGGTGAAGGAGCAGTTTTCCAGCAGCTTTCCTATGACGTGCTCATAGATTTAGGATTTCATTGCTATCCTATATCTATGGTCTTGCTAGATGCCGACATTTTTGGTAATAGAAGAGTGTTGTTTGCACATTTTTTTAAATCAATCAAAATATGATGTGGTAGGCCATAACATCGGCTGCCGGCAGTAGTAACCACCCACCAGACAAAATCTTGTCGCCAAGAGTTTCTGGTATGATGTCTGGTGAAGCCGTACGGTACGGAGGACGGGTCTGAGCAGTTGTGTTGCAATGTGTGCGGGGTCCGATGCGCCAAATGTTGTTATGTCGGGAGTTTGGTCGTGAGTCTCCCTCTGGGTTGCATCACCTCACTCAACTGCCGTAATCCTTCCTATTCACTTAGTTTTTTGAGTGAATGGGCTTATTAAACTAGCACGCTTTACCATCAACAATTGCATGCATTTTTATCCGCAACAAAGCAAATTTAAAAAAAAAGTACCAAAAGTATGGTGGCGCCCTCTCTTGATGACTTTTGAAACTAAACTATCGGAGAACTTCTCATTCAAAATAAAATTACTGAGTTATTATCGTTTGACTCTTTTACAATAATTAGTGGGACGAACGAGAATACATTTCATAATAGCGCCAATTCTGTTAGTCATAAACTAAATGGAGAGTGTTTGGCGGGAAAGCTAAGATGAGTGTCACGCTCAATTTTCATTGGACTTTTAAATTATTTATAGTGTCGTTCACTAATTAAAAGCGCCTGATTTATGTAGTAAAAAGTGCATTCAGTGAGTAATTTATAAAAAACATTGAATATTATAGCATAGTGGCCACATCATGACTTTACCTCAAACCTCACTCCCAGTCGGCTCACGTGGAAAACGAAAGGGGATAGGTTAAGTTAGGATAGATAACGAAAGAAAACAAGATTAATGAAGAAATGGCTCAAAGGTCATAGCAACCAAGCCAAAAACTCCTATAAAAATCATAAATTGATTTATTAATAAATTTATTCATCAGTTTAGAACTATTTTGATTTTCCTAAACTGTAGTTATAAGTCTGTCTGTCTTTCTAGTTTTAAGTTGAATGTTTTAAAAAAAATTTTGCATGCCTAATTGGCAAAACATGGCTGAACCTATCATTATATATACATTAATTCTTTGTCATCTTTTTACCCATATTCGCAAAATAAAATTATCTTTATCTCTTTAAACTAAATTAAATTCAAGTTCAGAATATCTTTCTAGGAGTTATGGTGGGAAAGTTGAACAGAGTGTCATGCTCATTTTTCAATCGACTTTTAAATTATTATAAGTAGTGTTGTTGATTTATGTTGTAAAAAGTGCATTCCGTAAATAATCCAAAAAGAACATTGAGATATCGCAGCGTAGTGCTCGCTTGTAGACGGTTCACGCGGCCGTCTTTTTTGACAAATTCATTCTTTCTTTATTTTTTGGCTTCGCACGGTCTGTGCATTTAGCCAATGTCAAGTAATTAAGAATTATTCATATAGAAAAAGACTGCAGCGTGACCAGTCTTACGCGTGAGGTTTGGGGCTAAGTCATGGTGTGGCCACTATGCTGCGATATTTCACTGTTCTTTATAAACAATTTACTAAATGCACTTTTTACTACATAAATCACGCACTTTTATTTAGTAAACAACACTATAAATAATTTTAAAAGTCATTACGAATTGGCTTTTCTAACAATCCCAACACGTGACATTGGCTAAATGCACAAACCGTGCGAAGCCAAAGAAGAAAGAAATAAATAAAAAAATAACTTTGATTACTTATTGGCTAAAGACATCGGTCATAGCCATAAAGGAGAAAGAAATAAAATATAAAAGTAGGTACATCTTTCTATTTCATTAAGAGATTCGTATAAAGATCAGGCTGTATGGCTCTGAACCGTTGCCTTTCCTTATGGGAAAAGAAGAATACTTACTTAAGAGATTCGCTATTTCAAAATGTCAATTTACTTCAGTGTGGCTATTATTCCTGATAGTAGTGATATTGGCAAAATTGTGGCGACTCTCCCACAAAGGCCATTAATCAAGAATTGAATTAATCCTGATAGTACGTGAATCCATGCGAGACAATGTTTTTTTAAGTTGTTTTTGTAATCACGGTATCAAACCGGGTAACAGAGAAAATTAACAATATGAAGTTAATATTTTCCTTCTGTTAACAGTGATTGTATCTACATAGGTACCTGCCCATACTTCCATAAGTCACGACCAGCTTATGGCGTAAGATAATTATGTATTACTATTATCATTGATGAATGATGAAATATAAGAAACAAAGTTGCATACATTCGGTTAACTTATTTTATCCATCCATCTTGATAAAGAGGTAGATTCCCCCAAAGGGTTAAGAAACCAGTTGAAGATTAAGTTCCGTATTCCAGAAGGAAACTCAAGCATTGATCTCTGCTTAAATATTACTTAAAACTAGTTGCAACCAATCAAATGGCTTAAAACTAGACTTAAGTAATGCTTGAGTGACGTTCTATAATACGGACCTAAGAGTTTCCGAATAAAATTTAATTTGATAAATAATCTGTTTATTTTCTATTAATTAATTTAAAATAAATAATGACTGTTAGTCATGAACGTGAAACTGATCGACAGAAGTGAAAACTGAATTCATTAAAAAACACAGAATACACGACAAGTAAAAAAAAAACAAGAAACGATCACGGTGTCCGGTCGGTCACGATCACGCGAATTCAATGCTTTCCCCCTCTAACAAAAGTGCTCAAAGGAGTTTTCTTTTCAAAAATTATATACAACGTTTATTTTTTGTTTATGCGAAACCTGAATATAGTTTGTTCAGAATAAGCAACCCAATCATTTTTACACCATGTAATATTCTATCCCAAATACATTTACAAATTGTTGCATTGTAAATCGCGTACGGTAGATGATAGTATTGCGCAAAGCTGACGCCAGAGGTCAACGCCCCGCTTGCCTGCCGGAGCGAAGCGTGGTCCATATTTTTAGTGGGACAGCCAAGTACGATAACAAGCTCATAACTTTGTGGTTTTTCATGATACCTTTTTGAAATTTTGTACATAGATTCTTTACTAAAAATACTAGACACGAGGTTCGAGTTTTGCATAAACATAAAATTATTTTCTATATTCGAAAACATTTATCGGTTTCTTAATAAACGACACTGTTGCGTATAATCTGTGACAAAAAAAAAAAAAAAAAATGTCTCAGCATATAAAACTTATAGCAAAACGTATCTTACGCTACAAGAACTTTCACAAAATTGTTATCAAGAATTAGAAAGATAAATAGATCTCACTCGTTTACAGAATATTTAGTGCTTTTTAAAAGTAGACATATAGTCTATTAACAATATAATATCGTACCTAATGTCAGTAAACTGCACTGTCCAGTGTCACTACACATCGTTCTAATTGTTATATCAACGTCTATTGAAAACGTCGACACTCTTTTTCTCAAAACGTAGTTCACACATCGCGACCTCTTCTAAATACGTCGATCGCGCGTTGCAACGTTTTATCAAAATCGTCGTTCATATGTTGTGACGTTTTTTAAAAACATCGGTCAATCGCCAGCGACGTTAACTGATGACGTGGCAGGCAACGTCGTTGATCTCGGTCTCGTCGATGTCGTCTGACGTGGTCGGTGCCAGCGCCGCCAATTGCGTCGCTGTTGGTCTTCGCTAGGATCTTGGGCGGTTTGTGTCCCCTGTAATAAATTTTAAAGATTACAATGAATATTTACTCATCATCATCATTTCAGCCGAAAGACGTCCACTGCTGGACATAGGCCTCCCCCAAAGATCTCCACAAACCAGGTCGTCGGTCCATCTTGTCGGGGGCCTACCCACGCTGCGTCTTCCGGTGCGTGGTCCACACTCGAGAACCCGTCGGCCCCATCGGGCATCAGTCCTTTGGGCTAAGTGCGCGGCCCACTGCCACTTAAGTGTTGCAATTCTTCGGGCTATGTCAGTTATTATCGTTCTTCTGCGGATCTCCTCATTTCTGATTTGATAACAACTAACAAATTAACCCTTGGGGGAGGCCTATGTCCAGTATTGGACGTCTTACGGCTGAAATGATGGTGATGAACAAATTAATATTTGCTTTTTTTTTTTAATAATTACAAACTAGCGCTTGACCGCAATCCTGCCTGATGGTAAGCAGTAATGCGATCGTTGATGGTAAAGCGCCCTTGTTTATTAAGAACCTATTCACTCAGATTGAGCGAACAGGAACGAAGACGGCAGTTAAGCGAGGTGATGCAATGTTAAACCCAACAACACGACTAACGATGCTGCGCCAAAGGGAGATTTGAACACAACAACATTTGGCATCTCGTACCCGGCACACATCGCAACACAACTGCTCAGACCCGTTCTCCGTACGGCTTCACCAGACATCATGCCGGAACACGAAAAATCGCTTGGCGACAAGGCTTTGTTTGGCGGGTGGTAACTTCTGCCGGCGGCCGGTGTTATGGCCTAACCAACGAATCTCGATAGACAATTCTATTTTGCAAGCTCTTCTATTTGATATTGTGTGTTGACGAAAATGATAGAAAATAAAAAAAAAAAAACCGCTATATTTAATTTCTTAATGAGATATTATTATACAAGATTTTCTATTTTTCAGCTGCTTTTAGAGTTGATGTGAGTACATGGGATGGCCCATAGGTACCTATGGGCTATCACTTGTACTAAAAAAACTTGTATCCTATTAAGAAATAAAATATGTTGTTATGTATTTTTTCACCTACCCCCATCAACTCAATTTTTTTATGGACCGATTCTTTTTAAATCACAATTCACCTGGCATTCTGAATATCTTTTAATCAATCCGCAATCTCGCGTGATGTTGGTAAGCAATATATAAGTATCAAATCACCCACCCATATTGAGAAAATGTGGTGATTAATATTTACTTATAGGTTTTTTTTTCTATGAGAATATGCCTTTTCTCAGCAGTACTCCTGGGGCCTCTTTTCGTCAAGGAGTGACCTGTAATCTACTAAGTGCGCTCGGCGCTTGTTTGTAGTTCTCATATGTCTTCGAGTTATTGTTTCTAGGACTTGCCAGTTTCCTTATTATATTTTCCTTCACCATTTTGGACCTTCATTGGACCGTTTTGGTGCAGTCGTGAGATATACTTTGCTGCTATTTTATACATCGGGGTTTGTACTTTCTATTTAATTTTTTTATACGTATTGTGTCTTTAAGTCTGTGCTGAATAAATGTGTTTTCTTTCTTTCTTTTGAGAGCAGTAATGATGAAATTGTTTACAAAACCCAGGACAGTAAAAAGATACCTACCATATATAATTGGTGTCAGTGCTTCGTAAAGTCTTACCTCTGCGCAACCTAAGCTCCAACATCGTGTGCGTTACCAGCGCAGCGAGTAAGGCTGCCGCTAAGCCTGCCAGTTGTGTGCGCACACACAGCAGCTGTCTTGCAATGCAAGCGAGTGCCAGCCCAGAGTGCCTCGCTGCTAAGATCATGGACCACGCGCCCCGCCATCCAGGGCCTCCTATGCAGATACCAGACTGGAGGAAGAAAAAAGGATGATTGGTCATATTATTATGTATATGAACTGCGAAGTTTTTGTGAAACGCATTATGAGTAGGCTTTCATTTTGCAGTGCAACACCAATCATTGAGTTATTTAAAATGTCCAGCAGATATATTATTCGTACGGACTTAAAATTATTATTAATATCTTAATAAATGAAATGAAATGAAATGAAATGAAATGAAATGAAATGAAATGAAATGAAATGAAATCGTTTATTAAGCAAGTAGGATCACCGATCACTTTTACACGTCATGTTTTTTTTTTATTTTTTTTTATTTTTTTAAACTAGATGAAGCCGGCATTTCCTAACTGACTACCTCTGAGAAGAAATAGCCGAAACAAACTCAGGGATCATCGTCTTTTTTAAAGTCCAGACATTAAAAATGAAAATGTTTACAATAATTTACGTTATAATTACGCATATTGCTTAATAACAATGCTTAACAGAGCGAGCAGCTCAGTCCCAAGCCTCTCTATCCTCTAAATAATCTGAGATTTTATAATACCCCTTTTTGCAAAGTTTGGCCTTTATATAGGTTTTATATCGTTTAATGGGTAAGTTTCGAATATTAATATAATTTATCGTTAGAAATATTCAAACCTGCAAAACATCCCAAAGTGCAGCACAAGCGCCCCAAGCGGCTGCTGCGAGCGCTGGCAACGCTAGGTCTGTCTTAGCAGCTCTCCAGCGTAGGAGAGCGAGCACAAGCGACGCGTGCGCTGCCCCGCCGCCTGCCGCGAGCGCGCCGCGCCTGCCTCGTGCCGCCGCCATGGAGAGTGTGCCTGCCGCTAGCGCCTGTAGAACTCCTGTACCACACAGAGAGCGCCACGCACACCACCACCCGTCCACGCATACCCCGTACCACTGAAATAATTTAATTTACCTTTGAATTATTTTGATACGCAAGCCGCTATTCACGAAAATCCAATTTTGTTGCAGTTTGGCAATTAGCAAGTCAGTTTATTTTGTATGTTGAACAAATTATGATTTACAATAATCAATAGATGCAACTCATCATCACCATCATCTCAGTATTAATCCCAGCCGCATCTTTTTCAGCTTTGGAGTCTGAGATCCGCTTTTACCAGTTTAATTGTTGATGTTGGCAAACTTCGATATTTTCCGTGAAGCGACTGCCGTCTGACCTCCACAACTCGCAGGCGATATCGAAGTATTGCAGTTAGACCAATTGTTGGACTTTCGAGGGCTCCAACAACCCGTAACGACTGCCACTAGATGTTCGTATGGCAAGCGGGACCAACGCGGCTTAACGTGCTTTCCGAGGTACGACCAGACCAGTGCAAATATTCATATTCATTCATACGAATATGGATCGAGACCACGCTACTGCTACGTCATGGAGGCTATCATATTGTGTACTGTTTCATAGCTGGCAATCAATAGGTGCAACTCTTTACGTTTATTTAACACTATTCAATGACAATTTCATGAAATATTAACCATCTATTCAGTAACGTAAGAAAATTTTAATGACTCAGGCTACAGCGGCACTTAATGCCACTAATTGATCCAGTCATGCCTTAACGTCTTCTCCCAAAGATAGCATAATTAGAATAAACAAGAATGTTTGAAATGCCAAAGTTATTTAAATAGTTATTCGCTGGAAATCATCTCTTGTACTATGTTCACACCATACTTATTTAATGTTTATGTGTATGTTTAATACTAAAGAAATAGTTTCAATTATTAACTGTTTTTTTAATGTTAATTAATACCTTAATATATGATGTATAAATAAATCCCTGTTGGAGTCCAATGAACAGGCCCATGGGCATCCCGAGCACGGCCCGAGGATCCCCGAAGACGGAGCGAGCATCTGGCGGCGGTGCGGGAGCAGTTGGCGCGCCATATACACCTATCCCCACTGACAGCAAAGCCAAGAATGCCCACATAGCCACCAGTAGCATCCTACCATCAGCGTCCAGCACGGTGCCTGATAGTGTCTGCATGTCTGGGCAGCCGGCGGCCCCGCAGATGCGCTCCTAAAACACGAAGAATAAAATTAGGGCAGGAATTAGCCTAGAATGTACATTTGTAAACCACTGCAGAGTTTCTAGTGGGCCAGTAACTATGTGAGAGTCATGTCACAAATTCTTTTTAAATATTTGTTGACTAATTTCCACTTTTCATCTCTTTTCTAACAATAAACGTTGCTTAAAGCTGAGAAGTGATAACTGTTGAACTTAACTTTAATCATCGTTTATAAATGAATATACTGCACAATATATCATCAACATCATCAAACTTTTATCGTCCCACTGCTGGGCACAGGTTTTCTCTCAAACAGAAAAGGTTTGAGCGTAATCACCACGCTTGCTCAATGCGGGTGGCGATTTCAGACTTAAAGTCGAGATTTCCTCAAGATGTTTTCCTTCACCTTGTAATCAGTCATTGGTGTCTAAGATATACTTAGAAAGTACATATAACTTAGAAAAGTAAAATTGGTACTTGCTTGACCTGGAGTCGAACCCGCACACTCGTACTTGAGAGGCTGGTATTTTAACCACTGGGCCACCACGATATATGATACTATCAATATATGATTAATGATTATTTTATTCTATAACAGTGGATGTTAGTTACCTCATAATCATCTTCTAAGAAATATTCCTCAGGCGGCGGCCATCTTGGCACAGATATATTCGTCGGTACCGCAGTCACAGGCTTAGATACCTCCTCAGACCATATCAATAGGGCGAAACCTAGGAGCAGGGATCCAAATACCAATCCTAGGTCCTGGGCAGCCCTTAAAGCTCTTACTGCTCTTCTCAGAGCAACTTTCCTTCTCGCTTCATCGCCCGCCGCTTGAGCTAATGACGTTGCTGACGCAGATAAGGCTAGAGACATCGGCGACAGCGTAACGCCGCAGATTCCGTACAATGCTAGAAGAACAGGCAGTGGTGTCTCCACAGTGTGAGCAGTTAACAGAACACAGACCAGGGTATGAGCAATTGCGATCACTAGCCTCGTTCCAGTCTTTTGGAGTATAAGGGGAGAGAATGGTGCGACAACTGCTGCTGCAGTGTGCATGATTGATAGTGGCATTGCTCCAGCTTCCGCGCCAGCGAACGCTGTGAAAGGCAGTAAGGCAGTCGCACAAAGTCCACTGGAGATACATAGTAGCGTGAACCGGTTGACGAGTGGTTTGGGCAGCTTTGGGGGCTGTCGGGCAAGAAGGCGCCGTACGGAAGCCGCTCCGACCGATGACGCAGCCGAGTCCCGGCGGCGAGGTCCGATGCAAGACCCGGGTACTCGAACCGGAGTTTTCTGCTTCTTCCAAGGCCATTCTTTCTTATATATTGTGCTTACCGGGATCTGTGTACAAATATTTTGGTGCTTTAAAGTTTATAGAAGTAAACATTATTTTGTTATTAATTACATCAGGTTGTAGCGTACCGGAGTTAAGATAGTTCGATGCCTGTGCGGGTCGGATACGGTCCTTACGGCGGCGCGGACGGGCGTCGGACGCGACCGCTCCGTCAGGTCCGGTAGGCTGCCCATGCGCAGGCACCGTCTAAACACCGGTGAACATACGATCCGGTTTCATAACCTAATCAGAAAATACATTGACTTAATAAAGCACAAAATATGGTTCTTGCTCAGTTTTTTCCAGGAGTCAACTTAAATTCAAAACTTTGTTTCGAGCGAAGATTCATATAGACTTAATTTATTATTGCCCTTACAACTAAGTGTTAGTAAACAATAAGATATTATGTTGGCATATGAAATGAAATGAAATGAAATGAAATGAAATGAAATTTCATTTCATTTCTTTACACTTTTGCGCATAAAAAAAAACCTGGCAAAACATACCACGAAAAATAGGACCTAATTTGCAACAATTTTTCGTGCTAAATAAAGTGTAAAGAAAGTGGCGATGAAGTTGTCACAAATGAAAACACATATCCTAGGTATATGACGTTGCTTTGAACATTTACATTTAACAAAAATAGTATGAAAAACATTATTTTTTGTTTTTATTTGTTGTACACACAACTGCCACTTTTATGACGTTGCTGTGCGACGCGCTTACGACCCTTGTCACAAAAAATGGTCCACTGATGACATATAGACTTAATGTAAGTCCAGGTTCGAATGCGTAATTTTGTTTCACGTACTGGATTTTCACCTCTAGCTGAGCATAAACTAACAGAGGACAACCTTTTTTTTGGTTTTACTGTGGAAATCCTGATAGACTTTATCCATCATGAGGGTCACAGAGAGGTATGTGTGGTGCTCGATGATTTAGACTCTTACTGGCTAAAACCACAGTGACAGCCTCGACAGCTTCCATGGCGAATACGGCCACTGGGCAAGAAGGCGTGGGTTCGATCCCAAATACTTGTATGTATGAATATGAATATTTGCACTGATCTGGTCGTGCCTCGGAAAGCATGTTAAGCCGTTACTCCCGGTTGGCATACGAACATTTAATTGCAGTCGTTACTGGTTGTTAGAGCCCTCAAAAGTAAACAATAGGCCTAACTGGAATGCTCGATATCGCCTTCGGGTTGAGGAGGTTAGGCGGCAGTCGCTTCACGGAAAATATCGAAGTTTAGCCAAAATCAGCAGTTAGACTGGTAAAGCGGAACCCAGTTTCCAAAGCTGTAAAAAACTTCGGATGCGGCTGGGATTAACGTTGAGATAATGACTGGTTAAACCACAGCGGTGTTTCACCTACCGTGCAACGAAAACACACTGCTCGATTCACAACTATCAGAGCTTAGCAGAAAACAAAGTGCGGTGGTTTGCGGAAGACCAGCACTGATCCCGTCCAAATCGCACAACCACATGTCACACCATGTCACATCTTCTGAACTTTACAGAGAACAATCTGAATGATAGAAAACGGATTGATTCAGCCTACTTTGAAAAAAAAAGGTTTTTGATCGGCAGAGTAATTGCGTAAAATACTATCACTAGCAATAAATTTCATTTTGACAGTTCAACAACACTCATTGAGTTTTTTACGTTGTTGAGCAAACACATTTTTCGAAAATATAGAGCAATGGATTGGCAATTGGCTTCAAAATGATTCCAATTGGTAGTAGATAATAGTGTGTTACACAATAATGGTACGTGTTGACAACGATATGCTCCTTAGTAAACCGGCCGGCATTAGCAGGTTTCTCTGTCACATCACTAAAGTTCTTAGCGAACTATCGATCGAACAGCACGACCGCAAGCGATTTGTAACATATAAGAATGCCAATTCGGAGTGTATTACTTCGCATCTAAGGCAGGGCTTTAACCTCGGGCCTTTTAGTTTCTAATAGTAGTTAATAAACTTTCCACTTGTGTAAAATCTGTGAAGTGCTTTATACTAAGTAATTTTTCGTTTATACGAAACCTCAATATAGTTCCCCTTATTCATAAACTGCTTAAAGTTAACTAGTGATTAGCGATTCTTTAACTATTCAATTTTGACCTTTTAACGCCACTTAACTTAAATCATCCTTTATGAATAAACACCACAGTGTTTAAGGGATTTATTCATAAACGAACATTAAAGTTAAGTAACGTGCATACGTCTAAAATGTATGGTTAAAGAATCGTTAATCACTAGTTAACTTTAAACATCTTTTATGAATAAGGGGGAGTTTGTTCAGAACAAGCAACTGAATCGGTTCCAATCTTTTTTTACACAATGTTATATTTTCCCAAATACATTTAGAAATTGTTGCAGTGTGGTTACCGAGCGCCCCACGTGCTTACGATAGATCATAGCACTGAGCACACCTGACGCCAGAGGTCAACGCACCGGTCGCCCAACCGAGCGGAGCGTGGACCATATTTTTGTTGGGACAGCCAAGTAGCATAACAAGCTCATAACTTTGTGGTTATTCATGATATCTTTTTGAAATTTTGTAAATAGATTCTTTACTTAAAAATACTGGAAACGTTTTCGGGCTTCACATAAACAAAAAATAATATCGCTTATGTAGACAGATCATTCATTTGTTTTTTTTAATGTATCTTGATAATCACAAAGGTGCTATTCCAGTACCTAACTTCAGTGAGGTGGCCACACTTTAATTCGCTATCATCCACATTCACGCTTCAAGGACTTTTGACAAGCCCGACCTAAACTTTAGTAATAGCGCGGTCATGACTTTCATAAAAGCAACACGATGAACACTAGTCCTCATACACTGCTTCAACAACTTAGCTAAATATTCTAAGTCAATGATCCGATAAATCCATAATATATGTATACATAAACGACTGATTTACACATCCTTAGGGATTGAGCCAATTCCACTATATCGTGAAATCGTTTATCTTTTGACATTTAACTAAACTTCTCAAGTGATTTATTTGCAAGAGCACAAGTAAAGCCGGTGACACAGAATAGGTTAGAGGTACAGAAGGTCTACTTCATATCCAATCCAGTCTGCCTCTTGCTGCCCGACAGACACAACTGTAGCCAGGTGCCGACACGCGTCGTCACATGCTCTTGACACCGGACCGCTCATATTGTATATGTTTGTTCCGTTAACGATTTCTGTGATCATGCCACAAGGGTTGCAATTAGCGTGTATTACATAGCTTAGTTCATAATTTTTAAATTAATTTATTTACATCAGACAATTGTCCATAGTTTTCATAAAAACACATACACAAAATACATTTAAATTATTTATGAACTATTATAATTATACATTCCAAACTAAAATAAAATTAGACTGATATTTTAAAATAGAATAAAATGTCAAATTTAAAAATAAAATAAAATGCCAAAATCAAAAATAAAATAAAATGTCAAATTCAAACTAGGTAGGTAAATTAATTACAAAAGCTAGACGAAGCCTACCAGTCAAGAGAACACAGTATACGCCCTTGTCCAGTGCTCCATAAAAATACAGTCTGAGCAACCTCTCAGCAATGAGCCTCAGGTAACTGTTGGAGCTGTCGCGCACCCGACGCATCAAGGACGCAGATCTTTTGCGCATTATCGCCGCGAACCCGTCCACACGTGCGTCAGCAAACATTCCCGACGCGCTACAGTAGCGCGGCAGCCCCATCAGCACCCTGAACGAGTTGTTGTATAGGATTCGTAGGGTGTCGCAAGACCTGACCTTTTGTGCCCTGGCTGGCTGGCTTCACTACATAGTCTATAGTATAAAACAAAGTCGCTTTCTCTTTCCCTATGCCCCTATGTATGATTAAATGTTTAAAACTTCGCAACGGATTTTGATGCGTTTTTTAATAGATTTAAAAAATAGTAGATAGTTATTAAAGAAGAAGGTTTATAAGTATGATAATATTTATTAAATAGTGGGGAAATACTATTATTTTTGAGTTTTCTAATGTGGTGTCGCAAATAATTACATGTTTTCCGCGTTGGCAGTGAAACGCGGAGAGATTTATCAAAATAATGAAAGTACTACTCTTAAGTATGGTACAAATTGAAAAGGTCTACAGAAAATTCCGCGATGGTATATGTCTATCTCTTACAGATATCCCACAATAACATTTTTTTTGTCATTTACTTTTTACGACAAATATTGGGTAATTTTCGAAGCGATGTTAACCAATATAGCATTAATCCTTATCCAATTTAATACCTTAAGTACATTGTTGATGTAATATAGATCTATATCGGCCATTACAGCATATGATTTAAATGAATATCTTCGAAGATATTACAGATTTAAAAATTGTGGGGCGTTGCTTTTGCGGCAGTACCGATCGGCCGGAGCGGCGGGAGCGGCAGGCCGCTATGTTTTTATACAACGTTCACAGTTTTTCTGTAGTGTGTATTTAGTATCAGTATTGCATCCGTGCGAAGCCGGGGCGGGTCGCTAGTTAATTTATAAAGGTATCCCTCAAGTCGCACGCGCTTCAGCGTGTTGTTTAGTAAACAGACCTTCTGCATCTTTATATTTTGTAGTAAAAGGCTTTGATGTTGAAATATCGGGACTTCGGGAGGCGTGAACCGAGACCAATTGAATTTTGGACAGTTCAGTTAGCCGAATCCGAATTTGTCAGCACCAATAAATCAGTGCCAGTGTAAATAAAGAACAAATATTTTGATTGAGTCGTAATCAGATTTTTGAAACATGTTCGTGAGGCAAAGCTATTGTCAAAATGATGAATGTTGTTTTTAAAATTAATCTTCGTTTTTGGGGTTAAAAGATGCTCTTAAGTAATGATGTTGACTAAACGATCATAAATATCCTCCAATTCCAGTTAGCGTAATAAGCTTAGAATGTAATACGCTTATAATGTAATAAGCTTATAATTTAATAGGCTTATAATGTAATAAGCTTATAATGTTTGCACTGCAGCGACATCCTCCCTTTGAGACGGAATGGGTAATTTACCTCGGGGGCCCAGTGCAGGATGGTTCATGTTATTTGTCTTAGAATTTTGGATTCCAAGATATTATAACAGTGTTATTATAAATATGTACAATATGTAAAGAAAACTATGTCCGATCCGTGAAGGTATTGTTAGGTATCTATAACTGATTCTACTAATAATAATGCTTACAAAGCCGGCATAAACTAAAAAAAAATCTCTAAAAATAAATATTATAGCGTAAAAGGAGGCATCTTAATACATGTGCGATAGGCAATACATGCGCATGCGAAGGGGGCAGGGCACGCGGCACGCGGTCTTATCGCTCATATAAACACCACAGAGGTTAAGGGGTTTATTCATAAACAATGTTTAAAGTAAAGTGACGTGCAAACGTCTAAAATGTATGTTTAAACATTCGCTAATCACTAGTTAACTTTAAGCAGCGTTTATGAATAAGGGGGTTTGTGTGTAAGGACCAAGCCCGAGTCGACGATGCAGTGTGTTTCAAGCGCGCCTCAAAAAGATGTCAGCACATCGTGACGGGGCTCACGAAGACTGAGTGAATAGGAAGGAAAATACTTCACTTTTATTTAAACTTAAACGTCAGCAGCAGGTTACTGACGATGTAAATAGCGCGATCTCCAAAGTAGTCCACTGGTTTAATGTTAATAATTTACCCTTAAACGAGAAAAAAACCAAATGCATTAAGTTTACTCTACTTCACGTTAGGCAGGTGAAAACTAAAGTGTTGATAAAGGGCGAAGAATTGAAATCTGAAGACAGCACAGTATTCTTGGGTTAACTCTGGATGCTAAGCTTCAATGGGGTCCACATATAGAAAATTGTCAAAAAAACTAAGTTCTGCTGCATATGCAATCAGAACAATTCGTAATTTGACTGATATTGAGACGGCCCGTTTAGTGTACTTTGGCTATTTCCATAGCGTAATGTCGTACGGCATTCTGTTGAGGGGAAATGCCACTGATATTCAAACAATATTTGTTTTGCAAAAACGAGCTGTTCATGCAATTTATAAATTAAGTCCGAGACACTCTCAGAAAAAATTTAAAGAGATTAATATACTGACCGTGCCGTCTCAATATATTTATGAAAATCTTTTGTATGCTCATAAAAATATAAAATTGTTTAAAAATACAGTGATGTCCATAATATAAATACTAGGAACAGGCACAAATTTATTGTACCTACAACAAGGCTCAAGAAAATAGGTGGCTCTTTTAGATGCCAGTGTAAACATTTTTACAATAGACTTCCAGAGGTGGTTCAAGATATGAGCCAGAATAAATTCAAATCCTTCATTAAACGTAAGCTGTGTCAGAAAGCATTTTATAGTGTTAAGGATTATATTGCAGACAAAAAGGCTTGGGCTTGAGCTGCTTCCGATTTCTATACTTGCACTGATTGTTCTGTGATTTTTCCTCTTGTAGTTTTAATTTGTAATTGTTTGTTTTTTTTTTACTAAAAACCAGTACACACTATGTAGCCAAGCATATTGTACGTTACGGAATTGCATCGCTGACAAGGGTGTTCGGCACTGGTGCAGCTACACAGGGGCTAAACTTAGTATTCGGGAACACTTTTGGAGCTGCTGAACCTTGGACAAAACTATCTTTGCATTGCATACGCTAAGAGTACAATATATTTCTGCATCGTTCTCACACGGTTGATTTCAACATGAATGATGTAATCAAATATTTGTATCAATAGCTTGATAATTTAAAAGAGTGTCCATGGAGATTCTTGCCCGTTCTTCTCCATAGGTACCTACTCTTTGGAATGGGCGACTAGCTTCACCTTACTGACTGACCGACCTTCTGACAATTGAAAAGTGCTTGTAACTATTTTATTTGAAATAAATGATTTGATTTGATTTGAAGACAGCTGTTGAGCGAGGTGATACAATGTTAAATCCAACAACACGACCAACGATACTGCGCCAGAGGGAGATTGATCTGGAGACCCTCCACGACCGAACTCCCGACACAACAACATTTGGCACATCGTACCCAGTACACATCGCAAGGGGCGAGCTGTGCGTTGACCATATTTTTGTTGGGACAATCAAGTAAGATAAAAAGCTCACAACTTTGTGGTTTTTTTTATGATGTCTTTTTGAAATTATGTACATAGATTCTTTACTTAAAAATACTGGACACATGTTTTGGGTTTCGCATAAACAAATAATAACATTGTATAAAGATGGTCACCTATCCACGGACCAAGGGCGGTAAATATAACTTGACCTGATTAATCGACCCGGTTATTACTTATCTACAAGCTCACACCTACCTAATTAAGACATACATCTTAATTAAACAAGACCTTTTGCTACACTATCTAAGTAATTTGTTGCCAACATAAACAGTTTAGAACCTCAAAGGCTAATTGATCGGCCCGACCCCTAATCGCTCTGCATGAGTGCTCGGTAGCACCGCCAACTGTTGATCAAACATTTGCGAGTTGGCGTTGGTGATCTAATTTCAATAATACGGTTTTTGAAAGATCTTTTGCTTTTTGGTTCAAATATTTGTGGAGTGTGAGGTGTTGGTGATTGTATTTGTCAAATTATGGGGCGTTAGGCGTTGTGGAAATTACGGATTTGGGATGACTTGTTAAAGCTGCTCATTTGTGGGAACAATTTCTCATTGATTATTTTGATGAGGGTCTAAAAAGGACTGATCCCTCCGTGCCTCAGAAAGCTCGTAAAGTCGTTGGTCCCGGCTGGTATACCAGGATGTTTGACAGGCGTTACGAAATATCAGTAGCCCGAAAGTCTGATAAACCAGGCTTACCAAGGAGGATGGTATTGGGCAAAATGGCGTGAGATGACAGGTTTCATTTGTGACCCCAAAATACCGGTTAAGCTTAAGGGGCAGGTCTATAAGACAATCATTAGATCTGTTCTTCTGTATTGCAGTGAGGCGTGGCCTATGCTTGAGCGAAACAAGCAGGAGCTGCGTGTCACGGAGAATATGCTGCGTTAGATGTGTGGAGTTACGCGGAAAGATCGTATCAGGAACTCCCGCATCCGGGGCTGTCTCCGTGTCCGTGACATAGCAGACAAACTGCAGGAGGGTCGCCTACGCTAGTACGGACACGTCTTACGAAAACCGGGCTTGTTACGTGGGTAACAAATGTCATGCCATGGCGCCTCCGCCGGACCGGAACAAGCGGGGGAGACTAAAGAAGTGCTGGGTTCACGTTGTAAGAGATGGCATGCGTGCCAACAATCTTACACAACAGGATGCTAAATATCGCGCGGAGATTGACCAAGAAAGCGGACCCCGGGCTCCAAAGCGAAAGCCGCGGATGCAGCTAGCATCCTTATTGCGTAAGACACTATTATTATCAATTGGAATAATTTTGAAGCATATTGCTTGTCCATTGCTTCATATGTTCGAAAAATGTGTTTGCTCAACAGAGTAAATAATGCAATGAATGTAGTTGAACTGTCAGAATGAATTCCATTGCTACTGATAGTGTGTTACATAATTACCCTGCAGGACTAAACGCGGAGATGATGATGACCAAGGAGGATCGTATTACTCAATAACCTATAACATAGGCAGAATAAGAGAGAACAGTTGATGGTATTTTAAAAAGGGTCTTGTTAGACGTCCTTTTCACAATATTATTGACTTGCGACCCGCCCCGGCTTCGCTGATACTAAATACACTACAGAAAAAGTGGTAACGTTGTATAAAAAACGTTGCGGTCCGCCGCCACCCGGCCGGTCGATGCCGCCACAAGCGCGACGCACTGCAATTTTTAAATCTGTAATATCTTCGAAAATATTCATTTAAATCATATGCTGTAAAGGGCGATATAGATATATATTAAATCAACAATGTATTTAAGTTATCAAATTGGATAAAAATTAATGCTGTATTGGTTAAAATCGCTTCGAAAATTGGCCAATATTTGTCTTAAGAAGTAAATGACAAAAATTTTATTTTGGGATATCCATAAGAGATATACAAATACCATCAGTAAGTTTTCTGTAGACCTTTTCAATGTGTACAATGTTTAGTACATTATTTTGATAAATCTCGCAGGGTTCAGTTTTATACAATGTAGTGATGTGCGTGTACCAGTGGGATTCTCATAATGGATAATGTATTGTGTCTCATTAATCAATGCTACATAGGCTTACGGCTTACAGTTTTTCTGGCAAAGGAAGTAGATATTTCTTGGAATAATTCCAACTCATATGCGGCCAACTAAAATCATCATCATTATCTCAGGGTTAATCCCAGTCGCATCGGAAGCATTTTTTCAGCTTTGAATTCTGGGGTCCGCTTTACCAGTTTAACTGCTGATTTTGGCAAAACTTCGATATTTTCCATGAAGCGACTGCCGTCTGACCTTCACAACCCAGAGGCGATATCGAAGCATTGCAGCTAGACCGATTGTTGGACTTTGAGGACTCCAACAACCCGTAACGACTGCCATTCGATGTTGGTATGGCAACCGGGATCACCGGCTCAACGTGCTTTCCGAGGCACGGCCAGACTAGTGCAAATATTCATATTCATGCATATTAATATTTGCACTGCGCGGGGATCGAGCTCGCGCCGCCTTGCGCAGCGGCTGCGTTCGCTACCGCTACGCCACGGAAGCTGTCGGCTGCGGCCAACTAAAATATTGCAGGGTAATTGCGTAGCACAGTTCAGTCTATTGGTACGGATATGTTTCCATTTTAACAGTTCAATAAAATTCGTTGGTTTGTTTTCGTCGTTGTGTAAAAACATTTTTCGAACATATGGAGCAATGGTTTATATACAGTATGTTAAGAAAACCCTGTCCGACCCATAAGGATAATAAAGGTTAGGTAAACACATGACCAAATATAATATAAAATTTTACGTATTCATCATAGTACCAATACAAATGAATTTTGAAATAATCTTTTTTTCCCTCGAATTAATTCCAATTTCCCCGAAATTTGGTAATTTTTAAAAAGTGACAACACCGGTATTATTATGAGCGAATAGCGACGCGACCACGTGCCGCGTGCCCTGCCGCCCGCCCCCCGCGCCCGCGGGCCAAGGGTGATTAACGCGCATTTTTTAAGTTACCTCTTTTTGCGAAATAATATTTATATTTTTAGGGGGATTTTTTTTAAAAGTTTAGCCCGGTTTTGTATGCATTAGTAGAATCAGTTATCGATACCTAACAACACCTTCACGGGTCGGACAGGGTTTTCTTAACATACTGTATATATTTCAAAATGATTACGTTATTGCGCTGTCATTGTATCTATAAAAGATAACACATGAGATTGGTCCTAATAGGGATGTATCCAAGGTATGAAAATCGAAAAAATAATTAGTCCGTTTTATGCACAATAAAAAAAAAATTAAGACCCGTATTTTTTTTTTTTGTCGAAATTACCAAAAACTACTGAGATATAGCGTATTAAAGTTACGGAGTGGGGGCTAATTACATGCTATATTTTGTAACATGGCGTGACGTCAGGCGACATTTGAAATCAATATATCTTCCTAACTATTTGAATGAAAGGAAAAATAAAAAATACGTGTTCAATATTTTTTGTAAATCTATCTGATGGACATTAAACTATTTTTTAGGATACAACCCAATTCCCTTGTACACAAACTAAACTAAAATTTAGTCCAGTGCATCTTTTTCTTTCTCTTTCATTAAGAAATGGACAAAAGATAAAATGTTAGTTTAGTCCTGTCAAATTAAGATACTCCATAGACAGTTTTGATGTGATTAAAAACACGGCAACATTTGTTTTAAATTTGGTATTTGGCTGTGATACATCATCATCATCATCAACCTTTTTATCGTCCCACTGCTGGGCACAGGTTTCCTCACATACAGTGAAGGATTGAGCGTAATCACCACGCTTGCTCAGTGCGGGTTGGCGATTTCAGACTTAAAGTCCAGGTTTCCTCAAGACGTTTTCCTTCACCTTGTAATCAGTCATTGGTCTCCAAGATATACTTAGACAGTCCATATAACTTAGAAAAGTTACATTGGTACTTGCCTGACCTGAAAGCGAACTCACACACTCTTACTTGAGAGGCTGGTGTTTTAACCACTAAGCCACCACGTCTATTCATGTTGAAAGTTACCATAATGATGCAGGAAGAGACCACTTTAAAAGCGTCCTTTATAGAAAACAATTCAGACATTAATATAAGCACTGCCAGTTACGACACAGTTCATACAGGGCTAATGTTATAATAAAGAGTTACTAGCATATGAAATTATAATGAAGCATCAAACGTGAACCTTGATATTGGGATTTTTCCTACTATAGCCCCAGCTATAAGTCGTCTACGCTCGGTCTCTATCTTTTGTATGTGTCCTAACCTGTGTATGTAGTTTATGTCACTAATATAACTAATTTTGTTTTTTTTTGGCATCAAGCAGTCATATAAGCAAAAAAGCTTACAAACGGTGGTAGGCCATAACATCGGCCGCCGGCAGAAGTTACCACCCACTAGACAAAGCCTTGCCGCCAAGCGATTTGTCGTGTTCCGGCATGATGTCTGGTGAAGCCGTACGGAGGACGGGTCTGAGCAGTTGTGTTGCGATGTGTGCCGGGTACGATGCGCCAAATGTTGTTGTGTTCAAATCTCCCTTTGGCGCAGCATCGTTGGTCGTGTTGTTGGGTTTAACATTGCACCATCTCGCTCAACTACCGTCTTCCTTTCTATTCGCTCAGTTTTTCTGAGTGAATAGGCTCTTAATAAACTAGCGCGCTTTACCATCAACGATCGCATCACTGCTTACCATCAGACGGGATTGCGGGCAAGCGCTAGTTTATAATTATTAAAAAAGAAAATAACTTATAAACTCAGTTGGTTTCCTACAATAGACCTATAGTGCTCACAATGGCGCCGATTGTCTTCTTCATAAATTAAACTAATTTTAAGTTAAGTGCATCTTTTTCTTTATATTTCGTTAAGAAAAGGATAGAAGATAACATTTTAGTTTAATCCTGTCAAATTAAGATACTCCATAGACAGTTTAGACGCGATTATAAACATGGCGACTAAAAATACGCCAGTTTATGTCAGGAGAGCACTAATTTGACAGGTCTAAACTGACATTTTATGTTCTGTCCTTTTCTTAATGAAACAGAAAGAAAAAGATGGATTGAACTTAAAATTAGTTTAGTTTGTGAACAATGAAATCGGGGCTAGTTTTATATAATTGCTAAAACAATAGAAACCTAGGAAAGACTGGTTAGGTTAATATGTCTATGTACATATATTTTTGCATCAAAACACTACTCCACTCAAACATATGTATGCCATTATTAGGTTGATAGTACGTAAATTGCTAAAAAAGGTAAGAATTAATAAGGTGATACAGTTACTTTTTAGCTTTACTTTTAGGTTATTAAGAGGAAGGTTAAAAAGACCTAGGTCTGTCAATTCTCTATATCCCTCTTTTTACGTCGGGGTAACCACTTTAGGGGTGGCGTGAATATAAATGAAACTAGTTTTACACTGGAACTATATTTTAGTTTCACTTTTCCCTAATAGAAATATCAGAAGGATTACAAGTGTGCGACCATACCGGGTCTCCGGAACTGACTGGCGTGACTCGCCGCTGTACGCTGAACGTTTTGCATGCGTAGGCATTCCGCAGGTCCCTACAGGACAAAGGCGGCGGAGTTTTTACGGGAAAACTAAGATGAGTGTCACGCGCATTTTTCATTGGATTTTTAAAATTATTTATAGTGTTGTATACTAAATAAAAGCGCGTAATTTATGTAGTAAAAAGTGCATTCAGTAAATAATTCATAAAGAACATTGAAATATCCCTCATAGACGGATCACGCGACCGTCTTTTTCAACTATCACTGGCGATATACGCCATTACTGTGAAATATAATTTTCAAAGAATTTCACTTGTTATTGGCAAAATTGTTTTTATCAAAATTCCACAGAGGCCAATGATCAAGAGTTGAGGTTGAATCTCACCTTGAAAAAAGAAGAAGACATTATAAAAATGGGTTACGAATGTATGTTTAAATATACACCGGCAAAAGCTACATCAAAATTGGTGCAGTGTTATTTCATATATCAAAATCAAATCTTCCTCGTTCTTTCTTGTGTGAGCTCAGGAAAGGCGCAGGTAATTATTTTGGTTTGAAGACGGTTTTTCGATTTCGGTGATTGGGATGAAGTTATTTTGTGTATGAAGAGGGTATTTTTCTAGGGTGGGGACACAGCAATCTAGGGTGGGCTTGGAGCACTTTACCCCCCTAGCTACGCCTATGAACATTGAGAATGATGGAAGTTTCAATGGCGTATAATGAAGATTTATACGTGTGCTTGAGTATGAATATAGGGTTCTCTATAAATCTACTCGCACTGTTCAGATGATGTTCATTTGTTATTTTTGTGTTGTGCGTTATACAGTATGTTAAGAAAACCCTGTCCGACCCATAAGGATAATAAAGGTTAGGTAAACACATGACCAAATATAATATAAAATTTTACGTAATCATCATAGTACCAATACAAATGAATTTTGAAATAATCTTTTTTTCCCGCGAATTAATTCCAACTTCTCCGAAATTTGGTAATTTTTAAAAAAGTGACAACACCCGTATTATTATGAGTGAATAGCGATGCGACCACGTGCCGCGTGCCCTGACGCCTGCCGCCCGCGGAAGGGTGCTTAACACACATTTATAAAGTTACCTCTTTTTGCGAAATAATATTTATTTTTTTAGGGTTTTTTTTTAAGTTTATCCCGGTTATGTATCCATTAGTAGGATCAGTTATCGATACCTAACAACACCTTCACGGGTCGGACAGGGTTTTCTTAACATACCTACTGTATAGGTAGGTATTGTTTTTTTTTGTTTTAGTTACTACTAGCTTTCCGCATGCGGCTTCGCCCACGTGGAATTCGGTTATATCGCGCCTTTTAGATTCCTCATTTTCGAGGATTAATTATCATATCATTTAGCGTTTAAGTTTACATGTGCATATTCGTTTGTAATACATTACCTTGTTTTAAACGACACACAGCGCCATCTATCACCGAACTGGTATGAAGCTAACAATATTTTTGTTTTCCCTCGGGAATATCAAATATTTCCGAGATAAAAAGTACCCTATTATTTATTCCGGACTTCTAACTTTACGTCTGCAAAATTTCAAAGCAATTGGTTCAGTAGTTACGACGTGAAAGCGGCACAAATAAACAACTAAACACACTTTCCGATTTATGGTATTATAAGTAAGGATACATAATATTGTATAAGCGGCATCGGCTGCCGGCAGAAGTTACCACCCACCAGACAAAGCCTTGCCGCCAAGCGATTCGTCGTGTTCCGGTATGATGTCTGGTGAAGCCGTACGGAGGACGGGTCTGAGCAGTTGTGTTGCGATGTGTGCCGGGTACGATGCGTCAAATGTTGTTGTGTCGGGAGTTTGGTCTCCACATCAATCTCCCTCTGGCGCAGAATCGTGCGTCGTGTTGTTGGGTTTAACATTGCACCACCTCGCTCAATTGCCGTCTTCCTTCCTATTCACTAAGTTTTTATTTTAAGTGAATAGGCTTAATAAACTAGTGCGCTTTACCACCAACGATTGCATCACTGCTTACCATCAGGCGGGATTGCAGTCAAGCGCTAGTTTATAATTATTAAAAAAAAAAGTCATGTATTTTTTAAATGAACAGACAGCTGTGCTGCTGGAGGGTTTGTTCCTAAACTTCTTCTTCCCAGCGAACGCATCCACGATACAGGAGTAATTCCAAATGTGGGGACGCGTTTTTTTAAAAAAGAAAGAAAATATACGAGCATATTCGCCATATACAACATATTTGACATTCTCCGTGGCGTAACGGTAGCGAACGCGGCCGCTGCGCAAGGAGGCGCGGTTTCGACCCCCGCACAGTGCAAATATTTGTATGCAAGAATATGAATATTTGCACTGGTTTGGTCGTGCCTCGGAATGCACGTTAAGCTCTTGGTCCCGGTTGCCATACGAACATCTAATGGCAGTCGTTACGGGTTGTTGGAGCCCTCATAAGTTCAACAATTGGTCTTACTGTAATGCTTCGACATCGCCTTCGGGTTGTGGAGATCAGACTGCATTCGCTTCATGGAAAATATCGAAGTTTAGCCAAAATCAGCAGTTAGACTGGTAAAGCGTATCCCAGACTCCAAAGCTGAAAAAGCTTCGGATGCAACTGGGATTAACGCTGAGATGATGATGATGATTCGCCATATACAACATTATTTTTTGTTTATGCGAAACTCGAAACGTGTCCAGTATTTTTAAGTAAAGCATCTATGTACAAGATTACAAAAAGATTTAATGAAAAACCGCAAACTTATAAGCTTGTTATCCTACTTGGCTGTCCCAACAAAAATATGGTCCACGCACCGCTAAGGCGGACGAGCCGTGCGTAAACCTCTGGCGTCAGCTGTTGCGCGGGCGTGCGCAGTACTATGATCTATCGTAAGCTGCGTGGCGCGCTTGGTAGCACTGCCACAATTTATAAATGTATTTGGAAAAAATATAACATGGTGAAAAAATTATTGGCATCGATTTAGTTGTTTATTCTGAACAGGTTTCACATAAACAAAAAATAATGTTAAAGCCTGTGAAGATGAATACTAATAGATAAAGAAGTATGGAAGAAAAATAAATGTAGCGCCCACCCCAAATAAATTGGGATAAGGCAGGAGAATAATGGGAGGGTTGAATGTTGAAGGACTGAGGGTCCTAAATATTGATTGTAACAATTTTCATTCAAAGGAAACATTAGATAATTTAGTAATATCCTCGGAAAGAAAAAATTGACCATCCTTGATTAAATTTCTTTTTCTACTGCCCATTGCCAACCACATAAACAGCCGAGTAAGTACACCATTCTCCCCCAAATTCGTGAAACTCATTGACCTCTATACCAGACAACGCAATTACGTTGTTGCTCGGACCAGGTCATCAAATGTTGGCATTAGTGGTCACTAACCACGTTTAATGCCCGCCGACCAATGAGGAAACAGACATCAGGACTTGAATGTTTGTAGATAAATGAGGTATGAGTTTGCGAAAAGAGCTGGCTGAGCAAGATTAAGTATGGACTTTTAGAGAGATTGTGATACCACCATCATCATCATCATCACCACCTTTTTATCGTCCCACTGCTGGGCACAGGTCTCCTCTCATACAGAGAAGGAACACCATACCATAGATAAATTATTTTTTTACAGACGAGAGCACATCAAGCTACTCCAATCTGTCCGATTTCTTCATTAGATTTTCAACTTTATCTCTAAGGCATTTAGGCTCAAGGTTGATTAGGAGCATTTGACAGTTTCGGGTAGCTTGACCTGCTGCCATCGGTACAAATGCTTGTACCCATATATCCTTCTTATGTAACTAGATGAAGCTTTTATTTTGTCAGTAGTGGGATAGGAAATTTCTCCAAGACGAAAGACCGAAACAAACAAAGCTGGGAGCACAGGCGTAGAGTAGCCAGCTTTTCGGTGTTCTATAGGATGCATTTTCGAGAGTGTGCGAGGGAATTGCATGATATAATTTTCCTCATCTCTGCTCCACCATCGGACGAACCGTCGTACGGCGAGTTTCCACCCTTACGTTGTTAACACCACTACAATCCGGACGAAGCGGTTCGTCTCCTCTTTTATACCGCGTACATCGAGGGACTGCAACAATTTGCCAGCTGTGGTATTTCCGTCAGACTAAAATTTGAGTGTCTTCAAGGCTAGAGTGAATAGGCTCTTAATAAACTAGCACGCCTTACCATCAATGATTGCAACACTGCTTACCTTCAGGCGGGATTGTGGTTAAGCACTAGTTTATAATTTATAAAAAACAAAATAGCAAAGTCAAAGATCACGATCTCTTTTGATCACGAATTAAAGGAAATAAATATCAGTTATTTACCAAAACACATAACAACGATAAAAAAAACTTTCCACGGGAGAAAGGTAAACAAAAAACACAAATTTTTCATGAGTAAACTCACGGGTGTATCTGAAATTCGTGATTTTCCATAATCTTTTGCTTGATTTGATAATACAGGGTGTATCTGACATCGTAACGCAAACTTCGTGAAAAGGTTAGACCGCATGCCACTAATAAAATTATGATAGTCATTTATGTCGTTGATGAAGGGTTACAGAATTCACAGTGTTTAAAAAAAAATGTCGGCTCGGCTTTTAAACGTTGCAAGCGTGCCGCCGTGCGGGTTTGTAGGTATGACGTTGATCCCTGATGTGAACTCTATTAGCTACAGCTGATAAGATAGTCTTTCGAGTCTTGTTTTCATTGCGCTTTTTTGTGTAATTAGCGAATTAATTAATTTTTACTTTAAAATCTTATTGGGTTATAAAAGTATAGCAATTATGAAGGGTTTAAAGTGAAAAAAACTACATATTTTTTTTTAATCATGAAAAAGCCGACGAAAAATTCCACCACTTCAGGGGGTTCAGAATCATGTACTCGATCCATGGTACTCGTTTGTGCGTCGATGTCAAATACACCTTTTATACCAAGTAATTGATAGGTTTGAACTTTGAGACGTGGCTGCCGAGGAAGTATAGTTTTTACAGAAGGAAAACGTTTCGTACCTACTGTCCCTAATTGTTTGAGTAATTGCTATCTGCATTCACAGATTTTGGAGAAATGGGGCTGTTAGTGTAGTATGTTAATTATTTGTCTCCTTCTCCTTGGTATTCCATCCAAAGTTTATCTGTAAAGGATCGCCCTTAGCCATAAGACCGCCCCTTCTGTCACCCTTTGTGAAATCTTCATATTTATGTTTTGTAATTTATATGGAGTACATAATAAAGATTATTTTATTCTATTCTATTATCTGTGTCAATTTCTCGATGCTTGGCTGAAAAATTCATCTTGTATTCTCATCAGCCTATCGTTACTGTAAAAATCTTAACGTGAAAAGTGAGTGTCCTTAGAATAAGTTGTCAATAGTATCAATAGGGATGTATCCAAGGTATGAAAATCAAAAAATGATCGCATCACTGCTTAGCATCAGGCGGGATTGCGGTCAAGCGCTAGTTTACAATTATTAAAAAAAAAAAAATACGTGTTCAATATTTTTTATAAATTTACTCATTTATAAAGGACATTAAATTATTTTTAGGATACAACCCAATTCCTTTTTTTTAAGTGACCAGCCCGCTACCCTGACCAGGCATCGGTCTTCGTGGACCCCGTCACGGTGTGCTGAAACACAACGCGCCGTCGACCCGGGCCGGGCGAGTATTGGGCAGCTTGCCACCCGGTAAGTACCATTACCGGACAGCAAGCTGCCCACTTCTCGCCGGAGTTCGATGTTGTCTCCCGACCAGGGATGCCAAAGCATTAGTTGCAATCAAAGTTCACTCCACGCACAGTTGACCTAAGTTTTTATGTTAAGATGGTTACAGAACTGCAATGTTGTAGTTGTAATGATCACTTAAGATTTTTGATTTTCATACATAATTCATGTTCGAAACTCAAAAATATATTGATAAATGCATACTAAGTATATGAGTTAGGTGATAGTTAGGACACTAAGAAAAGAACAAGTAGTGTTCCTTTACGAGTCTTTTGAACACCTGTAACTATTGTTTTATTTCTACTGGTAATGTATTCCACAAACGAATAGCTTGGCAATAGTAAAGGATTTATCAAGAAAAGTTGAGAAATGCATAGGAATTTTGGGTTTGAAGTTATCTGTTGACTTTAATGATTTTGTGTGGGCGTCACAAATCAACTGAAAACGTTTCTGAAATATAGAGGGTTTGAAGGCAAAATAACACATAAAACAAACAGAAAAGCAAAGAATATGAGCATTCCAACTAAGCAAATTGGTAACTACTTGAGTACTACGGTAACGCAGCATGATAACTGAAGTGACAGGTGTTATGTTTTTACCCGACTACCAGGAAGGATTATGTTTTTAGCGCGTATCTTGTATGTAATATTCTTTATTACCTTACCTTGTAACTTTAGAACCGCTTCACTGATTTTCACATTTGTAGTATCGTTAGATTTGTCCTAATAGCCCAAGTGTTCTTCGATAGGTGACATTTAAAAAAATCCGGTTAAGTGCGTGTCGGACTCACGCACAAAGGGTACCATTGATTTATGAAATTAAAGGATTAAAGTTATTTGTATGAAAGATTACGCGGTAATAAGCGGTTTACGATTTACGAGGTATTAAAAAAAAAACTACTTACTAGATCTCGTTCAAAATAATTTTCGTTAGTAGTTTTTATAGTAATTGTACATTGTATGTGTTGGGAGTTTGGTCGCGGAGGGTCTTCAGATCAATCTCCCTTTGGCGCAGCATCGTTGGTCGTGTTGTTGGATTTAACATTGCATCACCTCGCTCAACTGCCGTCTTCCTTCCTATTCGCTCAGTTTTTCTGAGTGAATAGGCTCTTAATAAACTAGCGCGCTTTACCATCAACGATCGCATCACTGCTTACCATCAGGCGGGAATGCGGTCAAGTGCTAGTTTATAATTATTAAAAAAAAAAATATCATTTTTGAAGACCTATCCTTAGATACCCCACACGCATGTGTTTAAAGAAAAAAAAAATGAGTTTCAGTTGTAAGTGTGGGAAGCCCCCAATATTTATTAATGTTTTTTATTTTTGCATCAAAACCTTAATGTGGTTTACAGAATACGAGTACATCTACCTACCAAGTTTCAACAGTATACCTAGCTCTTATAGTTTCGGAAAAAAATGGCTGTGACATACGGATGGACAGACGGACAGACAGACAAAAAAGAATCTATTAGGGTTCTGTTTTTGCCATTTGGCTACGGTACCCTAAAAATATGGCGGATGTTTGACGCCATATTGTGAGGTAAAAAAAGAAAAAAATCTACCAAGCGTATCGAGTGGGGTATCAAAATTAAGGATTTGAAACACTGATTCTAAATATTTTTATAACATATTAATAAATAAAAAATCTAAAAAGATAGAAATAAAAAAATATTATATACAAACAAAACCCGCCTACATAAAAACCTAACGAACTGAAAAGGCAGAAACAAGTTGAACAATCGCAGTTAGGGGACCTCTTGACCACGACGTGATTATTCGTTTATCTTTTGTTGACTACATAAGCCGATAGAATATAGGCTTATGAGCTTCAAAACTGCCAAAGATCTATTAATAAAGGCCGGGATCAACAGCTTAATGTGCTTTCCGAGGCACAGAGGGCTTTTGATATACATTGAACGGTCACACGATGACTGTACGAATACGAACTAGACTATTTTATCACTACATGATATAAAACAAAGTCACTTTCTCTTGCCCTATGTCCGTATGTATCAATAAATCTTTAAAACTACGCAACAGATTTTGATGTGTTTTTTTTAATAAATAGAGTGGTTAAAGATTCTTCTTTAATCACTCTATCTTATTATACTTTTACACCGGAAGGTATAATCATCATAAACCTTTTTTTTTATCGTCCCACTGTTGGGCACAGGTCTCCTCTCATACAGAGAAGGATTGAGCGTAATCACCACGCTTGCTCAATGCGGGTTGGCGATTTCAGACTTAAAGTCCAGGTTTCCTCAAGATGTTTTCCTTCACCTTCAGTCATTGGTGTCCAAGATATACTTAGAAAGTACATATAACTTTAGAAAAGTTACATTGGTACTTGCCTGACCTCGAATCGAACCCGCGCACTCATACTTGAGAGGCTTGTGTTTTAACCACTAGGCCACTACGACGAAGGTATAATAAGTCTATTAAATTGTGGAGAAATACGATTATTTTTGAGGTTTTTCATGATGTCGTAAATAATTACATTATTTTTTTCAATCATATGCTGTAAGCATATGAATTAAATGAATATTTTCGAAGATTGCGGAGCGTCGCGTTTGCGGCGGCCGACCACCCGGTGCAGCGGGAACGGCGGGCCGCTATGTTTTTTATACAACGTTCACAGTTTTTTTTGTAGTGTATTTAGTATCAGCATCGCACCCGTGCGAAGCCGGGGCGTGTCGCTAGTTATATGATGAAACAGACCAAAAAGTCTGAGGTACATAATGTCAAGGCTGAACTTTATAAAAAGAGATACAAATTCATGAAATGCTTATATATGTTATTTTAGCTCTTTGATGATTCTTGAAATAAATTACTGATCTCTATCGCCAAAATCGCCTATTGTATGGTTCAAGATGAAGATTGTATTTCATCGTTATATATTCAATACATATTTTATTATCTTTGTTCGAGATTATTAAGATTCTATCAGGATCGTATTCAGAGTGGTTTCATTTATGTATTTTTAATAGAACATAAAAATATAACAATTCGAAGACTCACTTTTACACGAAGACTCAATATTTCTTCTAGTACTGTCTTCTTAAAGATATAATAATCCATACTAATATTATAATTGCGAAAGTAACTCTGTCTGTCTGTTACGCTTTCCCGCTTAAACCTCTCAACCGATTTTGATGAAATTTGGCATAGACAATCTTTAGACCCTGAGAAAGGACATAGGCTACCTTTAATTGAAATAAAATGATATTCCCGAGGGAATCTAAAAAGCCCGATATAACCGAATTCCACGCGGACGGAAAGCTAGTAAATAATAATAATAAAGTTTATTTACAAAAATAGTTACAGAAATGTACATCTATATATATAAAAGAAAGTCGTGTTAGTTACATCATTTATAACAGAAGAACGGCTATACCAATTTGAATGAAAATTGGTAAGGAGGTAGCTAAGAACTGGGAGAAGGACATAGGATACTTTCTATGCCGCTCCCCGTCGTTCCTGTGGGAATAAATGAGCTTCTTTGTTTCGACTTTTCCCACACTTTTATGCTACCCTGGTACCTACCACGTCAAAAAAATATGCACAATAAACCTTCTTTCATGTATTATGATTATTTGATAATGATGAATGAATGGGTTTATTGTTTCGACTTCTCCTACACTTTTGTGCTACCCTGGTACCTTCCACGTCAAAAAAATATGCACAATAAACCTTCTTTCATGTAATTATGATTATTTGATAATGATGAATGAATGACGTTTATTGTTTCGACTTCTCCTACAGTTTTGTGATACCCTGGTACTTTGCACGTCCACAAACTATGCACAATAAAACCTCTTTCATGTATTATGGTGATTTGATAATGATGAATGAGCTTTTTTATTGTTTCGATTTCACCTACACTTTTATGCTACCCTGGTACCTTGCACGTCAAAAAATATCCACAATAAACCTTCTTTCATGTATTACGATTATTTGATAATGATGAATGAATGAGGTTTATTGTTTCGACTTCTCCTAAACTTTTGTGCTACCCTGGTACCCTGCACCTCCACAAAGAAGGAAACACGTGTCCAGTATTTTTAAGTTAATAATATTATGTACAAAATTTCAAAAAGATATAATGAAAAACCACAAAGTTATAATAAGCTTGCTACGAGTATTCTACTTGGTTGTCCCAACATAAATATGGTCAAAGATCCGCGCGCGAGGGAGCGCGGTGCGTTGACCTCTAGCGTCAGCTGTTGCGCGCGCACAATACTATGATAATGTATCGTAAGCTGCGTGACGCACTCGGTAACTACACTGTAACAATTTCTAAATGTATTTGGGACAAAATATAACATGGTGTCAAAATTATTGGAATCGATTCAGTTGCTTATTCACTATTTATATATAACTCAAGAACGGCTGAAGATTTTTTCCTTCACGTTCAGTCATTGGTGTCCTAGATATTATACTTAGAGAGTACATATCACTTTAGAAAAGTTATATCGATACTTGCCTGACCTAGAATCGAACCCGCGCAATCATACAAGAGAGGCTGGTGCTTTAACCACTAGGCCACCACGACATCTCAGAGATCAATAGCTAGATAATTTACGAAGCACAAGTAGAAATTCATTTCTTTCACAAGGTGCTACACTAAATAAATGACAAATAAAAAAATCATGGAATACTTTTTTTTTTATTTACAGTGTTCCTAATTTAAAAAGTAAATGAAATGAAATGAAATGAAATCGTTTATTAAGCAAGTAGGATCACCGATCACTTTTACACGTCATGTTTTTTTTTTTTTTTTTTTTTTTTTTTTTAATTAGATGAAGCCGGCATTTCCTAACTGACTACCTCTGAGAAGAAATAGCCGAAACAAACTCAGGGATCATCGTCTTTTTTAAAGTCCAGCAATACTGTAATAGCAAAAGTGCTGGACAGTCTGCTTGACAAACACATGGATAGGCACATAAAGCTTCATGATGCTCAATTTGGTTTCAGACCTGGTCTCTCGACTGAAAGTGCCATTCTGTGCCTCAAGCAGACTGTACAGTATTATACAGACAGGAGTACGCCGGTCTATGCCTGTTACCTGGACTTATCCAGGGCATTTGATTTGGTGTCATATGACGTGTTGTGGCACAAATTGAAAAATGAAACGGACGTGTCAGGTAATGTTATCGCTATTTTGAGATATTGGTACTCGAGCCAAAGGAATACTGTGCGATGGGCAGGCACACACTCGGACATGTATGGGTTGGAGTGCGGGGTGAGGCAAGGGGGGTTAACCTCTCCTCGTCTCTTTAACTTGTACATGAATGAGCTGATCGGCGAGCTCAGCAGAGCAGGTATAGGGTGCCATATAGATGGACAGTGCGTCAATAATATAAGCTACGCGGATGACATGGTGCTGCTGAGCCCGTCGATTAGTGCCATGCGTAAACTGCTAGAAGTTTGTGAAAGATATGCACGAGCCCATGGACTCAGATATAATGTAAAGAAGAGCGAAGTGATGGTGTTTAAGGCTGGTAACAAATCATTCGCTAGTGTGCCTCCTCTGTATCTTTGCGGTGCCACCTTAAACAGAGTGTCTAGGTTCAAATATCTGGGTCACTGGGTCTCTGAGGATCTGAGCGATGACTGTGATTTGGAGAGGGAACGCAGGGCGCTGTCTGTGCGCTGTAACATGCTGGCCCGCAGGTTTGCACGGTGTACCGAGCAAGTCAAGGTGACGTTATTTAAGGCCTTCTGCCAGTCCTTTTACACTTGCAGCCTGTGGACTAAGTACACGCAGCGTACATACACCGCTCTGCGAGTCCAATATAATAATGCGTTCAGAATACTGTTCGGACTACGGCGCTGCTGCAGCGCTTCAGCAATGTTTGCTGAAAAAAGAGTGGATGGTTTCCATGCCATCATGCGAAAGCGCTGTGCATCTCTCTTGAAGCGAATGCGGGCCAGCCCGAACAGTCTTCTGAATGTTTTCGTGGACCGCTGGGACTCGCCGATGTGGCGGCAATGGATGCGACTACACACTGCGGGTAGTCGCGTCCTGGGCTTGGCATAACTTTGAGCTTCTGTGCGGCTCCATTTGATTGTGTTGTATTTCTGTTTTGTGTACTAACAATAGATTTATAAGGTTTTATTTGTATTTTAATTTTTGTATGACTAACATTATATGGACTACGTCTGAAATAAATTATTATTATTATTATTTCCTTTATTTCATTATAATACACTTATAAATTATATTTTTAAATATTTCTACATAAAAAAGATATAAAAAAACATTTAAAAATATAAAAAATAGTAACCCACCGGCATCGGGAACAGGGTCCAAGCTACCGGCGGTCAGGGCTCCAGAGAGAGGAACTTCCTGACAATGCGAGCCGTGTCCAGAAGTACAGCTTTCTGGATCAAGCCTTTGATCCAGCTGTCTAACGAGAGCCTCTTGAGGTGTTGGTCGAGGCTCTTGGCTATTAAGCCATTGGCTGTCACGACTATCGGCACAATGATTGCTGAATCCACCTCCCACATGTCGACAACCTCGTGAGCCAAGTCAAGATACTTGATTTGTTTATCTTTCTCGGCTTTCACGAGGTTCTCATCATGCGGGATGGTTATGTCAACAATCATTGCACGCCGCTCTGATCGATCCACCATCACTATATCAGGCTTATTGGCAACAATAGTCCTGTCAGTGATGATGGATCGATCCCAGTACAATGTGATATGACCATTTTCGAGAACTGGGTCGGGCACATACCTGTAGTACGGCACCTCCGATTCCACAAGGTTGTACTTGAGAGCAAGTTGCTGATGAATTATCCTGGCTACAAGGTTGTGTCTATGCAAGTACTCTCCGTTAGCTAGACGAGAACACCCGGAGATAATATGCCTTATTGATTCCCCCGGCCGGTGACATGCCCGACAGATGTCAACTGTGCCGTCTTTCACAATAAATCTCCGGTAATTGTTCGTCATCATAACTTCGTCCATAATTGCACATACAAAACCTTCGGTTTCCCCAAAAAGGTCACCGAATCGTAGCCAGGCCACGGACGCTTGTAAATCTACATCAGGCCCGTGTAGGGCTCTGAAAAAGCGTCCGTGAAGCTCCTTGTTCTTCCATACCTCCATGCGATCATTGGTGTCAAGCACTACTGGTTTGCGCCAGTTCTCTTTAGCCAAGGAGAGCGGAGTAAGGCCCTTGTCAACCGCGACCACATCTCGATGCATCCCCACGTCGGTTTCTAGGAAATATTCCCTGAGACTGCATACCTCGCGATTGTGGAGGGTCTTAGCGTTTAAAAAACCACGACCTCCACTTTTTCGCGGGATATACAGCCTCATAACCGATGACCGTGGGTGATGCAATCGATTTGCAGTCAGCAGTGTACGGACTCTCCTATCCAGGGCGTCGAGTTCGGTTTGAGTCCATTTGAGTATGCCAAAAGAGTACATCAAAACCGGCATGACCCAACCGTTGAAAGCGCGCACCTTGTTTCCGCCTGATAGAAGACTGTTAAGTACTTTTTTCAGGCGGCCAAAGAAGCGCTCCTTCAACGATTGCTTCATGTCAGTATCGTTGATACCCATCGCTTCCGACATACCCAAATACTTATAGGTTTCGGATGCGGAGAGGGCTCTAAGGTTTATGGAACCAGTGAGTTGGGTTCCCACGGATTCCATAATCTCTCCTCGCTGTACATGCATGACCGCACATTTGTCTACACCAAATTCCATCCTGATGGAGCTACTGAAAGTTTCAGTAATTTTCAGTAGCTCCCTCAGTTGTGAATTGGTGTGAGCAAAAAGTTTCAGGTCATCCATGTACAGAAGGTGCGATATAACCTGACCACCTCTCCTCAACCTATAGCCTAAACCTGAATCCTCCAATAGTGTACTTAGAGGATTCAATGCTAAGCAAAACCAAAGTGGACTCAAACTATCGCCCTGAAATATTCCTCGCTCGATCCTTATCGGTTCGCTATTCCTCTGAATATTTCGACATCCTGGATAGCGAAGGACTGTCCTCCATGTCCTCATACACGTCATCAGGAAGGTGCGTAGAGTTGCATTTACTTTATACAACTCCAGCACCCGCATGAGCCATGTATGTGGCACTGAGTCATAGGCCTTCTTATAATCTATCCAACATGTCGATAGATTCTTTCGGGAATGACGAACTTGTTGGCTAATGGCCACATCAATGAGGAGTAGCTCCTTAGTACCGCGGGACCCGCTCTTACATCCATTTTGAGAGGCAGACATGATGGAGTTGCTGTCAATATGCGTGTTAATTTTAGATTTCAAAATGGATGTAAGAACTTTATAGACCGTCGGTAAACACGTGATCGGCCTATAATTTTTCGGTTCCGCGGTGCTACCTGATTTATGGAGCAGGTGGGTTACTCCTGTTGTTAGAAACTGGGGTAGCGAACCAGACTCTAAGGCGGTCTGGAATTGAGATGCCAAGCGAGCGTGCGACCTGGAGAACCATTTAATCCAAAAGCTGTGCAGCCCATCCGGCCCTGGAGACTTCCAATTAGGCAACGGACGGACTGCACGAGCTACATCTTGGGGGCAGATGGTAATGGCCCCCATTTCTGGTACTGGATCGCAGGCTCGCTCAACAACCCGAGTCCAATCACCTTCGGTGTGACTGACAGGCACCGACCAGATATTGCGCCAGAATGAATACGTGGCATCATCATCTGGTAAGCACGTGTCAGCAACACCTTGGTCTGATCGCTCCCAAGCTCTATAGACCCGCCTTTCATCGCTTTGGAAATTGCGATTCTGAGAATACCGCTCCACTCTTCGCTTGTACCGACGAATGCGGTTTGCCCATGCATATAATTTCTGCTTAAAAAAGTCGATGCGCTCTGTGACGCGGAACAAATAGTCTCGGGTACTAATATCAGTCCCCGAGAACGCCCGCCTCACAAAGCGCATCACTCTAGGGCGTGTATTGCCTTCCCTGAAACTAGTTAGCTTGCCAATGAGTGCTCTAGTCTCTCCGATACGACGCTCAATCCTGCACTGCCAAGCTGGTACAGCTGATTTTGATCTTGTGGCTCTGTCATTGTCTGGGAATTTGACATGAGCCACACGACATATCGCAACAGCTCCGCAGTACAAGATTGAGTGTGTATCAGTCAGATCTTTGCTGTCCTTTAAATAATAGGACAGCTGAGAGTCTAGAGCACACACCAGCGCCTTGTTTTTTTTATGCATGGGTAATCGAGGTAAGCGTGGTCTAAGTTCAGGCGGAGTAGAGCGGTACTCACAGAAAGCATCCTCCAAAGCGCTCCTCAATTTTTCATTGCACTGGGGACTCACGGAAGTAGCCCTATCATCATCCTCCTTATCAACGTGGTTGGGTCGCGGTGAAACACTGTTAAGTTGTACCGCGACCAATGACGAAGCAGGCGTAACATGACTATTCCGTGATTCGAGGCGTAGGCGATCAAGCACCGCATCATCCAGCATATGGTTACGCTGGATGACCCGCACCTGATCCGACAGTCGTTGCGCCGACACGTTGACAGCTGGCTCAAGCACCTGAAACAGAGAGAGCATTCGAACACGGTACGCGGTCAGGTTGTTTCCTCCCTCTGTAGCCCCATAGTATGAGCGCATGACGTTTTCATTGATGGCTTGTGTCCATCTCATGCGCTGCACACTTCCGCCGGGAGCTGGGACCCTGTCAGAAGCCGATGGGCCTCGAGATCCTAAGCGGTCCGGCGGCCGGCGTCCTCCCCGTCGGCGGACAGGTGGTGGCGTCGTCGGCGGAGAGAAGTACTCGTCGCTCGAGCTCGACGCAACTGCCGCGGCCGGGGTCGTCACAGCGCTTACATTGGCGCTGGGGACCGGCGGCGGCGAGGCGGAGCTGAGCAACGAGTCCGGAGATGGCGGGCGTGCACGTAGAGCGGCAGATCGTGTCAACATATTAACGTATTTTTTTCATTTCTTCAATATTTTGTCTCGATATGACATGACAGGTGTCATTGGTCCCAGTTTTTCTTTGCACACATTGTGCTAGTTATTGATTTTCTTTTAAAGGTTCTTTAGACAAATAATATTTGTATAGCATTCTTTTTCATTGGACGAATATATAATTATAAAAACTGTTTCTATTGTTCTAATTATTTACATAAATATGAAGAGACAAAATGATCGTTGTTGTTGACGTTAGTGTTGCCAGTTTTTATTATTATTATTATTATTATTAAAAATGAAAATGTTTACAATAATAAAATTTACGTTATAATTACGCATATTGCTTAATAACAATGCTTAACAGAGCGAGCAGCTCAGTCCCAAGCCTCTCTATCCTCTAAATAATCTGAGATTTTATAATACCCCGTTTTGCAAAGTTTGGCCTTTATATAGGTTTTATATCGTTTAATGGGTAAGTTTCGAATGTCCATGGGAAGCTTGTTGTAAAAGTGTATACCCATGAACGAGTTGCCTACTCTGTGGAGACGAGTGTGATGTACAGCAAGATTGTGTTTGTTCCTGGTATTTATATTATGAACTTCGCTTATTTTCTTAAAATTAGATATATTTTTATGTACATACATAAGATTTTCAAATATATATTGCGAAGCTACAGTCAGAATGTTCACCTCTCTGAATTTTTCTCTAAGATAATCTCTAGGACCAAGGTTGTAAATGGCTCCAACAGCCCTTTTCTGTAAAACAAAGATGGTATTGATGTCCGCACAAGTTCCCCAGAGAAGAATCCCATAAGTCATAAGACTATGAAAATAACTAAAATAAACAATTCTGGCTGTATTCACATCAGTTATCTGTCTAATTTTCTTAACAGCATAAGCGGCAGAACTGAGTCTACCCGACAGCTTCTCAATGTGAGCACCCCATTGTAACTTGGAGTCAATAGTCAATCCAAGAAAAACTGTCGACTCGACAGGGATCAACTCTACTCCATTCAGTTGAACATTGGTACTTAACTGCCTGACATTTGGCGTAGAAAATTTAATGAATTTAGTTTTTTTTTCATTCAAAAGAAGGTTATTTACATTAAACCAATGGACAACTTTCGAAAGTGCATTGTTAACTTCGTCAAAATTTGCTAGCTGACGCTTGACTTTAAAAAATGTGATCATGTGATATTTATTGCCTTTAAGGCGGAACAAAGTTCGCCGGGTCAGCTAGTAAGTAGATATAACTAATGGGTAGACTTGTAGTAGGTATTACAAAGTGTTGCAAAAAATTCTGTACATCATCATAGTAATTAATGCCTTGCCTCTTAAACTAGGCTATCTGTATTTTAAGAGACAGTGGCACCGATTCTGTTGTTTACAAACTAAACTAATTTTAATTTATGTGCATCTTTTTCTTTCCATTTCGTTGAGAAAAGGACAGAAGATAAAATGTCAGTTTAGACTTTTCAAATAGTGCGCTCCTGACGTAAACTGGTGTATTTTTAGTCGCCATGTTTATAATCACGTCTAACCTGTCTATGGAGCATCTTAATTTGACAGGTCTAAACTGAAATTTTATCTTCTGTCCTTTTCTTAATGAAATAGAAAGAAAAAAATGCAGTTAACTTAAAATTAGTTTAGTTTGTGAACAACAGAATCTGTACCAATATCTTGAAGAAACCTGTATGCCCTAGAGGCAAAACTTCGAAGACTTCTGTCATCTGCGAACCGGCACTGTGACCGTTGTGGTGGTACATATCCCTGACCTAGTAATATTACCCTTAATATTTATTAGCGTCTATACTTAGTACCTCCAACCCGTTGAACTCAGCGTTTGGTTACTAGTATACAGTATGTTACGAAAACCCTGTCCGACCCATAAGGATAATAAAGGTTAGGTAAACACATGACCAAATATAATATAAAATTTTACGTATTCATCATAGTACCAATACAAATGAATTTTGAAATAATCTTTTTTTCCCGCGAATTAATTCCAATTTCCCCGAAATTTGGTAATTTTTAAAAAGTGACAACACCGGTATTTTTATGAGCGAATAGCGATGCGACCACGTGCCGCGTGTCCTGCCGCCCGCACCCCGCGGGCGGCAGGCGAAGGGTGGTCAACGCACATTTATTAAGTTACCTCCTTTTGCGAAATAATATTAATTTTTTTTAGGGGGATTTTTTTTTAAAGTTTAGCCCGGTTTTGTATGCATTAGTAGAATCAGTTATCGATACCTAACAACACCTTCACGGGTCGGACAGGGTTTTCTTAACATACTGTATATGTTACCGGAAATGTATGAAACCTAGGAATTATATACAATTACTAGGAAATGTATACAATTCCGAAGCTATATAGGAAATGTGTAAAATATTGTTCCAAACATTATTTAATACACACATATCCTGGGAAATGTATACATTTCCTAGAAATTGTATAAAATTCCTATATCGTATTAGGAAATGTATAAAACCATGCTTTCTATGAATAAAATTAATAAAACACGTTGTTAAACTTAGAAACAGATTTATTATTAAGACTCCGGTTGAAACAATTAGGTTAGGTTAGGTTAGGTTAATCACATCAAAACTGTCTATGGTGTATCTTAATTTGACAGGATTAAATTAAAATGTTATCTTCTATCCTTTTCTTAACGAAATGGTAAGAAAAAGATGCACATAACTTAAAATTAGTTTAGTTTGTGAACAACAGAATCGGCGCCAGTCTAGCTTATAAATTTACCATTTTTAGGGTTCCGTAGCCAAATGGCAAAAAACGGAACCCTTATAGATTCGTCATGTCTGTCTGTCCGTTTGTCCGACCGTATGTCACAGCCATTTTTTTCCGAACCTATAAGAGCTATACTGTTGAAACTTGGTAGGTAGATGTATTCTGTGAACCGCATTAAGACTTTGATGAAATAATAATAATAATATTATTATTATTATTTCATCAAAGTCTTAATGCGGTACATATTGTTCTACATTTTTAAATATTTATATAAAAACATACAAAAACATTTAAAAATATAAAAAATAGTGTTCCGCCGATGGCGGGAGCGGGGTCCAAGCTACCAGTGGTTATTTTTAAATGTTTTTGTATGTTTTTATATAAATATTTAAAAATGTAGAACAATATGTACATATGTATAAAGAAATAAAGGGAATAATAATAATAATAAATATTGCGAGCTCCCCATACTTAGAACTGAAACTCAAAAATTCTTTTTTCATCAAACACATACGTGTGGGGTATCTTTAGATAGGTCTTCAAAAATGATATCGAGATTTCAAAAATATTTTTTTTCTAAACCGAATAGTTTGCGTGTCAGACGCTTCCAAAGTGGAAAAAAGTTGGTCCGCCCCCTCTAACTTCAACAATAAGAAATTGAAAAATCTAAAAAAAACATATGTTGTACATTACTATAAAAACTACCAACGAAAATTATTTTGGACGAGATCTAGTAAGTACTTTTTTTTTAATACCTCGTAAATCGTAAACCGGTCTTTTACCGCGTAATCTTTCATGCAAATAACTTAAATCCTTTAATTTCATAAATCAATGGTACGGAACCTTTTGTGCGTGAGTCCGACACGCACTTGACCGATTTTTATACAACAGTGGACAGTGTCGATCTACCGTTCAAACTTGACAGCAGTAATAGCTGTGCGTGTTCAAGTAAAATGTGGAAGGGATGTGTCATGGTGTGGTGTGGTATGGTATGTGCGTATTATGAGTTTGTATGTGTGAATATAGGGTTGTGTGTGTGTGGATGCATGTGTGAATATGTTTGTAAGTGTGCGTTATTCATTTAGGCGATGTAAGTGAGTAAAGACTCCGTGTATGATATATACATATAATATAAAAATGTGGCATAATAGGTAACACGTGTACAACAAAACACCTTTGATATTCCCATAACGAAAGAAACGAGTTGATGAAGCAAAAGAGAGAAAAATGTGTCCCATAATGGTCACGTAGCAACTTCGTAGCAATCTCGTAGCAATTCCGTAGCAACTTCGTAGGATCGTGAAATTGGGTGACTTTCAAAAGCCGAAATTTCTTGTAAAGCTAGTGCTTGTTCGAGATCGCACCTTATAATATTACTGATAATTATATAGTTAATTGTGCTTCTGCATCAATACCTTTTCATTAGGTTTTCTACGCTTGCTGCGGCCGGTTCGTGGATGTAAAAAGTGTCTCAGAAGCTGTTGGTCTCGACTGTCATTTGAAAATTTGACAGACTTAATATCCACGCAACTCAAAGCATTTATTTCAAATAATCAATATTTAAGACCCCTGCGCAGTGTTGAGAGGTCGGGCAGTCAGAAAGATGAAGCTACGAAGGTAATTTCTATGGAGGAACCAAGAAGAAAAGTTTTTTCTTCTTTTTTAAATAAACATGTTGGCCTAATCAGGAATTATTCCTGTATCGTGGGCGCAACTATTTAAACTCGCATACGCAAACAGCCAGACTCGGAACAACTACCTGTAGGCCATACAAATGTTTGTTCCTAACGAAATTGGAAACCCAGACACGGAGCGCAGCTATCTACGAGTATTGGTCAGTCACTGCGCCAACCGTGTCTTCCAAAAAACCATACTACAATACAATAAACTACTCCTCGGATACTTTTTAAGCCAAAATATAAGTTATATCATTCATTTTGAAATTATACACATGAAAACGATGCAGAATGAAGTGCACGTTAAAAGCGCCTGCAATAAAAAGTTAAAGACATTTTTAGACTGACTCGTTAGGAGGCTCTACTGAGGTCTTCAAGCGTTGTTCGGTGACCACGCACCGAAAGACGCAGCGTGTGTAGGCCCCCGGCAAGGTGGACTGACGACCTAGTGAAGGTCGCGGGAAACCGCTGGATGTGGGAGGCCCAGGTCCGGTACGTCGTGGAGATCCTTGGGGGAGGTCTATCTACAGCAGTGAACGTTTTCGGCTGAAATGATGATGATGAAATAAGCCCTGACACTTGGCAGCTAAGAGATGACTAACCGCTACTCAACACAGTTATTACTAGTAGGCAGAATTCAAAAATTCCGACCAAGAGGTATCTTATTAGATTTTACCCAGTTTCTCGGTGGTAGGCCATAATATCGACTACTGGCAGAAGTTACCACCCACCAGACAATGTGTTGCCGCCAAGCGATTCGTCGTATTCACTGGCACAGCATCGTTGGTCTTGTTGTTGGGTTTAACATTGCATCACCTCGCTCAGCTGATATCTTCCTTCCTATTCACTAAATTTTGAGTGAATAGGCTCTTAATGAACTAGCGCCCTTTACCAACAACGATTGCATCACTGCTCACCATCATGCGGGATTGCGGTCAAGCATCAGTTTATAATTATATTAAAAAAAAAAAAAAAAAAAAACTATGGTTGTGGAGATCACATAGGAAAAAGGTCCATGTTAAATTCTGGTATACGGCTGCTGCTGCTACTGGATTGGAAGGTTCCTCAACATAGTTGGGAAAGCCAGATTGATTGAGAACGTAATTCCCGTGGCGCCACGTTCGAGAGAAAATCGTAAATTATAGTCGATTGCACGCCATGGAAGCTGAGTCTCTATTTATTGAACAGTCGACCGTTTATCATTGTTTGTTATCTATCTGCCATATTTATTGTGTATTATTGTTTGTATTTGTGTATTTGTGTTGTTTGGCCATTTGCCAGATATATAAACATCAATCATCATCATCATCTCAGTGTTAATCCTAGTGGCATCCGAAGCTTTTTCAGCTTTGGAGTAAACTTCGATATTTTCCGTGAAGCGACTGCCGCCTGGCCTCCTCAACCCGAAGGCGATATCGGGCATTCCAATTAGGCCTATTGTTTACTTTTGAGGGCTCTAACAAGCAGTAACGACTGCAATTAAATGTTCGTATGGCAACACGCTTTCTGAGGCACGACCAGACCAGTACAAATATTAATATTCATGCATACAAATACTTGCACTGCGCGAGAAGCGAACCCATGCCTCCTTGCACAGCAGCCGCGTTCGCTACTGCTACGCCACGGAAGCTGTCTCATATGCCTGCTATATTCAAGTATATGTAGCACTCTATGGAAAGTCAATATATATATATATATATATATATTTGTTAAAGAATTCGTTGTCCCTCTCCAGGAATTACTTTAGTATCGTGGATGCGTTTACAAACATTTAAAATCTCAAACCCAGAATAACAACCTGTAGGCAATACAAACGTGTGTTTAGTGCAGGAATCGAAACTTCGACACGCAGCGTTGCTGTCGATCGCTCAGCTTCTGCGCTAATAATGTCGCCACAGAAACTTTTATTAGTCTATGTCTGTTGTAATAATTAAATAAAAAATCATTCGAGTTTTGATGATATTCACACTAGAAGGAGAATCCTCTTAATTTAAAACGTTAAAAAAAAACAATTGTCAGAAATTTGTCAAAATGTAGGGGAATTATAAGTACTTTTTGGGAGTTTTTGACATGTAAGCTAAGATGAATGTCACGTTCATTTTTCATAGGACTTTTAAATTATTTATAGTGTCGATTACTAAATAAAATCACGTGATATATGTAGTAAAAAGTGCATTCAGTGAATACCTAATTCATAAAGAGCATTGAAATATCGCAGCATAGTGGCCACATTATGGCTTTGCATCAAATCTCCTCGCAGTCGGCTCACGCGACCCTTTTTTCAACTGTCATTGCCGATATCCGCCATTATTGTGAAATTAAATTTTTGAAGAATTTCTATAATTTGTTACACGTGTTATTGGCAAAATTGTGGTATCTAACCACAGGGACCATTGAAGAGGTGAAGTAGTATTCACTCTAAAGAAAATAAAGAAAACAAGTACTTTTTGGTTACACGTAGTACATGTGTATTTGATGTTCTAATTATAATATGATGTGTATTTTTATCCTTTTGTTTGTTTCATTCCTCTACTAAACTCATCATCATCAACCTTTTTTATCGTCCCACTGCTGGGCACAGGTCTCCTCTCATACAGAGAAGGATTGAGCGTAGTCACCACGTTTGCTCAATGCGGGTTGGCGATTTCTGAGTTAAAGTCCTTGTAATCCTAAAAAAAACCTTGTAATCAGTCATTGGTGTCCAAGATACACTTAGAAAGCCTACCTCACAACCACTAACCAAACCTCACAAGACATAAAAAGGTCTAATGTAGCATCGTAATTTTATATTTTTAGTTTTTATCTTGCTTCGCCAATCCACTTTGGACATTGGCAGCATAGTCGACATCGGCTTCACTTGCCATAAATAAAAATAGAATACACGATACCTTAATTTGCAAACCAGCTAACTCCATATAAGCAAATTTCTCAGGAGATGGTTAAAACTGTACATTTTAATACATCACTTAAGGAAAAATCTAAAATACCGTTGTTAGATAATATCGTAAGCTAGTATTTTTGATCATGTAGACTTCATTATAGCTATTAATTAATATACTATCATGATTTTAGGTGTTAAACATCATCAACCTTTTTATCGTCCCACTGCTGAGCACGGGTCTCCTCCCATACAGAGAAGGATTGACTGTAATCACCACGCTTGTTCAATGCGGGCTGGCGATTTCAGACTTAAAGTCCAGGTTTCCTCAAGATGTTTTCCTTCACCTTGTAATCAGTCACTGCTACCTATCCAAGATATACTTAGAAAATACATGTAACTTAGAAAAGTTACATTGGTACTTGCCTGACCTAGAATCGAACCCGCATACTCATACTTGAGAAGCTGGTGTTTTAAGCACGAGGCCACCAAGACTTAGGTGTTAAACAAGAAACAAAAAATAACTAAATGTGGAGTTAGCTGGTTTGCGAATTAAGGTATCGTAAAATAGAATAGATTTATTTTTGACAGATTGGGACTAAGATCAGCATTCTAATTGCATGCAACTCACTATATCAATCACAATCTTAATAATTTTGAAGGATATTGCTACTAAGCCATTGCAATCATAATATGTTCCGAAATTGTCTACTGACTACGTAAATAACGCAATAAATGTTGTTGACCTGTTATAATGAAAGCTATTTCTGTGTTAAGCAATTACCCTGCAGATTGCCCCTTTGGGTTAATCGGGTAGTACGTTCCCGTGAAATATTTTCCGACAACTACGAGGACGAAGCCCCAGGCAAAAGCTAGTAATTAATTACATTAAAAACAACATGGAAAATGGTTGAGGTGATTAGATTATCGTATATAGTCTTCAGTCTTGAAGTATCAGTTGTGGCTCAGTGACAACAGCCGTGATTCACAAGTTGTAGTCGAAAGTTCGAACCCTGATAAACGCTTTTATTATATAATTAATTAGATGACTGTATTTTTGTTTAACAAATTGGATATAGACACTAAGTTAGCACACACGCATACGCGCACACACCCTCGCACACGCACACACGCATATACACCTGCACTCACGCACTCACACACACAGTGACACACCCTCAAACACAGCCTCATACACACACATACACTCGCATGCTGATTATATTATATGTATAAGGTTTTTGAAAAAAAAAATGCTGTTGTGGAAGAGCCGGAGTCTTCAAGAGGCTTCAATTACCTACCAATGTAATAAAATTTGGATCTCTAATAATTTGATTCTATTTTATTTTTATTACTTTATGTATACAATATTCAATAATTAATGTTACTTAACCAATCAAAAAAAAAAAAAAAAAGAAAAAGAGTGGTTCCTGCCGCCTCCTTTGTCTTGCTTTGCTGTATATTTTAGCGTGGTGGCTGGCACATATTTTACAAACAATACCAAGCCGCAAAGAAGTTGTAAGTTTATTTGATTCTGATCACTGCGGACAAAGGATTACTATTCCAAACAATAGTAAAAAAGTGGCCAAAAAGGATATCACTGTTAACCCCAAAACTGAAAGCCGCTTGGAGATTTTTAGATTTAATCTCATCAATAAAGTGCCAGTCTTATCCAGTTATGTTAATGCTGATCCTAATCATCTCTATGATATTTTTTTTAATATATATTGTAAGCAATTCGATTCCACCTTTGTTCCCAAGACTATCTCTATTAATAGTAATGCATCTTTCTCTGATTGGGCTACCATAGGTATTCATAAAAGTAGAACTCGACTTTATGAACTGTACAATGAGAGGACTTATATTAACACTGATGAATTTAATTTGTATGTTAGAAAATACTCAAAATTATTTAAACAAGTTTGCTATATGGCCAAGTCACGTTAATTAAAACGACTTGGAAAATTATTAATAGTGAAACGGGAAGGTCCAGTGATAGAAATACTGACTATAGCCTGACTATTAATGGCAACATAATAAAATCAGACTCGCAAGTCGCCGAGGTGTATGAAAATTTCTTTTCGGATATTCCTGTTTTAACTACTAAATCCCTAAACTCATCACCTTCTGTTGCTGAGTCTTTGCTTAAAGAAAATGTTAATGTTTGTAATTCGGAATTTCATTTTGAATATGTTACCAGTAAAGATATAATTAAAATCTTTCACACTCTCAATATAAAAAAAGACTGCTGACCTATGAGGTCATTCGGTGGAAGTTGCTAAGTCTATTATTGATATTGTGGCACCCACTCTAGCGGTTATCTTTAATATTTGTATTGACTGTGAAGAGTTTCCTGATCTCATGAAAAATAGTGAAATAATACCTTTGTTTAAATCAGGTAGTACATCAGACCCCACAAATTATAGACCTATTTCTGTACTACCTACCTTTAGTAAAATTTTTGAGAAATTAATTTTTGAACCAAATGCTAAGTTTTTTTAATAAACATAAATTATTACATAGCAAACAGTTCGGTTTTACAAGGGGTCGTTCAACTACTGATGCCGGTGTTGAACTTCTAGGTCATATCTATAACGCATGGGAGGATAAACGCGATGCCTTGGGCATTTTTTTGTGATTTGTCCAAGGCATTCGATTGCGTTCTTCACGAGACGTTAATCAGGAAACTCCGCCACTACGGGATCAGGAACTGTGCACTGGATCTTATTACATCCTACTTGAGTGGTAGTAACAATGGGAGTCCCACAGGGATCAATTCTTGGTCCCTTTTTGTTTCTTATTTACATCAATGACCTGCCGTACCTCATAAAGGATAATCAAAAAGGATATAGTGTTGTTTGCAGATGGCACTTCACTTTTATTTAAACTTAAACGTCAGCAGCAGGTCACCGATGATGTAAATAGCGCGATCTCCAAAGTAGTGCACTGGTTTAATATTAATAATTTAGTCTTAAACGAGAATAAAACCAAATGCATTAATTTTACTCTTCCTCACGTTAGGCAGGTGAAAACTAAAGTGTTGATAAAGGGCGAAGAATTGGAATCTGAAGAGAGCACTGTTCTTGGGTATAACTCTGGATGCTAAGCTTCAATGGGGTCCACATATAGAAAAATTGTCAAAAAAACTAAGTTCTGCTGCATACGCAGTTAGAACAATTCGTAATTTGACTGATATTGAGACGGCCCGTTTAGTGTACTTTGGCTATTTCCATAGCGTAATGTCGTACGGCATTCTGTGGTGGGGAAATGCCACTGATATTCAAACAATATTTATTTTGCAGAAACGAGCTGTTCGTGCAATTTATAAATTAAGTCCGAGACACTCTCTCAGAGAAAAATTTAAAGAGATTAATGTACTGACCGTGCCGTCTCAATATATTTATGAAAATCTTCTGTATGCTCATAAAAATATAAAATTATTTAAAAAATACAGTGATGTCCATGATATAAATACTAGGAACAAGCACAAATTTATTGTACCTACAACAAGGCTCAAGAAAATAGGTGGCTCTTTTAGATGCCAATGTATACAATTTTACAATAGACTTCCAGAGGTGGTTCAAGATCTGAGTCTGAATAAATTCAAATCCTTCATTAAACGTAAGTTGTGTCAGAAAGCATTTTATAGTGTTAGAGATTATATTGACGACAAAAAGGCTTGGGCTTGAGCTGCGTCCGATTTCTATGCTTAAACTGATTGTTCTTTGATTTTTCCTCTTGTAGTTTAAATTTATATTTTTTTTTTTTTTTTTATCTCAAAGCCAGTACACACTATGTAGCCAGGCATATTGTACGTTACGGAATTGCATCGCTGACAGGGGTATTCGGCAGGGGTATTAGCTAAACTTAACATTCGGGAACACCGTTGGAGCTGCTGAACCTTGGACAAAACTGTCTTTGCATTGTGTAGATTCAATTTCTTAGTATTGTATAATTACATGGAACACGTGTGAGCACGATCTACTTGCTGTAATTTGCATCTATTTGTTGGGTTAGTCTTTTATTGACTTGATTGTGCTATGGCTGTTGAGAGTATGTCATGCTCACTCAAATGTCTCGCTGGTGGTGGCGTGTGTGTTGGGTCATTAGGTTCCCTTCAATATGGTTGAGCTGAATGATGCTGATCCATACGTCATGTTCGTGAACGGACGCCGTCAGAGGGGACTGGTCATCTCTTAGCTGCTACGGCGTATTTTAATTTCTGAATTGTTGTTTTTTTTTTTTCATAATGGACGCTTTAAGCGTACAATATATTTTGCATCGTTCTCACACGATTGATTTCAAAATGAATGATGTAATCAAATATTTGTATCAATAGCTTGATAATTTAAAAGAGTGTCCATGGAGTTTCTTGCCCGTTCTTCTCCATAGGTACCTACTTTTTGGAATGGGCGACTAGCTTCATCTTACTGACTGACCGACCTTCTGACAATTCAAAAGTGCCTGTAACTGGTTTATTTGAAATAAATGCTTTGATTTTGATTTTCATATAAAGCTGAAAGTTTGTTTGTTTGTTTGTTTGAACGCGCCAATCTCAAGAACTACTGGTCCGATTTGAAAAATTCTTTTTGTGTTGGATAGCCCATTAATCCAGGAAGGCTTTAGCATAACTAACTCCACGCGAACGAAATCGCTGGCAGCCGCTAGTGGTAAATAATCTCATTGTTGTTGTAATTTCTTGTGTTCATCACTATACATAGTATTGTATAAAGTCATGTGTTTTTTTTAAATGAACAGACAGCTGTGCTGCTGGGGAGTTCCGCAACGTCTTCTTCCCAGCGAAAGCACCAGGAAGTGTTGATGGGTGGGCGTTTTGGGGGACTGTCTTATGTAATATTGACGTTCAAAAAGTGCTGATTCTCAGCCTAATTTGAATAAATGACTTTTCATTTTGATTTTTGATCTTCAACAGGCTTCAGTCTAGTTTGTTGGATGCATTCTACGCCATCCAGTACGTATTTATCAACTGCCATTTAAATTTACATTAATTTTTTAGTCTATTGGTTCTCCTACGAATCTCGTCATTTTTAACTCGATCACGTGGGCAATCGAGCATAACACTTTAACGAGCCAATCAGTGTCTAAATCAAAGGAAATGTTTGTTTTCGTTGGCGTCAACATCATGTTACAATTTATTTGAAAACATCAAAGACAGCAGACATCGAAGTAAAAATTATAAGTAGGTATGTAATATTTATTTTATTTAATTTATTTACATATTTGGAACAAAAACAGTTATACTTTACTATATTAATCGTCGGCTAAGGTATAATAGTAAAGAAACATACAATATAACCCACACCAATGTCCACGGAATCATATTGATTTTACAAGAAACGGACGTATACAGAAAGAGAAAATGAGAAAATAATGAATGATAGTGAACATGAAAAGTCATACAAACCAAGTAAAGATAGCTTGCCCCGTCCAGATATGGTCTGTGGGATTGTACGTCACACCATAATATCAGCAAGAACCAATCATCGTTAAAGACTACCAGAAAGTAAATCAATAGCCATTTTTCTTAATTTGTTCTGGTAAAGAGCGAAAATGTCTGAATTTGTAAAAAGATTTATGACAGATGAATGATTGTGTCGATTAATTGGCTTGTATCCTAAAAAATAATTTAATGTCCGTCAGATAGCTTTATAAAAAATATTGAACACGTATTTTTTATTTTTTCTTTTATTCAAATACTTAGGAAGATATATTGATTTGAAATGTCGCATGACGTCACGCCATGGTGCAAAATATAGAACGGCGTGACGTAATTAGCCCCCACTCTGTAACTTTAATACGCTATATCTCAGTATTTTTTGGTAATTACGACAAAATAAAAAATACGGGTCTTAATTTTTTTTATTATCTGTAAGACGGACTAATTATTTTTTTGATTTTCATACCTTGGATACATCCCTATTAAAACATTTTTTATAAGTGGTGATTGTTTATTTTTACCCTTTGGTTTAGAATTTATTTAGAGCGGGTAACACTGACTGTAGTTGTGTAGGTATGTTTTTTTTGGCGTGAAAGTCAAGCTGAGCGTCACGATCATTTTTCAATGGACTTTTAAAATGATTTATGGTGTTGTTTACTAAATAAAAGCGCGTGATTTATGTAGTAAAAATTGCATTCGGTGAATAATTTATAAAGAACATTGAAATATTGTAGCATAGTGGCCACATCATGACTTTACCCCAAACCCCTCCTAGTCGGCTCACGCGGGAAACGAAAGGAGATAGGTTAATTTAAGTTAGGATAAGTTACGAAGATAAAATCATTTTATGTATTCGACTGAAAGACTTGTATCTATGGTCATGAATAAATATTATTTAAAAAAATATTGTGTGTCACGTGGTGGCGGTGGTAGTGATCTCTTTTGGGTGCGATCGTCACGCGGTGCACACGCATAGCTTTAAATATAATTTATGTAAATTTAAATATTATGTATGTTGGCGCAAGGTAAACTTAAACTTTTAAAATATTAACCTTAAGTTCAGATTTAACACTTAATATGACTGGATGGCTGTAAATTGGTTTAGATTTACTTGTTCTTGTCAGTTTGCTCCTTTTCAATGTAGAAATCCAGGTTAGGATTTCTGGTTGCTTTGATAGCAACCCATAATTGAGGGTTAGTTTTATAATAGACTTTGATTAATATTTGTTTAATAGAAATAGACTCTTGATAAAATTAAAAAGCATGGCGCATGTTTTAAATGAATATTTAAACATGTTAAGGGATGAATAATTAATTCAATGTTAAAATCCAGTGTTACAAATAGTAAAGCGAATTAGCAAATTATAGTTTGTAACTCTAATTATTGTTACCTGCAAATTGTTTTTAACAACGACGCCATGATGTTTTTCATAAAAAAAAAGCCGAGCGGCTGTGAGGACAGATTGTCAACGAGAATTTTGATGAATATGTTTTTTTTTCACTAGAATATCTTGTAAGTACGATTTATGTAATTAATTGTGATGTAAGGGTTTATTTTATTGTGTTTGTGATCGCTGCTAAGCGAGAACAATAAAAATGTACCTAAAAACAATTACTTGTATTCATTTTTGCTACATCTGAGTCTAGTGTTGGAGGTAATGGCGTCAACCCTATTGATGCCACAGTTTCTACGAATTCCAATGACCATGGTACTCGGTCATGTATGTATAGTGTATGTAACAATTAGTAAGTAATATGACTTAATCAGTGATATAATCATTCAAATTTATGGGAAAGTTTCGTTGGTATATTTGGGAGTAAACCAAGTGCTTTTGCGAGTATTATCAGTACATATGTAGGATAGATAGTGATAAAGAGGAGGGTTTATGTGTGTAAGAACATTCATTAAATAGTAGAGAAATACTGATATTTTTGAGCTTTCTAATGTGTTGTCGTAAATAATTACATTTTTACCCTTACATTGCAAAGGCAGGCTGAACCCTACGAGACTTATCAAAATAATTTACTAAGTATTGTACACATTGAAAAGGTCTATAGAAAACTCCGCGATGGTATATGTCTATCTCTTATGGATATTCCACAATAACATATTTTGTCATTTACTTTTTACGACAAATACCGGCTAATTTTCGAAACGATTTTAACCAATACAGTATTAATCCTTATCCAATTAAATAACTTAAACATATTGTTGACTTATTATAGATCTATATGGCCCCTTACAGCATATAATTTAAATTAATATTTTGGAAGATATTACAGATTCATAAATTGCGGGACGTAGCGTTTGCGGTGGTACCGCCCGGTCGGGGCGGCGGGCCGCTTTGTTTTTATATGCAACGTTCAGTTTTTCGTTGCACCCGTGCGAAGCTGGGGAACTTTATGAGCAAATACGTTTAAACCCCCATTATTTATGTAGAGGCTAGTTTGTGTCTGCAGCTTCGCCTGCACATCATCAGGCAAACATCATCATCAACCTTTTTATCGTCCCACTGCTGGGCACACGTCTCCTCTCATACAGAGAAGGATTGAGCGAAATCACCACGATTGCTCAATGCGGGTTTCCTACCAACCCGGCAACCAGGTTTCCTCAAGATGTTTTCCTTCACCTTATAATCAGTCATTGGTGTCCAAGATATGCTTAGAAAATACATATAACTTAGAAAAGTTACATTGGTACACTGCCTGACCTAGAATCGAAACCGCGCACTCATATTTGAGATTCTGGTGTTTTAAGCACTAGGCCACCATGACTCGCCTGAAATTAACCTTTGGCAAAGTACCTACTAAAGGGATACCAAATTATGTGTTAACCCAGGCTATAATCAATCTGTGTGCCCATTCAACTGTTCAACTCGTTTTTGAGTGACCTAAAATATTTTATTTCACAAAAAAAACTACAGTTATGAAACATTAGAACTTAATTTTTATTTAGTGCATCTCTTTCTGTCTATTACACTAGCGGCCGTCAGCTACATCGTTCGCGTGGAGTTAGGTATGCTCCGTTCCTATTAGTTGCAGCGTGATGTTATATAGCCTAAAACCTTCCTGGATTAATGGGCTATCCAACGCAAAAAGAATTTTTCAATTCGGACCCGTAGTTCCTGAGTTAGCGCGTTTAAACAAACAAACTCTTCAGCATTATATATTCAAAAACTACAGTTATGAAATATTAGAACTTAATTTTAATTTAGTGCATTTTTTTCTTTCTATTTCATTATGAAAAGAGCGGAAGATGCATAAATATTAGCTTAGTCCTGTCAAAATAGTCCTCTTCTGACGTAAATTGACGTTTATTTAGTCACCATGTTTTTAAACGCGTTTAAACTGTCTATAGAGTATCTTAATCTGACAGGACTAAACTTATATGTTACTAGCTTTCTGCTCGCGGCTTCGCTCGCCTGGAGATCGGTTATATCGCGCTTTTTAGATTTTCCTCGGAAATATAACTTTACGTTTGAAAAATTTCAAAGCAATCGGTTCAGTAGTTACGGCGTGAAAGCGGAACAAACAAACAAACAAAGAAGAAAAAGAAAAGATTAAATATACTAGTACATACTTATATAAAATATATAAATACAATAAAAGTATAAAATACTATTTTTAATAAGATCTTTCTTATTAAGAACGTCTTTATCCTCTCTACTATTAAAAAATATAACTTTGCTGTGCCCAGTGCCCAATAGGGTCCATAATGGGTTCGATATTTCAAAATACCAACTATTGTAATAGAGTAGTTGACTAAAAAAAATAATTAGTCCGTCAGTCACATCAAGTCAAACACTAGACACATATTTTTCTTTTTTAATATAAACAAAAAATGAAGGAGATCCAGTGCGTTGAAAGCTCGTGTGACGTCACTGCACTCTACACTTTTTAGCGATCAGTGACGTCACCAGCCACCACTCCTGTTCTTTGATGCCTTTTATATTTGTCAATTTTTATTGATTTGATAAAACTAAATATACGTAGCAAATATTTTTCTATACCTAATCTGAACGACGGACTAAATAGACTCATTTTTTTTACCCAGGAAGCATCCCTATTATACATGCTGTACATTATTGATTATTGGGCATCTTTTTCATTTTATTTCGTTAAAAATAGGTCAAAAGATAAATATTAGTTTAGTTCTGTCAAATTAGTCAGCGCCTGATGTAAATTGACGTACCTATTTTTGGACGCTATGTTTTAAATAAGTCTAAACTGTATAAGGAGTATCTGAATCTGACACAATCCTGTCAAATTAAGATACTATTATTTACCTGTAGTCATTTTCTTGTTAAAATAGAAAGAAAAACATGCACACTAAAAGTTAGTTTAGATTGTGAATTTAGTTAATTTTATTTTTTCGGGATATTTAGTAGTTATAAGTTTTTTGGCCACAAATATTTATTTTTTCACTCTAGGTTATTTTTTAGAAGGATTTTTTTTAATTATTGTAGCTTTTGACATTGATTTAACAAAAATAAGAAATAAAAACGGAAATTTTTAAAATCGCAGTTTGCCTGAGTCGTTATTTCAAAGTTCCTTAAATAAAATTGTAGCGTAACTTTGGCATAATTTAGTTATTACCATGTGCTCTTAGAATACATTGATATAATTATTGGGTAGGTAGTAGATAGTACACTTAAAAATATTCTCCCTACATTTGAAACAACATCCAAACATAATAAAGTGCCTGTAAAATTTTTCATAGCAAGAAGTTAACGCACTGCGTATTGTAGGCGCCCTAAATGTATACAATAGTACCATTAATGCGGGTCCAGACGACTGAATCAACATACACGTGTAGACACCCACCAAATCTTACTATTATTGTTGATACGTTCTTACAACTTAAATACTAAAGGACTTTAAATAGCCTCTATTATAATCTACTAATCACATCATATTTATTGGAAAGTTGTAAGGCATTCAGTAAATTGGATTAAAAGTGTGCAACCAATCTGAAAAATCACGAAATATTTTCAGGCATGCTTTGAAAGAAAATTCGTACGTGATCCATAGATGAAAAGCTGAAAAATTAAAAACAAAATACTATAAGTAAAACTACTCACTTTGAGTCACATATGCTTTCAAAAAGCAATTTAAAATTCACAACACGTTCTCTTGACACTACATTTACATATTAACACTTTATATCACAATCACTAATAACAACTGGAATAACTATTAGAAATCCTTACAAAATAGAGATTGTTTTTTCTTCTTATTTTGTTACTGATATGATTTTGTTGTTAGATATGTTATTGTCTGAAAACTAGTTAATGTTTTGTTCCGTCTCAGTTTGTGGGAGACGCTTGAAACGCGTCAGAACACTGAGCTTGTGGCGTGGAGTGGGATACTTAGAGCGACCATGTAGTTGGAGGCTGGGGGATATGTCTGGAATTATAATTATTTGCAATTGAGTTTGCAAACGAAACGAATTGGTTTGTTGTATTGCTACGCCTGATAGTTTAATATTAGTGTTGTTCAAACTGTATATATGTAGGTATCAATATTTAGTTAGGCGTTGTAACTAACTTTTAATTGTATTTTTGTGATTTGTAACTGACACTTTTAAAATGATTGAGTTTTATTATCTTAATATTTAATTATTTTACAAGATTGGTACAGATGGCTAAAGTTATGAGTTTTTTTTTTATAATTCTAAACTAGTGCTCAGAGTACTCAAAGTAGTATCTTCAATGCTAGAGTGAATAAGCTCTTTATAAACTAGCACGCTTTACCGTCAACGATTGCATCACTGCATACCATCAGTCGGGATTACTCTACTTGATTAGAGTACTTGACTCTGCTAATGTGAAGCAAGTAGTTACATTTATATCTTATAATTAGGTGGCTACGCAGGCTTGACTTTTTTAGGGTTTCATTACAAAAGGGTAAAAACGGAACCCTATTTACTGGAGGCTGTATCCCATGGACCGTGTGAGGGTATAATTTTGTAATTTTAAGGCGATAATGGCGCCGATCCTCTCGTTCACCTTAATTTTAAGTTAAGTGCATTGTAGCAGCTGCAACACATTCGGACGGGACGACCCGATGGCCCGTTGTGAAGGGTTACCTATAAATCATATTAGGATTGCGGAAGTCATGGCGGGCGTCGCCACCGCCCATCGAGATGGATGGATGGATTTAAATCTCGGCCCGGAAGCACATCTGTTGACCATCGCCGATGTGCGTGGGAAACCATAGCGCGCTGTCTTGCACGTAAACTGTGAATTGGCGCGCTCTCTACACCGACCAATCACACGCCGCGCTATTCCTCGATCAACGAATCAATATCGAGAACGCACGCGCCATCGCGTGGATTTCTGTGGCACAGCAAACTGTTTTTCTATTGGTTACCCCACTATTGTTTAGATTAAGTAAAGTTTATTTAAGTCAGTGCATAACTTGTAAGAGATATTCTTATTCACATTCCTGTTCATACTCTTGTACATTCTTAATTACATTTTTATACACGTCATACACATTGTACTCTTTTACATACGTACAGGAAGACGTAGCGTGGGTAGGCCCCCGATAAGGTGGACCGACGACCTGGTGAAGGTCACGGGAAACCGCTGGATGCGGGCGGCGCAGGCCCGAGAGCCTTGGGGGAGGCCTATGTCCAGCAGTGGACGTCTTTCCGCTGAAATGATGATGAATGAATGCCATACGTACAATACACAACTTTCAATTCATCTGAGTTTTTATTACGTAACACGCCCTACGCGCTACAGCATCTTTTTGTTTCTGTTTCATTATGAAAAGGATAGAATCCATATCAGAATCCATCTCGTCCACAGCTGGACATAGGCCTCTTCCATGGCACGCCAACAAGCCATTAAACAAAATTGCCTTTTTCCAGCGTCGTATGTATTTAAATCTCAGAGGAACGTTATAAAACTATTGATTACGTTGCAAAAAGTTTATGACAAGAGCTAGTCAGTTAAACTTTCACACATCATGTAATTACTATTGTCTATAATAAGAAATAGTAAAAACAAATATCTAAGGGGGCGTCCATACAATTGAAGTGATGTCGCCCGCACTTAGTACTTTTTTTAAACCAATAGATATATTTTTCATTAATAACATAATATTATATGAACATTACCAATAATAATAGATAAACTAAAAATTTATACATTAAAAAAAATTGGTTGAGTTAACTACAGATTAATAAACCAGCCCTAACTAATGAAATCCATTAAACAAATAACTATCAATTTCATAAATGCAATTAACAGCCCCTCAACCTGTTGATATTGGTATTATCCTTTGATTATTTCACTTATGGCCACCCTACTGTGTCAGGGTGAGTCCAGCAGAAGGGAGCTGGTACGCATGCGCGCAGCCCCGGACCGTCTGTCTGCCTCAGAGTATATATTAGCTTATATACCTAAGTTTATCTGTGATACTGGCAGTTTAGTACACAAGAGCCATGGCGTTCATGAAGGGAATAAGGTCAAGATTTCACGGGTGTGACATGGAATGCCAAGAATAGAATGTTAAAGTTTACAGCTGAACTGAAACTGAATTGTGTATTGATACAATGCAGTCTTAGGACTTATGTGCATTGTGATTGCGGAGCCAGTGTGTAATATGCTTAACCATACCGTTATTTATCGATGTCAAGGTCATTGGCTGAATATGATGTGCTTACAGTTCAAAGGGTAAAAAGCTTCGAAAACTCAACGCTCTTGAGAAGATAGGACATCTTGGGGTTTCCTCCCGCCTTGTCCGCAACAGGAACCTCCCGAAACAGCCATGTCCAACGAGGACCTGCGTCAAGTGGAAGGTGAGGGCACCGTGGCGCCTCTCTAGCCACTCCTCAAACAGGGGACTTACCGCCGGTATTGTGGCGTGCCCAGCACTGGGTTGCAATACACTTCATATCGCCTTGACATCCCGCCGGAGCTCTGTCCTCCAACTAAACTCAATACGCTCTATGCTACCCTGGTATAAATGCCTTGATCAACCTTGATCCAACGAGCATTATCTACGATGATATGCGGTAACCAAAGGAGATTTATTAAGCAAACATAAATTAAATACAGTTGAAGTTTAGATAAAAAAAACTGATGGATGTTTTCGAATAAATCTATACTCTATACTAATATACAGGCTGTATCTGACATCTCGCACAAACGAGTACCATATGAATCCAGTCCATGATTCTGAAATTTTTCGTCGGCTTTTTCATGATTTAAAAAAAATATATGTAGTTTTTTTCACCTCAGACCGTTCATAATTGTTATACTTTTATAAACCAATAAGATTTTAAAGTAAAAATCAGTTACACAAAAAAGTGCAATGAAAACAAAACTCGAAAAACTATATTATCAGCTGATTTAATAGCGTTCACATCAGGGATCAACGTCATACCTGCAAACCCGCACGACGGCACACTTGCAACGTTCAAAGGCCGAGCCGATACTTTTTTTAAACACTGTGTATTCTGTAACCGTTCATGAACGACATAAATGACTATCAAAATTTTATTAGTGGCATGCGGTCTAGCCTTTTCGCGAAGTTTGCGTTACGAAGTCAGATACACCCTATATAAAGCTGAAGAGTTTGTTTGTTTTGTTTGAACGCGCTAATCTCAGGAACTACTGCTCCGATTTCAAAAATTCTTATTTGCGTTGGATAGCCCATTAATCCAGAAAGGCTTTAGGCTATATAACATCACGCTGCGACTAATAGAAGCGGGGCAAATATAAAAAAAACACGGGTGAAACCGCGTGGCGCAGCTAGTATTTAATAAATATATTGTTTTCTATTCATTAAATTATATATTATACTAATATAATTTTATGAATAGAAAACAATCAGTCATTCTATCAAATTAAACATTAGAAAAATTTATTAGTTTTCTTTAATTATGTCCGATAACTTTTTTTTTCGAACGGGAGGAATTCATGATCACTCTCGCTCTGGTCAGAGAGGAAGGGCGTGTCAGACTTTCACTGACTATAACCCAACCGTGATCCTTCACTTGCCTGTGCATCTGGGGTCACGGTATTTCTTTTTCCTTCGGTATCGGTGCTTATTTCAATGAATTTGTAAGTAAAAATACCTAGTTTACTCTCTGAACGAGACCAAGGATTGCCTATTACATAACGGACTCCTGTTAGTTAAACTAAACAACCCTTATAGATATCCGTGCCCCCGCCCATTTTTTATAATAATAATATTAATTTATTAATTAGTTATTTTATTAAATGTTTTTTATGTAGAAATATTTGTAAAAATGTAATTTATATGTATATACATTGAAATAAATATTAATTTATTTCGGACAGTATCCATATTTGGTTAGTACTACAAAAAAAAAACCTATTTTAGTAGAAATAATAATTAAAAACAATATTTATTTAATTGCGAGCTCAGTCAGACACTCCACCCTGTCTAACTAGGACCCGCATGAAACTCTACATTATTTTAAAATCGATCTTATCAGCGACGACATTCAAAAAATGCTGTTTTTTTTTAATAATTATAAACTAGCGCTTGATTGCAATCCCGCCTGATGGTAAGCAGTGATGCGATCGTTGATGGTAAAGCGCGCTAGTTTATTAAGAGCCTATTCACTCAGAAAAACTGAGCGAATAGGAAGGAAGACTTCAGTTGAGCGAGGTGATGCAATGTTAAACCCAACAACACGACCAACGATGCTGCGCCAAAGAGAGATTGATCTGAAGACCCTCTACGATTAAACTCCCAACACAACAACATTAGTTGCATCGTACCCGGCACACATCGCAACACAACTGCTCAGACCCGTCCTCCGTATGGCTTCACCAGACATCATGCCGGAACACGACAAATCGTTTGGCGGCAAGGCTTTGTCTGGTGGGTAACTTCTGCCGGCGGCCGATTTTATGGCCTACCACCGAGTAGGTAGCTGTTGGTGCTGCCCTGCACTCTACGTAGCAAGGAGGCGGTTCTCTTGCGTATAATGGCATGAAAGCCATCAACACGAGCTTCCGTAAACATGCCAGATGCACTACAGAAACAGGGCAACCCCAGCAACATCCTGAAACCGTTGTTGCACTCGCAGGGCACCGACCGATCTTTGTGTATAACAAAATCACAAACTTTTTTGCAATATGCTACCCTAGTAACCCTGGTTCGACCATCCTTGACCCATGGAGGGTTATCTATCACTAGCGACTTCCTCCTCATGACTTTTATTTTTCCCCGACCCACCCCGTCGAACGCGGCGGGGTGGCTCTTTAATTCGTTTTCGCTTAGGGTTCATTTTGCTTTTCTTGGTAGACGTTTAATGGTTCCGTAATGTTAATCTTCCTCAAGAATTGGGAAGGTTTTTTTAATACGACTGTGAGTTCAAGAGATTGTCCTTGAGAGAGAGAGATTGACCTTTATTGCGTAATGAAGTATTATTATTCGTTGGAATAATTTTGAAGCATATTACTAACCCATTGCTCCATGTATTCAAAAATATGTATGTCTGCTCAACAATGTAAATAACGCCATAATCCCCACGTTTGGCAGGTGGATTGGGGATCGCAGTAATTTAATATTCCACAGGAGAAGCGCTGCTGCCCGCTTCCCTGGTGAGACTTCCCTTAGTCGTCTCTTACGTCACCACTCTTCCCATATTTTTTAATTTTAACTAATAATTTATGAAAGTCAATTTTTCAAAGTCAATACATTAAATTTCAAAAAACGGATAATTTTGAGGTACATTAGGGTTCCCAATAATTTTCACTTGCGAACTCGATAAAAAAGAGTATTGTTCCCGATACCTTTTCACACATTCGGGCGGAACGCTTTGTCCTGCAAAATACGCCTGGCGAGCGACCCACCGGGCCGTTGCGCTCCGGATCAGTGTGGCGCCTGTTGTATTATCATCATCATCAACCTTTTTACCGTCGCACTGCTGGGCTCTTGCTCAATGCGGGTTAGCGATTTCAGATTTCCTCAAGATGTTTTCCTTCACCTTGTAATCAGTCATTGGTGTCCAAGATAAACTTAGATAATACATATAACTTAAGAAAAGTTACATTGGTACTTGCCTGACCTGGAATCGAAACAGCATACTCATACTTGAGAGGCCGGTGTTTTAACCACTAGGCCACCACGACTTTGTTTTTGACTTGTTGTGTAATGGTTCATACAAAATGTATTGAAGTCATGAACGTGGATTGGCAATAGACGTAAAGGGATCGAGCACAGCGTGTCCCTCTCTGTCTTGGACGAATTTAGCTTCTTTTATGATTAAGCTGCCATGAAAAGTTTTTAGGAGCGATTGATGGCTGTACTTATCATCCAAATTTCAGCCAGAGACTCCCCACGGGGGAGTCAGTAACTATACAATGCCATGTATTGCGATCCTAACACATTTTATTACTCTTTTACGATCACTACACATTGAGGCCAATTATCAAGTAGTACCTAATTCTTTTTTATTACTTATACCAAAAAAAAAACCATTACTTATATCAAGTTGATGGCGTGATTCGAGATATTTTAATAAGTTGCTATTTTAAGTTTTTGTCAGATTCGATCATACCAAAAAAGGCCCCAGGGACACATCAGGGCAAATGGAACATATTCCATTTTTACAAACAAACTAAATTCAATGTTAGTGCAACTTTTTCTTCTATTTCAATAAGAAAAGGACATAAGATAAATATAAGTACAGAACTGTCCAATCCGAAACAAAATTTACAGCATCCCGAACAACTTCCACAAAATGATCTCCAGTTGTTAATTTTGAATTTAGCGAGCCATAAGACAAAATATTGCAAACACGGAAAAGTTGAAAAGGAAACGGTATGGATCTGAAACAAACAACCAGTCAGGGAGGAAATTAATTCCAAGTGTTGACAGAAGCAAACAAACGCCAAAGTTTTCTATTTGTTTCGTTTTATTTACAAAAATATCACAATATACTAGACATTTTTACTGTCGCAGAAGTAGATAATACTTGATAACGAGACTTAATTATGCGGCTTTTTAGATTAGATGTTAGGTACCTTTGATGGTGTAGGGTTATGTACCCTTTGTACACGGTACAGTTTCTTTGTCTGTATGGCATATACACCGTTGTGTATAAAAAGCGTGTCCGTCAACAAATTCCCAGACTGATCCATACAAATTGGCGAATAAACCAATTATTTGCGACAAGCAAACTATACCAAGACACCTTCTTTTCGGATGGGAAATTATGAAATAACCCCTCCCGCTGTCAGCTTTTTACTGACTAACGTTAGTCAGTAAAAGTCTGACAGCGAGAGTATACCTAAGTCTAACCCACCCATGTTTCTTCATTTGCCTGGGACACAATATCTCTTTCAAAGCGTCCAATTTAAATTTACAATTCTTTAATATTTATATAAACTTATTTACATAACTAAACTTAATTATAACTAGATACAATTATAGTTAATGGAAGTCGATACTGGCCCGATTCGCTTATTCACAAACTAAAACAAATTTAATTTCAGTCCATCTTTTTCTTTATATTTCATTAAGAAAAGGAACATAATAATATGTTAGTTTAGTTTAGACCTGTCACTTTATTTTTGGTCGCCATGTTTATAATCGCGTCTAATCTGTCTATGGAATATCTTAATGTGACAGGATTAAACTAAAATATTATCTTCTATCGTCATCATCATCATCATCTCAGCGTTAATCCCAGTGGCATCCGAATTTTTTGCCAGGTTTGGAGTCTGGGGTCCGCTTTACAAGTCTAACTAATTAGTCCGTCAGTCAGATTTCCAAAAAATGCTAGACACGTATTTTTTCTTTTTTCATATAAATGCAGACGACACAGTGCGTTGAAAACTCGTGTGACGTCACTGCACGCTACACTTTTTAGCGACCAGTGACGTCACCAGCCACCACTCCTGATCTTTGATGCCTTTTATATTTGCCAATTTTTATTGATTTGATAAATCAAAATATACGTATCCAATATTTTTCTATAATCTGAATGATGGACTAAATAGCTTTGATAATAGAATTGCTGATTTTGGCTAAACTTCGATATTTTCCGTGAAGCGACTGCCGTCTGACCTCCACAACCCGAAGGTGATATCGAAGCATTGTAAATGTTATCTTCTATCCTTTTCTTAATGATATAGAAAGAAAAAGGTGCACTGAAGTTAAAATTTGTTTAGTTGTTCAACAAGGCAATCGGCGCCAATATCAGTGAACCCTTTAATTATTTATTTGCAGTTCTTTTAATAAAATGAGAGATTTTTGTACTTCAGTTTATATCTGCTTAAAGACAAAACTATAAACGGGGCGAATAGAGAGAGAAGGGAGAATCTAAACTAAAATTTAAAATGGATTTTGACTTTGAAATAACATAGTTTCGTTCATCATAATTAAGAGCAATCAAACGTTAATTTTAATATGTTTGCCTGTTGGGCAATAATCTGTGTTATTTTAATGTCAAATTTCCTGTCAAAGTTACATCTATATCCACTCCGTATGATGGTACTTGTAGGTGGGATGAAACAATGATTGCTTAAAACTAAAATCATTAAAAATTCAAGGTGAATTCAATAGCCTCTGCTCCCAACCCTCTCTTGCAATAAACTTCAGTCTGATTCCTCCAATTAGTTGCGTTACTGGAGATCTAGGTTCAATCGCCACTTGTTTCGGCATGCCTGGAGCCAGCTCCACACGGTATTTCTTCAGTATTGTTATCATACCAGCCGCCATTTGCATTCTTGCGAATCTCATACCTGAGCAAAAAAAAGATTGTATACTATTTTAACTGTTATTAATGTCGTGCTTAACTTAGTTTTTTTTTGTTTTAAATCATGCCAGTTTCCTCATGATGGTTTCCTCCATCATAAATTGTGTAAACTAGCACTTGACCGCAATCCTGATGGTAAGCAGTGATGCAATCGTTGATGGTAAAGAGCGCTAACTTATTAAGAGCCCATTCCCTCTAGCCTTGAAGAGTAGTCCGACGGAAACACCGCCGCTGGTAAATTGTTCCAGTCGCTCGATGTACGCGGTATAAAAAGACACGGCAAAACGTTTCGTTCGGATCGTTGTGTTGAAATAATTTAATCAAAGTAAAGCGTCTCTCTGGGTTCTAATCTACAACATACAGCTTGTAAATCACTGGCTGCCTTTATCACTAAGTACTATCAAAACTGTTTTTAATTACAAGAATCTGGCATTCACAATCAAAGCCATGATTCGCTGAAGCCGTCAGTATCTCGGGGAGGTATGCTTAAACGCATCAAAGAACATTATTATCAAAGGTGATACCCTTTAGATAACTTTGAAATGATAGAGATTGCTTCATAGTGGTGACATGCATCTTTATAATCAAGAAGTAAACATTTGATAATCAAGACGCAAAATTCGAGTCGTTTTGGGTTGACATCTTCGGGCTGTGGGGCCGAGTACTCATGGTCTTTAAAAGCGAATTTCAAAACGTCAAGCTGACACTTCTTTCAAGGCTGCGGGTTGGTTAAAAAAGAAACCGTGGCTTTGGCGCACAGACAAGTGAAGAAACACGGGTGGGAAACACACTCAATAAAATTCTGATACGCCCTTCCGCTTCGCCCAGAGCGGGAGAAGTCATTTGATGATTTCCCACCAAGAAAAAAAGAGGTTGACACTTCTAGCGATTCAAGGGCTGTTACTTTGGCCAGAATCTAAGCATTGCCATACTACGCAGTAATATCGTCAATCTTTTAGGTAAAAACGACAACAGGTCAAGCTACGCGAAACTTCCCGTCAAACTTGAGCCTTACTGCTTTAGCGATAAAGTTGAAAATCTAATAAAGAAATTTGATGTGCTGTCGTCTGTACATTATCAGTGATACGGATGAATATTTGGAAGTAAACATATGTTTACTATAACAGGAGATAATAAAATTTTTTTTTTTAAAGCTGTACGGAGGACGGGTCTGAACAGTTGTGTTGCGATGTCTGCCGGGTACGATGCGCCTAATATTGTTGTGTTGGGAGTTTGGTCGTGGAGAGTCTTCAGATCAATCTCCCTTTGGCGCAGCATCGTTGGTCGTGTTGTTGGGTTTAACATTGCATCACCTCGCTCAACTGCCGTCTTCCTTCCTATTCGCTCAGTTTTTCTGAGTGAATAGGCTCTTAATAAACTAGCGCGCTTTACCATCAACGATCGCATCACTGCTTACCAACAGGCAGGATTGCGGTCAAGCGCTGGTTTATAATTATTTAAAAAAAAAATTACATGATTATTTCTAATGTCGGAGAACTATAACCGCTGCTATCTTATCATCTCATGTTTATACAACATGTAAATAGCACATGTAAATGTATATTAGCGATCAATCGTGATCTGACCCGCATATGTGACTGGAGCAAAAGATATGGGCTTTTGGTCAACCCCATAAAGACGCAGGTTATAGTCGTGGGCAGTTCTAGGACGGTCTCTAGAATCGATTGGACGAGCCTACCTCAAGTTTCTTTTGAAAACTCAGTGGTTCCCTTTAGTAACAAAGTTAAAAACTTGGGAATATATATTGACAAAAATTTCTCTTGGACTTCCCAGCTGCAGGAAGTTAGTCGCAAGCTATTTGCATCCGCAGCGTCTCTGAGGAGATTACGCAATTTCCTACCGACTACCACCAAAATTGCACTTGCACAATCACTTCTTCTACCCATCCTTGACTATGCTGATGTCAGCTATCTTGATCTTACCCAAGACCAATTAGATAAGCTTGAGCGACTTCAAAATGTTTGTATAAGGTTCATATTCGGTCTGCGCAAATATGACCATGTATCCGAATTTCGTGTGAAGCTCAAGTGGTTACCAATTCGCCTTCGTCGGAATGCTCATATTCTTTCCCTTCTATATAATGTGCTTTTTTCTCCTTTCACCCCTGTTTATCTCAAGAATCGTTTTCAATTTCTGTGCAACTCACATACTAAATCGTTAAGGTCATCAGATAACTTAAAGCTCAAAATGCCTATGCATTCCACAACGTTCCTAGATAAATCTTTCGCTGTTCAGGCCCCTCGTTTGTGGAATGCATTGCCAATTGAAATTAAACGCGCACAATCGTTACTGGAATTCAAGAGACTTGTGAGGGAACACTACTTGTCGTTATGAATGGCTATTTACACTATTAAAGTATCTATGTATTTATGTATGTATTTGTGTATCTATTTTAGTAAATATTTGGCACCAACGACAGTCCCATATGTGGTTCAGGAGAATCTGTCCATTCTTTGGTTGCCTGGAAGAAATCGCATTAGCGATAAGGCCGCCCATTGTATGTTTCATGTTCCATGTTTTTTGTTCGGTGTTATATTGGTGTACAATAAAGAATAAATAAATAAATAAATAAATAAATAAATAAATTAACGCATTACCAGAAAATAGTTTTGTTCAGGATCGTTTACTGAATTGGTTTATGTCATATTTGATATAGGTAATTTTTATCACAAAAATAATTAAAACTATGGAACTTATTCATTTTTGGCAAATGATTGCGAATGGTTGGGATCGTTCGGTCTGTTCGGTCCAAACGATCCCAACTAGTCGCAATCATTTGGCAAAAATTTGTTCGCCGATTATTGGCCTGTTGTTTGTATAGACTTTTAAAATCGCAGTTTTACTTGTAATCATACAAATTTAAACATTCAATAAAAAAAAAGAAAAAAAAAACAATGCATATACATGTTAAACTAAAATATTAGTTTATGTATTATGATTATAACATAATATTATAATTGGGGTGTTTGATGGTGTGCGTTAATTACATTACATGTTGTATAAATATTTGTGTCAGTTTGTATGTACATAATCACACCGATACGAGCATATTATTTCTACATAATTAGTTAGAGTAAACCGGTTGCCATACGAACATCTAATGGCAGTCGTTACGGGTTGTTGGAGCCCTCAAAAGTCCAACAATTGGTCTAACTGTAATGCTTCGATACCTCCTTTGAGTTGTGGAGGTCAGACGTCAGTCGCTTCACGGAAAATATCGAACTTTAGCCAAAATCAGCAGTTAGACTGATAAAGCTGACTCCAGACTCCAAAGCTGAAAAAGCTTCGGATGCAACTTGAATTAACGCTGAGATGATAATGAATTAGAGTACAAGCATTCCCTAAGGTAGACCGTAAAATAATAAATGTAGCACTTACCGAGACAGATTCTTGGACCATCACCAAACGGAATGTATGTGTACGGCCTAATGTTCTGCTTCTCTTCCCCCAGGAACCGTTCTGGACGGTACTGTTCCGGTTCCGGGAAGAACTCTGGGTTATGATGCAAGTGGTGCACCGGCAGGTGTACACGGACACCCTTCTCTAGTTTCAGTCCTGATGGGAACTCGTAGTCTTCTAACACTTCGCGAGTTAGTACACCTAGCACTGGATACAGACGAAGAGCTTCATCAATACAAGCTTCCAAGTAAGGTGTCTCTGAAATGCACTCGTACTTCAACGTGTTGTTATGACGACGCAGGTAGTCGTCCACCTCTTCCAACAGTCGTTCTTGAACTTCAGGATGTTTTGCTAATTCAAACAAAGTGTGACTCATAGTCGTTGCCGAAGTCTCGTATCCTGCTACAAAGAATATAAAACACTGAGCCACCATCAGATCGTCGTCCACATCAAAGCTAACTTTCTTTCCCGAATCAGTATTCCTGTTCTTCAAACAGTCACCAGTTATTGAATGGTTGGTTTTCAGTTTCAACAAGAGATCTACGAAGTCGTTTCTTGACGTCGGCGTATAATTACGCCCTTTAAAAATTCCTGTCAACAAGTCATGGAAGAAATTATCTACTTCTGTCGGCAACGCTCGGAATCCCAGGCCGTAGAATATGGCTGGCCAGATAACGCGTGCAATGTTCTTAAATGCTCTAAACCTATGAGTGTCAAAGATAACATCACCAATTTTTGTGAATGGATTGTTTTCTTTCTTCTCCATAGTGTTTGTCTCAACACCAAAGGCACAGGTTCCAATGCAATCCATCGTATATCTCGCCACGAGTATCTTCGCTTCGATCTCATTGCTTTTCTGCACTTCTTCGTCCAGTATCCTCTCGAACACGTGAGAACACTTCTCGAGCAAATGGAACATGCTCTTCATCTTGGCAGAGGAGAACAGTGGAGACAAGTTCTGACGTAGCACCTTCCACTTGTCACCATGGGCGAAGAACAGGTTTTGTGTCAACCGCTCCATGTGAGTGTAGTTGGAGATTTCACGGCCGTTGAAGAAATAGTAATCCTTCGTCATTACAGACTTGATGACTTCTGGATCTTGTACAATGAGAGTGGGTTCACTGCCATAGTAGGCGCCAATGTAAGGCGTGTTCGGGAATTTCTGGCATATTTTCTGTACGAGTACTCCCATGGATGTTCTCTGTAATATGAATTCTGCGAAATTTCCGAAAATCGCGACTGGTGGTAAATATGGCACTTTCTTTTTTTCCCAGTAATGGTACTTTCGCTTGGAGGTGAGGTATACCGCGTAAAATATCAGAGGTAACGCGGCGAGCAATAGTATCGCGAGCATGTTGAAGTTTAGAGTATTCTGATTATGTTCGAAGAGTGATTCTCTATTTATACTTTGGTAGATAACGAGCTTAACGTCAACAATCTATTTAGACATTTTGAAGAATTTCCTGTTAGTGATTAATATCGAATTGTTGATGGGTGTCGGTTACACTTTTTTTACTTGATAATAATTAACAGACACTTCCACCCTAAAGTGATAGGAAATGCAGATAGTTTCCTGAAATTAATCTTTAATAATATTGCGGCGTTTTCACCAAAAATGTACACGGTTATGTGTTTATGGAAAAATAACTTTAATTTCTACACAATACAGTTCAGTTTTTCTAATATTTTAAACATTTTTGTAACTTCTGTGTAATAGTACTAGTCCCTCTGAACTTTCATCTTTGAACTACTTTAAAGTGATTACTATAAGTCGTAGTTGATCACCCGCCACTTGGATCGCATGTCACCATGTCATGTGTGTGTTTTTGTGGTATATTGTTGTTCAAGTGTCATCTAAAAACCAAAGGTGGGCGTTAAATCTTGGATATCTTTAATTCACTAAAAAAGTGAAGTGCTGATTTCATTTATACTGATTTAATATTCTATTCCCACAAATTTGAAAACAATCAAGTATCTTATTAACTCATTCTAAAATAATGAAATGGAAGCTCTTTCATTTTTGGGAATGTCCTGAAACGTACAGTATGTGTGGTGACAGTGTTCACGGGTGTACTACATTCCACTTTCCTTTCGCTCAAGTTTTATTACCAATAATTTGCTTGATATCGAAACGTTTATTGTTTATAACACAAGTGTCTACGAGTACATATACCTATATATACCTAACTACGTATATAACGCAATGAATGTTGTTGAACTGTCAAAATGAAACTCATTGCTACTGATAATATGTTATGCAATTACCCTGCTGGTTAGACTGGAAGCCAACCGCAACATAGTAGGGAAGAGGTTAGGCAGATGAGAGATATTGAGAGAGAGAGAGTTAATGTAATGAAAATTTGTTTAGTAACTTATGCAAGTCATGTTTATTTCCCTTTTATACTCTGGCGTATCGTGTGCGTATCTGGCGTATCTTTTGGGAGGTTTGGCCATAATCCCCACGCTTGGCAGGGGGATTGGGGATCGCAGTAATTTGATATTCCACAGGAGAAGCGCTGCTGCCCGCTTCCCTGGTGAGAAAAGTGATTTTGCTACCTTATTTAGTTTTACCAGTCGACAGTGAGGTAGATGAATTGTTCGACCCTGTTTTTTAATTAGTTTTAATTAAGATATCAAAACGGTCGACGCATGAACGCAGTTTTGTTTGCGATTTGAATTTAAAAAAAAGGATGTATAAATATTGTGGTGCTTTAAATATGTCTTAAACAAACTCAAAAGTCGTTTTTTCAAATTAGACTGAGAATCAGCACTTTTTGAACGTCAATATTAAAATAAGACAGTCCCCCAAAACGCCCACCTTTGGCCACTTCCTAGTGCTTTCGCTGGGAAGAAGAAGTGGCGGAACAAACTCCACAGCAGCACTGCTGTCTGTTCATTTAAAACAAAATACATGACAGACCCGGCCAGTCCAGTCAGCTAGAAACATAAAGGTAGTTGCCTATTCCATGGTACAGTAGGATGGAGAAGAATGGTCACTCCCAATGGACACTCTTTTAAATTAAATTAATATCATTATAAAATATTGGTTATGTTATTCATGTTAAAAATTACATATTTGATAAAGATGTAGAACGTTAGAAGTGTCCGTAGTAAATAGATAAAAGTATCATCATTAAATTAAAACGTAATTACGGTATCTGTGCCAGACTTCTTCATGATAAAAAAGTGCACATCATTCTGACTTCTCATATTATGAATGGTCAGCATGACTGCGCATTTTCTAACTCTGGCAACACAAATAACAAATAACCAACAGTCACGATTACTCTCCACAAAGTTAAAAATAATGATGAATGACTTTTATACCGCGTACATCGAGGTATTTTAACACTTTGCCTGCGGTGGGCTTTCAGTCTGGCTATAATCAACGCTAGAGGTAATGTAATAAGGTAGGTAATGTGGTAAGGTAATGGTTCTCGGTGGTAGGCCATAACATGCTGCGCCAGAGGAAGATCGAACAGGAGACCCTCCAAAACCAAACCACAAAACCCGGCACACATCACAACACAACTGCTCAGACCCGTCCCCCGTATGGCTTCACCAGACATCATGCCGGAACACGACAAATCGTTTGGCGGCAAGGCTTTGTCTGGTGGGTGGTAACTTTTGCTGGCAGCCGATGTTATGGGCTACCACCGAGTCGAAAATAAAAAAGTCGAAGACATAAATTCCACCAAACCACACTACGTCCGGTGAGTACCTTATAGGCCAATTACGCAAAACCACACGCACACATAGACACGTTACAGCTCCATGCGAGTGCAAGGGCACTCGCGACCGGCTGCACCCGTTTGGGGTTGCGGGTTGGTTAAAAAAGAAAAGAAACTCTGGCCCTGGCGCACAGTCAAGTGAAAAAACAAGGGTGGGTTTTAGTCAGTAACTTCTGCCGGCGGCCGATTTTATGGCCTACCACCGAGTAGGTAGCTGTTGGTGCTGCCCCGCACTCTACGTAGCAAGGAGGCGGTTCTCTTGCGTATAATGGCATGAAAGCCATCAACACGAGCTTCCGCAAACATGCCAGATGCACTACAGAAACGGGGCAACCTCAGCAACATCCTGAAACCGTTGTTGCACTCGCAGGGCACCGACCGATCTTTGTGTATAACAAAACCACAAACTTTTTTGCAATATGCTACCCTAGTAACCCTAGTTCGACGATCCTTGACCCATGGAGGGTTATCTATCACTAGCGACTTCCTCCTCATGACTTTTATTTTTCCCCGACCCACCCCGCCGCGTAGGGCGAGGTGGCTCTTTAATTCGTTTTCGCTTAGGGTTCATTTTGCTTTTCTTGGTAGACGTTTAATGGTTCCGTAATGTTAATCTTCCTCAAGAATTGGGAAGGTTTTTTTAATACGACTGTGAGTTCAGGAGATTGTCCTTGAGAGAGAGATTGACCTTTATTGCGCAATGAAGTATCCGTTGGAATAATTTTGAAGCATCGCGGAAGCGTTCCGTCGGACTACAATTTGAGTGTCTTCAAGGCTAGAGTGAATAGGCTCTTAATAAACTAGTGCGCTTTACCATCAACGATTGCGTCACTGCTTACCATCAGGCAGGATTGCGGTCAAGCGCTGGTTTATACTTTAATAAAATAATCCATTGCTCCATGTATTCAAAAATATGTATGTCTGCTCAACAATGTAAATAACGCCATAATCCCCACATTTGGCAAGTGGGTTAAGGATCGCAGTAATTTAATATTCCATAGGAGAAGCGCTGTTGCCCGCTTCCCTGGTGAGACTTCCCTTAGTCCCCTCTTACGTCACCACTCTTCCCATATTTTTTTAATTTTAACTAATAATTTATGAAACTCAATAATTTTTCAAAGTCAATTCATTAAAATTCAAAAAAACGGATAATTTTGAGGTACGTTAGGAGTATTGACTATTTCCTTATATTTTTCACTTGCGGATTCGATAGGTTATACACAGAAAAAAGAGCATTGTTCCCGACACCTTTTCACACATTCGGGCGGACCGCTTTGTTCTGCAAAATACGCCTGGCGAGCGACCCACCGGGCCGTTGCGCTCCAGATTAGTGTGACGCCTGTAATGTTATCATCATCATCAACCTTTTTATGGTCCTACTGCCAGCAGTAGGACGACAGTAGGAGGCATTAGAGGAGAGCTGTGCCCAGGCACAGGTCTCCTCTCATACATAGAAGGATTGAGCGTAATCACCAGAGTCCTGAGTCTTGAAGTCCAGATTTCCTCAAGATGTTTTCCCTCACCTTGTAATCAGTCATTGGTGTCCAAGATATACTTAGATAATACATATAACTTAAGAAAAGTTACATTGGTACTTGCCTGACCTGGAATCGAAACAGCATACTCATACTTGAGAGGCCGGTGTTTTAACCACTAGGCCACCACGACTTTGTTTTTGACTTGTTGTGTAATGGTTCATACAAAATGTATTGAAGTCATGAACGTGGATTGGCAATAGACGTAAAGAGATCAAGCACAGCGTGTCCCTCTCTGTCTTGGACGAATTTAGCTTCTTTTATGATTAAGCTGCCATGAAAAGTTTTTAGGAGCGATTGATTGGTACTTATCATCCAAATTTCAGCCAGATGCCACGGGGGCATCAGTAACTATAGAATGCCACGTATTGCGATCCTAACACATTTTATTACTCTTTTACGATCACTACACCTTGAGGCCAATAATCAAGTAGTACCTAATTCTTTTTTATTACTTATAACAAAAAAAAACCATTACTTATATCAAGTTTTTACTACCAAGTCTATTATATATTTGAGATGGCGTGACTTCGAGATATTTATTTATTGTTACAAGTTTTTCTCAGATTCGATCATACCAAAAAGGCCCCAGGGATACATCAGGGCAAATGGAACATATTCCATTTTTACAAACAAACTAAATTCAATGTTAGTGCAACTTTTTCTTCTATTTCAATAAGAAAAAGACAGAAGACAAATGTAAGTACAGAACTGTCCAATCCGAAACAAAATTTACAGCATCCCGAACAACTTACACAAAATGATCTCCAATTGTTAATTTTGAATTTAGCGAGCCATAAGACAAAATATTGCAAACACGGAAAGTTGAAAAGGAAATGGTATGGATCTGAAACAAACAACCAGTCAGGGACGAAATTAATTCCAAGTGTTGACAGAAACAAACAAACGCCAAACTTTTCTATTTGTTCCGTTTTATTTACAATAATATCACTTAGACATTTTTATTGTCGCAGAAGTAGATAATACTTGATAACAAGACTTAATTATGCGGCTTTTTAGATTAGATGTTAGGTACCTTTGATGGTGTAGGGTTATGTACCCTTTGTACACGGTACAGTTTCTTTGTCTGTATGGCATATACACCGTTGTGTATAAAAAGCGTGTCCGTCAACAAATTCCCAGAGTGATCCATACAACTTGGCGAATAAACCAATTATTTGCGACAAGGAAACTATACCAAGACACCTTCTTTTCGGATGGGAAATCATGAAATAACCCCTCCCGCTGTCAGCTTTTTACTGACTAACGTTAGTCAGTAAAAGTCTGACAGCGAGAGTATACCTAAGTCTAACCCACCCATGTTTCTTCATTTGCCTGGAACACAATATCTCTTTCAAAGCGTCCAAATTAAATTTACAATTCTTTAATATTTATATAAACTTATTTACATAACTAGACTTAATTATAACTAGATACAATTATAGTTAATGGAAGTCGATACTGGCCCGATTCGCTTATTCACAAACTAAAACAAATTTAATTTCAGTCCATCTTTTTCTTTATATTTCATTAAGAAAAGGAACATAATAATATGTTAGTTTAGTTTAGACCTGTCACTTTATTTTTGGTCGCCATGTTTATAATCGCGTCTAATCTGTCTATGGAATATCTTAATGTGACAGGATTAAACTAAAATATTATCTTCTATCGTCATCATCATCATCATCATCTCAGCGCTAATCCCAGTCGCATCCGAAGCTTTTCCAGCTTTAGAGTCTGGGGTCTGCTTTACAAGTCTAACTAATTAGTCCGTCAGTCAGGTTTCCATAAAAGTCTAGACACATATTTTTTTCTTCATTTTTCATATAAGTAAACTTAATATGAAGGAGATACAGTGCGTTGAAAACTCGTGTGACTTCACTGCACGCTACACTTTTTAGCGACCAGTGACGTCACCAGCCACCACTCCTGATCTTTGATGCCTTTTATATTTGCCAATTTTTATTGATTTGATAAAACAAAATATAAGTATCTAATATTTTTCTATAATCTGAATGACGGACTAAATAGAATCAATTTTTTTTTTTACCCAGGAAATATCCCTATTGCTGATTTTGGCTAAACTTCGATATTTTCCGTGAAGCGACTGCCGTCTGACCTCCACAACCCGAAGGTGATATCGAAGCATTGTAAATGTTATCTTCTATCCTTTTCTTAATGATATAGAAAGAAAAAGGTGCACTGAAGTTAAAATTTGTTTAGTTGTTCAACAAGGCAATCGGCGCCAATATCAGTGAACCCTTTAATTATTTATTTGCAGTTCTTTTAATAAAATGAGAGATTTTTGTACTTCAGTTTATATCTGCTTAAAGACAAAACTATAAACGGGGCGAATAGAGAGAGAAGGGAGAATCTAAACTAAAATTTAAAATGGATTTTGACTTTGAAATAACATAGTTTCGTTCATCATAATTAAGAGCAATCAAACGTTAATTTTAATATGTTTGCCTGTTGGGCAATAATCTGTGTTATTTTAATGTCAAATTTCCTGTCAAAGTTACATCTATATCCACTCCGTATGATGGTACTTGTAGGTGGGATGAAACAATGATTGCTTAAAACTAAAATCATTAAAAATTCAAGGTGAATTCAATAGCCTCTGCTCCCAACCCTCTCTTGCAATAAACTTCAGTCTGATTCCTCCAATTAGTTGCGTTACTGGAGATCTAGGTTCAATCGCCACTTGTTTCGGCATGCCTGGAGCCAGCTCCACACGGTATTTCTTCAGTATTGTTATCATACCAGCCGCCATTTGCATTCTTGCGAATCTCATACCTGAGCAAAAAAAAGATTGTATACTATTTTAACTGTTATTAATGTCGTGCTTAACTTAGTTTTTTTTTGTTTTAAATCATGCCAGTTTCCTCATGATGGTTTCCTCCATCATAAATTGTGTAAACTAGCACTTGACCGCAATCCTGATGGTAAGCAGTGATGCAATCGTTGATGGTAAAGAGCGCTAACTTATTAAGAGCCCATTCCCTCTAGCCTTGAAGAGTAGTCCGACGGAAACACCGCCGCTGGTAAATTGTTCCAGTCGCTCGATGTACGCGGTATAAAAAGACACGGCAAAACGTTTCGTTCGGATCGTTGTGTTGAAATAATTTAATCAAAGTAAAGCGTCTCTCTGGGTTCTAATCTACAACATACAGCTTGTAAATCACTGGCTGCCTTTATCACTAAGTACTATCAAAACTGTTTTTAATTACAAGAATCTGGCATTCACAATCAAAGCCATGATTCGCTGAAGCCGTCAGTATCTCGGGGAGGTATGCTTAAACGCATCAAAGAACATTATTATCAAAGGTGATACCCTTTAGATAACTTTGAAATGATAGAGATTGCTTCATAGTGGTGACATGCATCTTTATAATCAAGAAGTAAACATTTGATAATCAAGACGCAAAATTCGAGTCGTTTTGGGTTGACATCTTCGGGCTGTGGGGCCGAGTACTCATGGTCTTTAAAAGCGAATTTCAAAACGTCAAGCTGACACTTCTTTCAAGGCTGCGGGTTGGTTAAAAAAGAAACCGTGGCTTTGGCGCACAGACAAGTGAAGAAACACGGGTGGGAAACACACTCAATAAAATTCTGATACGCCCTTCCGCTTCGCCCAGAGCGGGAGAAGTCATTTGATGATTTCCCACCAAGAAAAAAAGAGGTTGACACTTCTAGCGATTCAAGGGCTGTTACTTTGGCCAGAATCTAAGCATTGCCATACTACGCAGTAATATCGTCAATCTTTTAGGTAAAAACGACAACAGGTCAAGCTACGCGAAACTTCCCGTCAAACTTGAGCCTTACTGCTTTAGCGATAAAGTTGAAAATCTAATAAAGAAATTTGATGTGCTGTCGTCTGTACATTATCAGTGATACGGATGAATATTTGGAAGTAAACATATGTTTACTATAACAGGAGATAATAAAATTTTTTTTTTTAAAGCTGTACGGAGGACGGGTCTGAACAGTTGTGTTGCGATGTCTGCCGGGTACGATGCGCCTAATATTGTTGTGTTGGGAGTTTGGTCGTGGAGAGTCTTCAGATCAATCTCCCTTTGGCGCAGCATCGTTGGTCGTGTTGTTGGGTTTAACATTGCATCACCTCGCTCAACTGCCGTCTTCCTTCCTATTCGCTCAGTTTTTCTGAGTGAATAGGCTCTTAATAAACTAGCGCGCTTTACCATCAACGATCGCATCACTGCTTACCAACAGGCAGGATTGCGGTCAAGCGCTGGTTTATAATTATTTAAAAAAAAAATTACATGATTATTTCTAATGTCGGAGAACTATAACCGCTGCTATCTTATCATCTCATGTTTATACAACATGTAAATAGCACATGTAAATGTATATTAGCGATCAATCGTGATCTGACCCGCATATGTGACTGGAGCAAAAGATATGGGCTTTTGGTCAACCCCATAAAGACGCAGGTTATAGTCGTGGGCAGTTCTAGGACGGTCTCTAGAATCGATTGGACGAGCCTACCTCAAGTTTCTTTTGAAAACTCAGTGGTTCCCTTTAGTAACAAAGTTAAAAACTTGGGAATATATATTGACAAAAATTTCTCTTGGACTTCCCAGCTGCAGGAAGTTAGTCGCAAGCTATTTGCATCCGCAGCGTCTCTGAGGAGATTACGCAATTTCCTACCGACTACCACCAAAATTGCACTTGCACAATCACTTCTTCTACCCATCCTTGACTATGCTGATGTCAGCTATCTTGATCTTACCCAAGACCAATTAGATAAGCTTGAGCGACTTCAAAATGTTTGTATAAGGTTCATATTCGGTCTGCGCAAATATGACCATGTATCCGAATTTCGTGTGAAGCTCAAGTGGTTACCAATTCGCCTTCGTCGGAATGCTCATATTCTTTCCCTTCTATATAATGTGCTTTTTTCTCCTTTCACCCCTGTTTATCTCAAGAATCGTTTTCAATTTCTGTGCAACTCACATACTAAATCGTTAAGGTCATCAGATAACTTAAAGCTCAAAATGCCTATGCATTCCACAACGTTCCTAGATAAATCTTTCGCTGTTCAGGCCCCTCGTTTGTGGAATGCATTGCCAATTGAAATTAAACGCGCACAATCGTTACTGGAATTCAAGAGACTTGTGAGGGAACACTACTTGTCGTTATGAATGGCTATTTACACTATTAAAGTATCTATGTATTTATGTATGTATTTGTGTATCTATTTTAGTAAATATTTGGCACCAACGACAGTCCCATATGTGGTTCAGGAGAATCTGTCCATTCTTTGGTTGCCTGGAAGAAATCGCATTAGCGATAAGGCCGCCCATTGTATGTTTCATGTTCCATGTTTTTTGTTCGGTGTTATATTGGTGTACAATAAAGAATAAATAAATAAATAAATAAATAAATAAATAAATTAACGCATTACCAGAAAATAGTTTTGTTCAGGATCGTTTACTGAATTGGTTTATGTCATATTTGATATAGGTAATTTTTATCACAAAAATAATTAAAACTATGGAACTTATTCATTTTTGGCAAATGATTGCGAATGGTTGGGATCGTTCGGTCTGTTCGGTCCAAACGATCCCAACTAGTCGCAATCATTTGGCAAAAATTTGTTCGCCGATTATTGGCCTGTTGTTTGTATAGACTTTTAAAATCGCAGTTTTACTTGTAATCATACAAATTTAAACATTCAATAAAAAAAAAGAAAAAAAAAACAATGCATATACATGTTAAACTAAAATATTAGTTTATGTATTATGATTATAACATAATATTATAATTGGGGTGTTTGATGGTGTGCGTTAATTACATTACATGTTGTATAAATATTTGTGTCAGTTTGTATGTACATAATCACACCGATACGAGCATATTATTTCTACATAATTAGTTAGAGTAAACCGGTTGCCATACGAACATCTAATGGCAGTCGTTACGGGTTGTTGGAGCCCTCAAAAGTCCAACAATTGGTCTAACTGTAATGCTTCGATACCTCCTTTGAGTTGTGGAGGTCAGACGTCAGTCGCTTCACGGAAAATATCGAACTTTAGCCAAAATCAGCAGTTAGACTGATAAAGCTGACTCCAGACTCCAAAGCTGAAAAAGCTTCGGATGCAACTTGAATTAACGCTGAGATGATAATGAATTAGAGTACAAGCATTCCCTAAGGTAGACCGTAAAATAATAAATGTAGCACTTACCGAGACAGATTCTTGGACCATCACCAAACGGAATGTATGTGTACGGCCTAATGTTCTGCTTCTCTTCCCCCAGGAACCGTTCTGGACGGTACTGTTCCGGTTCCGGGAAGAACTCTGGGTTATGATGCAAGTGGTGCACCGGCAGGTGTACACGGACACCCTTCTCTAGTTTCAGTCCTGATGGGAACTCGTAGTCTTCTAACACTTCGCGAGTTAGTACACCTAGCACTGGATACAGACGAAGAGCTTCATCAATACAAGCTTCCAAGTAAGGTGTCTCTGAAATGCACTCGTACTTCAACGTGTTGTTATGACGACGCAGGTAGTCGTCCACCTCTTCCAACAGTCGTTCTTGAACTTCAGGATGTTTTGCTAATTCAAACAAAGTGTGACTCATAGTCGTTGCCGAAGTCTCGTATCCTGCTACAAAGAATATAAAACACTGAGCCACCATCAGATCGTCGTCCACATCAAAGCTAACTTTCTTTCCCGAATCAGTATTCCTGTTCTTCAAACAGTCACCAGTTATTGAATGGTTGGTTTTCAGTTTCAACAAGAGATCTACGAAGTCGTTTCTTGACGTCGGCGTATAATTACGCCCTTTAAAAATTCCTGTCAACAAGTCATGGAAGAAATTATCTACTTCTGTCGGCAACGCTCGGAATCCCAGGCCGTAGAATATGGCTGGCCAGATAACGCGTGCAATGTTCTTAAATGCTCTAAACCTATGAGTGTCAAAGATAACATCACCAATTTTTGTGAATGGATTGTTTTCTTTCTTCTCCATAGTGTTTGTCTCAACACCAAAGGCACAGGTTCCAATGCAATCCATCGTATATCTCGCCACGAGTATCTTCGCTTCGATCTCATTGCTTTTCTGCACTTCTTCGTCCAGTATCCTCTCGAACACGTGAGAACACTTCTCGAGCAAATGGAACATGCTCTTCATCTTGGCAGAGGAGAACAGTGGAGACAAGTTCTGACGTAGCACCTTCCACTTGTCACCATGGGCGAAGAACAGGTTTTGTGTCAACCGCTCCATGTGAGTGTAGTTGGAGATTTCACGGCCGTTGAAGAAATAGTAATCCTTCGTCATTACAGACTTGATGACTTCTGGATCTTGTACAATGAGAGTGGGTTCACTGCCATAGTAGGCGCCAATGTAAGGCGTGTTCGGGAATTTCTGGCATATTTTCTGTACGAGTACTCCCATGGATGTTCTCTGTAATATGAATTCTGCGAAATTTCCGAAAATCGCGACTGGTGGTAAATATGGCACTTTCTTTTTTTCCCAGTAATGGTACTTTCGCTTGGAGGTGAGGTATACCGCGTAAAATATCAGAGGTAACGCGGCGAGCAATAGTATCGCGAGCATGTTGAAGTTTAGAGTATTCTGATTATGTTCGAAGAGTGATTCTCTATTTATACTTTGGTAGATAACGAGCTTAACGTCAACAATCTATTTAGACATTTTGAAGAATTTCCTGTTAGTGATTAATATCGAATTGTTGATGGGTGTCGGTTACACTTTTTTTACTTGATAATAATTAACAGACACTTCCACCCTAAAGTGATAGGAAATGCAGATAGTTTCCTGAAATTAATCTTTAATAATATTGCGGCGTTTTCACCAAAAATGTACACGGTTATGTGTTTATGGAAAAATAACTTTAATTTCTACACAATACAGTTCAGTTTTTCTAATATTTTAAACATTTTTGTAACTTCTGTGTAATAGTACTAGTCCCTCTGAACTTTCATCTTTGAACTACTTTAAAGTGATTACTATAAGTCGTAGTTGATCACCCGCCACTTGGATCGCATGTCACCATGTCATGTGTGTGTTTTTGTGGTATATTGTTGTTCAAGTGTCATCTAAAAACCAAAGGTGGGCGTTAAATCTTGGATATCTTTAATTCACTAAAAAAGTGAAGTGCTGATTTCATTTATACTGATTTAATATTCTATTCCCACAAATTTGAAAACAATCAAGTATCTTATTAACTCATTCTAAAATAATGAAATGGAAGCTCTTTCATTTTTGGGAATGTCCTGAAACGTACAGTATGTGTGGTGACAGTGTTCACGGGTGTACTACATTCCACTTTCCTTTCGCTCAAGTTTTATTACCAATAATTTGCTTGATATCGAAACGTTTATTGTTTATAACACAAGTGTCTACGAGTACATATACCTATATATACCTAACTACGTATATAACGCAATGAATGTTGTTGAACTGTCAAAATGAAACTCATTGCTACTGATAATATGTTATGCAATTACCCTGCTGGTTAGACTGGAAGCCAACCGCAACATAGTAGGGAAGAGGTTAGGCAGATGAGAGATATTGAGAGAGAGAGAGTTAATGTAATGAAAATTTGTTTAGTAACTTATGCAAGTCATGTTTATTTCCCTTTTATACTCTGGCGTATCGTGTGCGTATCTGGCGTATCTTTTGGGAGGTTTGGCCATAATCCCCACGCTTGGCAGGGGGATTGGGGATCGCAGTAATTTGATATTCCACAGGAGAAGCGCTGCTGCCCGCTTCCCTGGTGAGAAAAGTGATTTTGCTACCTTATTTAGTTTTACCAGTCGACAGTGAGGTAGATGAATTGTTCGACCCTGTTTTTTAATTAGTTTTAATTAAGATATCAAAACGGTCGACGCATGAACGCAGTTTTGTTTGCGATTTGAATTTAAAAAAAAGGATGTATAAATATTGTGGTGCTTTAAATATGTCTTAAACAAACTCAAAAGTCGTTTTTTCAAATTAGACTGAGAATCAGCACTTTTTGAACGTCAATATTAAAATAAGACAGTCCCCCAAAACGCCCACCTTTGGCCACTTCCTAGTGCTTTCGCTGGGAAGAAGAAGTGGCGGAACAAACTCCACAGCAGCACTGCTGTCTGTTCATTTAAAACAAAATACATGACAGACCCGGCCAGTCCAGTCAGCTAGAAACATAAAGGTAGTTGCCTATTCCATGGTACAGTAGGATGGAGAAGAATGGTCACTCCCAATGGACACTCTTTTAAATTAAATTAATATCATTATAAAATATTGGTTATGTTATTCATGTTAAAAATTACATATTTGATAAAGATGTAGAACGTTAGAAGTGTCCGTAGTAAATAGATAAAAGTATCATCATTAAATTAAAACGTAATTACGGTATCTGTGCCAGACTTCTTCATGATAAAAAAGTGCACATCATTCTGACTTCTCATATTATGAATGGTCAGCATGACTGCGCATTTTCTAACTCTGGCAACACAAATAACAAATAACCAACAGTCACGATTACTCTCCACAAAGTTAAAAATAATGATGAATGACTTTTATACCGCGTACATCGAGGTATTTTAACACTTTGCCTGCGGTGGGCTTTCAGTCTGGCTATAATCAACGCTAGAGGTAATGTAATAAGGTAGGTAATGTGGTAAGGTAATGGTTCTCGGTGGTAGGCCATAACATGCTGCGCCAGAGGAAGATCGAACAGGAGACCCTCCAAAACCAAACCACAAAACCCGGCACACATCACAACACAACTGCTCAGACCCGTCCCCCGTATGGCTTCACCAGACATCATGCCGGAACACGACAAATCGTTTGGCGGCAAGGCTTTGTCTGGTGGGTGGTAACTTTTGCTGGCAGCCGATGTTATGGGCTACCACCGAGTCGAAAATAAAAAAGTCGAAGACATAAATTCCACCAAACCACACTACGTCCGGTGAGTACCTTATAGGCCAATTACGCAAAACCACACGCACACATAGACACGTTACAGCTCCATGCGAGTGCAAGGGCACTCGCGACCGGCTGCACCCGTTTGGGGTTGCGGGTTGGTTAAAAAAGAAAAGAAACTCTGGCCCTGGCGCACAGTCAAGTGAAAAAACAAGGGTGGGTTTTAGTCAGTAACTTCTGCCGGCGGCCGATTTTATGGCCTACCACCGAGTAGGTAGCTGTTGGTGCTGCCCCGCACTCTACGTAGCAAGGAGGCGGTTCTCTTGCGTATAATGGCATGAAAGCCATCAACACGAGCTTCCGCAAACATGCCAGATGCACTACAGAAACGGGGCAACCTCAGCAACATCCTGAAACCGTTGTTGCACTCGCAGGGCACCGACCGATCTTTGTGTATAACAAAACCACAAACTTTTTTGCAATATGCTACCCTAGTAACCCTAGTTCGACGATCCTTGACCCATGGAGGGTTATCTATCACTAGCGACTTCCTCCTCATGACTTTTATTTTTCCCCGACCCACCCCGCCGCGTAGGGCGAGGTGGCTCTTTAATTCGTTTTCGCTTAGGGTTCATTTTGCTTTTCTTGGTAGACGTTTAATGGTTCCGTAATGTTAATCTTCCTCAAGAATTGGGAAGGTTTTTTTAATACGACTGTGAGTTCAGGAGATTGTCCTTGAGAGAGAGATTGACCTTTATTGCGCAATGAAGTATCCGTTGGAATAATTTTGAAGCATCGCGGAAGCGTTCCGTCGGACTACAATTTGAGTGTCTTCAAGGCTAGAGTGAATAGGCTCTTAATAAACTAGTGCGCTTTACCATCAACGATTGCGTCACTGCTTACCATCAGGCAGGATTGCGGTCAAGCGCTGGTTTATACTTTAATAAAATAATCCATTGCTCCATGTATTCAAAAATATGTATGTCTGCTCAACAATGTAAATAACGCCATAATCCCCACATTTGGCAAGTGGGTTAAGGATCGCAGTAATTTAATATTCCATAGGAGAAGCGCTGTTGCCCGCTTCCCTGGTGAGACTTCCCTTAGTCCCCTCTTACGTCACCACTCTTCCCATATTTTTTTAATTTTAACTAATAATTTATGAAACTCAATAATTTTTCAAAGTCAATTCATTAAAATTCAAAAAAACGGATAATTTTGAGGTACGTTAGGAGTATTGACTATTTCCTTATATTTTTCACTTGCGGATTCGATAGGTTATACACAGAAAAAAGAGCATTGTTCCCGACACCTTTTCACACATTCGGGCGGACCGCTTTGTTCTGCAAAATACGCCTGGCGAGCGACCCACCGGGCCGTTGCGCTCCAGATTAGTGTGACGCCTGTAATGTTATCATCATCATCAACCTTTTTATGGTCCTACTGCCAGCAGTAGGACGACAGTAGGAGGCATTAGAGGAGAGCTGTGCCCAGGCACAGGTCTCCTCTCATACATAGAAGGATTGAGCGTAATCACCAGAGTCCTGAGTCTTGAAGTCCAGATTTCCTCAAGATGTTTTCCCTCACCTTGTAATCAGTCATTGGTGTCCAAGATATACTTAGATAATACATATAACTTAAGAAAAGTTACATTGGTACTTGCCTGACCTGGAATCGAAACAGCATACTCATACTTGAGAGGCCGGTGTTTTAACCACTAGGCCACCACGACTTTGTTTTTGACTTGTTGTGTAATGGTTCATACAAAATGTATTGAAGTCATGAACGTGGATTGGCAATAGACGTAAAGAGATCAAGCACAGCGTGTCCCTCTCTGTCTTGGACGAATTTAGCTTCTTTTATGATTAAGCTGCCATGAAAAGTTTTTAGGAGCGATTGATTGGTACTTATCATCCAAATTTCAGCCAGATGCCACGGGGGCATCAGTAACTATAGAATGCCACGTATTGCGATCCTAACACATTTTATTACTCTTTTACGATCACTACACCTTGAGGCCAATAATCAAGTAGTACCTAATTCTTTTTTATTACTTATAACAAAAAAAAACCATTACTTATATCAAGTTTTTACTACCAAGTCTATTATATATTTGAGATGGCGTGACTTCGAGATATTTATTTATTGTTACAAGTTTTTCTCAGATTCGATCATACCAAAAAGGCCCCAGGGATACATCAGGGCAAATGGAACATATTCCATTTTTACAAACAAACTAAATTCAATGTTAGTGCAACTTTTTCTTCTATTTCAATAAGAAAAAGACAGAAGACAAATGTAAGTACAGAACTGTCCAATCCGAAACAAAATTTACAGCATCCCGAACAACTTACACAAAATGATCTCCAATTGTTAATTTTGAATTTAGCGAGCCATAAGACAAAATATTGCAAACACGGAAAGTTGAAAAGGAAATGGTATGGATCTGAAACAAACAACCAGTCAGGGACGAAATTAATTCCAAGTGTTGACAGAAACAAACAAACGCCAAACTTTTCTATTTGTTCCGTTTTATTTACAATAATATCACTTAGACATTTTTATTGTCGCAGAAGTAGATAATACTTGATAACAAGACTTAATTATGCGGCTTTTTAGATTAGATGTTAGGTACCTTTGATGGTGTAGGGTTATGTACCCTTTGTACACGGTACAGTTTCTTTGTCTGTATGGCATATACACCGTTGTGTATAAAAAGCGTGTCCGTCAACAAATTCCCAGAGTGATCCATACAACTTGGCGAATAAACCAATTATTTGCGACAAGGAAACTATACCAAGACACCTTCTTTTCGGATGGGAAATCATGAAATAACCCCTCCCGCTGTCAGCTTTTTACTGACTAACGTTAGTCAGTAAAAGTCTGACAGCGAGAGTATACCTAAGTCTAACCCACCCATGTTTCTTCATTTGCCTGGAACACAATATCTCTTTCAAAGCGTCCAAATTAAATTTACAATTCTTTAATATTTATATAAACTTATTTACATAACTAGACTTAATTATAACTAGATACAATTATAGTTAATGGAAGTCGATACTGGCCCGATTCGCTTATTCACAAACTAAAACAAATTTAATTTCAGTCCATCTTTTTCTTTATATTTCATTAAGAAAAGGAACATAATAATATGTTAGTTTAGTTTAGACCTGTCACTTTATTTTTGGTCGCCATGTTTATAATCGCGTCTAATCTGTCTATGGAATATCTTAATGTGACAGGATTAAACTAAAATATTATCTTCTATCGTCATCATCATCATCATCATCTCAGCGCTAATCCCAGTCGCATCCGAAGCTTTTCCAGCTTTAGAGTCTGGGGTCTGCTTTACAAGTCTAACTAATTAGTCCGTCAGTCAGGTTTCCATAAAAGTCTAGACACATATTTTTTTCTTCATTTTTCATATAAGTAAACTTAATATGAAGGAGATACAGTGCGTTGAAAACTCGTGTGACTTCACTGCACGCTACACTTTTTAGCGACCAGTGACGTCACCAGCCACCACTCCTGATCTTTGATGCCTTTTATATTTGCCAATTTTTATTGATTTGATAAAACAAAATATAAGTATCTAATATTTTTCTATAATCTGAATGACGGACTAAATAGAATCAATTTTTTTTTTTACCCAGGAAATATCCCTATTGCTGATTTTGGCTAAACTTCGATATTTTCCGTGAAGCGACTGCCGTCTGACCTCCACAACCCGAAGGTGATATCGAAGCATTGTAAATGTTATCTTCTATCCTTTTCTTAATGATATAGAAAGAAAAAGGTGCACTGAAGTTAAAATTTGTTTAGTTGTTCAACAAGGCAATCGGCGCCAATATCAGTGAACCCTTTAATTATTTATTTGCAGTTCTTTTAATAAAATGAGAGATTTTTGTACTTCAGTTTATATCTGCTTAAAGACAAAACTATAAACGGGGCGAATAGAGAGAGAAGGGAGAATCTAAACTAAAATTTAAAATGGATTTTGACTTTGAAATAACATAGTTTCGTTCATCATAATTAAGAGCAATCAAACGTTAATTTTAATATGTTTGCCTGTTGGGCAATAATCTGTGTTATTTTAATGTCAAATTTCCTGTCAAAGTTACATCTATATCCACTCCGTATGATGGTACTTGTAGGTGGGATGAAACAATGATTGCTTAAAACTAAAATCATTAAAAATTCAAGGTGAATTCAATAGCCTCTGCTCCCAACCCTCTCTTGCAATAAACTTCAGTCTGATTCCTCCAATTAGTTGCGTTACTGGAGATCTAGGTTCAATCGCCACTTGTTTCGGCATGCCTGGAGCCAGCTCCACACGGTATTTCTTCAGTATTGTTATCATACCAGCCGCCATTTGCATTCTTGCGAATCTCATACCTGAGCAAAAAAAAGATTGTATACTATTTTAACTGTTATTAATGTCGTGCTTAACTTAGTTTTTTTTTGTTTTAAATCATGCCAGTTTCCTCATGATGGTTTCCTCCATCATAAATTGTGTAAACTAGCACTTGACCGCAATCCTGATGGTAAGCAGTGATGCAATCGTTGATGGTAAAGAGCGCTAACTTATTAAGAGCCCATTCCCTCTAGCCTTGAAGAGTAGTCCGACGGAAACACCGCCGCTGGTAAATTGTTCCAGTCGCTCGATGTACGCGGTATAAAAAGACACGGCAAAACGTTTCGTTCGGATCGTTGTGTTGAAATAATTTAATCAAAGTAAAGCGTCTCTCTGGGTTCTAATCTACAACATACAGCTTGTAAATCACTGGCTGCCTTTATCACTAAGTACTATCAAAACTGTTTTTAATTACAAGAATCTGGCATTCACAATCAAAGCCATGATTCGCTGAAGCCGTCAGTATCTCGGGGAGGTATGCTTAAACGCATCAAAGAACATTATTATCAAAGGTGATACCCTTTAGATAACTTTGAAATGATAGAGATTGCTTCATAGTGGTGACATGCATCTTTATAATCAAGAAGTAAACATTTGATAATCAAGACGCAAAATTCGAGTCGTTTTGGGTTGACATCTTCGGGCTGTGGGGCCGAGTACTCATGGTCTTTAAAAGCGAATTTCAAAACGTCAAGCTGACACTTCTTTCAAGGCTGCGGGTTGGTTAAAAAAGAAACCGTGGCTTTGGCGCACAGACAAGTGAAGAAACACGGGTGGGAAACACACTCAATAAAATTCTGATACGCCCTTCCGCTTCGCCCAGAGCGGGAGAAGTCATTTGATGATTTCCCACCAAGAAAAAAAGAGGTTGACACTTCTAGCGATTCAAGGGCTGTTACTTTGGCCAGAATCTAAGCATTGCCATACTACGCAGTAATATCGTCAATCTTTTAGGTAAAAACGACAACAGGTCAAGCTACGCGAAACTTCCCGTCAAACTTGAGCCTTACTGCTTTAGCGATAAAGTTGAAAATCTAATAAAGAAATTTGATGTGCTGTCGTCTGTACATTATCAGTGATACGGATGAATATTTGGAAGTAAACATATGTTTACTATAACAGGAGATAATAAAATTTTTTTTTTTAAAGCTGTACGGAGGACGGGTCTGAACAGTTGTGTTGCGATGTCTGCCGGGTACGATGCGCCTAATATTGTTGTGTTGGGAGTTTGGTCGTGGAGAGTCTTCAGATCAATCTCCCTTTGGCGCAGCATCGTTGGTCGTGTTGTTGGGTTTAACATTGCATCACCTCGCTCAACTGCCGTCTTCCTTCCTATTCGCTCAGTTTTTCTGAGTGAATAGGCTCTTAATAAACTAGCGCGCTTTACCATCAACGATCGCATCACTGCTTACCAACAGGCAGGATTGCGGTCAAGCGCTGGTTTATAATTATTTAAAAAAAAAATTACATGATTATTTCTAATGTCGGAGAACTATAACCGCTGCTATCTTATCATCTCATGTTTATACAACATGTAAATAGCACATGTAAATGTATATTAGCGATCAATCGTGATCTGACCCGCATATGTGACTGGAGCAAAAGATATGGGCTTTTGGTCAACCCCATAAAGACGCAGGTTATAGTCGTGGGCAGTTCTAGGACGGTCTCTAGAATCGATTGGACGAGCCTACCTCAAGTTTCTTTTGAAAACTCAGTGGTTCCCTTTAGTAACAAAGTTAAAAACTTGGGAATATATATTGACAAAAATTTCTCTTGGACTTCCCAGCTGCAGGAAGTTAGTCGCAAGCTATTTGCATCCGCAGCGTCTCTGAGGAGATTACGCAATTTCCTACCGACTACCACCAAAATTGCACTTGCACAATCACTTCTTCTACCCATCCTTGACTATGCTGATGTCAGCTATCTTGATCTTACCCAAGACCAATTAGATAAGCTTGAGCGACTTCAAAATGTTTGTATAAGGTTCATATTCGGTCTGCGCAAATATGACCATGTATCCGAATTTCGTGTGAAGCTCAAGTGGTTACCAATTCGCCTTCGTCGGAATGCTCATATTCTTTCCCTTCTATATAATGTGCTTTTTTCTCCTTTCACCCCTGTTTATCTCAAGAATCGTTTTCAATTTCTGTGCAACTCACATACTAAATCGTTAAGGTCATCAGATAACTTAAAGCTCAAAATGCCTATGCATTCCACAACGTTCCTAGATAAATCTTTCGCTGTTCAGGCCCCTCGTTTGTGGAATGCATTGCCAATTGAAATTAAACGCGCACAATCGTTACTGGAATTCAAGAGACTTGTGAGGGAACACTACTTGTCGTTATGAATGGCTATTTACACTATTAAAGTATCTATGTATTTATGTATGTATTTGTGTATCTATTTTAGTAAATATTTGGCACCAACGACAGTCCCATATGTGGTTCAGGAGAATCTGTCCATTCTTTGGTTGCCTGGAAGAAATCGCATTAGCGATAAGGCCGCCCATTGTATGTTTCATGTTCCATGTTTTTTGTTCGGTGTTATATTGGTGTACAATAAAGAATAAATAAATAAATAAATAAATAAATAAATAAATTAACGCATTACCAGAAAATAGTTTTGTTCAGGATCGTTTACTGAATTGGTTTATGTCATATTTGATATAGGTAATTTTTATCACAAAAATAATTAAAACTATGGAACTTATTCATTTTTGGCAAATGATTGCGAATGGTTGGGATCGTTCGGTCTGTTCGGTCCAAACGATCCCAACTAGTCGCAATCATTTGGCAAAAATTTGTTCGCCGATTATTGGCCTGTTGTTTGTATAGACTTTTAAAATCGCAGTTTTACTTGTAATCATACAAATTTAAACATTCAATAAAAAAAAAGAAAAAAAAAACAATGCATATACATGTTAAACTAAAATATTAGTTTATGTATTATGATTATAACATAATATTATAATTGGGGTGTTTGATGGTGTGCGTTAATTACATTACATGTTGTATAAATATTTGTGTCAGTTTGTATGTACATAATCACACCGATACGAGCATATTATTTCTACATAATTAGTTAGAGTAAACCGGTTGCCATACGAACATCTAATGGCAGTCGTTACGGGTTGTTGGAGCCCTCAAAAGTCCAACAATTGGTCTAACTGTAATGCTTCGATACCTCCTTTGAGTTGTGGAGGTCAGACGTCAGTCGCTTCACGGAAAATATCGAACTTTAGCCAAAATCAGCAGTTAGACTGATAAAGCTGACTCCAGACTCCAAAGCTGAAAAAGCTTCGGATGCAACTTGAATTAACGCTGAGATGATAATGAATTAGAGTACAAGCATTCCCTAAGGTAGACCGTAAAATAATAAATGTAGCACTTACCGAGACAGATTCTTGGACCATCACCAAACGGAATGTATGTGTACGGCCTAATGTTCTGCTTCTCTTCCCCCAGGAACCGTTCTGGACGGTACTGTTCCGGTTCCGGGAAGAACTCTGGGTTATGATGCAAGTGGTGCACCGGCAGGTGTACACGGACACCCTTCTCTAGTTTCAGTCCTGATGGGAACTCGTAGTCTTCTAACACTTCGCGAGTTAGTACACCTAGCACTGGATACAGACGAAGAGCTTCATCAATACAAGCTTCCAAGTAAGGTGTCTCTGAAATGCACTCGTACTTCAACGTGTTGTTATGACGACGCAGGTAGTCGTCCACCTCTTCCAACAGTCGTTCTTGAACTTCAGGATGTTTTGCTAATTCAAACAAAGTGTGACTCATAGTCGTTGCCGAAGTCTCGTATCCTGCTACAAAGAATATAAAACACTGAGCCACCATCAGATCGTCGTCCACATCAAAGCTAACTTTCTTTCCCGAATCAGTATTCCTGTTCTTCAAACAGTCACCAGTTATTGAATGGTTGGTTTTCAGTTTCAACAAGAGATCTACGAAGTCGTTTCTTGACGTCGGCGTATAATTACGCCCTTTAAAAATTCCTGTCAACAAGTCATGGAAGAAATTATCTACTTCTGTCGGCAACGCTCGGAATCCCAGGCCGTAGAATATGGCTGGCCAGATAACGCGTGCAATGTTCTTAAATGCTCTAAACCTATGAGTGTCAAAGATAACATCACCAATTTTTGTGAATGGATTGTTTTCTTTCTTCTCCATAGTGTTTGTCTCAACACCAAAGGCACAGGTTCCAATGCAATCCATCGTATATCTCGCCACGAGTATCTTCGCTTCGATCTCATTGCTTTTCTGCACTTCTTCGTCCAGTATCCTCTCGAACACGTGAGAACACTTCTCGAGCAAATGGAACATGCTCTTCATCTTGGCAGAGGAGAACAGTGGAGACAAGTTCTGACGTAGCACCTTCCACTTGTCACCATGGGCGAAGAACAGGTTTTGTGTCAACCGCTCCATGTGAGTGTAGTTGGAGATTTCACGGCCGTTGAAGAAATAGTAATCCTTCGTCATTACAGACTTGATGACTTCTGGATCTTGTACAATGAGAGTGGGTTCACTGCCATAGTAGGCGCCAATGTAAGGCGTGTTCGGGAATTTCTGGCATATTTTCTGTACGAGTACTCCCATGGATGTTCTCTGTAATATGAATTCTGCGAAATTTCCGAAAATCGCGACTGGTGGTAAATATGGCACTTTCTTTTTTTCCCAGTAATGGTACTTTCGCTTGGAGGTGAGGTATACCGCGTAAAATATCAGAGGTAACGCGGCGAGCAATAGTATCGCGAGCATGTTGAAGTTTAGAGTATTCTGATTATGTTCGAAGAGTGATTCTCTATTTATACTTTGGTAGATAACGAGCTTAACGTCAACAATCTATTTAGACATTTTGAAGAATTTCCTGTTAGTGATTAATATCGAATTGTTGATGGGTGTCGGTTACACTTTTTTTACTTGATAATAATTAACAGACACTTCCACCCTAAAGTGATAGGAAATGCAGATAGTTTCCTGAAATTAATCTTTAATAATATTGCGGCGTTTTCACCAAAAATGTACACGGTTATGTGTTTATGGAAAAATAACTTTAATTTCTACACAATACAGTTCAGTTTTTCTAATATTTTAAACATTTTTGTAACTTCTGTGTAATAGTACTAGTCCCTCTGAACTTTCATCTTTGAACTACTTTAAAGTGATTACTATAAGTCGTAGTTGATCACCCGCCACTTGGATCGCATGTCACCATGTCATGTGTGTGTTTTTGTGGTATATTGTTGTTCAAGTGTCATCTAAAAACCAAAGGTGGGCGTTAAATCTTGGATATCTTTAATTCACTAAAAAAGTGAAGTGCTGATTTCATTTATACTGATTTAATATTCTATTCCCACAAATTTGAAAACAATCAAGTATCTTATTAACTCATTCTAAAATAATGAAATGGAAGCTCTTTCATTTTTGGGAATGTCCTGAAACGTACAGTATGTGTGGTGACAGTGTTCACGGGTGTACTACATTCCACTTTCCTTTCGCTCAAGTTTTATTACCAATAATTTGCTTGATATCGAAACGTTTATTGTTTATAACACAAGTGTCTACGAGTACATATACCTATATATACCTAACTACGTATATAACGCAATGAATGTTGTTGAACTGTCAAAATGAAACTCATTGCTACTGATAATATGTTATGCAATTACCCTGCTGGTTAGACTGGAAGCCAACCGCAACATAGTAGGGAAGAGGTTAGGCAGATGAGAGATATTGAGAGAGAGAGAGTTAATGTAATGAAAATTTGTTTAGTAACTTATGCAAGTCATGTTTATTTCCCTTTTATACTCTGGCGTATCGTGTGCGTATCTGGCGTATCTTTTGGGAGGTTTGGCCATAATCCCCACGCTTGGCAGGGGGATTGGGGATCGCAGTAATTTGATATTCCACAGGAGAAGCGCTGCTGCCCGCTTCCCTGGTGAGAAAAGTGATTTTGCTACCTTATTTAGTTTTACCAGTCGACAGTGAGGTAGATGAATTGTTCGACCCTGTTTTTTAATTAGTTTTAATTAAGATATCAAAACGGTCGACGCATGAACGCAGTTTTGTTTGCGATTTGAATTTAAAAAAAAGGATGTATAAATATTGTGGTGCTTTAAATATGTCTTAAACAAACTCAAAAGTCGTTTTTTCAAATTAGACTGAGAATCAGCACTTTTTGAACGTCAATATTAAAATAAGACAGTCCCCCAAAACGCCCACCTTTGGCCACTTCCTAGTGCTTTCGCTGGGAAGAAGAAGTGGCGGAACAAACTCCACAGCAGCACTGCTGTCTGTTCATTTAAAACAAAATACATGACAGACCCGGCCAGTCCAGTCAGCTAGAAACATAAAGGTAGTTGCCTATTCCATGGTACAGTAGGATGGAGAAGAATGGTCACTCCCAATGGACACTCTTTTAAATTAAATTAATATCATTATAAAATATTGGTTATGTTATTCATGTTAAAAATTACATATTTGATAAAGATGTAGAACGTTAGAAGTGTCCGTAGTAAATAGATAAAAGTATCATCATTAAATTAAAACGTAATTACGGTATCTGTGCCAGACTTCTTCATGATAAAAAAGTGCACATCATTCTGACTTCTCATATTATGAATGGTCAGCATGACTGCGCATTTTCTAACTCTGGCAACACAAATAACAAATAACCAACAGTCACGATTACTCTCCACAAAGTTAAAAATAATGATGAATGACTTTTATACCGCGTACATCGAGGTATTTTAACACTTTGCCTGCGGTGGGCTTTCAGTCTGGCTATAATCAACGCTAGAGGTAATGTAATAAGGTAGGTAATGTGGTAAGGTAATGGTTCTCGGTGGTAGGCCATAACATGCTGCGCCAGAGGAAGATCGAACAGGAGACCCTCCAAAACCAAACCACAAAACCCGGCACACATCACAACACAACTGCTCAGACCCGTCCCCCGTATGGCTTCACCAGACATCATGCCGGAACACGACAAATCGTTTGGCGGCAAGGCTTTGTCTGGTGGGTGGTAACTTTTGCTGGCAGCCGATGTTATGGGCTACCACCGAGTCGAAAATAAAAAAGTCGAAGACATAAATTCCACCAAACCACACTACGTCCGGTGAGTACCTTATAGGCCAATTACGCAAAACCACACGCACACATAGACACGTTACAGCTCCATGCGAGTGCAAGGGCACTCGCGACCGGCTGCACCCGTTTGGGGTTGCGGGTTGGTTAAAAAAGAAAAGAAACTCTGGCCCTGGCGCACAGTCAAGTGAAAAAACAAGGGTGGGTTTTAGTCAGTAACTTCTGCCGGCGGCCGATTTTATGGCCTACCACCGAGTAGGTAGCTGTTGGTGCTGCCCCGCACTCTACGTAGCAAGGAGGCGGTTCTCTTGCGTATAATGGCATGAAAGCCATCAACACGAGCTTCCGCAAACATGCCAGATGCACTACAGAAACGGGGCAACCTCAGCAACATCCTGAAACCGTTGTTGCACTCGCAGGGCACCGACCGATCTTTGTGTATAACAAAACCACAAACTTTTTTGCAATATGCTACCCTAGTAACCCTAGTTCGACGATCCTTGACCCATGGAGGGTTATCTATCACTAGCGACTTCCTCCTCATGACTTTTATTTTTCCCCGACCCACCCCGCCGCGTAGGGCGAGGTGGCTCTTTAATTCGTTTTCGCTTAGGGTTCATTTTGCTTTTCTTGGTAGACGTTTAATGGTTCCGTAATGTTAATCTTCCTCAAGAATTGGGAAGGTTTTTTTAATACGACTGTGAGTTCAGGAGATTGTCCTTGAGAGAGAGATTGACCTTTATTGCGCAATGAAGTATCCGTTGGAATAATTTTGAAGCATCGCGGAAGCGTTCCGTCGGACTACAATTTGAGTGTCTTCAAGGCTAGAGTGAATAGGCTCTTAATAAACTAGTGCGCTTTACCATCAACGATTGCGTCACTGCTTACCATCAGGCAGGATTGCGGTCAAGCGCTGGTTTATACTTTAATAAAATAATCCATTGCTCCATGTATTCAAAAATATGTATGTCTGCTCAACAATGTAAATAACGCCATAATCCCCACATTTGGCAAGTGGGTTAAGGATCGCAGTAATTTAATATTCCATAGGAGAAGCGCTGTTGCCCGCTTCCCTGGTGAGACTTCCCTTAGTCCCCTCTTACGTCACCACTCTTCCCATATTTTTTTAATTTTAACTAATAATTTATGAAACTCAATAATTTTTCAAAGTCAATTCATTAAAATTCAAAAAAACGGATAATTTTGAGGTACGTTAGGAGTATTGACTATTTCCTTATATTTTTCACTTGCGGATTCGATAGGTTATACACAGAAAAAAGAGCATTGTTCCCGACACCTTTTCACACATTCGGGCGGACCGCTTTGTTCTGCAAAATACGCCTGGCGAGCGACCCACCGGGCCGTTGCGCTCCAGATTAGTGTGACGCCTGTAATGTTATCATCATCATCAACCTTTTTATGGTCCTACTGCCAGCAGTAGGACGACAGTAGGAGGCATTAGAGGAGAGCTGTGCCCAGGCACAGGTCTCCTCTCATACATAGAAGGATTGAGCGTAATCACCAGAGTCCTGAGTCTTGAAGTCCAGATTTCCTCAAGATGTTTTCCCTCACCTTGTAATCAGTCATTGGTGTCCAAGATATACTTAGATAATACATATAACTTAAGAAAAGTTACATTGGTACTTGCCTGACCTGGAATCGAAACAGCATACTCATACTTGAGAGGCCGGTGTTTTAACCACTAGGCCACCACGACTTTGTTTTTGACTTGTTGTGTAATGGTTCATACAAAATGTATTGAAGTCATGAACGTGGATTGGCAATAGACGTAAAGAGATCAAGCACAGCGTGTCCCTCTCTGTCTTGGACGAATTTAGCTTCTTTTATGATTAAGCTGCCATGAAAAGTTTTTAGGAGCGATTGATTGGTACTTATCATCCAAATTTCAGCCAGATGCCACGGGGGCATCAGTAACTATAGAATGCCACGTATTGCGATCCTAACACATTTTATTACTCTTTTACGATCACTACACCTTGAGGCCAATAATCAAGTAGTACCTAATTCTTTTTTATTACTTATAACAAAAAAAAACCATTACTTATATCAAGTTTTTACTACCAAGTCTATTATATATTTGAGATGGCGTGACTTCGAGATATTTATTTATTGTTACAAGTTTTTCTCAGATTCGATCATACCAAAAAGGCCCCAGGGATACATCAGGGCAAATGGAACATATTCCATTTTTACAAACAAACTAAATTCAATGTTAGTGCAACTTTTTCTTCTATTTCAATAAGAAAAAGACAGAAGACAAATGTAAGTACAGAACTGTCCAATCCGAAACAAAATTTACAGCATCCCGAACAACTTACACAAAATGATCTCCAATTGTTAATTTTGAATTTAGCGAGCCATAAGACAAAATATTGCAAACACGGAAAGTTGAAAAGGAAATGGTATGGATCTGAAACAAACAACCAGTCAGGGACGAAATTAATTCCAAGTGTTGACAGAAACAAACAAACGCCAAACTTTTCTATTTGTTCCGTTTTATTTACAATAATATCACTTAGACATTTTTATTGTCGCAGAAGTAGATAATACTTGATAACAAGACTTAATTATGCGGCTTTTTAGATTAGATGTTAGGTACCTTTGATGGTGTAGGGTTATGTACCCTTTGTACACGGTACAGTTTCTTTGTCTGTATGGCATATACACCGTTGTGTATAAAAAGCGTGTCCGTCAACAAATTCCCAGAGTGATCCATACAACTTGGCGAATAAACCAATTATTTGCGACAAGGAAACTATACCAAGACACCTTCTTTTCGGATGGGAAATCATGAAATAACCCCTCCCGCTGTCAGCTTTTTACTGACTAACGTTAGTCAGTAAAAGTCTGACAGCGAGAGTATACCTAAGTCTAACCCACCCATGTTTCTTCATTTGCCTGGAACACAATATCTCTTTCAAAGCGTCCAAATTAAATTTACAATTCTTTAATATTTATATAAACTTATTTACATAACTAGACTTAATTATAACTAGATACAATTATAGTTAATGGAAGTCGATACTGGCCCGATTCGCTTATTCACAAACTAAAACAAATTTAATTTCAGTCCATCTTTTTCTTTATATTTCATTAAGAAAAGGAACATAATAATATGTTAGTTTAGTTTAGACCTGTCACTTTATTTTTGGTCGCCATGTTTATAATCGCGTCTAATCTGTCTATGGAATATCTTAATGTGACAGGATTAAACTAAAATATTATCTTCTATCGTCATCATCATCATCATCATCTCAGCGCTAATCCCAGTCGCATCCGAAGCTTTTCCAGCTTTAGAGTCTGGGGTCTGCTTTACAAGTCTAACTAATTAGTCCGTCAGTCAGGTTTCCATAAAAGTCTAGACACATATTTTTTTCTTCATTTTTCATATAAGTAAACTTAATATGAAGGAGATACAGTGCGTTGAAAACTCGTGTGACTTCACTGCACGCTACACTTTTTAGCGACCAGTGACGTCACCAGCCACCACTCCTGATCTTTGATGCCTTTTATATTTGCCAATTTTTATTGATTTGATAAAACAAAATATAAGTATCTAATATTTTTCTATAATCTGAATGACGGACTAAATAGAATCAATTTTTTTTTTTACCCAGGAAATATCCCTATTGCTGATTTTGGCTAAACTTCGATATTTTCCGTGAAGCGACTGCCGTCTGACCTCCACAACCCGAAGGTGATATCGAAGCATTGTAAATGTTATCTTCTATCCTTTTCTTAATGATATAGAAAGAAAAAGGTGCACTGAAGTTAAAATTTGTTTAGTTGTTCAACAAGGCAATCGGCGCCAATATCAGTGAACCCTTTAATTATTTATTTGCAGTTCTTTTAATAAAATGAGAGATTTTTGTACTTCAGTTTATATCTGCTTAAAGACAAAACTATAAACGGGGCGAATAGAGAGAGAAGGGAGAATCTAAACTAAAATTTAAAATGGATTTTGACTTTGAAATAACATAGTTTCGTTCATCATAATTAAGAGCAATCAAACGTTAATTTTAATATGTTTGCCTGTTGGGCAATAATCTGTGTTATTTTAATGTCAAATTTCCTGTCAAAGTTACATCTATATCCACTCCGTATGATGGTACTTGTAGGTGGGATGAAACAATGATTGCTTAAAACTAAAATCATTAAAAATTCAAGGTGAATTCAATAGCCTCTGCTCCCAACCCTCTCTTGCAATAAACTTCAGTCTGATTCCTCCAATTAGTTGCGTTACTGGAGATCTAGGTTCAATCGCCACTTGTTTCGGCATGCCTGGAGCCAGCTCCACACGGTATTTCTTCAGTATTGTTATCATACCAGCCGCCATTTGCATTCTTGCGAATCTCATACCTGAGCAAAAAAAAGATTGTATACTATTTTAACTGTTATTAATGTCGTGCTTAACTTAGTTTTTTTTTGTTTTAAATCATGCCAGTTTCCTCATGATGGTTTCCTCCATCATAAATTGTGTAAACTAGCACTTGACCGCAATCCTGATGGTAAGCAGTGATGCAATCGTTGATGGTAAAGAGCGCTAACTTATTAAGAGCCCATTCCCTCTAGCCTTGAAGAGTAGTCCGACGGAAACACCGCCGCTGGTAAATTGTTCCAGTCGCTCGATGTACGCGGTATAAAAAGACACGGCAAAACGTTTCGTTCGGATCGTTGTGTTGAAATAATTTAATCAAAGTAAAGCGTCTCTCTGGGTTCTAATCTACAACATACAGCTTGTAAATCACTGGCTGCCTTTATCACTAAGTACTATCAAAACTGTTTTTAATTACAAGAATCTGGCATTCACAATCAAAGCCATGATTCGCTGAAGCCGTCAGTATCTCGGGGAGGTATGCTTAAACGCATCAAAGAACATTATTATCAAAGGTGATACCCTTTAGATAACTTTGAAATGATAGAGATTGCTTCATAGTGGTGACATGCATCTTTATAATCAAGAAGTAAACATTTGATAATCAAGACGCAAAATTCGAGTCGTTTTGGGTTGACATCTTCGGGCTGTGGGGCCGAGTACTCATGGTCTTTAAAAGCGAATTTCAAAACGTCAAGCTGACACTTCTTTCAAGGCTGCGGGTTGGTTAAAAAAGAAACCGTGGCTTTGGCGCACAGACAAGTGAAGAAACACGGGTGGGAAACACACTCAATAAAATTCTGATACGCCCTTCCGCTTCGCCCAGAGCGGGAGAAGTCATTTGATGATTTCCCACCAAGAAAAAAAGAGGTTGACACTTCTAGCGATTCAAGGGCTGTTACTTTGGCCAGAATCTAAGCATTGCCATACTACGCAGTAATATCGTCAATCTTTTAGGTAAAAACGACAACAGGTCAAGCTACGCGAAACTCCCAGCCAAACTTGAGCCTTACTGCTTTAGCGATAAAGTTGAAAATCTAATAAAGAAATTTGATGTGCTGTCGTCTGTATATTATCAGTGATACGGATGAATATTTGGAAGTAAATATAAATGTTTAAATGAGGACGGGTCTGAGCAGTTGTGTTGCGATGTGTGCCGGGTACGATGCGCCTAATATTGTTGTGTTGGGAGTTTGGTCGTGGAGAGTCTTCAGATCAATCTCCCTTTGGCACAGCATCGTTGGTCGTGTTGTTGGGTTTAACATTGCATCACCTCGCTCAACTGCCGTCTTCCTTCCTATTCGCTCAGTTTTTTTGAGTGAATAGGCTCTTAATAAACTAGCGCGCTTTATCATCAACGATCGCATCACTGCTTACCAACAGGCGGGATTGCGGTCAAGCGCTGGTTTATAATTATTAAAAAAAAAATCACATGATTATTTCTAATGTCGGAGAACTAATTATAACCGCTGCTATCTTATCATCTCATGTTTATACAACATGTAAATAAATTAACGCATTAACTGAAAATAGTTTTGTTCAGGATCGTTTACTGAATCAGTTTATATCTTATTTGATATAAGTAATTTTTATCCCAAAAATAATAAAAACTATGGAAATTATTCATTTTTGGCAAATGATTGCGAATGGTTGGGATCGTGCGGTCTGTTCGGTCCAAACGATCCCAACTAGCCGCAATCATTTGACAAAAATTTGTTCGCCGATTATTGGGCTGTTGTTTGTATAGAATTTTAAAATCGCAGTTTTACTTGTAATCATACAAATTTAAACATTCAATAAAAAAAAAGAAAAAAAAACAATGCATATACATGTTAAATTAAAATATTAGTTTATGTATTATGATTATAACATAATATTTTAATTAGGGTGTTTGATGGTGTGCGTTAATTACATTACATGTTGTATAAATATTTGTGTCAGTTTGTATGTACATAATCACACCGATACGAGCATATTATTTCTACATAATTAGTTAGAGTAAACCGGTTGCCATACGAACATCTAATGGCAGTCGTTACGGGTTGTTGGAGCCCTCAAAAGTCCAACAATTGGTCTAACTGTAATGCTTCGATACCGCTTTTGAGTTGTGAAGGTCAGACGTCAGTCGCTTCACGGAAAATATCGAAGTTTAGCCAAAATCAGCAGTTAGACTGGTAAAGCGGACTCCAGACTCCAAAACTGAAAAAACTTCGGATGCAACTGGAATTAACGCTGAGATGATAATGAATTAGAGTACAAACATTCCCTAAGGTAGACCGTAAAATAATAAATGTAGCACTTACCGAGACAGATTCTTGGACCATCACCAAACGGAATGTATGTGTACGGCCTAATGTTCTGCTTCTCTTCCCCCAGGAACCGTTCTGGACGGTACTGTTCCGGTTCCGGGAAGAACTCTGGGTTATGATGCAAGTGGTGCACCGGCAGGTGTACACGGACACCCTTCTCTAGTTTCAGTCCTGATGGGAACTCGTAGTCTTCTAACACTTCGCGAGTTAGTACACCTAGCACTGGATACAGACGAAGAGCTTCATCAATACAAGCTTCCAAGTAAGGTGTCTCTGAAATGCACTCGTACTTCAACGTGTTGTTATGACGACGCAGGTAGTCGTCCACCTCTTCCAACAGTCGTTCTTGAACTTCAGGATATTTTGCTAATTCAAACAAAGTGTGACTCATAGTCGTTGCCGAAGTCTCGTATCCTGCTACAAAGAATATAAAACACTGAGCCACCATCAGATCGTCGTCCACATCAAAGCTAACTTTCTTTCCCGAATCAGTGTTCCTGTTCTTCAAACAGTCACCAGTTATTGAATGGTTGGTTTTCAGTTTCAACAAGAGATCTACGAAGTCGTTTCTTGACGTCGGCGTATAATTACGCCCTTTAAAAATTCCTGTCAACAAGTCATGGAAGAAATTATCTACTTCTGTCGGCAACGCTCGGAATCCCAGGCCGTAGAATATGGCTGGCCAGATAACGCGTGCAATGTTCTTAAATGCTCTAAACCTATGAGTGTCAAAGATAACATCACCAATTTTTGTGAATGGATTGTTTTCTTTCTTCTCCATAGTGTTTGTCTCAACACCAAAGGCACAGGTTCCAATGCAATCCATCGTATATCTCGCCACGAGTATCTTCGCTTCGATCTCATTGCTTTTCTGCACTTCTTCGTCCAGTATCCTCTCGAACACGTGGGAACACTTCTCGAGCAAATGGAACATGCTCTTCATCTTGGCAGAGGAGAACAGTGGAGACAAGTTCTGACGTAGCACCTTCCACTTGTCACCATGGGCGAAGAACAGGTTTTGTGTCAACCGCTCCATGTGAGTGTAGTTGGAGATTTCACGGCCGTTGAAGAAATAGTAATCCTTCGTCATTACAGACTTGATGACTTCTGGATCTTGTACAATGAGAGTGGGTTCACTGCCATAGTAGGCGCCAATGTAAGGCGTGTTCGGGAATTTCTGGCATATTTTCTGTACGAGTACTCCCATGGATGTTCTCTGTAATATGAATTCTGCGAAATTTCCGAAAATCGCGACTGGTGGTAAATATGGCACTTTCTTTTTTTCCCAGTAATGGTACTTTCGCTTGGAGGTGAGGTATACCGCGTAAAAGATCAGAGGTAACGCGGCGAGCAAAAGTATCGCGAGCATGTTGAAGTTTAGAGTATTCTGATTATGTTCGAAGAGTGATTCTCTATTTATACTTTGATAGATAACGAGCTTAACGTCAACAATGTATTTAGACATTTTGAAGAATTTCCTGTTAGTGATTAATATCGAATTGTTGACGGGTGTCGGTTACACTTTTTTTACTTGATAATAATTAACAGACACTTCCACCCTAAAGTGAAAGGAAATGCAAATGTTTTCCTGAAATTTATCTTTAATAATATTGTGGCGTATTCACCAAAACTGTACACGGTTACGTGTTTATGGAAAAATAACTTTAATTTTACACAATACAGTTCAGTTTTTCTAAAATTTTAAACATTTTTATAACTTCTGTGTAATAGTGCTAGTCCCTCTGAACTTTCGTCTTTGAACTACTTTAAAGTGATTACTATCAAGTCGTAGTTGATCACTCGCCACTTGGATCGCATGTCACTATGTCATGTGTGTGTGTGTGGTATATTGTTGTTCAAGTGTCATCCAATAAACCTTGGAACACCTTTAATTCACTAAAAAAGTGAAGTGCTGATTTCATTTATACTGATTTAATATTTTATTCCCACAAATTTGAAAACTATCAAGTACCTTATTAATTCATTCTAAAATATTGAAATGGGAGCTCTTTCATTTTTGGGAATGTCCCGAAACGTACAGTATGTGTGGTGACGGTGTTCACGGGTGTACTACATTCCACTTTCCTTCGCTCAAGTTTTATTACCAATAATTTGCTTGATATCGAAACGTTTATTGTTTATAACACAAGTGTCTATGAATTATATAATATATATTATATAATACCTAACTACGTATACAACGCAATGAATGTTGTTGAACTGTCAAAATGAAACTCATTGCTACTGATAATATGTTATGCAATTACCCTGCTGGTTAGACTGGAAGCCAACCGCAACATAGTAGGGAAGAGGTTCGGCAGATGAGAGATATTGAGAGAGAGAGATAATGTAATGAGAATTTGTTTAGTAACTTATGCAGATCATGTTTATTTCTCTTTTATAATCAGGCGTATCGCGTCCATCACATGGAAGGGGTTTACCATAATCCCCACGCTTGGCAGATGGGTTGGGGATCGCAGTAATTTGATATTCCACAGGAGAAGCGCTGCTGCCCGCTTCCCTGGTGAGAAAAGTGATTTTGCTACCTTATTTAGTTTTATCAGTCGACAGTGAGGTAGATGAATTGTTCGACCCTGTTTTTTAATTAGTTTTAATTAAGATATCAAAACGGTCGACGCGTGTACGCAGTTTTGTTTGCGATTTGAATAAAAAAAAAGGATGTATAAATATTGTGGTGTTTTAAATATGTCTGAAAACAAACTCAAAAGTCATTTATTCAAATTAGGCTGAAAATCAGCACTTTTTGAACGTCAATATTAAAATAAGACAGTCCCCCAAAACGCCCACCTTTGGCCACTTCCTAGTGCTTTCGCTGGGAAGAAGAAGTGGCGGAACAAACTCCACAGCAGCACAGCTGTCTGTTCATTTAAAACAAAATACATGACAGACCCGGCCAGTCCAGTCAGCTAGAAACATAAAGGTAGTTTCCTATTCCATGGTGTAGTAGGATGGAGAAGAATGGTCACTCCCAATGGACACTCTTTTAAATTAAATTAATATCATTATAAAATATTGGTTATGTTATTCATGTTAATAAATTATATATTTGATAACGATGTAAAATGTTAGAAGTGTCCGTAGTAAATAGATAAAAGTATTATCATTAAATTAAAACGTAATTACGGTATCTGTGCCAGAATTCTTCATGATAAAAAAGTGCACGTCATTCTGACTTCTCATATTATGAATGGTCAGCATGACTGTGCATTTTCTAACTCTGGCAACACAAATAACAAATAACCAACAGTCACGAATACTCTCCACAAAGTTAAAAATAATGATGAATGACTTTTATACCGCGTACATCGAGGTACTTTAACACTTTGCCTGCGGCGGGCTTTCAGTCTGACTATAATTTAAATGTCTTCAATGCTAGAGGTAATGTAATTAGGTAATGGTTCTCGGCGGTAGGCCATAACATCGGCTGCCGGCGAAAGTTACCACCCACCAGACAAAGTGTTGCCGCCAAGCGATATGCCTTGTTCCGGCATGATGGTGAAGCCGTGCGGAGGACGGGTCTGAGCAGTTGTGTTGTGATGTGTGCCGGGAGTTTGGTCGTGGAGGGTCTCCAGTTCGATCTTCCTCTGGCGCAGCATCGTTGGTCGTGTTGTTGGGTTTAACATAGCATCACTTCGCTCAACTGCCGTCTTCTTTCCTATCCACTCAGTTTTTTTGAGTGAATAGGCACTGCTTCCCACTAAAGCACTAGTTTACAATTATAAAAAAAAACAAGGATCGAAGGTCTTATAAATATTTGAAATTAATTTATGAGTTAATTTTACGTACTTAGGTATTTTTTACAGATTCATGTATTATATATACTAGTAACCAAACGCTGAGTTCAACGGGTTGGAGGTACTAAGTATAGACGCTAATAAATATTAAGGGTAATATTACTAGGTCAGGGATATGTACCACCACAACGGTCACAGTGCCGGTTCGCAGATGTCAGAAGTCTTCGAAGTTTTGCCTCTAGGGCATACCGGTTTCTTCAAGATATTGGTACAGATTCTGTTGTTCACAAACTAAACTAATTTTAAGTTAACTGCATTTTTTTCTTTCTATTACATTAAGAAAAGGACAGAAGATAAAATTTCAGTTTAGACCTGTCAAATTAAGATGCTCCATAGACAGGTTAGACGTGATTATAAACATGGCGACTAAAAATACACCAGTTTACGTCAGGAGCGCACTGATTTGACAGGTCTAAGCTGAAGTGTTATCTTCTGTCCTTTTCTTAATGACATAGAAAGAAAAAGATGCAGTTAACTTAAAATTAGTTTAGTTTGACAGAATCGGCGCCATTTTCCTTTACCGTTTTGAGAGCAGCGATACAATACAAAATACAAAAATATTTGTTTTATCCACACATTGCGTCATATATAAATTGAGGCAGCTCCAGTAAGTTACAATAGTACTTGTGTCGGAGCTGATTCGCTCTTCCCATATGTGCTATCTTAACAATGGAAGTGATAAAGCTAATAATTACAGAAAATAAAATGAAAAGTGTTAATGTGTATAAAATCTTAAGTGTGTGTGAGATTAACACAAATTAAGTGCCTACGGAATAAAACTACCTACAAAGCAGGGTTGTTGCGTAACTCACTATCAGTAGCAATGAGTGTTGTTAACGACCACAGCGGCATCTAGGAGCGGCGGGACGATTCAGCGAGAGTAAATCGACGCAGCGTCAGCTGACAGCTCGGTCGCGCTGTCAAAGCGACATCTTCGCGCGCGTTGTGAATGGGATGATTGGTGTGTGAAGTGACGCGACGTCAACCGTTAGCCAGCGTTACTGTACCTACCTAAACTTCAAAGTATTAATATAAGCAAACATTGTAAAAGGGATAAATAAATCAATAGTACGAGCAGCTTGGTTTTCACTCAACATCCAGACGACCTGACGCAGAATCCCCAACAGGTGTGTCATTCTGGCAATTCAACAATATTCATGGCGTTCTTTACGTTATTGAGCAGATGGATCAATGGATTAGCAATGCAATTCGGGTATAGATCGACCATACGCCTGTGGTTACTTAGCCATAAGTTCAATACTAAGACACCGTTTAATTTAATTAATTAATGTATTAGTTTTTTTTTTCTTCTTCTTCTGCGCCTGTAGAAGTCCACTGCTGGACAAAGGCCTCCTCCAAGGCTTTCATTCCATTGGGGGGCATTGCCATAATCCCCACGCTTGGCAGGCGGGTTGGGGATCGCAGTAATTTGATATTCCACAGGAGAAGCGCTGCTGCCCGCTTCCCTGATGAGAGTTCCCTTAGTCGCCTCTTACGATACCCACGGGAGCATATGGGTTTATTTATTTATATCCTACTAGTGCGAAATTTGTCAACACAGTCGTGGTGGCCTAGTGGTTAAAACAGCCTCTCAAGTATGAGTGTGCGGGTTCGATTCCAAGTCAGGCAAGTACCAATGTAACTTTTCTAAATATATGTACTTTCTAACTATATCTTGGACACCAATGACTAATTAAAAAGGGGAAGGAAAACATCTTTAGGAAACCTGGACTTTAAGTCTGAAATCGCGAACCCGCATTGAGCAAGCGTAGTGATTACGCTCAATCCTTCTCTGTATGAAAGGAGACCTCTACCCAGCAGCGGGACGATAAAAAGGTTGATGATGATGATGAATGCGAAAGTTTGTGTTTATTATGTACAGTTTCATTCAATTCTGATAATAATATAATTGCGAAAGTTTGTGAGAATGTATGGATGGCTGTTTATTCTTTCACGAAGAACTAAGGAACGGTTTTAAATGAAATTTGACAATGAAATTTGATTTGACTCTCCAATAGTAATGAAACACATGCGGACACTACTACCTGATTTATTGTCGGTATTCCACAGGTTTAAAACCATTACAATCCCTGAATTCGGGCAAGTATAGCTAAGGTACAATCTTTCTATCTAAACGCGGTTACATTTTACAAGTCTAACACTAATGCACCTGCACTCTTTGGCGTCTGGAGGCGAACAGAACGTTACAATAAAATGTGGTGGGAAGGAACTAGCTCTTTTAATTCAACTTCCTGTTCTAGAATATTCGAACTGTTTCTACCATGCTGCCTCTAGTGTCGAGAGGCGATCAACTACATTTTTTATTAATAAATAACAGTGATACATTGATAAAATAGCCAGAGTCCAAAAGTGATGACTACGGTACTCACTCCCTATTATTAACAACTAGCCCGCGTAGAGTTCGGTTATATAGCGCTCTTTAGATTTCCCTCGGGAATATAAAATTTTTCCGTGATGAAAAGTACCCTATTGTTTAATCCGGACTTCTAACTATAAGTCTGCAAAATTTCAAAGCAATAGGTTCAGTAGTTACGGCGTGAAAGCGGAACAAACAAACAAACAAACTCTCTTTCCGATTTATAATATTAGTAAGGATAGTTCATTGATAGAACAGCGCCCCTAGTGTCGAAAGGCAAGCAGTTATTGATATTATGCGTAAATCGTTCATTGATTCTATCGCCCTCTATAGACAACAGAGGACGCTACTTGTATATATCAGTCACAGATAGTTTATAACTAGGAATAACATAGAGGATATTTCCTATCCTGATATTCCCAGAGAATTGAAATCTACGCGGGTGAAACCGCGCGACGCAGCTAGTTTAAGTATAAAAATAAATAATTTTTTGATGAAGTAAACAGTGCACTCTCAACTGTTACGGATTGGTTTACATTAAATAACCTATATTCTCGACAAGCTCCATAAAGAATAGAGATAAACAAACCAATTTAGGGTTATCACAATTCATGTTTTACAAATCTCCTGTTATTTTCATGATTATCGACTTTTACATGCTAAATATTTATTAACAATTTCTATTGCAGTATATTTCAATAGAATCACTAAAATAACATGCATAATAACTTGGTATTTCGAAAAACCATTAAAAAGTCAACATTATTTCTACGTGATAGCCCTACAAAAAAAAGAAAGATGGATGAAATCCAGGTATTAAACACATTTTGTGGAAGGCAACCAATGAATAAAATCGCAAAAGTTGAAGACAATCGCACTCTCCATGTCGCCATGAGATCCCGCCGGAGCTGTGTCCGCCGTACCGCGATTTCTCGCGGCAGCGGAGTTATGCCTCGGCGTTTTGCCTCCTCTCGCCACTCCCACATGTGGGCGAGGGCTTTGGCCTCCAGATCCCATGGCGGCAATCCGGCAAGGAGGCTCGCCGCCTCAGCGGAGACCGTGCGGTATCCCCGGATCAGCCGAACGGCCATGACCCTCTGGGACGCGGTCAGGCATCGGGCTGGTCGCTTCCTTAGCGACCGCGCCCACACCGGTGCCCCGTAAAGGGCCATGGACCGCACGGCCCCCGCGTAGAGCCTCCGGCAGGAGGCGAAGTTCACCTTGCCTAACGTTAGAAATCTAGGACCTAACATCGTTTTAGACAAAGAGGTGCTTGAAACTGTGGGCTCGGCAGTTTTTCTGGGAATAACAGTAGATGTCAAAATTCAGTGGGGACCACACATATCAACCCTAGCAGGAAGGCTCAGTTCGGCCGCCTACGCCATCAGGAAAGTAAGACAATATACTGACGTTGATACAGCTCGTTTACTTTATTTTAGTTATTTCCACAGCATTATATAGTACGGTATTCTACTGTGGGGCAAAGCCGCTAACATACAAAATATATTTGTACTCCAAAAACGAGCTGTCCGAGCAGTTTACCAGCTCGGTGTCAGATTTTCTCTGAAAAATTTCTTTAAAGATATTGGTATTCTCACGGTTGCTTCGCAATTCATCTTAGCCAACATCTTATATGTTAGGCAAAATATTCACGTGTACACCAAAAACCGTGATATTCATAATATTAACACCAGAAATAAGGACAAACTGCAAGCCCCTTTTCACCGACTTCAAAAGGTTCATAACTCCTTTGTTGGGCTTGGTATAACTTTTTATAACAAGATACCCTCTACTTTGCTAGACTTGCCTTACAATGCATCTAAAGCACAAATCAAATCCAACCTTTGTTCAAAGGCATATTATTCTGTGAATGATTATTTAATTGATAAGAATAGCTGGTCGCTCTGATTAACTCAGGACATTGTGTCCTTTCTCCGGAATTAGCTTACTGATACGTTATATGAGTTCATATAGGTAATTTACTTTTTTACAATACATAAATATGTAAGCTGTTATTTTGGCGTGGTAGCTGGCATATGATAAATAATTTCATTGTTGTTGTATTTTATTGTGTTCATCACTATACGTAGTATTGTATAAAGTCATGTGTTTTTTTTTAATTGAACAGACAGCTGTGCTGCTGGGGAGTTTCTTCCGCCACTTCTTCTTCCCAGCGAAAGCACTAGGAAGTGTCGATGGGTGGGCGTTTTGGGGGACTGTCTTATGTAATATTGACGTTCAAAAAGTGCTGATTCTCATCCTAATTTGAATAAATGACTTTTGATCTTGATTTTGAATACTTTATCTGTGCCTGATTCCTTCACAAATGAATAGTCATTCTGATTGCTCGTAAATTTTTTATCAATGAATGTCAACAATCAATATTTTTCTTACGAAAGAAATCTATACTAATATATAAAACTGAAGAGTTTGTTTGTTTGTTTGAATGCGCTAATCTCAGAAAGTACTGGTCCGATTTGAAAAAATATTTTTGCGTTAGATAGCTCAATAATCCAGGAAGGCTTTAGGCTATATAACATCATCATCATCATCATCATTTCAGGTGAAAGACGTCCACTGCTGCACATAGGCCTTTTTTTACGAGTGGAAATGCGCACCGTACCCGCCGCTAGCTAGGCGACGGGCGTGTGTGGGGCTCGACCCGCCGGAGCCAGTAATACCCACTAAAACCACTCGGTTCCCCTCGAGCCCTGCATTGAGAGTGACATGGGATCGGCCCGGAGGCCTAACTCCGTGCCACTATCAGGGCTTACCGGCCTTATTTAGGCCGGTTTCCGCGCCAAGGGAGGATTACCCGGGTACCAGTGCAATGCGCGTGCGGGAGCTACCCACACACGCTGGTCACACTCCGAGGCTAAAGGAGACGGGGGTGCTTACCCCGTCTTCTTCGCCCCGCCCGTCTGCGCCGGAGGGGAGCGGCAAGAGCATCCTCTTCCCGCTCAACGATGGACCTACTGGGCATTAGCAGTGTCCATCGGTGTCCCGTCTGTTGCGGTGGCCGCAAAGCCGGCTGCCGGCGGGCCCACTGCGGGGCGGACCCGGACCGGAGGGGCATTGCAGGCGGAGCCGGCCATTTTGTGGCCGCTGGGCTAGCCCCTGTCGGCACATAGCGCACACTTTACAGGGGCCTTACAGCCCACCGCCAAATGGCCCTGCTGGCCACACCGGAAACATTGCCGGCTCCGGTCCTTGGTGGACGGGCAGAGCGCCGCAGTGTGCCCCTCTCCAGGCACCTGCGACAGCGCATGGGGCGCTGCTCCAGCAGCTGGATGGAGGCGACGCTCCAACCCACCACCACCTTGCCCCGCTCCGCCAGCCCTTTGGCGGCCTCTATGGGATATGAGACCCGGGCAGAGCCCGTGCCCCGCGCCCCCTGGGCTATGGTGCCCACCTGAAATTAGTCGGGAGGGCACTTGGCCGCGTCGGCCAGGACCGCCTTCACGTCCTCCGACGTTAGGGACTCTTCGAGGCCCGCCACACGGATCTCCGCCATTTTTTAGAGCCGAGTAACCTCCCCGACCACCTCAGCCAATTTCTTGGCCAAGGCATCGGCTTGGGAGGGGGAGGTTTCTTTAGGGAGCTCCATGAGAACGGCTCCCGTCATAGATCTCCTGAATTTACCCGGCCCTACCCCAAGCTCCGTTAGGCTAAGGGCCGCCCTCGCCTTCCTGAGGACGTCCACGTACGTGGTGCCCTCCCTTGCGGCCTCTGGCTTGAGGGCCACCAGCACGGCGGGCCTCTTCGGCGCCTTGGGTGCCTTCTTTGGGGCCGCCGTTTTGGGCCCCTTTGGCTTCTGGCCTGAAGTGGGAGCGGGAGCAGGGGCAGCGGTGGCCTTCTTCCCTTACGGACACCACCGTGGCCCACAACTCCCTCTCCAGGACCAGAGGCTGCACCTCTCTGGAGCCTCCAGCGACCTCCTCCAGGGCGCATTTTGGCTCGAGGGCAGGGGCCTCTTCTGCCCCTCCGCGCCCGCTCGGTCCCTTCGTCTTGCTTGGTCCGCTCGGGTCCTTTGCCTTAGCCGGCCTGGCCTTCTTGGGCAGGTTAGCCGGCGGCATGAGTGATACCGGCTGAGCTGCCCCCCCCCCCCCCACTCTGTCTTTCTCTCGCTAGGGCCTGGCTCTGTCGCCTGTCGGCTGCCAGAGAGGGACGGTGGGATTTCGCCGGCAATAGGCGGCCATCCTTTTCAAGGCCCTCTAGTCGCGCGCTGATAATCCCCCCAAAATGGTTCATCTGCTCGCGCTGAAGGACCTCAATGCCCCGGGCAAAATCGTCCCGCGTTATGCCTCCGGAAGGGGGGGGGGGGGGGGCTGCGGGACCGGCTCCGGCCGCTTCTTTTTAGAGCGAGGGCTCGCTCTTTCCGAGAAAGCCCTACGCATAGCGGCCACCTCCTTCTGTAGGGCCGACAGCTGCCCCTGCAGGCGCTTGTTGTCCGCCCTCAGCCTTCGAACCTCCTCGTCCTCTTTCCGGGAGGCCAAGGATCTAACCGCTTCGAGCATTTTGCCCGATGCATCCCTGATCTCCCGGATGCACATCCCCTTCAGGTTCTTAGACTTCTTAAAAACCATCTCGATGACTGCCGCCCCTTCCTCAGCCCTCAATGGAGGTCTAGGGGTGCAGCCACCGAGGGGCCAGTCCCTCCGTCTCGTCCCACCGGATGGGATTCGTCCTCGGAGGCCGTTAGTTTGGACTCCGAGTCCGAAGGTCCATTCTTCAAGAATTTTCTGGCCTGGGAGAGCCCCACCGAATGTTGGGACCTGCCCCTGCCACAACCCTTCCTCAGGATCTTGGGAGCCGGTTTATCCGGATTTCCGGGCCCAGCTCCCTCACCTTCCGATGCAATGTTCGCCCAGCGCTTCCGCGAGGAACCACTCCGGGCCGACAGTGCATCACATCCCATCTCGCTTGACGGCGTGATCACAGATGATCGCCCGGTGGCGCAATTCGCATCCGTGTCACTCCTTTCCGCCTCGTTCCCAAACATATGGCTTACCGAGTCCAGTAATGCTTGCCTATTTGTCGTCGTCATTTTTGTTTCCGGTCCGTTTTTGTTGTTGTGTTTTGTTTTTATTGACTTGTTCCCACGAAGCTTAGCGATTTGTAATCCATCTGGGCAGAGCGGCGTACCAACAGATAAGCCTGAATACTGTAGGGGGCGGCAGGTACCTACAGTGGGGAGCTCTAACGACTGGACGTCCTCCAGCCATTCATCCTCTCGCCGCGCCCCCAAAACTTAGGATTGGATTGCACTTTCGACGGTTATTAGTCCGTCAGGTTCGCAATAACCTAAAACGGGATATGCCGCCCGTGGTTCGGCCGTTTTATAGAGGTGTCCCCTCGTGGCCCGGACAAATGCCCCGACAGCCCCCGGTCCCCTAAGGGATTACGGTGTACGGGGGTTTTTTATAGTGGTTTTCCTTCCACGCGACCCGGGCAAATACCCCGACGGTCCCCGGTCCCCGAAGGGATTACGGTATACCCCAGCATGCATCCACTTTGACTCTGCTAAACAGAGTGGAAGCGGATGCATGCGGACCCCTATAGGCCAGGTTCCCAACAACGACCATCATAAATGATCGGTGACTGACACCATGGCCCTTCCCCGTGTGAAGATTAGCAGCCAGGCCCAAGAGTCCATCAGAACGCGGTGGGCAGTTGGGGCTGGCGTTGCCCAGGGTGCGCCACGTGGAGGCTCTTAGACTGCACCCCGCACATAGGCCTCCCCAAAGGTTCTCCACGACGACCTGTCCTGCGCCTCCCGCATCCAACATCATGCTGCGACCAATAGGAGCGGAGCATAACTAACTCCACGCGAACGAAGTCGCTGGCGGCCGCTAGTAATATATAATTGACTTGTAACTCGCTATGATTACTAAGTTATGTTAAAAAAAGAAAACAATATTTTTTTTTGTTTTTGGTTATTGTAGATAGTAATCATAACGACTTACCAAGTCAATTATATATTAATAGCGGCGGCCAGCGACTTCGTACGCATGGAGTTAGTTATGCTCCGCTTCTATTGGTCGCAGCGTGATGTTATATAACCTAAAGCCTTCCTGGACTAATGGGCTATCTAACGCAAAAAGAATTTTTCAAATCGGACCAGTAGTTCCTGAGATTAGCGCGTTCAAACAAACAAACAAATTCTTCAGCTTTATAATTATATTAGTATATACGAGATTATAGATTTCTTTCGTAAGAAAAATATTGATTGTTGACATTCATTGATAATGTTGGAATAATAGGATGAAGGTCCGTAAATATAAAGGATTTGTGAATAAAATGAGAGAAAATATATGTTACTGTCATGAGTGTTTATAATCAAGTAACTAGGTAATACAAAAAAAAAAAATTAGAATATAGAATACTTAAAAAGAATATTCCTAATAATGAAAACAAACTAACAAATATGTCTGCACAACATTGATTAGCCAGTATCTACAACAGATAAAATTTTTACGAGAAATCAGAATGACTATTCATTTATGAAGGAATCTGGCACAGATAAAGTATTTATTTGTATACTTAAACTAGCTGATTTCAATTCTCTGGGAATATCGGGATAGGAAATATCGTCTATGTTATTCCTAGTTATAAACTATCTGTGACTGATATATACAAGTAGTGTCCTCTGTTGTCTATAGAGGGCGATAGCATCAATGAACGATTTAGGCATAATATCAATAACTGCTTGCCTTTCGACACTAGGGGCGCTGTTCTATCAATGAACTATCCTTACTAATATTATAAATCGGAAAGTGAGTTTGTTTGTTTGTTTGTTCTGCTTTCACGCCGTAACTACTGAACCTATTCTTTGAAAATTTGCAGACTTATAGTTAGAAGTCCGGATTAAACCAAAGGGTACTTTTCATCGCGGAAAAAATTGATATTCCCGAGGGAAATCTAAAAAGCGCTATATAACCGAACTCTTGTTAATAATTGGGAGTGGGTACCGTAGTCATCACTTTTGGACTCTGGCTATTTTATCAATGTATCACTGTTATTTATTAATAAAAATTGTAGTTGATCGCCTCTCGACACTAAAGGCAGCATGGTAGAAACAGTTCGAATATTCTAGAACAGGAAGTTGAATTAAAAGAGCGAGTTCCTTCCGCCCACATTTTATTGTAACGTTCTGTTCGCCTCCAGACGCCAAGGAGTGCAGGTGCATTAGTGTTAGACTTGTAAAATGTAACCGCGTTTAGATAGAAAGATTGTACCTTAGCTATACTTGCCCGAATTCAGGGATTGTAATGGTTTTAAACCTGTGGAATACCGACAATAAATCTGGTAGTAGTGTCCGCATGTGTTTCATTACTATTGGAGAGTCCACTGTCCTCAGCAGTATCTCTGTGTCAAATTTCATTTAAAACCGTTCCTTAGTTCTTCGTGAAAGAATAAACAGCCATCCATCATTCTCACTTACACAATTATATTCAAACTTTCGCAATTATATTATTATCAGGATTGAATGAATCTGTGTACATAATAAACACAAACTTTCGCATTCATCATCATCATCATCATCAACCTTTTTATCGTCCCACTGCTGGGCACAGGTCTCCTCTCATACAGAGAAGTATTGATAGTCGTAATCACGACGCTTTCTCAATGCGGGTTTGCGATTTCAGACTTTAAGTCCAGGTTTCCTAAAGATGTTTTCCTTCGCCTTTTTAATCAGTCATTGGTGTCCAAGATATAGTTAGAAAGTACATATAACTTTAGAAAAGTTACATTGGTACTTGCGTGACTTGGAATCGAACCCCCTTGAGAGGCTGTTTACACAAATTTCCACCACTAGGCCACCACGACTGTTTCCACAAATTTCGCATTAGTTGGATATAAATAAATAAACCCATATGCTCCTCTCCCCTGGGTGTCGTAGGAGGCGACTATGAGAACTCTCACCAGGGAAGCTGGCAGCAGCGCTTCTCCTGTGGAATATCAAATTACTGTGATCCCCAACCCGTCTGCCAAGCGTGGAAAATAACTAATTTCGGAAGTCGGTGTCAAAAACGAATATACAAAAACCAAAGACACCGACTTCCGATATTAGTTGCTTTTCCCTTTGTAATGGTTTTTGGAAGTCGGTTGTTTTTTTTTTTTGTGAAAAGTACTATGTATTCTGTTGCATCCGGTCAGACTGGAAGCTGACGCAAATATAGTTGGAAAACGACGTAATTTTGTTCATTTAATTTTTTTTTCCTTTTATTTTGTATATATCGGGCGGCAGCAGGTCCAGCTACCTGTTTTTTTTGTTTTGTTTTAGATGGGAAATTAACAAACAACCTCTCCCGCTCTGGGCGATGCGTAAGGGCGTGTCAGACTTTTACTGACTAAAATCCACCCGTGTTCCTTCACTTGCCTGAGCACCAGGGCTACGGTTTCTTTTTTATCCAACCCGCAACCCTGACACAGGATGCATCGGTCTTCGTGGATCCCGTCACGATGTGCTGGCATCTCTTTGAGGCGCGCGTGCAAGACAAGGCGCTGTCGGCCCGGGCCTGGTTCCTATCGGGCGGTGAGCCCACGCCCTACGAAGTTGTCTCCCGACCGGGGCATCTCACGTGCTCCGCCTCCTGCTTTGCTAGTATCACTGCTTCGCAGAAGGAAGTGACGACCTCCCATGCACTCTTGCTTCGGACCATGGCCTGGACCGGGGTTGGATGCAAGAGATCGCCGCCACGAGGACACGGGGGTGCTCTACCCAAGTCAGGCAGACCTCCACCGTATGCTCCACCGTGTCCTCAGGGCGATCCCCACAGAGGTGACACCCTATCTGGAACAGGAACCTCCCGAAACAGCCGTGTCCGGTGAGAACCTGCGTCAGGTGGAAGATGAGAGCGCCGTGGCGCCTCTCCAGCCACTCCTCAAAGAGGGGTTTAACCGCCGCTATTGTGGCGTGCCCAGCACTGGGTTGCAATCGTATTCTCTATGTCGCTATGAGCTCTGTCCGCCGTACCGCGATTTCTCGCGGCAGCGCAGTTTGCCCATCGTTTTGCCTCCTCTTGCCACTCCCACATGTGGGTGAGGGCTTTGGCTTCCAGATCCCATGACGGTCAATCATGAGCCTTAGCCTGTCATCTTTTAATTTGGGCCAAAACACAATGTAGTAAGTGATTAGTGATATGGGAGACTAAAAATAAATCGAATTAATAAGCCATTACGAAATAATACCCGACATTTATAAAAATAACGAAGCAATTTTATTATTAGGTGTATATAATATGTAATATTAGTTTATATAATGTGTAATATTTTGCTGTCTTAGTAAATAAAACGTTTAGGAGTCTGTTATGTAGGAAAATTATAAATACGTGGAAAATAAGTGGATATTATCTTGACATTCAGCAAAGTCATTGTTTGTATTCATGTAGTTATTGGAGGACAAACCGAGATAATGGCGCGGATTGTGTTGTTCACAAACTAAACGAATTTGAAGTTAAGTGAATCTTTTTTTTTATTTCATAAAGAATAAATAAATAATAATAATAAATATATACGGACAAATCACACAGATTGAGCTAGCCTCAAAGTAAGCTCGAGACTTGTGTTATGGGATACTAACTCAACGATACTATATTTTATAATAGATACATATATAGATAAACATCCAAGACCCAGGCCAATCAGGAAAAGATCGTTTTCTATCATGACCTGGCCGGGGATCGAACCCGGGGCCTCCACGTCGCAGGCAGGCGTGTTGACCGCTGAGCCACGGAGACCGACGAAGAATAGAAACCTGACATATTAGGGTCTTCCATAGACAGTTTAGATACGAGTTTAAACATGGTGATCAAAAATACATCAATTTACGGCAGGCGCGGACTAATTTGACAGGTCTAAACTGACATTTTATCTTCTGTCCTTTTCTTAATCAAATAGAAAGAAAAAGATGCACTAAACTTAAATTTAATTTAGTTTGTGAACAAGGAAATCATGTTTTTTTTTTGAGTCAATAGGCTCTTAATAAACTAGCGCGCTTTACCATCAACGATTGCATCACTGCTTACCATCAGGCGGGATTGCGGAGTTTGCAATTATAAAAAAAAAGACTTCCAGTACGAGCCTAACATCTTCTTAATGATCGATCAAGCAAGTCAACTCAAAAACGTTTGGACTTTGGCTGCTTTAAATTTGGCAACTTTTAGAACCTATTTTTTAAATCTTGGCGACGCCACTGGCAACAGTTTTGGTATTAAGGGCCTTAGTCTCATTTAGTAGAGTAAAATGGTCACTTTAGGAAGCTAATTTCTAATTAACGGCTTGGTTTTGAGATTTGAAAAAAATATATCTTGTCTATTGATTCATGTACAACATTTACTAAAGATGATTTTTTCGTAGGATTTTGCTTTTTGCCTTAAAAAAATAGTTACCAAAACGCTATTTTTGGCTAATATTCGTTATTACTTCTAAACGGCATTGATGTGTGGAAATATTTTTACACTGAAAAATTCGCGGTTAGAAGTACTACAGATATGCAAGAGCATATTTAAATCCATCAACATTTGCTAAGAAAATATCCTTATTTTGAAACATAGGTTTAGAAGTGCTCTGCGCGGGCGCGGGCGGCAGTCGTGCGTTAGCATTCAGACGGGAGGGTTGTGTCGCTTGCTGCTCTGCTCCGGCTATCGCCGACTACGCGTGGTTGTCTGTGTGAGTGCAAATATTTACGAGCGAATCGTGTCAGTGTACGTTCATAGATTAGCTCGCAAATGAGAATTGAAGATGCGTCTGGTGGCGTAAGTATCTATCTACCTATACTCTTGTATTTATACCTACATATTACTGTATTTTTCTTTATAATTACTATTAGCTTTTGTAACCATTTTTCTTTTACAATTGAAGTTAAACAATTACGAATTGTTCCAGGAAATCTAGAAAGAAATCTTTAGACTTGAAAGGCAATAATCCGACTAACTACATCCGCTGATAATATAGAAGACTCTATTCAGGTAAGTAAACACTCGCACTTAGATTATAATTTATAGGTTTGTAAGGAGATTTAAAAATAAAAATCTTATTAGAAATTTACGTAACTTGAAAATGTGATTTTTTGTTTATGGTGATATAAACCAAAAATTAGGACTCAATTAAAGGTTTTGGTGTAAAAACAGTTTTACAAAAAGTTTTGAGTTGATAGGACTTTTAGTTTTTGCGATATTAGCAAAAATGTGTAATAAAAACTCTTACTTGGATTATTTTAAATGATTTTTCCTGTAAATATTTTATTTCTATATGTAATTGTTTAAAGTAGCCGAAGCCGATGGACGCGGGCTGGCGGGCTTGGAATGTCACAGTTATCAGTAAATTTTTTTGACGTCCTCCGTGGCGCAGCGGTCAACACGCCTGCCTGCGACGTGGAGGCCGCGGGTTCGATTCCCGGCCAAGTCATGATGGAAAACGATCTTTTCCTGATTGGCCTGGGTCTTGGATGTTTATCTATATGTATATGTATCTATTATAAATATAGTATCGTTGAGTTAGTATCCCATAACACAAGTCTCGAACTTACTTTGGGGCTAGCTCAATCTGTGTGATTTGTCCGTATATATACAGTATGTTAAGAAAACCCTGTCCGACCCGTAAGGATAATAAAGGTTAAGTAAACACATGACCAAATATGATATAAAATTTTACGTAATCATCATAGTACCAATACAAATGAATTTTGAAATAACTTCCCCGAAATTTGGTAATTTTTAAAAAAGTAACAACACCGGTATTATTATGAGCAAATAGCGACAGCGATGCGACCACGTGCCGCGTGCCCTGCCGCCCGCCGCCCGCGGAAGGGTGCTTAACGCATATTTATTAAGTTACCTCTTTTTGCGAAATAATTATTTAATTTTTTAGGGTGATTTTTTTTTAAGTTAGCCTGGTTTTGTATGCATTAGTAGAATCAGTTATCGATACCTAACAACACCTTCACGGGTCGGACAGGGTTTTCTTAACATACTGTAGGATAAATAAATAAATAATAAATCGTTACTGGAATTCAAGAGACTTGTGAGGGAACACTACTTGTCGTTATGAATGGCTATTTATACTATTAAAGTATCTATGTATTTATGTATGTATATGTGTATCTATTTTAGTAAATTGTAACCATGATATTTGGCACCAACGACAGTCCCATATGTGGTTCAGGAGAATCTGTCCATTCTTTGGTTGCCTGGAAGAAATCGCATTAGCGATAAGGCCGCCCATTGTATGTTTTTTGTTCCATGTATTTTGTTTGATGTTTGATTGGTGTACAATAAAGAATAAATAAATAAATAAATAAATAATAATATTAATTAATAATAAATAATATTGTAATAACATTTTTCGACTTACAGAAAAGAAGAGAAAGAAACCAATCGACAGAACTTAAAAGTTTAATTTGCTTTTTAGGTCGAACACTAACGCAGTTGATTCTAGGTCAGACATCCATACAGAATGTCGTCAAGAAAATGATAATATTATATATCTCTATGTGCACAAAAAAACGACGCAAGTTCCATCATCATCATTCAGGTAAAATTATGCCTGCATGTCCTACAACCTATATTTTTAGTTTACAAATATATCATATACCTGTAAAATTATTTTTTTGTTAATTCTTAATTAATTTTTCTTGATAAATTCTTAATTCCTTGACATAAATCTCTAACAGTGTTGCAAGGGTTAATTAAAATGTATGTTATATCTTTTTTTAGCTCAAAATATCACCAAAACCTCAACAAATCTCAAGCTTGTTTCATCGAAGGGCGACGCATAATTAATATTGCTTACTTTTATTCAGAAATAAAGAAAATTGCTAAGCACGGAGAATTATAGACTGTGGTTTAGGATCTGTGGACATTGTTGGAGAACGACAAGTGGGACTACATTCCCTTATTTTTAAATGCCGTATGTGTATGGAAACATTTTGCACATCCTACAGAAATCAATATCAGCTGTGCAGTTGTAGGAACAATAGAAATAGACTGTGGCCATTCTCAACTGCAAGAAATTTCTGCAGCTTTAGATATGCCTATAATCTCGCATGTTATTTATTGGATCGAAGAATTAAAATTTACAGATTTTAAAATAACTCGTGTTTTATTTGAAACCTCATTACGACGAAGTACATCCAATCCGACGTCACTGACACAGTATAAATAGGGTACTATCTCTTTATGGAAAACGGCCGAAACTACGCGCTTTGTAATCTCAAGGCATCTATATAAAGCACGGTTAGCGCAGCGGTTAAGCTATTGACTGCTGCGCTGCTTGTCGCGGGTTCAATTCCCGCGCGGAACAAATATTCAGAACATGTCCTACAAGTAGTTGTTCCGGGTCTGGCTGTTTGTGTCTGTGAATTTATATGTTTAAAAATGCACACACGATAAAAGTAATTTCTAGTGTGGTTCAACGTTTTTTTTTTTAATAAAAATATCACAAAGTGCCTAGTGCGCGTTTGGTTTACGTTAACGCGATGAACTCGTTTATGTTATTCGCATTAGTAATTAATTCAAGGACACTGCAAAGACATGATACTCATATACTGAAAAGTAGTGAAAAAAAAATTCAAATATGTTGAATCGGTAGATATTACCATCTACCATTATTTTTTATGTGAATGTTATGATATATTATAATGTGTGGGTACTTGTTTTACAAATGTCTGTCAGTCTGCGATCGGCCATTAAACTGTGTAACGAGCACTCCTTGATTTTATTTAAACATTGATCAAGAATATTAAAAATATATTATAATACAATATTACCATTTATTAATGCAAAATATACATTTATCGTCTTGCATCCATACCCCCGTCTGAAATCGTAGGCACAAATCGCGACCTACACGCGGCTTGTCTGCATCTCTGGATATTCTTTGATTGTCGCGCGCATTTTACGAATTCGGGAGTACGGCGTTTAGCTCCGCCCACATGCACAAGGTCATTGAGGCTACTATACCCGTTAATTTTGACAGTATAACAATATAAATTGCGTAATTGACGTGGTTGAGCAGACTTTTTTTTAACATGGGATTACCAAATAAAAATGCATTAGCAATATCCTTGAAAATGATTCAACGTATGTTAACAGCTAATGTGGTACGTGATTGGAGTGCAGTACGCGTCTGCGCAGGGCCCTCTAGTCTGCTATTTTAAATTATGCTATTAAAAATAAATTTGTCATTCCAACACGATTACATTGTCATTGTGCCAAATGTTCGTAATTTGCTAAATTCATAATGATCGATCAATCCGGTCTGTCGTCTCGTGATGGTAATAGAATGACAGTGCCGTATTGCCATTATTACAAAACCCGTTAGTAGAAAATATAATGTTCTAAAATATATCTACTACTTTATATAATATGGAGCGGAGCGTCAGTGATAGATCACTGGAAAGTCATAATGACGTCATTTTAAATAATAATAATAATAGTAATCTGTATTACGACAAACACACATGATTCATACACAACATAATTTTTTGTTTATGCGAAACCCGAAACACGTGTCCAGTGTTTTAAGTAAAGAATCTATGTACAAAATTACAAATAGATATCATGAAAAACCATAAAGTTATGAGCATGTTATTCTACTTGGCTGTCCTAACAAAAATGTGGTCCACGCTGCGGTCGGGCGGGCGAACAGTTCGTTGACCTCTGCCGTTAGCTGTTGCGCAAACACGGCGTACTATGATCTACCGTGAGCGGTCGGTCACCACACTGTAACAATGTCTAAGCGTATTTGGGAAAAAATATAACATGGTGTAAAAATGATGAAGCGATTCAGTTGCTTCTTCTTCTTCTTCAGCCTATAGATGTCCACTGCTGGACAAAGGCCTCCCCCAAGGCTGTTCACGCTGACCGGTCTTGTGCCGCCCGCATCCATCGGCTTCACGCGACCTTCACCAGGTCATCGGTCCACCTTGTTGGGGGCCTCCCTACGCTGCGTCTTCCGGTACGTGGCCGCCACTCCAGAACCTTTCTGCCCCATCGGCCATCGGTTCTACGAGCAATGTGCCCTGCCCACTGCCACTTAAATTTAGCGACTCGCAGAGCTATGTCGGTGACTTTGGTTCTTCTGCGGATCTCCTCATTTCTGATTCGATCACGCAGAGAAACTCCGAGCAATAGCTCTTTCCATTGCCCTTTGTGTGACTCTGAGCCTTCGTATGAGGCTCATTGTGAGCGACCACGTCTCAGTTCCGTAAGTCATCTCTGGCAACACACACTGGTCAAAGTCTTAAGTCTTGAGACACTGTGGTGTCCTGGACGACGAGAAGTAGCTTATTCTGAACAAACTGTATTCAGGTTTCGCATAAACAAAAAATGAGGTTATATAAGAGCAGATGTACGAAATAATATCAAATATCTACACGAAACTCTAAACAACATGTCACCCTGTCTCCCAAACTAGCTAATCCTGTATCTTAGGAGAGAGAAAAGAGTAAGTAAGAGTTGTTAGTAGATTACGAAACTTGTCAAAATCGATCATTATAAGTAAATGATAAATGAATATGGTTTTCAGTATCTAACTATAAATATTATAATGCAGATGAGAGAAGGATAGATATAAGTGTATTATTTTATAGTTATACATTTTTACTTGTAATCCTAATGGATTTATAAATAAAAAAATAAATAAAATTAATTGGACTCGTATTAGAGGCATACATATTAACTACGTGTATTGAAAGGCATATACAGAGTGTATCTGACACCGTAACGCAAACTTCGCAAAAAGGTTAGACCGTATGTCACTAATAAAATTATGATAGTCATGTCGTTATGTCGTTAATACAGAATTACAGAATTCACAGTGTTAAAAAAAGTGTCGGCTCGGCCTTCGTAGATATGACATTGATCCCTGATGTGAACTTTATTAAATCAACTGATAAGATAGTTTTGGAGTTTTGTTTTCATTGCGCTTTTATGTGTAATTAGCGAATTAATAATTTTTTACTTTAAAATCTTATTGGGTTATAAAAGTATAGTAATTATGAACGGTCTAAAGTGAAAAAAAACTATATAAGCACAGCCGAACACAGTACGACGCTCCAGGTCGACGGTCGAGGGTACTGTACATACCTACTCACGGCGGCCGTGAATAAGAGGGAGTACGCCGCTGCAGTATTCCTCGACATGAAAAAGGCATTCGACCGGGTCTGGCACGCCGGTCTGATTTACAAGCTGACCAGGACCACCACGCCCCGTCGTTTGATACAGGTGGTCTCCTCTTTCCTCCAGGACAGGACATTTAAGGTTTCGGTGGAGAACGCGTCGTCCAGCGCACGCCCCATCAGAGTGGGCGTGCCACAGGGAAGCTGCGTCTCACCTGCGTTATACTACCTACACACCGACGACATTCCCGCCACGCACTCTGCGACACTCGCGCTGTACGCTGATGACGCCGCGTAGATCACCACGTCGCTGTCGGCCGACCACGCGGCTATCAAGATGCAGCGCGCATTGGACGACCTTCCCGACTGGCTTAGCAAGTGGAGACTGTCGGTTAACGCAGGTAAGATGCAAGCTATAATCGTCACGGCACGAAGCCGACTTCATCCACCGAACCTTCAGCTCATGGGGACCTAGGTCGGGTGGACTAGAACCACCAACTACCTGGGAGTCACACTCGACAGTCGGCTCACCATGGGCCCGCACGTCTGCGACACCGTCGCGCGAGTCAAGGTAACCAGAAACCTTTTACGCCCGGTGTTCTCGTCACGCCTCTCCACGCGAGTCAAGCTGGGGATATACAAGACCTACGTGCGACCGCAGCTGACATACGCCGCCCCGGCTTGGCTCGCCCTCACGGCCGAGTTCCGCAGGAAGAAGCTCCGGACGCAGCAGAACATCACGCTGCGTCAAATCATCAAAGCACCTCGGTACGTGAGGAACTCTGTTATCCACAGGGACCTGCGTGTATAATGTAATATTAACTTCATATACGCAACACGACACCGTCGCGCGCATTGCGGACTAAGTTAATATAGGCGCTGTGCGTTCGACATGCGCAACTCCGCATGCAGGCACACACACAGAATTCCACGCGAGCGGAGAACACACACCCACAAACCGCTCGTCACTCACCACCACCCCCCTCACCCCGCAGCCACCCATACATAGCTGGGTGAGCTGTTAGGGGACGGGGTAAGCACCCACTGTAGCGGAGCGCCAAACAAAACCGACGCTCTGTCGGTTGATCGACCCTTGCTGGGCCTTCTCTGGGCTACTAGAGATCCCACTCGGCAGGGTCCTGATCGCACGGGCATCGAGAAGCACTTCGGGCGCTCCTACAGTCACACACTACAAGGCACACCGATGACCGCCGGAGGGGAGCCACACCAATACGGCGACAACCTAGGTGTGCGAAGACGGCACCCTTAGGGAGCACTCCAACGACGGGTCTCCAATTCTGGGGACCGAGAGATCAAAGCCAAGGTCACGGGACCATTAAGGAGCCCCCAAACCGTCTCCTCGCGCCCCCACCTCGGGGTAGCAGAGAAGTCCGCGAAGTTCTATTAGCAGCCACCATAACACACATAACAGCACCCTTATTGACCATTGAGCACTTGATTAACAATTAAGGAAGGGATATGCCGAAGGTTATTGCTAATCCATTGGTTAGTATGTTTGAAAGATGTGTCTGCTCAACAACGTAAATAACGCAATGGATGTTGTTGAACTGTCAAAATGAGTGCCATTGCTACTAAGTGTTTAGAAAGTTTTTGTGGTTAGACCCGTTGTCCCATATTATTTTACATATTTGTGCCTATGAAATTTAGGTGGTCGCAAGCGCTAAAATTGAGTATGGGGTGCTGCGTTCAATGTTGGGTTTCAGCAAAACCTTTATCGGGGATCAATTTCTCAGTTGCAGCCCGATGTATTGTTTTCTGCCTGGTAGATGGCGGTATGTTCACCCCCTACAAATCTATACTTATATAAAAGCTGAAGAGTTTGTTTGTTTGAACACGCTTATCTCAGGAACCACGGGTTCTATTCGAAAAATTCTTTTTGCGTTTGATAGCCCATTAAGCCCATAATCCAGGAAGGCTTCAGGCTATATAACATCACGTTGCAACCAATAGGAGCGGAGCACAATAGCTAACTACCTATTAACTAGGCCGCTAGTTGCAAAATATATAGGCACTATAAAGAAATAAAAGTATATTTATTGTCAATCGTATAGAAACATTATAAAACTAAACTATACATTGAAATTATAAAAAAAAAACAAACAAATTGTATAAAAAAGTAACAAAAGATCAGGAAAAATATTTTTTATATTTTTATATCATTGTGATATATATATTTTTAAGGTAGGATTGGGAATAACATCGACACTTTAAACCAAGGCCCCAACATATATAAATGTATAGTTCAGCTCAATCGGATCGAATCACTGTCTTCTAAGAAACAGGTATTCCCTCGTTTAGGAGGCAGACTTAATTATTTTGTTACATAGAATATTACTTTTATTCTTTTCTCTCTTCTTGTGTCTATTGTTAGTTTTTAAGACTTGGCACGTACCTGCAAAGTTTGTCTATCTATGTACTTATGTTTTTGTTCAATAAACTTATTAGAATCAGAAAGTATACGGGGCCAAAAGGCTTCTATGTCAGCACGATGCTTCAATATTTAAAAAATAAATGTCGCAGCGCTGGCACTCTGATAGCGCCCATTGTTATATCACGGGCAATTAGAGTAAAAAATAAACAATAAAATAGACAAATATAATTATGTAAAACATTATCAAATGAAATAAATAATTCTACTAAGAAGTGTACATATAGAATAATGAAGAGAATGAAGTAATTTAAGCGCACGGCAGTGCGCAGGCCAAGTTCCAGCAACAGGCCGCGCGGATGTCGTGCACTGTTAATTAAACACGAACCGTTTCGTCCCACTTTTGCACTCCTTGTACAGCTCAGTACCCATTGTAAGTACAAGATAAAATTGTACCTACGTAATCATATACTAGTACTAACTAGTAGAACAGCGGTGGTCTAGTGGTATTGGCAGCGACTTTCAAGTTGTAGGTCGTACGTTCTAACCCCGTAAGTACTGGTAGAAAATTGACTGAAACATCTATCACCGAAATTATGGCAGATAAACACTCCAGGCCGTATCTGGAGTGGTTTTGCCTCAAAGTGGCTAAGCAAGCAATTGATAGGAACCGGACGAGGGCAGCACAGCTAAGCACTGTGCCGTCGGCAAGAATTGTTTAAAAGTAAGAAAATTGTAGAAGTAAGATAGGTTATAAGTAGGAAAAGATTAACATATAAGAATTGTATAGTATGACATAAAAAAATTGGCTGTCTGTAGAACTCCGTCTACTGCCGATATTTGAACGTGATAACGTCTATTACATGGTAATTTTTTCTGGGTGCAATGAAATTATTTAAAATAAAGTAATGTATAACATTTATATTTTTATTTAATAGTTTTTATTTTCTAAAAAATAAAAAAAAAGCAAAAAGAAAAAGAAAAAAGAAAAAGAAAAATTAAAAAGGAAAAATTTAAAAATTAAAAAGGATAAAAAACGTCCGTTGCCGTCAGGAATCGATCCGGGGCACCTCTTGAGTGAGTCGATATTAATCCGAGCGTTTCACCACTCGGCTATCAATGCTTTAATCTTGTATGCGAAAAACTGCTACTAATTGTTTACAACCGTGCTTTTAGGTAAATAATATTGCACTCTAAAGCTACAAGGCTAAGGTTAGTTTTAGTAGGCGTGGACTCCGTGTAGCGTCAGATTCGGCCGTTACGCAGTTTTCGCGAATGACTCCCAGCATACCGATTTAATAGACGTTATCACGTCAAAAGAAAAAGAATGACTAAGAAAAGAAAAGAAAATATTGATAGGAGAAAAAAGCGACCCCGAAAAGAAAATAACAAGCCCAATGCCGCAAAAAACTAAACGCGGAAAAAATTGAATTGGCGGAAATATAAAAGAACAAATAATGATTCTTGCCATGCAAGAAGAAAGAGACGGCAATTTAAAAAAAAAACCCCGTCAGGCGCTTTACTTTGTGTAAATTATTTCTTCATCACTGCTCTCAAAACGGTGAAGACATGTGACATCTTTCAACATGCACTGGGCCCGCGTGGTGGATTACGGCCCACTTCCCCTCACCGAGAGGAGGTCTGTCTCCTGGTAGTGGGAACATTATAGGCTGATTACGTGTGTATATATATAACCATATACTAGTACTAAAGCAGTTTGCAAAATTTCATAGATATAACTTTAGGAGATCTTGAAATTTGTCCCTGTGAAAATAGCTAATTTTAGTATAAACTCATTTCCTGACCGGTAATGAAAACCTTTAGGACACTTTCAATTGTCCTAGCATTGTGACATTTTGCTTACCATTCTGCTTGATGGTAAGCAGTAATGCAATCGATGATGGTAAATCGCGCCAGTTTATTAAGAAATCATTCACTTTAGCTTTGAAGACACTTAAATTGTAGTCAGATGTAAACACCGCCGCTGACAAATTATTCCAGTCCCTCAATGTACGCGGTATAAAAGACAAGGCGAAACGCTTCGTCCAGATAGTAGTGGTGTCAACAACGTTAGGTACGATAGCCGCCGCACGACGGGTCGTCCGATGATGGAACTGAGATGGAGGAATTAAGTCACGTAATTCCCGCACAAACTCTCCAAAATGAATCCTATAGAAAAAGGACAGACTGACTACCCCTGTGGTCCAGGCTTCGGAGAAAGTTTTGAAACAAATCTGGAATCGAAAGTTGCCAGGTGGCATTTAGCAACACCAGCCTCAATATGGCTGCAGTACCTACTACACACACCTGTACTGTGTATAACATTAGAAACTGTACTGATGTGAAGTACTGCTGAACCTTTGCAATAACGACAAGTTTCCTCAATGAACTGTTCAAAGTACAGTTTTGGGGCATCTCAATTCCCAAAAGCTGAAGGTGGTCGGTGTACTCCAAGAATACATTCCGAAAAGTAGGAGTCAAGGTGAATGGGCTTCTTTTGGCGGTGAATAGATATGATAATGTTTTGACGGCGTTAAATGCCACGAGATTGGCTTTGGCCCATTCGGAGACTGCCTGTAGTGTAACATTTGTAGGCTCTACCATAACCTATCTTTCGGACCGGATTCCCAAGCATCCGATAGGTATCTCCCCATAACTGTGCTGTCATCTGCATACTCATAGAAAGATATAAAAAATTAAGAAATTGGTCAAGCGTGAGTTGGCTTAATCGAATTTTTAATAACAATATTCAAGAACCAGTGATACAATGACAATACGATGAAAAATATCTAAAATTATAATATTTACTTCTAAATTTGAACTTGGCAGGTTTTTGTGCTGTACGTAATAGTTCATTTATTAGAGACAAAAAAGGCATTATACTGCAAAAGGTCAAGGTGTTTAGAAATTTAGCTGGAATATAGACTTAGTCACCATTCCCGCCACCATCTTGAAAAAATGGCGGCGAAAAACAGTTTTTCGCGTCCCTATACATTTTAGAGAAAAACTTTCGCCTTTCGAAATAATAGAATAAAATCGAAATGAAAAATAAATCGTTTAAACGTTTTTTTAAAAAACGTTTAAACGTTTTTTTAAAGCATGCGCCATGCTTTTCCGCTTGATCAACAGTAGTTAAAACAACTATTTCTATTGAACAAATATTAATCCAAATCTGACGCATCATTAAACTAACGCATCATTATTTCAGCCGAAAGACGTCCACTGCTGGACATAGGCCTCCCCCAAGGATCTCCACGACAACAGGTCCAGCAACCAGTGTTTCCCGCATCCAACGGAAAACTAACGCATGTCGCTTATTTATTTATTACTATGCTACATGCCCCGGCTTCGCACGGGTGCAATACTAAATACAGTACAGAAAACTGTTAACGTTGTATAAAAAAGCGGTCCGCCCGCGCAGCTGCCGCTGCTCCCGCTACCCTGGGAAAACGCGACGCCCCGCAATTTTTAAATCTCTAATATCTTCGAAAATATAAATTTAAATCATGTGCTGTAGAGGGCGATATAGATCTACATTAAGTCAACAATTTATTTAAGGTGTTAAATTGGATAAAGATTAATGCTGTATTGGTCAAAATCGCTTCGAACATTAGCCAGATTTTGTCGTAAAAAGTAAATGACAAAAAAATGTTATTGTGGGATATCCATAAGAGATAGACATATACCATTGCGGACTTTTCTGTAGACTTTTTCAATGTGTACAATATATAGTACATTCTTTTGGTAACTATCGTAGGGTTCAGCCAGCGTTTCACTGCAAACGCGGAAAAATGTAATTATTTACGACATCATAGTAGAAACTTCAAAAATAATAGTATTTTTCTACAATTTAATGGATATTATTATACATATAAACCTTCCTCTTGAATCACTCTATCTAAAAAAAAAAACTCTATCAAAATCCGTTGCGTACTTTTATAGATTTAATCATTCAAGGGGACACAGGCAAAAAGAAAGTGACTTTGTTAATATAATATATAGTGATTAAATGAATTAACAGTAGATAACTACTCGTATTTTCTTAAACCTCAGTTTGGATAAACCCTCAATAATGGATTGCTATTGTTACGAATGCACCTTATGTCGAGGGCATAAGGTTCAATATCGCGTGACATGCAGCACGTAACTTTTAAGCCTTATAACTCGAGATCTAGACATTGTCTAGGTGTAATATAAAAACGCATTCCTAGACTTAAGGTGGCCTATCGAATGGTACAGGTTTTATCAATTTTGTCAACTAAGTGACGACATCGAAATTTCTAGAAACCTATTTCCGGGAATTACCGTAGGTACTTACTGAATGTACTCGAAGTTATGCGCTATTATTATTACGTCTAGACGATTCTGGAATGTTCGATCAGCTGGACTATATATAGCGCCGTGACGCCGGCGCCGAGTCAGTCTGCACTTGACTACCGAGACGAAAACAGCGACAATTAAGAAACGAACTTTGAGAATACCTATTGCGACAACTGTAAAGAGAACATTGAGTACTACGTGAAGAAACATCTGTAGTGTTATTGTGTGTTTACAACACGGACTTCGTGGACGTAAGTGAAGACTTCGGTGCAACGTCAGCAACATTCTACTTGTCATTGCCTACAATCGACTGTACCTTCGTTGCCAATAAACTTCGTAACCCTTAACCGGCGTTTTAGTAACCCTAGCCCGTAACAATTGGTGTCAGAAGCGGAATGCCGGTCACGCCAAGGGAAGACGAAAGAGTTCGCACGCGACGACAAGCAGCGATGGATTTGGCACGTCAAGAGGAAGAATCGCTTGGTGTCCCTGCACCTTTAGAAGATACGGCCGTCGTAACACGGACTAATGTGAGTGCGCCTACTACCACCACTATTCCCGGAGCCAGCGGACCCGATTTTTCGGCGTTACTGGCTCACTTGACGGCGCAAATAAAGCTGAGTATAGAACAATCCCAGGCAGCAACCCAGGCACAAATAGAAAAAACCCAGGCACAAATAGAAAAAACCCAGGTAAAAATAGATAAATCCCAGCAACTGGTATTAGAATTAAACGAAAAATGGGAAAACACCAAAGAAGAGGTCAACGAACTTAGAGTAAAAACAGCACAACAAGATGCACGTATGGACCAGCAAGATACGCGCATAGACAAACAAGAAGTGCGTATGGACCATCAAGATACGCGTATAGACAATCACGATGCTCGTATAGACAAACATGATGCGCGTTTAGAGAAACTGGACAATACCATCATGGAGTTTGGGAAAGAAATAGAAAGAGTACAAAAAGGAGGTATTAAAGGTGTGATTCCTGTACCCAGTGCTTTGCCGACGTTCCTAGTACCTCATTTTGACGGAACAACGTCATGGGTGGCCTTCCGCCTTCAATTCGAAAAGGTCGCATCAGCCAACAACTGGGATGACAATCAAGCGGTAACCGCTCTTACGCTTGCTTTGCGTGGTGATGCGGTACAAATTCTCGAGAACATTCCCGGCGATTGCAATACCCTAGCCTGTCTGTTAGAAGCGTTGGAGTCTAGATATGGAGAGAAACACCTCGAACATGTCTACAGGGCTCAACTCCGCGACCGCACACAGAAGAGCAGTGAGGGTTTGCAACAATGGGCAACGGAAGTAGAACGTATTGTTCGGAGGGCGTATGTATCAACACCGGGATTGATTGACGCTACTACTGTGCAAGCCTTTACTGATGGAATTTGAGACGCAGAAGTCAGGGCTGCAGTACGCCTGGGTCACCATCAGACTCTAAAGGCAGCCTTGACTCACGCTCTAGAGGTGGAAGCAGTACGTCAAGATGGCCGACAACACCACCGTATTCGAAAAGTGACCGCACAAATAAAAGCCCGACGAGGACCAACTTGCTATGAATGTGGCGAAAAGGGGCACATTCGAATTGATTGTCCCAGGAAGGCTAAGGAAAGAAGAACTTCTTGGTCACGTGAGGAGGCCGCGGTAATGGCATGGCGCAAGCGCGATGCTAAGGTCGAGCTCGAGCGCCCGTGCGAGCAGGTCGAATGGCGCAAGCGGAGCGATCGGAGTGGGCGCCGCGAGCGACCCGCTGAACGAGAGCGGGAACGTGTCAAGGACCGGGAACGCGAACGTTCCGGCAAGCGAGAACAAGAGCGAGAGCGGTCGTGCGGAAGGTCGTGGAATGAGGCGGAAGCAAGGCGGCACAAGGAAGTCGAGGATGAAGCGCGTAAGAAGAAGCGCCTCGAGAAAAAGGCAAGACAAAAGGACCGCCGCCGCCAGATTACTTCAGGGAGTAAGGACCGAGAACACAAACAGGAAAAGACAGGGAACGTGCGGATTATCCAGGTGAACGCTTTGGATGAAGATTGGGATAATCGATCATTGGAAGAGGCACAAAAGGAAGATAGTGACTTGAAGACAGTAATCGAATGGAAGAAACGTGGCCAGAGGCCCGCTTGGAGTGAAATATCAGCGCTTAGCCCAACAGCAAAAAGTTACTGGGCTCAATGGGACAGCCTGATAATTGATAATGGAGTTCTGAAGAGGAAATGGGAATCACCTAGTGGACAGGAGGTCGCCTTACAGATAGTTGTCCCCTGTGATAAGGTCACATCGGTGCTAAGACAAGTGCACGACGGAGTATCCGGAGGACATCTAGGAGTAAAGAAAACTCTGGAGAAGGTGAGAAAAAGATTCTATTGGGTGCATTGCCGCGAAGACGTAGAGGACTGGTGTAGGAAATGTGTAGCCTGCTCCTCAGTAAAAGGACCGCAAACGAGAGCCAGAGGTCGACTGAAAGTGTACAATGTTGGTGCACCATGGGAAAGAGTTGCTATCGATATAGCTGGGCCATTCCCTGTTACTGAAGAAGGGAATAGGTATATCATCGTCATGCAAGACTATTTCAGCAAATGGCCAGAAGCTTTTGCAGTACCCAACCAAGAAGCTCATACTGTCGCCAAAAAGCTAGTTCACGAGGTGTTCTGTCGATTTGGCGTCCCCTTGGAGTTACACTCTGATCAGGGTAGAAATTTCGAGTCTTCACTGTTCCGAGAGGTTTGCCAACTACTCGGGATACATAAGACTCGTACAACACCATATCACCCTCAGTCAGATGGAATGGTCGAAAGATTCAACCAGACGCTAGAGAATCATTTGGCCAAAGTAGTTGAAGAACACCAGAGGGATTGGGACCAATACATCCCACTCTTCTTAATGTCATACCGCTCTGCAACACATGATAGCACAAATTGTACACCGGCGAAAGTCAACTTCGGCCGAGAAATTAGACTACCCATAGATGCACTAACCGGAACACCACCCGATACCCCTATCCTAGCCGTCGACTATGTGGCCAACCTACGACGTAAACTAGATGGAATACATGAGCTAGTGAGAGAGAATGGTCTGAAAACCAGCGAGAAAATGAAGATCCAATACGACCGCAAAGCTAACGTGCCCGGACTTGAAGAGGGAACTTTGGTATGGTTACATAATCCCATAAGGAGAAAAGGAAAGAGTCCGAAATTCCAAGCCAAATGGGAGGGTCCGTACACGATAGTTACGAGGATAAACGATGTCACCTACCGGATAAAGAAAGGACCTAGAGGGAAGCTGAAGATCGTACACGTAGACCGCCTAGCTCGCTATTATGGTTCAAATCATGCTCGGGACGAGCACGACTAAGAAGGGGGCTATGTTACGAATGCACCTTATGTCGAGGGCATAAGGTTCAATATCGCATGACATGCAGCACGTAACTTTTAAGCCTTATAACTCGAGATCTAGACATTGTCTAGGTGTAATATAAAAACGCATTCCTAGACTTAAGGTGGCCTATCGAATGGTACAGGTTTTATCAATTTTGTCAACTAAGTGACGACATCGAAATTTCTAGAAACCTATTTCCGGGAATTACCGTAGGTACTTACTGAATGTACTCGAAGTTATGCGCTATTATTATTACGTCTAGACGATTCTGGAATGTTCGATCAGCTGGACTATATATAGCGCCGTGACGCCGGCGCCGAGTCAGTCTGCACTTGACTACCGAGACGAAAACAGCGACAATTAAGAAACGAACTTTGAGAATACCTACTGCGACAACTGTAAAGAGAACATTGAGTACTACGTGAAGAAACATCTGTAGTGTTATTGTGTGTTTACAATACGGACTTCGTGGACGTAAGTGAAGACTTCGGTGCAACGTCAGCAACATTCTACTTGTCATTGCCTACAATCGACTGTACCTTCGTTGCCAATAAACTTCGTAACCCTTAACCGGTATTGTAGTACCCCTAGCCCGTAACACTATCAAAATAACCGAAAATCCTAACGTAGCTTTCTACTTTGAAAAATACACAACTAAACTTCTACAACAAATAAATCTAAACTAATTAATGCCCATCCAGTCATATTCAACTGTTAAGTTTGAACTTAAGGTTAATATTTTAAACGTTAAGTTAGCTTGGCGCCGATATATTTATTTGTGTATACTTTTTTTTTCATTTTAATTTAAATATTATTTTTATGATAAAAATATTTAATTATTATGAATTTTTCGCCTTAACCAGCGCACCTGCCATATTCTCTCTTATGCTCCGGCTTATTCTCAACCCGTCAAAAAGCACTCTTTTTGTCCGGTTGAGAATAAGCCGGAGCATAAGCCATTAATTCCGCGTTTCCATATTTTTGTCTACGAAAAGATTAAATAAACAAATCAACGGATCCCAAGAACAAAGTCCTATCTTCAATATTGTCTAGTTGCAGTGCGAATCAATAAGTTACGCGATTCTTTATTGAATATAAATTGATCGACATTAACGGATTTCTAGTTTTGAAACTTAATCGATGAGCGTAACTTTCGCGTAAGTCCCTTCCACACAGCAATTTTTTTATAAATTTCACTCTTAAGTCATTTATTGTGACGGACGTGAAACTACGGAACCCTACACTGAGCGTGGCATGGCACATTCTAGGCCGGTATTTTTGTTCATAAATCAACCACTGAGAGAGGATGTCATTCTTGTCTTTGATTTATTAAACAGTAGAATCTATACTAATATACGTATAAAGCTGAAGAGTTTGTTTGAATGCTCTAATCTCAGGAACTACTGGTCCGATTTGATAAATTATTTTTACCTTGGTTAGCCCATTAATCCAGGAAGGCTTATGGTTAATAATATAACATCGATGCGACCAATAGGAGCGGAGCACATAAAAAAACGCGAAGGAAGTCGCGAGCGACTGCTAGTCTTACATAAATACTTAAGTAAATTATAAGATTATAAAGTAACTACTACTAAAAATATGACATTTATATAATGATAAGCTGACATTTAAAATAGTAATATATAGGTAGGTACCAGTGGCGAAGGGTGAAATTTTGACAAAGGGAAGCCGGTCCAAAAAAATAAACACTTAAACACTTACCTACTGCAGGATATCTTGGAGGAGGTCTTCAGATAAGAATAATATGAAAAGCCCCACCTTCACCATACAAAAAAGGACTGATGATTTGATAACAGTGTCTTTCAAGTATGATAAAAGCGGCTTTGTGAAAAGCCTTTTTCGACGTGCATCTCTATACCACACATGCATGCTTGTTAGTAAGTACTAAGTTAAGTACCTATTGTCAGGGAATAAGAGTCAAGAAAAAATAAAATAAAAAATTACAAAAATAATAAAGTGTTAAAAACCGAACCACACAAACACCGATCCAAAACCAACAAAAATATTAAGCAAAAATAAAGCAAATTATACACAATCACAACGTTATTTATATTCTAATGCAATGCGTCTGTTTTTTTTAACAAAATGAGCTAAAATGTTGTTATAAAAATTCGGATTACTTTTCATTTTATTAAGCAAATTTTTTTCAATTGACATCATAGCCAAATCGGACAATCTCTGCTCTTTTTGGCAGTTTCGCACATACGTGTGAATGCGTTTTAAAGCAGAAAATGACCGCTCAGCTGAAGCTACTGAAATGGGGAGGGTCAGAATTAAACTGCAAAGAGTCGAAACTTGAGAAAATGCGTCTTTCAAAGACGTATTCTGGAGCTGTAAAAAAAGCTCATATGTGTCCAATTTATTTAACGACGCTGACGTAAATAAGACTTTAAGTTCATTTTTCAACGCGGTAAAATCAAAAATTCCCGGAAAGTTCGCTGTCAAAGAGGAAACTTTTTCAGTTGGAAATGATTGGTTGTATTGAAGATACTTTGGTTTATTAAGTAAATCAATAAATACAAGCTGAGAAAAAGATCGGTACCTTTGAGTAATTTGAGCTTTGACTTTATCTATAATCGAGGAAAAAATACGCTTGTACGCCGTTTTGGGATCCGTGTCAGTATTTATTCGGCGCCGTCGCCGCGGCGGCTCACAGATTTGTTCAATGCTGTGGAAAATGGTATCAAACGAATTAATAAACTCTTCCGAAATCCACCGTTCAAAAGAATCGATTTCGCGCTTTGCCACTTCAATGTCTACTTGCTTACTTTGAAGCAAAGCAAAAAGAACGTCTGTCTTTTCGAAAATGTCTGAAAAAATACGCAATAAAAAGCAAAATTGCATGTCTTCCAGTTTGTGTAACAAGCACTCGGACATTGAAATTGATTCGCTGTCCCATGATTCCGGTGAATCTAAAATACAATTCAAAGTTTCGATCATGTCGGTTCTGCAGTTGAAAATTACGTTAATTATGCGCGAGTGATAATGCCATCGCGTTTCTGCTACCCCCGGCATACGACGATGAGCAACTTCTTTCAGAAGATTCGATCTTTTAGAAGATTTATTAAAAAAGCGTACGATACTGTTAATATGTCCAAAAAAAGCTTTTAATTCGGGTACGAATTCAAGAGACCGACTCAAGACTAAGTTTAAAATGTGAGCATAGCATGGAATAAACATCGCCATGGGACAGATTTCACGAACTTTAGTTTGTACACCACCGTGCTCTCCAGACATAACTGCCGCACCATCGTAAGACTGTCCAATTAATTTATCTTTACAACGAAAGTCATCGAGAATACCGATTAACATGCTGGTCAAAATGTCGGCATTTCGACCACCACTTACGTCATAGAAGCCCAGAAAACGCTCTTCAATTCCACTGCTGGACAAGTACCGCAATATAACAGTCAACTGTTCCCTGTGACTGACGTCCGGTGTTTCGTCGATCATAACCGATACAAATGAAGCTGAATTTATTTCCGACTTTATCTCATCACGCATAGAAGACGCGATACAATGAATTAAGTCATTTTGGATGTCACTTGAAAGTCCTGAAAATACAGAATTTTGGGTCGAGGAACATTGCTCCAAATGAGAATCAAGGACTGTATCGTACTTGCACAAATAATTTAACGTTTCAATGTAATTTCCGCGATTATCCGAATCTGCTCTTTCATTGTGACCGCGAAATGGTAATTCTTGCTTCCCCAAAAGAATGACCGTGTCAATAAAACGTTTCATTAACTCGCGATTACGGTCAACTTTTCTGTTATGTACATCAAAAGCGTTGGAAAAAAATGACTCGATTCTGCCATTATTTCCAAATTCGTGAAGTAACAAGCAGCTGCGGATGTGTTTTTCAGTCTGAATCTGTTTTTTGGCTGAGTTAGACAAATTATTAATATCCGTAAAACCCGTACTGCTCCAAACAGATTTCGAATCAAAAAATAACAAACACGGAAAACAAAACATTTTGTTCAGTTTGCAACTGCCTGTCATCCATGTATATTTATCATATAACGACGCGTGAAAATGTTTAAAAAATCCATCTCGCCTTTTGCAATCAATAATCATGAGTGGGAGTGCTCGACCTAACTGAATAACATGCTTCTTGTATGCATAACTTAGTTTTGAAAATGAAGTTTCATTTGTAAGCAGGTAATCTGTTGAGCAGCACTCTATATGAATTAAAGCCATAATAACAAACAAAATCCACAGTATTTAACCAAATCTGCGATTAAATTACCTTACAGAATCCGTCACAGTTTAAATAACACAAATATTAAAAACAAACGAAAAACTCACGCATCAGTAGGTTAGGTAGTATAGAGAAACACATACTGACGGTGAACTCAAACGCTCGTAGTGGCGTGGTTAATTTGTCTCTTTCTAATGAGTAGAGGAGAGTACTATAAGCCGCCCGCGAGTAGCCTCATATTTATCAAGTTTTACCGACGGTTAGCGAGAATTAGAAAGAGATGGTCTGACACGCTCTCTCTTTTCGCCGTCGTTGACTGAGGTAAGCCGTGATTCCTCGAGTTTCCTTCAATGTAAAGTACGAAAAATTGAAGCGCTGATTAATTTACGACTATAAAATGAAATGTGATACTTAGGGTATTGCTAAGAATTACTATTGCTATTGTAAATCGCGCAGGCGTTTGATTAATAATACTTTGTTAATGAAATAGAATGTAAATACTTTTGTATGAATATGGAACTGATTTTTGAAAGGTAACCCGGTGGGAATCGGCTTGTATGGACTCTTCGCCACTGGTAGGTACCTTATTTCTATGTAGGTAGGTATCTTCATTTCTACCTATAATTATTAGTAATAGGGGTTGATGTGCCGCCGGGCTATTTAATAGTTTCAAGCTTGACCTCATGCCTCGCGGGTTTGCCTTTTTACTATATTAACTTCAGTTCGGAAGAATAGGAGTTACCGACAGAGCATAGAGTAAGCAAGTTGAAGTGACAGTCGGCTGGTTATATCTGAAAAGGAATCGATAGCTGGTGGAGCGGACGACTCTTAGAGTCCAGAATGGGAATCGGTAAGCGTATTGTGGGACCCTCCACCTAGAACCTAGGAGGGTCCCGCACTACGCCGTCCATCTAAGTCCTAGATGGACAGACGACATCAAAAAGGTGACTGGGAAGGGTCTATATACAGGCGTAAACTGAGTAGTTACAGTAAGGGTCAAAAGTGCATTATCACTTTTGAACTTTATTGTTCTAACAATAAGTGTCAAAAGTGGTACTCCACTTTTGGACCCTTACTGTAAGTTGAGCCTTGAGCCTACAGGGCCTTCATTGAGGTTTAAGTGTGGCACCGACGATGTATCTAGTCTTAATCCACTATCCACTCACCACCATCCATGATATCACACCATCGATGATGTACCCGATGTTTTAATTTAAGTAGGTAGTGTAAATGGAGTTACACTTAACAGTTCAAGAATTAATGGTTTAATTGAAATAAGTAGCTTGAGTATTTTTTCAATTCCTATATTTATACTTTATTGTATACCACAAAAATACATAACATAAAAATATTATGAATTTATACTTTTTTTATTTTATTGTTTATTAAAATTATTAGCTTTAATAATTATATTTACTACAAGAATATAGTTTAAAATAAACATTAGTTCATAAGTAAAATGATAACAGAATAAAAACTAATCTCCCCTAAAACTAAAACCCTCGAAAACCATAAAAAAATAAAAGGTTTTGCGGGCGTCACTGTGGATTTTTAGGCTATACATGCAGCCTTCAGTAATCAGCCCCCTAATCGGCGAACACATTTTTGTCAAATGATTGCTACTATTTGGGATCGTTCGGACCGTCCATTGGTCCATTCGGTCCAAATGATTCCAACTAGTCGCAATCATTTGACAAAAATGTGTTCGCCGATTACATAGAGGGCTGATTCCATGATTGGATGAAAGTCACTCTGCGCATATTACGTGATATTCTTACAAGGTCACATTCATACTCATTGACATTCTGGTCGTGAAACATTGCGATTTTACAATGTAAATAAGAAGTCATTCCGTCAAATCTGTTACGGTCACAATTTATTAAATATGCACTTACTTATTCTAGGTAGGTACTCTGTATTACACAGACTGGCATGGTTATGTTATTTCTTATGCATAGTGTTGAGCATACGCACTGCATGTGAAGTACTATAAGCCTGAGATGTTGCCTGAGGTAGCCGCGTGGTTGTTTGAGCGAATCTTTGCAGCTCGCCTCGTCGGCAAAGAGGGGCCTGACCTGGACGACAGTTAGTTTAGGTTTCAGCTTGGATGCTTCACTTTACTCGCAGTGTCGCGCGCGAGTCCTGGCGGAGGAAGCGGTGTCCCGGGACGGGGTGATGTTGGCGGTGTCCTTGGACATCTCCAACACTTTCGTCCTGGACATACAACAAAAACGAAGAACAGCGTACTCAAGCACTGCGGTACCATCAAGTGTCTTCTTTCCTCCGTCAAATTTTTGGAGCTTATGTGTTGGAGAGGTGTGTTACCTAAATAGGATGTAGGACACGCTGCATGTCATGCGGTATTTATTGGGCGCGGCTGGGGCGCTTTTAACTCTGCTTTCCAATCTTGAACGACCGATACAGCGCCAGTTCGATTAACGTCGGTTGCAGCTCCGCGAGGTGGTCCGCCTGATGGCAGAGCCATTTTGCCAGGCTTTCATGCCTCATCACCATCGAGGTAACCCGAAATGTCTCGGGAAGTAAGCCCGGCTCCATGACGTTTCGGGTATGGTTTTAGGGAGGACTGACATCGAGATTTCTGTCGCCCTCATCAGGACTCGAGGTGATATCCTTTCCACACCGCGTTGCTACCTCAGACAACGTATCAATTAAACGGTTAGCCTATAGTCACTATATTTTATTTTTGTAAGCTGGGTTCGCGATTTATTTATATACATGCAAAAACAACTTAAAAACCCACACATAAAATTGCTTGAAAATTTTCTTTTCTAGTCAGAGTTAATCAACCAAATGCAGATTCTTAAAATGTAGATATTTGAAATAAATTCAATTGGGAACATGGATTACAATGGACCATATGTTATGCATATAAATGATTTGATTTGCCTTTGACAAACGCTACGGGCTGTATAATAAATTGTACCTGTCAGCGTAGGCTAGCATTGGAATTACCTAGGTATTGTCAATATCTACCTTACTTAGGTTTCTAAATAGGAGATCCAACGGGTCTTGCGTCTTAATAAGCTTTGTAATCTGTAGTATGTCCCTAAACTAAATAAAATCACTCTGGTATTCAAAACATATAGAAAATGACAATTAATCGCAATAGCATTTTGATAGTTGTGGGTGCATCACATAAGGTAAGAGTACCTATTTCCGTTAATGTCCCAGTAGCCGTTAACTAGTCAGTTTTTAATATTAGCGTCTTTCTAGCAAAACTAAATAAAAATTTGTAAATGACAATTTATTCTTGGTACTATTTTATACAATTTTGATGGCGACACTCACCAAAAAGTTTAATAATATAAAAACTATGCGGACATAAAAGTACGTTATAGTAAAATTACCCATAAGTACAAAGTTCTGTCAGTGAACTACGAAACCACCCGGTCCCAGAAATTATCCAGCCATACTTCGACGGATAAAATTAAGGTAAAAGTGTTAATTTTTTAAATAAATTGTGTATATTATTTAACGATTTAATCTATAAATTGAGGTAAATCTCATCGAAAAGTAAATAATTTTGCATGTTACATCTATTGGTACACTCAAACCCCTACTTGACCTAGTAAAACGCACATTTTTACCGGAAAAATGTGCGTTTTTTACCGGATATTGGTACACTATCAAACCGGTAACATACGTTGCACCAAAACCCGTTATTCTATTCTTATTGCTTTGGCATAGGTCTCATTTTCATTTGAAACTGTAGATTATATTAAATATTCTCTGCCAGATACTGGGGCATACTTTAATAGTTGCATTTAAATCCGTCATAGTCCTTATGTTACTAGGCATTTTGTTTTGTTTTGGTACCACGTGAATTTGGTTGCGTTTTTTTTGTATGGTTTACCACTGTTTATACCGGTTGCGTTACAAGCTTTTCTTGAATCAGCTATGAAGTATATAAAAAGCCTATTGCGACTAGAATGTGAATAATTTGTTTTGGAAATCAAAAAATTAAACACGTTTATTTATTAGCAGATGGTAATTCAATTATTTAAACATGATTTTGGGATTTAACAGCATAGTGGCAGAGTACTTTGTCATGCAACGTACATCATGGTATACCGTATTGTTTGGAGTACCATGGAGCAAATGGCAGTACCTAACTGAAACTGAAGCAAGGGCGAAAAGCTCTTGGCTATTTCATTTAGTCTTAATATATGGTGACACTTGGCCTGGTGTCTTTTTGTGTGTTATTTTCAGTACAAGTTTTGTCTTCGTTGTTTTTTTTTTTTTTGATGACTATGCCTCATTAAATGGAACTCAGGTCTACATATTCTTACGCCCGTACTTTCCCATGTTTCCAGCACGGCTTTCATTTGTACTCATTACGTTACTTACGTGAGTTCTGATTTGGGAGCAAGTCTTATTTAGAACAGGTGTTAAAATCATTGATATGTACTAAAGATTGATTTTCCATGATCTTTCTAGAGATTATTATTACTTAAAGGTAATTATTTTGCACATTTATCTACCTTCAATTATTTTTCGAAGGATCTAACCCATTTCATGTTTTCAAACTTCTGGTGCCGTAAAAACCTTCGAGCTAACTTGCTTACTTGAGTGTGTCGCTATAATAAGAGATACCCTGGCGCACAGGCAAATGAAAGGACACGGGTAGGTTAAAACAGACCTTCGCCTTTCCGCTCCGCTAAATGTGGGCTTTTTTGGATGAGAATACATCATATGACTTTTTTTTTAAATAATTGAGCACAAGCCGCAACCTAGGCTGGAGAAAAGCTCAGCTTGGACCCAACAGCGCAGTGCCATCGCCGCGACACTTGGTGCGGGTGATATCTCACTCCCGGCCGTAGTACCCTTCATGGTCGAAAGCGAAGAAGCAAGAAGCGTAGGAGATGCTATGGCCTCTTTTTGCGAGAAGGTGGTGCATGCAAAGGAGGCTGCAGGAAGGGAGAGAGAGCATGACTCTCACTACAATCACATGAGAAGGGCAGACGGGCGTCAAAGGGCGCTTAATGATCTTTGGACACCATAAGAAGGACCATGCAGGCGACGAAATTGGGGCCGTATCGTCGCTCGAGCGTGACATGCAGTATGCGCAGCTTAGTGGGAGGATGTGCCTGCTGATACCAGAGGACGTGGATGGAGCGAATGTACAAGTATCTGCCGGGCCCCCGACTCATGGTACTGAAAGGAATAGTGGACGTTTAGTCGGTAGGAGACCGTCATTACCCTACCTTATTCCCAGACGGAATAAGGGGGAAAACTTTTTTTATCGGATTTACCCACGATAAAAAGCAAAAGGTCGCATCTTAAAAACCTTCTCAAGTCACCTCCACACTCTACGGATTTCTACTCCTATTCCTTCACAGTACACATGTCTTGTGTCCTTTACATTTTACATGCTGTCCTATTGCAAGTATGAACGAAAAAGATATTTTATGAAATAATCACCTCAGTACCTTTTATCTGTTCTGTTTTTTCTTTTGTTAATATATATAAATGATAAAATAAATAAATAAATCATTTCAGAAGTCACCAAGGAGTAGTTATTGGATAGTATTAGTTTACTTATTAAAAAATTTAAGCGAGAAAATGCTTTTAATAATGGCAGACTCGGTCGTTACTGGCTTGAACTATTCATAAAGCTGCCGCCTGAAGTAGGCCAACAAGTGTCTCCAAATCTGATGCAAACCCGTGCTTTATAGTTCAGGAAAGCAGCTAAAAGGGCGTGGTTTAAAGAAGTGATGGACTATTGGCACATCTGGAAGAAGGAATAACAACCCACGACGGATATTTAACTGTGATAAAAGAGTTTCATTTTTTAACCAACAGAATACAGAGTTTGTTTGTTTCTTTTTATACATAGGTATTTTATATAATCAAAACGAATCATGTTTATTTTTTTGGTTAAATAAGGACCCTAATGTTATTCAGTAATGTATTATTTGAATATCTTGTAGGTATTTCTGTGAACTTTAACGTAAAGCAATAGAGTTCAATTTTGCACCAAAAAAATACCGGTTACCGGGACAATCTAACGTTAACTAGTACAACTCTACCGGGTACTGGTACAATTGGCCCTTTTTGTAGTTTTATTGTTTTATAGTTAATTAAAATTGAAACTAGTTTAATAAAATTATAATATACTAAAAGTATATTAAATTATCTGAATAGTTAAGTAAAAATTATTTTTGTAAGTCTTCTAGTTTTAGCCTAGTGCTCATGCGAATTCGGGGAAGTTCATAACTTAACGGTTACTGGGCCGTTTACCTTATGTGCGTAGATAGCAGACGCTTAATTTCGATCAATTTATATTCAATAAAGATTCATGTAACTTTATTGCTTTGCACTGCAACTAGACAATATTGAATATAGGACTTTGTTCTTGGGACCCGTCGATTTGTTTATTTAATCTTTTCGTAGACAAAAATGCGGAAAGGCGGAATTATTGGCTTATGTTCCCGCTTATTCTCAACCGGACAAAAAGAGTGCTTTTTGACCGGTTGAGAATAAGCCGGAGCATAAGAGATAAATTGACAGGTGCGCTGGTTAAGGCGAAAAATGATAAAAATAATATTTAAATTAAAATGAAAAAAAAAAGAGTACACAAATAAATATGTCAACGCCAAGCTAACTTAACTTTTAAAATATTAACCTTAAGTTCAGACTTAACAGTTGAATATGACTGGATGGGCATTAATTAGTTTAGATTTATTTGTTATAAAAGTTTAGTTGTGTGTTTTTCAAAGTAGAAAGCTACGTTAGGATTTTCGGTTACTTTGATAGCAATCCATGATTGAGGGTTTATCCAAACTGAGGTTTAAGAAAATTCTATTATCTACTGTTAATTCATTTCATAATTAATATGGGACATGCATTAATTTTCTGGTGGATGCGGAAGGCGCTGGACCGGTCGTCGTGGAGATACTTACGTGAGGCCTATGTCCAGCAGTGTAGTATGTCTCTAAACTAAAAAAATAAACTTAACTAAAAGTTTTATTATTATTATTATATGTTTCGAATACCAAAGTGTGGTATTCGAAACATATAATAATAATAATAAAGCTTTATTTGAAATTTCTTACAATTAGGTTAAGTGTTACTTATGAGCTAATATTTTAGGTACTATGATTAATATGTGACGTTATTGTATGAACCCCCTTCGGGTGAAAGCCTCCTCCAAGGTATTCCATCTCTCTCTATCTAAAGCAGTATTTGACCAGCTATCGCTACCATATCGTCGGCCCATCTGGTGCTTGGGCGGCCTCTAGCTCTGGTGCCTGTTCCATCTTACCGACCGTAAAGTCCATCTGTCGTCTGTGTATCTTGCTAAATGGCCGGCCCACTTCCATTTTCTTTGTAAAGCAAAGGTTGACGCGTCGAAAACTTTCGAAACATATAGAAAATGACAATTAATCGCAATAGCATTTTGATAGTTGTGGATGCATCACATATGCGCGTGATTGGAGAGGTGACCCGAGCTCCGGCGCATACCGATCGGTATCTTGAACTCCATGTCGTCCGTCACATATGCGCGTGATTGTCCGTCCCCACGGACAATCACGCGCATATGTGATGCGCCAAAGCAAACACATATTGTTATTGTAAACATTTTCATTTTTAATGTCTGCACTTGAAAAAAAACGATGATGCCTGAGTTTGTTTCGGCGCTTCTTCTCAGAGGTAGTCAGCTAGGAAATGCCGGCTCCAGTTAGTTTAAAAAACATATGACGTGTAAAAGTGATCAGTGATTCTACTTGCTTAATAAACGATTTCATTTCATTTCAAAAAAGTTTAGCCGCGTTCATTGCATTGCTATGTCATCATTTTGCATCGATTTTTGCTTGAATTCAGTCTCTTGATTATAATTGATTGTTGCATAAGCGGGACGAGTAGGTAGTGGTAGTCCTATGTTAAACATTTTTTGAGGAATTCCCTCGACTGCGTCTATACGCAGTCGCGGGAATTGCTCAAAAATTTACAGCATTGAAGTTTGAAAAAAAAAAATGGGTTAAAATGATGGTTTGCAGTAAACCTGATAATCAAGACTATTCTTTATCATCAGGTTTACTGCAAACCATCATTTTAACCCATTTTTTTAATAATTATAATCTAGTGCTTGACTGCAAGCCCGCCTGATGGTAAGCAGTGATGCAATCGTTGATGGTAAAGCGCACTAGTTTATTAAGCCTATTCACTTAAAAAACTTAGGAATAGGAAGGATGACGGCAGTTGAGTGAGGTGATGCAATGTTAAACCCAAGACTAACACGACCAACGATGCTGCGCCAGAGGGAAGTTGATTTGGAGACTCTCCACGACCAAAATCCCGACACAAAAACATTTGGCGCATCGTACCCGGCACACATCGCAACACAACTACTCAGACCCGTCCTCCGTACGGCTTCATCAATATAAATGAATTAAATCCAAGCACAAAGTAGTTACTGTAAACCTTCGAGGAGTTTCCTCAACTGTCCTTCGTCTTTATCATAAGACCCATAATGACAATCACAATATATCTAGGTGTAAAGCTCTTATCAATATGAATTAATCAAACAAAAACACAAGGTATCTGCTGTGAATCGATATGGAGTTCCCTCGACTGTCTCTCGGCTCCATCATCAAATCTACTGCAGAAGGTCTGGCGTAGATTTGATGATGGAGCCGAGCAGCATATAATGAAGGTCTGCACCCATATGGGTGCAAAGTTCTCATGAATATAATGAATTAAACCTAAACATAAGGTAACTAGTGACCGTTGAAGAGTTCCCTGAACTGGCCGTTGTTTTCATCATTAGGGACTTAATGACAGCCACAACCCATCTGGTGCAAAGTTCTTATCAATATAAACTATTCAAGCATAAACGCAACGTAGCTGCTGTGAATCGTTGAGGAGTTCCTTTGTCTGTCTAGGGTCTTCATTATCAGATCTACTGCAGACCTTCATTTTAACCCACGTGGGTGTAAAGTTCTCATCAATATAAATGAATTAAGTCCAAACACAAAGTAGCTACTGTAAACCGTTAAGGAGTTCGAAGAACTGGCCTTTGTCTTCATCATTAGAACCCTTATGACAGTCACAACCCATCTATACCAGCGCCAAGCTCGATAAAGAATAGAGGTAAATAAACTAATTTAAGGTGATCACAACTCCCGTTTTACAAATCCCCTATTATTTACATGATTATTGCCATTTACATGCTGACTATTTATTAAAAATTCCTATTGCATCATATTTTAATAGAATCACAAAAATAACATGCATATTAACTTGCTCTTTCGAAAAATCATTAAAAGTCGACACTAATTTTACGTTACATTTTTTTTTTGTAGGGCTATCTACAAAAAAAGAAACATGGATGAAATCCAAGTATTAAAAACATATTGTGGAATTCAGCCGATGAATGAAGTTGAGGCATTTGTCAATACAATTTTGCGTATTTTAAGTACTTTCAAATCATCTACATAACACAAGCATTGTAATACTTTCAAGTATGGACTATGTATAATATATATGTATCCAAAATTTAACCTATTAGGAAATTAACTTACATGTGTATCATATTTTATTCAAATCGGTTAAGCGTTATATGCAAATCATAAATATCTAAACATAAATAAACTGTTCACATTAGTAGGAAGTAGGGTAATTACTTTTATGAAAATCATCTATATAGAAAAGGTTATTAACATCCGTCTTTTAGGCGTAAACAATTTGTTGCCTAGCAATGCTTTGTTTACCTCTATTCTTTGTCCAATTTGGCTTTTATATAGGTGTAAAGCTCTTATCAATAGAAATTAATCAAGCACAAATACAAGATAGCTGCTGTGAATCGTTAAGGAGTTCCTTCGGCTATCTCCCGGCTCCATCATCAGATCTACTGCATACCTTCATTTTAACCCACATGGATGTAAAGTTCTTAATGCATATTTATATTCAAATGCTTTAAAATACTTAGAAATTCACTAATCGCCTCTACGATTTTCGAAAGTTCCCCTTGTTTTTCCTAGCCTTCCATTATCAGATCCTGACCTGGTGACTATGGGACCACCTGTAAAGTATATCCTTTCAAACAAAAAAAAAAAATTTCCAAATCGGTCCAGACATCTTAGAGTAATCGGGTGAACATACATAAAAAATAAAAGATTACAACGAATTAAGAACCTCCTCCTTTTTTGTTTTTGAAGTCGATTAAAAAGAAAATCACCTTGTTGATTATAATGTCACAAAACTTCAAGTTTAGAAAAGCATAATTTATTTCATAAGGGTTATATAGCTAAACAATATTATTTTACATTAGTATAAAGTACCCACTATTGTCTACATTTCTATTTTACTTCTCCTTTCGCAGATCTGCTGAAAGAAATTTCTTAAGTAATAAGCAATACCTTTATACTCAGTTTTTAATTTTGTCATATCTGATGCGCAATGAATACTGTTGATCTGTCAAAATGATTTTGACAGTTGCTACTGACAATGTGTTATGTAATTGCTCTGCTGGAGGATAATTGCGCAACACACTACCAATAGAAGAAGAAGAGGCTTCATATTGACAGTTTTACAACATTCATTACATATTTTTTTACATATTGTATATTATATCGGCGATCATTACTCTGGTCACACAGTGAAAGAGGCCGAGCTATATGATGTGTATAACACCTGCTCTTTCTACCGAAGTCATGGCCATACAATTTCATAATACCCCAGAGCATTTACTTTTTGGTTTTAACGCTTAATAATATTATGCCATCTTTGCATCTCGGACGAAGTTCCTCCCCTCCCAGCCCTCGCGTTTGATCAACTTCAACATGATGCCCTGGTCTTTGGGTTGCGTGAGGAAGGTTCTAGAATCAAAGTTCAGGATCTCCGGCATGCCATCAGCCAGTTGCACTGTGTACTTCTTCAAGATCGCGATGAGACCAGACATCACTTGCATCTTCGAAAAACGCATTCCTGAAAATAAAATATATATATTTCGTTAGTCTACTTTACCTTATTCATGGACAAAGTTGCATGATACACAACTATAAATATAATTTAACACAGGTATTTTATGTCTATATATGATTCAATTCATCTTTGATTTATTGGATTTATCTCCGTCCAAGATAACGGTGTATCTAAAACTATTAAAATATGGGTAAAATTCAGTTTTTTTTATATAATTATTAAATAGTGCTTGGCCGCAATCCTACCTGACGGTAAGCAGAGACGCAATCGTTGATGATAAAGCGCGCTAGTTTATTAAGAACCTATTCACTCTAGCCTTGAAGACTCTTAAATTGTAGGCCGACGAAAACACCGCCGCTAGCAAATTGTTCCAGTCCCTCGGTATACGCGGTATAAAAGAGGAGGTGAAACGCTTCGTCCGGATCGCAGTGGTGTCAACAACATAAGGGTGGATACTCTCCGTGATTAGTCGACATGGATTCCAATGAGTATCCGTCGACAACAACTCGGAAGGACTGTTCAGTCAGGTAGTCTTTTACCGAGCCACTCTGGTCAGGGAAAACGCCGTACGTGGGAGCTTACTCAAAACGCCAGCGTGGCATACCCGGTCGAAGGAGACGAGACACGTCTAGGGAGACGGCAATCGCTTCCCCATTTTTCTCGAGGGGTTCCCCCCACAAGTGAGTGGCATACATTAGTAGATCCCCAGTTAACCGATTGCGGCGAAACCCGTACTGTCGGTCACTGAGGAGATCATTACCTTGCCTGTGTGCCAGGGCCACGGTTTCTTTTTTAACCAACCCGCAACCCTGACCCAAGAGGCAACGGTCTTCGTGGACCCCGTCACGATGTGTTGACATCTCATTGAGGCGCGTGTGAAACACAACGCGCCGTCAACTCGGGCCTGGTCCTTATTCGGCGACGAACTGCCCACTGCTTACCGCCCGCAGGCCCGCGCCTACGGTGGTCGGGAGTTCGATGTTGGCTCCCGCGCAGGGCGTCTCCTGCAGCGGCTAGTGGTGTGAGGGCGCTGGAATTCCCGCTCCCTCACGCGCTCCACCTCCTCCTTTGCCAGCATCACTGCTTCACAGAACGAGGTGACGGTCTGCCAAGCACTAGCATCGCATCGGATCATGACCTGGACCAGGGTCGGACGTGAGAGCTCGCCGCCGATCCACGAGGACACGGCGGTGCTCTAGAGAAATATACTCTTGGATGGATATTATCATATCGAAATAACCAATAGTAACGTTTTGTAATAGGGATGTATCCAAGGTATGAAAATCAAAAAAATAATTAGTCCGTCTTACAGATAATAAAAAAAATTAAGACCCGTATTTTTTATTTTGTCGTAATTACCAAAAAATTACTGAGATATAGCGTATTAAAGTTACAGAGTGGGGGCTAATTACGTCACGCCGTTCTATATTTTGCATCATGGCGTGACGTCATGCGACATTTCAAATCAATATATCTTCCTAAGTATTTGAATAAAAGAAAAAATAAAAAATACGTGTTCAATATTTTTTATAAAGCTATCTGACGGACATTAAATAATTTTTTAGGATACAAGCCAATTACATGACTATATAATAGTCATGACACCATACATATGAGTATAAATGCAACAATTATGGTGTCCAACAAGGTAGTGTTTTGGGTCCAATTATGTTCCTACTATTTATTTGTTCAATTACATACTTAACATATCATTAATGTATACTTTTCGCTGAAATTATTTTCATTATAATGATGACATGGTACGTGACCGCCACTCCTCTATTTTAAAAGGCAGAATAGGTATATTTTCTAAACCGGCGACATCGCCAGACGATCATATTAAATGACTTGCCCAGACGAGCTAAATATAGCATAAGCTGTTTAGGCATGTGTGGTTCTAGATAAAAAAATTCTATGTTATTTTATCACTTTAGATCCTAAATTGTTTAGAAAATAACTATTTTAACTTTTATGCTGTAAAAATATTTTTTTACAGCATAAAAGAACTTATTGACAGAAAACATTTTGAAATGCAACCTGTAATATTTGCATGCTATATATAACATCTCTATAATTTATCAAAAGAAAAAAAAAAAGAACATTTATGACGTTTTATGTAAATAAATATTATTTCTGTTTCTATATTTTAAACAATTATTTTGCATTGATTATAGCTGAGATAGTCGTGGTGGCCTAATGGTTAAAATACCAGCCTCTCAAGTATGAGTGTGCGGGTTCGATTCGAGGTCAGGCAAATACCATTTTAACATTTCTAAGTTATATGTAATTTCTAAGTATATTTTGGACACCAATGACTGATTAAAAGGTGAAGCAAAACATGACGAGGAAACCTGGACTTTAAGTCTGAAATCGCCAACCCGCATTGAGCAAGCGTGGTGATTACGTTCAATCCTTCTCTGTATGTGACCTGTGCCCTGCAGTGGGGCGATAAAAAAGGTTGATGATGATGATGATGATCGCTGAAATGAGAATGCGACGAGATTTTTAATGACTTTAATTACGGGAATTGACCTGATTTCTTCTGAAGTATGTAATAATTCTTGTGAAGACCATGATTTAATAGTGACTGTGAAGAGTGTTTTAATTTTAATTGTAGTCCACTAAGATATTTAGTCTGGAGTGTCTATAGTAAGGAGCAGTGGTGGCCTAGTGGTATCAGCAGCGACTTACAAGCTATAAGTCATAGGTTCGAATCCCGTCAGGCGCCTTACTATTCGTAAATGTTTCATCACCACTGCTCTCAAAACGGCGAAGGAAAACACCGCGAGGAAACCGGCATGTCTTAGAGGCAAAAACTTTGAAGACATGTGACATCTTCCAAGTACGCACTGGGCCCGTGAGGTAGAATACGGCCCACTCCCTCTCACCGAAGGAGGCCTGTGTCCCAACAGTGGGAACATAATAGGCTGATTATGTAAGTAATTTTATTTACTTACTAGCTAACTCTTAATATACAAAAATTATGGCACGAAGCGCCTCACGCTTTTTTCTCATTTATACTAGTATTATTTATACAGTATGTTAAGAAAACCCTGTCCGACCCGTGAAGGTGTTGTTAGGTATCGATAACTGATTCTACTAATGCATACAAAACCGGGCTAAACTTAAAAAAAAAATCCCCCTAAAAAAATAAATATTATTTCGCAAAAAAGAGGTAACTTAATAAATGTGCGTTAACCACCCTTCCGCGGGCGGCGGGCGGCAGGGCACGCGGCACGTGGTCGCATCGCTATTCGCTCATAATAATACCGGTGTTGTCACTTTTTTAAAATTACCAAATTTCGGGGAAGTTGGCATTAATTCGCGGGAAAAAGAGATTATTTCAAAATTCATTTGTATTGGTACTATGATGATTACGTAAAATTTTATACTATATTTGGTCATGTGTTTACCTAACCTTATCCTTATGGGTCGGACAGGGTTTTCTTAACATACTGTATACTATTGTCATAAATAACGTGACCATTTATTCTTCGACTCAAATCGGGACATTCAGTCAAATAATAGTAAATGAAAAAGAAAAAAACTTCCTTTGAGTTACTTATTCAGAAAAAGTTAGTTTGCTGAAAAATTACGAATCTAATAATATAGGTAAGTACCGAAAAATTTCGATATTTAGTTATATTCATCAAAAGAATAAATTTGGTTTAATATATTTAGCTGGTAATGATTTTAATGAAAAATAAAACTCTTGGCAGGTTTTTTATACATTGAATGGCCGTCTGCTACTCAAATTTTCTGAAAACGAGACAATATTCCGTCCTAGTGTTCGTTTTGGGGACTCCGGGACATTAAATTATAAAAAGGGACAGTCCCGTTCAAAACGGGACGTCTGGTCACGTTAGTGATAAATTAAATTTTAAAATTATTATTAACTTTTTAGTTTGATATTCTTTAAAAGCATGGTTTTTTAGTTTTTTAAACCATATTTATTTTACAAAATTTTTAGACGCGAATTTTCATTTAAGGTACCTATTAAATAGACTACACGGATGGGTCCCAAATAAAATATTTTGGTTTTTTTTTTTGCTGATATCATGAATGGATCCATGGATGGAATATTGAACGATATTGGAAGACTTTTTTTAAATTCAAACTATACTTATTAGGAAGTTAGTTGATACTAGAAACCAAATTTTTAAAACTGAAATAAACATATCACTTAACACCGCTCACAGTAACTTCGAAAGTTTTTGACACGTAAGTTATTCAAATTATTCATGATTTCATTTAAGAAGCAAACATGAACCTTTGAAAATTTGGTGTCAATTCTTAAATTATTTTTGAGTTGAAAACTGTTATCTTTTATGTTTAATGAAAGTACAGGTCTCCCAAAGTGATAATGCGCATAGAAATCTTAATCACTGTTCGGCAACGGTCGTATTCCCCGAGCGTTCGGAAGAAGATATGTATATAGAGTGGTGCACTTTTTGTGCACTTAACGATTTTTGTTTATAATCTACACATTGTAGATTATAAACAAGAATCGTTATAGTTAGGTATCAGATAAAAAGAATATGATAATAATAATGATATTATAATTACCTATGCATATCCTGGGACCAGATCCGAACGGGAAGAACGTGTAAGGTATGATGTTATCTTTATTCTCAGGCAAGAAACGTTCAGGCTTGAACTTCTCAGGTTCCGGGAAATATTCAGGATTGTGATGCATGTAGTAGACTGGTATATGGACGCGGACACCTGTGTCTAGTTTCAGGTTAGTAGGGAGAATGCAGTCGTCCATGACCTCGCGAGCAAGGTTACCAAATACGGGATACTTGCGGAGTGTCTCGTACACACAAGCTTCCAAGTAGGGAAGCTCATGCACACACTCGTAGTCCAGTTTGTTCCCGCGACGTTTCAGGAACTCGTCCACCTCCTGGACCACACGTTGCTGCACCTTCTGATTCTTTGCCAACTCGAACAAGGCGAAGCTCATTGTGGACGCGGATGTCTCAAAACCCGCTGCGAAGAACAAAATACACTGCGCCACCAACAAATCATCGTCCACTTTCAAATGTATCTTTTCTTCAGCTCCAGTCTTTGCGTTACTCATACTGTCTCCGGTTATATAATCCTCTTTCTTTAAAGTCAGGACCAGGTCCACGAAGTCATTCCTCGGCGATGGCTGGTAGTTTCGGCTCTCGAACACTCCTTTCAACAATTTTGAGAAGAATTGCTCTATTGTAGGAGGAAATACTTGAAGACCTAACCGGTAAAAAATAGCAGGCCATATGGCCCTGCATATAATTTTGAAACCACGGTAGGTTGAAGTCTCGAATATTTCGGATGCCATGAATTTGAAGGGGTTGTTATCTTCTTTGCCCATGGTGTTAGACTCCACTCCGAAAGCTGCTGAGCATATGCAATCCATGGTGTACCTAGCAGCAATTTGTCTCATTTCGATGACATTAGATATTCTAGTTTCATAGTCGAGCATGTCTTCGAAGACGATGGTACACTTTTCAATCAAATGATACATGTTCTTCATTTTTATGGTTGTAAATAGTGGTGTAAGGTTTTGACGGACTATCTTCCAATGGTCACCAGCGTTGAAGAACAGGTTCTGCGTGACAACTTCACTATTAGCGTATTTTGAGGATTCCCTGCCATGGAAGTAGTAGAAATCTTTTGTCATCACGTGTTTGATAATCTCGGGGCTGTGCACCACGAGAACAGGCTCCGTGCCGAAGTAAGCTCCGAAGTAAGGTTGATCAACGAACTTTTGACATAATTTCTGAATCATCTTACCAGGATACTCTCGTTGTAAAATGTATCTTCCGTAGTTACCCAGAAGCGGCACTGGTTTAATGTAGGGCACATTCTTATTTTTCCAATAACCGAATTTACTAGTTGTTATTAAATATAGCAAATAAAATATTACAAATAATAAGACCGCGAGAACGAAGAGAGCGTACATTTCGGTATCCGTGTTGCCGACAACTGCAACCGGCTTTGCGAATCACGTTGATAAAACTGTTCCTTGTACACTAGCCACTTCAATAATGAGCTTAGTAACAACAAAATGAATGACTGTAGCCATCGAAATTATGAGATTACCAGTTATGCAATTAATAATATGTTCGGATATGTATATTTGGTTTTTTTCATACTCAGATTATGCCACCGAATATGTAAATTACTATGTCTGTCGTTAGTAAGAATCATGCCCGTTTATATGGTAAAATTTCACACTTATGGTTATAACTATTTCATGGGAGAATCCAGGTCAGACAGGATTCACAAAATGTTTATATGGTCTAAATCATTTATGCTGCGAAATTCAATTAGAGTGTAGATATTGTTATTGTCACACGGACATAAACCATATATTTGTCGCTGAAGATATATGTGTATCTCAGGCTAGGCTAGAACCTTCCGACCGCCGCGGGCGAAACTAGCGTCCCGGATTTAGTTGACCTTTAGAGGTCGTAATTGCTTAACTGAACCGGACATCCCTTGTGTCACATTATCACCTGATTTGCTTTTTAATGGCTGCAGCCAAGCATACTTTGAAAATGTGTCAATGCAGGCTAAAATATACTTAAACCCCCTGTTGTATTTAGAATATTTTTGCATGTCAATCAAATCTATTTGCCAGGTGTCATCGAGTCCTTTTTGTATGAAACGTCTTCGGGGGAAGTTTTTACGAGCATTCTTGTGAAGTTCCTGAACGACTGTCCATTTGCTCATATTTTAGGTTTTTTACTTTGGGCTTTTACTTTTCCTGTGGAGGTTTCGACAATACCACCCACCGGTGTGGTGGTGGTGGTGGAGGTGGTAGTGGTGGTGGGAATGGTAGACGTGCTGGAGGTGGTAGTGGAATATTTTTCTGAGATCTCTTGTAGACTACGAGAGTTGTTTTTTATTTTCTGTAAACACAGATTCATAACTTCATCCAGTTGTGCTTTTATAACTACATCATTTTTTAGAATACCTTTTCTAACATTTCTTAACAAACGATTTTCACAGTCCACCAAATGTTTCAGTACTTTGAGCGACAGCTGTGGTGTTTGTTGATGGTTTCTGTGCAGGTGACGTCCAAACTTATCGATAGTCATAATTACAATGAAAGTATGTTTACTTGAGTATACGTTTAAGTATATTGGAAAGTCGACGGGGTGATTCAATTATGTTAGCTTCTATCAATTCCTCCAATATCGCAATAATTTCATTATCATGACCGTTGTTACCAGCATTTCGCGAAGCGATAAGCAGTCGTAATCGATCTATTAGTTCATTAGGGTTGTCCCAATACATAATATCCGTATTAGGGTAGTATTTCTTCATTAATAGAGTTGTCTCTGTATTGGAATTGTTATTATTAGTAGACGATGATGATGATGATGACAAGCCTCTACCGGTTATTAACTGATCTCTTGCATTCAATAGGTCAGCTGTTCTGTTATCAGCTTCATGTAACAGACCTGATCTGTTATCTGTTCCACCTGATCTGTTATCTGTTCCACCTGATCTGTTAAAACATCCACCAGTTTTTGATTTTTGAATAGGGGTAGAAGAAGAAGACAGATGTTTTGCCTCCTTTATATATTGAGTATATTTAAGACTCTTGTCACCCTGTATCTGACCTTCTGCAGAAAAATTACGTCTATGTGCATTTGTCAACATTATTATTTTAAAGTAGACGTCACTATCTGTAGGTTGAATCAAAGAAGTATTAGGCTCCCGTTTGAATAACAATTCCATAAGCCCTGGTGTATAGTTAAACTTCTGATTGTTTATTATTAATTGATTTGTATCGAATTCAACAGCACTGTCACCTATGTAATACCCTTCCGGTGTTACGTAAATACCATAAGGCACCTTTTTAATTTTATTAATAACAAGATTATCCAAATAGCTTCGTGCTAATGGATGTAACGTAGAATCTTCCTCCATTTCTGATTGAATTGTTTTATTTAGAGAATCAAATGATTCATCAGCATCTTCGTACTCTTCTTTATCAACATCGCTGTACTCTTCTTGTTTCCCATGCGTTACTTCACTAGCAGCAGTTTTGATTTTATTTTGGAATGACTTTTCATCAGTTTCATGTTTCACAGCTGTTAGTAACCCTTTGTCATCATCATTCGAATTGATGTGATGTAATAAAGTGTTTAGAGGCTGTGTGATTGGTTGAAATGTCTCTTGTAAGGTTGACGTCAATTCAGCTTTACCCTCATTTAAAGCTTTGATTTTCTTTTTTACTGAACTCACCGACTGTAGAAGTTTACGTTTAAGCTCCTTATCCCCGAATAACTGTGTCGTTGAAGAGTCCATAGCGAAATGTAAACAGCTTCATTGTAACATATATTCTTATACTACTATAATGTGATAAAGTCATCAAAACCTCTCCGATATCGACCCTTATTCATCTCAACATCTTTATTAATCACTAAAAATCCATACTTGTTCTTCCAACAAGCTCTGCACATTTCTAGGAAAGTATCCCACGACATGTCTGTATTCACATGATCATCATACGCATGTTTTAGGTTCATTTCATCTTGCTTAAAGAGTATAATGAAGTTTGCATTATCCCGTACCAGCTGTTTAGGTATTTTGCTGTATGTTTGACATAGATAAAAACAATCTAGCCCCTTGTGTCTACCCATTGAGAAGTGTAAACGTATAGGTTCTTGATCTTCCATCGATACATCATCAAAAATTATGATACTATTACTCTGAGTCTCTTCCGGTGAGACTACCTCACTTTTATCTGAGAAAGTGTAGAAATTCACCTCCGACACCTGGCTAAGTACTTTGCTTAAAAATATGTATTTCGATTGATTTAGTGATTTGGAGTATAAGTAGACATTTTCAAATATCAGACCATTTCGTTCAAGCAGTAAGGTGAGTAAAAGATTAGTTTTACCACAACCAGATGGACCGCATACTAGACATCTGATACTATTGGGTAGGAGTACACCATGTCTGTAGTGTATATTATCGCTATTGTATTTTGAATTTATATCCCAACCTTTAACTGATAAACACGTGGGTTGCTTCTGAAACTTCATTTTGATAAGTCATTTAATTGTATGCTCATGCTTTATATATCTTAATTTAGTAGTGACATCAGCAGAGGTAGCAGCTAGTCTTCTTTTAATTAAAAAAAATGTTTGTCCCAAGGAAAAATAAGGTTAGTCTTCATGAACCACTTATAAAAGGTGGATGTGGTTTAGTTAACACACTTATCAATAACCTACCTTTCGAGTTACACGTACCCGGCTACAATTATTGCGGACCCGGAACAAAATTGGAAAAACGCTTAAAGAGAGGTGATGTTGGTATTAATCCTTTGGACGAAGCCTGTAAATTACATGACATTGCATACAGTCAAAACTCATCCTTAGACAGTCGACATAAAGCTGATTTGGAATTAGCGTTAGCGGCGAAGAAACGTTGGCTAGAATCAAATAGTTTACCTGAACAATTAGTAGCGCTTGGTGTAAATAAAATAATGAAACAGAAAGTGAAAAGAGGTTTAGGAATGTATCCTCTCACAAAGGTTATAACAGCTGCACGTAAAGCGATGAAAAAACACCAACAACATGGTGTAAATCTAAAAAAAAATACCCATCAGTAAATTGATGAGCACGGCTATCAAAGCTGCTAAAAGAAGCATCAAGGATAACAAAAGGAATGTGAAAAAGCCTAGGGTTATTCCTCTACCAAAAAGTGGTGGTTTTCTACCATTGATACCGATACTGGGGGCGTTGGCGGCTGCCGGATCTTTAGCTGGTGGCGTCACAACTGCTGCTAGAAATATTTATGAAATGGTTAAAAAGAAAGATTTATCGAAAAATACAGTACCCGTAGCTGTAGGAAGGGGTATGTATATGGCGCCTTACAAAAAAGGTATGGGCCTATATCTGACACCGTACCAAAAAAACTAAACATAGCCCTACCGAATCGTGCCCTCCTCGACTATGAACTCGTAAAATATGTTAAGCAGCTGAACATTCCTCATTTCCGGGGTATAGTCATGCGAGATGCTCTAAACAAGCGAAAATCAAGACCATGGAGGTATGAAACGGGGATCGTTAATTTGGACGATTCACAGGGGCCAGGAACACACTGGGTAGCATATGTGAAGAAAGATCAAAATTGTGAATACTTTGACAGTTATGGAAATTTGAGACCACCACGGGAGTTTCTCAAATACATGACAAATGGTGATGATGTCATCAAAATCAGTTATAATTATAACAATATACAAAAAGATAAGACATATAATTGTGGTCATTTATGTTTACGTTTTTTGGTAAATGCTTCTAATCATAACTTTAGAGTGAAGTAAAATATATAAGCATTCAGAAAAAAATCATCTTTCATTTCACATCCTTCTGTTAGATTGTGACAATGTCTCTTACTTTAACGCTTAATGGTATGCATTCCTTATTGAGTGCTGACTTTTTACCACCTATCGAACTGGGTGAAGGTGAATACGAGTGTGCTTTGATTTATTTTAAATCTTTCAATTCTATTCCTAATGTGGATAAGAGCAACAACCTATTTCACTATGGGGATAATATTATTACGATTCCTGAAGGCTCCTATGAGTTGGATAACATTATTCACTACCTGGAGCAAGAGATAAATAGTACAGCAGGCGGTGATCCCAATAAAACAATTGATATACTAGCTAATACGAATACTATGAAATGCATGTTTTATTCTCCATATTATGATATACACTTTGAGAAAGAGAACAGCATTGGAAGCATTTTTGGTTTCTCTCGGAAAATTCTCCCCAAAAATCAAGTGCATAACTCTAATCAACCGATAAACATACTAATCACAAACACTATAAGAGTAGAGTGTAATATAATTCGAGGTTCATTCATAAATAATAAATCATCCCATGTGCTACACGAGTTTGCACCGTCTGTACCTCCTGGATACCAAATTATAGAGTGTCCTCCAAATCTTATATATCTACCGTTAAAGACGAATACTATTCAAAATCTACAAGTGTGTATTGTTAACGAAGAAGGGAATCTTGTGAACTTTAGAAACGAGAACATTTCACTTCGCTTGCATATAAGGAAAATAGCCTCATGATTATCTATAAAACGAACGGTGAGGTAATACAATACCACAGTCTTTCCAACTCTCAATTGGAGGGAACATCTCACCAAAAGCAACAACCAAAAGTGGAAGCAAGAACAAAGATAACGAAAGATAACGTATTATTTCTTCAATCTCTCGGATTACGAGTAAACTCCTAATAATAATAATAATGGTATCATCATCGATTCTGAATATAGGGGAGAGCGTGTTATTTGATGATAGTATAGAGGGTATTGAATATCACTCATATCTACCCTACAGTGAATCATATAAAACCAATGATGAGATTCGGATCCGTATCAACGATCAAGATGCAATAGTACTACCATGTGAGAGTCAGTTGGTAATTGAGGGAACTACTACAAAATCTTCTGCTTTCATTAACAATGGCCCCGCTCACCTGTTTCATGACATCCGCTATGAATTGAATGGTGTAGAGATTGACAGAACAAAGAATTGCGGTATTACCACCGCAATGAAGGGAGTGCTATCCTATGGAGAAGAGGAGTCTAAAAGTTTGGAAAATAGCGGTTGGAATGTTAGTGGTTTTAAAGAGTTCGATGGTGTCTTCTGTTTCACTATTCCACTTCGACACTTGTTGGGCTTCGCTGAGGATTATAATAAAGTAATAGTTAATGCGAAACATGAACTGATATTGAACCGAAGCTCGTCAAATTTAAACTCTGCAATTCTCAAAGACACAACAAAAAAGATTGAGATTGTCATAACTCGTATAGCATGGCGCATGCCTATTGTTAAGGTATCTGATAAAGAAAAACTGCGCTTGTTGAAGTATGTGGAGAATCATATCTCTATCCCCATTGCATTCCGCTCGTGGGATCTTTATGAGTATCCAGTGTTACCAACATCCCAGAAACATATTTGGACCGTGAAAAACGACTACACAATTGGAGAAACCTCGCTACGTCATTATTGGATTCCAACATTCACGCAATAATGATGCACTCAAAGATAAGAGTATCTTTGATCACTCCAACTTGTATAATGCTCGTTTATATCTCAATTCTCAATACTATCCGTATGACTCATTCTCTAATGACTTTGAAAAGGGAGTATTTTCACTTTTGTATGAAGCATTCATCAATTTTAAAAAATCATACTACAGTTTGAAGAGCTCCAACGTACAAATAAATCCAAATCATTTCAAAACGAAAGCTCCTTTGATTGTTATCGATTGTTCCAGACAATCTGATACACTTCATTCGGGTGTTGGTGGTGCTATAGATATCAAAGTAGAGCTAGAGTTTAAAAAAGCTGTAGCGAGTGATACCACCGCTTATTGTCTAATTATAAATGACTCTCTCTTCGAGTACAGTATTCTTACAAAAACTGTTCGAAAAATAACCTCATAAACTCTATCAGAGACGTTGAGGAAGTAGTTAATCATTAGTACTTGAAGTAGAAACATGTATCCATTTATGCAGTCATTATCATATACTCCATCGATTCCACTCATGTATTTTGAACTTTGCAAGAATATGTATGAAGTATGCAACTCCAACATTCCATATATTAAAACATTTTTGAAGCCAACGAATCAAATTAATGGATTACTGGAAGTATGTATTAATATTGCTGATCAGATAACATTGACTAAAGACGAATGGAACATGACATTTATGGAAAACGTCTCTGAAATATCAGAATTCTTCACATCTGGTATAATTTCTTCATCATCAAAGAAGCAGCAAGTGATCAATTATATAAACCTGTCTGAACATGTCGAAGAAAGAAAAAATTTCATCATAATTAATCTAGGTTCGAAATCGATAACCATCGGTGGTGAAGAGTGGTGGTGTCTGAATCATTTGCTGAATTGTCTTGATTCACGTTTACAACACTTAGTAAGGGTAAAGGGTTACTATGAGAACCGTATGAATTTCTTCAGAAAACGATTCAAGCTTGCTCAAGTGAAATCATTGTCTGAAGCCTATGCAATTGTAGATAATGTATACGATGAGATGTCAGTTGTGGATCAAGAAATCAAATGTTTTGTAATAGATTATTTATTCTATTCATGCTTTTTATAAAAAAAAAGACGTGTGGCACTCGGGGACTGCCGCGGTAAAGCTATTGCATAGCATTTTGTATCAATTTATGCAATTATAATTATTTATTTATTTTATTTATGCAGTATTTCTTTTTCTTTGATATTAATTCAAGTTACACTTTTTGAGCGTGGTGACCGATAAGAAAACAAATTTTTCTTTTATTAAATAAATAAAAAGTTAATATTATTTAAAATATTTTTATTATTTTACAATACATGTGGGTTTTATTACCTTACAGTAGCTGTTGGTTATTCAGGAATATTTATCATTGAAACTATAGGTTTATGATAACTGAAATAAGAAACATAAGTTTGCGACTTAATATCCTCTAAATACCTAGAAAATACCGCGTCAATGGTGGTCCCATATTTTGTTGTGGACTCTTGTGGATCATTATTCATTTTCAAATTCAATGTTTTTGATAGAAAAGTTGTCAACCGCTCTGATTTTTTAACAGCGAAGTTAATGTTGAAATCGCCAGCCAAGATATGTAAGTGGAAATTTATTACCATTTGTACCAAGTATTTTCGAGCCTTCTTCAGTGTACTCCAGTAAAGTGCGATGAATAAAATGCTCTACCTCGTCCAATTTTGGATTCGGAGAAATGTAAATTGCTACCATAACTATTTGTAGGCCATTTCTAAGTTTGCATAAGCACGCACAAATATCTCCAACAACTGAGCGCCTAACATTAACATCGCTAACGTGTGCAATATTTATTTCAATATTCGGAGTCATAATATTAGTAATATCATTTTTATTTTGCTAAATAGCTACCCCACCTTTTGAAACAGTATCTCGTTTGAACTGAACAATACTATTAAAATTAGGTATTTCAATTGGATTATCATGCGTCATGCAAGTTTTGGTAAGAAGTAACACATTTGTTTGTCTCGTAACTGAATCTTGTAAATCGTATTTATGACTATTTAGACTTTGGCAGTTGAAAGTCATTATTGAAATGCCATTTCTATTAATAATGAAATCTAATACACTTTGAGCAATCGTCTGAACACTATTTAAAGACAGTCTTTTGAATTCTTGCAACAATTGAAAAAACGGCCGCGTGAGCACTTTTTACTCTATAAAATCACGCGCTTTTATTTAGTAAACAACACTATAAATAATTTAAAAGTCCAATGAAAAATTAGCGTGACATTCATCTTAGCTTTTCCGTTAAAAAAAAAAAGCTATTTTATAAAAACGCTACTAAATTAATTTGAATAAAAGTACTTAATAATTAATTATATGAAAAGTTTTTAAGGTAGCCATGACAACGTCGATGACGTCTATGACATATCTCTATAGAAGACCTATTTCACAGAGAAAATTAATCGCAAGTTTAGCACATCGTGACTATCAGTAACATGGCAAGTGTGTAGAACCGAGTTCGCGCCCTGCAATATGCATGCTCTTTTTGAAAATCTATAAATTGTTTTCAAAAGATGTAGTCGCACGCACACAAACATACCGTGCCGAAGACTGCCGAACTGAAACGACGTTAGACGATGGGGAGCGTGAGGTTTTTTCGTTACGGAATTTCTGGATTCGGTCCCCGCGCTCAAGGCCCGCGATAGAAGCTATGCAATAGCTTAAAAAATAAATGTGATTGACCGCATATTTTTTTTATTTCTCTTATCACCTCACTAACCACCAAAAAAGGAAATAGTTATAATATAAATTCAGTTAGGTGCTAGTCTTAGTTGTCATAACTACTTGTTCTGTGATGATTATAGTGTATCATGAGAATGTACGAGTGTCCGTTTTGTAATACGAAAGTTGATAGTAATCAATTCATTACCCATTCGAGAACGAAGCGTCACAAGTTACTATGTAAACAATATGGAGGAGATTATTTTACGTATGTTGTGAATTCAGCGTTCAAGTGTAGAATCATAACTTATTAATCATACTTTATTGCTGCCAAGGAATTCGCGAAACTTAAAGGATATGTTTTTTGTAGGACTACAAACGGAAACATATTCCTGAGAAAAATCGCAGGCGCCAAGCCAATACTCGTTAAATCGGAACAAACTCTTCATGACCTACAACTTTCAGGAACCCTATGACTGCACCACTCAGCGATGTACCTGCTACTTTTGGAACATTCCTTATTCTTATTCACCCTAATTAATATAATATTAACTAAAATAATTTGTAATTTCTTTAAAATGCTTAAAGTTGTAATTAATCCTTTTTATATAACTATGTTAGACAGCAGACACCCCTTAGGTGGTAAAGTAACCAAGACATACTGCGTCACATCCTATCACTGGACTAAACATTCTATATCAAATCAAACACATTCACATCTAGCACGGCTTTACACACACACATATACAAAAACATTTCTCTTCAACAGGACACTTCTACGGCGCCTATTCATAATATTATATTGTTTCGCAATACCAATTGGCTATCTTTGCATAATAAATCGCTATCTCTTGTTTGGGGCGCCTATTGAAAATATGAACACTAATCATAGCAATTTTCTGTATCTCTTTTTTGACTTATTTCCGCATTTTTTAAGTTATACCAGGACCATTAAAGTATTTTAAATTTTCAAATTCGATAACCTAATAGAAATAGCTTATGACCTTGACGAACTAGCTGTCGCAACCTCATCCCTTGGTAGTGTTGATTCCTTTTATCATGAAAACCCAATTCAAACTTCATTCAAAGTTGTGTGCCAGAATATAAGAAGTATTAGCTGTAATTTTTCTAGTTTTATGACATTTTTGGAACGATCGAAAACAAAGTGGGACTTAGTTGTATTGACTGAATGTTGGCTTCCCCGCACTCATTCCATTCCCCAGTTGCAGGACTACGAATACCTCTATACACTTTATAATTTAACTCAAAATGAGGGTGTGGTTGTGTATTACAAGTCTTCATTACGATTGAAATCTGAAGAACCTATACTTATGGACGCCAACTGCCTCATGTTAGAAATTAACAATAACACAATTGTTCTTGCAATATACAGACCGGCTGGTTATAGAAACACATCTAGATTTATTGAGTCCCTAAATAAACTTTTATGCAATTATTCCGCTTATTCAAATATCATTCTTTTAGGAGATATAAATGTCGATATCTCATCAAATAATAGTGACTCCAACTCGTCTTCATACTTAAACCTGTTAGCCTGCCATGGTATGTTACCAGCGCATACAATCCCCACACATAGTCTAACATGTCTTGACCATGTATTTCTTAAGTCAAGGTTACCTGCTTATTGTTACATAGCAGAAAGTTCTATTACCGACCACGATTGTATATTCTTTGCAATTAAACTTAATTCCCGAAACCATAAGCCTTTTACAAAAGTAATAAAAAAAATAAACTATAACACCTTGGACAATGACATGAACTCGATTGACCTTTCTCCAGTATATAGTGACAATGATGTCAACACTTCCACAAATTATTTTATTTCGGCACTAAATCAAGCAATTATAAATAATACTACAACGTTTAAGACCTCTAATAGGAAAATTATTAAGAAACCCTGGATTATCAAGGGTCTGTTGAGATGTATGAGGAACCGTGACAATATGCATCGAAAACTAAAAGTACTCAAAAACAAAGACCAATTTAATGAAACGCTAGAGGTAACGTACAGAAGATATCGCAATTTCTGCAACGATCTTTTAAAAAAAATAAGAGCTGGTTATGAGAGGGCTGAAATCAGCAAAGCTGCTGCTACTAGTAACAAAAAACTCTGGGAGGCCGTAAAGACAGTCACAAATACAAAAAAATGCGAGGACATCCCTACTGAACTAATAAAAAACAGTTCCCATGACGACTTAAACAATATAAATTCATTTTTTGCAACCATGGGCAAAAATCTTGCTGAGAAAATATCACTTACAAGTAGTAACAATCGCTTTCCGGAGGTACACACTAAAAAGTCTTTCACACAATCTTTTGTTTTACTTCCCACTGATGTAGCTGAGGTTGAACAAATCATCTTAGGACTCAAAAATAACTGTGCCGTTGGTCGCGACAACATACCTTCAATCTTTCTAAAGCGTTATCGAGAGGTTCTACTTTCACCTTTGACTTATATTTGCAATCTTGCTTTTACAACAGGCGTTTTTCCGGACTCTTTAAAACTTGCCGAAATTCACCCTATATATAAAGGGGGAAGCAGGGGCTGTGTCAATAACTTTAGACCTATCTCAATTTTGCCAACGGTATCCAAGATTCTGGAAAGGTTAATAAACAAACGATTAACTAACTACCTTGAGTCAAATAAACTGCTGTCACCTTCTCAGTTTAGTTTCAGATCTGGAAAATCAGCTAGTGATGCCGTCCAAGAACTAGTGAACTTTGTTTCTACAAATCTCGATGGTAAACAAAAAGTATTGGCGATCTTTCTGGACTTGGCTAAGGCTTTTGACACGGTCTCTGCCCCCTTGCTCCTCGAGAAGCTGGAGGGGCTTGGAGTGAGAGGCAAGCAACTTGACCTGCTTTCTGATTACCTCACAAATCGCAGGCAGAGAGTAAGGGTTGGTGAAATGTGCAGTGATGATCTTGACATCACGTATGGGGTACCGCAGGGCAGCATCCTAGGTCCTACATTATTCTTGACGTATATCAACGACCTGTGTAACCTCAAGTTGCGTGGTGGAAGGATCATTACCTTTGCGGATGATACAGCTTTGCTTTTCCATGCGGACTCATGGGAGAAAGTCTTTTTAAATGGCCAACTTGGTTTTGACATGGTAACCGAGTGGCTAAAAAATAATAAACTTACACTTAATGTGTCCAAATCCATGTATATCCCCTTTATGTTGAGAAATCACGAAATCCCATCTTACCAAAATCTTACCATAACATCACACATTTGCTCTCTCCAACGGGACAAACCTTGCTCATGTCCTACTCTCAAAAAAACGGCTGGTATCAAATATTTGGGAATTCAGATTGACAATCGTCTTGGATTTCAGCCACACATAGATTTACTTACAACGAGAACACGAAAATTGATATACGTTTTCAAGAACCTTCGTCATGTGGCGGAAACTAAGATTATAGACACCGTATATTGTGCACTAGTTCAGTCAATCTTATCATATTGCATAACGGCATGGGGAGGAGCTCCAAAGACATCCATGCTGAAGTTGGAGAGAGCTCAGAGAGCCGTTCTTAAAGTTGGTCGTAAACTTCCCTTTCTCTTTCCAACCAAAGAACTTTACGAGCATTGTAAAGTACTAACAGTTCGGCAATTATTCATTTTGAATACCATTTTACGTAAACACTCCCAACTTTCATACAATCCTGTTGAAATACTCACTAAGAGACGCAAACACACGGTCTGTAAATCTAAGTCGTTTAAAACCAGCTTCAGTCGTAGATTCTTTTGTTTCCTGGGAGATTATCTTTACAACAAAGCCAATAAAGCCATTTCTATCTACTCCCTATCCTTTTTCAATTGTAAAACAAAAGTCCAAAATTGGCTTCAATCTCACGATTATGATGCCACTGAGAGACTTTTGGAAGTGATCTCATAATAAGCAACTCGACACGTCCTACCCACACACACCCACTCACTTCAAACACACTCACACACCCCCACACACACACATACACACTTCACAAATAGACTTCATAACCACACCCACAATCAAACATCGACACGAACATACCCCTACTTTGCTGTCAATTCTTTTAAAATTATATAATTATTTACTTTGTGTTTTCCTTTATGCATTTTTTTGTCAATTTTCTTTCCCATAATCTTTGTCATCTGTTAGTATACGTTTGTATTAGTTGTGACATGACCGTGTAGTCAGGAGGCCTGGAGACCTGTAACACAGGTTGTCCTAGTACAGGCTCCAGTTTCCACTACATCATTATATCTTGTATACTTTATTTTGTGGTAAACTTATGTTTAATTATGTGGTGGAAAAAATAAACGTTTATTATTATTATTTCCTTTATTTCATTATAATACACTTATAAATTATATTTTTAAATATTTCTACATAAAAAAGATATAAAAAACATTTAAAAATATAAAAAATAGTAACCCACCGGCATCGGGAACAGGGTCCAAGCTACCGGCGGTCAGGGCTCCAGAGAGAGGAACTTCCTGACAATGCGAGCCGTGTCCAGAAGTACAGCTTTCTGAATCAAGCCTTTGATCCAGCTGCCTAACGAGAGCCTCTTGAGGTGTTGGTCGAGGCTCTTGGCTATTAAGCCATTGGCTGTCACGACTATCGGTACAATGATTGCTGAATCCACCTCCCACATGTCGACAACCTCGTGAGCCAAGTCAAGATACTTGATTTGTTTATCTTTCTCGGCTTTCACGAGGTTCTCATCATGCGGGATGGTTATGTCAACAATCATTGCACGCCGCTCTGATCGATCCACCATCACTATATCAGGCTTATTGGCAACAATAGTCCTGTCAGTGATGATGGATCGATCCCAGTACAATGTGATATGACCATTTTCGAGAACTGGGTCGGGCACATACCTGTAGTACGGCACCTCCGATTCCACAAGGTTGTACTTTAGAGCAAGTTGCTGATGAATTATCCTGGCTACAAGGTTGTGTCTGTGCAAGTACTCTCCGTTAGCTAGACGAGAACACCCGGAGATAATATGCCTTATTGATTCCCCCGGCCGGTGACATGCCCGACAGATGTCAACTTTGCCGTCTTTCACAATAAATCTCCGGTAATTGTTCGTCATCATAACTTCGTCCATAATTGCACATACAAAACCTTCGGTTTCCCCAAAAAGGTCACCGAATCGTAGCCAGGCCACGGACGCTTGTAAATCTACATCAGGCCCGTGTAGGGCTCTGAAAAAGCGTCCGTGAAGCTCCTTGTTCTTCCATACCTCCATGCGATCATTGGTGTCAAGCACTACTGGTTTGCGCCAGTTCTCTTTAGCCAAGGAGAGCGGAGTGAGGCCCTTGTCAACCGCGACCACATCTCGATGCATCCCCACGTCGGTTTCTAGAAAATATTCTCTGAGACTGCATACCTCGCGATTGTGGAGGGTCTTAGCGTTTAAAAAACCACGACCTCCACTTTTTCGCGGGATATACAGCCTCATAACCGATGACCGTGGGTGATGCAATCGATTTGCAGTCAGCAGTGTACGGACTCTCCTATCCAGGGCGTCGAGTTCGGTTTGAGTCCATTTAAGTATGCCAAAAGAGTACATCAAAACCGGCATGACCCAACCGTTGAAAGCGCGCACCTTGTTTCCGCCTGATAGAAGACTATTAAGTACTTTTTTCAGGCGGCCAAAGAAGCGCTCCTTCAACGATTGCTTCATGTCAGTATCATTGATACCCAACGCTTCCGACATACCCAAATACTTATAGGTTTCGGATGCGGAGAGGGCTCTAAGGTTTATGGAACCAGTGAGTTGGGTTCCCACGGATTCCATAATCTCTCCTCGCTGTACATGCATGACTGCACATTTGTCTACACCAAATTCCATCCTGATGGAGCTACTGAAAGTTTCAGTAATTTTCAGTAGCTCTCTCAGTTGTGAATTGGTGTGAGCAAAAAGTTTCAGGTCATCCATGTAGAGGAGGTGCGATATAACCTGACCACCTCTCCTCAACCGATAGCCTAGACCTGAATCCTCCAATAGTGTGCTTAGAGGATTCAATGCTAAGCAAAACCAAAGTGGACTCAAACTATCGCCCTGAAATATTCCTCGCTCGATCCTTATCGGTTCGCTATTCCTCTGAATATTTCGACATCCTGGATAGCGAAGGACTGTCCTCCATGCCCTCATACATGTCATCAGGAAGGTGCGTAGAGTTGCATTTACTTTATACAACTCCAGCACCCGCATGAGCCATGTATGAGGCACTGAGTCATAGGCCTTCTTATAATCTATCCAACATGTCGATAGATCCTTTCGGGAACGACGAACTTGTTGGCTAATGGCCACATCAATGAGGAGTAGCTCCTTAGTACCGCGGGACCCGCTCTTACATCCATTTTGAGAGGCAGACATGATGGAGTTGCTGTCAATATGCGTGTTAATTTTAGATTTCAAAATGGATGTAAGAACTTTATAGACCGTCGGTAAACACGTGATCGGTCTATAATTTTTCGGTTCCGCGGTGCTACCTGATTTATGGAGCAGGTGGGTTACTCCTGTTGTTAGAAACTGGGGTAGCGAACCAGACTCTAAGGCGGTCTGGAATTGAGATGCCAAGCGAGCGTGCGACCTGGAGAACCATTTAATCCAAAAGCTGTGCAGCCCATCCGGCCCTGGAGACTTCCAATTAGGCAACGGACGGACTGCACGAGCTACATCTTGGGGGCAGATGGTAATGGCCCCCATTTCTGGTACTGGATCGCAGGCTCGCTCAACAACCCGAGTCCAATCACCTTCGGTGTGACTGACAGGCACCGACCAGATATTGCGCCAGAATGAATACATGGCATCATCATCTGGTAGGCACGTGTCAGCAACACCTTGGTCTGATCGCTCCCAAGCTCTATAGACCCGCCTTTCATCGCTTTGGAAATTGCGATTCTGAGAATACCGCTCCACTCTTCGCTTGTACCGACGAATACGGTTTGCCCATGCATATAATTTCTGCTTAAAAAAGTCGATGCGCTCTGTGACGCGGAACAAATAGTCTCGGGTACTAATATCAGTCCCCGAGAACGCCCGCCTCACAAAGCGCATCACTCTAGGGCGTGTATTGCCTTCCCTGAAACTAGTTAGCTTGCCAATGAGTGCTCTAGTCTCTCCGATACGACGCTCAATCCTGCACTGCCAAGCTGGTACAGCTGATTTTGGTCGTGTGGCTCTGTCATTGTCTGGGAATTTGACATGAGCCACACGACATATCGCAACAGCTCCGCAGTACAAGATTGAGTGTGTATCAGTCAGATCTTTGCTGTCCTTTAAATAATAGGACAGCTGAGAGTCTAGAGCACACACCAGCGCCTTGTTTTTTTTTATGCATGGGCAATCGAGGTAAGCGTGGTCTAAGTTCAGGCGGAGTAGAGCGGTACTCACAGAAAGCATCCTCCAAAGCGCTCCTCAATTTTTCATTGCACTGGGGACTCACGGAAGTAGCCCTATCATCATCCTCCTTATCAACGTGGTTGGGTCGCGGTGAAACACTGTTAAGTTGTACCGCGACCAATGACGAAGCAGGCGTAACATGACTATTCCGTGACTCGAGGCGTAGGCGATCAAGCACCGCATCATCCAGCATATGGTTACGCTGGATGACCCGCACCTGATCCGACAGTCGTTGCGCCGACACGTTGACAGCTGGCTCAAGCACCTGAAACAGAGAGAGCATTCGAACACGGTACGCGGTCAGGTTGTTTCCTCCCTCTGTAGCCCCATAGTATGAGCGCATGACGTTTTCATTGATGGCTTGTGTCCATCTCATGCGCTGCACACTTCCGCCGGGAGCTGGGACCCTGTCAGAAGCCGATGGGCCTCGAGGTCCTAAGCGGTCCGGCGGCCGGCGTCCTCCCCGTCGGCGAACAGGTGGTGGCGTCGTCGGCGGAGAGAAGTACTCGTCGCTCGAGCTCGACGCAACTGCCGCGGCCGGGGTCGTCACAGCGCTTACATTGGCGCTGGGGACCGGCGGCGGCGAGGCGGAGCTGAGCAACGAGTCCGGAGATGGCGGGCGTGCACGTAGAGCGGCAGATCGTGTCAACATATTAACGTATTTTTTTCATTTCTTCAATATTTTGTCTCGATTTGACATGACAGGTGTCATTGGTCCCAGTTTTTCTTTGCACACATTGTGCTAGTTATTGATTTTCTTTAAAGGTATTCTTTATAAAAATAATATTTGTATAGCATTGTTTTTCATTGCACGAATATATAACTATAAAAACTGTTTCTATTGTTCTAATTATTTACATAAATATGAAGAGACAAAATGATCGTTGTTGTTGACGTTGGTGTTGCCATTATAATTATTATTATTATTATTATATTATTATTATAACTTACCGTATCAATGGAGCATCAACTACATTAAACCCAGAAATTTACTTAGCCGGAGCTGCATCTAATGTTCAAAAACTGCTTAGAATGGAAGTGAAATTAAACAAACATATTAAGGTAAACATAGAACTCTTCTGCACGTATATTATAACAAAAGGAGAGAATGAAGTGATTCGAGACTTGAAATCATTCAACACTAAAAACATACACTTACAACAATCATCAGATTTAGCTAATTACTATAACGAGTGCTGCGTTAAAATTCTGAAGAAATGTGAAGAGTTTCAAGAAAGAGACAGCGGATGGGCATTAGAGAAGATTGAATTTTTAGAAATCAACATCAACAAGTACACACCGTTAAAGGTTCATGAAAGATGAAACCAATGGTTGTATCATCAAAGAGTTTGTTGGTTTACGTTCCAAAATGTATAGTTATGTTTTACTAAATGATTTGACTGTAAAGAGAAACAAAGGTACCTCCGCTCCTATTTCGAAAATTATAAAAAGGCACTTGATTGTGGTTATGTAAAATATAATAACATGTATATGTATACATTTGCTAGCGATAAGCATCATGTTTATACACAAATTAAGAGAAGAAAAGTACTTTCTGGTGATGATGATAAAAGATGTATTACTGAGGATGGAATAAACACACTGGCTTGGGGACATTATAGTATAATCAAATAAAATTCATTATGTTTGTAGTACACAGTCTTTTATTTTACTTTTAACCTTACATGAAACTCTTTGCAAGTTTGAACTTGACATAAGCACAGTGACTAAACCACTGAACATGCTGCTGCCAAGGATCATCATCTTCTTCCCAGTCTTTTAAGCCTACACCACAATGGAAACACCTAGTTCTGTCTCCATAACCAGTATAAAAGAAACCAGCTTCTGCAAGATCTTCAGGCTTCTGGCGTAAACCTACAGGCCAGTCTTCGAAAGTGAGCAGTCGTCTTGATTTTAACTTGAAAAATGGAAATTCAGCTGTTTGATACATCTTCCTCACTATGTTTTCTCTACTCAACGACGAGGTTGTAGGTTTACTACTACTCACTGAGTCATCCTGTACGCGTATACCACACTCATCCCTTCCCTCCGCTCTTTTCTTTCTCTCAGAACTACAAAACAACTGTGTCTTCTCACGCTCCATAATTATTATTTACTGCTAATCAATATGAAGCACATCAACTTAATGAGAATAAAGTCCTTTCATCGTTCGTTTTATATTTAAATTTTCTTTATCATTTCTAATAGGATATACAGGAAGGGCAACGAGCGCGACATTGTTTCATATCGCACTACGTCACAATAAGTTCCTTTCTGCTATAAATAAATAGCTACTCTTATCAATTCTACGTCACAGCGATCAACCGCAGAAACATGCCTTATCAACGCGTAACATTGTTTCTAACCTGTTCTATATTTAATATTTCTACTGAGTAATATTGCCGCTCGCACCGGCCGCCCCCCTCCCCACCCCGCACGTCTCCATAGCAACAATCAACCGTCACGGCTTCTTATCAACGCGCACAAACTACGTCACAGCTATCAACCGCAGAAACATTGTTTCTAACCTGTTCTATATTTAATATTTCTACTGAGGCCGCCGCTCGCCCCCGCCTCCCACCACCCCTCCATAGCAACAATCAACGCTATCGCACAATAAGTTCAATAGATGGAGCTACTAGTAACGATTACAATCATTATAATGTGTTAACATCATACGTCACAGCGAACAACCGCAGAAACATGCCATTTCGTACCTAAACCAACATAACCTGATCGCGCGCTCCTACCAAACTACATACACACAGGGGTCTACGTACTTAACAAAAGAACACTAACCACAACAAGAAAGTTTCATAACATTTACTCCCCCGCCCCGCACCCGCCCCGCAGCGCCCCAGCAACACCCCGCCCCGCAGCGCCCCCGCCCCGCACCCGCCCCGCCCCGGCAACACCTTCTTATCAACATACTGTTATCGGCGCGTCACGACTTCTTATCAACGCGCACAAACTACGTCACAGCTATCAACCGCAGAAACATTGTTTCTAACCTGTTCTATATTTAATATTTCTACTGAGGCCGCCGCTCGCCCCCGCCTCCCACCACCCCTCCATAGCAACAATCAACGCTATCGCACAATAAGTTCAATAGATGGAGCTACTAGTAACGATTACAATCATTATAATGTGTTAACATCATACGTCACAGCGAACAACCGCAGAAACATGCCATTTCACACCAAAACCGACATAACCTGATCGCGCGCTCCTACCAAACTACATACACACAGGGGTCTACGTACTTAACAAAAGAACACTAACCACAACAAGAAAGTTTCATAACATTTACCACCTTACCATACTGTTTCCGCTAGACACACACCACTCTAACCTGAACCCAACCCCCCACACTAAATACATACCCTCACAGCTCTACTTACACCAGACCCCACACACCTAAATAACTCAATTCATTACTAAATTATCCGCAACACACCAGCACCACCAAGGCCAATCCAATTCTCACCATCCTTATCAACGCGCCACCGCATCACACCAACATTCATTCCTTATCTACATTTTACATCCGCTAAAACAACCGCAAACGCATCAAACCAACATAACCTGGACGCGCGCGCCTACCAAAATACATACACACACGGCTCTACTTACGCTGGACTTCCTGTGATCCAGAACCCCCAATTATACTCTACTTGCAGTACTCCACACACAAACGGACCTGTGCTTTGTACAACATTAGAAGCTGCCCTGGTGTGAAGTACTGCCGGACCTTTGCGATAACGCCAAGTTTCCTGACAGCCAACTTGGCCTTGGACTCAATGAACCGCCCAAAGTTTGGGTTCGAGGAAATCTCAACACCCAAAAGCTGAAGGCGGCGCAGCATACATTGGCAGAGTGTACCGATTGGGAGGAGCCGCATCATCTCCTCATCTCTGAAGTAGGTAGCGACCTATCGCTGCCGGCTGTAATCGAGTCGGCGGTCGGCAGCGAAGAGTTCTGGGATGCGGTGGTGTCAGCAGGTCGGTTTATTCAGCAGGCGCACCGGGCGTCCCCAGAGGGCGGGTAATGTCCACTTTCAGTCCCTTTAAATGGGTCCAGAGGGATATGCCCTCCCTGAGACTGTCAGCCCCTCTTGCCACATCAGGACCCGAGGTGAGAGCGCGAAGTATTCCACGAGTGCCACTCTTAGATCCCTTAACCATTTCTTATTTTAATTTTACTACCGCATTACTTACCGCAAATAAACGTTTTTGAAGTGAAACTTCTTTAGGCACGCTTGACTTGGGGAGTAAGCTGGCGAAAGCGTTACGAAAAATGATCGGGCAAGGCGAACGGAAGTTAAGTGGGGGATATAAGCACAGAGGCGCCCGTGGCGCGAGCTTGGTACTACAAGGCCTACAACGAGTTTTTTTTTTTATTTTTTCAATAAAATAGAAGATATATGCAATTTTTTTTTTTTAAATTTTGGGACACGGATACACTTATTTATTTATTTAGTCCCTCCTGTATCCACCCTCCCTTACTCCCCCCCCCCCTCACCCCTTAATAATCCCACGAAACTATCCCCCCCGACCCCCCTCATTGATTACCTCACCCCCCGTGGATTATCTCGGGAACCAGAGGTCGTGGACTACCCGAGTTTGGGGTCCCCTGATTCAGGAGGAAGAGCCCGACCTTTTGGCCCCGAGAGAATTCACTACCCCCCTCCCCCCCATCCCCACGAAACATCCCCCCCCGACCCACTTTAGTTACCTCACCTCCCCGTGGATTATCTCGGGAACCAGAGGTCGTGGACTACCCGAGTTTGGGGTCCCCTGAATCAGGAGGAGGAGCCCGACCTTTTGGCACCGAGAGAATCCACTTTTTTTTTTTCAATAAAATAGAAGATCTATGCAAATATATTAATTTACCAATGAAACCATGAAATAAATTTAAATATTTATAGAAAATTAATATATGTATATGTGTATACATGTATTTATTGTACACACATATATATGTCGGAGACAGGGACGGCAGAGCGGTAGGGTCGACAGCATCTTGGTGTGGTGGTACAGGTTCCATTTCGTAGGTGAGTTTTGAATTGAAGCACGGCGTGTAGATATACCCTCCAATCTTCATAATAACAATTTGAATAGGCAAACTGACAGTTTCAGTTCGGAGAAGTGCCTTGGTCCGCGTCTCGATGCAAAAAGTGCCCGTTCGACGAACCCCACTTTCCAAAGCGACTCTGTCCATGTGACGCCATCACAAAATAACGTCACATGCGTTCGCCCCTCTACTACGTAAATCAAATCAGCAACTTCTATTAAAATTATATCGACGATCTCCGACACGGCCAGCCTGACGATTTGCACGTCCTCGTGCATCATCATCATCCCAGCGCCAATCCAAGTCGCATCCGAAGCTCCCCCAGCCCCGGAGTTCGGGATCCGGTTCACCAGGCAAACTGCCGATTCCGGTCAAACTTCGATATTTCCCGTTGCACATCCTCGTGCATGTCTGTAACAAATTAAAAAAAACACAGAAAACAGACTTTGAAGCATTTTTGAGAACTCGGCCAACCTGACCGTCACACGTCACGTTTAATTACTATGACTATTAGAAAACCAAGTCCAACAAAGGCTTCCTTCAAACCTCATAATTATCAAATTTCAAAAAGAAGAAAGGTTCCTCCAAGCCACATAATTATCAAATCAAAATCATAATCATCAAAAAGAAAACACACCATGGTTCGCTAACACAGTAGCTAGTAACAACTCATAGTTGACACTCATATCGTCATCACCTCATGTGATACGACCAACTGTAGAGTCCACGACTCCCAGGTCAACACATGACCTCCTCTGAGACCCTGGTCCCCACCACACCACCATCTGCCCATCGTGCCCTGAACAACTCCTCACTGAGTTTCAGTCACGACTACAGACTAGTGCATGCAGTGCGACCATATCTACCAAGGTCCCCGCCACACCACTAGCTGCCCATCGCCCCCTGAACAACCCCTCACTGGGTTGCAGTTACGACTACAGACTAGTGCGAGCAGTGCGACCACATAGCCATGATACGTGTTCCATTTGCTGGCGGAGGCACCCTCCTCACCATCTTCTACATTATAGAAATCTAACTCAGCAGACATTACTTGGAGAAATCTTTCGTATGCGATCGTGGGGTACTTATAAGTTCTGTTACCAATCAACGATTTCAATAGGTAACGATCGCCATTATCGCCATCAAACAACTCACCAATATTAAATTTCATTACTTTAGCTCACTTCTATCAAATTTAGATTTTTCGTGAATAGCACTCATTTCTATGTTCGTTACCGCTTGTTCTCTTGAGAAGATTTAATAGTCTAGCCACACATACTATCAGAAGCTCAAGTGAGCTCGTAACTATAGGCCACAGTGAACTTTAGTTTTGAATTAAAGACAAACCAGACATAATTTTAAAATCCTGATTTAAAATTTCTCAGCCCATTATTACAAACAATAACCGGGTAGTACAAGAAATAAAATTTGCAAAAATAACTCTTATTATCATGTCGCAAAGAAATTGTTCAGTACACAATACACTGGCACAACCTTGTACACTGTATATGTACTGGCGCGTGTATACATACACCAATGAAATTACAGATTGCTTGACAAGAGAACATTCGGCCACGGAATCAAAATAAAAATAGTACGACTCACCGGATTATGGCAATTTCCCACAAACACCTGCCACTTGGCAGTTGTCAACCGTTGCACACCAGACATCTCTGAGCACTCATAAAACCCCATCACGTTACCACAAACGTTTTGGGTATTTTGACATCTTCTCATCGCCTGCAGAGTAGAGGCTCAAGTCTTGAAACCTTGGGCGTTCCGCAAAGCGCACACAGCTCTGACTGCGCCGCACGTAGCTTCAGCAGCGCCGCATGCCATTGATGTGATTCACCACGCAGCTAGTAGCGCGCTCCGCAAGCGCACCTTGAGCGCTCCGCAAGCGCACCTTGCGCGCTCCGCAAGCGCACTTCGCTCGCCAAGCAACAGCCAGCGCTGTCGCGCTCCAAGAATCGGTCAGCACTGTCGTGACAGCGCAGCGTCCAGCCGCACGTACACGCCTGCTGCGCACCTTGCGCGTACCGATCTCTGCGCCAGCAAGCGCACCTCGTAACGTGACGTTCACTTCCAGCCTCACATTATTCTGTTCCTGGATTTATAACGAGATTGTGAGCAGTGTAGTTCTTTATCCAACTTCTGATGTCGGAGACAGGGACGGCAGAGCGGTAGGGTCGACAACATCTTGGTGTGGTGGTACAGGTTCCATTTCGTAGGTGAGTTTTGAATTGAAGCACGGCGTGTAGATATACCCTCCAATCTTCATAATAACAATTTGAATAGGCAAACTGACAGTTTCAGTTCGGAGAAGTGCCTTGGTCCGCGTCTCGATGCAAAAAGTGCCCGTTCGACGAACCCCACTTTCCAAAGCGACTCTGTCCATGTGACGCCATCACAAAATAACGTCACATGCGTTCGCCCCTCTACTACGTAAATCAAATCAGCAACTTCTATTAAAATTATATCGACGATCTCCGACATATATATATACATATATATACATACAGATGGTGCGAAAGAAGTTTCACTTCAGTCGTGTGGTCATAAGCACACTCGTTTTTTTCTATTTTACTGGCACATTGAGACGCTAAATGACTTGTTATCGCCTAAATCAGGTATTCTGCGAGAGTTACAAGATTTTAAGTCCATTGGTACCATGACCAGTGTTATGTCATTATTTCATCTCGGTTTTTGCCCATTGTTACCACCGAGGTGGAAGGGAAGTCTAGAATGAGATTACCTCAAGTAACATTATCTTAGACTACAAGTATACCTAGCCTAGATAACCTTTTGTGGCTTTAGCCCATTTAGATAAGCCTTATCGTGAAACAAAATACTTTAATTTAGTAAAAAGAAGAAGTTTCAAGTTGAAGTTTTTTTTTCTTAAACGTTATAAACTAGTGCTTAACCGCGATCCCGCCTGATGGTAATGTTACGGGCTGGGGGTACTAAAACGCCGGTTAAGGGTTTCGAAATTTATTGGCAACGAAGGTACAGTCGATTGTAGGCAATGACAAGTAGAATGTTGCTGACGTTGCACCGAAGTCTTCACTTACGTCCACGAAGTCCGTATTGTAAACACGCAATAACACAACAGATGTTACTTCACGTAGTACTCACAGTTATTTATCGTTACAGTTGTCGCAGTAGGTATTCTCGAATATCGCTTCTTATCTGTCGCTTGTTTTCGTATCGCTAGTCTAATGCAGACTGACTCGGCGCCGGCGTCACGGCGCTATATATAGGCCAGCTGATCGAACATTCCAGAATCGTCTAGACGTAATAATAATAGCGCATAACTTCGAGTACATTCAGTAGGTACCTACGGTAATTCCCGGAAACGGATTTCTAGAAATTTCGATGTCGTCACTTAGTTGACAAAATTGATAAAACCTGTACCATTCGATAGGCCACCTTAAGTCTAGGAATGCGTTTTTATATTACACCTATACAATGTCTAGGTCTCGAGTTATAGGGCTTAAAAGTTACGCACTGCATGTCACGCGGTATTGATCCTTATGCCCTCGACATAAGGTGCATTCATAACAGTAAGTAGTGATGCAATCGTTGATGGTAAGGCGCACTAGTTTTTTAAGTGCCTATTCAGTCTAGCCTTGAAGACACTTAAATTGTTATCAGACGGGAAGATCGTTGCAGGCAAATTGTTCCAGCTTGCGCAACCCAGTCCAGGGCACGCCACGATCATGGTGGTAAGGCTTGTCATGGAGGAGTGGATTGACCGAAGACATGGCGCCTTCACCTTCCGGACAACCCAGATCCTTTCTAGGGGGCACGGGTGCTTCGGCAAGTACCTGTGCCTCATCGGGCCTCACTGGGCAGGAGCGATTTCTGGCTTCCAGCCGTCTGCAAAGCCCCGGTCGGGAGCTAGAGCTTATGGGGCGGGATCGTCTCCTTCTGGGAAGCAGTAATACAAGCAAAGGAGACGGTCGAGAGGGAGAGAGAGGCACAGAGTTCTCTCCCTTCCTGGCGACGGCGAAGCAGTTACCACTGTTTGATTAATTTTGACTATTTGATAGTTGTTGGCTAATATATGCGCGTGATTGGAGAGGAGGGCGGCGCGTACCGAGCTCGGTACCTTGAACCCCAAGTCGCGCCGTCCCCTCGGCCAATCACGCGCATATGTAATGCGCCAACAAAGTCTACCCACGTTCATTGCATCGTATCATCATTTTATATTGATTTTCGCTTGTTTTTATCACGGAGGTGAGTTGAGATCTAGAATGAAATTATCTCAATCAAGATTATATTCCACTTAAAGTACCTTGTCGAAAATAATGTCAGAAAACTTCAAGTTTATAAAAATACTAGCTGACCCGGCGAACTTTGTTCCGCCTTAAAGGCAATAAATATCACATGATCACATTTTTTACTTTTTCAATTAGGATCATTGTAAATAAAAAAAAGTAATAATATTCCATGACTTTTTGTCATTTATTTATTGTAGCACCTTGTGAAAAAATTATGAATTTCTACTTGTGCTTCGTAAATTATCTAGCTGTTGATGTCTGAGATGTCGTGGTGGCCTAGTGGTTAAAACACCAGCCTCTCTTGTATGAACGCGCGGGTTCGATTCCAGGTCAGTCAAGTATCGATGTAACTTTTCTAAAGTGATATGTATGTACTCTCTAGGTATATCTTGGACACCAATAACTGAAGGTGAAGGAAAACATCTTGAGGAAACCTGGACTTTATAAGTCTGAAATCGCCACCCCGCATTGAGCAACGTGGTGATTACGCTCAATCCTTCTCTGCATGAGAGGAGACCTGTGCCCAGCAGTGGGACGATAAAAAGATTGATGATGATGATCTCTGAGGTTTGTTCGCTGATTTCGCATTCTCAACGGAGCAGTTTCACGGACTGCCACCTCTCTTTGCTCTTGTGAGTGAGAAGCACGAAGTCGAATCATACTAAGGCGGCGTTCTGCACGTGCAATTTCTTGCTCTTCTTCAGTGCTTTTATTCAGAATTACGGCTTTGTCGAGAAAGATTTGATGGTCTTGGTCGCGGCATGGTATTTTTATTGATGATAAATGGCACAGCAATACAATATTAGACATTTTGAAGTTGAAGTTGGCTTTGTGGTTTTTTATTAGAAACTTTAAACCAGCAGAGAGTATTTATATTCTTTGCTTTAAACGATTGCTTCAACCGGTTAGACTTTTTTTAAAATATACTCAGCTGTCATTTGCTTTTTGTTATACCATTTTTGGTATATGAATCGCTGACTTACATTTTGAATGAGTTGATTTGTTACTCCATGTCAGTTGCGTTTTGTTATACCGCGTCTTATGTCACGTCACACGGGAACGACGGGAACGGATTCTTCAGCCGTTCTTGAGTTATACAGTATGTTACAAAAACCCTGTCCGACCCGTGAAGGTGTTGTTAGGTATCGTTAGCTGATTCTACTAATGCGTACATAACCTGGCTAAACTAAAAAAAAAAATACCCCCTTAAAAATAAATAACTTAAATAAAATAAATAGGTAATTTCATGGCAACACAGGCACAGGTCATGACCTCAGTTGACCTCATGCATGTATGTATTGGTAGTCTAACCACGTTTATCGACTCTAGAAAGAAACAATGATACCTACTTAGGCAGCTCGTGAACAGAACTTTTTTTTAAGAAGAAAGGTCGTCTGACCCTCCGAATGTATCTTCGAATTTCATTCGATGAGCACAATAGCTGTAGCGGAGATGTTGTTCCATATTTCGTTCACTAAGAACGATACCGGCCTGGCACCGTCCCACGAGATTAGCACGGTGTTTCACAACGTTAGTCCACTCCTACCAATCCACTGCTCGCCGAACTGATAGTGGAGGTACTCACGTACAGGTCGGCAAAAATATGGTGGGGCACCGTCATGCTGGAACCACATTGACCAAGAAGTAGTCACATCCGAATCGTTCAACACCTGATCACAACACAACACAATTGCAGTTTTACTAGGTACCTTCCATCAGCAGGTTACATTACGTTAGAAAACTATGTGATCACACAATAAACGATACGTCTACACGGACCCAATGTCTACGCGAAACTAATAAATTTAAAATAAAAATGATTTTTATTTCATAAAAATAGGTACTCTAACTGCACGGCGGTGCCCTTTGACTAGAGGTGTGAAAGTATTCAAAATATTTCTCGTATCGATTTTTGGTATCAATTTTGTATTTCAGAATTTCACGCATCGATTCAACATCGCATGGCATTCTTTAGATTTTAGAACTTTCACATAACTTAAATCAGGTGAACTTAAATGCTTTACATCTATATATATAAAAGAAAGTCGTGTTAGTTACATCATTTATAACTGAAGAACGGCTATACCAATTTGGCTGAAAATTGGTAAGGAGGTAGCTAAGAACTGGGAGAAGGACATAGGATACTTTCTATGCCGCTCCCCGTCGTTCCTGTGGGAATAAATGAGCTTCTTTGTTTCGACTTCTCCCACGCTTTTATGCTACCCTGGTACCTTAAACGTCAAAAAAATATGCACAATAAACCTTCTTTAATGTATTATGATTATTTGATAATGATGAATGAATGACGTTTATTGTTTCGACTTCTCCTACGGTTTTGTGATACCCTGGTACCTTCCACGTCAAAAAAATATGCACAATAAACCTTCTTTCATGTAATTATGATTGATAATGATGAATGAATGACGTTTATTGTTTCGACTTCTCCTACAGTTTTGTGATACCCTGGTACTTTGCACTTCCACAAACTATGCACAATAAAACCTCGTTCATGTATTATGGTGATTTGATAATGATGAATGAGCTTTTTTATTGTTTCGATTTCTCCTACACTTTTATGCTACCCTGGTACCTTGCACGTCAAAAAATATGCACAATAAACCTTCTTTCATGTATTACGATTATTTGATAATGATGAATGAATGAGGTGTATTGTTTCGACTTCTCCTAAACTTTTGTGCTACCCTGGTACCCTGCACCTCCACAAAGTAGGAAACACGTGTCCAGTATTTTTAAGTTGATAATATAATGTACAAAATTTCAAAAAGATATAATGAAAAACCACAAAGTTATAATAAGCTTGCTACGAGTATTCTACTTGGTTGTCCCACCATAAATATGGTCAAAGATCCGCGCGCGAGCGAGCGCGGTGCGTTGACCTCTAGCGTCAGCTGTTGCGCGCGCACAATACCTATGATGATGTATCGTAAACTGCGTGACGCACTCGGTAACTACACTGTAACAATTTCTAAATGTATTTGGGACAAAATATAACATGGTGTCAAAATTATTGGAATCGATTCAGTTGCTTATTCACTATCTATATATATAAAATAAAGTCGTGTTAGTTACTCCACTTATAACTCAAGAACGGCTCCATCGATTTGGCTGAAAATTGGTAGGGGGGTAGCTAAAAACTAGGAAAAGGACATAGGATACCTTTTATCCCATTCCCGTAGATAACATGAGAATGGATTAGCTTCATTGTTTCGACTTCTCCTACACTTTTGTGCTACCCTGGTACCTTGCACGTCCACAAACTATGCACAATAAAACTTCTTTCATGTATTATGATGATTTGTGATAATGATGAATGAATGAGGTTTATTGTTTCGACTTCTCCTACAGTTTTGTGCTACCCTGGTACCTTGCACCTCCACAAAGTAGGAAACACGTGTCCAGTATTTTTAAGTTAATAATATTATGTACAAAATTTCAAAAAGATATAATGAAAAACCACAAAGTTATAATAAGCTTGCTACGTGTATTCTACTTCGTTGTCTCAACATAAATATGGTCAAAGATCCGCGGGCGAGCAAGCGCGGTGCATTGACCTCTAGCGTCAGCTGTTGCGCGCGCACAATACTATGATGATGTATCGTAAGCTGCGTGACGCACTCGGTAACTACACTGTAACAATTTCTAAATGTATTTGGGACAAAATATAACATGGTGTAAAAATTATTGGAATCGATTCAGTTGCTTATTCACTATTTATATATAACTCAAGAACGGCTGAACCGATTTAGCTGAATATTGGTGGGAGGTAGTTAAGAACCCGTCCCCGTCGTTCCCGTGTGACGTGACATAAGACATAGTCCAACTCATTCAAAATGTAAGTCAGCAATTCATATACCAAAAATGGTATAACAAAAAGCAAATGACAGCTGAGCATATTTAAAAAAAAGTCTAACTGGTTGAAGCAATCGTTTAAAGCAAAGAATATAAATACTCTCTGCTGGTTTAAAGTTTCTAATAAAAAACCACAAAGCCAACTTCAACTTCAAAATTTATAATATTGTATTGCTGTGCCATTTATCATGAATAAAAATATCATGCCGTGACCAAGACCATCAAATCTTTCTCGACAAAGCGGTAATGCAAGAGTAAATCGAAACATTCTGATCAACACTCACAAGAGCAAAGGGAGGCGGCAGTCCGTGAAACTGTTCCGATGACAATGCGAAATCGGCGAACAAACCTCAGAGATCATCATCATCATCATCAATCTTTTTATCGTCCCACTGCTGGAGACAGGTCTCCTCTCATGCAGAGAAGGATTGAGTGTAATCACCACGCTTGCTCAATGCGGGGTGGCGATTTCAGACTTATGAAGTCCAGGTTTCCTCAAGATTTTTTCTTTCACGTTCAGTCATTGGTGTCCTAGATATTGTACTTAGAGTGTACATATCACTTTAGAAAAGTTACATCGATACTTGCCTGACCTGGAATCGAACCCGCGCAATCAGACAAGAGAGGCTGGTGTTTTGACCACTAGGCCACCACGACATCTCAGAGATCAATAGCTAGATAATTTACGAAGCACAAGTAGAAATTCATTTCTTTCACATGGTGCTACACTAAATAAATGACAAATAAAAAAATCATGGAATACTTTTTTTTTTTATTTACAGTGTTTCTAATTTAAAAAGTAAAAAATGTGATCATGTGATATTTATTGCCTTTAAGGCGGACAAAGTTCGCCGGGTCAGCTAGTTGTTTATAATATTCTCCTAAAATCGTATTTCATAAGACCTTTCTAGTTCCTATTTACTAATAATAGGTACTTGTGTTACAATATTGTTATGAATAATTAATCGATAATCAAAAAAAGTACTTTTACCATTAGGTAATCTGCGTTTTTACAACAAATCATTCGAGCAGGTAAAAGTTTCGAATAGTAGCGACAAAAACAAAACGTTATTACGCAAAAACTAGTACAGCTCTAATTATTCCTTTGCGCGTCGGCGGCTAGACACACTGACGCCGCCGACAGTTATAAGGTCTAAAATGGTGTTTACACTTTTTTAAATTTCCCGAATTTTGGGGAAGTTACAGGGTAAAAAAGATTATTTCAAAATTCATTAGTATCGTTACTATGATGATTATGCAAAATTTTATATTTTATTTGGTCATTTGTTTACCTAACCCTTATTATCCTTGTGGGTCGGACAGGGTTTTCGTAACATACTGTATACGTGTATAAATAGTGAATAAGCAACTGAATCGATTCCAATAATTTTTACACCATGTTATATTTTGTCCCAAATACATTTAGAAATTGTTGCAGTGTAGTTACCGAGCGCGTCACGCAGCTTACGATACATCATAGTATAGCGCGCGCGCAACAGCTGATGCTAGAGGTCAACGCACCGCGCTCGCTCGCCCGCGGATCTTTGACCATATTTTTGTTGGGACAACCAAGTAGAATAGCAAGCTTATATATATATAGCTTTGTGGTTTTTCATTATAAATTTTTGAAATGTTGTACATATATTCTTTACTTAAAAATACTGGACACGTGTTTCCTACTTTGTGGAGGTGCGAGGTACCAGGGTAGCACAAAAGTGTAGGAGAAGTCGAAACAATAAAAGCTCATTCATCATTATCAAATCATCATAATACATGAAAGAATTTTTATTGTGCACAGTTTGTGGACGTGCAAGGTACCAGGGTAGCACAAAAGTGTAGGAGAAGTCGAAACAATGAATCCAATTCATTCCCACGGGATCGACGGGAACGGGATAAAAGGTATTCTATGTCCATTTCCTAGTTCAATTTTTTTATATTTTTCTGAAGAAAATATAAAAAATTGAACTTTCTACTTTAAGGAATTTAAGGCACTATTTTAAACACCTTTTCTAGCTTTTATCTGCCCAAGTAACCACAATCAAAACTGAATTGAAGACATACATATATAGGGAGATTTTGCTTGCTTTGTGGAGGTGCAAGGTACCAGGGTAGCACAAAAGTTTAGGAGAAGTCGAAACAAAGAAGCTAATTTATTACCACAGGAATGACGGGGAGCGGCATACAAAGTATCCTATGTCCTTCTCCTGGCTCTAAACTACCTACCTGACAATTTCCAGCTAAATCGGTTCAGCCGTTCTTGAGTTATAAGTGGTGAAACTAACACGACTTTCTTTTATATATATAGATTTATTCCATAAGAGGAATACAGCTAAACAATATTATTTTAAATTAGTATAAAGTATAATCAAAGAGTCAACCTACTGGTTAAAACACCAGCCTCTCAAGTATGAGTGCGCGGTTTCGATTCCAGGTCAGGCAAGTACCAATGCAACTTTTCTAAAGTGAGGAAAATATCTTGAGGAAACCTGGACTTTTAAGTCTGAAATCGCCAACCCGCATTGAGCAAGCGAGGTGATTACGCTCAATCCTTCTCTGTATGAGAGGAGACCTGTGCCCAGCAGTGGGACGATAAAAAAGGTTGATGATAATGATGATAATCAAAGAAAAGGTTTACAAATCATACAAGAAAGAGATTTTACAAGTTTTAACAGGTCAAAAATGAGAATACAAGTTCTTCAAGATAGTCACGTTTATTGACTTTGCTCTTACAATTTTTCCCACTTCTTCGACGACCTGCCAAAATCCGTATGCCCGTGTTCATGCGTACCCCTCTTTTCTATCTACTGTTTCCCACCAACTTTCGCAAACGGATGTTCGTGTCAACTTGAGTCAAATCATCTTAGTCAATACACTACTGGATAGTGTATTGACCAAGAAGACCGGACGTGAACACAGACATTAAGAATAGTATTTAATTATAAAATATCGCAATGAACATGAATTACAATACAAGTATACCAGAAATGCTAACACAAGTAAGGTCCATACTTTACAGGCAGGTATGTATGTATTCGGTACTGGTGGGTAATTAGGCAACAGTGAGAAAGGCCGAGCTTTACGAGATGAATGAACACCCACTATTTTTAGAAAAGTTTTGGTCATACAATTTTATAATACCCCCGAACATTCACTATTTGATTTAAACCCTTAATAATATTATCCCATTTTTGCATCTCGAACAAAGTTCCTACCCTCCCAGCCCTCGCGTTTGATCAATTTTACCATGATGCCCTGATCTTTAGGTTGTGTGAGGAAGGTTCTAGAATCAAAGGTCACGATCTCCGGCATGCCATCAGCCAGATGTACTGTGTACTTCTTCAAGACCGCCATGAGACCAGACATCACTTGCATCTTCGAAAAACGCATCCCTGAAAATAAAAAATATATATTTGGTTAGTCTTCTTTACCTTAATGGACAAAGTTATATGATACACATAACTATGTATATATAAGACGTATTATATGTATATATATGATTTAATTCATGTTTGATTTATAAATTAATACTAAAATTATTTAATTATTCATTAATGATACAATAAGTTGGAAGTCTCACATATTTATTTATTTATTATTTATTCTGGAATATTCAGAATAATAATCTTCGACATCGGCGACATTGTCAGACGATCATATTAAATACTTGCCCAGATGAGTTAAATATAGTAAAAGCTGTTTAGCCATGTGTGGTTGGAACTATAACAAAATTCCATGTTATTTAATAGAATAGAATAGAATACTCTTTATTATGTACACCATATAGATTACAGAAACATAAATACAAAAATAGAAAATAACTATTTAAATGATTTAATGATCACTCTTCGCTTAGCCGTTCGTTTGGATCGGACGTGTTTGTGTGTCGTGTGGAAACATCTCCAATATTTTTTGTTAAATTATTTAGTTAAAATCTGTGTATTTATCAGTCAAACTCGGACCCTCCTTTTCTATCTTGGGTACATTCTCGTTGGACGCAGTGGCCATATTGGATAGTGTCGGAAGTCTTGCTCTCACCGTCGAGCTGAGCTGCTCATTATTATTAAAATAACGAAAACAAACTTAGAAAAAGTGCCATCATCTCCGTGGGATTGAACCTGTGTTGCTCGGTGCGCGCCGTTTCGGGACCGCGGTGGTATCCGCTACGCCAAATCAACGTAGCTATTTTTACTCGTAACTACTGTCCCGTGTGCGGTTTGGACCTATACTACATCACAGAGTTGGCTACGCGGCTGCTACAAGTGCTACGCTGCTAATTTATCTGCTACGCGCTACCTCACCGCTCGTGATCTGCTACGCCGCTCGCAAGTAAGAAATCTAAACAATATTATTATTGGACATCTACCTACATAAATACATTACCGACATTATTTTGCTATCTTGTATGTTCTATAATATATTACATTATGGCTTCTCCGATGAATAAATCTGTCTCGGAGTCAGAGATTGACCATATAAGCAATAATGCCAACATCTCGCCCCCTCGTTACGTATTCCAGAGAACAAAAAGAAGCCGGGAGGACATCTTATTTGCTGAACAATTAGATGATTTCAAAAGAGAAATAAAGGAAATGATGGCTGCATTTATGACCAAACACGAACATGAGATAAAACAAGTCTCTTTAACTCTGAAAGAAATCCAGGAAACAAATCTTAACATACAAGATACTATTAAACTGCTCTCGTCACAGAACCTAGACCTCGAAAAGAAAATTTCCTGCCTGGAAAATCAGTCAAAAGAAGATAAGAAGTATATCACAACTCTGGAGCATAAAATTGAGGAACTGGCAACGGGGTGTCGTAAGGCTAATTTCGTGATAAAAAATGTGCCTAAAACGGCGGGTGAGTCTAGGCAGGACTTAATGGAAATGGTGATGAATCTTTCTCAGAATATTGATTGTTCCATAATTAAAAATGACATCAAGGACATTTATAGGGTGCGTGGAAACAAACAGAACTATAATACACCCATAGTTGTCGAAACAGGATCTACACTCCTCAAAGACGATATTCTAAAAATGGCTAAGAATTTTAACATCAGACATAAGACCAAATTATGCTGCAAGCATCTAGGCTTTAAAACGCATGAAGATACACCGATATTCCTGGCGGAGCACTTAACCTCCAAAGGCTCTCGCTTATATTTCCCCGCCCGTGACTTAAAAAAATCTGGCGCATACAAGTATTGCTGGACTGCGTACGGCAAAGTACTCGTAAAGCAAGATGACCAGGCTGCGACTATAATTATTAATAGCGAGGCACAAATACAGCAGCTATTGCAGAAAGTATGACTAATCGCTTGTTATTGTGTCTTTGCACTACGAGGGTACACAATTATACTATTAGTTTACATTTATTTGAGTACCTTATTGATTTTTTTCTTACTAAATGTTTGTTTGCAATTCGCACTGTGTAATTTTAATGAAATAGTAATAATATACTTTTTTGCATGTTATAGAAAACTGAGTACTCACACAAACACTTACTCTCATTCATGTTCAACACTATTTACTTACTCACACATAGCCACATTATACAAAACACAAACACAGGTCACTAAATACACATATACGTCTCAGAGTCTGTTTGTGAAAGCATATCTTAACATATTTTATTCTTTGAACGAACTAGTAATACCCAGCCAAGCAACATTTACAATAATATTATACATATACCCACTTTTTGTTACTATAATAATGGACTACACTCGCTTATTAATCGGGGGTATTTTTTTACGTTCGAGACGCCACTACATTCTACTTGGAAATTTTTGATATGAATAATACAATTCAAACAGTTAACGATATAGATCAAATTGAAATATCAAGCTCAATCGAATGTGATCCTTCTAATCTGTCTAGTCATATTTGTGTTAATAAAAATGATTTAACTATGCTTGCTCAGAACATAAGGAGCATCTACTGCAATTTTGATGATTTTGTTGTTATGTTATCGTCACTTAACATTGATATGGATTTGATCATACTAACGGAATGTAGATTAAATATTAATAAACCTATACCACAACTAGCTAATTATCAGTCCTATGCCACGGCACGTCAATACAATCAGAATGATGGGATGGTTGTTTATGTGAAAAATACAATAAAACCAAAAATACAAGAAATAGAGTTATTCCAGGCCTCGTGTCTTCGGGTAGATATTTTTAATATGTCTGTGTTATGCATATATCGTTCGCCGGCAAACACAAATATAAACAACTTCTTAGACTCGCTCTGTTCACAACTAGATTACATAAACTTGCAGAAAAACGTAATAATAGCTGGGGATATAAATATTAACATTAGGCCTAAAAATACTGAGGCGCTCAGTGAGCGAAATAACCGCCTCAATTACCTTAATACTTTGTCAGGTTATGGTATAATGCCGGGTCACACACTACCTACCAGAGAACAAAATTGCTTAGACCATTTCATGATACGAATTAATCGGAATAAAAATTATGCATCAATCGCTACATTACAGACTTCCATCACGGACCATTTCACTATATTTTTATCACTATCGAAAACAAAAAATAAGCAAACTGTACATAAAAATGTTGCCACCCTGAATTTTGAGCAAGCATTAAACTACTTACAAGGAAATAACATACACGAATTAATGTCCTGCAATGATCCTATTGCACTAACTGATCTACTTATAAAAAAACTTACAGAAACGATTAAGAATAATACTACAATTAGAAATATTCCCAACAACAAACGTATCATAAAACCGTGGATAACCTCGGGAATACTCCGTTGTATAAGAAATCGTAATAAATTACAAAAAAAATCGCGCGCTGACCCAGATAATGAAATTCTCAAAATCACGTATAACCGATATAGAAACTACTGTAACAACCTTATTAAAAAACTTAAAAGAAAATATGAAAGAGAATTACTAGCTAATTCAGTATCTAACACAAAATTGCTTTGGAAAAATATAAAAACAATTACATATACGAACAAAACTAAAAACCAAAGTACAGAATTGATAAATATTAAAACAACTCCAACTGAGTCGGTTAACTTTGTTAATACCTATCTTGCGAACATAGGAAAAGCATTAGCTGAACAAATACAGCCTAGAAATAATAGCAGCACTTATGATCAACGCAACAATTTACATACACAAACCAACTCATTTGTGCTCTTAGCAGTGGCGAAGAGTCCATACAAGCCGATTCCCACCGGGTTACCTTTCAAAAATCAGTTCCATATTCATACAAAAGTATTTACATTCTATTTCATTAACAAAGTATTATTAATCAAATGCCGGCGCGATTTACAATAGCAATCGCAATTTTTAGCAATACCCTAAGTATCACATTTCATTTTATAGTCATAAATTAATCAGCGCTTCAATTTTTCGTAATTCTTTTCGTAGTTCTCTTGAAGGAAGCCGTCGAATTTCAGCTAACCTATGTCAACGTTTTACTATGCTGCGAAAAGAGAGAGCGTGTCAGACCATCTCTTTCTAATTCTCGCTAACCATCGGTAAAACTTGATAAATATAAGGCTACTCGCGGGCGGCTTGTATTTCTCTCCTCTCCTCTATTAGAAAGAGACAGAAACCACGCCACTACGAGAAAGCGTTCTATACCTATGGTGCATGAGTTTTTCGTTTGTTTTTAATATTTGTGTTATTTAAACTGTGACGGATTCTGTAAGGTAATTTAATCGCAGATTTGGTTAAATACTGTGGATTTTGTTTGTTATTATGGCTTTAATTCATATAGAGTGCTGTTACTGTTAATTCGTCTTTGAAAGACGCATTTTCTCAAGTTTCGACTCTTTGCAGTTTAATTCTGACCCTCCCCATTTCAGCAGCTTCAGCTGAGCGGTCATTTTCTGCTTTAAAACGCATTCACACGTATGTGCGAAACTGCCAAAAAGAGCAGAGATTGTCCGATTTGGCTATCATGTCAATTGAAAAAAATTTGCTTAATAAAATGAAAAGTAATCCGAATTTTTATAACAACATTTTAGCTCATTTTGTTAAAAAAAAAAACAGACGCATTGCATTAGAATATAAATAACGTTGTGATTGTGTATAATTTGCTTTATTTTTGCTTAATATTTTTGTTGGTTTTGGATCGGTGTTTGTGTGGTTCGGTTTTTAACACTTTATTATTTTTGTAATTTTTTATTTTATTTTTTCTTGACTCTTATTCCCTAACAATAGGTACTTAACTTTGTACTTACTAACAAGCATGCATGTGTGGTATAGAGATGCACGTCGAAAAAGGCTTTTCACAAAGCCGCTTTTATCATACTTGAAAGACATTGTTATCAAATCATCAGTCCTTTTTTGTATGGTGAAGGTGGGGCTTTTCATATTATTCTTATCCTCATAAGACCTCCTCCAAGATATCCTGCAGTAGGTAAGTGTTTAAGTGTTTATTTTTTTGGACCGGCTTCCCTTTGTCAAAATTTCACCCTTCGCCACTGGCTCTTAGATACTGACATTGAGGAAGTAGAAAGAATCATTGGGAACTTGAAGGCTAATAGTGCTTCTGGATGGGATGGTATTTCAACAAAATTCTTAAAATACTTTCATAAAGAACTGACCCCTGTCATTGCCCATCTAGCTAACCTGTGCTTTAGAGACGGAGTATTCCCCGCTCCTCTGAAACAATCTGTTATTACGCCGGTCCACAAGGGAGGGAGCAGAAACGATGTCAATAATTATAGGCCTATCTCGGTGTTGCCAGCCTTATCTAAGGTAATAGAAAAATTAGTCAATAGTAGATTAGTAGCTTACTTGAATAAGTATAAAATTATATCCCCAACGCAATTTGGCTTTAGACAGGGAGTTTCCACCGAAGATGCAGTTGGAGCTCTCACTTCGTTAGTAACTGATCATCTAGACAGAGGAGAGAAATGTTTGACGGTATTTCTAGATCTAAAAAAAGCATTTGACACCGTTTCCGTTCCCACCCTTGTGAATAAACTGGATTCCAAATTCGGAATAAGAGGAACTCCTCTCAAATTCTTTACAGATTACTTAACTAACAGAAAACAGAGGGTTAAGATTGGAGGGCACATTAGTGATGATGCTGATGTGTCATTTGGCGTACCGCAAGGTAGTGTCCTGGGTCCCACACTTTTTCTAGCTTATATAAATGACCTTTGTAACCTAAAAGTTGAAAACGCAAACATATTCTCCTACGCCGATGACACTGCTGTTGTCTTTCATGGACATAGCTGGTCTGACGTTAAAATTAAGGCAGAGTTGGGTATGTTCCAAATTGCGTCTTGGCTTGATGGCAATCTTTTCACATTAAATACTTCAAAAACTAATTACATATGCTTCTGCATCTATAAAAAATCACAACCAGATGAAGTGTTCAACATCAAAGTACACTCATGTGATCAACCTATGAATAATAACTGTAATTGTCCCAATATTAATAAAGTTCTGGAAACAAAATACTTAGGTGTAATAATTGATCACAAATTATCATGGTACTCTCATATTGAACATGTCACGGGACGGATTAGAAAACTGGGGTGGATTTTTAAAACCTTAAGACACATTTTGCCAACAGATGTAAATAAGAAATCAGGCGCCCACAGAAATTTGTTAAATGAAATATACATCTCTATAGCACAATCTGTTATAGCCTACTGCATCCCAATATGGGGCGGCGCAGCAAAATCAAAGTTTATACATGTTGAAAGAGGACAACGTGCTGTTATAAAAATAATGTATTTCAAAAGGATCTCATACCCTACTGAATTACTCTATCGGGATAGTGGATTGCTTTCTGTTAGAAAGATATATATCATAAACACTGTTCTAAAAAAACATAAGAATATACCATATGATCCTGATAGATTAACAAGAAGGCGAAGAGATCTTATAGCACAAGTTCCACAAACAAAAACTAAATTTGCTGCGATTCAATATGGTACACTATCATGCCAACTCTATAATAGGATCAATAAACATATATATATATACAATAAAAAGTTACATGACTGTAAAAAAATGTTAACAAATTGGATAAAGACACTAAATTACACAGACACTGAGGAACTATTGAACCACACAAAATGATACAAGCACGCACGCACGCACGCACGCACGCACGGACGCACTCACTCACACGCACGCACACGCACACGCACACGCACACGCACACACACACACACACCCTCACACACACACACACACACACACACGCGCACGCACGCACACACGCACGCACATATACTTGCATGTTAATTATATGTACATAAGGTTTCGAAAAAGTTGTATACTGCTGTGGAAGAGCGGAGTCTCCTAACACAGGCATTATTTGCTTACCAGGAGGCTCCAATCAACAACTAATGTCAAATAATTTGAAGCTCTAATAAATTTGATTTTGATTTTTTTTTTGATTTTTTTTGATGATTGAGTGCTATTCATTTTTACGGCATAAAAGAATTTGTTAACGGACAATGTTTTGAAATATAACCTGTAATATTAGCATGCTATGATATAATCAAAACATGTATGCTCTATAATTTATTAAAAGAAAAAAAAAACATTTTATATTTTATGTAAATAAAGATTATTTCTATTTTTATAATTTTAACAATTATGTTGCATTGATTATCGCTGATTTGAGTTGAATCTCTTTAATTGGGTTGTGTTCTAAAAATAATTTAATGTCCATCAGATAGATTTAGAAAAAATATTGAACACCTATTTTTTATTTTTTCTTTAATTGAAATACTTAAAAAGATATATTGATTTGACATGTTGCATGACGTCACGCCGTTGTATGTTTTGTACCACGGCGTGACGTCAAATAGCCCCCACTCCGTATTACGCTATATCTCTACTTTTTTGGTAATATCGACAAAAAAGGGTCTTAATTTTTTTTATTAAGTATCCGTAAGAAGGACTAATTATTTTTTTAATTTTCATACCTTGGATACATCCCTATTATGGGCATTGACCTGATTTCTTCTGAAGTATGTTTGAAGACCCGTGATTTAATTTTAATTATATTTCACTAAGTAATTTAGTCTGGAGTGTCTATAGTAAAGAGTAGTGGTGCCCAAGTGGTATCTCGGCCGCGATTTCTAAATTGTAGGTCGTAGGTTCGACCCCCGTCAGGCGCTTACTTTGTGTAAATATTTCATCACCACTGCTCTCAAAACGGCGAAAGAAAATATTGAGAGGAGACCGGCATGTCCTAGAGGCAAAAACTTTGAACCCGCACTGGGCCCGCGTGGTAAAGAGTATTCTACCCTATTTCGATATTTTATATTTGTACCAGATTGATGCGCCGGTACTTGATTAGGATGCGAATTGTGTGACCTGGATGTTAGTTTTTGAAGAATTTTCTTACAAGTACTTACATAGCTACAATTAATTTCATTTACTTACTAGCTGACTCAGAAAATCATGAATAGATCCACGAATGGATGATCATCTTCATCAACCTTTTTATCGTCCCACTGCTGGGCACAGGTCTCCTCTCATACAGAGAAGGGTTGAGCGTAATCAGCACGCTTGCTCAATGCGGGTTGGCGATTTCAGACTTAAGTCCAGGTTTCCTCAAGATGTTTTCCTTCAGCTACAGTCATTGGTGTCCAAGATATACTTAGAAAGTGCATATAACTTTAGAAAAGTTGCATTGGTACTTGCCTGACCTGGAATCGAACCCGCGCACTCATACTTGAGAGGCTGGTGTTTTCATCACTAGGCCACCACGACTTGTGTGGATGATGATATTGATGGATGAATATGGATGGGATGGATGATATTGAATGATATTGGAAGCTTTTTTAATTCAAACTGTACTTGTTTGGAAGTTCATTGATACCAGAAACCGAACTTCTCAAACTGAACATCACTTGATATTGCACAATAACGTGGAAAGTTTTCATTTAAGAAGTATATGAAACCGAGATGGTGTCAATTCTTAGATTATTTTGAGTTGAAAACTGTTATCTTTTATGCTTAATGAGAGTAATAGGGTATCTGTACACATTGTAGATTATAAACAAAAAATATTATAGTTAGGTTAGTAAGAATAGGCCTAGTAATGATATCATAATTACCTATGCATAACCTGGGACCACCTCCGAACGGGAAGAACGTGTAAGGTATGATGTTATCTTTATTTTCAGGCAAGAACCGCTCAGGCTTGAACTTCTCAGGTTCCGGGAAATATTCAGGATTGTGATGCATGTAGTAGATTGGGATATGGACGCGGACCCCTACGTCAAGTTTCAGATCAGTAGGGAGAACGCAGTCGTCCATGACCTCGCGAGCAAGGATGCCAAATAAGGGATACTTGCGGAGTGTCTCGTACATACAAGCCTCCAAGTAGAGCAGCTCATGCACACACTCGTAGTCCAGTTTGTTACCGCGACGTTGCAAGAACTCGTCCACCTCCTTAGCCACACGTTGCTGCACCTTCTGATTCTTTGCCAACTCGAACAGGGCGAAGCTCAGCGTAGTCGCGGATGTCTCAAAACCCGCTGCAAAGAACACGACACACTGTGCCACCAACAAATCATCGTCCACTTTCAAATGTATCTTTTCTTCAGCTCCAGTCTTTGCGTTACTCATGCTGTCTCCGGTTATATAATCCTCTTTCTTTAAAGTCAGAACCAGGTCCACGAAGTCATTCCTCGGCGATGGCTGGTAGTCTCGGCTCTCAAACACTCCTTTCAACAATTTTGAGAAGAATCGCTCTACTGTTGGAGGAAATACTTGAAGACCTAACCGGTAAAAAATAGCAGGCCATACGGCCCTGCATATAATTTTGAAACCACGATAGTTAGAAGCCTCGAATATTTCGGATGCCATGAATTTGAAAGGATTATTTTCTTCTTTGCCCATGGTGTCGGAATCTACTCCGAAAGCTGCTGAGCATATGCAGTCCATGGTGTACCTAGCAGCAATTCCTCTCATTTCGATGACGTTAGATATTCTAGTTTCATAGTCGAGCATGTCTTCGAAGACGATGGTACAATTTTCAATCAAATGGTACATGTTCTTCATTTTTATGGTCGTAAATAGTGGTGTAAGGTTTTGACGGACTATCTTCCAATGGTCACCAGCGTTGAAGAACAGGTTCTGCGTGTTAACTTCACAAGTAGCGTATTTGGAAGATTCCCTGCCATGGAAGTAGTAGAAATCTTTTGTCATGACGTGTTTGATAATCTCGGGGCTGTGCACCACGAGAACAGGCTCCGTGCCGAAGTAAGCTCCGAAGTAAGGTTGATCGATGAACTTTTGACATAATTTCTGAATCATCTTACCAGGATACTCTCGTTGTAAAATGTATCTTCCGTAGTTACCCAGAAGCGGCACTGGTTTAATGTAGGGCACATCCTTATTTTTCCAATAATCGAACTTACTTGTTGTTATTAAATATAATAAATAAAATATTACAGATAATAGGACCGCGAGAATGACAAGGGCGTACATTTCGGTATCCGTGTTGCCGACAACTGCAACCGGCTTTGCGAATCACGTTGATAAAACTGTTCCTTTTAACCTAGCCACTTCAATAATGAGCTTAGTAACAACAAAATGAATGACCTTAGGCACCGAAATTATGAGATTACCAGTTATGCAATTAATAATGATGTTCGGATATGTATATTTGGTTTTTTCCATACTCAGATTATGCCACCGAATAAGTTAATTACTATGTCTGTCGTTAGTAAGAATCATGTCCGTTTATATGGTAACATTTCACGCTTATGGCTATAACTGTTTCATAGGTGTTTCCTCCGTAGCGCAGCGGTCAACACGCCTGCCTGCGACGTGGAGGCCTCGGGTTCGGTCCCCGGCCAGGTCATGATGGAGAACGATCTTTTCCTGATTGGCCTGGGTCTTGGATGTTTATTTATGTATATATCTATTATAAAATATAGTATCGTTAAGTTAGTATCCCATAATTTACTTGCCAGGACGCCTCTGGTCGGAGCGATGGCCACCATAAACCTTCTCCATACGAGGCTTGATATATGGACATGTCACTTTATTGAGTTCGCAAGAGTTCTTTTAATGACACTGAGCTATCTAGCATCCTAGTGGCGTTTCGCTCTATTGCAGTCATTTGGAATCATTTTGAAAATAACTGCTAATCTATTCCTCCAAATGTTCGGAAAAATTTTTGCTCAACAAACTTTGTATCGAATAGTGTTGTTTTAAATTTAAATATTATTTTCTAGTTTTTTATTTTGTTGTTTAAATTTTATTAGATTTGTTTTAATTAAATTTTATTTATTCTATGTGTAAGTTTCCAAAATGTATCCTTTCTGCCGCATTAGGTTAAGCAACCTGTAATGGTAGTAAGTGTATGATTAAATAAATAAATAAATAACACAAGTCTCGAACTTACTTTGGGGCTAGCTCAATCTGTGTGATTTGTCCGTATAATCCGTATATATATATTTATTATAAGAGAATCAGGATGTATTATTCACAAAATGTTTATATGGTCTCAATTATGGTAATCAATTATGCTGGGAAAGTAAATAAGAGTGTAGATATTATTATTGTCACACTGAAGTAAGCCATATATTTGTCGAAGAAGGTTTAGCTTAGCCTGATATACACACATGTGTATCTCAGGCTAAGCTAAACCCGTCCGACCGCCGGGCGAAGCTAGCGTCCCGAATTCCCGAATCTCGTAGTTGACCTTCTTCTTCGGCCTATGGATGTCCACTTCTGGACAAAGGCTTCCCCCAAAGTAGTTGACCTTGAGAGGTTCTAATCGGACAATGAATTTCCGAATAGTCAAACATATGATTATTAAAGAATTATGGGGACTCGGGATTCGAGGGACTATCATTTGTAACATTGACGTAAAGAAATAAATGAGTGTTAATTTTGTTTTCCTTCTTTTATGGCTTCGCACGATTTGTGTATTTACCCAATGTCACGTAATGAATTGTTCATGTCGAAAAAGACGGCCGCGTGACCCGTCTTACGGTGGAGGTTTGAGACAAAGTCAAGATGTGGCCACTATGCTGCGATATTTCACTGTTCTTTATGAATTATTTACTGAATGCACTTTTTACTATATAAATCACGCACTTTTATTTAGTAAACAACACTATAAATAATTTTATAAGTCCAATGAAAAATGAGCGTGACACTCAGCTTGACTTTCCCGCCAAAGCCCTGAGTGTTAATTTAATTTAATTATAATAATGCTGGCGTGTTTGTATAGGACAATCATGTCGGGATGCGATAATTTGCAAAATAGTGCTGTTGATAGTACCGCGTAGTCTTTGAAATAATTACGCAATTTTTAGAGTTCCGTAGTCAACTAGGAGCCCTTATGGTTTCGCTAATTCTGTTTGGTTGTCTGTCCATCCGCGGATAACCTCAGTGACCGGTAGCATTAGAAAGCTGTAATTTGGTACCAACTTGTACATTAATCACGCTGACAAAGTGGTAAAATAAAAACTGGAATAAATATTTAATTAGGGTGAGTCCCCCAACGCGTAAAGTGGAGAGTGATTTCTTTTTTTATTTCCACCCTAACATTTATTTATTTATTATTTATTAATTTTATTATTTATGTACACACAATTAAATTCATAAAGATACGACAATATTAAGGTCTGAGTACAAAGGTGCTGCTTATTTCTTAAGAAATTTCTTCCAGCAGACCTGCGAAAGGAGAAGTAAAACAGAAATGTAGACAATAGTGTGTAAGAACAAGGAGGAAATAAAATATGAATATGATAACTATTAAAGTAATAACATTAAATATACCAAAACATATAGACCAAAATAACATGTGATATATTGTGGGATAAGTATTTAAAAATGAATAGGGGTGTAGTAAATTCATTTCAATCATTCAAAAACCATTACTAAAGTAAATGGTTTAAGAACCTTTTTCTATTATAATGATATTTTCAGACCTAGGTCAACCATAAGTTTTTAAAAAACATGAAAAATATTCTCAAACTTTTTATGACTTTATGACGACTTTCTTGGAAAATAATTTTCAACTTGATAGGCTGAATTGTTTTTTAAAAATTATACAAAATAATTTCTGAACTAAGTTTGTAATTTAACCGCATAAGCAAGCAATTTTTGTCTTAACTTACTTTTTTTACTAAACGGAAGAACGTGTTTTCTTTCAAATAAAAAAGAAATGATCTAAATCGAAAATTACCACCGAAAATCTTACGTAGGTACATAACTCTATATATAATTACTGACAGGACTATTGCTGCAAATAAGCCTGATTTAGCACTGATAGATTCATTAGGGCGCCTCGCAATTATTGGAATCTCGTGAAAGTTGAGAAAGAGAAACAAATAAAATATCTCGGCTTGGCACACGAGGTTGTTGACATGTGGAATGTAAACTCAGCTGTCATTGTACCGATTGTCGTATCTATTGTAATATAACATTTGATTTAGTAATGTGATAGAAACTACGTCTACTACTTAATGAGTCACAATGCTGGCTGTATACAAAACCCTGTGACATTCATAATTTGTATGACAACGTTCCATGACGGGTTTGTTTAAAATGTGTAAAAGTCAGTTGATCAAAAACAGTCTTGATCTAAGAACGCTGACTAAATTCCTAATGCACTTTTCCCCTCGTTTAACTGTAGTACAAGTACATAGTAACAGTAGTATAAGTATGTACCTTCAATAGTATCAATGGTGTGATAGCCAAGAGCTTTGACTAACATCTACCGATGCTCTCTTTAGGTAGTTGGTTCAAGAGCCTGATTTAAAAGGCAGTAAGTACTCCTTGATACGGTCCGCATCATGAGGAGGTTCCTGTCTCTGGGGCTCTAACCACAGGTAGCTTGGACACTGCCCCCCGATATCGGTGAATGACTATTTTTTATAATTTTAAATGTTTTTAAAAATGTAAATTCATACTTCCCCGTCAGTCGTCGTCAGGCCGTCAGAGTCATTAGTGGGTATTGCACAACCTCCTCCTAGCTGCATACAAAAATACGGTGTCGGTCTCCGTGGCGCAGCGGTCAGCACGCCTGCCTGCGACGTGGAGGCCCCGGGTTCGATCCCCGGCCAGGTCATGATGGAAAACGATCTTTTCCTGATTGGCCTGGGTCTTGGTTATTTATCTATATATGTATCTATTATAAAATATAGTATCGTTGAGTTAGTATCCCATAACACAAGTCTCGAACTTACTTTGGGGCTAGCTCAATCTGTGTGATTTGTCCGTATTTATTTATTTATTATTATTATTATTATACTCCCTCCCCCCCCTCCAAGGACCTGAAGGCGTAGGTCCTCGCGTCACGGTACCAGTGGCGTGAGGAGGTGCGGGCGCGATGCGATCGGCCAATTCAGCGTCAGTTCGAGCAGCGTGCAGAATGGCTTTCCTGTCCCACCACCATCGAGGCGATCCGGCCGGTACTGGCGGAGTGGCTCCGGAGAAGGCTTGGCTCTCAGACGTTTCCGGTGATTCAGGTACTCTCGGGGCATGACTGCTTCGGAAAGCACCTGTGTCGCATAAACAGGGAGCCGGACGCCCGGTGTTACCACTGCGTGGTCTATCGGGAGGATAGACCACGCAGCGCAGCATACGTTGGAAGGGTATGCCGCTTGGAAGGAGCCGCGTTCATGCCCTCATCTCTGAAGTAGGCAGTGACCTATCGCTGTTGGCTGTAATCGAGTCGATGGACGGCAGCGAAGAGTCCTGGGATGCTGTGGTTTCTGGCCCGCAGCAGACGCACCAGGCGTCCGCAGAAGGCTGATATTGCCTTCTTCCAGCCCCGTTAAATGGGTCAAGAGAGACATCCCCGAGACTGTCACCCCCTCTTGCCACATCCACGCGCGCCACCCTTAGATCCCTCAACCATTTCTGTGATTTTTTGGCATGTTTACCAGTTAGCAACCATAAACGTTTTTTCTGTCTCACTTGCTGGCACGTTGAGATACTAAATGACTTGTTATCGTCTAAATCAGGTATTCTGAGGAAGTAATAAGGTTTAAGGTCTATTGGTACCATGGCAAGTCATTATCATCATCTCAGCGTTCATCCCAGTCGCATCCGAAGCTTTTTCAGCTTTGGAGTCTGGGGTCCACTTTACCAGTCTAACGGCTGATTTTGGCTAATCTTCGATATTTTCCGTAACGAGACTGCCATCTGACCTCCACAACCCCAAGGCGATAATGAAGCATTGCAGCTAGACCGCTCCAACAACCCGTAACGACTGCTATTAGATGTTCGTATGGCACCCGGGACCAACGACTTAACGTGTTTTCCAAGGTACAACCAGATCAGTACAAATATTCATATTAATGCATACAAATATTTGCACTGCGCGAGGATCGAACCCGCACCTCGTTGCGCAGCGGCCGCGTTCGCAACCGCTGCGCCACGGAGGCCTGCTCTGTTACCGTGGCAAGTGTTATGTCACTATTTCACCTCGGTTTTCGCCCATTGTCACAACTGAGGTGGAAGGAAGGTCTAGAATGAGATTGCCTCAACTAACATTATCTTCGAGTACAAGTACTTAGAAAAGCCTAGATAACCTTTTGCCTTTTTAGATAAGCCGTATCGTTAACCAAAATACTTAAATTTAGTATGAAGAAGTAGTTTCAATTTCAAGTTTCATTTTTTTACACGTTATAAACTAATGCTTGACCGCGATCCCGCCTGATGGTAAGTAGTGATGCAATCGTTGAATGTAAGACGCACTAGTTTATTGCGAGAGTGATAGGCCATAACATCGGACGCCGGCAGAAGTTACCACCCACCAGACTAAGCCTTGTCACCAAGCGAATTGTCGTGTTCCGGCATGATGTCGGGTGAAGCCGTACGGACGTACGGGTATGAGCAGTTGTGTTGCGATGTGTGCCGGGTACGATGCGCCTAATGTTGTTGTGTTGGGAGTTTGGTCGTGGAGGGTCTTCAGATCAATCTCTCTTTGGCGCAGCATCGTTGGTCGTGTTATTGGGTTTAACATTGCATCACTCGCTCTTCTGCCGTCTTCCTTCCTATTCGCTCAGTTTTTCTGAGTGAATAGGCTCTTAATAAACTAGCGCACTTTACCATCAACGATCGCATCACTACTTACCATCAGGCGAGATTGCGGTCAAGCGCTAGTTTATGATTATTAAAAAAAAAGCCTTGAAGACATTTAAATTGTTATCAGACGGGAAGAGCACTGCAGGCAAATTGTTCCAGCCCTTTGATGTACGCGGTGATCTAGTGGTGGTAATAAATCAAAAATACTATGTAGAGATACTTTAAATAAACACATGATTTTTTACGGTTTTATGACAAGTAAACTCTATGTAAATAAAATATTCTTTCCTTATTTACTTATTCAATTGTTTAAATTTTTAAAATGGATCATCATCATCAACCTTTTTTATCGTCCCACTGATAGGCACAGGTCTCCTCTCATACAGAGAAGGATTGAGCGTAATCACCACGCTTGCTCAATGCGGGTTGGCGATTTCAGACTTACAACTCCAGGTTTCCTCAAGATGTTTCCCATCACTTGCAGTCATTGGTGTCCAAGATATACTTAGAAAGTACATATAACTTTAGAAAAGTTACATTGGTACTTGCCTGACCTGGAATCGAACCCACGTACTCATATTAGAAAGGCTGGTGTTTTAACCACTAGGCCACCACGACGACAAATAAAATATTCGTTCCTTATTTATTCTATTGTACATAATTATAGTAAAATGGATACAGATACTACAATAAAGCCTTAACACATTGTTGATAAACAACATCTGGCGGTATCTATAAACGTCACATGCGAATACGACACGAATGCGACACGACACATAGATCCTGCATCTCGCAAGCAGAGATCGAAACCTGAATGTAATTTGTTCAGAATAAACAACAGAATAGATTCCAATCATTTTTACACCATGTTATATTTTTTACTAAATACATTTAGAAATTGTTGTCGTGTGGTTCCGACCGCACAATACAGCTCTCGGCAGATCAGTGTCACTAGGCACGTGCGCATAGCGGGACAGGGACCCGCGCCCCTCTAATTTTTTTTTTTAATAATTATAAACTAGCGCTTGACCGCAATTCCGCCTGATGGTAAGCAGTGATGCCTCTATGCAGGGATGCAATACTCTCTAAGTAAAATTAACATAACGGCACATGACCATTATTAGAAGAAGTTAGCGGTACAAAAGCATCATCTAGGGATGCTCCGTAGGTTATCGGGCGAGGAGACAATCAATTATAACCATAAACTTTAAATCGCACTTTGATCATTCCAATTTACAATAATTTTCCTAAGAAATAACGTTCCACTTGACACGAATCGCACATCCCAGGTAACCGTTGACCAGCTGTCACCAGTCACCGTTATCTCTTCTTTTGTGCCAGTGCGGGTGTTACGTTTAGAAATCACTACTCGATTACATAACATTTTATTCAGAAATTAGAAAATCTATTAATCGGATAACTTAAAACTATATCGATATCAGACGGTGCTCAACGCCGACGAACATGTTTTAAGTAAATTATACTAAATTTCATTTAACCACGGCAGAATTTACGAGTAAATTACATAATAATATCTACCGACACTTGACTGTCACGACAGTCCAAAACATGCAAGTGTGATGGAAAATGTAATCACTAGTTAACTACATATAAACAAACAGAAATTCCTACCGGCACATTACGGTACGGTATCGGTTCTACGGGCATATTGCCCGTCGGTTCTCGAGTGTCGACCACGCACCGAAAGACGCAACGTGGGTAGGCCCCCAACAAGTTGGACTGATGACCTGGTGAAGATCACGGGAAACCGCTGAATGCGGGACGCGCAGTATAGGTCGTCGCGGAGATCCTAGGGGGAGGCCTATGTCCAGCAGTGGCCAGAGTGGCTGTGCGTTAACCATATTTTCCTTGGGACAACCAGGCAAGATAACAAGATAACTTTGTGATTTTTTATGACATATTTTTGAAATTTTGATAGATTTTTTACTTAAAAATACTTTCTGGACTCGTGTTTCAGGTTTCGTATATATAAAAAATAACGTCCCAACAATTCCCTCCCAACATCAACCGTTAGGCAAGTTCCCGCCAGACTCAACGTCCGTCTAGTCGGAGGATCATCTCTTTTCTAAGAAGGATGAGTGAACTTTGTACCCTGTTCCTCATACTTCTAAAAACATGTTATATAGCATAGCACAGGCAGGCTTTAATTCCTTTCTTACTTCGTTGTAATCTATTAACACTGAATGCTGACAAAATAAAATATATTCATTGCACTATGCACAATGTTGATAACAAAACAATTGATTCCCATTAATACACTCACCACTGTAACAAACCGTCTATCTCTTCTTGTACCTGTCTTATGAATCTACGATCCTTGAAACAAAGTGCCTAAAATATCTTGGAGTCTTTGTTGACAACACACTATCCTATAGACAACATATTGAAAGTTTGGTTACAAGCGTACCTGATGTTTGCATTAAAAAACTGTGCTCCATTGCAGACACCAACTTAGTAAAACAAGTTTATTTTGCTCTATGTCAATCTATACTTCAGTATTGCATAACATCATGGGGTGGAAGATCAAAATGTGTCCTTGTCTCCCTGGAACGTGCACAAAGAGCTGTTCTAAAAGTAGCAAATTCTCTGCCTTTCCTTTTCCCTACCTTCCAGTTATTTAAATCCTGCAAAGTTTTGTCAGTTCGGCAAATTTATATATTGCACTTAACACTAAAACAGTATGTTAAGCTTACTTACAATGCTAATATGATTTACTAAAGGCGTAATGATATAAATAGCGTGCAGCTTAACCTCTATCTCTAAATATGCATTTACACACAAATTCTATACGTTCTTAGGGCCATTTTTATACAATAGATTAAGTTGAGTATTAAATATTTATAATTTGAATTATTTTCGCTGTAAAAATGTTGTTTCTAATTATCTACAAGATTTGTCATATGAGCAGACTGAAAACCTACTTACAGTATGTAAATAAATTTAGAAATAACTTCTTTCTTTTCTTTAGAGTGAATACTACTTCAACTCTTCAATGGCCTCTGTGGTTAGATACCACAATTTTGCCAATAAGACGTAACAAATTATAGAAATTCTTTAAAAAAAATATTTCACAATAATGGCGGATATCGCCAATGACAGTAGAAAAAATGGCCGCGTGGGCCGACTACTAGGAGATTTGATGCAAAGCCATGATGTGGCCACTATGCTGCGATATTTCAATGTTCTTTATGAATTATTCACTGAATGCACTTTTTACTACATACATCACGCGCTTTTATTTAGTAAACGACACTATAAATAATTTTAAAAGTACAGTGTTATTATTAGTATCTTATTGCTATGAAAGCCTAAAATACAGGCTTCGGCTTAGCTTAGGCACCAGTCTCCCACAGTATTTTTGTATAAGCCCATAACTGGACAACATTATTTTTATTTTGTTATTATTTTATATGGATATTGTGGTGAGAAAATAAATAAATATTATTATTATTATTATTAATAACACTGTATACTTCCGTTGTGTCCTAAATTTTTACGTACTACTTTTATTCTTAGTTTATTGCAAAATAAAAATTTATAATAAGCACTTTTACGCCTGTAGCACAGGTTCTACCTAGTTCAGGTAAATTATACATCAGTGCTATTTAGAATTAAGAGAATTAATATAAAAAATATGTACAAAGCTGAGAAATAAACAATTTATTTATTTATAAATATCCATATAATGTTAGTAAACGTAGAGCTTAGCCTAATGTTAGTAATATATTAACTGAAGTGGGTCAGGACTCTTATCCACCTACGCATGAGGGGAGAGTCCCACCGGTCTGAAAACAGATTCAGGATGCCATTGAAGGAGGAGTGCAAGCGCGCCATCATGGAAGCGCAACATTTCCGCATGATCGCGGCGAACCCGTCGACCCCGCCTCCGTGAACATACCTTACGCGCTACAGTGCCACGGCAACCGTAACAGCACTTTGAATGCGTTATTTACTTCACTCAAGAAGTTGTCCAGAAGTAATATAAAAAAATAGATAAAATCTATTATCATGCCTAAATAATTTATATACGAAATTTCATTAAAATCGGTTCAGCCGTTTCTGAGGAGTTCGAGGACAAACAGTGTGACAGAAGAATTTTATATAATAGAAAATAATTAAGTACTCAAAGTCTCAAAGATTTAAGAAAAATATCTATAATGTACCATAGAAAAATGAATGTGTGATTTTTTTGATATCAAGTGTATAATGTAGACTATACAAATGCCAATTATCATATAGCTGCTTTTGCCCAAAGCAAAAAATATGCCCAATTAAGTATGTGGTAATATTTTAAGTTTATAATAATTACATGGATCGAGAATCGGATCGTATTATTCGCACGCAAAGTATCATTTGCCTAATTATTGCCCGACGTTAAGCGAAACAGAAGTAATTCATATTGTAATATCATTTAAGTTGAAAAAACAGAGTCTGATACAATCAGCAAAAAAAAATCGATTAACACGAAATTGTTCAATAATGTACTTTTTGGCATTATAGAAATTAGAGTAAAAAATTAGTAACTATCTTCACAATCTTGTCCTCATTATCTACAGTGAAATTTGCACTTCTGCACCCTCGCTGTAACCACATTTTTCAGATGTTTTTTTTTTGAAGTGAAACTTCTTTAGGCACGCTTGACTTGGGGAGCAAACTAGAGAAAGCGTTACGAAAAATGATAGGAAAAAAAATGATGAAGGCGAACGGAAGCAGAGTATAGTCCTATTTCGTCTGTAATACAAACAAGGAGTTGGCTCATGTAAATATTGCATGACCTGTCGAGTATGAAGTTGTGAGTTCGCATCTCGCCGAAGGCAATATATATTTTTTGGATCTTTTTAAGATTTGTTAACAATTGAGTCGAGTATGAAGTTGTGAGTTCGCATCTCGCCGAAGGCAATATATATTTTTTGGATCTTTTTAAGATTTGTTAACAATTGATTACCTAAGAGCACAAATAAATTTATAAATTTCGTTCTGTTCTGGCCTTTATATTGTTTTATATATTTTTGCTGAACATTTCTGATATAATTGAAAGTATAGAAGCTTTAAGATATCGTCACAATACGATAATTGGACACAAAGTACAAATTGCTTTCGAGCCTCATAAGCTCAATTATTAAGCTAAGTACCTTGATTGATTAAGAACTATGAATTTCTTCGAGAACATGACGCTGCGAACACCCCCCGACCCCCCTCATTGATTACCTCACCCCCCCGTGGATTATCTCGGGAACCAGAGGTCGTGGACTACCCGAGTTTGGGGTCCCCTGAATCAGGAGGAGGAGCCCGACCTTTTGGCCCCGAGGGAATCCACTCCCCCCTCTCCCCTACCCCCCGCAACCCCACGAAGTCTACCCCCCCTTTAGTTACCTCACCCCCCCGTGGATTATCTCGGGAACCAGAGGTCGTGGATTACCCGAGTTTGGGGTCCCCTGAATCAGGAGGAGAAGCCCGACCTTTTGGCCCTGAGGGAATCCACTCCCCTCCTCTCCCCCTCCCCCTCCCCCCCGCAACCCCACGAAACCTATCCCCCTCCCCGACCCCCTTTAGTTACCTCACCCCCCCGTGGATTATCTCGGGAACCAGAGGTCGTGGACTACCCGAGTTTGGGGTCCCCTGATTCAGGAGGAAGAGCCCAACCTTTTGGCCCCGAGGGAATCCACTTTTTTTTTTTTTTTTTTTAAATTGGAGGTCTATGCAAAAATATTAATTTATAAATGAAAGCATGAAATAAATTTAAATATTTATAGAAAATTAATATATGTATATGTATGTAGCGCGTAGGTTGTGTCGCGTAATTAAAACTCAGATAAATCGAACTTTATGTATTGCACGAATGTAAAAGAGTACAATGTATTTGACGTGTAAAATGACGCGATACAAGAGTGTGATTCAGGAATGGATATAATAATGACGTTGTATAATGATGTTGTACAATGATGTAGAATATGATAATAATAATGTCTCTTACAAGCTATGCACTCGCTTAAATACTAACTATCTCTATACTAACTATCTCTAAATGATAGTGGGGTAACCAATAACGAATCAGCTTCCGTCCTGCGATGTCCACGCGGTTTTGCGTGCGTTCTTGATGCTGATTCGCTAATCGAGGCAGGCCGCGGCGTATGATTGGTTGATGTAGAAGCGCGCCAGTTCAGTCTTCACGTGCTAGACGACTCGCTATAGTTTCCCACGCACATTGACCGTTGGTCACGCAGATGTGTTCTGGGGTGAAATTTATGAGAACCCTCGCCGCGGGAGAGCCAGGGTCGGAACCCTCGCTGCGGGAGTCAGGGTCGCCGGGACGCGCGCCATGACTTCCGCATTCCTCTGTGTGATTAATAGTCGACCTGATTTACAGTCGACCGTAAGAGGAAATGTGTAGCCTTTGTACAACGCCACAATAGCGAACACGTGTGGCATTTGTACTGTATGCTACATGTATATACATGTATATATTGTACACACATATATATATATATATATATATATATATATACAGTATGTTACAAAAACCCTGTCCGACCCGTGAAGGTGTTGTTAGGTATCGTTAGCTGATTCTACTAATGCGTACATAACCTGGCTAAACTAAAAAAAAAATACCCCCTTAAAAATAAATAACTTAAATAAAATAAATAGGTAATTTCATGGCAACACAGGCACAGGTCATGACCTCAGTTGACCTCATGCATGTAGGTATTGGTAGTCTAACCACGTTTATCGACTCTAGAAAGAAACAATGATACCTACTTAGGCAGCTCGTGAAAAGAACTTTTTTTTAAGTAGGAAGGTCGTCTGACCCTCCGAATGTATCTTCGAATTTCATTCGATGAGCACAATGGCTGTGGCGGAGATGTTGTTCCATATTTCGTTCACTAACAACGATACCGGCCTGGCACCGTCCCACGAGATTAGCACGGTGTTTCACAACGTTAGTCCACTCCTACCAATCCACTGCTCGCCGAACTGATAGTGGAGGTACTCACGTACAGGTCGGCAAAAATATGGTGGGGCACCGTCATGCTGGAACCACATTGACCAAGAAGTAGTCACATCCGAATCGTTCAACACCTGATCACAACACAACACAATTGCAGTTTTACAAGGTACCTTCCATCAGCAGGTTACATTACGTTAGAAAACACTAACGTATTGATGATGATGATTGATGACGTATGATTATGATCACACAATAAACGATACGTCTACAAGGACGCAATGTCTACGCGAAACTAATAAATTTAAAATAAAAATGATTTTTATTTCATAAAAATAGGTACTCTAACTGCACGGCGGTGCCCTTTGACTAGAGGTGTGAAAGTATTCAAAATATTTCTCGTATCGATTTTTGGTATCAATTTTGTATTTCAGAATTTCACGCATCGATTCAACATCGCATGGCATTCTTTAGATTTTAGAACTTTCACATAATTTAAATCAGGTGAACTTAAATGATTTACATTGTTTATAATATTCTCCTAAAATCGTATTTCATAAGACCTTTCTAGTTCCTATTTACTAATAATAGGTACTTGTGTTACAATATTGTTATGAATAATTAATCGATAATCAAAAAAAGTACTTTTACCATTAGGTAATCTGCGTTTTTACAACAAATCATTCGAGCAGATAAAAATCGAATAGTAGCGACAAAAACAAAACGTTATTACGTAAAAACTAGTACAGCTCTAATTATTCCTTTGCGCGTCGGCGGCTAGACACACTGACGCCGCCGACAGTTATAAGGTCTAAAATGGTGTTTACACTTTTTTAAATTTCCCGAATTTTGGGGAAGTTACAGTAAATTCGCTGGTAAAAAAGATTATTTCAAAATTCATTAGTATTGTTACTATGATGATTATGCAAAATTTTATATTTTATTTGGTCATTTGTTTACCTAACCCTTATTATCCTTGTGGGTCGGACAGGGTTTTCGTAACATACTGTATATATACATACAGATGGTGCAAAAGAAGTTTTTTTAATAATTAGAAACTAGCGCTTGACTGCAATCCCGCCTGATGGTAAGCAGTGATGCAATCGTTGATGGTAAACCGCGCTAGGTTATTAAACCCATTCACTTAAAAACTTAGTGAATAGGAAGGAAGACGGTAGTTGAGCGAGGTGTTGCAATGTTAAACCCAACAACACGACCAACGAAGCTGCGCCAGAGGGACATTGATGTGGAGACCCTCCACGACCAAACTCCCGACACAACAACACTTGGCGCATCATACCCGGTACACATCGCAACACAACTGCTCAGACCCGTCCTCCGTACGGCTTCACCAGACATCATGCGAACACGACGAATAGCTTGGCGGCAAGACTTTGTCTGGTGGGTGGTAATTTCTGCCGGCAGCCGATGTGGCCTACCACCGAGAAAAATCCAACAAAAATTTTGTTAATCTGTAAAAGTATAACCGAAGACTTATCTCTAACTTTTAATTAAACTACGCAGTAGATAACTAACAAAATGTACTGTGTAATTGCCAAAAAAACTGCGTGCAACTGTAGCGCACTTGAAGATTAGGTACCAACTCTAAAAACTTGACTTGAGACTGTTTTAAAATTAATGAGTACCTATTAAGACTGATAAATTTATGTTTAAAATAAACAATCTGGTTTATCAGCATTCTTCTTTAAACATCTACAGTATGTTAAGAAAGCCCTGTCCGATCCATAAGGATAATAAAGGTTAGGTAAACCAAATTTATGACCAAATTTATTAGAAAATTTTACGTAATCATCATAGTACCAATACAAATGAATTTTGAAGTAATCTTTTTTTCCCGCGAATTAATTCCAACTTCCCCAAAATTTGGTAATTTTTAAAAAAGTGACAACACCGGTATTATTATGAGCAAATAGCGATGCGACCACGTGCCGCGTGCCCTGCCGCCCGCCGCCCGCGGAAGGGTGGTTAACGCACATTTATTAAGTTACCTCTTTTTGCGAAATAATATTTATTTTCTTAGGGGGATTTTTTTTTTAAGTTTAGCCCGGTTTTGTATGCATTAGTAGAATCAGTTATCGATTTTTTTTTTTTGTTGGGATGGGAAATCATCAAATGACTTCTCCCGCTCTGGGCGGAGCGGAAGGGTGTGTCAGACTTTTACTGACTAAAATCCACCCGTGTTTCTTCACTGGACTGTGCGACGGCCAAGGCCGCGGTTTCTTGTTTAACCAACCCGCAACCCTGACCCAGGAGGCATCGGTCTTCGTGGACCCCGTCACGATGTGCTGACATCTCTTTGAGGCGCGCGTGAAACACGACGCGCCGTCGACTCGGGCCTGGTCCTTACCGGACGGCGAGCTGCCCACTGCTCACCGCCCGCAGGCCCGCGCCTACGGTGGCTGGGAGTTAGGTGTTGTCTCCCGACCAGGGCGTCTACTGCGGCAGCTAGTGGCGTGAGGGCGCTGGGATTCCCGTTGCCTCACGCGCTCCGCCTCCTCCTTTGCCAGCATCTTCAACAACACCTTCACGGGTCGGACAGGGTTTTCTTAACATACTGTATAGTATACATAATGAGGACGAGATTTTTTTTACTATTTAACTGATCGGACTAAAATACCTAGTGACATCTGATTCTCAATTATCTGAAACTTGTGTAAACAATGTATAACGTGTTTAATTTATACTTTGATATAATGACGTTAGCGCCGAGTCTCTTCTTCACAAACTAAATTATTTTAAGTTAAATGCATCTTTTTCTTTCTACACACATCAAAAGTGTCTAGGGATCAAGCATTTTTATGCGGATTTCTTGAGATTGAGATGTGGCTTTGTAATAAATTTATGATTTTATAAATTTATATGGATCCTTTTTGGTGCATTTCATAATTTGAATCAGGAACTGTGAATCAAATTCGAGTAAAAGATGAAAATCAGCTGTCAATATTTTCCCTATAAAAACATACAACGCATTGAAGACATTATTAGTGCTACTGTTTCCCTACTACTGATTAAAACCAACGTTATTATGGAGCGGCGACGTCATTTAAGAAGGGAAGAAATGCTCAGAGAATGATAGAAGCTGGTTCCCGGTAACATACTGTGGCTTTAGCTCTGAATACAAGTCAAAGTGTTATCAGTCGACTTTGGACACGTTACCGAAGCACTGGTACCGTGGCTGAGCGCCATGGAGGACGGTATCGCTGTACCACACGGAGACAAGACCGATACATTCAAATCTTAACTCGAAGAGCTCCAACAATAACCGCCATGATGATAGCCGTGAGGCTTCATCACTCTTCAGGGAACTTAATTAGCGACCAAACAGTCAGAAACCGCTTGCATGAAGTGAACCTTCATTCCCGAAGACCGCTACGGGTACCACCTATAGCAATGCACAATCGTAGGATTCGATATCAATGGGCTCTTGAACACAGAAATTGGGCAGAAGAACAATGGCGTTTCGTGTGCTTTTCTCATGAGTCTCGTTTTGGTATGAGACCGGATACAAGACGTATACGACACTGGAGAACCCCTGGACGCCAACAGCGATTAAAATCCTGCCAGGAAGTCCAGCCTTATAGTGGTGGAACCATCATGGTATGGGCGGGTATTTGGATCGACGGAAGAACTGAGTTGATTTGGATCAGAGGCAACCTCAACGCTCAAATTTATACTGAGACGATTGTATCAGACGTCATCGTTCCTCTACAAGTGCAAATCGGTCCCTTATTTCAGTTAATGCATGATAATGCACGACCGCACACCGCAAGAGTTGTAAGACAGACTCTCGCCGCAGCTAACATCAATGTCCTGCCCTGGCCTGCTCAGTCGCCAGACTTGAACCCGATTGAGCATGCATGGGATATGCTACAGAGAAGAGCTCTGCCGAATATGGAGGGTATCCAGTCGCAAGAAGACCTTTTTTTGTTGTTGCAACGAACATGGGCGGCCATTCCACAGCGTGATTTGGATGAACTCATTTTGAGTATGCCAAACCGATGTTCTTGTGTTGTTAGTGTTCGCGGTAGAAACACGGATTATTAATTGTTTAAGTTACCCAATAAAATTTTAGAGAAAACTGTTATTTCAGTCTTTTTTTCGAACTTTTGTGTTAGTGGTTCAAATGTCAAATATCCCTTTATTAGGAAAATGGCAAATTTCTTTATTAATGCAAAGGTGACTTGGTTTATCGTTACTGTGACAAACGAAAACACTTTATTTGATGAATCCTTAAAGAAAATTTTAATTAATATCAATCAGGAGAAAAGTTACCTATTGCAAAAATATATGTTGATCCCTAGACACTTTTGATGTGTGTATTTCGTTATGAAAAGGATAGAAGATAACATTTTAGTTTAATCCTGTCAAATTAGATATTCCATAGACAGTTTAGACGCGATTATAAACATGGCGACAAATTTGACAGGTCTAAATTAACGTTTTATCTTCAGTCCTTTTCTTATTAATGAGATATAAAGATAAAGATGCACTGAATTTAAATTTAGTTTAGTTTGTGAACAAGGAAGTCGGGGCCAATGACAATTTGCAGAAAGCACATATCAACGACCACAGATTATCAAAAATTTGGATGGATGCTTCCAAGTTTAAAATTTTGATGAAGGCTGGATAAGAAAGGAAGGAAAGGTTCTATATTTAAAAATGTGATAACAGCCAGTGCGCAAAAGTGTAAACTATACAGTATGTAATGTAGACGAGGTTACTTCATGTAATTGAGGATCTGACGTCACTACGCAAGTTACTAGTTAATTTTTATGAAGTCAATCAATCAATCATTTCTTTTGTTAAACATAGGTATATGGTTACAGATATTATAAATAAATTTATGTGTACTGTGTTTTCCAATTTAAATGGCGTAAAAAATAAAATAAGCAATATCAAAGGTGGCATGTCAAAATAATATTACATTAAAAAAATAATCAATTTAAAATATGTCAGTTTAGTAATCATTCAATAAAAAAATAACACAATTTCACAATGAAACTTTTTTAACACAAAAGTTAATAAATAATAGGATTGATAAAATACCTAAAGATGGGCATTTAAATACAGGATCATTAATCTTTAACAAGCTTCCATAATACATAATTATAGTCAAATTGACCTTTAATCTACAATTCTACAGTGCGACTACCATGATTTTTCATTGCGATACTCGATGTTACGCATCGAAAGCGTTTGGCGCTCTCATTGGTTGAGAGTTCTTACAACCTTGAAGCGGAACAATCGATAGGTCAAACGCGCTCTCCGTGTGCAGTTTCTGGCCTGCCATCGGACGCGTCCCCAGGTGGCGGATAGGGGAACGGCCCCCAGATATGGGGGTTACCGGTTTACCGGCGCGGACCAAAACCAGAAGTGGGGACCGCTTCGGCGGTCACGTGCGGCGGGTCGGCCACCACTCCAGGTGGCTGACGTGACCCGAACTCCGGGTCACCGTCGGGCAACCCGGTCTCCTCATTGAGAGGAGCTGGGGGCCCCGTTTGCTTCCGGACAAACGAGTGGGGCTAAGAGGAAGGACACCTCGCTAAAAAACCCTTGGCTGCTGCGTCTTCTCGCACAAGAAGACGTACCCAGCCGGACCCCTCCCTATGGAGGGTCCACTGTGGGCCTGCCTTCGGGCGGGAATCGCCGGCGGGGGATTGGTAGGCAGGCTTGCTATTTCCCATGACCCCGCCACTAAGGCGATGTTGGTGTGCCGCTGTTCGGGTTTAGTGGGTATTCCCGGCTTCGGCTGGGCGAGTCCCACACACGCCCTTCGGGGTATGGTGCGTAAACAAAGCATTCCCACAGCGAAAACAAAAAAAAAAAAAAAAGGTCAAACGCGCTCGATATCGACGATCGAGTCTTCGTAATGAATACTCATGGTAGCCACAAACTTCATATGAGTTTCTTTTTTATCTTTTGGTTTTTATTTTATAATAGTTTGGGAGATACTAATACATGCAAAAAATATGAGTGATGTGGTATTTTTTACAGCGTTATGTATTAACTGCGAATTATAATTTGTTTTCCTTTTTATATAGGTACAGACGACAGCACATCAAAGTACTACAATCTTTCTATATTAGATTTTCAGCTTTATCTCTGAAGATTTAATGCTCCAGGTTGAATAAAAAAAAATCAAAATCAAAAGTCATTTATTCAAATTAGGCTGAGAAGCAGCACTTTTTGAACGTTAATATTACGTAAGACAGTCCCCCAAAACGCCCACCCATCGACACTTCCTAGTGCTTTCGCTGGGAAGAAGAAGTGGCGGAAGAAACGCCCCAGCAGCACAGCTGTCTGTTCATTTCAAAAAAACACATGACTTTATACAATAGGTAATATGTATAGTGATGAACACAAGAAAATACAACAACAATGAAATTATTTACCATATGCCAGCTACCACTCCAAAATACTAGCAAAGCAAAACAGAATATATGTATATTTAAATGAAAATGTAAATAACACCACTACGATCCGGACGAAGCGTTTCGCCTCCTCCTTTATACCGCGTACATCGAGGGACTGGAACAATTTGCCAGCGGGGGTGTTTCCGTCGGACTACAATTTGAGTGTCTTCAAGGCTAGAGTGCATAGGCTCTTAATAAACTAGTGCGCTTTACCATCAACGATTGCGTCACTGCTTACCATCAGGCGGGATTGCGGTCAAGCGCTGGTTTATAATAGTAATAATAATAATAATAATGGCAACACCGTCAACGTCAACGGAACACATTCAAATAATTTACCACTATAATATTTAATAAATTAATTAATAGTTCTTTGTGCACATATATATATACCCACTGTAAATCTCAAAACAGTAACAATTAATATACATACAATAAAAATAATTGCGGAAATAAATACAATGGACAAACTAAAGAATTCAAAACAGACAAGACAGGATGACAGAACATGTCACCTAACAACAAGAAATAGAAATTTGGAAATTTAAAAATGTGAAAATATGTTGACAAGATCTGCCGCAAGACGTGCACGCCCAACATCTCCGGACTCGTTGCTCAGCTCCGCCTCGCCGTCGCCGGTCTCCAGCCCCACTGTAAGCGCTGTGACGACCCCGGCCGCGGCAGTTACGTCGAGCTCGAGCGACGAGTACTTCTCTCCGCCGACGACGCCACCACCTGTTCGCCGACGGGGAGGACGCCGGCCGCCGGACCGTTTAGGACCTCGAGGCCCATCGGCTTCTGACAGGGTCCCAGCTCCCGGCGGAAGTGTGCAGCGCATGAGATGGACACAATCCATCAACGAAAATGTCATGCGCTCATACTATGGGGCTACAGAGGGAGGAAACAACCTGACCGCGTACCGTGTTCGAATGCTCTCTCTGTTTCAGGTGCTTGAACCAGCTGTCAACGTTTCGGCACAACGACTGTCGGATCAGGTACGGGTTATCCAGCGTAATCATATGTTGGATGATACTGTGCTTGATTGCCTGCGAAAAGAAATGCAGAGTAGCCGTGTCATCACTCACCAGCCGCAAACTGCGGAGGTACCACCGCAGTCAACAAACTATGCTGACGAGGGGAGTAATGATAGGGCTACAAATGTAAGTACCCAGTGCAATGAGGAATTAAGGAATGCTTTGGAGGCTGCGATTCAGGAATACCGTTACATGTCGGCAGAAATTAGACCACGCCTGCCACGTTTGCCCATGCATAACAGAAATAGGGCACTGATGGCTGCTCTGGATGCGCAGTTATCAAATTATTTTGATACCTGCGAGGATCTCACTGATACTCATTCAATCCTGTACTGCGCAGCTGTAGCAGCTTGTCGTGTAGCTCATGTCAAATTTCACAGTGACTCCAGAGCTACACGACCGAAACCAGTAGTACCAGCTTGGCAGCACAGGATTGAACGTCGTATTGGTGGGGCCAGAGCACTCATCGGTAAACTAATCTGCTTCAGGGAGGGTAATACTCGTCCTAGAGTGATGCGCTTTGTGAGGCGGGCATTCTCAGGTACTAATACCAGCCCTGAGAATTATATGGCCCGTGTCACGGAGCGCATCGACTTCCTGAAGCAGAAAGTGTATGCATGGGCGAACCGTATTCGTCGATATAAACGACGAGTAGAAGGGTACACTCAGAATCGCACCTTCCAGAGCAATCAAAGGTGGGTTTATAGGGACTGGGAACGACCAGAACAAGGTGTGGCTGACACGTGCCTACCAGATGATGATGCCATGTGTTCATTCTGGCGCAGTATCTGGTCGGTGCCTGTCAGTCACACTGAAGGTGACTGGGCTCGGGATGTCGAGCGAGCCTGCGATCCAATACCTGAAATGGGGGCTATTACCATCTGCCCCCAAGATGTAGCTCGTGCAGTCCGTCCGTTACCTAACTGGAAATCTCCAGGACCGGACGGGCTGCATAACTTTTGGATAAAATGGTTTCCAAGGTCGCACGCTCGTTTGGCATCTCAATTCCAGACTGCTTTAGTGTCTGGTTCGTTACCTCAGTTCCTAACTACTGGAATAACCCACCTGCTCCATAAATCAGGTAGCACCGCGGAACCCAAAAATTATAGACCGATCACCTGTTTACCGACGGTCTATAAAGTTCTTACATCCATTTTGAAAACTAAAATTAACAAACATATTGACAGCAACGCCATCATGTCTGCCTCTCAAAATGGATGTAGGAGCGGGTCCCGCGGTACTAAGGAGCTACTCCTCATTGATGTGGCCATTAGCCAACAAGTTCGTCGTTCCCGAAAGGATCTATCGACATGTTGGATAGATTATAAGAAGGCCTATGACTCTGTGCCACATACATGGCTCATGCGGGTGCTGGAGTTGTATAAAGTGGATGCAACTCTACGCACCTTCCTGATGACGTGTATGAGGACATGGAGGACAGTCCTTCGCTATCCAGGATGTCGAAATATTCTGAGGAATAGCGAACCAATAAGGATCGAGCGAGGAATATTTCAGGGCGATAGTTTGAGTCCACTTTGGTTTTGCTTAGCATTGAATCCTCTAAGCACACTATTGGAGGATTCAGGTTTAGGCTATCGGTTGAGGAGAGGTGGTCAGGTTATATCGCACCTCCTTTACATGGATGACCTGAAACTTTTTGCTCCCAACAATTCACAACTGAAGGAGCTACTGAAAATTACTGAAACTTTCAGTAGCGCCATCAGGGTGGAATTTGGTGTGGACAAATGTGCGGTCATGCATGTAAAGCGAGGAGAGATTGTGGAATCCGTGGGAACCCAACTCACGAGTTCCATAAACCTTAGAGCCCTCTCCGCATCCGAAACCTATAAGTATTTGGGTATGTCGGAAGCGTTGGGTATCAATGTTACTGACATGAAGCAATCGTTGAAGGAACGCTTCTTTGGCCGCCTGAAAAAAGTACTTAACAGTCTTCTATCAGGCGGAAACAAGATGCGCGCTTTCAACGGTTGGGTCATGCCGGTATTGATGTACTCTTTCGGCATACTCAAATGGACTCAAACCGAACTTGACGCCCTGGATCAGAGGGTCCGTACGCTGCTGACTGCAAATCGATTGCATCACCCACGATCATCAGTTATGAGGCTGTATATCCCGCGAAAATGTGGAGGTCGTGGCTTTTTAAACGCTAAGACTCTCCACAATCACGAGGTATGCAGTCTCAGGGAATATTTTCTTGAAACCGACGTGGGGATGCATCGAGATGTGGTCGCGGTTGACAAGGGCCTCACTCCGCTCTCCTTGGCTAAAGAGAACTGGCGTAAACCAGCTGTGCTTGACACAAATGATCGCATGGAGGTATGGAAGAACAAGGAGCTTCACGGACGCTTTTTCAGAGCCCTACACGGGCCTGATGTAGATTTACAAGCGTCCGTGGCTTAGCTACGATTCGGTGACCTCTTTGGGGAAACCGAAGGTTTTGTATGTGCAATTATGGACGAAGTTATGATGACGAACAATTACCGGAGATTTATTGTGAAAGACGGCACAGTTGACATCTGTCGGGCATGTCACCGGCCGGGGGAATCAATAAGGCATATTATCTCCGGGTGTTCTCGTCTAGCTAACGGAGAGTACTTGCATAGACACAACCTTGTAGCCAGGATAATTCATCAGCAACTTGCTCTTAAATACAACCTTGTGGAATCGGAGGTGCCGTACTACAGGTATGAGCCCGACCCAGTTCTCGAAAATGGCCGTATCACATTGTACTGGGATCGATCCATCATCACTGACAGGACTATTGTTGCCAATAAGCCTGATATAGTGATGGTGGATCGATCAGAGCGGCGTGTAATGATTGTTAACATAACCATCCCGCATGATGAGAACCTCGTGAAAGCCGAGAAAGATAAACAAATGCAAGTGTCTTGACTTGGCTCACGAGGTTGTCGACATGTGGGAGGTGGATTCAGCAATCATTGTACCGATAGTCGTGACAGCCAATGGCTTAATAGCCAAGAGCCTCGACCAACACCTCAAGAGGCTCTCGTTAGGCAGCTGGATCAAAGGCTTGATTCAGAAAGCTGTACTTCTGGACACGGCTCGCATTGTCAGGAAGTTCCTCTCTCTGGAGCCCGGACCGCCGGTAGCTTGGACCCTGTTCCCGATGCCGGTGGGCTACTATTTTTTATATTTTTAAATGTTTTTTATGTATTGTTTATATAGAAATATTTAAAAATGAAATTTATATGTATATACAGTGAAATAAAGGAATAATAATAATAAAAACTGGCAACACCAACGACAATGTCAACATCTCTTTTTATAGCTTCTCATATTTAAATTTAATTATAAAATTATTACAAGCATTTTACATATTTATATACAAGTGGCATTCAAAACCAAATTTTTAAAATACCTTATTTATAAATTAAAGACGTTAAAATGAAAAGAAAGCATGCATCAACAAATAGAAAATCAGTGACATCTGTCATGTCACCTGCACAGTCCTATATTATACAATAAAGATGTGAAAAGTATGAAGATGTTGACACGAGCAGCCACACGAAGAGCACGCCCACCACCTCCAGACTCGTCGCTCAGCTCCGCCTCGCCGCCGCCGGTCTCCAGCCCCACTGTGAATGCTGTGATGACACCGGCCGCGGTAGTTGCGTCGAGCTCGAGCGACGAGTATTTCTCTCCGCCGACGTCGCCAACACCTGTACGTCGGCAGGGGAGAGGCCGGCCACCGACGAGCTTGGGACTTAGGGGCCATCCGGCCCCGAGCCGGGTCCCCGCTGCCGGTGGTTGTGTGCAGCGCATGAGATGGTCTCAAACAATTAATGAGAACGTCATGCGCGCATATTACGGGGCTACAGAGGGGGGAACTAACCTCACTGCGTACCGTGAAAGGATGCTGTCTCTGTTTCAGGCACTGGAACCAACTGTCAACGTCTCGGCCCAACGACTGTCGGATCAGGTGCGGGTCATCCAACGTAATCACAGGTTGGACGACATTGCACTTGATAGGCCGCGCTCAGAGGTACTGAGCAACCAAATCGACCCGACTCTGACACAGACCGCGGCACAAGCGTCAATTATTGATGCTGTTCCGCCGCGGTCCAATCGTGTTGAAGAAGAGGATGATAGGGTTGAAACAGTAAGTAGCCAGTATAACGATCGACTGAGGAGCGCACTGGAGGATGCGTTCCGCGAATATAGATCCACTCCGACCAACCTTAGACCCCGGTTACCACGGCTACCTATGCACAAAAAAATAGGGCGCTGGTGTGTGCTTTGGACTCGCAGCTCAAGAATTTCTTCGAGAGCAGCGAGGATCTCATTGATACACACTCGATCCTGTATTGCGCGGCTGTAGCGGCATGTCGATTAGCCAAAGTCAAGTTCCCAATTTATGACGAAGCTACTCGACCAAAACCAGCCGTACCAGCCTGGCAACGCAGAATCGAGCGTCGTATCGATGGAACCAGGGTACTCATCGGCAAACTATACTGCTTCAGGGAGGGCAATACTAGACCACGAGTGATGCGCTTCGTGAGACAGGCATTCTCGGGGACTGGTATCAGCCCTCGAGAATACATAAATAATGTCACAGAGCCACCACAAGTGCATTCTGGCGCGGCATTTGGTCGGTATCCGTTTGTCACACTGAGGGTGACTGGATACAGGATGTCGAACAAGTGTGTGAAATTCTGCCAGAAATGGATAACATTTTAATAACACCGTCAGATGTAGCCACAGCAGTCCGTTTTACCGAACTGGAAATCACCGGGACCGGACGGGCTGCATAACTTTTGGCTAAAATGGCTAAGTAGTTCACACACTTGTTTGGCATCTCAATTCCAGTCATCCTTAGAGTCTGGTTCGCTACCACAGTTCTTAACAACTGGAATTACCCACCTGCTCCACAAATCAGGAAGCACCGCGGAACCCAAAAATTATAGACCGATCACTTGTTTACCAACGGTCTATAAAGTTCTTACATCCATTTTGAAAGCTAAAATAAACAATCATCTTGACAGTAACTCCATCAAGTCTGTTTCTCAAAATGGATGTAGGAGCGGGTCCCGTGGTACTAAGGAGCTACTCCTCGTAGACATGGCCATCAGCCAACAGGTTCGTCGATCCCGCAAGGATCTCTCCACCTGCTGGATAGATTATAAGAAGGCCTACGATTCGGTGCCACATACATGGCTTATGAGGGTGCTGGAGTTGTACAAGATAAATGCAACTCTACGCACTTTCCTTAAGTCGTGTATGGGGCAATGAAAGACAGTCCTTCGCTATCCAGGGAGTCGACAGATCCAGGGGAATGATGAACCTGTATGGATTCAGCGGGGAATATTCCAAGGCGACAGTCTGAGTCCACTATGGTTCTGCTTAGCTCTGAATCCTCTAAGCACACTACTGGAGGATTCAGGTCTGGGTTATCGATTGAAGAGAGGTGGTCAGGTCATATCTCACCTCCTCTACATGGATGATTTGAAACTCATTGCCCCCAATAAATGGCATCTGATGAAGCTACTGAATGTAACAGAAATTTTTAGTAGTGGCATCAAAATGGAATTTGGTGTGGATAAATGTGCAGTCATGCATGTAAAGCGAGGGCAGATCATGGAATCCGAGGGAATTAATCCCGGATTCCATACACCTTAGATCCCTCTCCTCATTCGAGAGCTATAAATATTTGGATATGTCGGAAGCGTTAGGTATCAATGATGCTGACATGAAGCAATCGTTGAAGGAGCGCTTCTTTGGTCGCCTGAGGAAGGTATTAAATAGTCTTCTTTCAGGCGGAAATAAGGTCCGCGCCTTCAACGGGTGGGTCATGCCGGTTTTGATGTACTCTTTCGGCATACTTAAATGGACTCAGACCGAACTCGATGCCCTGGATAGAAGGGTCCGTACACTGCTGACAGCAAACAGGATGCATCACCCACGATTATCGGTGATGAGACTGTATATTCCGCGGAAGTGCGGCGGTCGAGGCTTTTTAAATGCGAAGACCCTCCACAACCGAGAGGTATGCAGTCTCAGAGAACATTTTTTAAATATCGTAGTGGGTATGCATCATGATGTGGTCACAGTAGACAAGGGGCTTACCCCGCTATCCATGGCAAAAGAGAACTGGCACAAGCCTATAATACTTACCACAGATGACCGCAAGATGGTATGGCAAAGCAAGGAGCTTCACGGGCGATTTTATCGGGCTCTTCATGAGCCCGATGTTGACTTTTTAGCTTCCGTATCCTGGCTACGATCCGGTGACCTTTTCGGGGAAACTGAAGGTTTCGTCTGTGCAATTATGGACGAAGTTATCTTAACGAATAACTACCGGAGATATATTATGAAGGACGGGACGATTGACGTGTGTCGGGCATGTCACCAGCCGGGTGAGTCCATCAGACACATTATCTCTGGTTGCTCTCGTTTAGCTAACGGCGAGTATTTGCACAGGCATAACCAAGTAGCTAGGATTATCCACCAGCAACTTGCTTTGAAATATAAACTTGTGGATTCTGAGGTACCGTATTATAAGTATGTGCCCGACCCAGTTCTTGAAAATGGCCATGTCACGTTATACTGGGATCGGTCTATCATTACTGACAGGACCAATAAGCCTGATATAGTGGTGATAAATCGATTAGCGCGCCTCACAATGATTGTCGACGTTACCATTCCACATGATGGGAATCTCGTGAAAGCTGAGAAAGAGAAACAAATTAAATATCTCGACTTGGCGCACGAGGTTGTTGACATGTGGAATGTGAACTCGGCAGTCATTGTACCGATTGTCGTATCGGCCAATGGTTTGATAGCCAAGAGCCTCAACCAACATCTATTGAGGCTCTCGTTAGGCAGTTGGATCAAAGGCCAGATTCAAAAGGCAGTACTACTCGATACGGCCCGCATCGTGAGGAGGTTTCTGTCTCTGGAGCTCTAACCACCGGTAGCTTGGACCCTGCTCCCGTCATCGGTGGAACACTATTTTTTATATTTTTAAATGTTTTTATGTTTTTTATAAATATTTAAAAATGTAAATGAATATGTATATGTATAAAAATAAACGAAATAATAATAATAATTTATGTCAGGTAAGATACCCATAATTTCACATAAGTAAATACAAATACACAGCAGACATGAAATACAAACAAAAGAAAAATAAAATAAAATAAATGAAGAATATACTAGAAACATTCATTAAATCATTCTAATTACATAATCAATTATAGTTGACATCGCATTAAATAAATACATCATAAAAAAAACACAAATAAATCTATGGTAGAAAATGTCAAATAAAAGTATATTAAATTTCAAATAAATTAATAATGCAATAAACAATTTACTAATAGACTAGGTAATATATTAATATTAATCAGAATAAATTTTAAAATATATTGCTAAGTTTATGATTACAATAAGTTAATTAGATGTCAGCTACATTAAATTTACATGCATCATACACAGCCTGGATAACGACATTGTTCGTGTTACGAATTCTGTCCATAAAGGAAGCGGCCCGCTTTCTCATTACTGCATAGAAGTCATCTACCCTATTCTCGGCGAACATGCCAGAAGCACTACACCGCCACGGCAGATTGAGTATTGCTCTGAACGCATTATTGTACTGCACGCGAAGAGCGTGGTACGTTCGCCGGGTGTATTTGCCCCACAGGTAGCAGGTATAGAACGACTGACAATACGCCGCGAATAGGGTGATTTTAACAGTTTTACTGCATCGCGCAAAACGACGCGCCAACATATTGCTTTTAGCGGCAATGGACCTCCTCTGTCTTTCCATATCAAGATCGTCCCCAAGATTATCCTGTATTACATGCCCAAGATATTTAAAGCTGGTTACGATTTTAACTTTTTACCACCCAAGGTGATTACTGGGTTATAGCAATTCGTTTTGTTATAAATTAATTAAAAAAAAACTCATATAACGTATCAGTAAGCTAATTCTGGAGAAAGGACACAAACATTGTCCTGAGTTAATCAGAGCGACCAGCTATTCTTATCAATTAAAAAATCATTTACGGAATAATAAGCCTTTGAACAAAGCTTGGATTTGATTTGTGCTTTAAATGCATTATAAGGCAAGTCAAGCAAAGCAGAGGTTATCTAGTTATAAAACGTTATACCAAGCCCAACAAAAGAGTTTTGAAGTCGGTGACAAGGGGCTCGCAGTTTGTCCTTATTTCTGGTGTTAATATTATGAATATCGGTTTTTAGTGTACACGTGAATATTTTTCCTAAGATATAAGATGTTGGCTAAGATGAATTGCGAAGCAACCGTGAGAATACCAATATCTTTAAAGAAATCTCTCAGAGAAAATCTGACACTGAGCTGGTAAATTGCTCGGACAGCTCGTTTTTGGAGTACAAATATATTTTGTATGTCAGCGGCTTTGCCCCACAGTAGAATACCGTAGGACATAACACTGTGGAAATAACTAAAATAAACTAAACGAGCTGTATTAACGTCAGTATATTGTTGTCTTACTTTCCTGACGGCGTAGGCGGCCGAACTGAGCCTTTCTGCTAGGGTTGATATGTGTGGTCCCCACTGAAGTTTGGCATCTACTGTTATTCCCAGAAAAACTGGTGAGCCCACAGTTTCAAACACCTCTTTGCTTAAAACGATGTTGGGTCCTAGATTTCTTACGTTAGGTAAGGCGAACTTTACACATTTCGTTTTCTTGGTATTAGGAACTAGGTTATTTGACGTAAACCAATCGGTAACTGTTGAGAGGGCACTGTTTACTTCGTCAAAATCATGTCTATTCCTGTCTACTTTAAAACTTAGAGAGGTGTCATCTGCAACCAGCACAACGTCACAGATGCCCTTTAAATAGAATGGTAAATCATTAATCTATACTAAAAATAAGAATGGACCCAGTATTGAGTCTTGAGGGACACCTAACTGAACTGGTAGCCTGGATGATTTCACACCGTTATTATCTACACACTGTAATCTATTATGTAAATAAGAACCTATCACGTTGAGAGCTTCATTTTCGACACCGTAATGGCGGAGTTTATGCAAAAGTATGTCATGGTGCACGCAATCAAAGGCTTTGGAGAGATCACAAAAAATCCAATAGCATTTTGCGACCTCTCCCATGCTTTAAATATGTGTTTCAGTAGAACAACGCCCGCATCCATAGTCGAACGACCCTTTATGAAACCATATTGTTTACTATGTAGAAGATTATTCGAATTAAAATGTTTTAGCAAGTGCTTAAGTATTATTTTTCAATATTTTGCCGAATGCAGGTAAGATAGAAATGGGTCTGAAGTTATCAACATTGGTTTTATTACCGGATGTAAATAATGGTATAACTTTACTCTTCTTCATTAAATGAGGAAAAATCCCTAGGTCAATACATTTATTAAAATTAACAGCTAAATAGGGGGCTACGATGTCTATTATATTACTTAATACTTTAATGTAAATGTCCCAGTAATCACCGATGTTTTTAGAATTAAGTGTTTTAAAAATATTAACCACATCACGCGGGGATATAGGTTAAATGTTGATTAGGAACACTTCACAGTTTACAATTTACCTACCAATTCACCATTGGCGTTAGCTTTACACAAAAGAGGCATTATAAACAGAGCTTCACAGCATTTAGTTTTAGAGATGAGTTCAAATTATTCAATAAATAATGGTTTCTAAATAAAATTTAAACAACTTTTAAAATAATGTTAATAATGATAAAGAAATAAAAACAAAATAATAAGACGTATCAACTAAAAATAACGAAAATCTGTAAAAAAAAAAAAAGTTATGGTAGTATTCAAAGTATCGAAAAGAGAATGACAATTGAACAGAGCCAAGTATTTTGTTGTAATCCGGTAAAATTAAAATATCCCTGCTGTGACAACGTATGACAGGATTTTTTTACTGGCTAAAACCCACCCGTGTTTCTTCACTTGCCTGTGCGCCAGGGCCACGGTTTCTTTTTTAACCAACTCGCAACCCTGACCCAGGAGGCATCGGTTTTCGTGGACCCCGTCACGATGTGCTGGCATCTCTTTGAGGCGGGGGTGAAACACGATCGACTCGATCTTGGTCCTTACCGGGCGGCAAGCTGCCCACTGCTCACCAGCCGCAGGCCCACGCTATGGTGGCCGGCAGTTCGATGTTGTCTCCCGAGCAGGGCGTCGCCTGCGGCGGCTAGTGGTGCGAGGGCGCTGGGATTCTCGCTGCCTCACACGCTCCGCCTCCTCGTTTGCTAACATCACTGCTTCGCAGAAGGAGGTGACGGCCTGCCATGCACGAGAGCATGCACGAGAACGAGTGCATGCACCAGGCTATGGTCCAGAGCTCTCGCTCTGGACCATAGCCTGGACCAGAGTCAGACGCGAGAGATCGCTGCCGATCGCCGTTACGAGGACAGGGCGGTACTTTACCCAAGCCGGGTAGGACAGGATTGGAAAATATTACAGTCTATAGGATGCATTTTGGAGAGTGTGCGAGGGAATTGCATGATTTAATTCCCCAATTTCGAACTGGAACAATTTGCCAGCGGCGGTGTTTCCGTCGGAATAAAATTTAAGTGGCTTCAAGGGTAGAGTGATAAATAGACTCCTAATAAACTGCACGCTTTACCATCAACGATTGCATCACTGCAATCGTCAATATCTTAAGTTTATAAATTATATAATAAAAAAAAATAGATTTGAACCCTAATTGCGTAACAGACTATTACTATCATTTTGCATAATTTTGAAGCATATAGTTAGTCCATTGCTCAATATGTTCGAAAAATTTGCCTGCTCAGTAACATACATAAGGCAATGAAAGTTATTGAATTGTTTGTCAAGATGAAATCATTTCCAATTGATAGTGTGTCACGCTCGTTTTTCATTGGACTTTTAAAATTGTTTATAGTGTTGTTTAGTAAATTTAAAGTGCGTGATTTATGTAGTAAAAAGTACATTTAGTAAATAGTTCATAAAGAACAGTGAAATATCGCAGCATAGCCACATCATGACTTTGCCCCAAACCTCATTCGTAAGACGGGTCACGCGGCCGTCTTTTTCGACATGAATAATTCATAATTACGTGACATTGGCTAAATGCACAAACCGCGCGAAGCCAAAAAATAAAGAAAGAAAGAAAGTGTGTTACTCGAGTACCCTGCAGGTCTGACCACTGGTAGTAAAAGGTTTTTAACATTATACTATGAAAAAAAAGGTTAAGCACCTCATAAATTCAGAAGATAGATTATTCAAATGAGCTGATTTATGTATATCGGTTGGTTTACGTATAAATTGATTATAATAAATTCATTCAGCACCAATCTTAACTATAACAAAGCATATACGTAAATTGTACTTTTATAACAAAATGTACCTAGATACCCTAAAAACAACCTTTTTCAGCTTCTATCTAATGCAATCGCGAATGATTTTTAACATTCACTTCATCATTTGTCATCATCATTTCAGCCGATAGACGTCCACTGCTGAACATAGGCCTTCCCCAAAGATCTCCACGACGACCGGTCCAGCGCCTCCTGCATCCACCGGTTTCCCGCGACCTTCACCAGGTCGTCGGTCTACTCGTCGGTCGCCACTGGAGAACCCGTCTCAGACTCAGTGACTCAGTGCCTACCGCGGCGAGTGCGCAAGGGTGGATCCGCCGATTTTATTCCGCGAGATTTATTTTCACGTTTTTTGAAAAACTTAACAGGAATGCGTGCAAACTAGCTTAAACTGAAAGGTTAAGTAATAAGCTTCTTAGATCAGTATGAGGCACTTAGATTCAATCGTGATTTTAGAAGTAACAACCGTCCAAATATTTTTTCACAGAATGGTAATGACGTTTGCTTAATGGTAATGATTTTCTTAAAATGGTAATGATCTTATGTTAATGGTGATTACGAAATATAATCGTTTAGCTAAACACCAACTTTATCTGTTATTTTCCTGGCTAAGCACATACCTACTAAAGAATGGGTTGGAAATAAAAAGAAATGTATTCAATATTTTAATGAATTTATTAAAGGAGACGGGCGAAATTGGGCCTGACCTGTACACAAATGAATTATTTGTCAATAATTTTCATTTATTTTTTTGTTTTCAATCATTTATTACTAATTCTGATATCGCCGGAATATAAAAGATATTATTTAACGTAAATAATACTGACTTTCTTTACTTTCACTTTTCAACAATGTTACCAGATGAAATACCAATCGTTAATAAGTTATAATCGAATTATTACAAAAATAAAAATAAAATTAAAAATGAATCAGTATATTTCTACCGATTCGGTTTAGAAAATCTTTTAATAAAAGGACTTAATTATATTATCTATTATTTCGTTATTAACAAAAACATCTTAAAACAAATTGATCAACGGTTCGATTTGATAATCGATTAATTATACTTTTTTATTATACAGGCAACTAAAACTCTGGTGGGCAACGTGACGCCAAACGTCACATATCATTCCCTTCCGGCTTTGAATTTGCCATATTTTGTTGTATTTCTATTTTCGTGTGCTATTATATTTTTTTGCAGCTTTGGCTATGCATTTAGGATTCTGACGGTTATTGTTTTGACCGACGACCCACGCATTTATTTCGATTCAACATAAAATGAGTGACCAACGTCTTCATTGCATCAACTGCGGCATACAACAGAGTAATCCTTCTATCGGATTACGACAAATAGAAGCGGAAAGCATTCTTTCAGTTATACAGCATTGGGTAGCCCCTCAATTGGTAGGTATTTATTTAAAACGTATGTATTTAATTAAAACTTCATTTTGTGATAAGCAGTTTTCGAGTACAGTATAACAAGGATAACTATATATAGGTATATTATTGAAGCCAGTTTCAATAATAATCCCCCTTATTCATAAACGCTGCTTAAAATTAACTAGTGATTAGCGATTCTTTAACCATTCAATTTTGACCTTTTAATGTCACTTAACTTAAATCATCCTTCATGAATATACACCACAGTGTTTAAGGGGTTTATTCATAAACGAAGATTAAAGTTAAGTGACGTGCAAACGTCTAAAATGTATGGTTAAAGAATCACTAATCACTAGTTAACTTTAAACATATTTTATGAATAAGGGGGAATATTCCTATATATATATATATATCTCATTATAATGCACTTGAGTTATTTAAATTCCAAGTAAGATTTACAGTTTGATTATCAATTACGGAAGATAGTTCTTTTTTTATAACTTTAAGAATTCAACAATTCAATGAAACAATAGTTAAATTGAATAACCTTATATGAAAGCATTAATATAATATAATCCAAGTTTGACCACGATGTCAGTAAGAAGTAATATACACGCAATTCTGAAAGATACAGTTTTCTCGCTGTTTCTGCATCATACCTAATTCTGTAATTTTTATTTGTTGAAGCTGTAAATAACAATCTAATATTGTTGTAGGTCAATAGATCTCATCACATTTGCCAAGGATGCAGAGATTTAGCTGTGACTGCCTTGGGCACAGATGAGCAACTTCCATCTCTTATGACTGGACATCGCCAAGTGTGTGTGAACTGTGGACATTCAGTGTTGCGGGCAAGATCTCATTCATTGCACACTAACACCGAACGTGAAAGAAGAATTCATGCAGTCATTTCTGAATGGATGGTAAGTTTTTATTAGGTTTAGTTGTTTTGTATTTTGTACTACCACACACACACACTATCTATACTACCATTTTTTATATTTTTTTCACACTAATCTCTGAAATAGCAGTCAGCTTTAGAGAATCATTTTTGTATATTAGTGTCACATTCATGACAAAAAATTAAATGGAAAAGGAAACTATCATATAGTTTGGCCAAAAGTTAGTGTAAAAAAAACAACTAATTATATTACAGCCTGTATTTCCAGAAGGTGTAGATTAGAAGAGATTTACTTTATTATTATTATTTATTTTCTTAATCTAGTGTACAATACATTGAGATAAAAGCACAAAACCGCAAAACCGTTTTCACGGTTTGTCTGTGGGACCGTAACAAACAGTGTATCTAAATTAGTATCTAGCAAAGAAGTTACATTATTTACAAATATTAGGTCTTACAGAATTGCTTACAGACTACTGAGTCATGTATGTATTACTTCTTTTTTTAGAAAAAGACTCATGATATATTTTTTTTTTAGATTTCAAGAGCTCGAGCTCTCATATGTCATCGTTGCTGGGTGAGAGCTGATAGAAATGCTCATCATTTAATGACTGGACCATCTGGATCTTCAGCATCAGTAGATGTATCAAGTGAACATGATGAATCAACTTCACAGTCTAATATTGATGTAGCTAACAAACGAATATATAAAAACCAAAGACATCAAGATCATGAACATATGCATTCCTTTTTGTCACCGACTTTCAAAATTCGTTTATCTCAATTTGTAGTGCTTTTTTTTTGGAAGTTGGTTGTTATGTTTGTATAAAATACCCTCTGCTTTGCTAGACTTGCCTTACAATGCATTTAAAGCGCAAATCAAATCCAAGCTTTGTTTAAAGGCATATTATTCTGTAAATGACATCTTTCTCCAGAATTTCAGTAAGCTAATTCTGGAGAAATATAAGATACATACGAGTTCATATAATTTTCTTTTCACAATGCATAAATATGTGAGCTGTCACACCCTTTATACCTGGGGCTTATATTTAAGTAATTAGTTTTTACTTATTTACATTTCCATTTTAATGATATTTTATTTTTTATTTTTGCTTTGCTGGTATTTTGGCGTGGCTAGCTGGCATATGATAAATAATTTCATTGTTGTTGTTTTCTGGTCTTCATTACTGTACCTACATAGTATTGTATAAAGTCTTGTTTTTTTAAAATGAACAGACAGCTGTGCCGCTGGAGAGTTTGTTCCACCACTTCTTCTTCCCAGCGAAAGCACTAGGAAGTGTTGATGGGTGGGCGTTTTGGAGGACTGTCTTATGTAATAACGATGTTCAAAAAGTGCTGATTCTCAGCCTATTTTGAATAATTGATTTTTGATTTGATTCTTTTTTTTTTTTGTTCACTCCGCATACCCGCGCCTATGGTGGCCGGGAGTTCGATATTGTCTCCCGACCAGTAGGCCTAGTATGAGTTTTCATTACGAAACTCGTTCGATCGTATCGAGCGCGTTTGACTCCGCGATTGGCCCGCTTCAAGGTCGTAAGAACTCTCAACCAATGAGAGCGCCAAACGCGCTCGATACGATCGAACGAGTTTCGTATTGAAAACTCATACTAGGCCCACTGGGCGTTTTCTGCTTCGGCTAGAGGCGTGAGGACGCTGAGAGACCCGCTCCCTCACGAGCTTCGCCTCCTTTTCCAGCATTAATTGTATATTAATACGATTAATAAATCAATATAAGAGAAATGCGATTTTTATTTCCGTTTACTCTTTTCTTTAATTAGATTGTAAATGGTTTTCCTAATTCTTTTTTAACCTCCATCTTTGTAACATTTAATATGCTGTTACGCGTCGCCGGCCTTCCTTCTTGGTTTCCAAAGAACCACACTCACGATGTGTTAATGTAATAAAAATACATTCTGATAAAATCTAGTCTACAAAAAAGTCTGAATAATTACTTAAATATGCCATATGAGCGCTGACAGCTTCTAAGAAAACTTATAAAAAAGCAAATGAGGTTAGTTTTTTGCAAGCTAATAACACCCTATTTCGGTTTTCTCCCATACTGCCATTATAAATAAAGTTTTATTTTTTAAATAGTAATAATATTGAAATGATTTAATGCAATAATCGTTGCTGTACATTCAGGCCCAACTTTCTATGAACTTTCGCCCGTCTCCTTTGGGACAATACGGTCATTAGTTATTTTTTTTTACGTTCCTAATATTATTCAGAATCAGAAAAAATGCAACATTATTTTTTGTTTATGCGAAACTCGAAACACGTGCCCAGTATTTTTAAGTAAAGAATTCATGTATAAAATTTCAAAAAGGTATAATGAAAAAGGACAAAGTTATGAGCTTGTTATCCTTCTTGGCTGTCCCAACAAAAATGTGGTCCACGCTCCGCGCAGGCGGGCAGACGGTGCATCGACCTCTGACCAACGTTAGCTGTTGCGCGGGCGATGTAACCACCCTGCAACAATTTCTAAAAGTATTTGGGAAATAATATAACATTGTGGAAAAATGATTGGAATCGATTCAGTTGCTCATTCTGAACAAACTGTATTCAGGTTTCGCATAATCAAAAAATGTATATTTAAACCAATGAGGATTTTGATTGAAAAATATGCCTAGGTACTCTTACTTAGACTTACACTTTCTTTAACCGAACGCAGGAAGTTATCATATGTACCCTCATTTTCACCGTGATTAACACAGGTGTCCGGCCTACGAATAGTTCCAAATAATTGTGGTTACTTGTGGAAATTCGTGGTGAAACTGGGAAATCGTGTAAGAAATGTATTTATTTCGGTACTGAGTGACTGGAGAGTTTGTCTGAAAATGTAAAGTGTCTATGAAAGGAATATCTATGAGAGCTCTTTCGATCAGTGGTATGATAATAATATGTGTCAATACAACTGGACTATCGTGTCTCAGACAAGAACTTGCAGTTCAAATTGATGTTGTTTTGGTTTCATTAATATGGAAATCAAAATGTATATTACAGCTGTGTGAAGGCATACTTCCTTGCAATTTCCACCATAATGCATTGATTGCACTTCATTTTAAAATTTCAGACCGTAATTTCCGGAAAAGACTGCGTTAACCGCACAGTTAACGGATAATGAATCTTTTAGAAGTGTCATGTTGCAATATTGGTTATGAATAGCACAGCAATGCTCTAAGAATTTCGGTATAGGTACTTTCATGTAAATTATTGATCACCTCTGTTGGTTTAGCTAACACCGATTCTTTTTTAGTCGTAGTAACAATTTTCTGACCTTGCTTTGTCTTTATACTTTCTCTTGTACGTGTCCATTTTTAATAAGTAATTTCCTGATCATTGGAAAACTCTTTCACTTGTAATGATTTACTTTTACATGTCTCACACTGCCTTTTTAAACATTTATCGTCATATTTTGAGCCAGAGCTACATAGGCTAGTTATCAAATCTTCAGAACTCGTTTCGTCTAATATAGACTGTGTCTTGACAGTTTGAACCTTTAGATTAACATTTTCATGAATCATGCATAAGCATGTTTCCGTTGAGAGCCTCTTGGTTTCAAAACCCAAAATCGTTTATGCTTACAAAAGAAACTGTAACTGTCACGTTAAATTTGACCGTGAATTTTTTGTGTAATGCTTTTTGAGTGCATGTCATACCATTTTTGTTTTTGCACTTTTAACTTCGTAACATATTGTTTCTTCCCTGCAGGAAGTGTGCTATTCAGATCATTCTGATAAAATTCTCATACCTTTTTTATCAATTTCATCAGTTTTGAGTCTTTTTTTCTTGAGCTTTTTATGCGATTTTTTTTAGATTTTATGTCGATTTTTTTTGGGTGATTTTTTTTCTCAGCCTTTTCTTTACTTGTTGTTGATTGGTCTACCAAAAGCAATTCAGGAGTGACAGGAATAGGACGCATTTTGTCTTCTTTTTTTTTTGTGTATATTTTCGAAAAGCTTCTCGCCATTTTTTACGTCTTTCTCTTTGATCACGGGGAGATACGTCGTCGATATCGTCGATACTTTTGATTTGTTTCTTTTTTTTTTTTCCTTTCCTGATTTCTTTTTCTTTCCTTTTTTCTCTCTAAGTCATATAAAACTGGATATTGTTTAATTTCTGCATATTTAATTTTTCTGTACACTCTTTACTGATTTTGGGTTTCTGTTTCCTGGCCATGACTGCAGTAAGCACTAAAAATAGTAATTATTTATGTAACCAATATTGTTAATTTTGGTTACATAAATAATTAGTATTTGCTAACTAGACAGTCATTAGGGGTACACCTTCATAACTTGTCTCCATAATATTATGTTAGTTTATGCCATAGTCATTGCTTCGAATCAACTCTTGTTCCATAAAATTCTCTTTATTATAATATATCATTTATATTTTGATATGGTGTGAACGGTGACGGCGCTGGTGCCGGTGTGAAACGGTGCGTCCACCAATTAAAAAACATCATCCGGAGCATCGCACCGTTTCACACCGCCGCTGGCACTGGCGTCTTCGCCGTTCACCGGCACCGGGCCCTACGTCGACTGGCACCGCGCCGGTGAACGGGGCCGACGTCGCACCGTCGTGATGTGGGCAAGCCCATACTTTCGCATTTATAATATTAAGGTGAGACCAGTTACAATATTTTATTTATTATGTAAAGCGCTAAATGAAGGTGTCGTTAGGTTCTACCTTAGTATCATCATCCCTACGCACTTACCTCCAAAGAGGTATAACACGATTATTCTAACTCGGCGCATGGAGCTGTCAAAAAACCTCCCCCTCACCCTATTTTGATAATTGTCAGTAACAGCTCCATGCGCAAAAAGAAATTTTAGGAAACCTTTCATAGTCATCATTACCATATACAAAGTGTCATCACCATAAGCGTAAATGAGATGGTAGTGATGTTAATGGTAATGACGAAAACGATTTTAAAATTATATAAAAATAATTATCGCCACTATTGGGTCACTACAATATCGCATTTTTTTCATTGTAATCACATGCTACAAAGTCCTAATTATAAGAAAAATATCGATCTATAAAACTTACCGAACTCGAACAAAACGGGAATGATGAAATCGCAGACGAACTGCGCGTGTCGCCTAGTTTTCGAGGTGAAAAAAGTCTCGGAGCTGCGTAAATTTTACGCACGCTCTCGTCTGTTGCGGCCAACGAATAGAGGAGCTGGTCCCGCGGACGCAAGCCCGGATAAGTCGCGTCGTGACCACATCAAGGAACCTTTGATATAGCCGCGATGGCTATGACGATTTCTCGTGACAATATTTCAATTCATGATTCCATCTTATCCGCTAATACGATTTCAATATAATTTTGTTATTTTATCACGGTAAATATGTAAATTCTAAATTTATAATTAAAATCTAGTCTGCTTGTAAAATAAAAAAGTTTAACAGACAACGGCAAAAGTCAGTACTATTACTGTTGTAGTTGTGGATGTGCCGTAAGGAGAAGGCAATTAAACCAAGCCACTTGAGTTTCAGTTATTTATATTACAGTTCTAGCACAATCACAAGCACATGCGGAAAGAAGGAGAAAGAGTCGATATGCGATTATAATAGCGCAAGTACAGGCTAAACAGAGGAGTCCTGATACTTGTTACGAACGTCGGAACGTAAACAAAGGCACGGGAATATTTTTATCGGCGGCGAGCGCTCCGCGTCACTTGGAGGTAGGAGACTGGCTTGCTTGCCGGCGGCGGCGCTGCGGTCGCGCACCTCGCCCCCGTCCCGCGGCCGCCGCGCCCCCCTCAACATTCCAATGTCCGGAACGAGTCTCGGTGACGCGGTTACAATATCTAATGCGATATGTTTGCGAATATGTATGCGAATATGTTTGTTTGTTGCAATGGAGTACGCCACATCACCCCCCTCCAGAGACCGTCGCTACGGGCGGTAATAATCTGGAAAGTGCACCCTGCGTCCTGATCGCGTTTGTCCGACCTTAGGATCATCGGGTTTAGGAGTAGAATTGGTGACTAGTGTTTTTTGTGATGGCTTTGTGATAATTGTGTTTTTGTTGTTATTGTTTGTGTGTGTGTTCGTTGAGTGTGTATCGTTAAGTATGTAGTGTACGGTGTTGTGTGTTGGTTTGTTATGAATACCTGATGGTCGGGTTATGTCTGGAAATTCTCGTAATATATCATGATATATGGTGTCACCAATTCTTACCTTTACCGAAGAAACAATATCGGAAAAACGCGCAGGTGAAGCCGGGGCGGCTAGCGTTGTTTCGCCATCGATGAGGCGCCGATTTCGTACATCTACTGATAAATTGTAGTAAGATAAGAAGTCAACCCCAATAATCGCCTTATTAACGTCTGCAACAATAAATTTCCAAATGAATTCGCGGCGCAAACCTATATTCAATTTTAATTGTATGTGTCCGTAAGTGTTTATTACACTTCCGTTAGCCGCGCATAGCTCGTAATTGGTCTTAGTACGACGTTCCTTCATTGCTGACCTGGGGTAAACGCACACGTCGCTGCCAGTATCGACGAGTAGCTGCGTCTTCGTTGTTTGGTCCGTCACAAATAGGCGACCGGAGCTATGGCAGTCATCGGTCGCCGTTACTGACTGCCGGTTGCATTTCCCGAATGATCACAGGGTTTCGTACACTTGGTGGCTCTGTCGCCAAACTTGAAATGGTACCAACATATAGGAAACTGCCTGTAGTTTGAGTTGGATCTTCGTGACGGTGAGCGTCTTCCGTTGTTGCTGCGGGATCTTTGTCTTGAGCGTGATAATCTTTCCACTTGGGAGGTGAGAGCTTGCACTATTTCTTCGACTCGTGTCAATGTATCGGCTACTACGTTGTTTTTTCCTGATATGTGTCTGATATCTGTGGTAAACTGCGAGATGTAGTCTAAGTGCCGGAACTGTCTTGGTGAGCAATTTTCCTTACGATTTTGCAGCGCGTAGCATAAGGGCTTATGGTCCGTGTAGATCGTAAATTCTCTTGCTTCAACCATATGCCTGAAATACTTGATCGCCTCGTAAATTGCGAGCAGTTCTCGGTCGTACGGTGAGTATTTCTGTTCTGTTGGGCTTAATTTGTGGGTTAGGTGGTACGACGTCATGAATGCGGTCCGCCAGTTCTGCTACTTCTTCCAAAGCCGTCTTTGACTGTGTGGCTACGATTGTCTGAGTGCTGCTGGGTAAGCGGCTGGTCCAAATCGTACGTAGGAAATCTTCCGGGACATTCGGTCCTGCTAGGTGGCGCAGGTACCTTAGGAATTGTGAAGGTTTCCGGTCTCCGAGCTCTTCTTGGGTAAGGAGCTGATGCACTTTTTTCTCTTGCGAGGCTGATAGTCTCTTCACCAGCTCTGTTTTTAACCTCTCGTATTTGTTCGGTGCTGTCGGGTCGCTGATAATGTCCTCGACTTCGGATGCATAAATCGGGTCGAGGTTCCCGATAGCGTAATGGTATTTGGTTGCGTCGGATGTTATGTTGGCTAACACAAACTGACTTTCTAGTTGTAAAAACCAGAGCGCTGGTTTTTCTGGGTAAAAAGGGGGTACCCTCACGCCAACACGATGCACGTCGCAGTGGTGTTTCGCTTCGCCGTCTTGGTTTCCTTTACCTTGACTCATCTTGTGTTCCTTGTGGGGTCACCAATGTAGTTGTGGATGTGCCGTAAGGAGAAGGCAATTAAACCAAGCCACTTGAGTTTCAGTTATTTATATTACAGTTCTAGCACAATCACAAGCACATGCGGAAAGAAGGAGAAAGAGTCGATATGCGATTATAATAGCGCAAGTACAGGCTAAACAGAGGAGTCCTGATACTTGTTACGAACGTCGGAACGTAAACAAAGGCACGGGAATATTTTTATCGGCGGCGAGCGCTCCGCGTCACTTGGAGGTAGGAGACTGGCTTGCTTGCCGGGCGGCGGCGCTGCGGTCGCGCACCTCGCCCCCGTCCCGCGGCCGCCGCGCCCCCCTCAACATTCCAATGTCCGGAACGAGTCTCGGTGACGCGGTTACAATATCTAATGCGATATGTTTGCGAATATGTATGCGAATATGTTTGTTTGTTGCAATGGAGTACGCCACACTGTGATGGTTATGATGTTTAGTGCGTGTTTTCTTGATTATCGAAATAACTTGAAGTATTTAATCAATATGGATCATGACGCCTTATGTGGAAACGTGTATAAATCGTTATTCAGGAGTCAAATTTACCAGAAGTAACAACAATTTTGTTTTATCGATCGGAACATATTTTTTTTATTTTTTCGCGGATTTACCCGCAACTATGAGTGTTTACAAAAAAAAGTCTCACTTGATTTATGTGTCTTGATCCTTAATGTAAGTAGGCTGTTTTATGATCTTGAACATACAAGCTGTAATATTAATGTTTATCAAAATTATTAATTTATTTCAAAAACATTTTTACTTGATTCTGGTTCTGATCTTGATTCTTATTCTGATCTTGATACTTGATACGGGATTCTGGCAGGGATTGTTTTTTGCAATTGTTTTTGTAGTTACAAAGAATGAAGAAATCTTAGAAACTTTGTTCTAGACACTTTTTAATAAAACATTTAAGTACTTATTAAAAAAATATATTATCCGATTTGTAACAAAATCTTTTATTTTTGCTCTCTGAAAACCTTAGTTTTGTCCTTTATATGAAAAAATAAAATAAAAAAAATAAACAGCAGCGTGTGTGCTTATTTTTAAATAACATCTAATTGCTTAACACACTATCTGTCAATTTAAATAATTTTTAAGCATATTGCTAATAGAAAACACCTATGTCTGCTCAACAACGTAAATAAACAGGGGCGTAGCTACCGCCATATCTGCCGTATCAAGTATACGGGGCCCCCGGGCCACGGGGGCCCCCAACTCACGTAAGCAAAAATTAACAAATCAAAATCAAATTCACAAATGACAAAAGTCAAAAAAGCAATTTCTCTTTTTCCCGCGTAATGGCCTCTGCACACTGCGCGTGACGAGCGACGGGCGACGAGCGATATGCAACGAGAGCTCTGATTTTCCGAAGGGTTCCGGGGGAAGCGAAGTTCTCAAATTTTGGAAAAGTGACAGACAAAACCCGCCACACTTTTTCCCACCGACTGCAACTCCTGAAAGCCAGAATCAACAGTGGAGACCGCCAGAAAAACGCTGAGCAATGAAGCTCGACGAGTCCCGGAGAAACGATTTAACTGTCTTGGGTCCCGCAACGAAATTAATCAGAAAAGAATAGCCGAGAAGTAAGAAAAAAGATATTTTTTCACTTCCGTCCATAACAAGCAGGAGACAGAACAAAACTAGGCCCATCGGCACAAAGGGACATTATTGCAACTGGGAGAAGTCTAGATTGCCAAGCACCACGGAATAGAATTTGATTAAGTTGATGGGTTCTAAGTAGGTATGTGCTGTTACAATTGATTCCAATAATAGGTATGGCAAAAGCGCCTGAACGATCGGAAATTGGTTCTAGTTTCTACAAGGCCCGTATAATAAACGACTCCGGATGTAACTTGTACACTATCCAACATAATATTGCGTTCATTCTGCCAAAGAATACACTCCCACAAGATGTGATGTGCGGACTGTTCAAATTCACAGTTCGATGTAGAAAATTGACACAAAGGCGAAGGAACAAGTTTAAAAGAATACAGTTGACTTTTAAAGTTGCCATGACCTGTGAGAAATTGGGCAACGCAGTGGTCAACCTCCAGCCATGTCTTAGCCAGCCGATCGCCAACGGATGGAAAGAATAGTTGGAGGTGCCCTTGATGGAATTATCCCACCTACTTTGCCATTCGGATAAGAGGTCCTCCCAGACTTCAGTCTGAGGTTTAAATAATCTAAAAATTTTGTTAAAGTCGCGTTGTGTAACAAAATTAGTGTCCATGGCCTCCCCCCTCGCAGAGTAGTACATTGAAGCACGTTGCTATACCTCAAGATCGACTGGAAGTACACCTGCCTGTACCGGTTAGGCTTCAGTACTGACTGTTCTATACGCCTTGCATAAAAATATTCATGCCAAACGTTGGCTTTGAAGCAGTTTACGTCGTGCCGCCCCTATGTTGGAACTATCGGCCCAAACAGGTGCACTGTAGCACATACATCCTAAGTAGGTAGCTCCATATATAGTTTTTAAAGTTAGGAATGATAGACCCAAAGTTGCTTTGGATATTTTAGTTAGGGCATAAAAGTTCCTTTTAGCTTTTTCGCCAACTATTTTTATATGTTCGATAAATGAAAAATTCCTTTCTAAGACTTTTTTTCTAAGGTTTTTTTTTTTTAAAAGTGACAGACAGATAATTAGGATGAATAAATATTTCTATTAATTTTATGCAATTTTTTCTTCCTTTTCTGAGAATTCTTTCCCTTCCTAAGGGGGGCCCTTAGAGCAAGTATAAACAAATTTTTATACTTGGCCCCGCTAAGGCACGCTACGCTTCTGTAAATAACGCAATGAATTCTGTTGAAGTGTCAAAATAAAATCCATTGCTACTGATAGTGTGTTACGCAGTTACAGTTTTGAACATAATGAAGCAGTGGAATAGGCAATTTACTTCGAGACAATTCCAACTAATAATAATTATTGTTCAAATAATAATGCATTACGCAATTAGGGAGCTGATATCAAAATGCACAGAATTTGTCGAAGAATCTGCCTCGTGTAGTTTACATTCATGAATAATATAATTTATTTTTACACAAAGTTACTATAAACGCCCGCTCTGAGCGGGCGTAGGCCGCTCGTATATAAGCTTTTTTACAGTAATACCATACTAGTTCAAGTGTAATTATCTTTGTGACTGTCATATGTATTGTCGTCATAAACGCAGGTACAATTTATTGCTTATTAAATGGTAGCATGTAATTTAAAAACCCTACGTGATTTAAAGTCATGAAAATTAATTGCTTAGCGAACTTGCCTGTGTGCCAAGGCCACGGTTTCTCTTTCAACCAATCTGCAACTCTGACCCAGGCATCCGTCTTCGTGGAACTCGTCACGATGTGCTGACATCTCTTTGAGGCGCGCGTGGAATACAATGCGCCGTCGACCCGGGCCTGGTCCTTACCAGGCTTCGACTCCGATGGCTAGAGGCGTGAGGGCGCTGAGATTCACGCTCCCTCACGCACTGCACCTCTTCCTTTGCCAGCATCACTGCTTCGCAGAAGGAGGTGACGGCCTGCCATACACTCTCGCTCCCTACGATGTTCCGCCCAAACTGGGAAGACCTCCACCGTATGCACCACTGTGTCCTCAGAATTATCCCCACAGTGGTGACACCGGTTATCCGGAGCAGGAACCTACCGAAACAGCCGTGTCCGGTGAGGATCTGAATTAAGTTGCCCTTATATTCAAATAACAATAATTGTCTTTCTTTGACAGTTGTAAGATATACTTGTAGAGATATGTGTATAAGTATAAGATGATTTTATTTGTTCATACCTGTGTAGACACACAAAATTAAAAACATTTTATGTAGCATCTTGAATAAGAGAGGCTCATTACATGTCTGCCATTTCTTATGGCGTGTAAATTTAGTAGGTACACAATTACTACTATCGATGTCAAAGAAACATAAAATGCATTAAAAACAGAAATATAATTACGAGCACAGAAGAGAAATAGTCAGCAGCTGTACAACAAGAAAGCTTCTACCCAGCATGATGCTGTGCTATAGTAGGGGGCCTAAAATATGGCGCCAATTTTCAGTGGTTAGACTGGAATACTACCTGGAGGATAATAGTCCTCCTAATAGATCCTAATGCCTGGGCCATCAGTGAGTTCCCACGCTGATTGGTGCTTTCTTTCGCCACGATGGGAATCCAAAATAACCTACTGTATACGAGTCTAAGAGTAACGTAGTATTAACTTCGTTGCGATCCCACTTGATGGTAAACTGTGATGCAATCGATGGTGTTGAAACGCACTAGTTTATTAAGAGCCTATTCACTCTAATCTTGCAGACACTTAAATTGTAATGAAATGAAATGAAATCGTTTATCAAGCATGTAGGATCACTGATCACTTTTACACGTCATGTTTTTTTTTTTTTTAAACTAGATGAAGCCGGCATTTCCTAACTGACTACCTCTGAGAAGAAATAGCCGAAACAAACTCAGGGATCTCCGTATTTTTCAAGTCCAGACATTCAAAATGAAAATGTTTACAATAATTTACAATGCTTAACAGAGCGAGCAGCTCAGTCCCAAGCTTTTTTGTCTTCTAAATAATCTGTGATTTTATAATACCCCTTTTTGCAAAGTTTGGCCTTTATATAGTTTTTATATCGTTTAATGGATAAGTTCCGAATGTCCATGGGAAGCTTGTTGTAAAAGTGTATACATTGACCCATGAACGAGTTGCCTACCCTGTGGAGACGAGTGTGATGTACAGCAAGATTGTGTTTTGATTTTAATTGTAATCAGAGGGAAACACCCTTTGACAAATTGTTCCAGTCCCGCGCCCGTCTAGTCTCGCCCTTTTATACCGCGTACAAAGTACACAGTAAGATCGTAGCGGTATCAACAACGGGTTTGAGAGGTGTAGCAAGTTACAGCTGGAAATGATCAGATAATACAGGCTGTATCTAACATCGTAACACAAACTTCGCGAAAAGGCTAGACCGCATGCCACTAATAAAATTATGATAGTCATTTATGTCGTTAATGAACGGTTACAGAATTCACAGTGTTTAAAAAAAATGTGTCGGCTCCACCTTTGAACGTTGCAAGCGTTGATCCCCGATGTGAACTCTATTAAATCAGCTGATAAGATAGTTTTTCGAGTTTTGTTTTCTTTGCGCTTTTTAGTGTAATTAGCCAATTAATTAATTTTTACTTTAAAATCTTATTGGGTTATAAAAGTATAGCAATTATGAACGGTCTAAAGTGAAAAAAAAATGACATATATTTTTTTTAAATCATGAAAAAGTCGACGAAAAATTCTACCACTGGGGGGTTCAGAATCATGTACTGGATCCATGATACTCGTTTGTGCGTCGATGTCAGATCACCCTTTATAGTATAATATAGTATAGTATAGTGTAAGTGTAGTTTGATATTCCACAGGAGAAGCGCTTCCCTTAGTCGCCACTTACGACACTCACGGGACGATATCGGTTGATACTATTCTAAGCCTGGTACCACACGGGAACTTACATGGAAGTCTTCAATGGCATCTGAGCTCTTGCGCTTTTGATCCAATAGCAGTACGATAGTCTACCATTTCACCGTGAAAACTTAGATGTTTTGATCGAGGAGTGACCTGTCATTCCAACTAAAGTTAGGTGAAGTTACAGTGAGCTATTAATAGTACCTTTTACATCGATCGATCGGCTGGTCGTGAAAGGCTGACTTCACATAGGTCGTCTTAGGTTACTATCTACAAAAATTAAAAAAAGTAATAACGGAAAAAAGAGGCTCGATACGCTATGCGTAAATGCGTCTAGAGAGACTTCAAACCCATGAAAGTTAACTAAATGTAATAATAATAATCTTTATTACACAAAAATAGATACAATAAAGTGTAATGTCCCTGACTCCTGTGCTATGTGATATACACACATTAAAAGTGTCTAGGGATCAAGCATTATTATGCGGATTTCTTGAGATTGAGATGTGGCTTTGTAATAAATTTATGATTTTATAAATTTATATGGATCCTTTTTGGTCCATTTCATAATTTGAATCAGGAACTGTGAATCAAATTCGAGTAAAAGATGAAAATCAGCTGTCAATATTTTCCCTATAAAAACACAACGCATTGAAGACATTATTAGTGCTACTGTTTCCCTACTACTGATTAAAACCAACGTTATTATGGAGCGGCGACGTCATTTAAGCAGGGAAGAAATGCTCACAGCCGTGGGAATGATAGAAGCTGGTTCCCGACAACGTACTGTGGCTTTAGCTCTGAATACAAGTCAGAGTGTTATCAGTCGACTTTGGACACGTTACCGAAGCACTGGTACCGTGGCTGAGCGCCATGGAGGACGGTATCGCTGCACCACACGGAGACAAGACCGATACATTCAAATCTTAACTCGAAGAGCTCCAACAATAACCGCCATGATGTTAGCCGTGAGGCTTCATCACTCTTCAGGGAACTTAATTAGCGACCAAACAGTCAGAAACCGCTTGCATGAAGTGAACCTTCATTCCCGAAGACCGCTACGGGTACCACCTATAGCAATGCACAATCGTAGGATTCGATATGAATGGGCTCTTGAACACAGAAATTGGGCAGAAGAACAATGGCGTTTCGTGTGCTTTTCTGATGAGTCTCGTTTTGGTATGAGACCGGATACAAGACGTATACGACACTGGAGAACCCCTGGACGCCAACAGCGATTAAAATCCTGCCAGGAAGTCCATCCTTATAGTGGTGGAACCATCATGGTATGGGCGGGTATTTGGATCGGCGGAAGAACTGAGTTGATTTGGATCAGAGGCAACCTCAACGCTCAAATTTATGCTGAGACGATTGTATCAGACGTCATCGTTCCTCTACAAGTGCAAATCGGTCCCTTATTTCAGTTAATGCATGATAATGCACGACCGCACACCGCAAGAGTTGTAAGACAGACTCTCGCCGCAGCTAACATCAATGTCCTGCCCTGGCCTGCTCAGTCGCCAGACTTGAACCCGATTGAGCATGCATGGGATATGCTACAAAGAAGAGCTCTGCCGAATATGGAGGGTATCCAGTCGCAAGAAGACCTTTTTTTGTTGTTGCAACGAACATGGGCGGCCATTCCACAGCGTGATTTGGATGAACTCATTTTGAGTATGCCAAACCGATGTTCTTGTGTTGTTAGTGTTCGCGGTAGAAACACGGATTATTAATTGTTTAAGTTACCCAATAAAATTTTAGAGAAAACTGTTATTTCAGTCTTTTTTTCGAACTTTTGTGTTAGTGGTTCAAATGTCAAATATCCCTTTATTAGGAAAATGGCAAATTTCTTTATTAATGCAAAGGTGACTTGGTTTATCGTTACTGTGACAAACGAAAACACTTTATTTGATGAATCCTTAAAGAAAATTTTAATTAATATCAATCAGGAGAAAAGTTATTGCAAAAATATATGTTGATCCCTAGACACTTTTGATGTGTGTACTTGTGTTACAAGAGCCAGTGGCCTCTCCCAATAGATTTTACAGAATCTTATGCAAAAAGATTAACAAAAATAACCTAATTTGGTAATAAGAGTAAACTATATACTAAAAGCGGTTAAAAGAAGCCTGTATTGAGTATTTCAGAGTGCTTGTTTATATGCGTGTGTGTGGTTGCATCTGTGTGGATTTCAGGAAAAAAGGTTTATTTAAATCTTATGAAAAAAAAAAGTTAAACAAAAACACAGCCGGGATCAAGGGTTTCACGAACTTTTTGGGGTACGGAGAGGTCATCATCATCTCAGCGTATAATCGCAGTTGCATCGCGGCTTTCGAGTTGAGCCCGAGATCCGCTAGAACTAGCTCGGTATGTAAAGATAGATGGTCAAACGTCGCTTAACCTGATCATAGGATCTGTACATATAGAGGTCCACTGCTGGACAAAGGCTTTCCACGATGACTGGTCTTGTGCTGCCCATATCCATCGGCTTCCCGCAACCCTCACCAGGTCATCAGTCCACCTTGTTGGGGGCCTCCCTACGCTGCGTCTTTCAGTACGTGGCCACCACTCCAGAAACTTACTGCCCCATCGGCCATTGGATCTACGAGCAATTTGCCCCGCCCACTGACACTTAATTTTAGCGACTTGAAGAGCTATGTCGGTGACTTTGGTTCTTCTGCGGATCTCCTCATTTCTGATCCCATCGCGCAGAGAAACTCCGAGCATAGCTCTTTCCATCGCCCTTTGTGTGACTCTGAGCCTTCGTATGAGGCCTTAACCACGAATTACTTTTGGTCGCGGTCCCAACCTCCTTAACTAAGTACGGCGAAGTTATGAAGTTTGTGGGGGTGTCACTTGGATGGGTGGGGAAAAGTATGGACCGCCATGACAGGTGAGTGGAGAGATCTCGTATCGGTCACGGTCGTTTTCCTGAGCGACATACTACCAAAGCCTGATGCGGGGAAATTGAAAACTAAGATGAACTCTTTTATCTATAAACATATAACTTATACAGTATGTTAAGAAAACCCTGTCCGACCCATAAGGATAATAAAGGTTAGGTAAACACATGACCAAATATAATATAAAATTTTACGTAATCATCATAGTACCAATACAAATGAATTTTGAAATAATCATTTTTTCCCGCGAATTAATTCCAACTTCCTCGAAATTTGGTAATTTTTAAAAAAGTGACAACACCGGTGTTATTATGAGCGAATAGCGATGCGACCACGTGCCGCATGCCCAGCCGCCCGTGCCCCGCGGAAGGGTGGTTAACGCAGATTTATTTTTTGGATTTTTTTTTAAGTTTAGCCTGGTTTTGTATCCATTAGTAGAATCAGTTAACCTAACCTTTTTTTTTTTTTTTTTTTTTTTTGATGTCGCTGGGGAAAATGACAATTACGCATCCCCACCCGTCGGGGGACGGGCAGGGTATGTGGGACTCCCCGGGAGAGAGCCTCCCGGTATACCCACTAAAAACCCCAGCGCAACTCCGGCATCGCCATAGTGGCGGGGGAGTGGGAAACTAGCACAGCCTCAGCTACCTCTCCCCCGCCGGCGAAACCCGCCTAGATAGGCGGGCCCTCATTTGCCCCTCTTATAGAGGGGCCGTGGCTCCCGCGTGGTGAGCGGTGCAAGGCGGGCGCGGGCACCCCCGTGCCTCACGCCCGCCGCTCACCTCAGGGCGGGAGAAAGCGGGCGAAATCCCGCCTTCTCCTGCCCCTACGCCGCCTGCGGAGCGCCGGAGCGAGGGGATCCTCCTCCCGCTCGCGCTCCGCGGCCTCCTTCTGCGACATCACGACCTCGCAGAAGGAGGCCATCGCCGCCCAGGCCCCCTCGCTCCCCACCATCGCTCTGACGACTGCGGGCAGCGAGAGGTCCCCTCCCACCGCCGCGACAAGATCGCGGCGCGGCACGGCCCACGACGGGCACACCGCGAGGGTGTGGTCCGCCGTGTCCTCCGCCGCGCCGCAACCGTGGCACGACGGCGTCTCCTCTCGTCCTATCCGGTGCAGGTACCTGCCGAAGCAGCCGTGACCGGAGAGTACCTGCACCAGACGGAAGGAGAGGAACCCGTGACGCCTGTCGAGCCAGTCCCTCAGGACCGGCCCGATGGCGTCGAGGGTGCGACGGCCGAACACCGCGGAGGCGAGGTCGCGCGTCCAATGTTGGACGATGGCGTCCCTCGCCTCCCGGCGGACGGCCTCCCTCAATTCCGGGGCCGGACGCTCGCCCAGCGCCCTGCGCCCCGCCGTCCACTCGTACACTCTGGCGAGCACCCAGGCCTCGAGCTCCCAAGGCGGGGTGCTCGCCAGAGCGCATGCCGAAGCGAAGCCTACCGTGCGGTAGGCCCGCGCTGCCCGCTGGGCGATGGCCCTTTGGGGCGCCCGAAGAGCGGTGACGTTCTCCCTCCTATGGAGGGAGTCCGCCCAAATGGGCGCCCCATACAGGGCCATGCTCCGCAGTATGCCGGCGTATAACCGCCGGCAACGACTGCTCGGCCCTCCCATGTTCGGCATGAGCCATGAGAGGGCGTCCGCGGCTTTCAGCAGGCGCGTCGACAGCCCGCTAAAATGCGGGCCGAAGCGCAGCCTGCTGTCCAGCATGAGGCCCAGATATTTCATCTGGGCCTCGACCCCGATTCTGACGCCCTCCACAAAAATGTGGGCGTCAGGTGGGCGGCGCTGCCGGGGGCCGTGAAAGAACACGGCCTCCGTTTTGTGCAGCGCCACCCTCAAGCCCAGGCGGCGGATCCTCCCCGCCACTAAGGATCCGCCCGCCGAGGCCAAACTGGCCGCCTCCCGGAAGGTGCTCCCGCGGGAAGTGAGGAGAGTGTCATCTGCGTAGCAGATGACACTCGTACCTCGTAGGAGGATTCCCCGCAGGAGCCAGTCATAACCGACGTTCCACAGAAGAGGCCCTAGAACGGACCCCTGTGGAACGCCGGTTTCTACGCCATACCGCCGGACCTGGCCAGCCCCGTCCACGAGGAGGACGGCACGGTCCTCCAAGTAGCTGGCCAGGAGGCCCCGCAAGTAAAGGGGCACACCGTGGAACCGGAGCGCCTCCAGGATGGTGGAGTGGGGGATGGAGTTGAAGGCGTTGGCAATGTCGAATGACACAGCCAACACTCCATCCCCCACTCCTACCGCCTCTGTCACCTGGCCCTTGAGAAGGGCCAGGGCGTCCACTGTCGAACGCCCAGCTCGAAAACCGAACTGGGCGTCCGACAGGTCCGGTCCCACGTTCCGCAGATGGCGCTTCAGGCGGGCGGCGATAATGCCCTCGAACATCTTACCGGCCTCGTCAAGCAAGACGATGGGCCGGTAAGCCGAGGGGGAGTCCGCCGGACGCCCTTCCTTCCGGAGGAGGCACAGTTGGCCTTCCCGCCAAGGTTTCGGGAACCTCCCCGACGCGAAGCACGCGTCAAAGAGGTCCCGAAACCTTCCCTCCATCTCGGTGACCGCGATGGCCACCACCCTGGCGGGAACGCCGTCGGGGCCTGGAGCCGTCTTTTTGGCGCGGAGACGGAGTGTCGCCGCGCCAAATTCCTCCTCTGAAACCGGAGGAGGAGGAGCTTCCTCCTCCGGTTCTTCCCTTGGCAGGCCCATCGCTGGTGGGGTGAAGTGCGGATCCCTGCGCGGAAACAGGGACCGCACCACCCCATCCAGGAGCGCTGGTTCGAGGGTCTCGGCAACCGGGGGACCAATGCGACGCAGTTTGTTCCGCGCCGCCTTATATGGCCTCCCGAATGGGTCGTTGTCGAGACCCTCCAGCAGCTCAGCCCTCGCCGCGTCCTTGGCGGCGCCGATGGCCGATTTGAAGGCCGCCCTCGCCCCCACGTATGTGGAGTAGAGGCGGCCCTCTTCGGCCTCGTCCCGTCGGCGCCGCCAACGCGATCGAGTGTAGGCCCGCCGTGCCGCCACGCAGGTGGCCCGCAGCTCCGCCAACTCCTCCGACCACCAGTACACGGCGCGTCGGGGAGGTGGACGTCTCGACCGAGGCATGCTGGCGTTGCACACCTCGGTCAATGACCCCCTCAGATCAGTTAACCTTTTTATTTTTATTTTTTTTTTTTTTTGTTCTCGCTGGGGAAAATGTCAATTACGCATCCCCACCCGTCGGGGGACGGGAGGGGTATGTGGGACTCCCCGGGAGAGAGCCTCCCGGTATACCCACTAAAAACCCCAGCGCAACTCCGGCATCGCCATAGTGGCGGGGGAGTGGGAAACTAGCACAGCCTCAGCTACCTCTCCCCCGCCGGCGAAACCCGCCTAAGAAGGCGGGCCCTCATTTGCCCCTCTTAAAGAGGGGCCGTGGCTCCCGCGTGGTGAGCGGTGCAGGGCGGGCGCGGGCACCCCCGTGCCTCACGCCCGCCGCTCACCTCAGGGCGGGAGAAAGCGGGCGAAATCCCGCCTTCTCCTGCCCCTACGCCGCCTACGGAGCGCCGGAGCGAGGGGATCCTCCTCTCGCTCCCGCTCCGCGGCCTCCTTCTGCGACATCACGACCTCGCAGAAGGAGGCCATCGCCGCCCAGGCCCCCTCGCTCCCCACCATCGCTCTGACGACGGCGGGCAGCGAGAGGTCCCCTCCTACCGCCGCGACAAGATCGCGGCGCGGCACGGCCCACGACGGGCACACCGCGAGGGTGTGGTCCGCCGTGTCCTCCGCCGCGCCGCAACCGTGGCACGACGGCGTTTCCTCTCGTCCTATCCGGTGCAGGTACCTGCCGAAGCAGCCGTGACCGGAGAGTACCTGCACCAGACGGAAGGAGAGGAACCCGTGACGCCTGTCGAGCCAGTCCTTCAGGACCGGCCCGATGGCGTCGAGGGTGCGACGGCCGAACACCGCGGAGGCGAGGTCGCGCGTCCAATGTTGGACGATGGCGTCCCTCGCCTCCCGGCGGACGGCCTCCCTCAACTCCGGGGCCGGACGCTCGCCCAGCGCCCTGCGCCCCGCCGTCCACTCGTACACTCTGGCGAGCACCCAGGCCTCGAGCTCCCAAGGCGGGGTGCTCGCCAGAGCGCATGCCGAAGCGAAGCCTACCGATCGGTAGGCCCGCGCTGCCCGCTGGGCGATGGCCCTTTGGGGCGCCCGAAGAGCGGTGACGTTCTCCCTCCTATGGAGGGAGTCCGCCCAAATGGGGGCCCCATATAGGGCCATGCTCCGCAGTATGCCGGCGTATAACCGCCGGCAACGACTGCTCGGCCCTCCCATGTTCGGCATGAGCCATGAGAGGGCGTTCGCAGCCTTCAGCAGGCGCGTCGACAGCCCGCTGAAATGCGGGCCGAAGCGCAGCCTGCTGTCCACAATGAGGCCCAGATACTTCATCTGGGCCTCAACCCCGACCCTCACTCCCTCCACAAATATGTGGGCGTCGGGTGGGGGGCGCTGCCGGGGGCCGTGAAAGAACACGGCCTCCGTTTTGTGCAGCGCCACCCTCAAGCCCAGGCGGCGGATCCTCCCCGCCACTAAGGATCCGCCCGCCGATGCCAAACTGGCCGCCTCCCGGAAGGTGCTCCCGCGGGAAGTGAGGAGAGTGTCATCCGCGTAGCAGATGACACTCGTGCCTCGTAGGAGGGTTCCCCGCAGGAGCCAGTCATAACCGACGTTCCACAGAAGAGGCCCTAGAACGGACCCCTGTGGAACGCCGGTTTCCACGCCATACCGCCGGACCTGGCCAGCCCCGTCCACGAGGAGGACGGCACGGTCCTCCAAGTAGCTGGCCAGGAGGCCCCGCAAGTACAGGGGCACACCGTGGAACCGGAGCGCCTCCAGGATGGTGGAGTGGGGGATGGAGTTGAAGGCGTTGGCAATGTCGAATGACACAGCCAACACTCCATCCCCCACTCCTACCGCCTCTGTCACCTGGCCCTTTAGACGGGCCAGGGCGTCCACTGTCGAACGCCCACCTCGAAAACCGAACTGGGCGTCCGACAGGTCCGGTCCCACGTCCCGCAGATGGCGCTTCAGGCGGGCGGCGATAATCCCCTCGAACATCTTACCGGCCTCGTCAAGCAAGACGATGGGCCGGTAAGCCGAGGGGGAGTCCGCCGGCCGCCCTTCCTTCCGGAGGAGGCACAGTTGGCCTTCCCGCCAAGGTTTCGGGAACCTCCTCGACGCGAAGCACGCGTCGAAGAGGTCCCGAAACCTTCTCTCCATCTCCGTGGCCGCGATGGCCACCACCCGAGCGGGAACGCCGTCCAGGCCGGGAGCCGTCTTTTTGGCGCGGAGACGAATAGTCGCCGCGCCAAATTCCTCCTCTGAAACCGGAGGAGGAGGAGCTTCCTCCTCCGGTAGAGCCGCTGCTCTTGGCGGGCCCATCGCTGTTGGGGTGAAGTGTGGATCCCTGCGCGGAAACAGGGACCGCACCACCCCATCCAGGAGCGCTGGTTCGAGGGTCTCGGCAACCGGGGGACCAATGCGACGCAGTTTGTTCCGCGCCGCCTTATATGGCCTCCCGAATGGGTCGTTGTCGAGACCCTCCAGCAGCTCAGCCCTCGCCGCGTCCTTGGCGGCGCCGATGGCCGACTTGAAGGCCGCCCTCGCCTCCACGTATCTGGCGTAGAGGCGGTCCTCGTCAGCCAGATCCCGTCGACGTCGCCGACGCGAGCGGGTGTAGGCCCGCCGTGCCGCCACGCAGGAAGCCCGCAGCTCCGCCAACTCCTCCGACCACCAGTACACGGCACGTCGGGGAGGTGGACGTCTCGACCGAGGCATGCTGGCGTTGCACACCTCGGTCAATGACCCCCTCAGTCGGGCCGCCGCCGCGTCCACGTCCAGGACGTCCACGCCGGGACCTGGCCAAAGCCAGTCCTGGACGAACGCGGCCTCCCGTGCCGCCTCCCGATCCAGGTGGGTCAGAGCCCACCTTGGAAACGGGGAACGGCCCGACGATGAGGGGGTGCTGCGGCGCCCCCGTGGATTCTGGGGGGAGATCTCGAATCGCACGTAGCGGTGATCCGAGATCGTCTCCCCCAGTTCCACCCTCCAATTTCGAATGCGGGCGGCCAGTGCGGGCGTGGCAAAGGTGAGGTCCACAATGGACCCGCCCTGCCGTCGCACGCACGTCTGGACGCTCCCCCTATTCAAGAGGGAGAGACCAGACGTGGCCGCCCACAATTCGACTGCTCGTCCGCGAGCGTCGGTGGCCGGGTTTCCCCAGACCACCGACTTGGCATTCAGGTCTCCTAGCACGGAGACCTGTCGTGGCGCCGTCCTCCCGATGACCGCCGTCAGGACCCCGAGGAAATCCTCGAAGTCCTGGAGAGGGCGGTTTGGGGAGAAGTAGACCCCCACAAGGGCCAACCCTCCCCACGCGGCGGCCACGTATCCCGGTCCCCTCTCTAAGAGCGAGAGGGGAGGGGAGTCCGAGGAAGACCGCGCCACGATTGCCACCGAGCCGTCACTGTCTCCCAGCCAATTGCTGGGAGTATAGTACGGCTCGGCCACCACTGCCACATCCACCAACCACTCGGCCATTGACTGCACCAGCAGGTCCTGAGCAGCCCGGCAGTGGTTGGTGTTTGCCTGCAGGATGCGATGGTCGGCACCCATTACTCGACCATCGCATCACCCTCAACGGCCACCGCCGCTGGGATCACAGCGGGGGTGGTGGCAGCAGCGGCAGGACGGCTTATAGCCGCCTGCGCCTTGCCCTTCTTTTTGGGAGGTCGGCATGCGCTCCCCCCCATTACGTGGTCCGCAGGGCGGCCACTTTCAGCGCATGCCGCGCAATGCGGCTTGGCGGCCTCGCACAAGGCCACCTTATGCCCCTGTTGCCCGCAGCGGAAGCAAGTGTCCGCCCTATCTACTGTGGACGGACACATGGCTCGGGTGTGGCCGATCCCGAGGCACTTAAAGCAGCGCATCGGCGCGGCCTCAAGCACCCGGATCACGGCCCGGCTGAATCCCACCAGTAGCCGCCCCAGGCATTTAGTCTGGGCGGCCAACACTGCGGCGACTGGGCACACCAGCCGAATAGTGCCCATTCCACCGCGGCCGGGTCTAATATCCCGAGCCTGCACCGCTGCGGGTTCGCACCCTCCTGCCGAGGCGATAGCCGCCACCACCTCCTCCTTGGTGACCGAGTCGTCGAGACCGGTCACCTCAATGGTGGTGGTCTTGGTCGGCCTGGCGACCTTTGCCACATCGGCAAGGACCTCCCGCACCTTGCTGGCAAACAAATCGGCATTTTTGCCGCCGTCCTTCCCCGGAAACTCAAAGAGTCGAGCTCCGGTCTGGGTCCGGCGGCAAGCACCAATCCCCAATTCGGCGGGGTCGGCGACGGCACGAGCTCGTCTCAGGACGGACTCGTACGTGATGCCCCTCTCGGCGGCCTCGGGGACGATGGTCACCGTGACCGCCGCGGTCTTAGGAGGGACCAGCTTCGGGACTTTTTTGGCTGCCGAGGCAGCCGCCGGGGTAGTTGCCGGGACAGCCGGGGCCTGGTTCCCCTTCTTCCTGCCCTTTTTCACCACCTCTGACCACGGCTGGTTGGACGGGGTGGTGGAGGGAAGGAGGGCATCGATCTCCTGAATCTGCGGGGCGGGTGCCGCGATGGCAACCGGCCCCGGTTCGGCGCCCACACTCGTGCCGGGGGGAGGCAGAGCCCCCGGCGACGTCTTCCCTTTGCCCTTGCCCTTGCCCTTTGAGGGCTTCGGGGCCTGGGGAGCCGCTGTAGGCGCCTTGTCCGCCGCTAATGGCGGACGGAGACGCTTTTCCGGCAGCAGACGGTCCTCGATGCCTGCAAAGCAGGCCTGGGTAAACGCCCTCTCCTCCATGACCACCTTGCGGATTATTTCCTCAAGGTTAGAGGAGGAGGGGGAGGGAACCGCTGCCGTCGGCACCTCCGGGGGCGGGGCTGTAGCCTCAGCCAGCTTCTTGTGAAGCTGGCTGACCTCTGCTTGCAGGCGGTCCACCCTCGCCTGCAGCTGCTTCGTCTCTTCTGACGCAGTGCGCTGCGTCAGTTCCGACACAATGCCGTGTAAGCTGGTTGCACGGCATTTCAGGGCCTTCTGAAAGGTACCCTTCAGATTCGAGGACTTGGAGGCGACCTCGACGATCTCCTCCATGTCCTCCTTAGCCAGTCGAGCCAGCTCCTCCACAGACAAACCGCCGAAGGAGACGAGGGCCGAACCGTATCCAGCCCTCGACTTCGCCGCGCGCGCCTGTCTCTCCTTCGCGGCAACCCTCTCCTCCAGATCCAGCTCGAGCTCGGCCCGTTTGGCCAAGCCGAGCTGGCGCTGGGCGTCCGCCAGACCCACATCGTGGGTGTTGGCCTGAGAAGAAGTCGAAAGCGAAGCAGTCTTCGCCCTCGGCTTCCTCTTGGGCTTACTCTTGCCCGAGTCCGAGGAACCCTCGGACCCGAGCGCCAAATAGGCCCTCTTCAGGCTGCTCTCTCCAGCCACCTCACACACGGACGAGTCCAAGACTACGGACCCGATATCCGAGTCCGAGAACTCGTCCGCAACACTCGTACAGAGGCTCGCCACAGACGGTGCGCGGCTGACCTCTGACGCCGACATCTCGGAGTGGTCCTGAAAAGGGCCTTTGGGTTGGCCCTGAGAAGGGCCTTTTGGTTGGCCCTGAGAAGGGCCTTTTGGGGCGAAACGCCCGGAGGCGTTTCTCTTATGTTTCGGCATAGCGTCAACCACAAGATCCACAGTAAAAAAATAAAACAACAATAGAACGAAACCCACAATAAAATAAAACCTACGATAGAATCCACTATATACGCAATCGCCCTCAGAATAAAATAAAATCGCAAGATCGCGTAGGTCACAGTGCTTGTTAGCCACCGGTCTGCCACTCCGTTACGGTGGTCAGACACGGCGTTGCCCGGGGTACACTGCGAGGAAGTCAGCACTGTGGGGCGTACCCCCAGATCAGTTAACCTAACCTAACCTAACCTAACAACACCTTCACGGGTCGGACAGGGTTTTCTTAACATACTGTAGATAAAAGAGTTCATCTTATTTTACCAGTATATAATTTACCGGGGAGCCAGATTGGGATTTTTACCTTACTTAAACCACCCTGCTGATCCTGGTTCCTCTTAAAAACCTATTCTAAAATCCCCTCTCTGCAACGCCTATAAGACACAACCTCGAGGAAACTGTATAGGAGTCTCCACTAGATTGTATGGCAGCACGTGATCACTGTGAAACTACCGTTACCGCCGTCCCTATCCTTGGAACCTACAAACGCATCAAGAATATACGAGCCAACTTACGTCTCACACCCTCACAGCTCTTCAAATACTCGCTCATTTTCTATTGACAGCCTTTAGGCTGGTTTTCTATAATCATTTAAGAAGGTTTTCAGATATCCTAAAATCATAATATGTCACTGGCCACATATCAACACAAACTCCCTTTTTGAGAACCAATGCAAAAGGACGTTCATTCTCATCTATAAAGCACTAGACACGTTTGCCCCCATTGTCTTCGTCTACGTCGCTGCACGGCCTGTTTCCCCGAGAGTTGAAAGTTTCCTGTAGCGGCTACGGAAGCGGACGACAGGCTCTTTGATAGTAATGTCCCGTGTACCCCACTCCTAACATTGTTCAGTGTAGTACCTATGTATATAGGTAGGTTATACACGATCGTAAATCTTTTGTCAACTACTAACAAGAAAACAGAATGCTTTGGAAATGTGTGGGTAATAATAAGAAATGCCTACTTTTATGAAAACCTTACCTTACTTACCTTCCTCGGTTGTCAAACAACAAACCATTATATTTAATTAAATTCTAAAAGTTACGTTCACTCTTACAATTTTTAAAGCGCCTAATAATTTTCTAAAACGCAGAGTGTCAGTCAAACGGAAGGTTCTTTAAAAAATCAATCAGGCGCGCGGGGACCAGTTCAAAGGTGTTGCTTACATCAGCATTTTAAACAGAAAGCCAGTAATTAAGCGGAAACAAGGGGATCGGGTAACACTTAGCATTTGTAAACAAAAAATGTATTTAGTTTCCCAATGTCGGGAGGCATTGGCAACTCGGATCAAATGGCATAATGAGAGAGAAAAACTAGATCTTCTTTTTTGTCGGTTAAAAAGCTGTAGAATAAAGTTTCAGTTCCTTTAAATTACACTGAAAAAACCGGCTTATGAATGATTGCATAGTTGGTATGAATTTATACAAACTTAACATTTTAGTAGAAAAAATATTCTCCCATGGATATAAGTCACGATCAATTCTCAATTGCGTAACGTGCTATTGCTATTAGTTGGAATAATTTTGAAGCAAATTGCCAGTCCATTGCTTCATTTGTTCGAAAATGTGTTTGCTCAAAACATAAGTAACGCAATGTTGTTTAACTGTCAAAATGAAATCCATTGTTAGGTACTGATAGTGTGCTACGCAATAGAGGATCTGCAAATGTTTTGTAATTATTGTGTAATTTCATAAAACTACAACTTAAAGAATTCCAAACCTTACTTGGCTCCAGAAAATACAAAATAAATTGGAATAAGGACAGAGAATAATGATGACGTGCCAAACGCTACCCAAATTTCGTGATTCTAGGTCAACAGAGAGGAGAGAGGCCTTCAACAAGATGACTGATGACTTAGTGAAGGTGGCGGGAAGCCGATGGATTCGGGTAGCACAAGACCGGTCATCGTGGAAAGCTTTGGGGAAGATCTCTACGGGCTGAAGAAGAAGAAAGAAGAAAAAGAAGATTTGCTTTGCGAGTATCAAAATAGGTCGCATAAATGACCGTATGTTTTTCCATTGACTTTTGAAGCTTTTAGTGTTCCAACACCAAACCAAACCTGTGTACTTGATATTATTTTAAACGCTTCTAAGGAAAGGGGGAGGTCTTTCTAAGAATAAAGGTCTTGATTACTGACAGACCGACAACATAGTGTATAATGGACCGTTTTTTCCTTTTAAGGTACATTATCATCATCATCAACCTTTTATCGTCCCACTGCTGGGCACAGGTCTCCTCTCATACAGAGAAGGATTGAGCGTAATCACCACGCTTGCTTAATGCGGGTTGGCGATTTCAGACTTACAGTCCAGGTTTCCTCAGGTTCTCCGCGCAGTGCAAATATTTGTATGCATGAATATGAATATTTGCACTGATCTGGTGGTGCCTCGGGAAGCACGTTAAGCCTTAAGCAAGTAGGATCACTGATCACTTTTACACGTCATATGTTTTTTTTTAAACTACTTAGATGAAGCCGGCATTTCCTAACTGACTACCTCTGAGAAGAAATAGCCGAAACAAACTCAGGGATCATCGTCTTTTTTCAAGTCCAGGCATTAAAAATTAAAATGTTTACAATAATTTACGTTATATTTGATACTAGGCCACCACGACTGGTTTTAAGGTAGGTACGTTTATAAATTATAACAGTTATGAGAAAACATGGTAAAATTGTAACAACAAAATAATCTCGTAGGAATATCAGATAGTGAAAACTGAACCGTATGTAAGTTGATAAGCTAACACGGGCTGCAAACATTCAGAACTTTAACCAAACCCTCTAGTTCAGAAGTTGTTAGAGGTCAACACAGTTTGATGTTCCATGAAAGTGTTGTTATCAGATGAAAGATAAACATATAGCTTTAAGAGCAAGTAAAAGTGACCTTTAGTGGTTTTCATGAATGCGATACGAGGTCACAAGCTTATTTTCTGGTAGGAATAAATGCAAACAAAGGTTTTTTTTTTATAAATCTCTAATACTATTTGCAGTTGTCGCTGTAGATATTTTCAATCATCGCTTTGTAGCATACAAATGCCACACGTGTTCGCTATTGTGGCGATGTACAAAGGCTACACATGTCCTCTTACAAATTACACCAAAAAGGTCGACTATTAATCACACGAGGATCGCGGAAGTCATGGCGCGCGTCCCAGCGACCCTGACCCCCGCAGCGAGGGTTCCGACCCTCACTCCCGCAGCGAGGGTTCTCATTCTTCACCCCGGAACACATCTGCTGGTCCAACGGTCAACGTCCGTGGGAACCATAACGAGTCATCTAGCACGTGACTGAGTTGGCGCGCGTTATACGTTAACCAATCATACGCCGTGGCCTGCCTCGATCAACGAATCAGCATCAAGAACGCACACAACACCGCGTGGACATCGCAGGACGGAAGCTGATTCGTTATTGGTTACCCCACTATCATTTAGAGATAGTTAGTATAGAGATAGTTAGTATTTAAGTGAGTGCATAGCTTGTAAGACACATTATTATCATATTCTGCATCATTGTACAACATCATTATTATATCCATTCCTTGATCACACTCTTGTATCGCGTCATTGTACACGTCAAATACATTGTACTCTTTCACATTCGTGCAATACACAAAGTTCGATTTATCTGAGTTTTAATTACGCGACACGACCTACGCGCTACAGTGGTGACCTAAGCGACGTGAATCAAGACAAACGTGACGGTACTCGTGATTAGCACATTCTAGTGGCTTCCCACAAGCGGGTCTCACCACTAGGATTTCAAGAGGCTATATTCACGGTATTGCTGCGTGATACACCAGAAGAGTAATCAGGATGGCGACCAACAACGCAACACAGGTAAGCAACGCAACACAGGTAGGAGGGCAAGTCGACACGCTCACACTACAAGCACGGCTGTCTGACTTTTGGCCGGCGTATCCCAGACTATGGTTTACACACTTCGAAGCAGTAATGGCGCCACAGAGGCAAGGTGAAGACGCGCGCTATCAAGCAGCTATCGCCCGACTAGGCCTGGACGCACTTCAGCAAGTAAGTGATATTATAATCAACCCGCCCATTGAAAACAAGTACGAAGCCCTGAAGTCCCGACTCATCAGTGTCTACGAGGAATCCGAGAGCCGGAAGCTGCAGAAGCTGATGGATGAGATGGAACTCGGAGATCAGAAACCCTCACAGCTGTTGCGAAAAATGCGGGAACTAGCCGGACAGAAAATACCAGACGGTACACTGCGCATCATGTGGACCCGGCTACTTCCACCCTCAGTACGCGCTGTCCTCACCGTGAGCAACACTACAGACTTGGAAAAGTTATCGCAAGTAGCAGACAGTGTAATGGACAGTATCGCGCAACCTAACCAGGTCGCGCAGATTTCACGCACGAGCGATGTGGCTGCCCTACACGATCAAATAAGGCAGTTATCTCTGGAGCTGGCAGAACTCAAGAACAGGCAAGAATCCAGACCACGATCACACAGATCATCCGACAGACGGCGTTCAAGATCGCGTTCAACAAGCAACGATAATAGCAACCGCAAGTATTCAGAACAATCACTTATCTGTTATTATCATCGCAAGTACGGCGCAAACGCGCGTAAGTGTACACGCCCGTGCAACTTCAACAACAACTTCAACAACAACAGTGCCCAGTCGGAAAACTAATGCCTGCGTCGGTTGAGGCGGCAACTGACGCGAACAACACTTCCCACCGCCTATTCATAACTGATAGGAATTCGCGTCTGTCATTTCTAATTGATACGGGCGCAAACGTTTCCGTGATACCGAGGACAAAAGGCGGGAAAGCAAAGCAAACCGATTTCTGTTTGTACGCAGCAAACAACACGATCATTCCAACGTACGGAGAGAAAACCCTACAACTGGATCTCAACCTACGACGGCCGTACACCTGGAAATTCATCGTCGCTGCAGTCAGCAAACCCATCATCGGTGCAGACTTTCTGAAGCGTCATCAACTTCTTGTCGACATAGCCGGCCGACGCCTCGTCGACAAAGTTACCAACATGACCGTCAGAGCATCAGTCATTCGTTCCGCTGAACCTACAGTTCGAAGTATCGACATGGAACAGCCGTATCACCAACTCCTCAGTAAGTTTCCTGATATCCTGCGACCATCAAGCATGAAGGATACTCCCAAACACAAGGTAGAACACTACATCGAAACTACTGGCCCACCAGTGTTCAACAAGTGCAGACCTCTTCCTCCACATCGCTACCTGCCCGTGAAGAAAGAATTCGAGCTCATGATGCAGCAAGGAATTTGCCGACCAAGCAAAAGCCCTTGGTCCACCAAACCCGACCGCTATCCAGTCCCACGCCTCAAAGATTTTACCTACCTACTTCACGGCAAGAAAATCTTCAGTACTCTCGATTTAAACCGAGCTTATTCTCAAGTACCTATCTTCGAACCTGATATCGAAAAGACAGCGATCACTACACCATTCGGTTTATTCGAATTTCCACGAATGTGCCCAGGTCTCAAGAACGCCGGACAGACATTCCAACGATTCATAAACAAAGTGCTCAACGGAATAGACTACGCGTTCCCATTCATCGACGATGTTATCGTTGCATCTGAAAGTGAAGCAAGCCACATCGGAGATCTGCAGGAAGTTTTACGCCGATTAGACACGTATGGTGTCACTATAAATCCCTCTAAGTGTGTTTTCGGCAGCGAAACCGTCAAGTTCCTAGGTTATGAAGTATCAAGCAAGGGGATCAAACCACTTCAAGACAAAGTCAAAGCAATCACAGAATACCCAAAACCCAAAACCATTCAAGACTTACGGAGATTTATGGGGATGATAAATTTTTACCGAGACAATGTCCCAAATGCCGCAAGCATTCAGGCACCGCTGAATGCATTCCTTCATAATTCAAAAAAACGAGACAAGACGGAAGTAAAGTGGGACAATCAATCGACAAAAGCTTTTGAGTTGTGCAAACAAAGCATAATAAACGCTGCTTTATTGTCTTACCCATCCAGTGCGCCAGAGGACCAAATCGCTATTTTTTCGGACGCCTCAGCTACCTGCGCCGGGGCATCTCTACAACAAAGGCGAAGCAACGGACAATGGCTGCCACTCGGATATTTTTCAAAGAAATTTTCGGAAAGACAAAAAAAGTACTCCACTTTCGACAGGGAGCTCCAGTCAATACATATGGGAATAAAACATTTCAGAAAGATGTTTGAAGGCAAAGAACTCGTGATTTACACTGACCATAAACCGCTGACCTACGCAATTTGTAAGCCGCCTTCCGATAACGACACACCACGGCGAATTCGGCAGCTACTGTTTATCAGCGAGTTCACTACTGACATTCGACACGTGAGCGGAGCTCAAAACGTTGTAGCAGATGCATTATCACGCATCGAAACTATCGACGTGCCATCACCTATCAACTACGACGAGTTATCTCAAGCTCAAGAAAACGACAGTTGTATCCCTACATTGTCTCAACAGACCAACATACAACTCAAGAAAATCATTTTACCGGGTACTAACAAGCCAATATTCTGCGAAACATCAACGTCACACGTTCGTCCATATTTAACAGCTGATTTTCGTCGCATAGCTTTCAATGCCGTGCACAGCCCAAGCCACCCAGGAGTACGATCCACACGGAAGCTGATGCAAGAGCGATTCTTTTGGCCATCAATGAATACCGACATCGGCCAGTGGACTAAGACATGCAATTCGTGTCAGCTCTCCAAAGTACAGCGACACAATCATAGTGATATCGCAACATTCCCACCGAGCGAACGATTTCAACATATTCACGTTGATATCGTTGGACCGCTACCGACGTCAGCATGCGGACACAAATACTTGCTCACGATGATCGACCGGTGCACACGATGGCCCGAAGCTGTACCACTGCAAGAGACAACCGCTGAAAACGTCGCAAGAAAACTTTACGAAGTATGGATATCTCGTTTCGGTTGTCCAATAAGAATCACTACCGATCAAGGACGACAGTTTGAAAGTCGACTATTCCGAGACCTCGCTCAATTACTCGGTGTAGAAAAAACCCGTACTACTGCATACCACCCGCAGAGTAATGGAATCGTCGAACGCTGGCACAGGACATTAAAAGCCGCACTCATGGCTAGACTAGAAAACAGCAACAAATGGATCGACGAATTGCCTGCTGTTCTAATGGGTCTTAGAGCCGCTATCCGCTCCGACTCTAACACAAGCGCAGCGCAACTCACCTACGGTCAAGCAATACGACTACCAGGCGATTTCATATCACCAACACCAGCTACACCGAAAATGGACCACGACTACGTCAATCACCTGCAAGAAGTTATCACCAAGCTCACACCTACATACAAATCGCATGCAAATAAGCGATGTATGTTCGTGCACAACGACCTACAAACATGCAGCCACGTGTTTGTACGCGATGACACCGTCCGCAAACCTCTGCAGCATCCATACCAAGGTCCATACAAGATCATCGAACGTAAGGAAAAGTATTTTACAATCCAGCTACCAGGACGAATTAGCAATATATCGATTGATCGCCTCAAACCTGCGTACACAATCAACACAGAAGATGATCCCGGGCATATGAACAGCGAGACCAATCAAGCACCTGCAGCTACCACAGATGAGCAAACCAGCCTACATCCAGACCCGCATACGAGGGAACAACGTACCAGATCAGGCAGGATCGTCAAGACGCCTGCACGCTACGTACGCTTTGCTAAAAAGGGGGGAGTACTGTAGCATACAAATGCCACACGTGTTCGCTATTGTGGCGATGTACAAAGGCTACACATGTCCTCTTACAAATTACACCAAAAAGGTCGACTATTAATCACACGAGGATCGCGGAAGTCATGGCGCGCGTCCCAGCGACCCTGACCCCCGCAGCGAGGGTTCCGACCCTCACTCCCGCAGCGAGGGTTCTCATTCTTCACCCCGGAACACATCTGCTGGTCCAACGGTCAACGTCCGTGGGAACCATAACGAGTCATCTAGCACGTGACTGAGTTGGCGCGCGTTATACGTTAACCAATCATACGCCGTGGCCTGCCTCGATCAACGAATCAGCATCAAGAACGCACACAACACCGCGTGGACATCGCAGGACGGAAGCTGATTCGTTATTGGTTACCCCACTATCATTTAGAGATAGTTAGTATTTAAGTGAGTGCATAGCTTGTAAGACACATTATTATCATATTCTGCATCATTGTACAACATCATTATTATATCCATTCCTTGATCACACTCTTGTATCGCGTCATTGTACACGTCAAATACATTGTACTCTTTCACATTCGTGCAATACACAAAGTTCGATTTATCTGAGTTTTAATTACGCGACACGACCTACGCGCTACAGCTTTTTACTTATCGCTTGTTTCTCTTCGCTAGTATTTTATTGAAATGAAATGAAATGAAATCGTTTATTAAGCAAGTAGGATCACCGATCACTTCTACACGTCATATGTTTTTTTTTTTCTTCTTTTTTTTTTTTTTTTTTAAACTAGATGAAGCCGGCATTTCCTAACTGACTACCTCTGAGAAGAAATAGCCGAAACAAACTCAGGGATCATCGTCTTTTTTAAAGTCCAGACATTAAAAATGAAAATGTTTACAATAATTTACGTTATAATTACGCATATTGCTTAATAACAATGCTTAACAGAGCGAGCAGCTCAGTCCCAAGCCTCTCTATCCTCTAAATAATCTGAGATTTTATAATACCCCTTTTTGCAAAGTTTGGCCTTTATATAGGTTTTATATCGTTTAATGGGTAAGTTTCGAATGTCCATGGGAAGCTTGTTGTAAAAGTGTATACATTGACCCATGAACGAGTTGCCTACTCTGTGGAGACGAGTGTGATGTACAGCAAGATTGTGTTTGCTCCTGGTATTTATATTATGAATATCGCTTATTTTCTTAAAATTAGATATATTTTTATGTACATACATAAGATTTTCAAATATATATTGCGAAGCTACAGTCAGAATGTTCACCTCTCTGAATTTTTCTCTAAGAGAATCTCTAGGACCAAGGTTGTAAATGGCTCGAACAGCCCTTTTCTGTAAAACAAAGATGGTATTGATGTCCGCACAAGTTCCCCAGAGGAGAATCCCATAAGTCATAAGACTATGAAAATAACTAAAATAAACAATTCTGGCTGCATTCACATCAGTTATCTGTCTAATTTTCTTAACAGCATAAGCAGCAGAACTGAGTCTACCCGACAGCTTCTCAATGTGAGGACCCCATTGTAACTTGGAGTCAATGGTCAATCCAAGAAAAACTGTCGACTCGACAGGGATCAACTCTACTCCATTCAGTTGAACATTGGTACTTAACTGCCTGACATTTGGCGTAGAAAATTTAATGAATTTAGTTTTTTTTTCATTCAAAAGAAGGTTATTTACATTAAACCAATGGACAACTTTCGAAAGTGCATTGTTAACTTCGTCAAAATTTGCTAGCTGACGCTTGACTTTAAAAATAAGAGAAGTGTCATCCGCGAACAATACTATGTTGTGATTATCCCTCACGTGATGAGGTAAGTCATTAATATAAATGGATTAATATATTGGAACAACAATGAGAATTGTTTTTTAATTTAATAATTATAACTTGTGTTTGACCACAATCCCGGCTGATGGTAAGCAGTGATACAATTGTTGATGGTAAAGCGTGCTAGTTTATTAAGCCTATTCACTTAAATAACTTAGTAAATTGGAACGAAGACGGCAGTCGAGCGAGGTTATGCAATGTTAAACCCAACAATACGACCAACGATGCTGCGCCAGAGGGAAATTGATCTGGAGACCCTCCACGACCAAACTCCCGACACATCAACATTTGGTGCATCGTACCCGGCACACATGTATATTCAAAAAGTTACTTTATAAAAACACCCACTCTGAAAGAGGGCGCAGGCCGCTTGTATATCAAATTACCTTACAGGAAGAAACTCAATGTGGGCTGAATTTATGCATTTCTAAAAGGCACTGTTTAACTACCACATTTTTCTCATAAAAGCCGGGGGCTATTTTCGCGGACGTTTTCTCATTATCGCGAGTTGCCGACGGTCTTTTATTGTTTACTATTCTTTTTGGTCTTTCTCTCCTTATTTATTTGAATTTGAACTGTAAGGAAAATGCTGGAATTGTGAATGCAGTGAATTGCGTATGTCTAGTAATAAATGCAGAGCTATGTATGAAATGTAAGCATCGTGATTAACGCCTACAGTCGTACGTATAGCAAATATGATGATGCATTACTGTATGCTATTAGATATATTCACGATTTTCCAATAATGCAACCAGTATTGTTGGAATATACAATATATATATTGGGATATTTATTCTTAGTGCCAGATAACAGAACATCGAATCGAGTTTCAGAGATGTTTCTGTTATAACTTATAATAAAGAACCTTGTGTTAACAAGAACTATCTATTAAGGGATTTTTTAATAGAATTAGAGAAATAGTAATATGTTCAAGAAGAATTATAAATCTTTATTTTTTGTGTGATTATCATTTATTTTCGCTCTTGAAAGATTACAAATAACTAATGTCTAGTAAAGCTGAAGATAATATGCATTTACCAGAACTATAGTGGAAACATGAATGCATATAATTATAGTTTGTCTATAAAGTCGTGAAAATGAATGTTTTTCGAAGTAAAAATTTAAAATTATAGTACATCGTATGTCATCGGCTGTCGTATATTTGTTTTGTAACTCGATATCTATTGCATATATAAGAATCGTAATGAAAATGAGCAAAACAAATAAAAGTAGAGCTCGGAAAATAATTTTCAAAGTATATCGGCGATGTTTGTTAGAACACGAAGCTGGGCAAATTTTATGAAATATGGATGATATTTATGCCTGAACAGTTGCTAAAACAGGTATGTAATCATATTACTGTTTGTTTTTATCTATTAGAGGTTTCAAATTAACTAAGTAAACGATTTTAAGATTAAAATGAGCAGAAGCGTAGCGTGCCTTAGCGGGGCCCCTTATAAAAATTGTTTGGGGGCCTTAGCAAGGGTAAAGAATTCTCCCAAAAGAAAAAAAAAATGCATAAAAATAATAGAAATATTTATTCATCATAATTATCTGTCTGTCACTTTTTCCAAAATTTTAGACCTTCGCTGACCTCGGAACCGAGGGCAAAAGAGAAATTGCTTTTTTGACTTTTGTCATTTGTAAAATTAAAAAAAAGTTGGGAAGATTTTATTAATTATTGCTTAGGTGAGTTGGGGGCCCTCGTGGCCCGGGGGCCCCGTATAATTGATACGGCAGATACGGCGGTAGCTACGCCCCTGAAAATGAGGATTGTTTACATTGCGCATTTATAGGTTAGACTGCAAATATAAGTAGACCATATTGTTGTGCTACTAGCACAGTTTTGATACTTTAGGTGATTTAATTTACCACTGATTTTAAAAATGAATTATATCATGTTCGGAATTAAATTAGTGTTATCCTCTTCTGACAGAAATTACATATTATTATATTCAATCTTTCAGGAAAATGTGAGAGTGAACCCTATATTAAGATTAGATGAGGCAGTTATTCGCCTAAGCAAAGGTGCTGATGACAGCAGTAGCGAAGACGTTGGTAGTGACGCAGCTGACAATGAAAATACTTTTTAACGAAGAATATTTGGAATCAGATGATGAAAGCAATTATCGTGTTTTGGGATCCTTTTCATTGGTAACACGTTACAACATATAATGATAAATATCTATGATTTTTTTGTTAAATTCATTTTACTTACGCCAGAGACCATAGATTTGTGTTTTCATTAAAACCAGTTGTGCTTCTAGTACAAAATAATGTGTTAGTATAAAAATGATTTCAGTCAAGTCAACATGGTTGCTATGACCGCAGCGCCCTCATTTATTTTCACGACTTTATAGACAAACTATAATTGATTTAATAATAATTTTTAATCTGAAAGAAATAAACTTAACAAAAAGTTAGTTATAACCGTATAAAGTAAATTGTTTATAAAAGATATATAGTCACCGTGGGTGAAATGTGAGTGTGTGTGCGTATATAAGACCTGAAATATAGTAATTACAATAAAAACTTTCATTAATTACAATCTTAATAGAAAGTCGGCGCGTATGTAAACATTTGCAGTACATTTTTTTAAGGCGCTGTAATGATAAAACAATACAAAAACCTACTCATAGTATAGAAAATTTTAACCGTGAACTTAAAATGTCTGTACAGGTCAACACGGGCGAGAGTCGTGACCCACTTTCAGCACAAACGACCTATATTTATGACATACTGACATTTACGGAGCTTTTAAAATCAATCACATTTGACGGGCGGGTACACGAGGGTTTAATATCTTAATTGATTAAATTGTACGCTGTTTTTAGGAGCTAAAGGAATTAAATTAAAATATTACCAACATGAAATTATTAAAAATAAATTAGATGCTGATAACATCATTGTTTGACTAGTATTTCCTGTAATTTTTCTGGCCTCGTCAATACATTCGTTAATTTTTTGTTGCCAATTGGTTAGTTATTCAAAAGATGCAATGATAAAGAATAACGTGAAAATAACTTATCAGTCTGCTATAACTGTGGTGCGGTGGGTTATACAAATAATAATAATAATAAAGCCTTTTTATTTCCAGTAAAAACATATATTTCTTAAAAAAAATCTATTTGTTAGTTACTTCAAGTTTGATGTAATTTTCTTGCTTAGTATATAGTTTTCATGCTTAATAATAATCACGTGTATCCTATGTAATATTTGGTGTTGTGTAATTTTTAATTAATCTGCCGGAACCCCAGAATGGGTGAAGGCCTCCCCAGTGACGCCCATTTTTCTCCGTCTTCAGCTGTTTTTCTAGAGTTTTGCCCAGCTATTGCTTTAATATCGTCTTCCCAACTTGTAATTGGTCTTCCTCTTGATGTTTTGCCATAGTGGGCCGTTCTCGGCTTTTTTGGTCGCATCTATGATCAGTTAGCCGGGCAATATGTCCTGCCCACTTCAATTTCAATTTTTATGCGTTTGTTTATACAAATAAATGAATATAATATTTCGACTGTGACACCGAAGTATCAGGCGGAAGTATACATTTGCTTTGCCAGTTATGTTTAAATCCCATGTAATGGACGATGAGTGTATTTTCACCAACCGGACAACAATCCTGACACCAGGCTGCTACTCAGAATTTCTTCTTCTTCTTTTCAGCCTGTAGAGATCCACTGTTGGACAAAACCCTCCCCCAAGGTTTTCCCCAATGACCGGTCTTGTGTTCAACTCACCAGGTCATTGGTCCGCATTGTTGGGGGCCTCCCTACGCTGCGTCATGCGGTACGTGGCCGCTACACCAGAATATCGGCCAGCGATTCTACGAGCAATGTGACCCGTACACTGCTACTTAATTTTAGCGACTCGAAGAGCTATGTCAGTGACTTTGGTTCATCTGCGGATCTCCCCATTTCTGAAAAGATTGCGCAGGGAAGTTCCGACCTTTCCATTGCCCTTTGTGTTACCTTGAGCCTTCGTACGAGGTTATTATGAACGACCACGTTTCAGTCCCGTAGGTGTGTCATCACTAGCAACACAATCAGAAGTGCAATCTAAGTTTATTTAATATAAAAATTTGGAAATTATCCTAAAACTATTGTATCATACACGAGACCCCTTAGGCCCACAATATATTTCTCACTAGCACGGAAAGTGGAAAACTTACGAAGTCCTCAGGTGTGTTTCTAAGACAAGTTACAAACTTTGTACGACGTACAAATACTGATACAAAATTGCTTTATCAATTCCTTTAACCTTATTAAGTATTTCACGCACCTTCAACCTAAATCTGAATAATTTTGAAGAACATTACATCAAATTATACGAATTATGTTAGAAAAATTATCTGCTCAACAACGATAATAACGTATTACTTACATCCTTATACAATATGTAAAGAAAACCCTGTCCGATCCGTGAAGGTATTGTTAAGTATCGATATCTGATTCTACTAATGGATACAAAGCCGGGATAAACTTAAAAATACACCCCCCTAAAAAATAAATATTATTTCGCAAAAAGAGGTACATGTGCGGTAAGCAATCCTTCCGCGGGCGGCGGGGGGAGGGCACGCGGCACGTGGTCGCATCGCTATTCGCTCATAATAATACCGGTATTGTCACTTTTTTAAAAATTACCAAATTTCCGGGAAGTTGGAATTAATTCGCCGGAAAAAAAGATTATTTCAAAATTCTTTACTACTGTTACTATGATGATTACGTAAAATTTCATATTATATTTGTTCAAGTATTTACCTAACTTTTATTACCCTTATGGGTCGGACAGGTTTTTTTTTTACATATTGTATACCTAAACTTGCACACGCCACAATAGCGGCGGTAAATCCCCCTTTGAGGAGTGCCTAGAGAGGCTCCACGGCGCTCTCACCCGCCGCCTGACGCAGGTCCTCACCGGACACGGTAGGTTCAGGAGATTCCTGCTTCGGATAAGGCGGGCGGAAATGCTAGGGTGTCACCACTGTGAGGATCACCCTGTAGACACGGTGAAGCATACGGAGGAGGTATGCCCGGCTTGGGTAGAGCAACGCCGTGTTTAGCAAGAGTGCATGGCAGGCCGTCACTTCCTTCTGCAAAGCAGTGATACTGGCAAAGGAGGAGGCAGAGCGCATGAGGAAGCGGGAATCACAACGCCCTCGCGCCTCTAGCCGCCGCAGGAGACGACCTGGTCGGGAGACAACATCGAACTCGCGGTCACCGTAGGCGCGGACTTGCGGGCGGCGAGTAGTGAGCAGCTCGCCGCCCGGTAAGAACCAGGCCCGAGTCGACGGCGCGTTGTGTTTCACGCGCGCCTCAAAGAGATGTCAGCACATCGTGACGGGATCCACGAAAACCGATGTCTCCCGTGTCAGGGTTGCGGGTTGGTTAAAAAATAAACCGTGGCCCTGGCACACAGGCGCGTGAAGAAATACGAGTGGGTTTTAGTAAGTATAAGTCTAACAAGCCCTTCCGCTCCGGCCAGAGTGGGGGAGTTCATTTGATAACTTCACAAACAGAAAAAAAAGACGTGTGGCACTCGGGGACTGCCGCGGTAAAGCTATTGCATAGCATTTTGTATCAATTTATGCAATTATAATTATTTATTTATTTTATTTATGCAGTATTTCTTTTTCTTTGATATTAATTCAAGTTACACTTTTTGAGCGTGGTGACCGATAAAAAAACAAATTTTTGTTTTATTAAATAAATAAAAAGTTAATATTATTTAAAATATTTTTATTATTTTACAATACAAAAGGTTGTTGATGATGAACGGCGTCGGTGTCGAATTATTTGTTATCAATTTAATATTTTCGAGCTGATCTTTAGTAACATAATCACTTCTGATTGCGTTAACATCTGACCGTAGAATTAATAAATCCTTCATCAACTTCTTTACGTACGTTCTACGTAGTCAAAGCAAACTGGTGGCAATTTGTGAAGGTCATATGCCACAAAAACTGGGATTGTTCAGGATCCGTGATTTTAAACACCGTAATCGTATATTTTAGGTCTTTCTGCTTTTTGTTCTTACGCCTCGATACATGCTTTTGTCTTGTCTTCGTAGAAACAAACAATAACTTTTTTGCCTCTTCAATGTCTTCCTCAGAAAAAGCCGACTACCATATTTTTATTAAACTTTCGTTGTTTCGTTTCGGAGATAACAATATTACAACTCGTACACTTAAATGTACTCGTATTAACATTGTTCACTGACATCTTTCTGTAATATTTTATTTAATAAAAACTTCAACTTCAACTCTTGATCTGGTCCCTGTGGATAGATAGGTACCACAATTTTGCCAATAACAAACGTGTAACAAATTATAGAAATTCTTTAAAAAAATATTTCACAATAATGGCGGATATCGCCAATCACAGTTGAAAAAACGGCCGCGTGAGCACTTTTTACTCTATAAAATCACGCGCTTTTATTTAGTAAACAACACTATAAATAATTTAAAAGTCCAATGAAAAATTAGCGTGACATTCATCTTAGCTTTTCCGTTAAAAAAAAGCTATTTTATAAAAACACTACTAAATTAATTTGAATAAAAGTACTTAATAATTAATTATATGAAAAGTTTTTAAGGTAGCCATGACAACGTCGATGACGTCTATGACATATCTCTATAGAAGACATATTTCAGAGAGAAAATTAATCGCAAGTTTAGCACATCGCGACTATCAGTAACATGGCAAGTGTGTAGAACTGAGTTCGCGCCCTGCAATATGCATGCTCTTTTTGAAAATCTATAAATTGTTTTCAAAAGATGTAGTCGCACGCACACAAACATACCGTGCCGAAGACTGCCGAACTGAAACGACGTTAGACGATGTACGGCCTTCAAGCCACACCTCCGTGCCCGTCGGAGTGGGGAGCGTGAGGTTTTTTCGTTACGGAATTTCTAGATTCGGTCCCCGCGCTCAAGGCCCGCGATAGAAGCTATGCAATAGCTTAAAAACCTTAACTTGATTTGACCAAGGAAAAATTTAAATATGCCTTTCGGTACACGTAGTTTAGTAGTTGATATGTATGTCACGGCAGGTTTTCGAAATAAATATATTTAAAAATGTCACCAGATGGCGTATAACAAGTTATTTCGTCATTTCTGAAGGAAAAATGTATGTACTAGTCATAGATTTAGGACTTCATTGCTACGAAAGTACTAGTATACAAATATACAAAAACTAAAATATTTTAGGCAATTCTTAGTAAAAAGGCGTCTCTACATTATTCTTTCGTCGGCATTTTATTCATGTTTATAAGCGCCGTTATTTCCGATCTTTAATAATCACTCCGCTAATTAGTATTTAGAAGAAGTAAGAAATGAAAAGCTAAATAAGTTCATTAAACACGATAAGCACCATATGTACCTATTACTTTCAAAAATAGTGTGTGCCTCACTGCTGCACAAATAAGATCTATTTTAGCAGTCTGATGCTACCTGACGCTGATATTTTAATAAACCTTTAGGTCCCACGGATGAACAGGTAACATACATCTTCAAATAAATAATACGTTACTTTTGCATCACGTCGAAAGGCAATGGCACCGATGCTCATTCGTGATGTTCATTAACTAAACTAATTTATGTTAAGTGCATTTTTTTTCTTTCTATTTCATTTTTTATTTTCTATTTATTTCTTTTTTATAAAGATGCATTGAACTTAAGTTTAGTTTAGTTTGTAAACAAGGGAATCGGCGCCAAGTTCTTATTATGTTGTTTAAATGTTTATTGTATAAATAAAGTCATGTGTTTTTAAATGAGTTTGTCCATTTAAACAACTGCTGTTCTGCTGGGGGGTTTCTTCCGCTAATTCTTCTTCCCAGCGAAAACACTAGGAAGTGGCGCAGCACGGGCGTTTTGGGGCCTGGGGGTCTGACTTATGTAATATGTATTGACTTTTAAAAAGTATTATATCATAGTCTACATAATTAGAATAAATGACTTTTGATTTTGATTTTTTTAATGATACTTTTAACCCAAATGACATGGTCATGGCTTCCATGGCCAGCCCATAATCATGGCTGACAATGTCTTCATATTTTCTTCTAATCACACATCATATCGTCCTAAGCTATAGGTAGATTGTACGAGAGAAGCTCTTGTGCAGCAATTTTTGATGGGTGTTTAAGGATATGGTTTAAAGCCACTTGAAATAACGTTCACATGGCATAATTTCCATGTACTATAAAACAAATAATCTAATTTCATGTGATCGAATGTTATATTTCAATTAACCTTATTTTACATTAATAGCATTTTGAAGACAATTTTATTTTTTGTTTCTGGGAATCCTGAATATCGTTTATTTAGAATAAGGAACTGAATCGATTCTATTATATTTTGTCCGAAATACATTTAGAAATTTTTGCAGTGTGGTTAGCGAGCGAGGTACGCAGCGGTAGATTATCGCCGGCGCAACAGCTGACGCCTGAGGTCAATGCACCGCTCGCCTGAGCGGAGCGTGGACCATATTTTCGTTGAGACAGCCAAGTGGGATAACAAGCTTTGTGGTTTGTCATAATATCTTTTTGAAATTTTGTGTAAACACTTGTTTCGGGTTTCGCATAATTAAAAAATAATGTTGTATAGCTCATCATTCATATACAATATGTAAAGAAAATGCCTACAAAGCCGGGCCAAACTTAAAAAAAAATCCCCTAAAAAATACATATTATTTCGAAAAATCGAGGTAACTTAATGCATGTGCGGTAGGCATCACGTTAGGCGTACATGCGCGGGTGTAGGGGGACAGGGCACGCGGCACGTGGTCGCATCGCTATTCGCTCCGTCACAAATGGTGTTGTCACTTTTTTTAAAAATAACAAATTTTGGGGAAATTGGAATTAATTCGCGGAAAAAAAGATTATTTCAAAATTCTTTACTATTGTCACTATGATGATTACGTAAAATTTCATATTTTATTTGGTCTTGTGTATACCTAACACTTTTGGGTCCTTTTGGGTCGGACGGGGTTTTCTTTACATAGTGTATAAATGATGTCGGAATGTGTTGTGTACAAATGCGATTTTATTTAATAAGAAAGGGAGTGAATTATCTAAAGGACTTATTTACCCGAAAATGTTCTCATCAAGATGCCATTCAAGTTGATTAGCGAATTTAGAAATATTTTTCTCCGCATTTTTCCATAATCAACTTCCGTGTTACAAACGCAGAAGTTTATTATTTTTGATTAAAGCTCCAGCAAAATTTTAAGTTAATGAAACTCTGTGAAAGATGGACACAACAGTGATCGTACAGCGTATCTTTTTAATTGTGCTATTGTAAGAAGTCGTGGTGGCCTAGTGGTTAAAACACCAGCCTCTCAAGTATGAGTGCGCGGGTTCGATTCCAGGTCAGGCAAGTACCAATTTAACTTTTCTAAAGTTATATGTATTTTCTAAGTATATCTTGGACACCATTGACTGAAGGTGAAGGAAACCATCTTGAGGAAACCTGGACTTTATAAGTCTAAAATCGCCAACCCGCATTGAGCAAGCGTGGTGATTACGCTCAATCCTTCTCTGTATGAGAGGAGACCTGTGCCCAGCAGTGGGACGATAAAAAGGTTGATGATGATGATGATTGTAAGAACTCCATGCAGTAGCACAATAAAAAAGGTACAGGAAACTTTCTGACATCGTCATCAGCTAACCTGCGATCCACGGACGGATGGACAGACAGATAGATACAGACATCTTCTTATCAAACAATAGAGGTCCACTGCTGTACAAAGGCCTCCTCCAAGGCTTTCCACATCGGCAGGTCTTGTGCAACCTGCATCAATCGGTTTCCCGCAACATTCACCAGATCATCGGTCCATCTTGTTAGGAGCCACCCCACGCTGCGTCTTCCGGTACGTGGTCGCTACTCTAGAACCTTCCTTCCCCATCAGCCATTGGTTCTAGGAGCAATGTGCCCCGCCCACTGCCACTTAAGTGTAGCGACTCGAAGAGCTATGTCGGTGACTTTAGTTCTGCAGCGGATCTCCTCATTTCTGATTCGATCGCGCAGAGAAACTCAGAGCATAACTCTTACCATCTCCCTTTGTGTGACCTTGAGCTTTCACATACACAGACTTACGAAGCTATAACTCTATAAGGGTTCCAAGTCTACAACGGACCTTAAAAATTAACGACTTCTCTTCAATAAGTGAAAAGTGCATGAAAATGGTTTAATTAAAAACACACACAAATAAATTAGGACAAGGGCGGGACGATGATAAAGCTCGTTGTAACAGGTCAGGGAGAGGGCCTCGTTTAATAAACATGCGTATTTGCAACACTAGCTCCTGCCCGTGAGAGTGAACACACGAAAACAACCATAAGTACCACATGATATTGTTACGAATGCACCTTATGTCGATGGCATAAAGTTCATTATTGCGTGACATGCAGTACGTAAGTTTTAAACCCTATATTTTGAGACCTAGGCATCGCAGAGGTACGATATAAAAATGCTTTGGTACCAACTACCTCCTACGGCGCGTTGCGGCGTGGTGCACCCACGACGGTGCGTTGTATTTCACGCGCGCCTCAAAGAGATGTCAGCACATCGTACCGGAGTCCACGAAGACCGATGCGTCCTGGGTCAGGTTTGCGGGTTGGTTAAAAAATTTGTTGGGTAAAAAAAGGTTGTTGCTTTGTTGCTATCTTTTTCTTTTTTAGGCCAGCGCCTAAGCGCCGTGTGTGCGAAAAGTTTGACACGCCCTTCCGCTCCGCCCAGAGCAGGAGAAGTCATTTGATGATATCCCATCCCAAAAAAAAAGACATTTAATGGCAGTCGTTACGAGTTATTGGAGCCGTCAAAAGTCCAGTCTAACTGCGATGCTTCGATATTGCCTTCGGGTTGTGAAGGTCAGACGTCAGTCGCTTCACGGAAAATATCGAAGTTTAGCCAAAATCAGCAGTTAGACTGGTAAAGCGGACCCCACATACTCCTAAGCTGTAAAAGCTTCGGATGCGACTGGGATTAACGCTGAAATGATGATGATCATCATCTTATATTAATTTCTTATGATATTTACTCATAAGAAATTCCTTCCAGCAGACCTGCGAAGTTCCTCTAGCTTTCTCCAAGTGTTTCTTTTTTTTTATAAACAAACACTCTCAAAGTAGCGATGCCTTTCATTTTACCAGTTCAGCAACAATCATTTCGCTATTTACATTGTTGGGTAGAAATTTTTCGAACGTTATGGAGCAATGGATCCTTCAAAATCATTCGGATTATAATTGAAAGTTAGACAAATAAGGTGCAAGCTTGATTCCTTCTCCACAAATGATAAACACACTTTTATTCCACAGCCAAACAATAAATTTTTCGAACCTACGTTATATACTAGTGCATGACCGCGACCCCGCCTGATGGTAAGCATTGATGCAACCGTTGATAGGAAAACGCACTAGTTTATTTAGAACCTATTTTTAAGTTGTAATCAGAAGGAAAGATCGCTCCAGGCAGATTGTTCTAGTCCTTAAATGTACGCGGTATAAAAGACGAGGAGAAACTAGCTGTGTCAACAATGTAAGGGTGGATACTCCCAGTACGACTAGTAATATAATGACGTACAACTGTATGTTTACTTGGATGAGGAAAACGTTAGAATTACAGCACCCTAATTGGCTTGTATCCTAAAAAATAATTTAATGTCCGTCAGATAGCTTTATGAAAAATATTGAACACGTATTTTTTATTTTTTCTTTTATTCAAATACTTAGGAAGATATATTGATTTGAAATGTCGCATGACGTCACGCCATGGTGCAAAATATAGAACGGCGTGACGTAATTAGCCCCCACTCTGTAACTTTAATACGCTATATCTCAGTAATTTTTGGTAATCACGACAAAATAAAAAATACGGGTCTTAATTTTTTTTATTATCTGTAAGACGGACTAATTATTTTTTTGATTTTCATACCTTGGATACATCCCTTTTGCGCGACACACTTCTTTTTAGGGATGGAATATCATCAAATGACCTCTCCCGTTCTGGGCTGAGCGGAAGGGTGTGTCAGACTTTTACTGACTAAACCCTCCCAAGTTCCTTCACTTGCCTTTGCGGCAGGGCCAGGGTTTTTTTTTACTCCATAGACAGCTTACGTATACACGTAATTAACAACATGGCAGCTGAAAATATGTCAGGCGCTGACTAAATTGACAGGACCTAAATAATATTTACGTATATTCTACCCATTTCTTAATAAAATATTAAGAAGAAAATGCACTGAAATTAAAGGAGAAGTTTTATTTTGGGCCATGACTATGTACACTATATAGACAAAATGGAAAAAAAATATATTTTCATATTTATAGGTAGTACTAAATTAATTTAAATAAAAATACAAGTATTTATATAGAATTAGCTGACCCGGCGAACTTTGTTCCGCCTTAAAGGCAATAAATATCACATGATCACATTTTTTACTTTTTAAATTAGGAACACTGTAAATAAAAAAAAAAAGTATTCCATGATTTCTTTATTTGTCATTTATTTAGTGTAGCACCATGTGAAAGAAATGAATTTCTACTTGTGCTTCGTAAATTATCTAGCTATTGATCTCTGAGATGTCGTGGTGGCCTAGTGGTTAAAACACCAGCCTCTCTTGTATGATTGCGCGGGTTCGATTCCAGGTCAGGCAAGTATCGATGTAACTTTTCTAAAGTGATATGTACTCTCTAAGTACAATATCTAGGACACCAATGACTGAACGTGAAAGAAAAAATCTTGAGGAAACCTGGACTTTATAAGTCTGAAATCGCCACCCCGCATTGAGCAAGCGTGGTGATTACACTCAATCCTTCTCTGCATGAGAGGAGACCTGTCTCCAGCAGTGGGACGATAAAAAGATTGATGATGATGATGATGATCTCTGAGGTTTGTTCGCCGATTTCGCATTGTCAACGGAACAGTTTCACGGACTGCCGCCTCCCTTTGCTCTTGTGAGTGAGAAGCACGAAGTCGAGTCATAGTAAGGCGGCTCTCTGCACGTGCAATTTCTTGCTCTTCTTCAGTGCTTTCATTCAGACTGTTTCGATTTACTCTTGCATTACCGCTTTGTCGAGAAAGAATTGATGGTCTTGGTCACGGCATGATATTTTTATTGATGATAAATGGCACAGCAATACAATATTAGAAATTTTGAAGTTGAAGTTGGCTTTGTAGTTTTTTATTAGAAACTTTAAACCAGCAGAGAGTATTTATATTCTTTGCTTTAAACGATTGCTTCAACCGGTTAGACTTTTTTTTAAATATGCTCAGCTGTCATTTGCTTGTTGTTATACCATTTTTGGTACATGAATTGCTGACTTACATTTTGAATGAGTTGGACCATGTCTTATGTCACGTCACACGGGAACGACGGGGACGGGTTCTTAACTACCTCCCACCAATATTCAGCTAAATCGGTTCAGCCGTTCTTGAGTTATATATAAATAGTGAATAAGCAACTGAATCGATTTCAATAATTTTTACACCATGTTATATTTTGTTCCAAATACACTTAGAAATTGTTACAGTGTAGTTACCGAGTGCGTCACGCAGCTTACGATACATCATCATAGTATTGTGCGCGCGCAACAGCTGACGCTAGAGGTCAATGCACCGCGCTTGCTCGCCCGCGGATCTTTGACCATATTTATGTTGGGACAACGAAGTAGAATACACGTAGCAAGCTTATTATAACTTTGTGGTTTTTCATTATATCTTTTTGAAATTTTGTACATAATATTATTAACTTAAAAGTACTGGACACGTGTTTCCTACTTTGTGGAGGTGCAAGGTACCAGGGTAGCACAAAACTGTAGGAGAAGTCGAAACAATAAACCTCATTCATTCATCATTATCACAAATCATCATAATACATGAAAGAAGTTTTATTGTGCATAGTTTGTGGACGTGCAAGGTACCAGGGTAGCACAAAAGTGTAGGAGAAGTCGAAACAATGAAGCTAATTCATTCTCATGGGATCGACGGGAACGGGATAAAAGGTATCTTATGTCCTTTTCCTAGATTTTAGCTACCCCCCTACCAATTTTCAGCCAAATCGATGGAGCCGTTCTTGAGTTATAAGTGGAGTAACTAACACGACTTTCTTTTATATATATAGATAGTGAATAAGCAACTGAACCGATTCCAATAATTTTGACACCATGTTATATTTTGTCCCAAATACATTTAGAAATAGTTACAGTGTAGTTACCGAGTGCGTCACGCAGCTTACGATACATCATCATAGGTATTGTGCGCGCGCAACAGCTGACGCTAGAGGTCAACGCACCGCGCTCGCTCGCGCGCGGATCGTTGACCATATTTATGTTGGGACAACCAAATAGAATACTCGTAGCAAGCTTATTATAACTTTGTGGTTTTTCATTATATCTTTTTGAAATTTTGTACATAATGTTATCAACTTAAAAATACTGGACACGTGTTTCCTACTTTGTGGAGGTGCAGGGTACCAGGGTAGCACAAAAGTTTAGGAGAAGTCGAAACAATAAACCTCATTCATTCATCATTATCAAATAATCGTAATACATGAAAGAAGGTTTATTGTGCATATTTTTTGACGTGCAAGGTAACAGGGTAGCATAAAAGTGTAGGAGAAATCGAAACAATAAAAAAGCTCATTCATCATTATCAAATCACCATAATACATGAAAGAGGTTTTATTGTGCATAGTTTGTGGACGTGCAAAGTACCAGGGTATCACAAAACTGTAGGAGAAGTCGAAACAATAAACGTCATTCATTCATCATTATCAAATCACCATAATACATGAAAGAGGTTTTATTGTGCATAGTTTGTGGACGTGCAAAGTACCAGGGTATCACAAAACTGTAGGAGAAGTCGAAACAATAAACGTCATTCATTCATCATTATCAAATAATCATAATTACATGAAAGAAGGTTTATTGTGCATATTTTTTTGACGTGGAAGGTACCAGGGTATCACAAAACTGTAGGAGAAGTCGAAACAATAAACGTCATTCATTCATCATTATCAAATAATCATAATGCATGAAAGAAGGTTTATTGTGCATATTTTTTTGACGTTCAAGGTACCAGGCTAGCATAAAAGCGTGGGAGAAGTCGAAACAAAGAAGCTCATTTATTCCCACAGGAACGACGGGGAGCGGCATAGAAAGTATCCTATGTCCTTCTCCCAGTTCTTAGCTACCTCCTTACCAATTTTTAGCCAAATTGGTATAGCCGTTCTTCAGTTATAAATGATGCAACTAACACGACTTTCTTTTATATATTTTTGTACATAATGTTATCAACTTAAAAATACTGGACACGTGTTTCCTACTTTGTGGAGGTGCAGGGTACCAGGGTAGCACAAAAGTTTAGGAGAAGTCGAAACAATAAACCTCATTCATTCATCATTATCAAATAATCGTAATACATGAAAGAAGGTTTATTGTGCATATTTTTTGACGTGCAAGGTAACAGGGTAGCATAAAAGTGTAGGAGAAATCGAAACAATAAAAAAGCTCATTCATCATTATCAAATCACCATAATACATGAAAGAGGTTTTATTGTGCATAGTTTGTGGACGTGCAAAGTACCAGGGTATCACAAAACTGTAGGAGAAGTCGAAACAATAAACGTCATTCATTCATCATTATCAAATCACCATAATACATGAAAGAGGTTTTATTGTGCATAGTTTGTGGACGTGCAAAGTACCAGGGTATCACAAAACTGTAGGAGAAGTCGAAACAATAAACGTCATTCATTCATCATTATCAAATAATCATAATTACATGAAAGAAGGTTTATTGTGCATATTTTTTTGACGTGGAAGGTACCAGGGTATCACAAAACTGTAGGAGAAGTCGAAACAATAAACGTCATTCATTCATCATTATCAAATAATCATAATGCATGAAAGAAGGTTTATTGTGCATATTTTTTTGACGTTCAAGGTACCAGGCTAGCATAAAAGCGTGGGAGAAGTCGAAACAAAGAAGCTCATTTATTCCCACAGGAACGACGGGGAGCGGCATAGAAAGTATCCTATGTCCTTCTCCCAGTTCTTAGCTACCTCCTTACCAATTTTTAGCCAAATTGGTATAGCCGTTCTTCAGTTATAAATGATGCAACTAACACGACTTTCTTTTATATATATAGACTAGCTGACCCGGCGAACTTTGTTCCGCCTTAAAGGCAATAAATATCACATGATCACATTTTTTACTTTTTAAATTAGGAACACTGTAAATTAAAAAAAAAAAAAGTATTCCATGATTTTTTTATTTGTCATTTATTTAGTGTAGCACCTTTTTTTTTTTTTTTTTTTTTTTTATTGGGACAAAACCCGCCACACTTTTCCCAACCACTGCAACTCCTGAAAGCCAGAATCAACAGTGGCGACCGCCAGAAAAACGCCGAGCAATGAAGCTCGACGAGTCCCGGAGAAACGATTCAACTGTCTTGGGTCCCGCAACGAAATTAATCAGAAAAGAGTAGCGGAGGAGTAAGACAAAAGATATTTTTTCCACTTCCCTCCATAACAAGCAGGAGACAGAACAGAACTAGGCCAATCGGCACAAAGGGACATTATTGCAACTGGGAGAAGCCCAGATTGCCAAACACCACGGAATAAAATTTGATTAAGTTAATGGGTCCTAAGTAGGTATTAGCTGTTACAATTGATTCCAATAATAGGTATGGCAAAAGCGCCTGAACGCACGGAAATTGGTTCTAGTTTCTACAAGGTCCGTATAATAAACGACTCCGGATGTAACTTGTACACTATCCAACATAATATTGCGTTCATTCTGCCAAAGAACACACTCCCACAAGATGTGATGTGCGGACTGTTCAAATTCACAGTTCGATGTAGAACACTGACACAAAGGGGAAGGAACAAGTTTAAAAGAATACAGTTTACTTTTAAAGTTGCCATGACCTGTGAGAAATTGGGCAACGCAGTGGTCAACCTCCAGCCATGTCCTAGCCAGCCGATCGCCAACGGATGGAAAGAATAGATGGAGGTGCCGGCCCTTGATGGAATTATCCCACCTACTTTGCCATTCGGATAAGAGGTCCTCCCAGACTTCAGTCTGAGGTTTAAATAATCTAGAGATTTTATTAAAGTCGCGTTGTGTAACAAAATTAGTGTCCATGGCCTCCCCCCTCGCGGAGTAGTACATTGAAGCACGTCGCTGTACCTCAAGGTCGACTGGAAGTACACCTGCCAGTACCGGTAAGGCTTCAGTACTGACCGTTCTATACGCCTTGCATAAAAATATCAATGCCAAACGTTGGCTTTGAAGCAGCTTACGTCGTGCCGCCCCTATGCTGGCCCTATCGGCCCAAACAGGTGCACCGTAGCACATACATCCTAAGTAGGTAGCTCCATATATAGTTTTTAAAGTTAGGAATGATAGACCCCAAGTTGCTTTGGATATTCTAGTTAGGGCATAAAAGTTCCTTTTAGCTTTTTCACCAACTATTTTTATATGTTCTATAAATGAAAAATTCCTTTCTAAGATCATACCAAGGTAGCATACGGATTGCTGTTTTTTAATGGGAACGTTATTAAATTTAATAGTAGGCAATGATTTAAGATTACCTTTTAGTAGAAGTTGATAGGTTTTATGTGGCGCAAAAGCTAGGCGGTTACGATCACCCCACTGAGATATTAAATTTAGGCAAGTATTGGCCAAGTTCTCAAGTCCAGCTCGGGTACTTGACTGAATGAGCAGTAGGCCATCGTCCGCGTAACCAGTAAGTGAACAGCCGCAAGGAAGCTGGATCGCGAGGAAGTCATCAAAACCCAAATTCCATAAATAAGGACCGACAACTGAACCCTGAGGACATCCCATGGTTAGTGTTTTAGTACTAGAAAAATGACCGAGCTTAAGTACCGCGGAACCGTTTATAAAGTAAGAGTAAACGAGATTATATATGTTTTTATAGCAACCGCGGGTTTTTAATTTTAACAACAGCATAGGCCACCAGGCGTTATCAAAAGCCCCAGAAATATCCAGGAAGATCCCAATTACGTACTTGTTTTCGGATTGGTTAACGGTTCTTCTGACAGAAAGCGCCGCGTCGACTGTAGATTTACCTATGGTGAAGCCATACTGATTATTATGGAATTTTGGACCGTTCGGTAGTAAACGTGGAACGATGAGGCGCTCAAGAAGTTTACCCAAAGATGGTAGAAGTGTGATAGGACGATATGACTTCGGATCATCCGGTGGTTTGTCACCACACTTTGGCATTATTCGTATGAAACCGCGTCGCCATTTACGAGGAAAAACGCCTTCAGCAATGCATCGGTTGTATACAGTTAAAATGGCATCACCCACTGTTTTACACGCTTCTTTAATCATCCTATTAGATATTTTATCTTCACCTGATGATTTGTTGACCGGTAGTTTTCTAACAATATTTATAAATTCGTCATTAGATGGTACGTCTGACATTGGTGATTCAGGTGGCACAGGAGCCCACGCTCTAATCTGTTGGTGGTAGTCGCTATCGTTAGCCGGTGAATCATCAGGGATAAGTGTATTAATTAGCACTTCTGTTGTTTCCTCCACGCCTGTGGTATGCTTATCATTGACTTTAATGTTTTGAACGTATGCAAGGTCGACCGATCTGTTAGCTTTAAATTCGTGATATAAGGGAGACCACGGACCCTCCCTGTCAAGTTTATCAACGATTTTTCGCAACAAGTTACCCTTAGATTTTTCCACCGATGCTTTGTAGCGTGACTTGGCAACTCTAAAAGCATTTAAAGCGAACGTAAGAAGATCTCCAGTAATCTTTCGGCTCTTGAGTTTATTTAACTGTCTACGCGCTCTGCGATATCTTTTACGCTGTTCAACTAAATAATCACTCCACCAGTCACATCTACGAATATTGGTCATAGATCCGCGACCAATGGCAATGTCAGCACAGTAGGTAAAGGTTTCTGACATAATGTCAGCACTTTCTTCGGCTGACAGCCCGTCCCGAGTGAATTCTTTGGCGTGACACGCAAAAAGCGAGCCGAAAAATTCCCAGTTCGCGCCTTTACATCTATATCTGAAATTACCGGGAATATGAGACGGACCCTGAATATAACCAGGAACAAATTCGTACACGATCAGGCGATGATCACTACAAGACGCGTCCGGTAGGACACGCCACCTATCCAAACGTACGTCGGCACTTGAAAGTGTGACGTCAATACAAGATTCGCCCATTTGGCTGCAGAAAGTAGGTGGTGCATCAGGGGTATTATGAATCGATAGGTTCATCTCAGCAATGAAATCCTCAACAGCGCAGCGTCGTTCGGTATCGGTGGCCCGAACCTTGCCATACCACAGAGACGATGACGCGTTGACATCCGCGCCAACGATAACTTTGCAGCCCGCGAGTGACCGCAAGACATGACGGAGATTATGTATATGAGGAGTAACAGGATCTGAATATTGAAAGTAACAGCTTACAACGAATACTTTAAAAGAAGCTGATGATACTTCGGCAACCGCACAGTGTGGCGTCATGAGGTCACGTAAAGACGTTACCGTAAAGTTAGAAGACCGCGCAACATAAATTCCGGCTCGTGCCTTGCAATCCAGTTGCACTACGCTGTGACGTAAACGTGAGTTTTGATATTGTTCCTGAATGAGTACAAGGTCTAAGTTGTAGTCAATAATTAATTTATCTAACTCTGATGTCGCCACCTTATCGTTGTGAAGGTTTAATTGCCCTATGTTTAACCTATCCATCTTAATTAGTAATTAGTATGTAGGATAAGTTGTTCGAGTTTTAATTTATAGGTACCGCACTGGTCCGACCCGCATCTATGATCATAGGGTTTTTTAAATCGTTTACACGCCGCGCAAACCGGGGTAAAATTCGAATCGCCCTTATGCGGGCAAACATTGGTTTCGTGAGCCTCGGAACAGACAGCGCAGGTTGGTGATTTATTAGCGCAATGCTTTTTAACATGACCGAATTGTTGACAATACGCGCAACGAACTACCTCGATATCATCAACAAAACGGCAAGTGGCCCAGTCAATAAATAATTTATCCTTGGTAGTCACAAGATGTTTACGTACCTCAGGTTCAATTTCTATGCCTATCCATTTCCGACCGGTATCGGTAGAACACCTACGGACTATTTTGGTGGATTTAATGAAATCGTCTTCTTTTATTGGCAACTCATTTTTAATGTTTTGGCGGTAAATAGCTTGCAAAAAATTTTTGTCTTCCATTGAGGCGGGAATGTCCTTAACTAATAGACGGGGGCGGCGACCCTTTGGTTTTTCTAAGCGAAGACCCGCAGACTTTATAGCATCTACCGATTCTAACTTTTTCAATTGGTTTTCATTCGCTACACGTAAAACAACCCCCGATTTGGCGGTTTTTTTAATACCGACTATTTGAAACCCATCGTCACTCGGTCTAATCGCTTTCATAAGAGCTTGTTTAGTGGCGGATGATGACGCATAGTCAGCTGATCGCTCTTGGGTCGGATAGGCGACGACACAAGGCAGAGGCACTTTTGATTCAATAGCGGGGGCAACTTTAGGTAGCCGCAGTTTCAAAGAATCTGCGTACGACATTTTATTGTCCTCATTAATGGTTTTAACGCCGGATTTTAATTTAATTATTTCTAATTCGCGCTCGGTATTAACAAGCTTGGTTTCGTTACACGATGATTTTAAGGCTAACAAAGACACGATACTTGTGACTCGTTGAGTCATATCCATAATAGCTGATTTATTCGCGACATTTATACGAGAACCGTTATCGTTAACCAGTTCGTTGATTTTGGCCAGGTACACAGACGCCTCCGAAACTAAATCATAATAATTGTCACTGTTACTGCGATTGGAAATATTTAATGTAGGCGAGGACTTTTCGGGCGATTCGGGAGCAGTTTGTAGACGTTTCGACCGATCGTCTATTAATTTGTCGGTCGGAGACATTTCACAAAACAGACGCTTAGCGGAGGTTTGAGTTGGCGGCGATCTAAGTGTCTTATTATTACTACGGAAAATATTTCCGCCACGATCAGGCGGATCATCATTGTAAGTTGACATACCTAATTAATGAACAATAAAACAAATCTAACTTAACGAAAAGATAAATAAAACTAGTATGAAGAAAAAAAAAAAAAAATATTACGTTACCCTCACAAAAAAGAAAATAAATGTACTCACCGAGATTGATTGATTTACAGTAATTACAAAAACAAACACTAAAAATAAACTTACGATACCAAAACTAGACACAAATTAAACAACCCAGAAAGAAAAACACCAGCCGGAACTGAAAATCGGAACACGATATTCGTAAATATAACAGGAGCGTATTAACTTCACACCACACGGCGCGGGGGCGCGAAGGGAAGTCAAGGGAAGTGTAGCACCTTGTGAAAGAAATGAATTTCTACTTGTGCTTCGTAAATTATCTAGCTATTGATCTCTGAGATGTCGTGGTGGCCTAGTGGTTAAAACACCAGCCTCTCTTGTATGATTGCGCGGGTTCGATTCCAGGTCAGGCAAGTATCGATGTAACTTTTCTAAAGTGATATGTACTCTCTAAGTATAATATCTAGGACACCAATGACTGAACGTGAAGGAAAAAATCTTGAGGAAACCTGGACTTTATAAGTCTAAAATCGCCACCCCGTATTGAGCAAGCGTGGTGATTACACTCAATCCTTCTCTGCATGAGAGGAGACCTGTCTGCAGCAGTGGGACGATAAAAAGATTGATGATGATGATGATGATGATCTCTGAGGTTTGTTCGCCGATTTCGCATTGTCAACGGCACAGTTTCACGGACTGCCGCCTCCCTTTGCTGTTGTGAGTGAGAAGCACGAAGTCGAGTCGTAGTAAGGCGGCGCTCTGCACGTGCAATTTCTTGCTCTTCTTCAGTGCTTTCATTCAGAATGTTTCGATTTACTCTTGCATTACCGCTTTGTCGAGAAAGATTTGATGGTCTTGGTCACGGCATGATATTTTTATTGATGATAAATGGCACAGCAATACAATATTAGAAATTTTGAAGTTGAAGTTGGCTTGGTGGTTTTTTATTAGAAACTTTAAACCAGCAGAGAGTATTTATATTCTTTGCTTTAAACGATTGCTTCAACCGGTTAGACTTTTTTTTAAATATGCTCAGCTGTCATTTGCTTTTTGCTATACCATTTTTGGTATATGAATTGCTGACTTACATTTTGAATGACTTGGACCATGTCTTATGTCACGTCACACAGGAACGACGGGGACGGGTTCTTAACTACCTCCCACCAATATTCAGCTAAATCGGTTCAGCCGTTCTTAAGTTATATATAAATAGTGAATAAGCAACTGAATCGATTCCAATAATTTTTACACCATGTTATATTTTGTCCCAAATACATTTAGAAATTGTTACAGTGTAGTTACCGAGTGCGTCACGCAGCTTACGATACATCATCATAGTATTGTGCGCGCAACAGCTGACGCTAGAGGTCAATGCACCGCGCTTGCTCGCCCGCGGATCTTTGACCATATTTATGTTGGGACAACGAAGTAGAATACACGTAGCAAGCTTATTATAACTTTGTGGTTTTTCATTATATCTTTTTGAAATTTTGTACATAATATTATTAACTTAAAAATACTGGACACGTGTTTCCTACTTTGTAGAGGTGCAAGGTACCAGGGTAGCACAAAAGTGTAGGAGAAGTCGAAACAATGAAGCTAATTCATTCTCATGGGATCAACGGGAACGGGATAAAAGGTATCCTATGTCCTTTTCCTAGTTTTTAGCTACCCCCCTACCAATTTTCAGCCAAATCGATGGAGCCGTTCTTGAGTTATAAGTGGAGTAACTAACACGACTTTCTTTTATATATATAGATAGTGAATAAGCAACTGAATCGATTCCAATAATTTTGACACCATGTTATATTTTGTCCCAAATACATTTAGAAATTGTTACAGTGTAGTTACCGAGTGCGTCACGCAGCTTACGATACATCATCATAGTATTGTGCGCGCGCAACAGCTGACGCTAGAGGTCAACGCACCGCGCTCGCTCGCGCGCGGATCTTTGACCATATTTATGTTGGGACAACCAAGTAGAATACTCGTAGCAAGCTTATTATAACTTTGTGGTTTTTCATTATATCATTTTGAAATTTTGTACATAATATTATTAACTTAAAAATACTGGACACGTGTTTCCTACTTTGTGGAGGTGCAGGGTACCAGGGTAGCACAAAAGTTTAGGAGAAGTCGAAACAATAAACCTCATTCATTCATCATTATCAAATAATCGTAATACATGAAAGAAGGTTTATTGTGCATAGTTTGTGGACGTGCAAAGTACCAGGGTATCACAAAACTGTAGGAGAAGTCGAAACAATAAACCTCATTCATTCATCATTATCAAATAATCATAATACATGAAAGAAGGTTTATTGTGCATATTTTTTGACGTGGAAGGTACCAGGGTAGCACAAAAGTGTAGGAGAAGTCGAAACAATAAACCCCATTCATTCATCATTATCAAATAATCATAATACATGAAAGAAGGTTTATTGTGCATATTTTTTGACGTTCAAGGTACCAGGGTAGCATAAAAGTGTGGGAGAAGTCGAAACAAAGAAGCTCATTTATTCCCACAGAAACGACGGGGAGCGGCATGGAAAGTATCCTATGTCCTTCTCCCAGTTCTTAGCTACCTCCTTACCAATTTTCAGCCAAATTGGTTCGGCCGTTCTTGAGTTATAAATGATGTAACTAACACGACTTTCTTTTATATATATAGATTAATTATCTGAAACGTTTTTAGTGAGGTAAACCTTTTTAAAGGAATGAAATGAAATGAATTCATTTATTAAGCAAGTAGGATCACTGATGACTTTTACACGTCATATTTTTTTTAAGCTAGATGGAGCCGGCATTTCCTAACTGACTACCTCTGAGAAGAAAAAGCCGTAACAAACTCAGGGATCATCGACTTTTTTCAAGTCCAGGCATTAAAAATGAAAATGTTTACAATAATTTAAGTGATCTAAAAAAAAACTGTTTAAAATATCATAATTGTAGCATAATTACGCATATCCATCATCATCAACCTTTTTTATCGTCCCACTGCTGGGCACAGGTCTCCTGTCATACAGAAAAGGATTGAGTATTAATAATCGTACGCATATTGCTTAATAACAATGCTTAGCAGAGCGAGCAGCTCAGTCCCAAAGGTAGCCATGACAGTGGTTATGACGTTTGATCGCCGACTTTGACAGTTCTAGTTTATTAGTCATATAGTAAATAATATAGATACGATAGCCTTAGATACATGATACATCAGTCAAATGTCACTGTCAAAATCTTTGTTTCTTTCTTTTCTTTAGAGTGACTACTACTTCAACTCTTCAATTGCCCCTGTGGTTAGATACCACAATTTTGCCAATAACACGTGTAACAAATTATAGAAATTGTTTAAAAAAAATTATTTCACAATAATGGTGGATATCGCCGATAACATTTGAAAAAACGGCCGCGTGGGCCGACTACGAGGAGATTTTATGCAAAGCCATGATGTGGCCACTATGCTGCGATATTTCAATGTTCTTTATTAATTATTCACTGAATGCACTTTTTACTACATAAATCAGGCGCTTTTATTTAGTAAACGACACTATATATATAATTTAAAAGTCCAATGAAAAATGGTCGTGACATTCATCTTAGCTTTCCCGTCAAAAACTCCTGTCAAAATCTTATTTTGCCTATTGCTGACTAACATAGTTATTAGTAGTTGTGCTGCACTCCTTGGCCGAGTTAAATTGAATCTAAATAAAAAAATTAACCAAAATATAGGAAATTAACATAAAAATCAGTTAACTATAGTGTATACTAATTTTACATTCAGTCAAAAAAGTATCGGGAATGGATAATTTGTTTATGGTTCCAAATTCAAACGTTTATTTATTTATTTTATTATTTATGTACACACAATAAAATACATATAGATACAACAAAATGAAGATCTGAGTACAAAGGTACTGCTTATTTCTTAAGAAATTTCTTCCAGCAGACCTGCGAAAGGAGAAGTAAAACAGAAATGTAGACAATAGTGTGTAAGAACAAGGAGGAAATAAAATATGATAACTATTAAAGTAATAATATTAAATATACCTAAACATATAAACCTAAAATAAATATATAAGCCAAACCAATAAACCAAAAATAAGTACATATACTACTTAAATAAATACATAATACTAAAATATAAAAATATGTATAAATAATAAACAAATTCTCACAATATAGAGGAAAGGTAATGCTCTTTTAATCGACGCTTAAAATTAGAAATAGTGTTTAAATCACGAATGTTAGGCGGCGGCGGGCTGTTAGATTGGCTCAACTGTTTTCCATTTTGCCGCGGAGTTTGAGTTCCATCTGTTATTTATATTAAATACAGTGCTCTTTTCAGTTACATCATATCTAGTGTAAATTGCGAATTTCACAATGGAACATCGAACAAAGAGTTTGTTTAAATTTTGCATCGCCAATGGAATTTCGTGTTCGGAGTCCCGTGAACTTTATGTATCTCTCGAGTCGATCCGTACCATTTTAACTAATCATTTGGGTATGAAACATGTTGCCGCTCGGCTAGTCCCAAAAGACGCCTTCCACCTGAACCAAAACCGAAAAACCACGCCATCGTCGATCAAAAGTCAAAGTCATGTTGACTGTTTTCTTTGATTATCGCGGTGTTGTGCACTCAGAATTCTTACCGGAAGGTCAATCGGTAAATAAAGAATATTATTTGAGCGTTATGCGGCATTTAAGAGCGCAAATTCGTCGAAAAAGGCCAGATTTGTGGGAAGAAAATTCTTGGATTTTGCACCACGATAATGCGCCTTCGCACAAGGCCATCACTGTGAACGAATTTTTGACCAAACACTCAAGAAATACCGTCGAGCAACCACCATATTCGCCAGATATGGCTTCAGCCGACTTCTTTCTTTTTCCTATACTCAAATTACCACTGGCACCCGTTTTCAATTTGTAGAAGACATTTAAAGGAGAATTCGCGGCGAAAACTGAACTCAATTTCGGAATCATCGTTTAAAAAATGTTTTGATGATTGGATTATTCGTTGGCGTAAGTGTATAGTTTCTGAAGGGGCATACTTTGAAGGTGATAAAATAAATTTGGATAAATAACAAAAATTTTGTGTATCCATATGTTGTGTAGGTTAAGGTTTTATTTGCTTTGGCGAGTAGGTGTAACAGTTAAACAAACGTCTGTCTTTGATGGTATTTATTGGCAACTAACTTTAAATATGCAATACATTGTATTAAATATGATCGGCGGCTAGCTTCCTACTTACTCAAATCAATGTGGACTGTATTCCTAACTAATATGTATTAAAATGCTTCAACATAAGCCGCCCACCAAAGGACTACATATATGAGTCCTTTCAAATTAATCAAATATTTCTACGTTTACATGCAAATCACTTAAAATATTGAATTACTTAATCAGCACTACTATCTACTGGCAGTGGACAGAGCTTAGATACAGTTCTCTTAATTATATTGTCTCCACTCTTAACACTATACACTCTTGTGCAGCCATCTGGACCTGGATGTTTGCTTATTACTCTTCCTAGCAACCACTTGCCTGGTGGAAGGTTCTCCTGCTTTATCAACACGATGTTACCTACTTCAAATTCCTTTACTCGTTTAAGCCATTTAGGACGTTGTTGTAGCCTGGATAAATACTCTTGTTGCCACCTAGACCAAAAATCATGCAACAACTTTTGGACGTATTGCCATCGTGATAATGTGTGCACTTTCAAATTCTGTAAATTTGGACTAGGTATGACTATAGGTGCTTCTCCAATTAAAAAGTGCCCAGGTGTTAATGGCTCAATATTTTCATTGTCCAAGTCATCTTGGGGGCACAAGGGTCTAGAGTTTAGGCAAGCCTCTATCTCACACAGCACTGTCGACATCTCTTCATACGTCAAATTGTTAGTCAGTATCCGTTTCAAGTGGTATTTCGTGGACTTTACTCCTGCCTCCCAAAGACCACCGAAATTTGGACTATAAGCAGGAATGAAGTGCCATTGTGTGCCATCAGATGCAAGCGTGTCTGCGATTTCTCCAGAGAACTCCAAACATGCCTCTCTCCACATGGCTACCAATTCTTTGTTTGCACCGATGAAATTTCGCCCCTGGTCACTCCATAAATGAGCACACTTGCCTCTTCGTGCACAGAATCTTTTATATGCGCCAATGAAAGCCTCTGACGTCATATCTCCAACCAATTCCAAATGAATGGCCTTGGTAGCCATGCAGACAAAAATTGAGATGTATGCTTTATGTACTTTGACTCCTCTTCCCTTGCTCCATAGAACCTGCAAGGGTCCAGCAAAGTCCACGCCAGAATGTAGGAATGGTCGAGCTGGTGTCAAACGAACCTTCGGCAAATCACCCATTACTTGAGTTCTAAAAGTCGCATTTTGTTTAGCACATACTAAGCATCTGTGAATGTATTGTTTGACTTGTGCCTTAGCTCTTGTTATCCAATACTTCGCTCTCAAATAGCTCAACATTAGCTGGATTCCACCGTGTAAGGTTCTTGAGTGTGCATCAGCTATGATCAAAGGAGTTAGTTTGTTTCTATGACCCAATATGATTGGATGCTTAGTTTCATCAGCTATGTTAGCATGTCTTAGGCGTCCACCAACTCGAAGCATCTGTACTTCGTCTAAGTACGGATACAAAGTCTTCAGTGAGCTAGTTCTTTTAACTGGTTTACCTTTCCTTAGATACTCAATTTCTTCTGCATACTCTTCACTTTGTACCTTTTTTATGCAAATGTTTAGTGCATCTTCGAATTCTTCTGTTGTCAAAGAACTATCTATGTCTTCTTTTAACTCTTTGTATCTTAAAAATCTTCTAGAAAACGCAATACTTCTAAGTAATTCTTTCAATGAGTTGTATTTTTCAAATTGTTCTGACAATCGTCTCCCTGCTTCTTCATTTTTGGTCAATGTAAAGGTTTGTATAATTTTCTTTTCTTCTAATTCTGTAGGTATTATTTCTGGTTTTGTAAAATAAATATCTTCCTTTGAAAGCCACTCTGGACCTTTCCACCATAAATCGCATGTTTTCAACTCTGATACTAGTGCACCTCTAGACGCTATATCAGCGGGGTTCTCTTGCGATTGTACGTGATACCATTGATCTTGAGGGACATTGTTGGTTATTTCTACCGTACGATTAGCAACGAAAGTCTTCCATTTATTAGGCTCTTTATGTAACCAAGCAATGACTATTGTGGAATCAGTCCAAGCAAATACATTAGCGGATGGGACTTTCATGGTTGTCGAACATTGTTTTAATAGTCTCGACACTAAAACAGCACCACACAATTCAAGTCGCGGTAGGGACACGGTCTTCAGCGGTGCAACACGTGTCCGTGCCGCGATCAATGAGGTTTTAATTGTACTGTAGCGCGTAGGTCGTGTCGCGTAATTAAAACTCAGATAAATTGAACTTTATGTATTGCACGAATGTAAAGGAGTACAATGTATAAGACGTGTAAAAATGACGCGATACAAGAGTGTTATCAAGGAATGGATATAATAATGATGTTGTACAATGATGTTGTACACTGATGTAGAATATGATAATAATGTTATAATAATGTTCTCTTACAAGCTATGCACTCACTTAAATACTAACTATCTCTATACTAACTATCTCTAAATGATAGTGGGGTAACCACTAACGAATCAGCTTCGTTCTTGATGCCGATTCGTTGATCGAGGCAGGCCGCGGCGTATGATTGGTTGATGTAGAAAAGCGCGCCAGTTCCGTCTTCACGTGCTAGACGACTCGTATGGTTCCCACGGACGTTGATCGTTGGCCACGCAGATGTGTTCCGGGGTGAATATTCATGGAAACAGGGTCGGAACCCTCGCTGCGGGAGTCAGGGTCGCAGGGACGCGCGCCGTGACTTCCGCAATCCTCGTGTGAGTGATTTACAGTCCTTTGTGTAGCTGTGATCTGGTGTGAGTGATTTATAGTCCTTTGTGTAGCGCCAGTGTAGAGCTGTGATCTGGTGTGAGTGATTTATAGTCCTTTGTGTAGCGCCCGTGCTACACTATTCCCCCCTTTTTAGCAAAGCGTACGTAGCGTGCAGGCGTCCTGACGATCCTGCCTGATCTGGTACGTTGTTCCCTCGTATGCGGGTCTGGATGTAGGCTGGGTTGCTCATCTGTGGTAGCTGCAGGTGCTTGATTGGTCTCGCTGTTCATATGCCTGGGATCATCTTCTGTGTTGATTGTATACGCAGGTTTGAGGCGATCTATCGATATATTGCTAATTCGTCCTGGTAATTGGATTGTAAAATACTTTTCTTTACGTTCGATGATCTTGTATGGACCTTGGTATGGATGCTGCAGAGGTTTGCGGACGGTGTCATCGCGTACAAACACGTGGCTACATGTTTGTAGGTCGTTGTGCACGAACATACATCGCTTATTTGCATGCGATTTGTATGTAGGTGTGAGCTTGGTGATAACTTCTTGGAGGTGATTGACGTAGTCGTGGTCCATTTTCGGTGTAGCTGGTGTTGGTGATATGAAATCGCCTGGCAGGCGTATTGCTTGACCGTAGGTGAGTTGCGCTGCGCTTGTGTTAGAGTCGGAGCGGATAGCGGCTCTGAGACCCATTAGAACAGCAGGCAATTCGTCGATCCATTTGTTGCTGTTTTCTAGTCTAGCCATGAGTGCGGCTTTTAATGTCCTGTGCCAGCGTTCGACGATTCCGTTACTCTGCGGGTGATATGCAGTAGTACGGGTTTTATCTACACCGAGTAATTGAGCGAGGTCTCGGAATAGTCGACTTTCAAACTGTCGTCCTTGATCGGTAGTGATTCTTATTGGACAACCGAAACGAGATATCCACACTTCGTAAAGTTTTCTTGCGACGATTTCAGCGGTTGTCACTTGAAGTGGTACAGCTTCGGGCCATCGTGTGCACCGGTCGATCATCGTGAGCAAGTATTTGTGTCCGCATGCTGACGTCGGTAGCGGTCCAACGATATCAACGTGAATATGTTGAAATCGTTCGCTCGGTGGGAATGTTGCGATGTCACTATGATTGTGTCGCTGTACTTTGGAGAGCTGACACGAATTGCATGTCTTAGTCCACTGGCCGATGTCGGTATTCATTGAAGGCCAAAAGAATCGCTCTTGCATCAGCTTCCGTGTGGATCGTACACCTGGGTGGCTTGGGCTGTGCACGGCATTGAAAGATATGCGACGAAAATCAGCTGTTAAATATGGACGAACGTGTGACGTTGATGTTTCGCAGAATATTGGCTTGTTAGTACCCGGTAAAATGATTTTCTTGAGTTGTATGTTGGTCTGTTGAGACAATGTAGGGATACAACTGTCGTTTTCTTGAGCTTGAGATAACTCGTCGTAGTTAATAGGCGATGGTACGTCGATAGTTTCGATTCGTGATAATGCATCTGCTACAACGTTTTGAGCTCCGCTCACGTGTCGAATGTCTGTAGTGAATTCGCTGATAAACAGTAGCTGCCTGATTCGCCGTGGTGTGTCGTTATCGGAAGGCGGCTTGCGGATTGCGTAGGTCAGCGGTTTATGGTCAGTGTAAATCACGAGTTCTTTGCCTTCAAACATCTTTCTGAAATGTTTTATTGCCATATTTATTGACTGGAGCTCCCTGTCGAAACACGAGTACTTTTTTTGTCTTTCTGAAAATTTCTTTGAAAAATATCCGAGTGGCAGCCATTGTCCGTTGCTTCGCCTTTGTTGTAGAGATGCCCCGGCGCAGGTAGCTGAGGCGTCCGAAAAAATAGCGATTTGGTCCTCTGGCGCACTGGATGGGTAAGACAATAAAGCAGCGTTTATTATGCTTTGTTTGCACAACTCAAAAGCTTTTGTCGATTGATTGTCCCACTTTACTTCCGTCTTGTCTCGTTTTTTTGAATTATGAAGGAATGCATTCAGCGGTGCCTGAATGCTTGCGGCGTTTGGGACATTGTCTCGGTAAAAATTTATCATCCCCATAAATCTCCGTAAGTCTTGAATGGTTTTGGGTTTTGGGTATTCTGTGATTGCTTTGACTTTGTCTTGAAGTGGTTTGATCCCCTTGCTTGATACTTCATAACCTAGGAACTTGACGGTTTCGCTGCCGAAAACACACTTAGAGGGATTTATAGTGACACCATACGTGTCTAATCGGCGTAAAACTTCCTGCAGATCTCCGATGTGGCTTGCTTCACTTTCAGATGCAACGATAACATCGTCGATGAATGGGAACGCGTAGTCTATTCCGTTGAGCACTTTGTTTATGAATCGTTGGAATGTCTGTCCGGCGTTCTTGAGACCTGGGCACATTCGTGGAAATTCGAATAAACCGAATGGTGTAGTGATCGCTGTCTTTTCGATATCAGGTTCGAATATAGGTACTTGAGAATAAGCTCGGTTTAAATCGAGAGTACTGAAGATTTTCTTGCCGTGAAGTAGGTAGGTAAAATCTTTGAGGCGTGGGACTGGATAGCGGTCGGGTTTGGTGACGTCATTGAGTCTTCTGTAGTCACCACAGATGTAGTGGACTGGACCAAGGGCTTTTGCTTGGTCGGCAAATTCCTTGCTGCATCATGAGCTCGAATTCTTTCTTCACGGGCAGGTAGCGATGTGGAGGAAGAGGTCTGCACTTGTTGAACACTGGTGGGCCAGTAGTTTCGATGTGGTGTTCTACCTTGTGTTTGGGAGTATCCTTCATGCTTGATGGTCGCAGGATATCAGGAAACTTACTGAGGAGCTGGTGATACGGCTGTTCCATGTCGATACTTCGAACTGTAGGTTCGGCGGAACGAATGACTGATGCTCTGACGGTCATGTTGGTAACTTTGTCGACGAGGCGTCGGCCGGCTATGTCGACAAGCAGTTGATGACGCTTCAGAAAGTCTGCACCGATGATGGGTTTGCTGACTGCAGCGACGATGAATTTCCAGGTGTACGGCCGTCGTAGGTTGAGATCCAGTTGTAGGGTTTTCTCTCCGTACGTTGGGATGATCGTGTTATTTGCTGCGTACAAACAGAAATCGGTTTGCTTTGCTTTCCCGCCTTTTGTCCTCGGTATCACGGAAACGTTTGCGCCCGTATCAATTAGAAATGACAGACGCGAATTCCTATCAGTTATGAATAGGCGGTGAGAAGTGTTGTTCGCGTCAGTTGCCGCCTCAACCGACGCAGGCATTAGTTTTCCGACTGGGCACTGTTGTTGTTGAAGTTGTTGTTGAAGTTGCACGGGCGTGTACACTTACGCGCGTTTGCGCCGTACTTGCGATGATAATAACAGATAAGTGATTGTTCTGAATACTTGCGGTTGCTATTATCGTTGCTTGTTGAACGCGATCTCGAACGCCGTCTGTCGAATGTTTTGTGTGATCGTGGTCTGGATCCTTGCCTGTTCTTGAGTTCTGCCAACTCCAGAGATAACTGCCTTAATTGATCGTGTAGGGCAGCCACATCGCTCGTGCGTGAAATTTGCGCGACCTGGTTAGGTTGCGCGATGCTGTCCATTACACTGTCTGCTACTTGCGATAACTTTTCCAAGTCCGTAGTGTTGCTCACGGTGAGGACAGCGCGTACTGAGGGTGGGAGTAGCCGGGTCCACATGATGCGCAGTGTACCGTCTGGTATTTTCTGTCCGGCTAGTTCACGCATTTTTCGCAACAGCTGTGAGGGTTTCTGATCTCCGAGTTCCATCTCATCCATCAGCTTCTGCAGCTTCCGGCTCTCGGATTCCTCGTAGACACTGATGAGTCGGGACTTCAGGGCTTCGTACTTGTTTTCAATGGGCGGGTTGATTATAATATCACTTACTTGCTGAAGTGCGTCCAGGCCTAGTCGGGCGATAGCTGCTTGATAGCGTGCGTCATCACCTTGTCTCTGTGGCGCCATTACTGCTTCGAAGTGTGTAAACCATAGTCTGGGATACGCCGGCCAAAAGTCAGACAGCCGTGCTTGTAGTGTGAGCGTGTCGACTTGCCCTCCTACCTGTGTTGCGTTGCTTACCTGTGTTGCGTTGTTGGTCGCCATCCTGATTACTCTTCTGGTGTAGTGTATCACGCAGCAATACCGTGAATATAGCCTCTTGAAATCCTAGTGGTGAGACCCGCTTGTGGGAAGCCACTAGAATGTGCTAATCACGAGTACCGTCACGTTTGTCTTGATTCACGTCGCTTAGGTCACCACTGTTGCGCGTAGGTCGTGTCGCGTAATTAAAACTCAGATAAATTGAACTTTATGTATTGCACGAATGTAAAGGAGTACAATGTATAAGACGTGTAAAAATGACGCGATACAAGAGTGTTATCAAGGAATGGATATAATAATGATGTTGTACAATGATGTTGTACACTGATGTAGAATATGATAATAATGTTATAATAATGTTCTCTTACAAGCTATGCACTCACTTAAATACTAACTATCTCTATACTAACTATCTCTAAATGATAGTGGGGTAACCACTAACGAATCAGCTTCGTTCTTGATGCCGATTCGTTGATCGAGGCAGGCCGCGGCGTATGATTGGTTGATGTAGAAAAGCGCGCCAGTTCCGTCTTCACGTGCTAGACGACTCGTATGGTTCCCACGGACGTTGATCGTTGGCCACGCAGATGTGTTCCGGGGTGAATATTCATGGAAACAGGGTCGAAACCCTCGCTGCGGGAGTCAGGGTCGCAGGGACGCGCGCCGTGACTTCCGCAATCCTCGTGTGAGTGATTTACAGTCCTTTGTGTAGCTGTGATCTGGTGTGAGTGATTTATAGTCCTTTGTGTAGCGCCAGTGTAGAGCTGTGATCTGGTGTGAGTGATTTATAGTCCTTTGTGTAGCGCCCGTGCTACAGTACCATCGAAGTTGTGTACGCGACAGTATACAACCGCTGCGTATGCTCTCATCGATGCATCACTAAAACCGTGCAGTTGTATGCTATTCTTGTTTGAACTGTATGTGCCCATCCATCGATCTATTTTTATTCCCTTAATGTTGGCCATATCTTCGCGTATGGTTTTCCACTCATTTTTTAAAGCTGGAGTGATTTCTTGATCCCAGTCAACTTTAACTTGCCAGAGGTTCTGAATCAAAATTTTTGCTTGTACGATGCATGGCGCTATCCAACCTAGCGGGTCAAAGAGCTTCTGAACATCTGATAGTATACTTCGTTTCGTAACAATCTCAGGAAGGGGGGGTAGGTCCAGTTGGTATTCAAATTGATCGCTGCCTAAGTTCCATTGAATGCCCAAAGCCTTTATAGTACCATCTAAATTTAAATCCAAATGTGCACTTACAGATCTGTCTTCATGATGTATGGTTTCTAAAAATTCTTTGTTATTTGACGACCACTTTTTTAGCTGAAAGCCGCCTAGCAGTAGTAAATTCTGCAGATCTTTGCTTATCTTAATGGCTTGCTCCAAATCGTCACATCCTGACATAACGTCATCAACATACAGATCTTCTTGCAACACCCTAGCTGCTTCAGGATACTTAGCACCTTCATCGTTAGCAAGTTGCATGAGTGTTTTTACTGCTAAATACGGTGCTGAAGCTGTACCAAAAGTAACTGTCAGGAGTCTTAAATCTTGAATTATTTCAGAGGAATCACTTCGCCACAGTATTCTTTGGTAGTCGGTGTCTTCTTGGGCTACCAAAATCATTCGGTACATTTTCTGTATGTCAGAAATAAAACATACTGCGTGTGTCCGCCATCTTACGACGAGACTTCTTAAGTCATCTTGTAGAACAGGTCCTGCTAGTAACTCGTCGTTTAAGGAAACTCCATTGTTACCCTTACAAGAGGCGTCAAAAACGACGCGAGTCTTCGTGCTTTCTTTATCGTTCCTGACTACTGCGTGGTGGGGTAAGTAGACAGACCTTTTTGTATTTATTTCATATTGTGGTACCTTTTCTATGTGTTTTAATTGTATGTATTCTTCAATTACTCTTTTATATTCTTGTTTCAGATCAGGATTTTTGTTCAGTCTTTTTTCTAGTTGCAGAAACCTATTTAATGCTATTTCTCTTGTCTTTCCATCGGGTGATTTTATGTTGTTAGTTTTAAAAGGTAATTTTACGATGTATCGTCCTTCATTGTTTCTCGTGTGTGTTTTTCGTATATCTCTTCGCATAACTGTTCTTCTTTAGTAAATTTCCTCTTTGTTTCAGTTTCTAACTCCCACATAGTTTTCAATAGTTCTTTCACATCGACTTGTTCATTTATAGCCATTAAACATTTTTCTTTTGCATTTGTTTTTATGCTTATTTCACCAAATATTATCCAGCCGAGGTTGGTTTTTTGAGCTACAGGTGACCCCGGTGTACCTTTGATTAAACCTTCTTGTAATATTTTCGCATATACTTGCACGTCTAGAAGCAGATCAATGTTCCCTGACACTCCATACTTCGGGTCTGCCAGGTCTAGATCAGCTAAGTGTGGCCATTTGTTTGTTGACCATGTATTTTCAGGTAATTGTACTGTCAAGTGCTTGGACATCACGTAGGCTTGTATAGGTAGAACGAAATTTGATTCCCATCGTGATGATAATTCTATGTTTACTTCATGCTTGACAGCGACCTTCATGGATTCCATTCCAGTTACTATGCAGTTAGTAACCTGCTTTTTGAGTTTTAATTGTTGTACAGCCTTTTCACTAATAAAACAGGCTTGTGATCCTGGATCTATGAGTGCCTTGAGCGCAATGGTGTATCCTTGTCCACTCTTGACTATTACCATTGCTGTTGCTAGCATTCCTATATCTTTTCTGGCATTGTAGTGCGACGCAATCATTGTATTGACTTGCACCTTTTCTTCTACATCTGCTTGATTTGATACTGTCGGTTGTATAGTTTCTATTGATGCCGAGGTATCCGTCTTCTTTGTTAGATGTAAGAGAGTATGATGGCGTCGTTTACACGTGCGACAGGACATCGGTAGACGACATTTGAAGACCGGATGTCCTGATGCCAGGCAGTTAAAACAGAGCTTGTTATTCTTTACACAATCAAATCGTTCTGAAGGCTTCATCTTTGCAAACAATTTACAGTGAGGCAGGGTATGATTTTCTTTACACAATATACAAGTAATATCTTTCATTTCATTCGTTGAAACATGGAATGTACTTCGTTCTTTAGGCGCTTTTTCTCGCGTAGCTGATGTTGAAGGTGTTATTAGTTCCAATGCACGAAATTTGCCTTCTAGGAAAGTCTTCAATTCATTCCACGTAGGCAATTCTTCTAAATTGCCCTTGTAAGCGTGCTCTTCCCAGGCCTTATGTGACTCCGGGTCCAACTTCTGCACGACCAGAAATATGATAATAGGATCCCAGGAGTCTGTGTTCACGTTCGAGTTTTTAAGGTTGTCTAAGATTTCTGAAGTTGTGTCTAAAATAGACTTCAGTTGACTGGCCGATTGAGCATTCGCCTTTTTTTGAAAAACTAATCTCTTCAACATTAAGTTAACTATCAATCTTCTATTGCCGTAACGATTCCGTAAAGTTTCCCATGCTTGTAAATAGTTAGTTTCAGTAACTTGTATATGTTTAAGTAGGGTTGCTGCTTCACCGCTGATGCTGGTTTTTAAATAGTGCAACTTTTGAACGTTGCTTAGTGACTTGTTATCATGCACTAACGAAATATATAAATCTTTAAACGCAGGCCAGTCTTCATAGGTTCCAGAAAACGTAGGTATTGTTATACGTGGCAATCTTACTTGTGTTTGTTGGTAATCCTCATCCACGTTATTGACGTTCATCAATTGAGGTGTTTTAGTTAGCTTTTCTAACATGTCGCGTAATTCACCCAACACAACCAAATAAAGATCTTCGTAAATAAAAAACTCTTCATTAACGAAATACGTTACTAAATTACGTTTATCTCTCGGCGTTAACCTCGCCAAGTCTTGATGCGCATTGTTAAACGTTTTCCAGTATTCTTCGAGGCACTGAATTCTAGATTGAACATATCCTTTAGTTAAACGTTGCTTAGGACATTTTCCTAAGTTTATTTGTGTTTTCTTCAGTAACTCTGCCGTATCTTGTAATATACTTAGTGCTTCTTCGGCTGATTTAGACATATTTGATATATTTAACACGCAAAAACTTCAATATTATAAAATTGTTCAAGTCACTAATTACTTGTTTACGCGTAAGGACTCACTCGCCGGCTTCTTATCTCTGATGGAATGTGGTTCTTTTGTATTCACTTCACTAATGATGCGGCTCGATTATGACCATTATGTTGTGTAGGTTAAGGTTTTATTTGCTTTGGCGAGTAGGTGTAACAGTTAAACAAACGTCTGTCTTTGATGGTATTTATTGGCAACTAACTTTAAATATGCAATACATTGTATTAAATATGATCGGCGGCTAGCTTCCTACTTACTCAAATCAATGTGGACTGTATTCCTAACTAATATGTATTAAAATGCTTCAACACCATACATTTCTGAAACATCTACATTAGTTTAGTTTGAGAATTATGAAATCGGCGCTGTTATAAAATATGTCGAGTCAGCTTGTTAAAGAAGGCGAAGAAGAGAAAGCTCAATCAGGATTCATGCCCAGCTGAATGGAAGGTAAATGGACATAATTGTCGCGCCGGTGTCGGCAGGGGCGGCATGGCTCAGTAGCCACCCTTCCGAGCCAATGCGCCCGTCGCATGTAGCCACTGCAGGGGCTATTTGTGTGTGTAGGTTAGCTCTGGACTGCTCTAATACACTATTTGATTAATTACTGGTGGCAATTGTTGATGTAAAGAATTTAGATGTCATAATATCTATCAAAATCCTTATCCGTACTAGTGGGGCGATAAAAACGTTGATGATGATGAATAATTTTATAACTCTATACTATTTACTCCAACTATCAACAGCATAATATACAATATGTAAAGAAAACCCTGTCCAAACCGTAAAGGTATTGTTAGGTATCGATAACTGATTCTACTAATGGATACAAAACCGGGCTAAACTTAAAAAAAGAAAACATCCCCTAAAAAAAATAAATATTGTTTTGCAAAAAGAGGTTAGAACTTAATACATGTGCGGTAAGCAACCCTTCCACGGGCGGCGGGGGGGGGGGGCACGCGGCACGTGGTCGCATCGCTATTCGCTCATAATAATACACGTGTTGTCACTTTTTAAAAATTACCAAATTTCGGGGAAATTGAAATTAATTCGCGGGAAAAAAATATTATTTCAAAATTCATTAGTATTGTTTCTATGATGATTACGTAAAATTTTATATTATATTTGGTCAAGTGTTTACCTAACCTTTATTATCCTTATGGGTCGGACAGGGTTTTCTTTACATATTGTATATAATTAAACACCACTTAGGTACTCTACTTAGGACATTTTGTGAAAGTTTGCAGTTCGAAAATGACTCGTAAAAGAACTGGCTGCGGCCTCGCGATTTCACCCGCATAGGTTTTGATGCCGTAGGAATATCGGCATTAAAAAGTACCCTATAAATGTTATTCCTAGTTATAAACCATCTGTGCGTCAAATTTAATCCAAATCCGTTTAGTAGATCTTTCCATAACATCAAATATTACGGAGCGTAAAAAGAGGAAGTTCGATGGTGAAGAAAACATCACGCCTGTGACTTTGTCTACGTTTAATACGTTCTCTGGCAAGCAGGAACTACGATTTGAGGAGTTAATGCAAAAGATCGGTAGCATTATTGTACAAAACTCAGAGTTGAAGCACATTGTCGAGGTCATGTCGTGTAAGTACGATGAGTTCCTGGGACGTATTGCCACTTTAGAGGTGGAACGGGCAAATGATAAAAAAAAGATTCAACTATTAGAAGAAAAGTTGGAACAATTTGAGCGTAAATCTCGCTCAACGGGCATTGAAATCCGAAACATACCCAAGACTGATAAAGAGACAAAGGAAGATCTTTGCAGCCTAGTTGTCAATATGGGAAAGTCACTGAAAGTGGATATCGAAAACTCTAAGATAAAAGATATTTACCGACTTAAGTCAAAAGACAAGTCCCACCCAATCATTGAGAATTTTACCACGACTCTCACTAAAGAAAAAGTCATCAGTGGAGTTAAAAATTTCAATAAATTGAAGGCTAAGGAGGCGAAACTTAATACTTCTCACTTTAAACTAAATGGCCCTCTGATGCCGGTTTACGTTGCGGAATGCCTCACATATAAAGCACAAAAGCTTTTTTATCTTGCCAGGGGTTTCCAACGGAGCCATGGTTACCAATTTTGCTGGACTGCAAATGGTATAGTGTACCTTCGAAAAAAGGTCAATGATCCGCAAATCAGAATAACTTCAGAATCTGATGTGGAAAAATTGATTTCTAACGAGTGACTAGTCTTGGAAACTATCTTGTCATATTGTATTTCTGATATATTGTTTATGCATGCTTCAACTTTATTAATAACTTTCTTTAATTATTGCCAATTTACACTAAACACGAACACACACATTAACGTAATTAAACATTTTTTATGAGCTGAAGAGTATCACTTCACTAGCTTACTGTTTGAATTTAATCTTTACTTCTGGTTGCCATTTTTTACTTTGTCCCATTTCCTATAGAGAATCATTTTTGGTGATTTAAATAGCTTAACAAACGACATAGATAATTGCTCTGTCTCAAAAGTATCAGTTTGTGGTCTTGAAAACTGTCATGAGGTGATATCTTTTTCGCCTGACAAACGTCTGACCATACTTACGCAAAATATCCGTAGCGTTAACTGTAACCTCACTGGACTTGTACTGTTACTGGATAGGTTAAAAATGAATTGTGACATAATAGTCCTCACGGAATGTTGGTTATTAACAACTAATGTTATTCCTACTCTACCAGGATTCCAATCGTTCTCTACTTTAAAAAATTTGAAGCAAAATGACGGAGTAATTGTTTATTACAAAGAACATATTGATTTAGTGTTTGAAGAACCAATTTTTCAAGAAGGAAACTGCCTTATTACCCGATTTGGCAAGCAGTTGACGATAGTTTCTATATACCGCTCTCCCTCATACAAAAACGTTGATCCCTTTCTTGACTCATTACATGAGACTCTTTTAAAAGTAGAAGGATCCAAAAACTTGATGTTACTAGGTGACATTAATATTCCCATCAACAATTCTAAAATTGATTTAACTGGAGAGAAGTATTTGACTCTTACTGCATCTCACGGATTACTACCTGCCCATACAGAAATTACTCGCAGTGCGAGTGGAACATGTCTGGACCATATATTACTAAGAAGTACCTACTGCTCACATACTTTGATTCATACTACTACTTTAACGGATCATTACCCTGTGATAGCATGTTTAGATCTTAATTTATCTTCAACCCTTATAAACAGTACATATACAGTAACCAATGAAGAAGCCTTAACTCAGGACATCCTAAAAATCGATCTAACTCCGATATTCCAGTCTAATGATCCTGAATTCTCTATCAACTACCTAACCAGCTCAATACAGGCCGCAACAAATAATAATACTGTTATTGTCAAAATATCAAGGCGTAAAAGGATCATCAAACCATGGGTAACTCCTGGGTTATTGAGGTGTATGAAGAATAGAGACAGACTACACTATGAATTGAAGTCCTCACCAGATAATGAAACTCTAAAGGTTACCTATACGCAATATCGGAATTTTTGCACTACATTTTAAAGAAAGTCAAACTTGAGTATGAGAAATCGGAGGTTGAAAAAACAAAAAACGATTCAAAAAAGCTCTGGGAAGTTCTTAAAGAGATCTCTAGCTTGAATAAAGTCCCTAGTCACCCGAACCATCTTCTCAAGGTTGGCTCCTCACCTGAAAAATCCCTGGACTCTATAAATAAGTTTTTTGTAAATATAGGCAGGACCTTAGCTGAAGAATGCTTGAACCTTCACAATACAGTTGATGCTGCATCCCCGCTATTGACAGATTCCCTCTATACTAGTACTCAACTAAACTCGTTTGTGTTAGAGGAAGCGGATGAAGATGAGGTCTTTCGTCAGGTGATGAGTCTAAAAACAGAATGCACGGTGGGCCGCGATAATATGTCAAATAATTTTTTAAAGAAACACGTTCAGTTCTTTGTCCCGGCGTTTACTTACATTTTTAATCAATGCATTCAGACGGGCCAGTTCCCTTCCCAATTGAAAAGTTCTGAAGTCCGCCCAATTTTTAAAGGTGGTGATAAAAAGGACATAGACTCTAACTATCGCCCAATCTCTATTCTACCCGCTATCTCAAAACACCTGGAAAAGATAGTCAACAATAGACTCACAAAATACCTGGAAAAAAATAAATTGCTTACAAACAATCAGTTTGGCTTTAGAACAAATAGATCAACCGATGATGCTGTTTATTATTTAACTGAATATGTTGGTACTAACTTAGACCGAGGGCGGAAATGCTTAGCTATCTTTCTGGACCTAAAAAAAGCATTCGATACTATTTCTATTCCCATCTTAATTACCAAGCTGGAAAAGCTTGGAGTGAGAGGAATTCAACTCCGGCTTTTCGAGAGTTATCTAACCGGGCGGACGCAGTGTGTTCGAATAGGGCGTCATGTTAGCGCTGATCTTCCAGTGCCTTTTGGCATTCCCCAGGGCAGTATTTTGGGGCCTACTCTCTTTCTTATTTATATAAACGGTCTTACTAGCATCATCGTGCCCAATGGTGACATCATATCTTACGCTGATGACACAGCTCTTCTTTTCTCTGCCAATACCTGGGATGAGGCCTTTAATGCTGCGCAGAATGGGTTTAATGTAGAAAACCAATGGCTCAGGCTTCATCTTTTGACCTTGAATACTGTTAAAACGAAATACCTAACTTTCAGTATACGGCAATCAACACAAGCAGGGAGCAACTATAACATAGTCCCTCACCAATATTCCCTAGACACACACTGTACCTGTAATCCAATCGAACGCGTTGTTACAATAAAATATTTAGGGATCCTCTTCGACCGCCATCTCAGTTTCAAAGATCACATAAAATTACTTAGCTCTCGAGTCAGAAAACTTATTTATGTATTTAAGAGGCTGCGTCATGTGGTTGATCCTATGTTATTGAAACAAATCTACTTTGCCTTATGTCAGTCAGTTTTAACGTATTGCATTTCATCATGGGGAGGAGCTCCCAAAACTATAATTAAACCTACTGAGATTGCTCAACGCACAATACTAAAGATTTGCGCTTACAAGCCTCGACTATTTTCCACGACGTTGCTTTATAAATACTGTGAAGTACTTACTGTTAGACAGCTCTATATACTGACAGTAGTTCTAAAGCAACACCGAAACATAGCATATGACCCCAACTACAAACATAGGCGTAGGAAACAAATGGTTTGCACTCGTGAACATAAACCTGTAACTTCCTTTATCAGAAGATTCCTTGTATTTTTGGGACCCCATGTCTATAATAAAATCAACTACAGTCTAGACGTTTACCCTCTCACTGGGGACCGTTGTAAAGACAGAGTGAAGAAGTACTTGCTGACCTTAACATATGAGGACACTGAAAAATTTTTAATCGTACCAGAGTAAATAGGCTCCTTTGGGCAACTTTTCAGATATTTTATTTTTATTTATTTATTTTTTTTCTCTTTTACTCTTCATCTTCATATTACTTAAACACACATACCCGAGTACACTCAAAATTCCACACCAAACACACACACTCTAACACTCACCACCGTTTACACATTCATGCACCCTTCTCCATACATAAACACCAACTCACTTAGCTTTCCTAGTATTTAACTCACTAAGTTTGAACTTAATTTATTGTATTTTGTTTTATGTAAAATTGTTGTAACAAACTTACTTTTTAGCTTAGTTTATTTTATTTTGTATTATTTTGCTTTTCCTTTTATCGACATAAAGCTGTTCGCGTTAGATTATTTTTTTAAGATATTAGTTTACTGAGAGGTTTGGCGCTGCACACCGAGATACAGGTTTTACCTAGTTCGGTTGCAGATGCTCCTATTATGTAGCGTATGTATTACCTATATAGTTACTATGTTTTATGTTGTTTTGTAGTTCGTATATTTATTGGTGAATATAAATTTATTATTTATTTAGTATTCTACGTGAAAGAGTAAGTAACATCCATCTATGCATCCTCACTAACTTTTTTTGTTTGATAACCTCTCCCGCTCTGATAAGAATGGAAGGGCGTGTCAGAGTTTTATTGACTAAAACCCACCCGTGTTCCTTCACTTGCCTGTAGGCCAGGGCCACCGTATCTTTTTTAACCAACCCGCAACCCTGACCCAGAAGGCATCGGTCTTCGTGGGCCCTGTCACGATGTGCTGATATTATATCTTTGAAGCGCACGTGAAACACAACGCGCTGTCGACTCGGGGCTGGTCCTTACCGGGCGGCGAGCTGACGTGTACAATAGAATACAAGTAAGAAAAAGTAATAAAAGAAAAAACGTTTATTTGCGATAAACATGACTTAAAAAATTACAAAAACACAAAATGGGATAAGAAATGGTTGAGGGAATCATGCGTCACATCCACGCAACTCGGCCGTCGCTCAGCATCATGCTGCGACAGTATGCAAGATAGCGCCTAGTTTTCAGAGACAGCCGGCGTCGATGTGATGACCTGTCCCAGCAAATAATTATATTGATATGATGGATCCAAGTTTATTAAGGCCATACATTAAACTGTGATTTTCTAGTTTTAGCTGACCTCACATTTTACAGATTTTAAGAACGTTAACAGTCTGATCTCAGTCTCAATCAGTGAAAAAATAACTACTTTTTTCTTTTTCTGTTCTTTAGAGTGAATAGGTACTACTTCAACTCTTAATGGCGCCTGTGGTTAGATACCACAATTTTGCCAATTATGGAAATTCTTCAAAAAAAATTATTTCTCTATAATAGCAGATATCACCAATGACAGTTGAAAAAACGACCGCGTGAGCCAACTACGAGGAGATTTGATGCAAAAAAAAAACTATTTATTTAGATTATTTATTTATTTATTTAGATTTTGACAAGTTTCTGACATTTGTTTGTAGCCGACATAAGATTGCGACTTGATTTTGAAGTTTTAAATTACAAGAATAGGAGTACGAATTGCGAACTGTTAAAGGTACCTTTACAATGTTAGGGGAATGGCTTAGCACCGCTCAGATGTGCCACGTCAACATGGGCTTCAGAATCATGAACCTATAGACTGAGAGTCAGTTGGCTTATAATCTCGGTACAGATCGGAGGTCCTGACTTTTATTATTGTATCTACTATTTCCGTGTTCTATATCCTCCTAATTCAATAAATTCTATTGTAGTTTAATAAATAGATTTTTTTTTTAAATATGTCTTCCAACACTCGTATAAAATAACCTTCTTAAATTTACGATCATTGCCCATGTGGTCACACCAATACGCCCTTAGTCCCATTCGAACTGGGGCCCTATTCTGCTATTACAGTAGTATCAGAATAATAATAATAATTTATTTATTTTCTTACCACAATACATGTTTTACACCTACCAATTACAAATTTAAGGCATACAATTTTCGTATTGTGGGAGACTGGTGCCTAAGCTAAACTATATGCTTGTATTTCAGGACACCAGGTCTCCACCCCTAATTACATATAATGAGCTATAGATAGGTATTAACAGTCAGACAAGTAATCAAAATAATTGTGGTATTACAAAAATAAAATGGACAAAATAAAATAAAATAACAAAAAATAAATGCAATAAAGGTGAGTGAGCAGCACGTAGGTGCATGAGTGTGTGAATGAGTGAGTGTGTGTGTGTGTGTGTGTGCGTGTGTGTGTGTGTGTGTGTGTGTGTGTGTGTGTGTGTGTGTGTGTGTGTGTGTGTGTGTGTGTGTGTGTTTGTGAGTGTAAGAGAGTGTGTGTGAGTGTGTGTGTGTGTGTATGTGCATGTGTGTGTGTAAATGTGATTGGGTAGAAGTGCGTGCGCAAGAATGGTTGTTCAGTGATCTTATAATAATCAATTTTGACTAATTTCGTAATCTACTAAAAATGGCGTCATGATGCCGATTCTGTTGTTCACAAACTAACCTAATTATAAATTATGTGCATCTTTATCTTTCCATATCAAATAAAATATCAGTTTAGACCTGTCAAATTAGTGCGCTCCTGACGTAAACTGGCGTATTTTAGTCGCCATGTTTATAATCGCGTCTAAACTGTCTATGGGGTATCTTAATTTGACAGGATTAAATTAAAATGTTATCTTCTATCCTTTTCTTAACGAAATGGAAAGAAAAAGATGCACATAACTTAAAATTAGTTTAGTTTGTGAAAAACAGAATCGGCGCCATTATCACTTTCCAGTGGTCAAACACTGATACTCCACTCCCTAACAAATGTTCAAATAGATTAGTTATTAGAAAATCATTTACTGCTACTTAACGTGTTTTATACTAATGGCAATACGACGGAGAAACAGGATAGGGAGGGGATGTGGGAAGGTATATACAGCGTTGTAGGTAGGACGCAGCGTAGGGAAGAGGAAATGCCGTTGAAACAGGGTGATAATGTGCTGGATGCTAAGGGCTCTGTTATGCTCTCCCGTATCTACAAGTTAAGGGAAAATAATTGTATAATAGCTGAAATAGTATTTTAAGTAAAACAGAATAAGCCTAGAATAAGTATAAATTCAATGTATAAAAGAGTTTTTATTAATAAGATTTAAAATAAGAAATGTCGAATAGTAAAAGGAATAGTGATGTAAAATAGCATACATTAAGTACCTATAAATGAAAACAAAAAAGAAAGTATAGCGTGGCAACCCGATAGCGCGCTGTCTATGCCATCCGTGAGAGGCAGAGAGAGAAGGAGATAGTTATGACATGGCGGTAAACAGGTGCGCGTGCGCTAACCATTCGCGCTTTAAAAATTAAAGTAATAAATTGTCACCAAATTATAAGTTATTGTTTGTGTTATTGTGTTAAGCCTGTGTTTCTGGACCATTAAACTGTAATCGTGATAACTGAGTCCTTATTCGCTCCCCACCGACGCTATAAAAGTCATATGAATAAAGATTTTGGCTCCCCGCTTATTGAGTGCACCCGAAGAATAAATACATAGAAAAAAGATACAGAGATACTCGTAGATGGCTACAAATGAATATTAGCTGGGCAACCCACCCAGAAAAGATGTGAATGAACATGGAATGAAAGAAAGGTCACGTATGAAGGATGAAAGTGCGAGAAGAATGAATGTGACAACTAGAACGAATGACAACTGATGAGAATAGGCTCCAATATTGTTTATTGTTGGAAATAGGAGTATAAAAAATGGCAATACGGCAATGTCATTCTATCACCATGCTATTACGAGAAGACTGATCGATCATTATGAACTTAGCAGACTACGAACTTTTAGCACAATCACAATGGAATCGTGTTGGAATGACAAATTTATAAAATAGCAGTAGGTAAACGGCCCCAGACCTTTCTCATTTATATTTCGTGATAAATCCCAGGTTGTTACAAAGTTGTCCACATGCTCCAAACTTCGTCCGATTCATTCGGACATTCCAAAACTTGAAGTACTTATCGATATCGTATTATGCATTCAAAAGGTCGTGGGCAAAGCCGCAGAGCGACGTGTGTAGGAATAAATCACAAGCGGTAGGCTTAACAAGGATCGGCAACTTTGTTTGCACAAGTACTTACTTGAGAGGGCCCTTTGATACATATATATGTGAGTAGTTATGTACCGTAAGCAGATAGCTGGAGTGTCCTTAACGATGTACTTCTGTGTGAATAGCATGTGGTGGGAAATTTTGTATTGTTATATAAATCACCAGGTTGAATAGGGTTAGCAAGTATTCTTTAGACAAACATTATTTTTTTGTTTTTGCGAAATCCGAACCACGTGCCCAGTATTTTTAAGCAAAGAATCTGTGTAGGTGCCTTCTTCTTCAGCCTATGGATGTCCACTGCTGGACAAAGGCCTCCCCCAAGGTTTTCCATGCTGACCGGTCTTGTGCTGCCCGCATCCATCGGCTTCCCGCGACTTTCACCAGGTCATCGGTCCACCTTGTTGGGGGCCTCCCTACGCTGCGCCTTCCAGTACGTGGTCGCCACTCCAGAACCTTACTGCCCCATCGGCCATCGGTTCTACGAGCAATGTGCCCTGCCCACTGCCACTTAAGTTTAGCGACTTGCAGAGCTATGTCGGTAACTTTGGTTCTTCTGCGGATCTCCTCATTTCTGATTCGATCACGCAGAGAAACTCCGAGCATAGCTCTTTCCATTGCCCTTTGCGTGACTCTGAGCCTTCGTATGAGGCCCATTGTGAGCGACCACGTTTCAGTTCTGTAAGTCATCACTGGCAACACACACTGGTCAAAGACTTTAGTCTTGAGACACTGTGGTATCTTGGACGACGAGAAGATGTATCGTATCTTCCCGAACGCTGCCCAGCCGAGCTGGATTCGACGAGACACCTCTTTCTCGAAGTTGGACCTACCTAGTTGGACCGTTTGTCCCAGGTGTAGGTGCCTACAATATTTCAAAAAGATATCATGAAAAACCACAAAGTTATGAGCTTGTTATTTTACTTACTTGGTTGTCCCAACAAAAATATGGTCATGGCTCCGCTCGGGCGGGCGAGGGGTGCGTTGACGTACGCGTTTCTAAAGTTATACGTACTTTCTAAGTATATCTTGAACACCAATGACTGATTACAAGGTGAAGGAAAATATCTTGAAGAAACCTGGACTTTAAGTTAGAAATTGCCAACTGCATTGAGCAAGCGTGGTGATTACGCTCAATCCTTCTCTAATGAGAGGAGACCTGTGTCCAGCAGTGGGACGATAAAAATGTTGATGATGATAGTGCCTACCTCTAGTGTCAATCTTCAACATTTAGTTGCAGTTAGAGCAATTTCTACTAGGAGCCCACAGCTTTCAGATTCCCAGCCAAAGAAGTAATCTGAACTTAAATACTTTATTTTTTAATTATAATAATTATTTAAGTATAGTATAAGTATAGTATAGTAAGTTCATAAATAATTTAAATGTATTTTGTGTATGTGTTTTTATGAAAACTATGGACAATTGTCTGATGTAAATAAATATTATTATTATTAGGGCTCCATAGTCAACTAGGAACCCTTATAGTTTAGCCAAGTCTGCCCGCGGATAAAATCCGTGGTCCCATTAATACTAGAAAGCTGAAATTTGGTACCCATATATATATCAATTTTGAGTGCTGCCAAAAGTGTACTTGAGTACTTGACTTCCGTTGAAAAAAGTTTAACAGTGCAAATAATTACGCAAAAAGACGTTGATTCACATAATCTTAAGGCAGATACTGTGATCTACATAACTGTGTGAAAATCTGGTTATAATAATAACTATAAACTATAATAAAAATGAAAACACTAGAGAGTACAATATGAATCCACCCTCATCTAAAGCTAAATTCAACCCTGGCACTTATTTCAAACAGATAAAAGCGCCTACTAGTTTTATCATTCCAATAAATTGCATTCTCTCAAACTTGCTAACAAGTTATATACTGGCTACAACATACGAAATGTCTCAGATCCAGAGATCAGCACCTAAAAACGCATTCTCCAATGTTGTCGCCAAAAAATACGGTCTTACAATAAAAGGCTTAAGCATTTTAACATGATTTCCCCCTGGAAAAACGTAGACACTTAATTGATGCAATATTTGCCTATAAAATCATTAAAAATAAAATAGATAGTCCTAGCTTGCTTGCTCTCTTCAGATTTAGTGCATCCTCTAGAATCCCGCGCAGTGCCATCACGCCCCTTTGTCCACCATTTAGAAGAACAGTATTGGGAGCCAATTCACCCCTCGCAAGAATGTGTAAGGCTACAGTGATTATATAGATCTCCACTTTGACTCTCTTGCTAAACAGAAAGCCACTCTGTGTCGTTTACCGAGCAACCCCTAATTCTAGTTTATTTTGATTTAATTATGAGCGTGTCAAGTTTACCACTGTTATTCTATTATTTTGTTAATTTTACATTTTATTTTTTATTTATATTAATGTTATCAATTTCTTGAAATCAATTTATTGTTGTTAATTTTCGTTCTATTTAGATTAAACTCATATAATTGTTAAAAAAAAATACTTAATGTTGCTTACTTTATAATTTATTAAGAATTTCTTCTAACTTATTTTTATTTCACTCAATTCTAGTAATGTTATAATTTAAACAAACCACAATTTTTTGCTTTTTTAAATTTTTATTCGGAATTTCACACCAAAGTTATAATTTTATCAATATTAGCGCTTATTGTTAAGTAAGTAAGCTTATCTGCATAATTAATTTTATGCATGTTGTGTTTACCTATAAGTAATTGGTGCACTGTTATTTTACCTTTGTGAATGTATTATTTGATTGTTATTGTGTAATCAATTGTTGGTGAACCTAATAAAATAAAATAAAAATTTCAAACTGCAAAATATCCCATGCGCAGTCTGAACCAGAAGTGACAACACTATCTAGCAATAAGAAATTTGAAAATAGTAACGTCTATGCCAGAACAAAGTGTCACGTATTGAGTATTCCCCTCTTGACTGATTGGAGACAAGTCCAGGATCTAAAACTGACTAAAATTGCTGCAGATACGTCTAAACTTAAAGAACAAAACGAGGATATTAAAGTAATAAGTAGATATTTTTTGTTCTATAGGATGCATTTTGGAGAGTATGCGAGGGAATTGCATGATGTAATTCCCCATCTCCGTTCCATCATCGGACGATCCGTCTTACGGCGAGTATCCACCCTTATATTGTTGACACCACTACGATCCGGACGAAGCGTTTCGCAACGACTTTTATACCGCCTACATAGTGGGACCGGAACAATTTGCCAGCGGCGGTATTTGCGTCTGACTATAATTTAAGTGTCTTCAAGGGTAGAGTGGGCACTAAACTAGTGCGCTTTACCATCAACGACTTACCATCAGGCGAGATCGCGGTTTTTACACTTACCTACTAAACTATGTACGAATTATATAGTAATACAAACAAATATATTAAAAAGGTCGTCTGACGTAAGTTTTATGTTAAGGGGGTATCGTACTTTTGGCGCTAATCGATTTTAGGTATTTTATGCGCTCCGTGTATGTGTGCGTAAAGCATAGACGAGTGCCGAGCGCAAGTACTTTTTTTGTTTTGGATGGGAAATCATTAAATGACCTCTCCTGCTCTGGGCGGAGTGGAGGGGCGTGTCAGATTTTTACTGACTAAAATACACCCGTGTTTCTTCACTTGCCTGTGCACCAGAACCACGGTTTCTTTTTTAACCTACGATCAACCCTGACAGGCATCAGTCCTTGTGAACCCCGTGACGGTGTGCTGACATCTCTTCGAGCCGCGCGTGAACACTTCGCGTTGTGTCTCACACCGACCCGGGCCTGGTCCTTACCGGGTGTAGGCTGCCCACTGCTCGCCGCCCGCAAGCCCGCGCTTACAGTGGTCAGGAGTTCAATGTTGTCTTCCGATCAGACTGGCGCAAGTACTTTTAACTACTAATATTTCACATAATAAAACAACAAGAACTATTACGAATATCAACTTTTATTCAAAATATTTTAAGGTAAAAATCTTTTTCCAAGGAATTGTAATTACCATATTTGATAATTGATACCCCCTTAAAATTCTCTATTTTGCACTAAAATAAGTTAGCTTTAAGGAAGTCATAAAAATTACCACTCATACAGAACTACGAATAAAAATAAGTTTGGATTTGTTGATAAAAATAAATAAAAATAAAAAATAAAAAAGCCTTTTATTTCTTACTGTATACACTTACAGAATTAACAATAAAAGTAATAAACATAATTAAATACTAATAGTTAGAAGTTTACTGTATTTTTGAGCAAAAAAGAAGTAAGAACCCCCCGTTAGCTGGAGGTGAAGGCCTCCTCTAGAGAATGCCAAGTGTCCCTGTCACCTGCCACATTCATCCATTGCTCGATAGCCACTTGCACTATGTTGTGTAAACAATGATTTTAACTTAATAGTTTTTTTTTTAATACTTTAGTACATTTAAATATACAAGATTCAAAAATAGTACACTACTTTTTGTTTTTTTTTTTCCAATTTTAAACTTTTTTGATGTCTCGAATCTCGAAATAATAAAAGTGGAAATTGTCTTATACAGTATATAGAATTGTAATCTATTTCCTTTAAAATTTAAAGTGAGCAATTTTACAAATAACATCGCAGATTTGCCAGTTACAGGGTAAATTTTGTTCATATATTTCGACTTTGTATTTACCTAAACTTAAATATACACAAACAAAACATGAAACAACTATAAATAATCTAAACAAAATAGTGTGTATTAATGAAAACAAACTTAATATGTTTTCTCTAGAGGGTTTTGGTCTACGTCTCCCACGGGGACCGGCCGTGTTGGGAGAGGTTAGGAGGAGGGGACGCTGCTTAGTTTTTTAGAGGTTCTTGATAATCTCGGCTTGAAGAGGCTTTGGTCGCTGCTGGGTTTAGCTGTGAAGGTCGCAAGGAACTCGTTATATTCTGAGATTTATTTTTCTTGCGTATTTGTTTCGACTGCTCTTCGTTGTTTGATATTTTATCAATGCGCACAGCTTCAGGTGACTCTGATAAATATCTTTTATTTGAATTTGCACCCTTGGGTATATAGGTTTGTTTATCTCGAGGTTTTATTTGGACTATTTTGTCGTAACGAAGCATTACTTTTTCTCCGGATAATCGTTTTCTTTGGAGTTCCTCCTGGAGTTCTTTTCGTTTTTGTACAACAACTGGTGAGTAGTCTTCCTTTATGTAAATGTCTGTATTTTCAAGTGTTTTCTTCTGTTTTAAGAGTTCCAGTTTTCTGCTAGTTGTTGTGGTTGTAACAACAACTGGTCTTACTTTACCTTTGTTCTTTCCTAGTCTGGCCACTGTTTCAATTTCCCATTTGGGGCATTCTATCTTCATTGTTTTATTTATGGTGTCAAGGATTGACTTAAGCAGATCTTCATAACTGTTCTCTGTTTCTGGAACACCAAAGAAAATTATATTTTTCCTTCTCAATTTCTTATCTAAAAAATCTATAGTTTTTTGTTGCTCTTCGATTTTTTGCTCGAGTTGATTTGTTTTTGTTTCAAAGCGGTTGAAGTTTTCATCGATATTTTTATTTATAGCCTCTTTTATATTCTCCTCCATACTTTTTATGTCTTGCTTCTGTTGTGCTAATTCATTTTGTATATCTTGTAGAACTTTCATTATTTCTTCCATTGTTATCTATGATTATTTACGATCAGCGACCTCCAGTGACAGGTATCTTAATTAGTAACTATAATAACGTTAGTTCGACTACCCGTTCATAGATGGCGCTTAATCGTTCCTCGAAATGTAAGATGATTCATGATGACCTGCAGTTTTGAGGTTAAACGTTGCAATTTCGCAAATAATCGTTTTCCAATAGTTCTTTGCACTTATGGTAATTTTGGACTGACCTTCTAATTATACTGCTGTATCGTTCTACTCTGGAATCTGTATGCAACCTGATTTTTTCGTGTAATCCGTTACGTGCCGTTTCACAAGTTTTTGCTGGGAATTCGAAGGTTTCACACTGGTTGCACAATACTCTGGATGTTTTGCGCTTTCCTTTACGAAATTGTAACACTCTGAATGAAGATTAACCGTTATTAATAATTTTAATTCTTAAAATTATACAGAGCCGATGTCAACAGTAGCACAGTAGCGCCTACCCTCCTTCTTGTTTAATAATTATAATTTCCAAGTAAATAATTGACTTTATAACGTACTGATAACCATAACTCACGCTTGACCTTGCATTAGGTCGTATATGACTGTATGATGTGCACTCTTCGCGCTCTACCTTCAAAACGGTTGGTCGTATGAAAAAAAAGTTTAAACAAAAGTTGTAGGGAATTTTATAGCCTACAACTTTTATAATAAATGCAAATCTCATTTAACCGATAGGAAGCCAGATATTCGCGAAAAACCGATTTTTGTGACCTTTGACCTTGAATACCTTGAGACGCGGACACGATAACGATTGTGACTTTTGAGACAACATTTAGAATGACAAAACAAAGGTTCATACCAATTTGCAGCTTATTATCTTTCATTCCGAGGTGAAAGCCCTAATATGACTGGGCTATTTTGTTTTTATAATATTGAATTATTATATTAGGATACAATTATTAGGATAGAATTATTTTATTGCAAACTGATATTACTGGACATTTTTCCACAATTGTAATATTCAGACCCTTCTTTTGGGATTGGAAATTATCAAATGCCCTTTCCTGCTCTGAACGGTGAAGCCGTACGGAGGACGGGTCTGAGTAGTTGTGTTGCGATGTGTGCCGGGTACGATGCGCCTAATATTGTTGTGTTGGGAGTTTGGTCGTGGAGGGTCTTCAGATCAATCTCCCTTTGGCGCAGCATCGTTGGTCGTGTTGTTGGGTTTAACATTGCATCATCTCGCTCAACTGCCGTCTTCCTTGCTATTCGCTCAGTTTTTCTGAGTGAATAGGCTCTTAATAAACTAGCGCGCTTTACCATCAACGATTGCATCACTGCTTGCCATCAGGCGGGATTGCGGTCAAGCGCTAGTTTATAATTATTAAAAAAAAAGCGGAAATGTGGGCGTGTCAGATTACTAAACAAGGTCTAAACGAGGACTTATCTCTAACTTTTAAATAAACCACACAGTACACACTAACAAAATGTAGTTACGCTATATTTGCCAAAAAAAGCTCTACAACTTTAATATTTTACAGATAATTTTCATCGAGGAACAATTTTGAATTTTTGACAGTATAGCCATATAAATCTGTTAAAGATCAATTTTATCCTCGTTTGAAAAATCACCCTTAAGCCGGAACTTTATAAAAAGTCGAAGTTACATTTTTATTTCTTCTATCTTAAAGTATTTCTGAGGGAGCGTGTAGCGGAACTTCGAAACAAGTTTCAGATCCTCGTTACGCTGTCATTGTTAGATCGTTTCAGGAAAAATCTCATTATCCTTAATTCCTCTCAAAGGAGGTAGTTTTCAGTAACCTTTCTACTCACTAAAGGCAGTATAACCTTTGTAGGTATACCTTTTTAATTGACTTCAAAAAAGGTTCTCAATTCATCGGAATCTTTAATTTTTTTTTCTTTTTTGAGTGACAAATCATCAAATGATCTCTCCCGCTCTAGGTGGAAGGACGTGTCAGACTTTTACTGACTAAAATCCACCTGTGTTTCTTTATTTGCCTGTACGTCAGGGACTGCGGTATCTCTTTCAAACAACGCTTTGATAAGCATTTGTATCCAAGTTTCGATTAGCGAATTAAATTTTATATTGATTTCTTTGTGGGCTATCGACCAAGTTCAGCTACGGTTGCCGAGCTTGTTCGGTGGATGGGTTGATCACCCTTTTAAGTAACAAGATTTCTCCGCAACTCGGAAAGAGTGTTAAGCGTATAAATGTTTGACATTCATTATGGGTCTATAGAAGCACAAAAGATTGAGATACAGCCTTACTGGGGTATCGTTTACACAGAAATAATTACTAAAATATTTACATCTGAAGTATTTCAAAGTAAAATTAAAGTGCTATAAGGTCTTCCCGTCTAATTACAATTTAAGTGTCTTCAAGGCTAGAGTGAAGAGGTGCTTAAAATTTAAAAAATAAATCATGAATATTAATAAATTGTAAAACACACACAAACAACGGGTTTCATTTTGACAGTTCAACAATATTAATTGCGTTATTTATGATTTTGAGACATTATTGAATAAAATATATGAAGCAATAAGAATAAGAAATTTTAACACAGATTATTTAGAAGACAAAAAAGCTTGGGACTGAGCTGCTCGCTCTGTTAAGCATTGTTATTAAGCAATATGCGTAATTATAACGTAAATTATTGTAAACATTTTCATTTTTAATGTCTGGACTTGAAAAAAGAAGATGATCCCTGAGTTTGTTTCGGCTATTTCTTCTCAGAGGTAGTCAGTTAGGAAATGCCGGCTTCATCTAGTTAAAAAAAAAAAAACAAGACGTGTAAAAGTGATCAGTGATCCTATTTGCTTAATAAACGATTTCATTTCATTATTTGCACTAACATGTGTGGCCCATGCTTGTAAGATCTTGGGTAAGAATGGCTCACAACATGTCTGCCATTTCTCATGGCGTGAAAATATTTTAGGTGTCATGCATAATTATTATAATAGAATGGATGACTTTTAAGTTTTACACTTATGCATTAGATATCGATCGCAGCTCAAAAAATAAAAATTAAATTAAATTCAAATACTTACATTACTTATACAATTAGTAGAATATTTAATAAAAAAAAAAAAATTATTTATTTATCATGTCCATTGTCCATATACAAGACCGTGTCAATATTTCATATTATAACTATCAGTTGAGTTACGAATTACGAAGATCGCACCATATTATAATGACAGATTTAACCAAACCATAGTAGGCCGTTAATAGAGTAAGTACGTGATAATTTATATAACGCGTATGCACTACTGCTTATTCTTTTTGCTAGAATCTCAATGTGCGCTTTCCAATTTTGTTTCTGTCAATTGTTTAGCCTAAAAATTTTGTACTACTTATTAGCTGTCTGTATTTTATTATTATTATATTCGATGTCAAGACTAGAGAATAATGATGATCGTTGGCTAAAGTGCATAATTAAAGTTTTATTTATATTAATTTTTAATTTATTAGTATGCAGTCACTTTACCGCTTCAATTGTTGTATATTTTATGTCCGTTTCATATGTACTTTTATTTTGGATAATATAATTATCGTCTGTCATCCGCAAACAACGTCATGGGATGTTTAATGGACTTAGGGAAGTCATAATATAGAGTGTAAACAGGAGTGGAAGGTCGCCCACGTGTGCATTCTCCGCAAGCCGGGCAAGGAGGACTACACCAGCCCAAAATCCTACCGCCCGATAGGTCTCCTCTCGGTCCTGGGTAAGATAGTGGAGAAACTCCTGGTAGGCAGACTCCAGTGGCACTTCCACCAAACACTACACAAATCCCAGTACGGGTTCATGCCGCAGCGCGGAACCGAGGACGCCCTCTATGACCTAATGCAGCACCTTCGTGCTGAGATCAGAGCTAAAAAGATAGTGCTTCTGGTATCATTGGACATAGAGGGGGCCTTCGATAACGCGTGGTGGCCGGCAATGAAAAGCCAGATGGTGGCCAAAAACTGTCGTAAAAACTTGTATAAACTCGTTGCCTCTTACCTCGAACACCGGAGCGTGAAGGTAAACTACGCCAGAGCGGTCAGGGAAAAGGGAACCAGCAAAGGATGCGTCCAGGGCTCGACAGCCGGTCCGACGTTCTGGAACCTGATCCTCGACTCGCTCCTGCATGAAATGGCGAACATGGGGGTATACTGCCAGGCATTCGCTGACGATGTCGTCCTGATTTTTTCAGACCACTCCACCGGTCCCCTACAGCAGACGGCCAACAACGCTCTCGACGCGGTGTCGACCTGGGGCGTCAAAAATAAGCTGCGTTTCGCCGCGCATAAGACAAATGCGATGGTGATAACGAGGAAGCTGAAGTATGACGACCCGGTCCTGTACATGTCGGGAGTGAGGCTAGACCTAGTCCAACAGGTCAAACTGCTGGGTCTCACCATTGACGCCAAACTCACTTTCAATGCGCACGTGTCGGCAACATGCAGGAAGGCTGCCGATATCTACAAGCAGCTGGCGTGCGCGGCGAAGGTGACGTGGGGCCTGAATGGTGAGATCATCAGGACGATTTACGTGTCGGTGATAGAGCCCATCGTGCTGTACGCGGCGAGTGCATGGGCCCCGGCGGCGGACAAACTGATGACTAGAAATCAGTTTGACTCGCTGCAGAGGGGGTTCGTGCAGAAGATCTGCAAGGCGTACCGCACGGTGTCTCTGACATCGGCCCTAGTGCTGTCTGGTCAGTTGCCCCTGGACCTTCGCGTAAAGGAGGCAGCGGCCCTATTTCAAATCAAAAAGGGCCATTCCCGTGACCACATCCCACCCGGATGCGAGCTGGAGGGGAATTTACATTACCTGTCCCTACCCCACCCAGCGCGACTCATTCCAACTGAGTACGCACGCATCGAGGACTGGACTCCCGAAACCCTAGAGACCCACCGGTTGACAGGCCCCCAGATCTACACCGACGGTAGTAAAATCGAAGGGAAGGTCGGGGCGGCCCTAACATGGTGGGAAGGAGGTAAGGAGTCTATGTCGTGTGCCTTTGGCCTTGGGCCCCACAACTCTGTCTTCCAGTCTGAACTATACGCTCTGTTCAGAGCTGTCAGGTTGGTGAAGGAATCACAGGCGGTCAGCGTAAGCATCCTCAGCGACTCTAGGTCGTCACTGGATCTGCTGAGGAGGCCGTCTGTCACTCACCACCTGGCACTCAACATCAAGGACGACATGCGTGAGATCAGAGAGGAAGGCAGAGAGGTGAGACTCTTCTGGCTGAGGGCCCACGTGGGAATAGCCGGGAATGAGAGAGCAGATGAGCTAGCCAAGGAGGCGGCTCTTACAAAGGAGACAGTAGACTACGACAGAGTCCCCGTATCGTACATCAAGCGGAAGATACGGGAGGGGACTGTCAAACGGTGGCAGGAGCGATACCAGTCCTCGAGTACGGGTTCGGTTACGAAGGTGTTCTTCCCTGACGTCCTAGCGGCGAAAAGGGCCCTTCGAGGCACAGTCCTGGAGCCGACCCATACTCAAATCCTCACAGGACACGGTGCATTCGCGGCATACCTCCACCGTTTCCATCTAAAAGACAGTCCATCGTGCATCTGCGACCAGACGAGTGACGAAACCGTCTGGCACCTGCTTCTCGAGTGTCCGAGGTTCTGCCTCGAAAGAATGGAGCTGGAGGAAAGAACGGAACTCCAGCTAACCCAGTCCTCACTCCACAAGTTTTTGGAGAAACCTGCAACGAGGACTCCGTTCTTGACATTCGCGAGCAGGGTCGCCAAAGTCGCAGCGGGGCCAAACAAATCTGAGGCCTCAGCACGCTGTCGAGTCCGACCGCCACCATCAGCCCGTCAAACACGACACCACACGGGTGCAAGCACAATTATTAGCCATCAACCGCAGACCTCAACAGCGGGTTTAACGGACACAAGGGGTGTAATAACTCCCATCCCCACCACAACAACTACACAACCATCCACGTCCTCATCAGCCTTGGCACATCACCAGCCCGTGCAGGCGGCGGTGCTCTCGGCGGTAGATGCAGGAACCGGCCCGCAACCACCCCCCCTCGCCATGTCAGTGGCACAGCTACTGGCATGCGCTGAGAGCGGATCTCCAGGGATCAGACTCCGCGGGGTGGCCCTGTTCATGAACAGGGACTCAGAAAAGCTGGGCCTAAGTTTCTGCATCGGAACAAGCCGCGCTGCAGGCCGAGTCAACATCTCGCCGGGCCTGGCCGCCCTGATCAACGGGAGCACGACCAAAGCGAGCATAAAGCGCAGTAAGTACGTAGCGCTACAGCGGGTGGAGTTGGCCGCTCACCAATGCCGTTTAATGCGGTTTAAAGGCAAAACGATCGCATTACTCGAGTGGGGGGCGGAGACTCCATTTGCTCAGGCGTGCTCGCTGCTCCAGGAGATCGGGCGGACAGGGGAAATGCCACCCCGGAAGATAAGCGTCGACGCCATGGCGATCGGTTGGGACAAAGGAGAAGTCGCGGACAGATTCGGCTGCCTGAAGGCCTCAGAACACCACGAGGTAGTGGTCTACGAGGACAGAGGGGAAACTTTAAGTTTCCTGGAAGCCCCCGTGGGCCGCTCAGCCAGCGCGACTGGTCCCACCACAGCCGAGACCGGCGCAGAAAGGGTGCAGCGCAAAGCCGCCGAGGAAAAGGCGAGGAAGGCGAAGGCGGGTACCACCAGTCCGGAGGACCGAGCCCGGTCCAAAACCCACCTTAAGGCCATCGGAACTTTCCTCGATGCACTGCTGCCGAAAACCAGTCCTACTACACAGACTGAGAGGCTGGAGAGGGCGGTGGAAAAAATGAAAAAGCCACTTATCAAAAAGCAGGAACCGCCGCGACCCATACCAACCAGGGCGGAGAGGGGGCAAGTCAGCCCGCCGACCCTGGCCGTCACCTCAGGCGCCACGGACCACGTGAAGAGCGCCTTTCTCGAGTTCCTAGCTGTTGTCAGGGCCACATTAGAGGTAAACCTGGCAACATGCAAAAAGATCCTCCAGACCTACCTTAATGAGAACGGGGGTCTGCTGAGGGTCTTACAGGAACCAAGCAAGAAGATCCTCCAGACCTACGAACGCGAGAACAGGGGTCTGTTGAGGGGCTTGCTCGAGAAAGCGGACGCTGTGGTGTACGACAACTCCAAATCCCAGGTCTTGGCAGGGGACATGGAGGGGTCGTACATGGCGGCCTACTGCGCGTCGCGAGGTTTCGTGTCCCTCGATGATGAGGAGACGGAGCGCAGAGGGAAAATGACCTTCAAAACACCGAAGGAAGACCCGGTGGTGGTTGTCGCGAAGTGCACCAGAATTATGCTCGACGAAAGGGTTCTCGAAAAGGCAAAGTCCGTTTCGGGAGACCTGGAGTCGGGGGTGCATTGGGCGAATCCCAGCATCGAGTGGGTAAACGGGGTGCCGGGTTGCGGGAAGTCAACCTGGGTGATAGGTCGCTTCGACGAGGAGAGCGACTTTGTGGCAACCACGACAGCCGAAGCTGCCAAGCAACTGAAGGGACAGCTGGAGAGCCGTTACGGCCCTCGAGCTAGAACTAGGGTGCGCACAATGGCCTCAATTTTAGTAAACGGGTTCAGAAACAGGGATAGATGCCGTCGCCTAATGGTCGACGAAGCCCTAATGAACCACTTTGGGGCTATAGTGATGGCAGTTAGGCTGTCTGGAGTCAGCGAAGTCGTTCTCATCGGCGACGTGAATCAGCTGCCATATTTGGACAGGGAGAACCTCTTCGAGCTGAGGTACACCCGCCCGAATCTGGTGGCTGGCGTCACCCGGGACCTCCTATGCACGCACCGGAACCCCATGGACGTACCATTTTCCCTCAGCGAGGTATATCCGGGAACCTACTCCTCTATGACTTCGCTGTCGCGGGTCCACTCCTTGAGCGTCGCAGCGTTCACGGGTGCGCAAATACCAGCAACCGCCGAAAACACCCTATTCCTGGTCCACACGCAGGGGGAGAAATCCTCTCTCGCCGACCAGGGGTACGGTTCGGGCGAAGGGTCGCGCATCCTGACCATTCACGAGGCCCAGGGACTGACCTACGACAGCGTCGTCATAGTAAACACCAGAACCCAGCGGCTCCGCTTACATGAAAGCGTTCCCCACGCGGTAGTCGCGGTGTCAAGACACAGGGTAACCTGTGTCTACTACTCGGACGACACCGACGACGCCATAGGGCGCTTCGCCCGTAAAGCGATGGATGCGTCCGCCAAAATGGTCATCGATTACAATCTTAAGATGGCCATGCACCACAGGGACGTGGCAGTTGTGGGCGGCCTGATGGGGGCGGTGAGGGCCCTTAGCGGGGGAAAGAGTGGCTCAGAAGTGTGATGACAAGTACAATAGATAAAAATACATCTAAACATCTTAATCACAAAAGAGTGATGGTGTGGAATATTTAAGTACCAGATAACTGTAAAAGAATAAGAACTACATTAATAATAATAGTACAGCATCGCGCCTCGGCACCCGTGTATCCCCCTAGGAGGGCACGGGTGTCGACGCGCGGGTAGAGATAAGGAACTAGATATAATAATTAAGAAATGTAACTAGTATATAGATAACCATAGTGTTATAAAGTAGCGCCTCGCCTCGGCACCCGTGTACCCCTCTGGGACTGTACGGGTGTCGAGGTGAGGCGCAGGTTAAGTACTATAAATAAGCTTTAGGTGTAGAAAATAGGAATAAAATAAACAATAGTATATAAGAAATTGTAACAACAATAATAATACAATAGAAAAAAAAAAAAAAAATATATATATATAAAAATAAAAGAATAAAAATAGTAATATATATTTGTAACCCTAATATAATTTAAGTTGGACTCATAGTTTTAAGGAAAATGTAGTTCCTCAGCGGGCCCAATTGTGATGGGGGGTCCCCGCCTGAGTTTTAATAATTAATAAAAAACGGAAAATATAATAAATCTATAAAAAAGAGTGCGGACGACCATGTCCGCAGACTTAGTACTCATTTAAAAAAAAAAAAAAAAAAAAAAAGTGTAAACAGGAGTGGTCCAAGCACACTACCTTGCGGAAGTCCACGAGGGACGGTACGTGTACATTGGATTAGCAATATGATTCAAAGTGTGTATGTTACTCGATTAGTGTACCCATACTTAATGATAAATATATAAATATCATATTTATCATTCCATAATTATATTAACAATAATTCATAAAATAAATTCCTAACATACCTACTTTATTGATATAAAAAATAGAATTCTTCATAAAACGCCGTCTGGTCGCGGATCTATGAGCAATCAATTAGGTCCGGATACATAAATATCTTGTTCTAAATGCTTCCTTTACGAGACTTCAATTGAAACTGTCAAGTATGATTTACTTCGAAGGCACTGGAAAGGATATTAATGCTCCTTTATTGGTCCAGCCTAAACAGATATATTACTATTTTTATCAGTGCTTCGATTTTTTCCATGGCACCTCGATTAAGTCTATTAAATCTGTAAGGTTTAAAGGGAAAAAGGAAAATCCGTTCCTTTTTATTTGTTAATAGACAATATGTAAAGAAAACCGCGTGCCACCGATAAGGATAATAAAGGTTAGGTAATCACATAACCAAATAAAATTTGAAACTTTACATAATCATTTAATAACAATATTAATGAATTTTAACACAATGTTTCTTTTTAGCCAATTAACTCCAACTTCCCCAATATTTGGTAAATTTTTAAAAAGTGACATCACCTGTTTCTACTGTATTAATGGTAGAGACCTTGTATGAATGAATGAATGTACAATACTGGCGGCATTTTGTTTGACCACGTGCCGTGCTCCCCGTCGCCCGCGCATGTATTGCCATGTAAGATTTTTTTTAAATAATTATAAACTAGCGCTCGACTGCAATCCCACCTGATGGTAAGCAGTGATGCAATCGTAAATCGTAAAGCGGGCTAGTTTATTAAACCCATTCACTTAAAAAAACTTAGTGAATACGAAGGAAGATGGCAGTTGAGCGAGGTGGTGCAATGTTAAACCCAACAACACGACCAACGATGCTGTGCCACAGGGAGATTGATGTGGAGACCCTCCATGACCAAACTCCCGACACAACAACACTTGGCGCATTGTACCCGGCACACATCGCAACACAACTGCACAGACCCGTCCGTCCATACCTGCTTACCTATGCTTACTTATGCTTGCGTAGATACCTGCTTTTGCGAAGTAATATTAATTTTTAGGGGGTATTTTTTGTTTAAGTTTAGCCAGGCTTTGTAGGCATTAGTAGAATCAGTTATGGATACCTAACACTACCTTCACAGATAGGACTGGGTTTTACCCGCATAAGTTTGTTACCCCGTTGGAATATTAGGATAAAAAGTTATTCCTAGTTATAAACTATCTATAATAGAAAAGAGATATGTACAGAAAATCTTTAACCGGGTACAAATATAAAATAAAATGAAAGAAAGAGGTACACCAACAATTTGGTTGCGGACTTCAAGGATGGAGTAACTAGCTCTTAATGAACTAGCACGCTTTACCATCAACGACTGCATCACTGCTTAACATTAGGTGGAATTGGGGTCAAGTACTAGTGTATAATTAAAAAAATTAAGTAAAGATAGACGACAATGACACCGCTGGCACCTCTGTATCCTTTACTGTAGAATATATTTTATTATCTAAACCAACGCGGTACTAAACGAAACTTTTAAAGGGTTCCTCAAAGTAAGTACTATAACTAAGTACAGTCCCGTGTACCTATGAATGAAATTACTCTAACAAATAAACTTTAGTATGACTTAGAGTGACGTCACAAGGTCGCATTGTCAACATTATTTATACAGGTACTACCTGCGTCCTGCGATTTCACCTGCATAAGTTGCGATTTTTTTTTTATGACTATAAACTAGTGCTTGACCACAATCCCGCCTGATGGTAAGCAGTGATGCAATCGTTGAGGGTAAAGCGCGCTAGTTTATTAAGAGCATATTCACTCAAAAAACCGAGTTAATAGAAAGTAAACTGGCAGTTGAGCGAGGTGATGCAATGTTAAACTTAACAACACGACTAACGATGCTGCTGCTGATGCCAGAGCGAGATTGATCCGGAGACCCTCCACGACTAAACTCCATTGGCGCATCGTGCCCGGCACACATCGCAACACGGCTTCACCAGACACCATGCCGGAACACGACGAATCGCTTGGCGGCAAAACTTTGTCTGGTGGGTAGTAGCTTTTGCTGGCAGCCGATGTTATGGGCTACGATAAAGTCGAAAACAAAAAAGTCGAAGACATAAATTCCACCAAACCACACTACGTCCGGTGAGTACCTTACAGGCTGATTACGCAAAACCACACTCACACATAGACACCTTACACCTACAAGCGAGTACAAGGGCACTCGCGACCGGCTGCACCCGTTTGGGGTTGCGGATTGGTTAAAAAAGAAAAGAAACTCTGGCCTTGGCGCACAGTCAAGTTGAAAAACAAGGGTGGGTTTTAGTCAGTAAAAGTCTGACACGCCCTTCCATTCCGCTTAGAGCGGGAGAGGTAATTTGATGATTTCTCATCCAAAAAGAAATCTTATGTATGTACATAAAAATATATCGAATTTTAAGAAAATAAGCGATGTCCATAATATAAATACCAGGAACAAACACAATATTGCTGTACATCACACTCGTCTCCACACAGTAGGCAACTCGTTCATGGGTCAACTTATACACTTTTACAACAGGCTTCCCATGATGGACATTCGAAACTTACCCATTAAACGATATAAAAACTATATGTATAAAGGCCAAACTTTGCAAAAAGGGGTATTATAAAATCACAGATTATTTTAGAAGACAAAAAAGCTTGGGACTGAGTTGTTCGCTCTGTTAAGCATTGTTATTAAGCAATATGCGTAAATATAACGTAATTTTTTTTTTTTTTTTTTATATATTATAAACCAGCGCTTGACCGCAATCCTGCCTGATGGTAAGCAGTGATGTGATCGTTGATGGTAAAGCGCGCTAGTTTATTAAGAGCCTATTCACTCTAGCCTTGAAGACACTCAAATTGTAATAAGACGGAAACACCGACGCCGGCAAATTGTTCCAGTCCCTCGATGTACGCGGTATAAAGGAGGAAGCAAAACGCTTCGTCCGGATCGCAGTGGTGTCAACAACGTAAGGGTGGAAACTCGCCGTACGACGGGTCGTCCGATGATGGAACGGAGATGGGGGAATTAAATCATGCAATTCCCTTGCACACTCACCAGAATGCATCCTATAGAAGACCGAAAGGCTGGCTACTCTACGCTTGTGCTCCAGGCTTTGGAGACCGTTTCGAGTTAAGTCTGGGTCGCCAATCAGCCTCTTCGCACGCCTCTCCACCGAATCCAAAGTGGCAAAGTGACATTTCGCAGCACCAGCCCAAATGTGGCTGCAGTACTCCACACACGAGCGGACCTGTGCTTTGTATAAAATTAGAAGCTGCCCAGGTGTGAAGTACCTCCGGACTTTCGCGATGACGCCTAGTTTTCTGGCAGCCACCCTGGCCTTGGACTCAATGAACCGCCCAAAGTTAAGGCTCGAGGAAATCTCAACTCCCAAAAGCTGAAGGCGGTCGGTACACTCCAAGGATACATTCTGAAAAGTAGGAGCCAAGGTAAACGGGCTCCTTTTGGCGGTGAAAAGACACGCCTGTGTTTTGGCGGCATTGAATGCTACAAGATTGGCATTGCCCCATTCGGAGACTGCCTGCAGTGCAGCACTCACACGCTCTACCATGGCCTCTCTTTCGGACCGGATTGTTTACATACTAGCCCGAGCTTCCGGCAGGTATCTCTCCACAACTGTGCTGTCATCTGCATACTCATAGATACCGGGCATCAGCAGATCGTTAATATGCAGCAGGAACAGAGTTGCAGAGAGAACAGACCCCTGAGGAACACCGGCATTGGTCGACATGGGCTCAGATGAACATCCGTCGACAACAACTCGGAGGGACCGTTCAGTCAGGAAGTCTTTTACCCAGCCAGTCAGGCCAGCGGAAATGCCGTACGCTGGAAGCTTACTCAAAAGGCCAGCGTGCCATACCCGGTCGAAGGCCTTCGAGACATCAAGGGAGACGGCAATCGCTTCCCCATTTTTCTCGAGGGCCTCGCTCCACAAGTGAGTGGCATACACTAGTAGGTCCCCAGTTGACCGATTGCGTCGAAAACCGTACTGTCGGTCACTGAGGAGATCATTACCTTCCAGGTATGCCAAGAGGCGCGAGTTCAATACACGCTCCATAATCTTGCAGAGTATGGAGGTTATTGAAATCGGCCGATAGTTGGTAGGATCGGCACGACTACCCTTTTTGGGCACGGGCTGCACGTTGGCAAGCTTCCAGGACTTGGGCACTATACCAGTCCTAAATGAGAGGCGATACAGGCGTGTCAATACAGGAGACAACTCGGGCGCACAAGCCTTAAGAACAATCGCTGGTATACCATCCGGACCACTAGCCTTATTCACGTCCAGACGACACAATACTCTCAGAACCTCCTTGTTTCTAATGCGAACCTCCGGCATTGAAGTTCCGCAATGAGGTAAATTAGGTGGAGTAGCATTGCCAGTGTCAAGACGCGAACTATGGGCAAAGAGAGATGCAAAGAGACCTGCTTTCTCTCTCGCCGTATGGGCTAGTGCTCCATCAGGCCTAACCAGCGGAGGCAGTGTGGGCCGACAGAAGTTCGCCTCGACCGATTTGGCTAGGGACCAGAAAGATCTGCTACCGGAAGGGTGCGCAGAGAGCTTGTTACCAATGTTAGTAATGCGGTCGAAGCGAGCCTTCTTAAGCGCCTTTTTGTAGGACTTGGCAGCACGGTTAAAGGCTCTCTTCTTTGAGCTTAGATCCAGAGCTCTGCGGTCACGAGCGTCAACCCAGGCGAGGAATGCCGTGTGCTTACGCCGTTCAGCTTGAACACAGTCGGCGTTAAACCATGGGCGAGCCGAGCCACCGACGGGCACGTCTCTGAAGGGGATAAAATACTCCATAGCTTGACGCACCACGTCGGTTATAGCGTCCGCACAACTCGATGGATTGCTAGAAGAGAAGCAGATCTGCTGCCAAGGATAAGACGCAAAGAAGTGGCGCATCTCATTCCAATCTGCTGACTTGTAACGCCATATTCGCCGCTCACCACGCGAGTCGCAATCAGGTGGGGAGAAGGACGTCACAGACTTCACCAGACAGTGGTCTGAAGTTCCTAACGGTGAGGAAACTGTAACAACACATCTGTCCGGATCAGTGGTCAGCAGAAGGTCCAGACAATTGGCGGTATGACCAGCCACATCAGGCACCCTCGTCGCTTCTTCCACCAGCTGGGAAAGGCCCATTGATAGCGCAAAGTTTCGCGCCTCTCTCCCAGCGTGGTCGGTCCTTTGGTATGGGAAAAGCCAGTCTTGGTGGCAGGCATTAAAGTCCCCCAGAGCGACGAACTGTGCGTCAGGGTGCCGATGCAGTGCACTGTCAGCAGCCACACTGAGGTGGTCAAATAGTCGAGTTGTCTCCTGGTCACCGCTGTGCGATCGGTAGACACAGGTGTAGACAATTTTGTCCACACCAGTGTCAACCAACAGCCATAAGGACGATAGATGAGAGTCTTCGAGGTGACGGAGACGCCGGCAACAGATGTCATTGCGGACATACACACAGACCCCGGCACGCTGCAGGAAATGATGCTCCAAAGAGTATCCCGGGTAGTTGAGGTATGCCGCATCAGACGGACATCTGATCTGGGTCTCCGTCAAGAAAAGTAGGTGGGGCTTTTCAGTCTCAAGGTGGTGATGGACTGCATCGATATTGGAGTGCAGACCTCGAATGTTTGAGAGGTGCACTTTAAATGAGAGGACGTGCGCCCGCTGTGCACACCTACTTTTCTTTTTAAAACTTTTCATAAATATACTGAGTGAATAGGACGGAAGACGGCAGTTGAGCGAGGTGATGCAATGATAAACCCAACAACACTACCAACGATGCTGCGCCAGTGGGAGATTGATCTGGAGACTGCGGGGACGCCCGAACCCCCCCAGGGATCGCCATCGGGACCTCTCGTCCGGTCGCCAACCGGCACGATGGGGCCACCCTGGGATTTTTCGCAGTTGGCGGGGCAGCCTTTCGTGTGTGGCTGGCACACTACTTGGGCCCCCAACTACCTGCGGTCGGCCAGCGGAGCACCGTGCTTCGGATCCCGCTACCCTCCAGGACCAAGCTCCCGACACAACAACATTTGTCGCATCGAGCCCGGCACACATCGCAACACAACTGCTCAGACCCGTCCTCCGTACGGCTTCACCAGACATCATGCCGGAACACGACGAATCGCTTGGTGGCATGACTTTGTCTGGTGGGTGGTAACTACGCCGGCGGCCGATGTTGTGGCCTACCACCGAGAAAGATTAACACCGAGAAATTATTGTAAACATTTTCATTTTTAATGTCTGAACTTGAAGAAAGACGATGATCCCTGAGTTTTTTTCGGCTATTTCTTCTCAGAGGTAGTCAGTTAGGAAATGCCGGCTTCATCTAGTTAAAATTAAAAAAAAAAAACATATGGCGTGTAAAAGTGATCAGTGATCCTACTTGCTTAATAAACAATTTCATTCCATTTCATTTCATAACAAAAATATAGTTCGCCGCCGCCATGCCACGCGCCCTTCGTACGCGTCTGTATGTGTGCGTCGCCGGTTTTCGCTTGTTGTACTTGTAAGTGAAGCAGACCTTCTGTACGTACTATTCTATGTTCATAAACTTGACGGCCTGCGCAGTCGCGGCGTGGCTCAGCAAAACTTGTAGCTAATCTTTCAATCAAGTCAATGTCAATGTTAAAAGTGAAATATGTAATATGTTTGGCTGCTAGTGGTTTGACATTGTATATGGCTATAGGCTAATTCTAGTTTTAATTTACTTATAATAATGCTTTTTCGTTATGTAGTGTATTTCTACCTGCACCATTATTGTGAATCGTATCTATTATCAACATCAATCAGAAGCATAACATAAACACAAAAAAAATCATTACAAACATGCATCAAATCCACGCCAAACAGCTATCTTTCAGCATTATGCAACAAACCAAAAAGAGAGCGATAGCGCCGCAGTAGCAGCGTTTGAAATAAAGCTTGACGTCATATTGATAGAGGTAATTGGAAAACCTGATATTAGAGATACGTTCCACTACTTTCTATGATGAAGGATTTACTGTACAAGCAATTCGCCAATTCGACTTTCCCGTGCCCGATGAAGGAGTGCTCAAATTCTGTACACTTTTAAAACAATGAAAAAATTTTATTTGCTCTTGTATGATTGTTTATGAATTACATTTATATATTTATTTTAACTACATAGTACACTTTACGTACATATTTATTATATAAACTATGTAAATAGTACACTGTAGACTACCTACATTATTTCTCTCTGCTTCCCCTTAGTATTCCATCTCAAGGTTGTCTGTAAAAGATCGCAATATCTCTTAGCAATAAGACGGCCCATTGTGTCATCACCATCATCACCAACCTTTTTATCGTCCCACTGCTGGGCACAGGTCTCCTCTCATAAAGAGAAGGATTGAGCGTAATCACCACGCTCGCTCAATGCGGATTGGCGATTTCAGGCTTAAAGTCCAGGTTTCCTCAAGATGTTTTCCTTCGCCTTTTAATCTGTCATTGGTACCCAAGATATACTTAAAAAGTACATATAACTTAGCAAAGTTATATTGGTACTTGCCTGACCTGAAATTGAACTCGAGTCTTGAGAGGCTGGTGATTTAACCACTAGGCCACCATGATTATACTAAGCCACCACGACTATACTCATTGTGTCACCCTTTGTAAAATCTTTATATTTATGTTCTGTAATCTATATGGTGTATATAATAAAGAGTATTCTATTCTATTGGTAGTAATAGTAAGCTAATAGGCTCGCTTCCCCAACGGTCCCCTGCGGCATATGTGATCAGCCCATTGCCACTTCAGCTTGCTAATCCTCTCAGCTATGTCGCTGACTCTGGTCCTCTGTCGGATCACCTCATTTCTGACGCGGTCCTTCAGAGACACGCCCAACATAGCTAGAGATGCCCAACATTGCTCAACAACAACGAGTCCTCGAGTGGAGACCGCGTCTCGGCAAACGTAGCGTAGGACGCCCTTGGGCGAGATGGAGCGACGACATCAAAAAGGTGGCTGGTAGTGGCTGGCGGAGAACTGTTCAGGATCGAGCTTGTTGGCGTGCCATGGAGGAGGCCTATGTCCAGCAGTGGACGAGTAGAGGCTGATGATGATGATGAGGCACGCCTACTATTACTACCAATAGGGGTAGGAGACTCTAAGCTACAAAATTTCTAATGGAAGTACTGAACCCCAGCCTTGACAATAGGGTATTTGACTCAAAAAAACTAATTAGTCCGTCAGTCAGATTTCCAAAATATACTAGACACGTATTTTTTTATTTTGTCATATAAACAAAAAATGAAGACGACACAGTGCGTTGAAAACTCGTGTGACATCACTAGACGCTACACTTTTTAGCGATCAGTGACGTCACCAGCCACCACTCCTGATCTTTGATGCCTTTTATATTTGTCATTTTTTATTGTTTTGATAAAACAAAAAATACGTGTCTAGTATTTTTTGGATATCTGACTGACGGACTAATTAGTTTTTTTTTAGTCAAATACCCTATTAGCAAGCGTTCACAAATACAAAATAAGCGCGGCAAGCACAAAAACCTCAAATATTTTCATGAAACCTCATCAAGGTCAGAACTTACGCCAAAACAATCGACAATGTCTCCGTCCATGCAACCTTCAAATACCACACATTTTTAGGGTTCCGCACCTAAAACGAAAAAGGAACCCTATTTATCGCTGTCCGTCTGTCCGTTCGTCTGTCACCAGGCTGTATCTCATGAACCGTAAGCCAGACAGGTAAAATTTTCAGAGATTATGAATTTCAGTAGCCGCTATAACAACAGATATTAAAAATTAAAAAAAAAAAAAATAAGAGTGGCTCCCATACCCCATACCATTGCCGTTTTTTACTCCACATTAATAAAGGAAATAGATAAACGCTTTTAAATTAAAAATAAATAATGGAATTAAAATAAAATAAATATTGAAGGGGGGCTCCTATACAACAAACATGATTTTTTTTTTGCCGTTTTTTATTAAAGAAAATGGTACGGAACCCTACGTGCACGAGTCCGACTCGCACTTGGCCGATTTTTTCAACCACATGGCTGTGCGTATCATTTTTTTTCTTCTTAATTGAACTTATTTATCTTAATGACAGTAGAAACAAAAACTTCAGGAAGTAGCCGTCGTGAAAGTTTGTTACAACGTGACCTTCAAATGGTAGGAACATTACAATTGATTGTTGTTACTAGCTATAGACACTATGGTTGATTATTTTTAATCTTGTGTGGAGTGCAGCGGTGGCCTTGTGATATCGGCCACGACTTACAACCCGTAGGTCGTAGGTTTGAACACCATCTGGCGTTTTAGGCCTGATACATATTATTGTGTCGTGACGAAATCGGTCGTGGTGGCCATGTGGTTAAAACACCAGTCTCTCAAGTAAGTAACAGTTAGATTCCAGGTCCAGCAAGTACCAATGCAACTTTTCTAATATCTTGGACACCAAAGACTGACTATAAGGTGAAGGAAAACATCTTGAAAAACCTGGACTTTAAGTCTGAAATGGTCATCCCGCATTAAGCAAGCGTGGTGGTCACGCTCAATCCTTCTCTGTATGAGAGGAGATCGACGTACCGCCTGTAGGCTTTGACAGGCCTTTTCTGCTTCAGTACCCTACCCTTCATGAGGCCGTCGCTGCTACCTTCACCTTCTGAAATCACTCTGGCCGTCGTTGCCGCCTGACCCACCTGTAGCTTTCGTGAGGCCGTCGCTGCTTCCTTCACCTTCTGAGATCACTCTGGTCGTCACTGCCACTATCTTCAACTAACTGTTTTTTTTTATTCCTCTATCACCTCATTCCACCCAATTTCATTTCATTAATTTCTTTTATAACTACTATTCTTTTTGTTAATAAATTCTTTATAAACTCATTCCCTCCTTTTTATTAGCTTCCTGACGCTTACACGACACTATACCTTAAAAAAACATTTCTTTTTTGTGGTAATTCCCGTGAGGTTGTTATCTGTGGTAACACTGAAGAAGTCGAGCGTCGATGTGTCGTCATATCAAGCGCTATATTATTCCGATGCCTTGTCGGAAGCTGAGGGTAGAAAGAAATTTGAGAAAAGGAAATATCATATATTCGTAAGTTATTTTCCCGACGTTTTGACGCTGTAACTGTAATAGACCTTTAATTGGTTGTCAATTGTCAGTCAACCTTGTCAAATAGATGAAAGAAATGCTTTTCCTGGATATGTATTTGTTTTCCTTTTGCCCGTATTTCAATTCTCCTTTTTTTCTGTTTTGTTTTTATTTTATTTTATTGGGCATATCATCACTACATATTATAAAACATATAAGTCACTTTCACTTTCCCTATGTCCCTTTGTTTGATTAAATCTATAAAACTACGCAACGGGTTTTGATGCAGTTTTTTAATAGATAGAGAGATTAAAGAAGAAGGTTTATATGTATAAAAACATCCATTAAATTGTGGAGAAATACTCTATATATTTCGCGGTTTTCTTTTTCAAAGTACGACAGATCCATTATTTTTATATCAAAATTTAGAAGAGAAGTATACTTTTACTTTTATTTTCTATTTCGTCAAAAAATTATCACATTTATCTAATAGTCGCCTGAACATCGCAGTAAAAATGGGTTATTTTTCGGAATTTTAAAATATCATATTTCTTTTATTAGTTAAGTTTTGGAAAAAATCAAATGAGGACATCAAATCAAGGTGTAAAATTGTAGGAAAATAATTCCTCTAAAAGCGTTTTCCACGAAGAAAACAGCGGAATGCGTTTGTATTAAGAAAGCACGACTAGAGTCCCCTCTTAAAGCGTGTATTTATTACTAGCGGCCGCCAGCGACTTCGTTCGCGTGGAGTTAGTTATGCTCCGCTCCTATTAGTCGCAGCGTGATGTTATATAGCCTAAAACCTTCCTGGATTAATGGGCTAACCAACGCAAAAACTAATTTTTCGAAACGGACCAGTAGTTCCTGAGATTAGCGCGCTCAAACAAACAAACAAAGTCTTCAGCTTTATATATTAGTATAGATACAAAAAAATAATAAATAATCTTATGTATTTTTGAAAGTTAGTTATGTTTTCTTATTTATTAAATAAAGGTTATAAGTTAGAGTAGAAACATTGTGGCGAAAGGTCAATCCTATTCTAAGTCCGTTCGTAAGTAAGTTCCTTGTAAAAGTGGACGACATTCAGGTGTCTCAGTCACGACCTGCGCGGGCGCAGAGCGGCGGTCTAAATGTAGTATAACTAGCATTAACTGTAGTAACTGTAGCACCGTTATATTTAATTATATTCTTATCAATCTTGGAGCAGTGGTGGCCTAGTGGTAAGGGCCGCAACTTACAAGTTGTTGGATTTTGTCTAAATTAATTCAACACCACTGCTTTCGAAACGGTGACGGAAAACATTGTGAGGAAACCGGCATGTCCAAGAGGCTAAAACTTTCTCGGTTCTTTTCTTGGTGGTAGGCCATAACATCGGCCGCCGGCAGAAGTTACCACCCACCAGACAAAGTCTTGCCGCCAAGCGATTCGTCGTGTTCCGCCAAGATGTCTGGTGAAGCCGTACGGAGGACGGGTCTGAGCAGTTCTGTTACGATGTGTGCCGGGTAAGATGCGCCAAAAGTTGTTGTATTGGGAGTTTGGTCGTGGATGGTCTTCAGATCAATCTCCCTTTGGCGCAGCATCGTTGGTCGTGTTGTTGGGTTTAACATTGCATCACCTCGCTCAACTGCCGTCTTCCTTCCTATTCGCTCAGTTTTTCTGAGTGAATAGGCTCTTAATAAACTAGCGCGCTTTACCATCAACGATCGCATCACTGCTTATCATAAGGCGGGATTGCGGTCAAGCGCTTGTTTATAATTAATAAAAAAAAAAAAACTTCGAGGACTAGTGACATCTATCAACCGCACTGGACTCTCGTGGTACATTACGGACCGCTCCCTCTCATCGAAAGGAGACCGGGGTCCCAGGAGAGGGAACATTATAGACTGATTATGTTATCAGTCTTATAGTGGTACTAGCTCCACGTGAACGAAGTCGCTGGCGGCCCAGCGACTTCGTTCGCGTGGAGTTAGTTATGCTCCGCTCCTATTGGTCGCAGCGTGATGTTATACAGTATGTTAAGAAAACCCTGTCCGACCCGTGAAGGTGTTGTTAGGTATCGATAACTGATTCTACTAATGGATACAAAACCGGGCTAAACTTAAAAAAAAAATCCCCCTAAAAAAATAAATATTATTTCGCGAAAAGAGGTAACTTCATAAATGTCCGTTGAGCACCCTTCCGCGGGCGGTGGGCGGAAGGGCACGCGGCACGTGGTCGCATCGCTATTCGCTCATAATAATACCGGTGTTGTCACTTTTTTAAAAATTACCAAATTTCGGGGAAGTTGAAATTAATTCGCGGGAAAAAAAGATTATTTCAAAATTCATTTGTATTGGTACTATGATGATTACGTAAAATCTTATATTATATTTGGTCATGTGTTTACCTAACCTTTATTATCCTTATGGGTCGGATAGGGTTTTCTTAACATATCTACTGTATAGCCTAAAGCCTTTCTGGATTAATGGGCCATCCAAGGCAAAAAAAATTTTACAAATCAGACCCGTAGTTCCTGAGATTAGTGCGTTCCAACAAACAAATTCTTCAGCTTTATATATTAGTATAGATTAGGTAGTACTAAGGATATCATGCAATATGGACAAGGTTTCCAAGTCAACCCTGGCGTCTCTTGCTTACAAACCATATGCTATTATATCAAGAATGGACATTTGAATCGATCCTAGAGGACATTTTAAGATAAATGCTTCTATAGAATAATGCTAATTTGAGCCATAAAGTATTAAAAGTAATATGTGATTGTAAGTTTTTTTTTTTAATTAGCCTTTATCCCAGCTGGGCACCGCTGGGTACCTCTCTAATTCTACCTCTATTTGTCCGGTAACACACTATAAGTAACAATAGTACCTACTTAGTAATTTATTTATGTGACTGTAACATACGATACAAGATAAATAAAAAATAACTTTTCTAGAACGAAATAGTGTTTAGAAGTTTTACACAACTTTGTTACTATATAAACTTTGCGGTAACACTGACATTAAACACGCATTGAACACGTGTTTAAGTTTTTTTGGTAATTAAAAACACAGCAAATTAATTACGTAGTTAACACATTATCAGTAGCAATGGGTTTTATTGTGACAGTTCAATAACATTTACTGCGTTATTTACGTTATTGAGTAGGCAAATTTTTTGAATTTATAAAGCAATGGTTTAGCAATAAGTTTCACAATTAAATATCAAAAGCAGTGTGAATAGATATTTCTAAATAAATTATTCGAAACAGTAAGTCCTTACATTTCTGCCATTGGTATTGTTGAGGTGGACTGTATAATTATTTATGTTTAATGAAAGTATAGAAGTGTCTCACATGGTTTAATTCGCGGTACAACTAGTACCGCAGTCCCAGGCGGCTTGCTGCGGTGGTGGACGAGTGACGAAAGAGAGCCAGAAGCGGCAAGCCGCCGATCTTTATACAAGGCCCTAAGGGGGCGTAACAGGTAGCGCCGTGGGGATGGGGTGTGTCTGACTTTCGTCTCTTTCTTATCCACTTCCCTTTCCACGACGCCTTACATTATTATCTTACTCGCTAGGTACATCCTATAATAAATCCTATGTCCTAATTAACACATCTCTATAACTAAGCACTTGAGTCTTATCATAGTACACTTATTCACTTAGGTATTCGTTCATCGTAGTCACTACTTCACTATCACTATTTGTCTTAACACAGCGATGTCGTCCGTAACATCCTCCCCCCGGCGCAGGGCTACCGTAGCCTAATCTTCCACGCAGAGGACGGCGAGCTTTGTGACTGGACGCCGCAGGATGCCCGCTGTTGTTCTGACGTCGGCCGACCGGACCTTGCCATCTGGACCGCTGTAGACTGCTTCCACGACGCCTCGAGGCCACGTGCCTCTCGGGAATGATGGGTCGACAACTACGACCAGGCTCCCAGCTTGCAGCGGTCGTCGCTGGTCATCTGATGTCCCTCGGGGCACCAACGTCGGCAGATACTCGTCCACCCAGCGCCGCCAGAAATGATCGGCGAGCGCCTGGGCGGTTCTCCACTGCTTGCGGCCAGCCTCCTCACAGGGCCCGGTACTGGGAAGCCCAGAAGAGGCGCCAATGAGAAAGTGGTTAGGCGTGAGGGCCTCCGGATCCTTAGGATCGACAGAGACGTGGGTCAGAGGCCGAGAGTTCACAGAGTGTTCGGCCTCTGTCAGCAGCGTCAGCAGCACTTCTTCTTTCAGCCCTCTCTGATGCAGGACCGCACCCAGCGCGGTCTTAATAGAGCGAACTAACCGCTCCCATGCTCCCCCCATATGCGGCGCTCCCGGTGTGATGAATTTCCATCTCAATCGGTTCTTTAGGCCGAAGTCGACGAAGCTTTTCTCCCACTCCTTGTAAGCCGCACGTAGGTCGGCGTCTGCGCCTCGAAAGTTGGTGCCATTATCTGAGTAAATGACTGTCGGCCAACCTCTTCGCGCCGCCATTCTTCGGATCGTCATCAGAGCCGAGTCGGTAGATAGACTCGACACAAGTTCCAGGTGGGCCGCCCTCGTAGTCAGGCAGGTAAATAATGCTCCCCATCGCTTCTCGTGTCGTCGTCCTATGACCACTGTCATCGGACCGAAGTAGTCGACCCCGCAGTGCGTGAAGGGCCGCGATACCTCCCTTACCCGTTCTACAGGTAAATCCCCCGTAGTAGGTGTCACCGGCGTAGCCTTCCTAATACGGCACAGCTGGCATTGTCGTGCGATAGCTCGCACCGTAGGGCGTAGTTTAACCACCCAGTACCGCTGTCTCAGGTCGTTGACTACTCGTTCATTGTTCGCGTGACCGGCTCTCTGGTGTGCATCTCCTACCAGTAGTCGCGTGAACGGGTGTTTGCCGTGCAGAATTACTGGCGTCTTCCTCGCGGCTATAGCTGTCGCGTGTCCAATTCTGCCCCTTACTTTTAGTAAGTTGTCATCCAAGTATGGGTCTAATTTATATAGACTGCTGGACTTCGGTACCGGAGATCCTTTCTGAAGCAGCCTTATTTCACTGGCGTAGTCATCGGTCTGCGCCTGCTTCAGCCATAGCTTCTCGGCCGTCTCTGTAAGGTCGACGGTCATCTGGCTGGCCCGGTCCTGGCATTTTTCCTTCTTCATCGTGTTCTGAACCACGTCGATCGCCTTCTGGTCCTCCGGTCTGACTTTCTTCGCTAGAGAGACTCCTAGAGCATCGATACTGTAGTGCGACTTAATCAATTCTTCCACACGACGTACATCATCTGTCTGCTTTCCTGCAGACACGTCGTACATATGAAGCACTATTTCTTCTCCTCGTTGCTCTAGCGTGGCGCGTGGTGCAGTGCCGTGGATCACCCATCCCAGCTGGGTGTAGGAGGCCGCGGGTTCGTTCTTCCGGCCCATGCGTAGCTCGCGTGTTACTATTAGGTGCCAGTTGTCGGCGCCTATCAGTACTTTCGGCACAGCTTCTCCGTAACAGGCGTCCTTACTTATGTCGCGGAGATGTGGATAATTACTTAGAGTCGATCTATCCACCGCCTGTCTATGAAGCTGCAAGTTCCTCATCGTACGTGCACGCAGCTGCTGAAATTTACCGTTGTGGCCGCGTATCTGTAGTTCAACCGCTTGACTCGGTTCTTCGCGCCGCTCTGAGGCCACACCTTGTATACGTAGAGTGGAGACCGATCCAGCCACGTGTAGACGGCGTGTTATTTCATCATCGACGAGCGACACGGTCGAACCCTCATCTAATAGGGCGAACGTAGATATTTGTCCGCCGGGTCCTTTTAGTATCACGGGACAAACTTTCAACAATACACGCTGTGGCTGGCTTTCCGCTGAGACGGTCATCACGGCTTCACGTGGTCGTTCATTCTCGTCGTCGGGCGTGCGTGGCTCTTCACTCTGCGATGCTTCTGTCACGTTTCGGTCCACGTGGAGCAACACGTGGTGTGGGCGACTGCAAGTCCCATGACCGCACCGTTTTGCCTTGCAGTACTCGCGACGATGGCGTCTCGAGATACAATTGAAGCACACTTTGTTGGCGCGGGCCCAGTCCCATCGTTTGTCAGAATTCAACTTCAGGAACTTCGCACACTTGGGCACTTCATGTTCTCCGCCACAACACAAACACTCTTTCTTCATTGCTTCCTGCTGTCCCGACGTCGCGTACACTATTTCGCGACCCGACTTTCGTTTCGCGTCGCTCAGGGTCATGCTTCGCGTTTCTTTCTTCGGGGCATGTGCGGGCGTCGTGTTTGTGTAGGCGTACCTCATTGCTCGGTTGGCCTCTCGCATCAGGAACCGGGACAACACTACCACTTCCGGTTCACGTGTCGATTCTACGGCGTCAGAAGCGTAGTCGCACCATCTTGATTTTAAATGCGGGCTTAACTTTTCTATAACTTCCCGCACTAACATCGGGTTCCAAATATACTCGCGGGTATCCATCTTGGTCAACACGCACACTATGTTTTGTAACTTCACTGCGAACGAATTCAAATCCTTGGCCGCGCTCGTGGGTCGAGGTAATTTCTTAAGGTCGTCCCACGCTCGATCCATGAGTATCTCCGGCCTCCCGTAATATTGTTCCAGCGTGTCCATTATTACCTGCGGGTCGGACGCGGTGTACAGGAGTGCCGACACTGCATCTCTCGCTTCTCCCTTTATGCAGTTGCGCAGCCTCGCTAGATTCTCAATCGCAGTGAATCTACACAGTTTTGCAGAGTCGACGTACGCCGCCTTGAATGGCAACCACTCAGTAGCCGCCCCCGTAAATGTGGGCAGCTCAATCGCTTGACGTGGCGGCGTCCGCACGTGGCATATTCTCTCCAACGTGTCGGCCAATTGTTCTATTACTCTTTGTTCTCGTCTTAGAGGCGACCGAGAGGTCGATCTTTGTCTCTTTCGGTCCCTTTTCGACGGGACGGCGTCGACACGTGCGGCAGGTTCAACGTCGTTTTCGGATTCCGGGGCGGCGGCGGCACGGATGGTGATCGGACGCGGTGACAGTTCCTCATTTAGCCGATCCGCGTCTGTGGGGTGACTTCGGTCCATACTTTGAAGCCACTCATCCATCCTGTCTTCGCTCATGTGTACTGAGCCCGCTTCTCGGGCCTCGGCTTCCGCTTCGATCGTCGAAATTTCCAACTCTAACTGTTTAGTAACGAGCGCCTTTTCGATTTCGAGCTGCTCGTTCCTAATCGCGGCGATCCTTTTCTGCGCCTCGTACTCTGCCTTCTTCACTCGTGCTACATCACTATTGTTTGATCTACGGGAACGTATCATACTTCCTGTATCCCGTATATCACGTGCAGCTATCATCGTTCTAGCCGAGTCCTGTAGCTTCGATGTGTTCGTCGGACGGCTTGTCATCGATGGCGTGGCAATCGATTCACTGTAGCTGGACCCCGTCGCGGTGACTCTTCTCTCAGGTAGCTGAAGGGGCAGCGCGTAGGACGCGCTATGCCTCCTGTTCGGCGCAACACTCCCCGCTGCAGGGGTGGCGGGGGCTACGGATGCAGGTGCGGGTGCGGCCCCAACCACGTGCGCGCCTCTGACCACGTGCGCGCCTCCAACCACGTGCTCGCCTCTGAACACGTGTTCGCCTCCAACCACGTGCTCACCTCCAACCACGTGTTCGGCCCCAGCCACGTGCTCACCTTTCTTCCCGAGCGGTAACACTTCTTGTTTTCATTTTCGATTTTCGATGGCTTCTTGCTGGATACTTCCTTGAAATCTTGATCCGGGTCGAAGGACCAAACTGTTGAGGTGGACTGTATAATTATTTATGTTTAATGAAAGTATAGAAGTGTCTCACATGGTTTAATTCGCGGTACAACTAGTACCGCAGTCCCAGGCGGCTTGCTGCGGTGGTGGACGAGTGACGAAAGAGAGCCAGAAGCGGCAAGCCGCCGATCTTTATACAAGGCCCTAAGGGGGCGTAACAGGTAGCGCCGTGGGGATGGGGTGTGTCTGACTTTCGTCTCTTTCTTATCCACTTCCCTTTCCACGACGCCTTACATTATTATCTTACTCGCTAGGTACATCCTATAATAAATCCTATGTCCTAATTAACACATCTCTATAACTAAGCACTTGAGTCTTATCATAGTACACTTATTCACTTAGGTATTCGTTCATCGTAGTCACTACTTCACTATCACTATTTGTCTTAACACAGCGATGTCGTCCGTAACAGGTATTTTGGATACAAGGAACCAATTTAAACTACCATTTAAGTCGGCTATTAGAATACTTGTTTGTTTATGAGTTGATATCAAAATGCAGGACCAAGTCAGCTTGTAACAGGAACTACCTACGAGAATTTAGGCACGATGCCCAAAGCTTGATTGCGCAGTAAAACTTGCTAATGGACAATAATTTGTAATTCAATTTGTACCAAATATGGTGTCTAAGTATAGACTGTAACGGGAGTGTGGTTAAATGATAAAGGTCATAGCACACCGCCCTAAGATAAGGCGACTGTTCGCAGTCCGCGCGACAACAGCTAGCAGGTACCCAGCAGTCCACGCGGAGACTGCTAACAGATGCCCAGATGTCCACCTGTCTCCCTCTCTAAGTTTTCACGATTGAAGTAGTTCGCAATCGGTTTCCATTGAAACAACTCCTCTTTTTTACAATGTCCCAATTCACAACGCGCAAAAGGTCGGGAGAGCCGATTACTTGGTAGATACTTTCTGACTGAGCCACAGAGTACTTGGGCAGAGTGCCGAGCGGCGACCAGCGGTGACGCCGCGGGTGGCGTTAGCGTCTGCTCGCGGACGCACCGCTCGGCTACAACGAGCGGCCAGCAAAGCGTCAACTACCGAGCAGTCTGACGGCGGTAAGCTCGCTGACAGCGCGCTATCTGCGAATTTATGATGCCAATGTTAAATTTATCTAAAGTGTAATTATTTAAAGCACATATTTGAATAATATTCTTTTTACCGGGGGGAGCAGAGTCGTTTAAGTGTGCTATGACCTTAATGCTGCAGGAATCGATCGAACAGTCAATTTACGCTTGCCTCGGTCAGTTGGGGTATTGGATATCGTTCATTACATATCGATGGAATCGCTGTCTAAGTACGGCCAAGAGGGTTACTATGACGTGTTAATACCATCTTTATTCCAGTGTTAGGCAGTTGTAAGCCAAGAAGCCTAGCATGAAGCTTTATACAGTATGTTAAGAAAACCCTGTCCCACCCGTGAAGGTGTTGTTAGGTATCAATAACTGATTCTACTAATGGATACAACCAGTTTTGTATCCATTAGTAGAATCACTAAACTTAAAAAAAAATCCCCCTAAAAAAATAAATATTATTTCGCAAAAAGAGGTAACTTAATAAATGTCCGTTGAGCACCCTTTCGCGGGCGGCGGGCGGCAGGGCACGCGGCACGTGGTCTCATCGCTATTCGCTCATACCAATACCGGTGTTGTCACTTTTTTAAAAATTACCAAATTTCGGGGAAATTGGAATTAATTCGCGGGAAAAAAAGATTATTTCAAAATTCATTTGTTTACGCTAGTTTATCGATCGGGTCCGATTGTTAGTTAGTCGAGTCGATAGATGCCCGATCGGTACGGGCTAGCGCAATTAGTATTGTCTATGGCGACGCGCGGCCGCCATTTATCACACAACGTTTTGGGACCGCGCCGGCAGCGGCCGTTGCTTGAACTTCTTGACGAAATCCTCGCATGCGTGGCGTGTTTCGGACGAGTGATTTTCGGGAAAAATACCACCGGCCGCGTTTTGTATAGTTTGTCGCGATCGTTGCCCGTGTTTTGAAGTATTTACTTGAACTATAAAACGTAACAGTGACGTCTGTAAATTGAGTTGAATTTGAATCGGAAACGTGGTTTCATTGGCGATCTTTGTCGGGCGTGATTGACACTGCTAAATGACTTCTTACGTTGGTGAGCTTTGGTGCCCTATTAAGGGAACTTAATGTGTCGACTGGTATGGGACAGTCGACGTATTTGAAGACATCGGACGTCATTGTAAAGTCGGCGCGCGCGTCGACTTCTCCGAGACCTGCGGACGGAACACACTGAGTCCCAAGGTAAGTCCCGTAGATTTACCAGAGTGTGGTCGGAGATTAATTTACTTGTGGTGTAGACCGACCTTGTTTGTTGAATAAGCCGTTAACAAACGCCCTGCTAGATGGGCGCGCTTTGCTGGGGCGCGTCTACATCTTTGTGGTAGCAGAGAGCGTGGTTTCTAATTACTAATTTGATTAATTAGAGTATCATTCCAGTATTTTGGTAGCCTTCAGAGGCTAATTTGCAAAAATTTGATTTTTTATTTGTTGTTGCCGGTACTCGTAAAATTATATCTCTGACCACCTCCATCATTGTGTGGATCCGATATTTTACAAAGTAAGAAATGTAAAAACAATTGTAGGTAGATTGTTTTATTTTTTGGTTCATTTCTTTCCGTTCAGAGGAACGGAGTAGGCTAGGGCATGATACGCCATACAGCCAGTTATGTTTACGAGTAACGTTTTGTTATTGTTCACTCGATTATCTTGTGCATTTGTACGAACCAAATAGTTCGCTTTGTTGTTGAATATTGAGCTACGGATAAATAATTACGAGTTATTTTTATGACTAATGTTTTGTCATTGTAGTCAACTCGTGTATTGTACGAACCAGATAGTTCGTGTTTGAATGTTTTGATTTAGCTCGTAATTCATAGTCGTAATTTTGTTGATTTAGCTCGTAATTCATAGTCGTAATTTTGTTGAATTATTACATAATTCACAGTAATAATTTTATTCGGTTTGTTTGTTGATTTATTGTGTAATTGGTAGTAATAATTTTGTTTTGCTAATAAGTTTTGATCTGTGTCGCACTTAAGTTAGGCCGTTTGCACACTGATATTTTGTATGTATACTTTGTAATATTTTTTATTTGTACATGTTAGTGTTTTGTTTGTAACGGTTGCCCTTAGCTTTGGTCCCCACACGGTCTCGCGGAATTTATTGAGTTATTTACGCTTGTTTTTGTTGCTTTCCGCGCGTTCTTTAATTGAATTTAATTGTTAATTTGAATTAAAGGCTTTTATTTGAAATGGCTCCCAGTCCGCATGCTACGGCGAAGGCCGAGGTCCAGGCCGCATTGCGTTGGCTCGCGGGTGCGGCCGCCCTGATTGTTCGGCCGGATCGGGTGCAGGCTTGTTGACCCGTTATGAAGGGTTGCCTGCGCGCATGGAAGGCTTGGAGCGACACGTTGTCGACTTCCATGCGTACGTTTTGGAACACCCTCCAGCGGATGAAGCCATAGTGGAGACCTTTAAAAGGGATGTCGACCAGGCGTACGAATTGGCTGACCAAATTACGGAGTCAGCAGAAGGGCTCCTGGCTGCCCGTAGGGGAAAGCCGACTTGGAGCGGGGAGGTTAAACCGACCCCGCCGGCTTTGTTAGGGAGACTGCCCACATTGGAGATTCCCCACTTTGACGGGGACCTCACGGCTTGGATGGGCTTCATCAACTTGTTTGACAGCTTGGTGGACTCCAGGGAAGATTTGTCCCCCAGCCAGAAACTGGCTTATTTGCGCTCCGCCCTCCGCGGAGAAGCCAGTGCAGTGGTCCAGCACCTGATAGTCAGCGATGCTAACTACCAGGTTGCGCAGCAGTTGTTGCTGGACCGCTACCAAAACGTCCGCTTGCAAGCGGACACGCATGTGGCCGCCATTTTGGCCTTACCGAAGGCAACGCGGGTTTCCTCACTAAGGAAGGATTTGGTCAACCCGCTCTTGACCGCCGTCCACTCGTTGCACCGGCTGGATTTGCCGGTCGACCAGTGGTCTTTTTTGCTTCTGCACATCGTCCTAGCGAAATTGCCCGCAGACGTAAAGGGGCGATTTGAGCAAAGGTACGGGGGCAATAGCGCCTCATACCTCCCCCCCTTCTCGGATTTGCTTCGTTTTTTGGAGGACGAGTGCAGAGTACTGGACCAGCTGACCGACCCCACGCCGGGGACGAGCACGGGTCGTCCGGTGGCGGCGAGGGGACAACTCCGCCGTCCGACCAAACAATGCTCGGCTGTCCGAAGTGACTCCCACGTAAACGGTGCCGGTATTGTCGGGGGGACGGACATGACGTGCGTGCTTGCGAGAAGTTCGGGGGCCTCCGGACTGCAGGTCGAAGAGCCCTCGCCAAGCAACGCGCCTGGTGTTACATGTGTCTGGGGGACCACCGCCAGTCAGCGTGCCTCCAGGCTAAGGTTTGTCCACATTGCGGCGGGAGACATCACGCTCTCCTGTGTTTGAACCGCAATGGTGGCGGGTCCGAAAGGGGCCCAGATTCCCCGCGCACGGGCGGGGGCCCCAAGGGCGGGGGCCCCACGGGCTGGGGCCCCCCGCAGGATGTAGCGGTGGCCGTCGGGGGCTCGGGGAGGCGGGCGGTACGCTACTCCCCCCCCTTGATGGAATACCCTCGATTGGGGCGTTATGTTCCCCCGTATGCGGCTCACGGTTATTGCCCCACGCCTCGGAGTGGAGTTGGAAGGAGTCCCTACGTTGCGGAGTGGGACCCTCTCGCCTACTGTCGGCGATCCCCTCTGATCTTGTCGACTCAGTTCACCCGGGGTCCAGGGGGGCAATCACCCCCCTCGGATTTTCATTAATGCCACTGTCGGTCGCAACCCCCCCACCGGAGTTTGTGCTGTTGCCAACAGCCTCCGTGCGTGTTTGGGGCCCCAAAGGTGATTTTGTCACAGTGCGTGCCCTCTTGGATTCAGGGGCCCAGGGTTGCATAATTTCTACTTGGCTCGTCCGACAGTTGGGCTTAAATATTGTACCGCATAGGGAATCGGTACGGGGCGTTGGAGACCTGCGGATTTCGGATCCGATCGGTCGGGTTTCGTTCTCCTTCTCCCCCCACTCCTCCTCAACACCGAAAATCGGTACTTCGGCGATTGTTTTTGAAACGGTGGTCGGGCCGCTTCCGCAAGTGCGAGCCCCACACGCCGCCGTTAAATTGTCGGCTGGATTGGCTCTGGCTGATCCTCACTTCCACCGACCTGGCCCGATCCATTTATTGATCGGTGTGAATGTTTTAGGTCGTTTGCTGCGTGGAAGTAAACGAGTTTTGCAGGCGGCCGGTTTTATAGCCATATCCACCTCTTTGGGTCATGTAGTAATGGGATCATTTAGGGACGGCCCAGACCCCCCTTCGGCAGACAGCGACCTCGCTGTTGGTTCTGCCTTGTCAGACATCCTCCAACGCTTTTGGGAGGTGGAGGAGCCTCCGACCGCAAAACGAGTGGACCCGTTGGACGGGTGGACTGGTCGCCTCCGCTCGGGTCGCTTGATCACTCGCTTGCCCTTTTTGTCAGTTCGCCCCCTCTTAGACAGCTCCCGGCCACTGGCCGAAAAAAGGTTGTTGTCTATGGAGCGCCGAATGGCGAGGGACCCCGCATTAAAGCAGAAGTACATGGACTTCATGCGGGAGTATGAGGAACTGGGGCACATGTCGCTTTCGCAGCTGGATTGGCGAAATGAAGAACATTATTTTCTTCCCCGCCACGCGGTTTTGAAGACTTCCGACGGGAAGATACGTGTGGTCTTTGATGGCTCAGCACCCACGTCAACCGGAGTGTCGTTGAACCAGTGTTTGCACGCCGGACCGAAGTTGCATCACGATGTGAGTGATGTTTTGACCAACTTCCGTCGACATGCTGTCGTTTTTGTGACCGACATTCGCATGATGTTCCGGCAGACTGTGATTCACCCGGAAGACAGGAGATACCAGCTTGTGCTTTGGCGAGAGGATCCCGGGGATCCAATGCTGGTCTACGAGCTGAACACCAACACCTATGGACTACGATCGAGTCCTTTTGTGGCGATCCGTTCGTTGTGGGAGCTCGCAGAGCGCGAACGGCTGCGCTACCCCCGCGCGTCTGTCCTCATAAAGGAGGATCTGTACGTCGATGACGTTTGTACAGGCGCCTCGAGTGTACGAGAGGCCCTGGTCTTGCGAGATGAGTTGATCGCTCTCCTAGGAGCTGGTGGCTACGAGTTGAGGAAATGGGTGTCCAACTCGCCCGAACTCTTGGCAGATGTACCCAAGGACCACCAGCAGGAGCCTCATCTCTTTGAAAACCCTGCTACTCCAGACATGCTGTCTGTTTTGGGAGTACAGTACAAACCAGTCCAAGATTTGTTTACCTACAGATTGGAGCTTCCGAGCCCAAAGGTCTGGACTAAACGCACAGTGCTGTCCACTGTAGCTCGCACCTTTGATCCGAATGGTTGGCTTAGTCCTGTAGTGTTCGCGATGAAGTGTTTCCTACAGGAACTATGGGCAGCGGAAGTGACCTGGGATGAGCCCCTCTCCGGCGGCTTGCTCCGAGACTGGGTGCGGTTTGTCTCATCCCTCCCGGAAGTCAACCGTGTTTGTATCCCTAGGCACATATTGCCTGAGGGACGGTTTTCCGCTAGCCTACACGGCTTTTGTGACGCGTCCGAAAGCGGATACGCGGCAGCCGTGTACATTCGAACGGTGGACGCACGAGGTGTTGTCGCTGTTCATCTGGTTACGGCTAAGAGTAAGGTTGCCCCACTTCGGACCCGATGGACCATACCGAAGTTGAAGTTGTCTGGCGCCACTCTATGAGCCCGATTGCTTAACCACGTCGTCGACACCTTGGGAGCTAGTGTCGACTTTAGGTCAATCTTTGCATGGTCTGACAGCCAAGTCGTCCTTTGTTGGCTGAAAAGTTCAGTCCATACCCTCGAGGTATTCGTGGCCAACCGGGTGTCTCAAATTCAGACCTCGAAAGCCCCGTTGATTTGGCGCCACGTGCCTGGCGAATTGAACCCCGCAGACTGCGCTTCCCGCGGCTGCGAGGCGCCCGAACTTGTGAATCACCAGCTGTGGTGGGGTCCACCATGGTTGTTACAGCTGGAAGGTTCTTGGCCCCATACCCCCGCAGTGGTCGGGGCATCTACGCCAGGGGTGAATGTTCACGCCACCGAGACTGTAGCGGCTCCAGATCCGGAGTTTTTGCTTGAGCGCTACAGCTCTTTGGATAAATTGCTTGGCGTCACCGCCTGGATACGGCGTTTCATCCACAACTGTCGTAGCCCTCGTGGCAAATTTGAGTCTCCGGTCCTCTCACCGCAAGAGCGCAATGACGCTCTGTTATGTTGGGTGCGGATGGTTCAAGAGAGTGAATTTGCATCGGAGTTGAAAACCCTCCGCCAACGCACATCCAATCTGAAGGGACCCTTAGGGCGCTTGAATCCCTTCTTGGATGATCAGGGTTTGATGCGTGTCGGAGGTCGGCTTGGAAATGCTAAGCTCCCCTATGGGGCTCGTCATCCATTGTTGCTCCCCAAGAACGGCCCCTTGGTGAAGTTGTTGATCGCAGACCGCCATGTGAAAAATGCACATGCCGGATGCAACGCTCTTACTGCGATCCTCCAACGGGAATTTTGGATTTTGTCTGCGCGGAGAGTGATCCGATATGTTATCTTTCGTTGTCTCCCGTGCTACCGCTTGAAGGCGGACATCGTGCAGCCCCAAATGGGGGATTTGCCTGCCGATCGAGTCACCGAATCGATGCCCTTTTGCTGGAGTTGGTACGGATTTTGCGGGACCATTCATTGTAAAAGCTTCGCGTCTCCGTAACGCTAAGACCGAGAAGGCTTACTTGTGCGTTTTTGTGTGTTTAGCTACTAAGCGGTCCACCTCGAGGTGGTTAGTGCTCTCACAACAGAGGCGTTCGTCGCTGCACTAGGCAGATTTGTTTCGCGTCGCGGACTGCCGTCCTTAATTCGATCCGACTGTGGGATCAACTTTAAGGGTACCGATCGTTATTTGAAGGAAGTTTGTGAATTCTTAGATAAACATAATGTTGAGATCGGATCCACACTCTCCCGCAGAGGGGTACGATGGATGTACTCACCGCCGTCCTGCCCCCACTGGGGAGGTATATTTGAAGCTACTGTAAAGGCCGCCAAAACTCACCTTCGTCGCGTTATTGGAGATAGTATCCTAACTTTTGAGGAGCTCGCGACCGTATTTTGTAAGGTTGAGGCGGTCCTCAACTCGCGTCCGTTATGCCCTTTGTCATCCGACGCGAATGATTTGGAGGCCCTCACGCCGGGCCATTTCTTGATAGGTAGACCACTTAACGCCCTGCCTGAATATCCTTATTTGGACATTAACTCCGGACGGCTCTCGCGATTTGAATTGCTTCAACAGCTTACGCAGAGTTTTTGGCGCCGTTGGCATCTGGAGTATTTGCACATTTTACAACAGCGCGTTAAGTGTTCAGACAAGACGAACCCACCAAGAGTCGGAGACCTCGTTTTGTTAAAGGACCCAAACCTGCCACCCCTCCGATGGCGTCGTGGACGCATTGTTAAATTGTATCCGGGGTCGGATGGTGTTCCCAGGTTTGCCGAGGTCCTGGTGGGGACTCTGTCTTGAAGCGCGCGATCGCCACACTCTCTCGCCTGCCCTTAGATTGAATTGTCGGACCGTTTGTTACTGTCCGGGGCGGGGGGATGTTTACGCTAGTTTATCGATCGGGTCCGATTGTTAGTTAGTCGAGTCGATAGATGCCCGATCGGTACGGGCTAGCGCAATTAGTATTGTCTATGGCGACGCGCGGCCGCCATTTATCACACAACGTTTTGGGACCGCGCCGGCAGCGGCCGTTGCTTGAACTTCTTGACGAAATCCTCGCATGCGTGGCGTGTTTCGGACGAGTGATTTTCGGGAAAAATACCACCGGCCGCGTTTTGTATAGTTTGTCGCGATTGTTGCCCGTGTTTTGAAGTATTTACTTGAACTATAAAACGTAACAGTGACGTCTGTAAATTGAGTTGAATTTGAATCGGAAACGTGGTTTCATTGGCGATCTTTGTCGGGCGTGATTGATACTGCTAAAGGACTTCTTACGTTGGTGAGCTTTGGTGCCCTATTAAGGGAACTTAATGTGTCGACTGGTATGGGACAGTCGACGTATTTGAAGACATCGGACGTCATTGTAAAGTCGGCGCGCGCGTCGACTTCTTCGAGACCTGCGGACGGAACACATTGAGTCCCAAGGTAAGTCCCGTAGATTTACCAGAGTGTGGTCGGAGATTAATTTACTTGTGGTGTAGACCGACCTTGTTTGTTGAATAAGCCGTGACAAATGCGCGGTAGATGTACGTGCTGTACTGGGGCGCCTACATCATTTGTATTGGTACTATGATGATTACGTAAAATTTTATATTATATTTGGTCATGTGTTTACCTAACCTTTATTATCCTTATGGGTCGGACAGGGTTTTCTTAACATACTGTATATTAGTAAAGAATCTATGTACAAAATTACAAAAGGTATCATGGAAAACTACAAAGTTATGAGAAAAATGATTGGAATCGATTTATTTTCTTATTCTGAACAAACTATAATTCAGGTTTTATATAAAGAAAAATAACGTTGTATATATACATATATTTAATTATAAACTAGTGCTTGACCGCGCTCCAATCTGATGGTGATGCAATCGTTTTACCATCAACGATTACATCACTAGTTTATAAGGCTCTCTACTCACTCCAGTCTAAAGACACTTAAATTGTGATGAAAGAATAAATAGGGCCTTTCCAGGAATAATTCTTAGTATGGAGCAACGTTTTTGGCAACGTTTTTTACTGACTAAAACCCACCCGTGTAGTGCCCATCCCTTAGCTCCAGTTAGACTTAGGGGTCGTTCAAGTATTACGTAAGCACTATTGGGGGGCGGAGGGGTCTTTGTTTTGTTTATTTTGGATGACATGGGGGGTAGGGGACTCTAGATAATGATTACGTCATCCGTAGTTATTCACTTTTTTACACGAAGTGCAACCCTCACATTATCTATGCTTGAAAACGTTTTGTTCATAAGATTATAATATTATTGTCCCTTACTCTATGTTGAATACTGTATAAGTAAAATCTAATATCTATCTTAAATCTATTTTCTTATTTTTAAAATTATAAATATTATACTCATATAACATTATAATTATAAATATAAAAAGATACATCTATAATTGAAAAATGTTTCCGTAAGCTTAGGGGAAGGGGGTAAGAGTTTTGCTTACTTTTGCTAACCTGGGGGATGGGGGGGTAAATAATTATAATAAATCTGCTTACGATATATTATCCTCCTGTATGTTCTATGTATCTTACAGCTCAACTCACCCTTCGTTCACTTCACCTATAACTCGCGGGAGTTATTAACTGTGCACCTCGCTCTGTGACGTCATTCGGGCGGTATCATTTGTAAAAAATGAGAATTATGTTAAAAAAATACAATAACATTTATTTTTTTATGTTAATAAAAGGTTGTGTGGATGATAAAGCGTCATAATAAAGGGTGGTTAATTTTTAAGGGCCGATGTTGATTTTGAATAAAACACAAATCATTTAGGAAATTATTGTAATTACTTTTTATTATGATAACATGGTGTCATTCAATTATGTATGGAACAAAATATCGGCCAAATGACCGCCGCGACCTCGGCGGCACATCTCTATCCGATGATCCTAATTTTCGATGACGCTGAGGCATAATTGATGTTCTATGCCGTTAATGTGCCGAATTATCTGATTCTTTGTATGGATTGTTGCTGGCTTATCGACATATACCTTTTCTTTCAAATAACCCCAAAGAAAGAAGTCCAACGATGTCATTGACATCGCTACCACGTGAGATAACGCCGCCATTGAAATTATCGCGCAAAAGAGCCATTGTTTCGTTAACTGTGTAGCAAGTGGCACCGTCCTGTTAAAACCACATATCGTCCACATCCATAACATCCAATTTGGACTTAAAAAGATCGTTATCATCTCACGATACCGAACATCATTTCACCATTGATGTGGACGGCTCTCCAGCCACACTATCGCGAACAGCAGCAATATTTTCTGCAGTACGAGCTGTACGAGCATGTACTGGTGTTTTCAAATCTCCTACAGACCCGGTTTGCTCAAATTTTTGGACGATTTTTCCAATTGTACGCACATTTCAACGATTAAATTGATCGAAAAAATCACGAAGTGCACGATATGCATTTTGATTTGAACGTCCATTTTCATAATAAGCCTGAATAACTTTAACGTGTTTCTCGATTGTGTATCTTTCCATGGTTCAAATTGAGTTAGTCTAAAATTGAGAAATGTCAAATGAAATGCAGAAAAAATCTTGAGTTTTAGGTGTGGTCCACATTCAACTTCGGCCCTTAAAATTTAACCAACCATTACTAGATCATTTTACTCTTGACGTTTTGCAATTAAATTGATACATATGGACTGAAGTTTTTTTGTTTTTACTAAATAAAATCTTAACAAAGCAGAAACTCCACAGAAACAGTAATAACAACAGGGGATTTAAACTGTATTTATACAATTGTAACAAAGATGCTATCGCTACTCATCGCTTACGGCGAGTGCGGGGCGCCGCGGGGGGAAGCGAGAGAGGTTTCGCATTCCAGCGAGGTGCACAGTTAACTTGGACGAGTAGTACATAAGTTATCTCGGTGTGATCGATACAGAACCGCACTGAAGGTATTCTAGTCCTAACTTAACAACGAACCCCCCCCTTCCCCCTCAGTCTTACCTCACTTGCTTACTTGAGGTCAAGGCAACTAACATGACTGAAACAATCCGATAACAATCACAAAGGTAATAAATACAATATCAATGTCAGTATGGGACATATTCGCATGTATCCGGCCTCAAGCGTGACTAACGTGGCCACTGGTTACATACATTTATGATATCATCTAGTAATTTTATATTTTAATGGCTGGTTTACGACTTTAAGTCGTCTTCTTCCTCGTATCGATGGCACGATTGAATTTTTTATGTTGTTGACCCAAAACATTGTGCCACGGCGTCATCAGTTGTCAATGGCGATACAGAAATCACTTTGTCTGCATTTCTTGGGACACACAGGGTAAGATAAAACCACAGAAATTACTTCACGTAGTCCTTGAAGTGCTCGTAGTAGATGTTCTCCATTTTCTCTTCTTACTTATCGCTTGTTTCGCCTCTATAGGGTGGAGTATGGTAAGCATAGTTAGAAGTACATCGGTAACAGCATCATCACCATCAACCTTTTTATCGTCCCACTGCTGGGCACAAGCCTCCTCTCATACAGAGAAGGATTGAGCGTAATCACCACGCTTACTCAATGCGGGTTCGCGATTTCGAACTTAAAGTCCAGGTTTCCTCAAGTTGTTTTCCTTCACCTTTTAATCAGTCATTGGTGTCCAAAATATACTTAGAAAGTACATATAACTTAGAATAGTTACATTGGTACTTGCCTGACTTGGAACCGAACCCGCACACTCATACTTGAGAAGCTGGTGTTTTAACCACTAGGCCACCACGACTTACACCACCTTAAATCAGATTCAGTTAAAAATCAGCGTCAGGCACCAGTTGCCTGGCATTTTTGCTGAACTGGACCTTTTTGGTGCAGCTACGAGGCACTGCTATTTTTTAAATCGGGGTTTTTACATTTTATTTGGTTTTTATTTGTTTACTTACAATGTAAGTTATATGTACTTCCTAAAACCAATGACTGATTACAAGGTGAAGGAAAACGTCTTGAGGAAACCTGGACTTTAAGTCTGAAATCGTATTGAGCAAGTGTGGTGATTATGCTTAATCCTACTCTGTATGAGAGGAGACCTGTGCCCAGCAGTGGGACGATGAAAAGGTTGATGCTGATGATGATGATTGTATTTAAATAAATACGAGTCGTCTGTCTAGCTTTTTCCCAAATATGTTGCTCGGCTACCAGTCTAATCAGATCCAGCTAAATATCAGCATTTTATATGAAGCGATGTCTTACCTGATCTCCTCAGTCCAGTAACTGGGTAATACGAAAGCCCTTGGTAAAACTGTCAAATTTTCGGGTTTCTGAAGAACCGTAACGATTGTCGAAGATCTCCGGGACGGAGGGGTGTTGGTATGAAAGTTTGTTCACCCATCCATGAACCAACCGCGGCAAGCATAGCTTAACCTGATCGACCGACCAGCAGGGTAATTGCGTAACACACTATCTGTAGCATTGGGTTTCATTTTAACAGTTCAATAACATTCATTGAGCTATTTACGTTGATGACTAGACACGTTTATCGAACATATAGTGCAATGGATTAGCAATATGCTTCCAAATAATAGTTGTGAATGTTACGCAATTATCGCTCTTATTTCTTTGCCACAAGACTCAATGTAATAAGCCAGTGGAGGCCCAAAATAATATCATCCTTACTAATATTATAAATCGGAAAGAGAGTTTGTTTGTTTGTTTGTTTCGCTTTCACGCCGTAACTACTGAACCGATTGCTTTGAAATTTTGCTGACGTAAAGTTAAAACTCCGGAATAAATAATAGAATAATTTTTATCCCGGAAAATTTTATATTCCCAAGGGAAATCTAAAAAGCGCGATATAACCGAATTCGGGCAGAAAGCTAGTAGTAAATAAAATCGGAAATGGATCACGAAATTAATGGAAAGGAAAAATAATGACGCTCAACGGCTTTTAACGATGGCAAGTTAACCGGATCACGAGTAACATGGATACGTCATTATCGGTGACTATAGTCCGTATTGATAAGGGATATGTGACATTAATCTGGGACCTTAATACAAGATGACATACATCGAAGGGGAATTAATTGATACATCTGGATGTATCAATTCAATACTTTCTTCAAATACCTTTTTCTCAAATTCCTCGACACTAGAGTCCCCTCTTAAATTTAAATTTAGAATTACCTAAGTGCTGAATTAATTGTTAGATACAGATGGAATCTGTATCAGAATTACCTATTATTATTTTAAATTTAGAATTACCTAAGTGCTGAATTAACAAACTTGTAAAATGCAAAGGGGACAGCTGCAGCTCAGGCTGATTTTACTTACTAAAACGTTGACCAAAAGACGGTTCGTATTCCGCTGTTTTGTTTTTCAAACCACCACAAATCGGAGTTATTTATATATCAAAATTTAGAGGGAAAGCATAGCTATGCTTCTGTTATTTTCTTTTTTGTCAAAAACTGATCACATTTATCTACTAGCCGTCTGAACATCGCGGTAAAAATGGATTATTTTGTAATATCATATTTCTTTTATTATTTAAGTTTTGAAAAAAACCAAATGAGGGGCACGCATAAACAAGGTGTAAAATTGTAGAAAAAAAATAATAACTCTAAAAGCGTTATCCACAAAGAAAACAGCGGAATACGTTTATAACGCGTTTACTATCGTACGGCCATCCTTAATAAAGGTAGCGGTAGTACGTGCACCTGGCAAATTAACAGAACCTAAACTAAGACCTATAAGCCCTACGGTCCCTACGACCCTAAGTTCTATAAGCCCTACAGCCTTCACTTACCATAGTTTGTAATAAATAAATATATGTATAAATAAGTGCGGGATGTCTGCACCAAGAGACCTAAGGTAACAGACGGATAGTGGGTAGGATTTCCAGGTAAGGGTGAAGGGTAAACTCACTGCCAGTTCAGCAGACTCACAGGACTGATCAGAGATGGCTAAAGGTGTCTTGGCCACAGTGGGGTACAATGAGACAAGAATAAATTCTAGTCTGATTTATTTAGGTACTCAATATTACAGCTTATACAGAGTGGTGCTAACAATACGACAATAAATGAAAACACGAAGAATGTAGGTTCATAGGAATAATCCTAACCCATAGAAAAAAACTTAGCATAAAAAAAAAATCAAACTAAAACGCATAAAATTGCAAACGGAATAGAGCATCCTTTAAAAATATTGGTTCACTGACCTCCGATCGGCGACAGCGCGATCTTGTATCGACTTGCTTTTTCGCGCCATTATTATTAAAGTTTGTTACCGCAGGAGGCGGCGGTCATTGACCTGTAAGCACTTTTTTATCATGTAGAAAATGTGAAAAATGAAAAATTATTTCCTGGAACTAAACTAATGGATATATTTATATGATTTTTTATGGGTAGACTGAGAATGCGTTGAGGTACACGATGTTTAATTTATTGTCGTATTGTCAGCACCACTCTGTAGGTATACTACTTTTTCCCAACACACACAAATGTATAAAGGTCTTGGTATTCTATGCGTGTAATCTGCACTTATAACAATATTTGAAGTAGGCCGCGCGTCAACTGCCGAAATGCTAAATCAATGTTCAAAAGTAGCATTGGACAACTATCAACAATTGCATCACTGGTTACCATCAGGCGGGATTACGGTGGAATACTCAAACTGATATTGATAATACGTTTCGCAATTATAACGCAGGTAGAAATCGTCACATATCGGAAAACGTTGTTATAACTAAATAAAAACTAAAATTAGCCTAATGATAGTATTATATCAATGTCAAACCACTAGTAGCCAAACAAATTATTTCACTTTTAACATTGGCATTGACTTGATTGAAAGATTAGCTACAAGTTTTGCTGAGCCACGCCGCGGCGCAGGCCGTCAAGTATATGAACATAAAATTGTACGTACGTACAGATAACGAGTGAAAACAGACGGCACGCACACACACAGACGCTTGGCACATACAGTTTATAATTGGAGGTAGTTATGCAAAAAGGATCCAGCCAGCAAACTTGCTTTTGAGAAAATAGAGTTTGAAGTAAAATTTAGATTTAAATTTCCTTTTAAATAATGGGTATTTTCCTGTACTTTTTTGCGGCTTTGATATTTTTTGCATATACTAAAGTTGGTGTGTAGATTTTAGACATTTATGACAGTAACTAAAAAAAAGGTTTTTGTGGGTTGGATCCATTTTGTATAACTACATCCAATTATTAAAAAAAAGTCTAGATAAAGCGGCACTACAGTCCCCTACGCAAATTAGTTTCAAATTTGCGTTATTTCAAGTTAAACAAATATGAACCTTATTGTTATAATTATTGTAGTATTTAAGTTGATTTCAGAGTGACTAGCACTATTAAATATATTCCCCCTTATTCATAAACGCTGCTTAAAGTAAACCTTTAGGTTAACTTAAATCATCCTTTATGAATAAACACAGTTTTTTAACCGACTTCAAAAAGGAGGAGGTTACTCAATTCGATCGGTATATATGCTTTTTTTATGTTTGTTCGCGGATAACTTCGTCGTTTATGAACCGATTTTGATCATTCTTTTTCTGTTGGAAAGAAGACATTCCCAAGGTGGTCCCATGAAAAGGACATCAGGGTTTGATGGTGGAAGACCAGAGAAATCAAGGGGAACTTTCAAAAATCGTGGGGGCAACCAGTGCGTTTGTAAGTTTTTTTTATTAAGTATTTTAGCGTCAGAATCCAGTCTAACCGGATGCAGCTGAACAGTACTTTTCACAACTAAAAAGTGTAAAATAAAAACTTTTTTTACAAAAAAAAACAACCGACTTCCAAAAAACACTAAAAAGTGAAGAATAACTAATTTCGGAAGTCGGTGTCAAAAACTAATATACAAAAACCAAAGACACCGACTTCTGAAATTAGTTATTTTTCACTCCGTAGTGTTTTTTGGAAGTCGGTTATTTTTTTTTTGTAAAAAAAAGTTTTTATAAGGGGTTTAATCATAAACGATGATTAGAGTTAAGTGACGTTAAAAGGTCTAAAATATATGGTTAAAGAATCGCTAATCACTAGTTAACTTTAAGCAGCGTTTAAGAATAAAGGGGATTATATTAAACTTTGAAGTTGTAGGGTAAACTGATTTTTATTGTCTAGGAATTAAAATTATTTTTCCATAAACTCTCATTTGTGTAGGTACATATTTGGCCAATGTGTCGTAATATTATTTTAGGTGTGATAGCGCACCAAAAAATTAATTACGTAGGACCAGCTGATCCAATTAATTCATTGTAGTGATGATGCAAGCAATTGACACTTCTGACAGATCACTAAGATTTCACTTCATATAAGTTTTCTAGATGAGATGGGAATATGGTCGACTTTTCTTTGCAGACACTATATCACTACATAAGTATAAGTCGTGGTGGCCTAGTGGTTAAAACACCAGCCTCTCAAGTATGAGTGCGCGGGTTCGATTCCAGGTCAGGCAAGTACCAATGTAACTTTTCTAAAGTTATATGTATTTTCTAAGTATATCTTGGACACCATTGACTGAAGGTGAAGGAAAACATCTTGAGGAAACCTGGACTTTATAAGTCTGAAATCGCCAACCCGCATTGAGCAAGCGTGGTGATTACGCTCAATCCTTCTCTGTATGAGAGGAGACCTGTGCCCAGCAGTGGGACGATAAAAAGGTTGATGATGATGATGATGATATCACTACATATATTATTAAACTATGTCACTTTCTCTTTCCCTATGTCCCTTTGTATGATTAAATGTTTAAAACTACGCAACGGATTTCGATGCGGTTTTTTAAATATATAGAGTAATTAAAGAGGAATGTTTATAAAGGGTGTATCTGACATCGGCGCGCAAACGAGTACCATGGATCCAGTACATAATTCTGAACCCCCCACTAGTGGAATTTTCCGTCGGTATTCTCCTCATAAAAAAAATAATAATACGCAGTTTTTTTCACTTTAAACCGTTCATGATTCCTATACTTTTATAACCCAATGAGATTTTAAAGGAAAAAATAATTAATTCACTAATTACACAAAAAAGCGCAATGTGAATAAAACTCGAAAATCGTTCACATCAGGGGTCAACGTCATACCCACAAAAATGTGCGGCGGCACGCTTGCAACGTTCAAAGGCCAAGCCGACACACTTTTTTAAACACTGTTATTTCTGTAACCGCTCATTAACGATATAAATGACTATCATAATTTTATTAGTGGCATGCGGTGTAACCTCGCGAAGTTTGCGTTATGATGTCAGATACACCTGTATGTATAAGAACATGCATTAAATTGTGGAGAATTACATTTTTCCACGTTTGCAGTGAAACGCAGGCCCTACTAGACTTGTCAAAATAATGTACTAAATATTGTGTACATTGAAAAGATCTACAAAAACCGCCGCGATGGTATAGGTACGAGTATGTCTATCTCTTATGGATATCCCACAATAAATTTTTTTTTGTCATTTACTGTTTACCACAAATACCGGCTAATTTTTGAAGCGATTTTAAATTTAGTACCTTAAATACGTTGTTGATTTAATATATAGATCTATATCGCTCTTTACAGCATAATTATGATTGAAATGAATATTTTCCAAAATATTTCAGATTTAAAAAAAGCGGGGTGTCGCGTTTGCGGCGGTACACGTTCGCAGTTTTTCAGAGTGACTAGCACTATTAAATATATTCCCCCTTATTCATAAACGCTGCTTAAAGTAAACCTTTAGGTTAACTTAAATCATCCTTTATGAATAAACACAGTTTTTTAACCGACTTCAAAAAGGAGGAGGTTACTCAATTCGATCGGTATATATGCTTTTTTTATGTTTGTTCGCGGATAACTTCGTCGTTTATGAACCGATTTTGATCATTCTTTTTCTGTTGGAAAGAAGACATTCCCAAGGTGGTCCCATGAAAAGGACATCAGGGTTTGATGGTGGAAGACCAGAGAAATCAAGGGGAACTTTCAAAAATCGTGGGGGCAACCAGTGCGTTTGTAAGTTTTTTTTATTAAGTATTTTAGCGTCAGAATCCAGTCTAACCGGATGCAGCTGAACGCGCGCGAGCTGCGTAGTGTATTTAGTATCATAATTGCACCCGTGCGAAGCCGGGGCGGGTCGCTAGTTCCCTATAATTTCAGTAATGATTTAATATCAAATTCAGCATAATATATTTGAGGAATTGCTAGAAAGGCCCCACGGCGCCTTCACTTTCCATCTGACATAGATCCTCACCGGACACGGCTGTTTCGTGAGGTTCATGTTCCGTATAAGGCGTGAGGAAACGCCAGGATATCACCACTGAAGGGATCGCCCTGAGAACACGGTGGAGCATACGATGGAGGGCTGCCCGGCTTGGGTAAAGCACCGCCGTGCCCTAGTGACGACTCTCGGCCATGGTCCGGAGCAAGAGTGCCGTCATCTCCTTCTGGGAAGCAGTGATTCTGACAAAAGAGGAGGCGGAGTGTGTGAGGGATCGGGAAACCCGCGCTCTCGCGCCTTTATTTATTTATTTATTTTTAAACTTCATGCACAAACATTGCACAATGGCGGACTTAATGCCTTAGGCATTTTCTACCAGTCTACCTTGAGGTGATGCAGAGACAAAACATGGTAGGTGCAAACAAATTAAAGTTAAAAGAGAGAAAAAAAAATATTATAATAAATACATAAATACATACATACAAAATATAAACAGAAGAGAGAGATAAAAAAAATCATAGGTAGAGAAAAAGAAAAAAATATATATGTGATGAATCTGCCAATTTCTTGCGTAGGTATTCCCGAGCTTTCACTTTAAATGTGTACCGACTTGTCGACGTCCTGATATTCTGAGGAAGATCATTCCAAAGGAAAACAGCCTGAACCAGAAATGAAGACTTAAGAAAACCAGTGCGGTGAGAAGGACATCGTAGAAGACAATTATTGAAAGAGCGCAGATTAGCCGCCGTAGGAGACTACTAGAGACCACACTATTACTGTCAAGGACTAATTTCTTCTTCTTCTTCAGTTTATAGAGGTCCACTACTAGGCAAAAGCCTCCACCAAGGTTTTCATTACATTTGGGGGGTTTGTCATAATCCCCACGCTTGCCAACCGGGTTCGCAGTAATTTGATATTCCACAGAAGAAGCACTGCTGCCCACTTCCCTGGTGAGAGTTCCCTTAATCGCCTCTTACGACACCTACGGGAGGAAATGGAATGGTACTATTCGTGTCGTGATCGTAAATCGAAACATCAAACGCAAAGATTTAAATCATTAAATTTGCACTGCCACATCTACTTCTTCTAATATCAAGGTGAAATTCAACCTCAACTCTTAATCAATGGCATCTGTGTAATAAATACCATAATTTTGCCAATAACATGTGTAACAAATTATAGAAATTCTTTGAAAATTTAATTTTAAAATAATGGCGGATATAGGAAATGACAGTTGACAAAGAAAGCCGCGTGAACCGTCTATGAGGGAGGTTTGAGGCAAAGTCATGATGTGGCCACTATGCTTTGATATTTCAATGTTCTTTATGAATTATTTACTGAATCCACTTTTTACTACATAAATCACGCGCTTTTATTTTCTATAACCGCGGATTAGCATCCAAAATACTTTCGTGTACTTTTACAAATAAACTTAATAATTGTGAAGTCTGTGATTTTCGTCAACTCATCTTCAACTATCTCTGAACCATACAGTTACGTTTTGACGCCTCTGACATTCAACAACTCAGTGATTTGACTTGTTGCCATGGAAACGATATTTAATAATGCTGGAGCTCACTCTCGCTTTTCATTCCGATACAGCCAATACAATCTCTCGCAGGGACGCCCTAAGCCGAGTTGCGTACCCACGCGGGATGCCTTTAGCGCGTCATCGTTTTGTATTTAACCTTTTTAAACCCTGGCCTTAACTTATTGAAGCACCCACAGGTTGAACTGCCAGTCTAAATGGAATAAAAATCTTCTCCATTGCAGTACGAGGCAGTATCTATGACGTTTAAACATTGGAATTGTACGTTTGAAAGATTCCAAATGCGTACAAATATACGGTTACAGAGAAGGCCTTAGAAATCCGCTGCATGCTTTGAGGGAGGCTTTCGTGACAATGATAGTCTCTCTGATGACAATATGATATTAATTAGACTTTTATCACAACTGTCATAACATCGGCTGCCGGCAGAAGTTACCACCCACCCGACAAAGTCTTGCCGCCAAGCGATTCGTCGTGTTCCGGCATGATGTCTGGTGAAGCCGTACGGAGGACGGGTTTGAGCAATTGTGTTGCAATGTGTGCCGGGTACGATGCGCGAAATGTTGTTGTGTCGGGAATTTGGTCGTGGAGAGTCTCCAGATCAATTTTAAATTTTATTTTCAACATTGCATCATTTCGCTCAACTGCCGCGTTCCTTTCTATTCACTCAGTTTTTTTGAGTGAATAGGCTCTTAATAAACTAGCGCGCTTTACCATCAACGATTGCATCACTAATTATCATCAGACGAGATTGGGGTCAAGCACTAGTTTATAACTATAAACAAATGTTTAAAATAGAAAGACAGACAGAATGATTCGCAGTTTTATTGTTATAATATCGGAAATAACAATGACAAAATAGTTATATTTCCTGTATCCGTTAGTTTAATAAAAAGGTCTAAGTTCCCTATATGTAATGGTATTGTAACATTTTATGTTCTTAATCCAATAATTAATTAGTTATTATATCAGTTATGCCATTGTTCCTCGTACTAATAAGGGTGTATGAATGGACGTAGGAAAGGCGTAGAGTAGCCATTAAAACTTTATTTATTTTTGTTTTAATTAAAACGCTGTTCTACACAAGGAATTACTCAAGAGGAATTCCTTGTGTGGAGCAGCGTTGTCATCAAACTCCTCCAGTTTGAGGACAAACACTGTGACAGAAGAATTTTATATATTAGATACTAGCTGCTTCCCGCGGTTTCACCCGCGAAGTAGTAGTAATATAAAAAATAGATAAAAACCTATTCCCAGGCCTAACGAATGTATATACGAAATTAAATTAAAATCGGTATAGCCGTTTTGGAGGAGTTCGAGGACAAAGACTGTGACAGGAGAATTTCATAAAATAGATAGATTTTGCTTTTCTTTTGGTTGCCTGGAAGAGACTGCATTAGCGATAAGGCCGCCCATTGTATGTTTTGTTGTGTGGAATCTATTCTGATCGATGTATTTTGGGGTATGTTTTTGGTGTATGTACAATAAAGAATATATAAATAAATAAATAAGATCAATTTGAAAGGGGATGTCGTGGAAGACGGGTGGTAACCATGCACTGGAAGACGCAGCATGTCTAGGCCCCCGACAAGGTGGACCGACGACCTGGTGAAGGTCGCGGGAAACCGCTGGATGAGGAAGGCGCAGGAACGGTCGTCGTGGAGAACCTTGGGGAGGCCTAGTGTCCAGCAGTGGACGTCTTATGGCTGAAATGATGATGATGATGATGAGCTTGAAAGTACGTAATCTTGAACAATCTTTATGGACAGTCTATTAAAGTCTGACAATCAATCTTACCAAGGGGTTCATATTACCTGTAACTGTATTGTGTAGGTCAGACCAGCAGTTGCAGTGTAAAATATGAACTGCAATGTTTTTTTTTTTTAATAACTATAAACTAGCGCTTGACCGCAATCCCGCCTGATGGTAAGCAGTGATGCGATCGTTGATGGTAAAGCGCGCTAGTTTATTAAACCCATTCACTTAAAAAACTGAGTGAATAGGAAGGATGACGGCAGTTGAGCGAGGTGGTGCAATATTAAACCCAACAACACGACCAACGATGCTGCGCCAGAGGGACATTGATCTGGAGACCCTTCACGACCAAACTCCCGACACAACAACACTTGGCGCATCGTACCCGGCACACATCGCAACACAACTACTCAGACCCGTCCTCCGTACGGCTTCACCAGACATCATGCCGGAACACGACGAATCGCTTGGCGGCAAGACTTTGGCTGGTGGGTGGTAACCATCAATTCAAGAAGGCTTTAGGCTATATAACATCACGCTACAACCAATAGGAACGGAATATATTAAACTCTATAACATAAAAATATTAATCCTTATCCAAATAAATTAATAGTAATTAATTTTCAACAAAATTGTCCTTGACATCACTTATTTTCGATTAACATCTTATAAGATACTACAATTTTAAAATGACTCTTTTGGGGTTAAAATAATATGTTCAAATAACTAACTCAAAGCAAAAGAAGTCGCGGGCGGCAGCTAGTTATACATAAATCGACTTTTTTACTAATGTTTAGTAGTCATTGAATAAATGAAATGGGTTATCTTTTTAAGGCGATTAAAATTACACGGTGTATAGACTTTTGTTATTATTTTAATATTGAGTAAGTGAACAACTTTATTTTTATGAGGCTAAAGTTATTTCATACCTGATTATTATCAATTATAAAGTTGATAAAGGGTGTTAACTTGTTAATTACAATTTGTTTATAACTTTCTTTCTTTATTTTTTGGCTTCGCACGGTTTGTGCATTTAGCCAATGTCACGTAATTATGAATTATTAATGTCGAAAAAGACGGCCGCGTGACCCGTCTTACGAGTGAGGTTTGGGGCAAAGTCATGATGTGGCCACTATGCTGCGATATTTCACTGTTCTTTATGAACTATTTACTAAATGCACTTTATACTACATAAATTACACACTTTTATTTAGTAAAAAACACTTTAAATAATTTTAAAAGTCCAATGAAAAACGAGCGTGACACCCAGCTTGACTTTCCCGCCAAAACTCTTGTTTATAACTAACTTACAGACCCACGATAAAAAGTTACCATCCGCAAAAAATATGTACATTCATAGTGTTTCTATAAGAAAAACCCTAATAATAAAAGGTAACAACTATGGACTTTATTTTTTTTTAATCGAAACTCACTAATTAGAATAATAAGATTAAGTAAAAAACAAAATTGGACATGAATTAAACAATTATATTATCTCTCGAATAAACACAAGCAAGACCAGAGATTTTTCATAATGATAATTTATGTAAAAGTTTGTATGGATTTATTAATGTATAAACAGACGAATGATTTATACTCCTTTACGCTAAAACTAATCAACGGATTGGGATGAAATCTAACACAGAAGGTTTATAGCATAACAATCAAACTAATTTTTAACCGAGGCGCGAATTCGTCGGAATCATTTTTTTTTTATGTTGTTCACCGATTACTCTAAGACGCCTGGACGGATTTGCAAAAATCTTTCTTGTGTGTTACGGTATACTTCCCAGGTGGTCCCATAGTCATCATTGTCCACGAGATTGAATTGTATGTTGGTAAAACCGCGGGACGTAACTATCAATGTTACGATCAGTTACGAACATGGTTTTACACATATTTTATTTACTATCCTAAAAAAAAATTGATTGTCTGTAGAACTCCGTCTACTGCCGATATTTGAACGTGACAACGTCTATGCCTATGTTTCCGAGTATGCCTTCGGGCGCTCTAGGGGTGGGGGTAAAGTAAGCGTGGACTCCGTGTGGCGTCAGATTCGGCCGTTACGGTGTTTTCGAGAATGACTCCACGCCGTACCAATTTAATAGACGTTGTCACGTCAAAATGCCTTCGAACTCTTTGTTATACATATATACCTAACTATTACGCTTTGATAAACTTTTAAAAATTTAAAAAAGAACATCAAAAAGTCTTTAATGCTAACATTTTCTATGGATATCTATGTGCCACAGGGCGTTGTCAATTCCGGTATTCTGTTAACAACTCGACTACGGTTTCAATGATTCTGAGAACGTGTGCTTGTCACCGAGGTGAAGCCAGCGATTTTCCCTACACTATGAATACCTACATAGCACACAAATAGCAAGCCGGTGTAGGCGTTGCTCCTATTAAGTCCGTATAATAATTCCAATTTATCAGCGCAAAATATTCTCGGGTTTTTGCGGTCACAGAAGACTTTTATTTTATTTGAAAGGAAAATAAAAATGAATAATTGACTGGGTTTTACACAAGGAAATACGAGATAAATGGAGTATAAGACAAATGGACCAAGTTTCATTAGGAATAACACGCATAGGTTTTGAATATATTTTGCCTGGAGCACAGGCGTAGAGTAGCCAGCCTTTCGGTCTTCTATAGGATGCATTCTGATGAGTGTGCAAGGGAATTGCATGATTTAATTCCCCCATCTCCGTTCCATCATCGGACGACCCGTCGTACGGCGAGTTTCCACCCTTACGTTGTTGACACCACTGCGATCCGGACGAAGCGTTTTGCTTCCTCCTTTATACCGCGTACATCGAGGGACTGAAACAATTTGCCAGCGTCGGTGTTTCCGTCACAATACAATTTGGGTGTCTTCAAGGCTAGAGTGAATAGGCTCTTAATAAACTAGCGCGCTTTACCATCAACGATCGCATCACTGCTTACCATCAGGCGGGATTGCGGTCAAGCGCTGGTTTATAATTAATAAAAAAAAGAACGAGCTGTGCCTCGCCGCCCACCGGTTCACCCGTATTTTGATACTGCAAAGATATTGGGATAAAAATTATTGTCTCTGTTAATCATATTGTTTGTATTCCTTACAAAGGTTACTCGACCTCTGCGTCGCGGTTGCGCAGTGTGGGATTTTACCTCACTTAAAACACCCCGGTGATCATCACCGTGGTCCCGATTCCTTTTGAGAGACCAATTCTGGAACCGCCCCTGCGCAATGCCTGTAAGGCACATCCCTGGGTAGACTGTGAAGAGGCCTTACCTTAGGCCTCGTGACATGTGACCACTTTGGCACCGTATCGACTATGTTAATCTTGGTAACGTTTTGCATTAAAGAATAACAGACATACATCCATAAAAACTTTCACGTTTATGATATTTACTAAATTATGCAATATGTAAAAAAAATCCTGTCAGACCTATAAGGATAATAAAGGTTAGGTAAACAAAATAAAAAACAAAATAAGAAATGGATAACATACACACCAATGTAACTTTTCAAAGTTATATATGTACTTTCTAAGTATATCTTGGAGGAAATCTGGACTTTAAATCTGAGATCGCCAATTCGCCAACCCGCATTGAGCAAGCGTGGTGATTACGCTCAATCCTTCTCTGTATGAGAAGAGACCTCTGCCCAGCAGTGGGACGATAAGAAGGTTGTTGTTGATGATGATATTGATGAAACACATGACCAAATACTAATGGATTTTGAAATAATCTATTTTTCCCGCGAATTAATCCCAACTTCCCCAAAATATGGTACATTTTCAAATAGTGACAACAACATTTTCGATGGTATTACTGCGATACGACCGCGTGCCGCGTGCTCTGCTCCCCTTCGCCCGCGTATGTATTGCCTACCGCACTTGTATTAAGTTACCGCCTTTTACGAAATAATATTTATTTTTAGGGGATTTTAAAAAAAATCCCCTTTAGTCCGGCAGGCATTAGTAGAATCAGTTATACAATAGGATACCTAACAATACCTTCGCGGATCGGACAGGGTTTTCTTCAAATATCCTTACTAATATTATAAATCGGAAAGTGATTTTGTTTGTTTGTTTGTTCATCTTTCATGCCCTCACACAAACACACACACACATCCACACACGCACCCGTTAGCAAGCAACGTAGTAGAGTGTAAAAAAGTGCTTCCTCTCTCCTAACTTCACTTATTTTGTTTGTGCCCGACAGGGTCCACATGAACTAATTTTAAGTATTACCATCTAAGAACACATGTGGAAAACAATAAAAGTATTGAGTATTAACTACTGAACCGATTGCTTTGAAATTTTGCAGACGTAAAGTTAGAAGTCCGGATTAATTAATAGGATACTTTTAATCCCGGAAAAAATTGACAGTCCCGTAGATAAAAGAAAAAATTTTTTTAGCTTCATACCAGTTCGGTGATAAATGGCGCTATGTGTCGTTTAAAACAAGGTAATATATTGCAAGCACAGTGAGCTGTCACTCTAATAAATGCTAGAGATTGACACTTTTGACAACTCACTCTAAACTCCCTACCTATTACACGGTGAGATATTTACAGAATCAGAATATTGTAAACAATATTAACATACTCATCATCAGTATCATCAATTCAGTCACAGGAAGTCCACTGCTGGGCATAGGCCTCCCCCAAGGATTTCCAAAAAGATCGGCTGGACGCCGCCTGCATCCAGCGCTTCCCTGAGATTTTGGTCACGTAGTCGATGGGTGTCCGACGCTGCGCTTGCCGGTACATGGTCGCCATTCAAGAGCTTTTCTGCCCATCGGCCATCGGTTCTACGTGCCATGTGCTCCGCCCACTGCGACTTCGAAGAACTAATCCGCTGGGCTATGTTGGCGACTTTAGTTCTTTAAAGAATCTCCTCATTCCTGATTCGATCACGGAGTGAAAAAACACAGAAAAACGTAAGGATAATTTCTCTCTGGATAAAATTGATCTGAATGCTCTACCACGCTGTTAACCAGGAATTTGTCGGTTTTGAAAAAGGGCATTTCTAGTAGCATTAATAATATAATGTTTATTTTTACTTCATATAGAAACCAGCGTACCGAACATACATAAATTCCTCACAAGTGCCAACTCCCACAGTGTACCGAGTTCCAATAGTGTTAACGGTATATTGATTATGGCTATTTTTTCCTCCAGAGCTTAGTAGGAGTATATTGAAGGGCAAAATTAAATACAGATCTATGTCTAGAATATATACAACAAGTAATGTAATAATCATAACACATACACTGAATTTTTAATTTAACATATACAGTAAGGGTCAAAGGTGGAGTAACACTTTTAACACTTATTGATAGGGCAATAAAGTTTAAAAATGATAATGTACTTCTGACCCTTACTGTATATATATGCATTGTTATTTATTCAATTAGTTATACCAATTCTTGGAAAACGAAGACCTTAACGATTAGTGGGTCCTAGTCTACTATTTATTTAAATTCGCCATTCCAGCACTATAACAATCGTCCCGAAACCCTTGTTCAAAAACGAAACTTAATTCAAGTTAGTGCATCTTATTCTTTATATTTTATTATGAAGAAGACAGCAGATTAATATGAGTTTAGTCCTGTCAAATGAGTACGCGCCTGACGTATTTTAGGCGCCATGTTTTTGATAGCGTCTAAATTATCTGTGGAGTGTCTTAATTTGACAGAGATTAATTAATATTATATTTTCTATCCTTTTCTTAATGAAATAGAAGAGAAAGATTCACTGAACTTAAAACTAGTTTAGTTTGTGAACAATAGACTCTAAAAAGAATTGAAGTTTAGAGTCTCTACTTTAAATGTATAACGTTATTTTATGTTTATGCGAAACCCTAAACACTTGTCCAATACTTTGAAGTAAAGAATCTTTGTACAATATTTCAAAAAGATGTCATGAAAAACTACAAAGTTATGAGCTTGTTATCTTACTTGGTTGCCCCAACAAAAATATGGTCAACGCACCGCTCACCCGCCTGTGACTCATCGGCGCGGCGCGGGGGGCCCTATCTCGCGCACCTAGTACCTACTATGATCTATCATAAGCTGTGTTGCGTGCTCGATAACCACACTGCAACAAAATCTAAATGTATTTGGGAAAAAATATAACATGGTGTAAAAATGATTGGAATCGTTTCATTTGCTTATTCTGAACAATCTATATTCAGGTTTCGTATAAAGTAAAATAACGTTGTATACAGCGATATGACTACGTTTGTACCTCATACCGGATTTGTCACACGATGTTATACTTAATTTACCCCTCCCCTTAACGCATGACGTAATATATGATGGATGTAGAGTAAGGGTCAAAAGTGCATTACCACCCTTAAACTTTATTGCAATAACAATAAGTGTCAAAAGTGGTACTCCACTTTTGACCCTTACTGTACAGAAGACAGCAGGTCATTCTACACGAAACTGTCAAATATTCCCAATCAACCTTGAGCTTTTATGCTTTAGAGACAAAGTTCAAAATCTAATAAAGAAAGCTGACAGATGATAGTAGCTTGATGTGCTGTCGTCTGTACACAAGTAACGTTGATACCCAATTAATATTAGCGTCACCACCCAAGGTGGCGACCGTGGTTTCCAATTGGAAAAACCTTGGGTTTTGGCGCGTAATGCACCATATAACCGGTTCATACATTTCCAATCAATCTGTACGGATTTGTTCTAGTACCATAACACTGTACATTTTGCGCTATAATAAGAAATTAGCTAAAACGCAAAACCTGCTTTGACGTCTACATGGGACTTTATCCTTTTTTGTCTTTATTCGTATAAAATTCACCAGAGAGAACTGTGGGGTAGTTGCGTAACACATTATCAGTAGCAATGGGTTCCATGTTGACAGTTCTACAATATTCATTACGTAATTTACGTTGTTGATCAGACACATTTTCGAATATAGGGAGCAATGGAATAGCAATAAGCTTCAAAATGATTCCAATTGACAGTAATAATGTGATACGCAATTAGGGTGCTAGTCAAAATCAAAAAATCAAAGCATTTATTTCAAATAAACCAGTTACAGGCACTTTTGAATTGTCAGAAGGTCGGTCAGTCAGTAAGGTGAAGCTAGTCGCCCATAGTACCTACATTGTGTCTTTTAGTCTATGCTAAATGAATATTTAAATACCTAAGCAATATATTTTAAAAATTATTCTGATTAATAATAATATAGTAGGTACTATAAATTAATAATGCAATTAACAAATAGACTAGGTAGTCTATTTGTTAATTGCATTATTAATTTATTTGACATTGAATTTAATTTTATTTGACATTTTCTACCATAGATTTATTTGATTTTTTTTTATGATTTATGTATTTAATGCAATGTCAACTATAATTTATTGTGTAATGAGAATTATTTAATGAAAGTTTCTAGTATATTTTTGATTTTTTTTTTCTTTTCTTTGTGTTTCATTTCTACTGTGTATTTGTATGTACTTATGAGAAATTATAGGTAACTTACCTGAAATAAATTATTATGATTTTTAAGTTTATTGAACCAAAAGATACGTAGACAAAGTTTACATACCTACTAGGTATCTCCATACTAAGACTTAAACTGACAATGGACATCAAGCGAAAGAAAAAAAATTATAGGTAGTTTATGTAACAAAAAAAATAATACTGCCTGCCTGTATCTTAGGAGACAGCAAATGTATTTTCTTTTTCTTTAAAATTCGTAGGTATGGCAACTCAGCGTGTTTTCAAGAATCAATTAAACTGTGTGTGTAATTTTTTTTAACAACCTCAGAAATAAAGCACTACCAATTGTATCCAAAATGAGATTCATTTGAGAGCATCAATACTTTTAACAAGCAAACTTATTGAAAAGATATATCTCCCAATAATAAAGCTTATTGTTGCCTTTAAAACTAAACTTTACCTTTAAGTTTAAGTTTTATTCATAACCGTTGCTTAAAGTTTGTTAGTGATTACCCATACATTTTGACGTTTGCACGACACTTAACTTTAATCGTCGTTTATGAATAAACCCCTTAAACACAATGGTGTTTGTTCATAAACGATGATTAAAGTTTAATGACCTTCAAACCTCAAAAATATACACACGAAAAGTCATACCTACAGAGATTTCGAAATTATTAGGTAAAACATTAGTATTTCCTTGTAGGAAAAAGATTTAAAAAAAATACTTACTCAGAGAAGTACGAATCACCATCACGTGCAATCATAGCTCAAAAAACGTTCAAAAGATTTTCGTAGCATAATCTATACAAAAAAAAATAGTTTTTAGTATTAGTAGTAGGGGAAGGGGGGGGGGGGATCTAACTATCTACTGAACGTCTATGAACTATCCGGGCGACACCGGATAGTTAAGAAAAAGTCACAATAAATAAATCACTTTTTTTTATTTATTGATGTAATCAATATTATAAATGTTTAAGTATACCTTAGGCATAACTTTGGCATATAAATTTATTTAATACCTAACTTAGTATTTATTTATTTATTTAAATAGAACGGCATAAGAAAATTTCATAAAATGGAGACTGGTGATCTGCAAACATACAATGGATTCTTTGTAAAAAAAAAATCCAATTATACCCTTTGGTGTGAGATCCTAGAAATGAAAAATAATTTAAGGAAGGGTATGCAAAAATGGGAGCGTCTTCTATTGCCGATATAGACAGAAATAATTTCCTTTTCCTTTGATATCTGGTTAAAAACTAAAAACATGCAAAATATAGTTGCAGTGAAGACTTGAAGTAATGGTAGTAGTTTACTCTTAAAATTATTCATAGAACGACTGATGGAAAATCATCAAATGGCCTTTGCTGCTTTGGGCGGCGGGAAAGGCATTTAAGACTTCTACTAACTAAAACCCACCCATGTTCCTTAACTTGCCTGTGTTCTCTGGCGCACTCGAACTGATCTTGAACAGCCTTCGTGGAGTCACGATGTGCTGACTTCTCTTTGAGGCGCGCGTGGAACAAAACGCGCCGTCGACCTCGACCTGGTCCTTACCGACGGCGAGCTTGGGCCGCGAGTGCTCTTAGATTCCCAATTCATACTGCCTTGAACTACGAATTATTACGACATTTAATCATAGTGAAAAAAAAAAACAAAAAGTAATGTAAAGTCCAGTCCTTAATTCAAAACTCCGAAAATGTAGCCAGAAATCGGCGATTCTTCTACATTATCTGAACCTGCAAACTTGTATGCTTTCCCGACCGACTAATATTTTACGAAGTATAAAAGCTTTAGTATAAAATATAATTCAGCGTTTTTCTCATTAAACTTTAATGGCTTGCTAGCGAGATAAGCGTTACGTAATACGTCACTTTTTCCCTCATCAACGCGGAATGAAAAAACGTGGTTAATGCTGCCTTTACACAGTGGTCCATGCTGGTTGCGTTTCATAAAAACGTTGCTCCTCTGCCTAAGTTTATTTGCATTCGTGCTCATTTCTTTGGCTTTTCTGTGCCTGTATCCATGGAGTTTCGTGCCGTTCTTCTCCCTATGTACTTAGAACGCTTTAAAATTGGCAATTAGCATTTCCTCAGTCTGAAAAAGCAAAGCTACTGTATATACAGTATATTAAGAAAACCCTGTCCGACCCGTGAAGGTGTTGTTAGGTATCGATAACTGATTCTACTAATGCATACAATACCGGGCTAAACTTAAAAAAATCCCCCTAAAAAATAAATATTATTTCGCAAAAAGAGGTAACTTAATAAAGGTGCGTTAACCATCCTTCCGCGGTCGGCGGGCGGCAGGGTACGCGGCACGTGGTCGCATAGCTATTTGCTCACAATAATACCGGTGTTGTCACTTTTTTAAAAATTACCAAATTTCGGGGAAGTTGGAATTAATTCGCGGGAAAAAAAGATTATTTCAAAATTCATTTGTTGGTACTATGATGATTACGTAAAATTTTATATTATATTTGGTCATGTGTTTACCTAACCTTTATTATCCTTATGGGTCGGACAGGGTTATCTTAACATACTGTATAAAATGGTGGAGGTAGGCTTACGACGCGACGGTCAGTCTCAGTGACAAAAGTGATGTATGCTGTTGATGTAAGTGTATATGTAAAAAGTTGTCACGTATTTTTTTCTTTTTTCATATTATCATCATCTCCGCACTTAGACTTTCGCGTTGGAGGCCGGGGTCCGCTTTCATATACAGTATCTTAAGAAAATCCTGTCCGACCCAAAAGGATAATAAAGGTTAGGTAAACACATGACCAAATATAAAAAAAGTGACAACACCGGTATTATTATGAGCGAATAGCGATGCGACCATGTGCCGCGTGCCCTACCGCCCGCCGCCCGCAGAAGGGTGGTTATCGCACATTTATTAAGTTACCTCTTTTTGCGAAATAATATTTATTTTTTTAGGGGGATTTTTTTTAAGTTTAGCTCGGTTTTGTATCCATTAGTAGAATCAGTTATCGATACCTAACAACGCCTTCACGGGTCGGACAGGGTTTTCTTAACATACTGTATATATAAAAAATGAAGACGATACAGTGCGTTGAAAACTAGTGTGAAGTCACTCCTCGCTACACTTTAAGCGAGGAGTGATGGGGACCAGTCTGATCTTTGAAGCGTTTTTTATTTGTAAATTTTTATTGATTTGATAAATCAAAATATACGTATCCAATATTTTTCTATAATCTAAATGACGGACTCAATAGAATATTTTTATTTTTACCCAGCAAACACTCATATTTAAGTACAGTCAAAGAGACGAAGTACAGTAACAAAGAGGCTTCATTATCTTTTGCTTAAATATGTATTCAACGCATTATTTATCATCACTTACAAATTACATAGAATTTTGATACTAGTGATGCGGTTTCCTAGTTACCAATAAAACGTAAATACACACATCAAAAGTGTCTAGGGATCAAGCATTTTTATGCGGATTTCTTGAGATTGAGATGTGGCTTTGTAAGAAATTTATGATTTTATAAATTTATATGGATCCTTTTTGGTGCATTTCATAATTTGAATCAGGAACTGTGAATCAAATTCGAGTAAAAGATGAAAATCAGCTGTCAATATTTTCCCTATAAAAACATACAACGCATTGAAGACATTATTAGTGCTACTGTTTCCCTACTACTGATTAAAACCAACGTTATTATGGAGCGGCGACGTCATTTAAGCAGGGAAGAAATGCTCAGAGCCGTGGGAATGATAGAAGCTGGTTCCCGGCAACGTACTGTGGCTTTAGCTCTGAATACAAGTCAGAGTGTTATCAGTCGACTTTGGACACGTTACCGAAGCACTGGTACCGTGGCTGAGCGCCATGGAGGACGGTATCGCTGTACCACACGGAGACAAGACCGATACATTCAAATCTTAACTCGAAGAGCTCCAACAATAACCGCCATGATGTTAGCCGTGAGGCTTCATCACTCTTCAGGGAACTTAATTAGCGACCAAACAGTCAGAAACCGCTTGCATGAAGTGAACCTTCATTCCCGAAGACCGCTACGGGTACCACCTATAGCAATGCATAATCGTAGGATTCGATATCAATGGGATCTTGAACACAGAAATTGGGCAGAAGAACAATGGCGTTTCGTGTGCTTTTCTGATGAGTCTCGTTTTGGTGTGAGACCGGATACAAGACGTATACGACACTGGAGAACCCCTGGACGCCAACAGCGATTAAAATCCTGCCAGGAAGTCCATCCTTATAGTGGTGGAACCATCATGGTATGGGCGGGTATTTGGATCGGCGGAAGAACTGAGTTGATTTGGATCAGAGGCAACCTCAACGCTCAAATTTATGCTGAGACGATTGTATCAGACGTCATCGTTCCTCTACAAGTGCAAATCGGTCCCTTATTTCGGTTAATGCATGATAATGCACGACCGCACACCGCAAGAGTTGTAAGACAGACTCTCGCCGCAGCTAACATCAATGTCCTGCCCTGGCCTGCTCAGTCGCCAGACTTGAACCCGATTGAGCATGCATGGGATATGCTACAGAGAAGAGCTCTGCCGAATATGGAGGGTATCCAGTCGCAAGAAGACCTTTTTTTGTTGTTGCAACGAACATGGGCGGCCATTCCACAGCGTGATTTGGATGAACTCATTTTGAGTATGCCAAACCGATGTTCTTGTGTTGTTAGTGTTCGCGGTAGAAACACGGATTATTAATTGTTTAAGTTACCCAATAAAATTTTAGAGAAAACTGTTATTTCAGTCTTTTTTTCGAACTTTTGTGTTAGTGGTTCAAATGTCAAATATCCCTTTATTAGGAAAATGGCAAATTTCTTTATTAATGCAAAGGTGACTTGGTTTATCGTTACTGTGACAAACGAAAACACTTTATTTGATGAATCCTTAAAGAAAAATTTAATTAATATCAATCAGGAGAAAAGTTATTGCAAAAATATATGTTGATCCCTAGACACTTTTGATGTGTGTATTTACCAAAACGATCAAAGTAATACAGTACATAATCGTTATATAAAAGCGTCCTCTGTGCAATATTAAGGTAAAAAAAAACATAAAAAAATCGGCCAAGTGCGAATCGGACGCAAAGGGGAACCCTTTGCGTCATTCATTTATCATTATATCATATATCATTTATTATCATTCGTCTAGCTTTTTCCCAACTATATTGGGGTCAGCTTCCAGTCTAACTGGATCCAGCTAAATACAAGTATTTTATATCTGACCTCCACAACCTAACTATATACTATTATCTATACTAAAAATATATACTCTGTTTTTAATTTGCGGTGTTATAGCAGCAACAGAAATATATCATCTGTGATAATTTCAACTGTCTAGCAATCATGATACATGATATAGAGCATAGTGATAGACATACAGACAAACAATGAAAAAGAAGAAGTAATGGTATCTAAGAAGAACAGTATCTTAAAGCTTTTCAATGTTCCTGATAAACTGTGCCTTAAAATTTTCAACCCTAAAAAGGCCCAGGATTGGCTATAGTTAGCATAAACCTCAAAAGGCCCAGAGTTGGCTATAGTCCGCCCTACACTGTAATTCAACGTCATGTACCTAACCTTTTCCCCTGTTGAAATCAGTTTCCAGTTGTGTCGGATTCAGCTAAATTAAGTATTTTACATGGAGTGACTGCCTATCTGACCTCCACAAACCAGATACTGAGTAAAACGATACCCGTTCATAAGACTGGCGGTCAGACTTTCGGAGTTCTGATGAACTGTAACGATTGTAATTATGCTATAAAAACTGCAACTGAATTTAATTTTGTCCCATTTTTTTTTTTACAAACATTTAAAATCGCATAGACAAACAGCCTGGAGGCCAATTGTCTCATGCAGGAATCGAACCCGCGACACGTAGCGCAGAAGTCGATCACTCAACACCACCACCACTATCACGCGTGTCAAGTTTCATTACTCATTTTTATTCATGATGTCTATCAAATCATGTTGCATTTTAAAACTGTTTTGCTTCACGGAAGCTGTAGAGAAAATTACGTTATTTTATTTTACGGATATTATGTATTTACCTAGTATTTACATTGTTGAGATTTTATGTAATATAGGATAGTTTCCGTGGTCGTACGTGCCGCAACAATTCAGTGAGCGACGTCGTCAATATCCGATTAAGTTTTTTGGCTTACGATTTTTGCACCGTTTGTTGCAAAAGTAATTGAGACTGCCGTGGGATTTTGATAAAAATTTTCATGGTTGTATTTCGAATGCCTAATCGTAAAAAAGAAAGAAAATATGTTTATATGTAGTACACATGACGTAAAAAATAAGGAAACCAAAAAAAAATTAGTAGTGATTGGTCGAAACATGCATCACATCCAAAATGGCTATCGCTCAATATTATGCTGCTTACCCTTGCAATGCAGAGCTCCATTTTGTGTATTTCACTTATTCCGTCTTCCGAGCGGTGCAGCGAATAAAGAATTATTTATTTATTTTATTTACTTATCTATCCATTTATTTCAGGCATCTAGGCCCATAGAAACAAATAGGTACAAGACTATATTAACATCAAAACTTAAAATACTATAATACACAACAACATAATACAACAACAATCTATATCTATACTAATATATAAAGCTGAAGAGTTTGTTTGTTTGTTTGTTTGAACGCGCTAATCTCGGGAACTACTGGTCCGATAGGAAAAATTCTTTTTGCGTTGCATAGCCCATTAATCCAGAAAGGCTTTAGGCTATATAACATCACGCTGCGACTAATAGGAGCGGAGCATAACTAACTCTACGGGAACGAAGTCGCTGGCGGCAGCTAGTATAACATAATTAACTACTGCTTATGTACACGAAGAGTTGACGTCGTCTTTCGCTGACTGGTGTCACATAGCAGGCCACAAAACTTCGGCCATAACACTTCTTTGAGTATCTTCTCGAGATGATGTGTCAGAACGCGAATCACGAACGATTTGAAGTTCATGTTGTAACGCGGGTCCAACCTCACGACCCTCAAAGTCCAGTTAGTCTTGACGCACAGATACTCCACGACCTCCTTAACCTTTGTGGAGTGGTGCAGTCTGGACACATACAACAGCGTTGTTGGTACTGCAGGACGTAACAGCATTGTGCACGCCACAATAGAAATCCCCTCAAAGAGGGGACTGGCGGCGGTAAGACACGGCATTTGCACGGGCCTTAGGTCCTTACCGGACACTGCTGTCTCGGGACGCTAGAGAAAAGACAGAGGAGACGCCCTGTTCAAGAGACAACATCGAACTCCCGGCCACCGTAAGCGCGGGCTTGCGGCGAGCTGCCCACTGCCCAGTAAGGACCAGGCCCGGGTGGACGGCGCATTGTGTTTAACGCACGCCTCAAAGAGATGTCAGCACATCATGACGGGGTCCACGAAGACCGATGCCTCCTGGGCCAGTGTTTCACGTTGATTAAAAAATAAACCGTGGCTCTGACGCACAGGCAAGTGAAGAAACACGGGTGGGTTTTAGTCATTAAAAGTCTGACATGCCCTTCCGCTCTACCCAGAGCGGGAGAGATCATTTGATGATTTCCCATCCAGAACAAAAAAAAAAGGACGTAACAGCATGATGGGTCCTTCCACTGCAGTACCGCACAGATTTCGACAAGGAGGCTTCTTCTCCTTCCTCTTGTCTACCATAATTAATCCATTCTTGTCGCACGTGTCCGTCTCTGGACCCTGCCTTTTCAGAACCTACTTCGGTTTTGAAAGGCTCCAATGAAATTATAATTATGCTGTACAGCTATCGGGTACTTAAAGAAAAATAATATAATTTAATATGTCACAAGAGCCACTACACTGAGAATGAGGTCCTGGGTAAGATCCCCAAATCAGGCAGTATTATTGAATTAGCTATCTAGATTTTCTCAGTAGCAGCCCAGGTGATAGCAATAAACTCACCCCCTGTTAATGTACAGACGATGGTCAACCTATTCGAAACTGTCAAATATTCCCAACCAACCTTGAGCCTTAATAGCTTTAAAGATACTTAATATATAAAGCTTAAGAGTTTGTTTGTTTGAAAGCGCTAATCTCAGAAGCTACTGCGTCTAATATTATACAAAACACAGGTCCGTTCGTGTGTGGACTACTGCAGCCACATTTAGGCTGGCAACTTTGGATTCGGTGGAGAGGCGTGCGAAGAGGCTAATTGGCGACCCAGATTTAGCTCAAAACGGTCTCCGAAACCTAGACCACAGGTGAAGAGTAACCAGCCTATCGGTGTTCTGTAGGATGCATTTTGGATAGTGTGCGAGGGAATCGCATGACTTAATTCCCTCATCTCGGTTCTATCATCAGACGACCAGTCATACGGCGAGTATTCGCCTCGTCTTTTATATCGATCCACCATCCAGCTATCGAAGGACTGGAACAATTTTGTCAGCGGCGCTGTTTCCGACTGACTACAATTTAAGTTTCTTCAAGGCTAGAATGAATTATAGGTTCATTATGCTTATAAACGTTTCAAGCACTAAAGTTTTTACGATACAAAAACAATGTGCAGGGAGGTGTCGGTAACACGATCAAAACAAATGTAACGTTGTGGTATCACCACAACGGTACGTTATTGTTTTTGTATCGATTTTGTATCGTGTGGGAATATTAGGATACATTGGTGGGAGGAGTGAACAAACTTTATCGCATGATTATACCAAAAAAGATCCAGGGTTGGCTATAGCCAGTCCAACCCTAAAAAGACCCAGAGTTGGCTATAGCCAGCCCAACCCTTTAAAGGCCCAGGATTGGCTATAGTCAGCCCAACCCTAAAAAAGCCCAGGGTTGGCTACAGCCAGCCCAACCCTAAAAAACAAAGCGTGATGGAATATACAATATTTATGCGTTCAAAAATGACAAATGAATTCCGATTGTTCGAACATTAATCGATAAAAAATGAATGCATTCACTATAATGAAAAATTAAAGGTAAATGACACGGAAAACTTGAATGTCAGCTAGAATATGAATATTTTCTCGTCTTTTTCTGCCTTTCTGGTTTAAAACCAGGTTAATAGGTCAAGCTAAGTAAGTATCTAGTACCTAGTGCTGAACAATCGATATTAATGAATCCTTAATTATTACCTTGTTTTAACTTTCACTGGAATGATTTTTTATGCTTCGTAATTGTAATTACTTACTATTGCATAGAATCAGCTGTGCTGCTGGGAAAGTCGTTTCGCCAATTCCTCCCTGCGAAAGCACAAGAAGTAATAAAAGGCGTAGACGTTTTAGGAGACTCTTAGATATCAATTATTTGAATTTGAATAAGTTGTTTTTATTTCTTGACCGGTTTGTGGTAACTTTTTTTAAACACCACGATCGTATCACTGCTTACCATCAGGCGGGATTGCGGTCCAGCGCTAGATTATAATTAGTAAAAAAAAAAAACACAAAATTAAATTATCTTAATAATGTTACAGTACTTTTTAGATGCTTTTTTAAACCATTGCTTATTGTGATTACAGATTTCTGTAGCCACTTGACGGATCTATAATCTATCAAAACGCGCTAGACCCATTTGACGTGTTCATGTCATTCCACAGAGAGATAGACTCTATACCAGTCATCATCATCAATTCAGCCGAAAGACGTCCATTGCACAGTCGGTCTCTGTGGCGCAGCGGTTAACACGCCTGCCTGCGACGTGGAGGCCCCGGGTTCGATCCCCGGCCAGGTCGTGATGGAAAACGATCTTTTCCTGATTGGCCTGGGTCTTGGATGTTTATCTATATATATGTATCTATTATAAAATATAGTATCGTTGAGTTAGTATCCCATAACACAAGTCTCGAACTTACTTTGGGGCTAGCTCAATCTGTGTGATTTGTCCGTATATATTTATTTATTTATTATTTATTATTGCTGCGACCGGTCCTGCGCCTCCCGCATGAAGCGGTTTCTGCAACCTTCACAAGGTCGTCGATCCACCTTGTCGGGTGCCTACCCACGCTGCGTTTTCCACTGCGTGGTCGACACTCGAGAACCCATCGGCCTATCCCAATAGTCAGTGGGAATAACGAAAGAAAATATTTTGACGAAAACACCAATAATTACTTACTATGAATTTAAGTACTTACTTGTACTAGGTACAGTACCTAGGTACATAGGTCTAGGCTACATTTGTATAATAAATAAATTGTTTGTTACAAATGCTAATTAAATGCATTGATATGCGTTATCAATAAAAACAGGAAGTAATTTATTCTACAGTTTTAATATAGCTATTGCCGCAAAACTCTATAGATATTAATCCACCGTGTTCCTTTGTCTATGATCTGGATTAATTTATGCAATGTAGTAGGTTTCCGTAGTGGTGTTGCTAGCACTCATAAATGACACCCCATTGTCTAGTACAACTGAGGACAATACCTATTATGTATCAGCCACTGACCTTTAGAGTTTCCACGATTCACGGTATCATTTAATACCCTTTCTTTGAATATCAATATTTTTCCCTTTTTCGCAACCTCGCTAGAACACTGACATCGATTCGTAATGGCCGGCTACTGATTCTCATTGACGACCCTATTTTTTTTCATCTAAAATGAACAAAGCGACACGAAGGACTATATTACTTAAACATCGATCTAATTGAACTGTTACCAAGAATGCAAAGGCGGGCGGGGCTTTCAGTAGCTTTCAAGGTTCGTAAGGAAACCAGCCTGGTTAGTAGTCGACGCGCACCAAACCACGGCGCACGCGCCCATGTTACCGCTACAACCTATTTTGAATACTTAGAGGTTGTATAGGAACATATTAAATAAATAAAACAAAATAATTTAAAAAAATAATCCTGCTGTCGAGTTCGATGTTCAAAAGTCGAAGCGAACGTGTTTGATTTTTTTTTTTCGAATTCCGCGCGCATATTTTTGGCGGGATCTCGTGGTGTTGCAAATTGAAAAATTTGAGGTGATATTTACGAAGTGCTTTGCTGTCTTAGGTAAGTTTTGTTTTAATTTAACAGTCAATAGTTTGTAACTGTGTTTTTGTTATTACATCATCGACGTTTGAGTAATCGTATGGCAATTATTGTTTTTATGCTAAATCCTGATGAGATGTTAAAATGCGACGATGCTTATAATCGGTAAAAAAATAATACGAGCCGTTGTTTAGCATAAACAACTACTTATTTTTCATTTAAGTATTATTCTGGGATTTTTGAAGCATAGCGTTAATTAATACTCGTGGGTTTGAATTAAGCGCGTGTCTAATTTTCGACGTATGCGCAAAGTCAATGCACATTATTAAGAAATGAGAGTAGATGTGTAAAGGAAAACTTGTGATGGAGATAATATACTGTTATAATTATGTAAATAATTAAGAGACTATATTAAAATACTTCTGAATTTTGTTGTAATAAATATATGGATACCTATATAACAACAAAATAGAAAGTACCTACCTAATTAATTAGTAAATAACAATAAAAATGATATTCCAACTTAATTAAAACTATTCGCCAACTAAAATAGTCGAAAATTTATTTATTAAGAGTTCTATGACAATTATGGAAATTGATAATTAAATAAACAAGTATAATTACGCCATTAGAATCGGTGCAAACGCTCTGAAATATAAATGTACTTTTTAAAAAGTTGAATGCATTCTAAAATTAAATATTCTAATTTCAAATATCCTAATATAGATTTTAAATACCAGTATTTAATTGCAAAATACATTGTTCTTGTATAAATTATGAAAATATTTGCATATTTTCATAATTTAAGAGGTAACCAATCCTTTTTACTCTAAACGCTTTTTCAATAGGGCATTATTGTATAGAATTTGACGTGACACTGTGATTAGATACATATTGAAAATTTGTTTAAGGTTTTTGGTAAGACCCTAAAAGTTTTAAAATAATAATATGTACAAATATTATAAAAAGGAAGGGAAATAATAGGAAACGTTCCTAAAAGGCTGGCAGCATTGTAATACTGTATGACAATAGCAAGAGTACCTAACCCAGCCCTTCAGTCCCGTGAACAGTCGACAAATACAAAAATTATAAGATATTTGATCATAGGGTTATAATGTGAATTAAGTTACTATTACATAATTCTGTATCTCTGACAACAGCTGCTTTTTAAGTTAATTTTAAAAATGCCTCAATGGCTGGTACCTAGGCGTTGGTTAAGTTTAGTGTTTTAATTGCAGTTTTCTATAAAAGTTGTATCTTTATTCCAAATATTTTAAGATAAACATCTAAAGAATGGAAAGAAGCCATGGACATAAATGCAATTTTTATTGAAAAAAAAAAAGATTTTTTTAACTTAACACACAATAAATAATTGCCCTGACTCTCTTGTAGACAGACTAAAATTACACAGATTAATATACGTTCAGTTCATCCTTTTCTTTCTATTTCATCAAGTGAAGGACAGAATATAAATAATAGTTTAGTTCTGTCAAATAAGTCCGCGCCTGATGTAAATTGGTGTACTTACTTTAGATCGCCATATTTTAATCACATCTAAACTGACTATGGAGTTTTTTGGCGGGAAAGTCAAGCTGAGTGCCACGCTCATTTTTCATTGAACTTTTAAATTATTTATAGTGTCGTTTACTAAATAAAAACGCGTGATTTATGTAGTAACAAGTGCATTCAGTGAATAATTAATAAAGAACAGTGAAATATTGTAGCATAGTGGTCACATCGTGTCTTTACCCCAAACCCCTCCTGGTCGGCCTCACGTGGGAAACGAAAACGAGAAAAAAAAAAACAAAAAAAAATGTCTATGGAATACGTTAATTTGACAGAAATAAATAAATGCTTTATCTTTTCTCCCTTTCATAGTTAAATAGCAAGAAAAAGATGGGCTAAGTTTAAATTTAATTTAGTTTATAAACAAGGGAATCGATGCTAATTCCAACCAAAAGTATAAATATTCATTTTATTTTTTTAACGTTGCCCCGCACTTCATTTTTTCTGTATCGTGAGTGCGATTACAAACATAGTCATAAACTCACACAAACAACCGGACCAGAATATTGAATACCATTCAGGCCGTTAGTTGAACGGCCACCATTTAATTAAAATGTCAGGCGGTCAACTGAATGACTAATTAACCCCTGATTCATAAACATTGCTTAAAATTAACTAGTGATTAGCGATTCTTTAACCATACATTTTTGACCTTTTAACGTCACTTATCTTTAATAATCGTTAATGAATAAACACCACAATTTATACGGGGTTTAGCCTATTGGCTAAAACTCCGCCGCTCAAGTACCTATAAGTGTGCGGGTTGGATTGCAGGTCAGGCAAGTACCAATGAAACTTTTCTAAGTTATATGAACTTTCTTAGTATATCTTGGAGACCAATGACACCGATGACTGATTACAAGGTGAAGGAAAACGTCTTGAGGAAACCTGGACTTTAAGTCTGAAATCGCAAGGCAAGCAAGGGCAGTGATTACGCTCAATCCTTCTTTGTATGAGAGGAGGCCTGTGCCCAGCAGTGGGACGATAAAAGGTTGATGATGATGATAATGATTTTTTGCAAAGTGTTTTCAACTTTTTTTTTAATATTATCAAATACTATATCTATAATATACAAATTTCTAATACTAAATAAACTACAAATTATTAATAAATAATAATGACCTACCCTAAGAAACTAATTTTTAAATCAATATTTATTTTAATTTTATTTATGTAAATAAAACTCGGTGGTAGGCCATAACATCGGCTGCCGGCAAAAGTTACCACCTACCGGACAATGTCTTGCCGCCAAGCGATTCGTCGTGTTCTGGCATGATGTCTGGTGAAGCCGTACGGAGGATGGGTCTGAGCAGTTGTGTTGCGATGTGTGCCGGGTACGATACGCCAAATGTTGTCGTGTCGGGAGTTTGGTCGTGCTATTGGGTTCAACATTGCATCACCTCGCTCAACTGCCGTCTTCCTTCCTACGTACTCAGTTTTTTTGAGTGAATTGGCTCATAATGAACTAGTGCGCTTTACCATCAACGATTGCACCACTGCTTACCATCAGGCGGGATTGCGGTGAAGCACTAGTTTATATTTTAAAAAAAAACTCTTTTAATTATTTGCATTGTCTTCTTCTATATACTAATGTTTGTGTATAATAATGTCAATCGTGTTACTAGATATGTAATATAAAGTTTCCAAACATAAAGGACACATACAAAATTACAAAAGTCTTTGTTTTAAAAACGTATAATAAAAGTCAAGCCGACAAACTGGCTGAACCAGTTGCGGGTCAACATCCGTAACAATGCGATTAAGAGTGAACGGTGTTATGCGAGAGTGAAGCAGGAACTTGGTATAGACACTGCATTTGGAATAAGAATGCAAATTTAAACAAACATTTTTTACAGTCCGTTCAATGGATTTTCTCTTCTATTGCTCTGGTGACATGATTAATGGTACCTGTAATAAATAGCTAGCATTGTAACTACTTTTTCCCCTTATAAGGCCACCCTTATGCCTACGGAATAGTAGTCAAAATCGCCTGAACAGACTGTGGGTTCTTTTGTGGTCGCTTTATATGGCTTAATAAAGTTAATAACAGCCCATAAACTGCTTTCCGCTAGAATAGAATTATATAAATTACCTATAGAGTAGAATTCAGAGGGACAATTCTCGTAATTTTAAAAACGTTCACAGTCTGAGTAGTAAAGAAAAGAAAGAAAGAAATAAAAAACGTTTATTTGCAGTAAACATGACGCAAAAGTTTACAAAAATGCAAAAAAATAAAATTACTTGGGGGAAACATACGTCACATCCACGCAAAACGGCTGTGGCTCAGCATTATGCTGTGTCCCTTTGCAAAACGGAGCCCAGCGCTGGTTTTCATCGACGGCCGGCCTCGACGTAAAGACGTTACCCGGTGCAACAAACAATTACAAGGGACACCGAAACAGTAGAACAATAAAAATAGACACCGACCAAGTGCGAGTAATAATCGCGCACGAAGGGTTCCGTACCATCTTTAAAATCGGAAAAGAAATGTTTCTATTTCCGTTATTAATATGGAACAAATGTGGCAAAAAATCACGTTTGTTGTATGTTTGTTTGTAGCGGCAACAGAAATATATAATCTCTGAAAATTTCAACTGTCTTGTTATTACGGTTCGTTATAACCTGGTGACAGACGGACGGATGAACAGACGGACAGACGGACAGAAGGACAGCGAAGTCTCATGAATAGGGTTCCGTTTTACCTTATAGGTACGGAACCGTAAAACCGTAATAATAACAACATAAAGAAACTAAATAAAAATGGTGAGAGAACAGTTTAAATAAACTCAAACAGGAATATAAAAACGAAAAAACAGGATATATAATAACTACGAGAATACTGGTGATTTCCCTACATTTTTGACAATCATTATGACATTAATTGTCCTTGAGATAAGAGCGCCACTACACTTTGAACGCTTTTAATTCAGTAACCAATTCTCGTAATTAAAAACGGTCTTTGGATCGTTTATTATTGCAGAAGAAGTTTTCCTTCACCATAAATAAGTGATATCTGACATTTAAAACAAGTGCAACTGCCTAGTATAAAAAAACTCAATTATCCATTATTAATACAACATACGATTTCAAAAAGTAAGCTTATTCAGAACAGTAGAATGATATTGCGAGACTCAAGCAAAATCCAAAATATTTTTTTTTATAATTTTGAACTAGTGCTTGACCGCAATCCCGCTTGGTGTTAAGCAGAGATTCAATCGTTGATGGTAAAGCGCGCTAGTTTAATACACCTTATTCACTCAAAAAGCTGCGTGAATAGAAAAGAAGACGGCAGTTGCGCAAGGTGATGCAATATTAAACCCAGAGGGAGATTGATCTGCAGACCCTCCAAGACCATACCCCCGACATAACAACATTTGGCGCATTGTACCCGACACACATCGCAACACAACTGCTCAGACCCGTTCTCCGTACGGCTTCACCAGACATCATGCCGGAACACGACGAATCGCTTGGCAGCAAGACTTTATCTGGTAGGTGGTAACTTCTGCCGGCAGCCGATGTTATGGTCTACCGCAATTGAAAGTATTAAGTAAGATTATTTATTACATTATTCCATTAACACTTAACATTGACGTGTTAAGTGTGCCTTACATTATAAATTGAATAACTAAAAACCAATTAAAATCAACACATCAATAATTTATGAAAATAAAATACAGAAACATGGATAAATGTACAAAGTATTCACCGATTCGATATTAGCAATTACAATGTCAGTATGCATAAAAAATGTGTTATTCATGCTGAATATTTATTACCTTATGATAAAACAGTTAGTTAAACGTGTCATATGCAATCACTATTTAATTTAATCAACCATAACGCTCGGCGATTTGTTGTTGGCGTGGGGAAAAATTTACAAGATTATTAACTTTACCCAACTCAGTTGATATTGCATCATAATTTTAAGCTGACATTTCAAAACGAAACGTACTTTCTTTTTATTATATTCCAGAGTTGCTCCCAATACAAACGTTGTTCGTAATTATCAGTAAATTCATCCCCTGAAAAATTGTTAATAATATTAATTTAAAGTAATTCCACAGTCACCATCCCATTAGAAGAGCCAGGGCTGTAGGTACTGATGTTTGTACCTTAATGATTAATTGAGTGTCTTAATAAGTAATAACAAATAAATACTTATTGGATTATTTTTTGTATGTTTTATTGAACATCATAGTGTGCAAGTTTTTCAAAAGAAAAACGCCTACAGTTCTTCAAATAGAAGAAGTGCAATTTAACACTTCTAACTTACTGAAGAACGTATACTATAGGATTTAAACTACCACTGAACCAACATTTAACTAACAATTTACATAATTAAAATTTTAATTGCAGGTTAGGCAACACTGCCTAACTACTGCAATTTAAATTTTCCTCTTTAAAGTCCTCAAGTCCTAAGGGAAAAATAACTTAAGCTCATCTCTCTTTGTAGTCACCGAGTAAAATGATATCCACCAGCATAGAGTTTGCCTCTAAAGTAAGTCCAATTAAAATTAATTAATGCTTAAACCAACTACAACAATTACTTCACCACGGGTCTAGGCTGAGAAATACAATTGAACTCAAAGATCAGATGTTTTATAACCTATGACTAATGATGAATCGTTAATTAGAAATATTTTCAATTAAAAAAATTATAAAATCTTATATAATAGGTAGTTTGCGTTTGATCGGTTATGTCTTAATAAGTAGGTATCTAGGCTTAGCCTTATTTTCAGATAATTGCAGCGTCTGTGCGCCCTTAGCCTAAAAAGCGAGAACACATGACATGTTATGCCTACATTATCTGTATTGCCGTCATTTTTTTATAGTTTTGTGGCATGGCTCCTTGGCCTTTGTGCCATATTTTGCCTTCAGTAATAAAATAGCCGGAGATTAAAAATAATTAAGACTTCATTATAATTTCTTACTTAACTACGAGAAACGCTATTCGTTGAAATGTTACAGTGACTAAAATAAATTGAAAAGTAATACCCTCATTCTTATAATTATGAGAAAAACTGAGTGCTATTTTTATACATTAATATTCTTAACTGTCACAAATGCTTAGCAAATCAGCCAATAAGGTTCCCCCTCTGGGATACAGGCATCCTTCCCGTGAGAGGAAGTGGTCTGAACCCATCATGCGGGCCCAGTGCGTCTTATCAGATTTTTGTTTTATATATGTATATAAATTATAAACTAGTGCTTGAACGCAATCCCACCTGATGGTAAGCAGTGATGCAATCGTTAATGGGGAAGCGCGTTGGTTTATTGAAAAAAAAAAAACTTAAAGACACTTATTCTGTAGTCCAAGGAAAACACCGCCGCTAGCAAATTGTTCCAGTCCCACGATGTCCGCCGTATATAAGACTGTCAGAGTCAAGTTCAGATCTTTGTGGTAACACAAGTCTTCTGTCTTTGTTCTAGGCTTAGGCCACCACTAGTTATTTAAATTTAAACTACTGTTTCGTTTGTGCATAATGCCATTCAATCCTTTCACTGAATTGAGCAAGTTTGTTTGAAGTTCAAGGTGGTATGCAATTTTATTGTTTGTATTTAATTTCAAGCTATATACAATAGCTTTAATTTTTTAATGCTATTTTCCTGCTGTGCTGCTGGAGATTTTGTTTCGCCATTTCTTCTTCCCTGCGAAAGTAGGTACTAGAAAGTGGTCACGGCTACTGGAAGTTAGTTTTTTGCAATTTTCATGTTTTAGAAGTGCTTATTCTAAGCTTAATTTGAACTACAGTTTGATTTTGATTCCCTACTATGATGAGTTTGGTTTCCAGTCTAACCGGATGCAGCCAGCAGAAGTTACCACCCACCAGACAAAGTCTTGCCTTCAAGCGATTCGTCGAATGCGAGCGATAGATCCCATTTGATAATAGCCCATCCGGAATAAAAGTTTTGCAATGGATGGGCACCCATCTACTAAGTGACCATAGGAACCGTAGTTTAACCTTTGATTGACGCGGTCGTTAATATTTAGCCTTTATCTATTATGACGCGACAAATGACGCACGATTAACAGAAACTTCCGTAAGTTTTTATTCGAATCGATCATTAAAATTAACTGGTAGCCGGTTAATTATAAATGAACATGTGGATGTTAATAAGCTATGAATTGTAGTGGTTTCTTTGTGGAGATATTTGAACACAAACCATTCTAAAAGTCGTGGTGGCCTAGTGGTTAAAACACCAGCCTCTCAAGTATGAGTGCGCGGGTTCGATTCCAGGTCAGGCAAGTACCAATGGAACTTTTCTAAAGTTATATGTACTTTCTAAATATATCTTGGACACCAATGACTAAAGGTGAAGGAAAACATCTTGAGGAAACCTTAAGTCTGAAATCGCCAACACGCATTGAGCAAGCGTGGTGATTACGCTTAATCCTTCTCTGTATGAAAGGAAACCTGTGCCCAGCAGTGGGACGATAAAAAGAGAGGTTGATGATGAAACCATTCTACGATTGTTTTTTTATTCCTCCAAGGCTTTCATTGCTTTAAGGGGGTTGGCCATAATTCCCACACTTGGCGGCCGAGTTGAGTATCGCAGTAATTTGATATTCCACAGGTGAAGCGCTGCTGCCCGCTTCCCTGGTGAGTTCCCTTAGTCGCCTCTTACGACACCCACGGGAGGATATGGGTTGGTACTATTCTAAGCCAGGTACCACACGAGACATTGTTTCTTTTAGTAGTTCAATCTACTTATACTGAAATTAACTAAATCGGATAAGAAGTAAGAAATTGGATATACATCGTTATCTTTTTTATATGCGAACCCCGAAACGTGTTCAATATCTTTGAGTAAAGAATCCATGTACAAAATTTCAAAAAACTTTTTTTACAAAAAAAAAAAACAACAAACTTCCAAAAAACACTACAAAGTGAAAAATAACTAATTTCGGAAGTCGGTTGTTTTTTTTTTTTTTTTTGTAAAAACAGTTTTTATTTTACACTTTTTAGTTGTGAAAAGTACTGTTCAGCTGCATCCGGTTAGACTGGATGCTGACGCAAAAATACTTAATGAAAAAACTTCCAAACGCACTGGTTGCCCCTACGATTTTTGAAAGTTCCCCTTGATTTCTCTGGTCTTCCACCATCAAACCCTGATGTCCTTATCATGGGATCACCTTGGGAATGTCTTCTTTCCAACAGAAGAAGAATTATCAAAATCGGTTCATAAACGACAAAGTTATCCGCGAACAAACATAAAAAAGCATATACACCGGTCGAATTGAGTAACCTCCTCCTTTTTGAAGTCGGTTAAAAAGATATCATGAAAAGTCACAACTTATGGACTTGCTATCTTCCTGGTTATCCCAACAAAAATATAGTCAACACGCCGCTCGACGCTCGGCGTCGTCTTGCGTTATAATGATAATAATATCTGTTTGTTTGTTTGTAATTAACTAGAGATAACATTTGACTAGTTATTTTACCTGGATGTCTCAAGAAAAATATGGTCGGTGCGTTGACTTGTCTCACGCGCCTAGTACCATAGTACTACGCAACACAGCTGACGGATAACACAGCTGAGATCATAATCTCATCTGTGTTATCCTTCTGCTGTGTTGCGCGCTCGCTAACCACCCTGCAACAATTACTAAATGTATTTGGGAAAAAATATACATAGTTTAAAAATGATTGGAATCGATTCAGTTGCTTATTCTGAACAAAATATTCGTAGGTTTCGTATATAGAGAAAATACCGTTGTATAAATGAAAAATATTAAGTATTATTAATTTTTGAGCTAGGGTGAATGAACTCTGGTTAAGATGTCGCCGTTCCATTCCTCGTGCCCTTGGAATGCAAGACTCGGACTGCGTTCGCATAGAGGGTGTTCAAACAATGTCATGCGTTATATTGTTATAATAATGCACGATATTTCCATTAAAGTCTATGTACGAGTATAAGTATGTCTGCTGGTCTGTTTATTTTTGTCTGTGCTCGTTATCATATGTTTCCTTTTAAGTAAGGTTGTATGTAAGTCTTGTTATTTAAAATAAAGGAATTTAATTTAATTGAATATGAAAGCGCAAAAGGATTATAACAATATCGAAATATAACTGAAACAAAAATAGGAAGAAAGAAAATACATCAATTTGACCAGTAGGGTCATTGCGTAACACATTATTCATTCTGACAGTTCAGCAACATTCATTACCGTGTTTACGTTATTGAGCAGGCACATTTTTCGAACATATGGAGCAATGGATTGGCAATATGCTTCAAAATTATTCCAACCGATAGTAATGGTGTGTTAGGCAATTAGTAAATGACCTCTTCCTCTCTGGGATGAGCGGAAATGTCAGACTTTTACTGACTAAAACCCACCCGTGTTCCTTCACTTTCGTGTGTGCCAGGGCCATGGTTTCTTTTTCAACCAACGCGCAAACCTGGCCCAAGGGTGCTGCACCCTAATTGTGTTACAGTTGAAATCATTTCGAAGCAAATTGCTAATCAATTGATCCATGTGTTCGAAAATGTGTTTCCTGTGTTTCTAATTACCACAAAAACATAAACACGTGTTCAACGCGTATTCGATGTCAGTGTTACCGCAAAGATAAATACAATAAAAAATTTGTATCAAAAGTCAAAGTCAATAAAGCCGTGCTCAAAACCTTATCAACGGTTAAACACTATTTCGTGATAGTAAGGTTATTTTTTGTTTATCTCGTTTAGTAACATACTAAACGAGAAAGAACGAACAAACACGTAAATAAATGACTAAGGGTTAAAAATTGCTAAAATGAAACAGAGTTCAGCTCACAGCTCCTTCAGATCCAAGTTATTGATGGTGGAAACGTGTTCTGCTCGGGCAACCGAAGCACGTCGCTTAAAGACAAACCCGGACTCTGATGACAGAGATTTCCATAAGTATCACAGTTAATAGTGAATTTTAGGGTTCCGTAGTTCACGTCTCGGAACTCTTAGCTAACTTATTACAAAACATAGATTTTATTTAGATCAAGTTATCACCTAAATCTTTATTAAATTATGCACCAAACCATTATACGAGTAGAAATGTTCTTATATAATAATGACTTCTTAGTTCTATTTTTTTATTATTGTAAACTAGTGGTTGACCGCAATCCCGCCTGATGGTAAACACTGGTGCAATCGTTGATGGTAAAGCGCGCTAGTTTATTAAGAAAAGAGCCTATTCACTAAAAACAAAAGAACTTAGTGAATAGGAAGGATGACGGCAGTTGAGCGAGGTGATGCAATGTTAAACCCGACAACATGACCAACGATGCTGTGCCAAAGGGAGATTGATCTCGAGACCCTCCACGACGAAACTCCCGACACAACAACATTTGGCACATCATCCCCGGCACACATCGTAACACAACTGCTCAGACTCGTCCGTCGTGCGGCTCCACCAGACATCATGCTGGAACACGACGAATCGCTTGGCGGCAAGACTTTGTCTGGTAGGTGGTAAGTTCTGCCGGCAGCCAATGTTATGGCCGAGTTTGGTACTAAGTTGTCACTTTTGTATTAAGAGCTTTGACTTAACCTCAATAAAGTTCGAAATACAAATATTGACTCAAAGGTTAAGTCTGGACCTAAACGTAGATTTCGTTTTGTAATAAGGGGTTGTAGTTTCTTTATTACCGACCGTTATCAGCTTATCATCCAAACGGTTAATGCTAGAAGTGTGAAACTTTGCAAGGATATGTGTATTTACCACATAGACAAAGTGCTAAAATAAATCAATTAATTATTTATGGTACCTCTCCTACACATAAAGTGCTGATGATTTTTTACATGTTTGCCCCAGACGATTTTCAATTTCGGCATCCGTTTGCGAAACTCCACTTTAAAGCTTTTCCTTTTCTTCATAAGTGTCGATTTATTTACATTTTAATTGGTATTGACCAGTTAAAATTATTACATAAATACTGTAATTAAATGACAGCCTCCGTGGCGTAGCGGTAGCGAACGCGGCTGCTGCACAAGGAGGCGCGGGTTCGATCCCCGCGCAGTGCAAATATTTGTAAGCATGAATATGAATATTTGCACTAGTCTGGTCGTGCCTCGGAAAGCACGTTAAACTGTTGGTCCCGGTTGCCATACGAACATCTAATGGCAGTCATTACGGGTTGTTGGAGCCCTCAAAATTCCTAGAATTGGTCTAACTGCAATGCTTCGATTTCGCCTTCGGGTTGTGAAGGTCAGACGGCAGTCGCTTCATGGAAAATATCGAAGTTTAGCCAAAATGAGCAGTTAGACTGGTAAAGCGGACCCTAGACTCCAAAGCTGAAAAGCTTTGGTTACGACTGGGATTAACGTTGAAATGAAGAAGTACGGTACAATACCAATTACATGGTTAATATTTACATAATGTAAAAAGTTTAAAAATAATATTATGTGCAAGTCTATAAAAGAGAAATGGAAATAACTAGATTGTATCAAAAATTCATCTGCATAGCTGTCAACAGGAAACGTATCCAAATGGCGGGCAGCATTGCCATGTTGCATGACGATGCTGATTCTTTGGCCAAAAAATAGCCCAACCCTCTGGTCACGTGAAGAGTCGATTAAACGCTTGGTGACTTTAAAGCTTATTCTTTTGTAAAACGAACGGGTGTCTCGACAAATCTGGAAACTTCAAAATGGAAGTCCATGCAGCCTATGTTACGGAACCCTTCCTGCGCGTGTCCTACTCACAATTGGCTGGTTTTTCATATAAGGAAAAGGCAAGGTCAAGGGGACAGGAAATTATGCAAAATTGAGAAAAGATTACGTACATATTTTCCCCCTTATTCATAAACGCTGCTTAAAGTTAACTACTGATTAGTGATTTTTAAACATACATTTAGGGTATACTTTAATCATCATCTATGAAAAAACCCCTTAAACTAAGTATGTGGCGTTTATTCATAAAGGATGATGAAAGTTAAGTGATGTTAAAAGGTCAAAAATGTATGGTTTAAAAATCGCTAATCACTTGTTATTGTCATACTGGGTTCTTACTTTCATTTAAACAACAATTTTTTGGATAATGGTTTGTGCCGACTCCATTTGAAGAATGGTTAATGACGATAGATATCTTGTAGTAGAATTTATTATCACTTAAAGTCATCGCTAGCCTATTTTAACGAATACACGTTAAATCTTCGTCTAGAAAATCTATGACTCGTACAAGTTATCGCGTGTTAGTGATAAAAAATAGATAAACAATAGTAAAAAACGTGTCATTGCCATACGTGTTGTTAGCAACGTAGATTATGTTTAGACGAATTTATTCGCGTGGGTCTTATTAGATGATTGGGTATAATGATTATCATTATGATATAAATGGCAGAGCCCTGCGGTGCCACCCTTATAAGTTTAAATGCCGTGCGAATATCAGGACTTTAACATTAACCCGCAGTGTACGGACGATGAATCGACGATCCGTCGCCGTGGAGATCCTTGGGGAAGCCTATGTCCACCAGTGGACGTCTTTCGGCCCAAATGATGTTGATGATGTTTAGTTCTAAGTTTTTAATAGATATCTTATAACTATGTAACACATAGGTGTGTTAACTTAGCTTAACAAGGCATAGGAAGGAATAGGTCCTTCCTATGCCTTGTTAAGCTAAGTTGCTAAACTTAACGATTAGTTGTTGCTAATAATTGCTTTGTGAGCCTTCTTAAAAGTAATAAATATTTTAATGACAAAAGGTTAAGGCTGTTTAAATAGTGGTATTACAATTTATTTTTGTTTTTAGCTTGGTAGGATCTCCTTTTACAAGCCTATTGCTTTCGGTTACTGTGCAAAATAAATGAGAGGGTGATTCTTGACATATACTTAGATACTTATGGTTATTTGTGAAATGTATGCAAGTACATGATGGAGTTAAAAACTTAAGGTTTTTAAGAATTGGCTTGTATCCTAAAAAATAATTTAATGTCCGTCAGATAGCTTTATAAAAAATATTGAACACGTATTTTTTATTTTTTCTTTTATTCAAATACTTAAGAAGATATATTGATTTGAAATGTCGCATGACGTCACGCCATGGTGCAAAATATAGAACGGCGTGACGTAATTAGCCCCCACTCTGTAACTTTAATACGCTATATCTCAGTAATATTTGGTAAATACGACAAAATAAAAAATACGGGTCTTAATTTTTTTTATTATCTGTAAGACGGACTAATTATTTTTTTGATTTTCATACCTTGGATACATCCCTATTGTCTACAATAGTGCGTCTCTACCATCTCACCGAAAAAACTTAGGTGAAGTGCGCGTGGAGTGAGTTGTCATTCCACCTAATGCTAAGGAATTGACACTATTGACAGCCCATTCCAAGTTTACGTCAACTAACTTTTCTTGGTAAGATTTTTGCAAAATCGATCGGCTGGTAACAAAACACTGCGCCGTGTTTCGGAGATATTTCTGTCATATTTTACTTACATGGGGATTTTCTACCCAGGAACCAAATAAAAAACGTGTGCGTGGAGTGAAGTGTCATTCCACCTAATGCTAAGGGATTGACACTTTAGACAGCTTATTCCAAACTTATGTCAACTTTTGTTGTTGTTTTGTTGGTGAGATGTGTACAGAATCGCTTGGCTGCTCTCGCATCTACATATATTATATAAAGCTGAAGAGTTTGTTTGTTTGTTTGAACGCGCTAATCTTAGGTCCGGTTTGAAAAATGCTTTTTGCGGTGGATAACCCATTAATCCAGGAAGACTTTAGGCTATATAACATCACGCTGCGACCATTAGGAGCGGAGCATAATTAAAGCACGCAAACGAAGTGGTGGAGTATATAGTGGCCTTAGTCTGCTACTTTTATAAATTTGTCATTTCAATACGACTCCATTGTCATAGTGCTAAAAAGTTTGTAATCTGCTAAATTCATGATGATTTACTAGATTAGAATCAAATATGTCAGTCGTCTTGTAATGTAGTGGTGATAGAATGACATTGCCATATTGGCAAAATTATAAAACCCGTTAGTAGAAATGATTTTCAAAAAACTATATCTCATTTTGAACATTTATGAATAAGCAATGAAGCATCTGTAATTGACAACTGTAAAGTCATAATAACGCCATTTTGTTGACAAGTTTCGTAATCTACTAACAAAATGGTGTCATTATGACTTTCCAGTGGTCAATCACTAACACTCCACTCCATATTAATAAATGCAAAAATATAGTAAGTAGTAGTTTTTAGAAAATAATTTTTACTAACGGGTTTTATAATAATGGCAATACAGCAATGTCATTCCATCACCATTTCATTACGAGATAACTGAGATAATTGATCGATCACTATGATTTTAGATTTTTTTTAATAATTATAAACTAGTGCTTGACGGCAATCCCGCCTGATGGTAAGCAGTGATGCAATCGTTGGTGGTAAAGCGCGCTACTTTATTTAGACTATAAACTAAAAAACTTAGTGAATTGGAAGGAAGACGGCAATTGAGCGAGGTGTTGCAATGTTACGGATAACGCCCTCTTCCACCCCCCATGAATGGGTCCAGGGGCGAGGGACATGGGGAAGTCCCCGCCCCCTATTCGATGGGCCCCGAGATGGAGGCGCGCGCGAGTGTCGGCGTGCGCCTCTGAGGCGATGCACGGGGTAGTTTAACACCCCACTACCCCGTGCAGGAGAAGAGGCCCGACAGACCGGGCCAGCACGAGGGTGTGGGGCCGTGGAAGAATTTAGACACCCGCAGCCCCACGCGCACTCGTGATAGAAGAGCCACCGGGGTGGTTTTAGTCAGTAAAAGTCTGACAGACCCCGTCGCCCAAGCCAGGGCGGCGGACATCCTATGAGGATTTCCACACGGAAAAAAAAAGGGGATGCAATGTTAAAACCAACAACACGACCAACGATGCTGCGCCACAGGGAGATTGATCTGGAGATCCTCCACGACCAAACTCCCGACACAACAACATTTAGCGCATCATACCCGGCACACATCGCAACACAACTGCTCAGACCCGTCCTCCGTACGGCTTCACCAGACATCATGCCGGAACACGACAAATCGCTTGGCGGCAAGACTTTGTCTGGTGGTAACTCCTGCCGGCAGCCGATCTTATGGCCTACCACCGAGAAAATTTACGAACTTTTAAGCACAATTATAATGAAATGATAATGGAATTGTGTTGGAATGACAAATTTATAAATATAGCAGACTAGGGCCCAAATTCATGTTTGTGTATTGACAACTACCTTCTGACATAGTAAAAAATTGTGTAGGTCACTCATACCTAGGTGATTGAATGCGGAAGTAATTACTATCAAATCTTATGACGTAACTAACGAACCTTAATTTACATAAAATATTTATACGTTTCAACATATTTTGAACCAACTTGGTAGAAATGTGAGTCCTTGATCACGAGTGCTAGCGCAAGGTACTGAACTGGTTCTAACCGAATTTGTAATAAATCATTATAGTACTTAAGTCGTTGTATCTCATTGAATGCCCTATGAATGAGCTCATAGTTTGATCTTTTTGTCTTTTCAGTGTGAAAGTAAAGAATGAAACTTATTATTGAACAATTTATATCGAACTAGCTTTCCGCCCGCGGCTTCGCCCTCGTGGAATTCGGTTACATAACGCTTATTAGATTCCTCATTTTCGCGGATTAATTATCGTATCATTTAGCTTCTAAGTTTACATTGCATATTCATTTGCAATATATTATCCCGTTTTAAACGACACACAGCGCCATCTATCACCGAACTGATATGAAGCTAACAATATTTTTGATATCCCTCGCAAATACCAATTTTTCCGGACTAAAAAGTACCCTATTATTTAATCCGGACTTCTAACTTTGCATCTGAAAATTTTCAAACCAATCGATTCAGTTCAGTAGTTACGGCGTGAAAGCGGAACAAACAAGCAAACAAACTCACTTTCCGATTTATAATATTAGTAAGGATTACTTGTAGGTAACGTAACAGATACGTAAATTCATTACTTGTATGACTGTACTTATTTAGTATTTATATAAATTTAAAAATCAGTCGATATCGCATCATTTAAAATGATTTTTCAAATAAGATACTGAGCTTACCCTAGTGCAAAATAAGTCATCGCCATGCTCTGAAGTTACATCATTCAAGTCAATGGATGTTTAACCAAAATCCCAAACTAATAAGAACTACCATTAAAATTTACAAAAAAAAAAATGCCTTCGCTTCTCCATAATATAAAAAAAAAAGATTTTTTATTATAAGCATAATTAATATTTTTAATTAATAATATTATAAATAATCCGTGTTTTATGTTAAAATATCAAAAATAAACTATTTTTTTTTAATAACGAATAAAAATAATTCCGATCTATTTCATTTCATTTCCAACTCCTAAGCCATGAGAACCGCGAATATTTCCAATGTGCCTATGTAAATAGCTACATTTTTACATAAGATGATGTACAAATATTTACCAATATCATTGACACTGATTTAAACTCCTCCTACACAAACATGTTACACCAACTATGGCGGAAATGAAAAGGAAAGTGGAACTTTCTAAAGAAGATTATGTTTTCAAATGGAACTCCGGTCAAGTTGCTGTTCGGTTAGATCGTGTGGGTCGCCAGGGTAACATACCATGACCTGAAAGACAATTCCCGTAAATTAACTGGACGGTTAGCGCAGTGGTTAAGCTATTGACTGCTGCGCTGCGTGTCGCGGGTTCGATTCCCGCGCCGAAAAATATTTGTATGACCTAAAAGTAGTTGTTCCGGGTCTGGCTGTTTGTATATGTGAGTTTATATGTTTATAAACGCACCCACGATACAGGAAAAATTACTACAGTGGGGTACCGTTCAAAAAAAACTTTTGTCACAATTTTGTCTCAGCGACAAATAATGACAAAAATGTAAAGAGGTTAGAGTTATTGTATTGTACAGACGCCAGTGGTCATACCGTGAGTCACAATATACCTAAGTCAGTATACAAATAAAAGGATGTTTTGTCGTGTGTTCCCATTTTTGTCAGAGCTGAGCTTGCATGGATGATGAAACCGTTAGGCGCTTAACAAGCGGCACCGCGCACCGCCGCGGTAGGCGATGAAGTGGATCTCATGTCGTATTGACCTCTATTAAATCCGTAGATGCCTAACACACATACACCGCGCGACCGCGCGTGCGAGCGGTACTCCCGGCGCCACCGCCCCTCCGCGCTGCCGTCCGCAGGACGAAGATTAGAAGATTCTTGGCAGTGTCTGTGTACAAACTGGTCAAAACCGTGTTAAATTCATCCACGCGAATGGGCGCAGAAACCGCTTTACCGCACAGAGCACCGCTACGAAATCCGCTTTACCGTCGGCGCCCTCCGCGGCGGTACGCGTGCCATGTGTTAATCGCCTTAGGCATCTACCGATTTATTAGAGGTCAATGCGACCTGAGATCCCCTTCACCGCTTACCGCGGCGGTGCGCGGTGTCGTGTGTTAATCACCTAACGCATGTGTTTCGACTATACAGGCGTCAACTAGATTAGAACTAAATGACGTTGGGACACCAAGATCTTACCCAGATGGTCTCAACAAGCCAGGAGACTTAGTCTGGTTCTGGAGGGAGGTGGGCTGGTTGGAATAACCACCAACAGCCGCCATAGCCCACTGGAAAGACAAAATGTGGAAACTAAATCCGTAACATAGAACAGAGAATCAAAACTAATGCTGTCATTTTATTTTTTCGAAACATTTCACAAAACTATTGCTCAGTGTTTAACAGCGCCCTTCCGTCAACGTAACTCGAACACGAAAAGATTCTTGTAGCAATTTGAGTAAAAACATAACTTAATTAGCAATATCATAATAATTACTAGAACAACGAAGGTGGAAACCTTCACACGTAACTTAACCTAACTTAAAAGGTCGATCGTCGAGGCGTAGGCGATCAAGCACCGCATCATCCAGCATATGGTTACGCTGGATGACCCGCACCTGATCCGACAGTCGTTGCGCCGACACGTTGACAGCTGGCTCAAGCACCTGAAACAGAGAGAGCATTCTAACACGGTACGCAGTCAGGTTGTTTCCTCCCTCTGTAGCCCCATAGTATGAGCGCATGACGTTTTCATTGATGGATTGTGTCCATCTCATGCGCTGCACACTTCCACCGGGAGCTGGGAGCTTCCGCTGCTTTAACAACCTTATCGGAAATTATATTTTCGAGCCGTTTGGGGTTGAAACTCTTGGGCCGTGGGGTCCGAGTGCTCTTTGTCTTTTTAATGAACTGTCCAAGCGGCTTGTTGACACTTCCCGTGACCCAAGGGCTGGCTTTTACCTTGGCCAGAGACTAAGCATTGCCATTCAACGCGGCAATGCTGCCAGTCTCTTGGGTACATTACCAGTCGACAGCGATGATGACGAATTTTTTGATGCTGTATTGTAATTTACTTAAAAGGCGGTAAAAGAAACCTCAAGGTTTCAAATCAAATGTTTGTTAGTTTTGAAACAATCAAAAGTTTTAAATCGGTGTTCTAGAGAATGCATTTTGGAGAGTGTGCGAGGGAATTGTATGATTTAATTCCCCCATCTCCGTTCCATCATCGGACAACCCGTCGTACGGCGAGTTTTCACCCATACGTTGTTGACACCACTACGATCCGGACAAGGCGTCTCCTCCTCTTTTATACCGCGTACATCCAGGGACTGGAACAATTTTCCAGCGGCGGTGTTTCCGTCGGACTATTAGTCAATGCTATTTCATAATACCGAGTCCTATAATTCAAAATTTTGGAGTGTCTTGAATTAAATGTAGCTCACCACTCAATGGTAGCACCTTAATGGAGTCCCGCTCTATCCCGAGTGGGGACTAAACGTGCCTGAGCGTGTACTTACTGATAATTCATGGTTTCACTCTGAGCCCCAAAACCCCTATACATGGTTATAGTAAACATTTAATTTATATAAAAAAGGCTTCAATTAATGTAACAAAAACAACACCCATAGTGTAAATAGAATACATACACAACATATGAAACAAAAGTTACCAGTCATAGTTAGCAACAGGCTACAGCAATGTACGAATACAAAGTTAATTTAAAAAAAAAATATACAACTTTATGTTTACTTTATACTAAACCTGAATATAGTTTGTTCAGAATAAGCAAACACAAATACATTTAGAAATGATTGCAGTATGGTTACCGAGTGCACAACACATTTCACGGTCGGTGCGTTGACCATATTTTTGTTGGGACAACCAATAGATTCTTTACTTAAAAAAACTGAACACGTGTTTCAGGTTTCGTAAAAACAAAACATAACGTTATAGAATAACAATTTTTAATACATTAAAAATTGTTATAATATCTTGTCCAAACGGCTTGTTGACACTTCCCGTGACCCAAGGGCTGGCTTTTACCTTGGCCAGAGACTAAGCATTGCCATTCAACGCGGCAATGCTGCCAGTCTCTTGGGTACATTACCAGTCGACAGCGATGATGACGAATTTTTTGATGCTGTATTGTAATTTATTAATAGTTTTAATTAGGGTAATAGCTTTATTTAGTAATTTGTATACATTAAAATATGTATATATGTACATATATGCATTTCTTTTTTTTTCATCTTGCATTAGGTACTATAACGCGTGATATAATTTAAGAGGGAACTCTAGTGGTGCTTTCTATATACACACGTATTTCGCTGTTTTCTTCGTGGATAATGCTTTTAGAGCAATTTTTTTTTTACAATTTTACACCGTGATTATACATACCCCTATCATTTGATTTTTTCCGAAACTTATTTAATAAAAGAAATACGATACTTCAAAAACGCGAAAAATAACCCATTTTTACCGTGATGTTCAGATGACTGTAAGATAAACGTGATAAGTTTTTGACAAAAAAAAGAAAATAATAAAAGTATAGGTATATTTTTCCTCTAAATTTTGATATAATAATAATTGAGATCTGTCGTGTTTTGAAAAAGTAAACAGCGGAATACGAAACGTCTTTTGATTAGTGTTTTTGTAGGTAAAATTTGCCTGAGTTGCAACTGTCCTTTTGCAATTTACCAGGAGAGGTTAGAAGCAGCGCGACGGCAATAGTTTCTTCAAATACCTATTTTCAAATTCCTCGGCACTAGAGTCTCCTCTTAATATACCCTTTATGCGAGCGCAGTTCGAGTCTTGCGTCTCTAGGGCACGCGGAATTGAGCAGAGACATTTTACCAGAGTTCATTCACCCTAGCTCAAAAATTAATTAATATCTAATATTATAATATCTATATAATAATATATAAAGCTAAGAAAAAATATTTTTTGTTGGATAGCCCATTAATCCAGGAAGGCTTTAAGCTATATAACATCACGTTGCGACCAATAGGAGCGGAGCATGTAAAAAAAACATATCGAAAACTACGCTGGTGATCCCCGCGGTGCAGCTAGTTTTATAATAATTGGGTAAAATATTTTTTTAAGAGCTGGCAGTCAAGAACGTTGAAATAGGTAATATCATGGCTTAAAGGTCTAGTAATCGAGTCAGAAACTATAAATATCAAATAGCAAAAATATTGTGACAAAAAACGCTAAATTCAAACTCTCCGAGAATCATTGAAATGAAATGAAATTTATTAAAAAAAAACATAGAACAAAAAGGAATGTATAAAAAGTCTGTTTGTATAGTAATAAAAATTTTAATAATAACAATCGTAAAAGCTAACTTACTGTAGACTAATACATAATATAAATCTATAATACGATCTAAAACTAATGTTGGGACCACCCGAACTAGGTTTATTTAAACCTGTGTTTCAGGCTTGAAGAATTGCAACATGCCACATACAAATCGGGAAACAGTAAATTCGTGACCAGCCCCAAGCAACACAGCCAAGCTCAACCCATATAACGTAGTATGTAAATAGGCAATGTTCATGAAGCCACATGACGCTGGATTGTACTGCAGATAGGCAGATCGTGACAGCACCTTGGATGTGGGCGGACATTTTAATTTTAAATGTATTTACTTGTATACGAGTACAATCATCAGAGTGACATGTTTTTTACAGAAAAAAACTAAGTTAAAAATAAAGATTTAAAAAAAGAAATGAGAACAATACTTTAAGTCGCGTTCATTTAAAATTTTGAATCTTAATTGTGTTCGCGTTTAGTTAGCAAAAATAGCCATAGGGAAAAAATATCTTTTAAATCCTCTCCACACACTTTTATGAGTGTTTCATCAGTATTAGTTGATCTAAAATCTACCTTATTACCATTAAAATAAACTTGATATCTCTTAAGAAGTTTAAATACGAAATAACTTTTTTTTATAAATTATGTACTAGTGCTTGATCGCAATCCCACCTGATGGTAAGCAGTGATGCAATGGTTGATGGTAAATCGCGCTAGTTTATTAAGCGCCTATTCACTCAAGCCTTGAAGACACTTAAATTGTAGTCCGCCGGAAACGCCGCCGCTGGCCAATTGTTCCATTCCTTCGATGTACACGGTTCAAAAGAGTCATATAAGTTTGACAATATTATTCGAATTGGCTTTAAGCTCTCAATTTCCTACTGGCCTCTTCATTAGTCCAGCAAGGTACCTAGTTGCGAACATACTATCTGTAAAAATGGCTTTCATTTTTACGGTCAAATAACATTCATTGCGTTACTAATATTGTTAAGTAGACACGTTTTTCGAAAATATGAACTAATGGATTAAAAATGGGGTCTATTCCCTTATTCACCAACTGAACTAAATTAAACATGGCATCTATTCCCTTATTCACTAACTGAACTAAATTAAAATGGCGTCGATTCCCTTATTCAACAACTGAACTAAATTAAAAATTTCGTCGATTCCCTTATTCACCAACTGAACTAAATTAAAAATGGCGTCGATTCCCTTATTCACCAACTGAACTAAATTAAAAATGGCGTCGATTCCCTTATTGACCAACTGAACTAAAAATAAAATAGAAGAAATAGAAGGACATAAGTTAAATTATTTTTATAGCCCTGTCAAATTAAGATATTCCATACGTGGTCAAAATCATAGTATTAGATATTAAGTGTCATAAAGGACATTTAACAATAATAATGTAATAAGAATTTCAGAACGTATATTTTTTTAATTACACAAGTGAGTCATAGATTTTGCCGCCGTTTTTTAGGGGAAGACAGGGTGACGGTGTCTTTGGTTTGGTCACAAAACACCGGGCGTGTTTCACCGGGCGAGATTGCATTGTTTCATATTCAAAACCTTGTTAAAAGTTGAATAAATAGTAATTAAAACTCAGGGTGTTTTGTATATAAGACTTTACGTCAGGCACACACGCGTTCACGTATACTAGCAGCAGACATGACTGACAGAAAAAACTGCAATCACCGACACACGTCGACGCCTGTCGATGGCTGTCGACGGCTGCAGTTGCGGGTGCTGCTCGGGTCCCTGAACACTAAAAGTCGTTGTTTCTAATTCAATACCCACAAAACTGCCATCTCACTCGCGAACGGTAGTAACAAGTAATAACATGTTGACATACGATCCGTTATGTCAGTCGTCAGTGGACGTAATATTACCTAATATTGTTGCAAACCCATCAATTGTCTGCAGCGAAGGTCTCGCGCACAGCACAGAAAAATGCAGCAGGCTCACTGGCCACAGCAAGAAATGGCATAAGATAATATCGATGGCCCCACAGATTAAACGTGCAAGAGCTCTTACACAATTTTTTCTTTGTTGCATTTTTCGTTTCATTGACCTATGCAGCACCTTCTAAAAGTTTTTTAAGCTATTGCATAGCTTCTATCGCGGGCCTTGAGCGCGGGGACCGAATCCAGAAATTCCGTAACGAAAAAACCTCACGCTCCCCATCGTCTAACGTCGTTTCAGTTCGGCAGTCTTCGGCACGGTATGATTGTGTGCGTGCGACTACATATTTTGAAAACAATTTATAGATTTTCAAAAAGAGCATGCATATTGCAGGGCACGAACTCAGTTCTACACACTTGCCATGTTACTGATAGTCGCGATGTGCTAAACTTGCGATTAATTTTCTCTCTGAAATAGGTCTTCTATATAGATATGTCATAGACGTCATCGACGTTGTCATGGCTACCTTAAAAACTTTTCATATAATTAATTATTTAGTACTTTTATTAAAATTAATTTAGTAGTGTTTTTATAAAATAGCCTTTTTTTTAACGGAAAAGCTAAGATGAATGTCACGCTAATTTTTCATTGGACTTTTAAATTATTTATAGTGTTGTTTACTAAATAAAAGCGCGTGATTTTATAGAGTAAAAAGTGCTCACGCGGCCGTTTTTTCAATTGTTGCAAGAATTCAAAAGACTGTCTTTAAATAGTGTTCAGACGATTGCTCAAAGTGTATTAGATTTCATTAGTAATAGAAATGGCATTTCAATAATGACTTTCAACTGCCAAAGTCTAAATAGTCATAAATACGATTTACAAGATTCAGTTACGAGACAAACAAATGTGTTACTTCTTACCGAAACTTGCATGACGCATGATAATGCAATTGAAATACCTAATTTTAATTGTATTGTTCAGTTCAAACGAGATACTGTTTCAAAAGGTGGGGTAGCTATTTACCAAAATAAAAATGATATTACTAATATTATGACTCCGAATATTGAAATAAATATTGCACACGTTAGCGATGTTAATGTTAGGCGCTCAGTTGTTGGAGATATTTGTGCGTGCTTATGCAAACTTAGAAATGGCCTACAAATAGTTATGGTAGCAATTTACATTTCTCCGAATCCAAAATTGGACGAGGTAGAGCATTTTATTCATCGCACTTTACTGGAGTACACTGAAGAAGGCTCGGAAATACTTGGTACAAATGGTAATAAATTTCGACTTATCTTGGCTGGCGATTTCAACATTAACTTCGCTGATAAAAAATCAGAGCGGTTGACAACTTTTCTATCAAAAACATTGAATTTGAAAATGAATAATGATCCACAAGAGTCCATAACAAAATATGGGACCACCATTGACGCGATATTTTCTAGGTATTTAGAGGATATTAAGTCGCAAACTTATGTTTCTTATTTCAGTTATCATAAACCTATAGTTTCAATGATAAATATTCCTGAATAACCAACAGCTACTGTAAGGTAATAAAACCCACATGTATTGTAAAATAATAAAAATATTTTAAATAATATTAACTTTTTATTTATTTAATAAAAGAAAATTTTGTTTTGTTATCGGTCACCACGCTCAAAAAGTGTAACTTGAATTAATATCAAAGAAAAAGAAATACTGCATAAATAAAATAAATAAATAATTATAATTGCATAAATTGATACAAAATGCTATGCAATAGCTTTTTTTATTTTTTTTACTCAAAATACGCCTATATCATTTGATTTGTTTATTCCAGGGAAATATCATGGAATTATATCACAAGTATAAAAGTATATGCTTTTTGGGTCCCCGAATTCATACGAATAAACGTGTTAAAACAAGCAAACCTAGTTGAGAAGACTTGTGCACTTCTTGAAGTTTGTATAATAGAAGCTTACACGTTTATTCATGTTGATAAAGCATACAATGTTTATTTTTAACGTGTCAATGAAAATTTTAAAATATTTTTTATTTATATTGCATTGCCTCCTACGGTATTTAATAGGATTTAGCCCAGTCATATTAGGGCTTTCACCTCGGAATGAAAGATAATAAGCTGCAAATTGGTATGAACCTTTGTTTTGTCATTCTAAATGTTGTCTCAAAAGTCACAATCGTTATCGTGTCCGCGTCTCAAGATATTCAAGGTCAAAGGTCACAAAAATCGGTTTTTCGCGAATATCTGGCTTCCTATCGGTTAAATGAGATTTGCATTTATTATAAAAGTTGTAGGCTATAAAATTCCCTACAACTTTTGTTTAAACTTTTTTTCATACGACCAACCGTTTTGAAGGTAGAGCGCGAAGAGTGCACATCGTACAGTCATATACGTTCCATTGCACCTCATGTAGTAGGCATGACGGATGCCGATATAACAATATTTTTACATTATGATGTTATTAGTTATTTAAGTTCTAATATTAATTCCAATTATTTCTTAAGTATGGTTGTACATAATATTTATTTATTTATTAGTAATAAGGTTAAATTTTATATCAATGAATAAATATTTTAACTTTGAATATTTAAGTGATTAGGTAAAGTAGGTAAGTATGTAAGATAGTGTAGGTATAGGGTTTAGGTATTTAGGTAGGTTTGTTGGATAGTGTGGGTAAAGCTTTAGGTAAGTAGGTAGGTATGTAGGTTAGGTAAGTAGCCTACAAACTAAAACATATAATCCAGAATTAATAATATTTTATACTTAAATAGTTAAATATGAATAATTATATATAAATAATCAAGTTACTTACTTTAATTAAATATAAATAATTAATAGTTAGTACATAAATAATGGGCATTGTTTAATAATTATAATTTCCAAGTAAATAATTGACTTTATAACGTACTGATAACCATAACTCATGCTTGACCTTGCATTAGGCCGTATATGACGGTACGATGTGCACTCTTCGCGCTCTACCTTCAAAACGGTTGGTCGTATGAAAAAAAAGTTTAAACAAAAGTTGTAGGGAATTTTATAGCCTACAACTTTTATAATAAATGCAAATCTCATTTAACCGATAGGAAGCCAGATATTCGCGAAAAACCGATTTTTGTGACCTTTGACCTTGAATATCTTGAGACGCGGACACGATAACGATTGTGACTTTTGAGACAACATTTAGAATGACAAAACAATTTGCAGCTTATTATCTTTCATTCCGAGGTTGACCCCTTTTTTTACCTAATATGACTGGGCTAATTGTTTATTTTACACGAATAACCGTATAATGAAAGGGTACTGTGATCTATTCATAGAAATTTACAAGAATAAAAAAAATTAAATGGTTTTTCTTATACTGCCGGAAAACGGTTTAAACTAAAATATATATAATATCTACTGTCATAATATATTTTTTTATCTTTAATTTGGTATAATTTGTTTAACCCTAAGTATATGCTACCAAACAACAGTTATTCAAGTTTTATCGTTTTTATTTTTTCCTGAAAATTGTCGTTTTTGACTTACACGTTTATTCTGTGGGGCCATCGATATGTCGTTCCTGCACTTGCCCTAAATTTTTGATGTTAGTGCACCGTATTAACATACGTTGTTAATGTTGAAAAGAGAATTCCTTTCATACATAATTACCTATCAGCTCGTCATCGTTGATGGTAAAGCGCGCTAAACCCGCCACACATTTTCCAACCCACTGCAACTCCTGAAAGCCAGAATCAACAATGGAGACCGCCTGCAAAACGCCGAGCAATGAAGCTCGACGAGTCCCGGAGAAACGATCCAACTGTCTTGGGTCCCGCAACGAAATTAATCAGAAAAGAATAGCGGAGGAGTAAGAAAAAAGATATTTTTTCCACGATAAAAGATATTTTTTAAAGCGCGCCAGTTTATTAAGAGCCAATTCACTCAAAAAAAAAAAAAAAAAAAAAAAAACAAATTAATAGGAAGGAAGACAGCAAATGAGCAAGGGGATGCAATGTAATACCCAACAACACGACCAGTGATTATGTCGATTGTTGATGTCGCCAATGTTTTGAAATCTTCATTAAGAAAAAAAAATGTTTTGGTCAATGGATGTTGTTTGTGGAAGAAAATAAACATTTTGAGTATACAATATGTAGAGAAAACCCCGTCCGAACCATAAGGATAATAATGCTTAGGCAAACTCATGACCAAATAAAATATGAAATTTTACATAATCTTCATAGTGACACACTCCTACTGACAGCCTCCGTGGCGTAGCGGTAGTGCACGCGGCCGCTGCGCAAGGAGGTGCGGGTTCCATCCCCGCGCAGTGTAAATATTTGTATGCATGAATATGAATATTTGCACTGGTCTAATCGTGCCTCGGAAAGCACATTAAGCCGTTGGTCCCGGTTGCCAATTTCACATCTAATGGCAGTCGTTACGGGTTGTTAGAGCCCACAAAAGTCCAACAATTAGTCTAGCTGCAATGCTTCGATATCGCTTTCGGGTTGTAGAGGTCAGATGGCAGTCACTTCACGGAAAATATCGAAGTTTCTCCCGTGCATATATTGTCTACCGCACATGTATTAATTTACCTCCTTTTGCAAATAAAATATTAATTTTTAGGAGGATTTGTTTTAAGTTTAGCCCGACAATACCTTCACGGATCGGACGTAGAGGCCCCGGGTTCGATCCCCGCCAGGTCATAATGGAAAACGATCTTTTCCTGATTGACCTGGGTCTTGGATGTTTATAAATACAGTATCGTTGAGTTAGTATCCCATTAACACAAGTTTCGAACTTACTTTGGGGCTAGCACAATCTGTGTTATTTGTCCGTATATATTATTATTATATTATTTTTGTATATCATAATCTTCATTTTTCATTCTTCTTTTTTTTTACTCCTTTTTTTTGTTATCTACTAATCCATAGTAATAAAAACATTAATAACTAAATATTCTGATATCTAGCACAGAGTAGTATAGATCAGCCTTCACGGGTGAGTAAGCTTACTGCATTGTTGTTCTTCTGGCCGTCGCTTATAGGCTGTGGCGTTAAGTATGTGTGGTCTACATCACGGCCAGTATCAGCGCTATCGCCCTTGGCATACTTGTGATAATACACGAATGATACTGTTTTATTGAGAATTATGTCATAACGATGTGGTAATAATGGCTTTTTCTTACGAAGCATTGTTATCTTTATAATTATATACATTAAGAGGAAAATATTTGTATTTTTATTCTGAGTAATAAGTGTAATTTACTTAGGAATTTGACGCTTATTGGGTTCTACGAACCTTTGTAACAATGCGCTTATTGCAATTTTTCGGCAAACCTCCGCAAGCTAAGAAGACATAGTTGCTAAAAATGTTAATTGTACGAGCTTTTTCAGTTTACCCAGAATTTATCCCAATAGTTCGTGAAATTAAATTTCAAACTCGATTTGCGCCTTTGCTTATTTAACGGAAAAAGCATTGAAATGTTTTAGTGTTTATTATTTTAATAGTACATTTAGCAGTGGTTGCTAAAGTAGGAAATACATTTTGGTAAACGCAAAAAAATTACCCATGACATAAAATATTTTTTTCAAAATGTAAATGAAGTCACAGGCATGGCATACTCATGCCCTCATTAGTAGAGTATAGGTATTCATTTATATTAATATAAATGAAATGCTGTAATCACTTCACTTGAGTGCAGCTGGACCAATATGGTATTTTTGTTCTAAAATGTTCAGAACAATTCGTCCGAATTAGGTTTTTATTAAAATAAATTGTACAAGTTTCCCGGATAATGTTCAAATTCAGGAAAAACTGTAATTGCCGTTTCCATAGATTTTTGCATGAACGATTAGGCAGGACAATTCAATGTCCGTGGCATTAGATAGTATTACAATTAAATTGTGTTAGCTCATAGTTAAAACCAGTTTACATATTTAAAAAAAACGCTAAAAGAACATGCCAGTATTATGTTTCTCCCATTCCAAGACAACTGTCAAAAAAAAAAAGACTCCGCAAATTATCAACACGTACATGTGTATATCCTTTTTTGTTGTTTTTTTTTTTTTGTTTTGGTGTGCAAAGTAGATTAGCTAACTGGTTTGTAGATATTGATCTTTGTTCCGTAATAATTATCTGTTTGCTTGATCTGTATCCTGCATTTTATGGTCAAGACAATACTTGGTAACCACAATGATAGCTGATATTCCGGAAACTCAATCTTAGGTGACTTTCTGGCTTGATGATATGATGTGAGATAAGATTTTAGCTATTTTGATAGTCGGGTTTTTATTTTTATTTAAAGGTACAGTACTGACGACATAGTATTGTATAAAGTCATGTGGTTTTTTTTATAGATGGATTTGACGTAACACTGACACTAGACACACGTTAAAAAAGTGTTTAAGTTTATGTGGTAAGATCTGAATCTTTATGTAACAAAATCTCTGTGTTTTTTTGATAAAAATATCTACGTACAAAGTCTAGTCAGGGTCATTGTGTCCCAAATTCGCTACGCGTAGTATAAGTAACCACACTGCAAAATTTCTTAATGTGTTTGGAAAAAAATATAACATGGTGTAAAAATGATTGGTATCGATTCAGTTGCTTATTCTGAACAAAGTATATTCAGTAAAGTTGTCCATTGGTTTAATGTAAATAACCTTCTTCTTCTAAAGTCATTAAATTTTCTACGCCAAATGTCAGGCAGCTACCTATGTACCAATGTTCAACTGAATGGAGTAGAGTTGATCCCTGTCGAGTCGACAGTTTTTCTTGGATTGACTATTGACGCCAAGTTGCAATGGGGTCCTCACGTTGAGAAGCTGTCGGGTAGACTCAGTTCCGCCGCCTTTGCTGTTAAGAAAATTAGACAGATAACTGATGTGGATACAGCCAGAATTGTTTATTTTAGTTATTTTCATAGTCTTATGACTTATGGGATTCTTCTCTGGGGAACTTGTGCGGACATCAATACCATCTTTGTTTTACAGAAAAGGGCTGTTCGAGCCATTTACAACCTTGGTCCTAGAGATTCTCTTAGAGAAAAATTCAGAGAGGTGGACATTCTGGCTGTAGCTTCACAGTATATATTTGAAAATCTTATGTATGTACATAAAAATATGTCGGATTTTAAGAAAATAAGCGATATTCATAATATAAATACCAGGAACAAACACAATCTTGCTGTACATCACACTCGTCTCCACAGAGTAGGCAACTCGTTCATGGGTCAATGTATACACTTTTACAACAAGCTTCCCATGGACATTCGAAACTTACCCATTAAACGATTTAAAAAGTATATAAAGGCCAAACTTTGCAAAAAGGGGTATTATAAAATCATAGATTATTTAGAAGACAAAAAAGCTTGGGACTGCGCTGTTCGCTCTGTTAAGCATTGTTATTAAGCAATATGCGTAATTATAAGGTAAATTATTGTAAACATTTTCATTTTTAATGTCTGGACTTGAAAAAAAGACGATGATCCCTGAGTTTGTTTCGGCTATTTCTTCTCAGAGGTAGTCAGTTAGGAAATGCCGGCTCCATCTAGATAAAAAAAAAAAAAAACATGACGTGTAAAAGTGATCGGTGATCCTACTTGCTTAATAAACGATTTCATTTCATTTCAGGTTTCGTATAAAGTGAAAATAACATTGTAATACATTAAACCCTGATATTTCCACAGGATCGAATCTCGTAGCTCGTAATCTGAAATATTACTCACCTCAAGTGCTCCATAGTTTGTTTTGAACACCACCACCCGTATATTATTAGGTACATTATATTGATGACCATACGACACGAATACCGAGATCTTTTTTCAATAGAAAGAAAACAAAAAACGGTCACAAAAAAGATCACGAAAATCGTGACCGGAACGCGTAACAAATGGATAAAAATAAAATAAATCTTTTTATCGATTTCATCTCGATGTGTTCAATCTGTCTAGCGATTGTCGGGATGGGCTTCTGGTCTTACTTTACATTTTACATGGACTGCCTATCTGACCTCCTCTGACCTCGATAGAATAGGTTGTCAGACTTGTATTGTTGGCTCTCATCAAAGACCATCAAAGACTATATTAAAGGTATTTTAGCGATAAAACCGCCCTTTGTAAAATCTTTATATTTATGATCTGTAACTTATAAGATGTACATTTTATAGCCTGTTTAGTATCCCATTGCTGGGCAAAGGTCTCCACTTTTTCCTCCCAACCTCACTGTCTTGAGCTACTTCTGGCCATGTTGGTCCTGCGAACGTTACCAGATCTTCACACCAACTTGGTGGTAGTCTGCCACGACGGCGAGGACCATCCTCAAGTATCCAATGAATGGCGATCTTTGCCTTATGTTCAGCCCAGTCCCACTTCAGCTAGGCAGTTTTTTTTCTACATCAGTTACAAATAACTGATAGAGTATAGTAAGAGTTTTGGAGCGCAGCGGGTGGCTAACACGATATATCCGCTTAACACCTATTATGCTGTGCTCCATTGCATAACTACATGATGTTCGTAATAAAGAGTGTTCTGTTCTTTTCTTTTTTAAAATTATAAACTTGTGGAGGCATGAGGAACAGGGAGTAAAGTTGACACATCCTCCATAGAAAAGGGAGGATCCTCCGACCAGACGGGTGTTATGTCTGGCGGGCACTTGCCCAATGGTTGAAATTAGCAAGTTGTATGTGAGTCAGTATGACGTGTCGTTCATTTTGTGGCGTTTGTAGGTACTGCTACAAACTAGTCATCATCATAATCATCATTATCAACCTTTTTATCGTCCCACTGCTGGGCACAAGTCTCCTCTCATTCAGAGAAGGCTTGAGCGTAATCACCACGCTTGCTCAATGCGGGTTGGCGATTTCAGACTTGAAATCCAGGTTTCCTCAAGACGTTTTCCTTCAAACTATACAACTACAACTTCCTTATAAACTAGTGCTTGATCGCAATTCCGCACGATGGTAAGCAGTGATGCAATCGTTGATGGTAAAGCGCGCTAGTTTATTAAGAGCCTATTCACTCAAAAAAAAAACTGAGTGAATAGGAAGGAAGACGGCAGTTGAGCGAGGTGATGCAATGTTAAACCCAACAAGACGACCAACGATGCTGCGTCAGAGGGAGATTGATCTGGAGACCCTCCACGATCAAACTTCCGACACAAAAACATTTGGCGCATCGTACACATACGGTAAGTCGGAATAGGTAGAGAGAATTTAGTGTCATTGATCGGAAACGTATATATTAATATGGATATGGTTGATTATTAAAAAAAAATTTATAAATTATATTAAATCGTAAGATTTGGCGATACCCTTCATTAGAGGCCAAAAATAAAATATACATTTCAATATTTTATTTTTAGCCTCTCTCAATATTAATGCTTCGATCGGAATTTGATTGTTTTTATTTTTCAACAAGTAAATAATAAATTAGTTTAGTTTTGTTACCTTCCTTTAAATGAATTGAGTGGTAATAATGTCACTACCAACATTAACAATATTTACTTGGATCCGGAATTACATTCCGGGAAAATGACTTATCCACGTTATTCTTTCTGTGAACATTTATGATACAAGTACCAAAAATCCCTCTACCTATTCCGACCTATGGTTATCACTTAGCCATGAAATTTGATTCTTATTATTTGCATAATCAACGCCTAATTTATCATAATTGATTAATGTTTAAGTGCAATATTGTAGCACACTTGACAGCATCATGACAGGACCACATTCCACGTGTGCGGTGACCGATATATCCACTGAAGGTTGTAAATTGGTACAGGTTTACTTGACGGGCCTTGGTTAATCAAAGTGACAGTTATTAGGGAGGTGCATGTCTCAGTATTAAATGTTCGGGATTATCTGCGATGTTCATGGATTGAGAATAGTGATTAGTCATTTAGTGATAGCTAATCCAATAGAATCGAAACATGGCGACAAATTTTTGTTTACTAAGGGCCGTTTCTTTTGATCCGTAGTTACTCATTAATCAATTGTTAAAAATAGTAACTAATGGTAAAACTTTTGCTACCTGTGCTTTTTGATAATTTTTTAGTTCATGCAGTGGTTATTTTTTGACTAAAATTAGTACATTTTTACCTTTGGCGATGATGAATTATCACTAAGTTAGCTAAAAGTTAATTGAAAACACACAATTCGCAAATAATAAAATATTATTTAATATAAAAATGTAAATTATTTACAATTGATTGAGTTTTAACTACAGATCGAAAAATGGCTCATACTTAATAAATTCTGGCTGCATTTTTTTAAATTAGTAATATTATGTAAAAGTGTCTATAAAAAGAACATTCATAGGCCACCAAAGAATTCGTTCCCATCATTGTCAACAGACACAATGCCGAAAGGCTGGCAGCATTGCCACGCTAAAAATAGGACAACCCTTTGGTCACATAAATAGGTAATGCAATACATGGTTCACTAGGAACTCAATCCGTAGACAGTGTTTCATCTTTTGATTTGAAGTTTCCCTTAAATATTTTATAAGTGTTTCAATCATTATGTGGTGGAATTCTTCATCCTCAATTAACAGACGGACGATAGCACAAACTACTAGAATCCATAGATAGACATTAGACATAATATATTAATGGATATGCCGTACGCGTATAATCTGCAGTAATTTTTTGGTTTGAAAAGGTAAGGCATGTCCATCTCATGTACATGTATGTCGATGCTACAATCTGTCAAATTTCTTTATTTAATTGTCATCTTCATCGTTAAAGCCTTAATGGCTCAACGGTGATTGGGAATATTTGACAGTTTCGTGTAGCTTGTCGTCCGTACAGTGCTATTAAAGATTATTTTGACCAAAACACGCAATGTGTGAGGCAAAAAATCAACTAATGATGATTTAAGAAGGAATTATTACTCCATTGAGTATTGCCAGTTTTGCAGATATGATTAAACTGTGGGGTTTCCCGATATTTCAATAGAAACTTGTGTTTTCCGAACAAGTATAGTCAGAAAATAATTAACAGTATTTGATGACGCATTTGTCAAGGTAATACAAGAATTAGGACATGGTTACTTAGTTGTGTATAAGTAAAGCGGTTAAATAGAAGTTAGTCAATTGTGGTCACCCGTTGTGGAATGTACGTAATTACGTAAGTGTCAAAAGTGGAGTACCGCTTTTGACACTTATTGTTAGTGCAATAAAGTTCAAAAGTGGTGATGCACTTTTGACCCCTTATTGTACAGACGACAGCACTTCAAGCTACCACAATCTGTCAGATTTCCTTATTAGATTTTGAAAGAAAGAAAAAATATTTATTGACTCGTACATTAAAATCTTAAGACTAAACTTAGTAGACACAATTAAGATTAAAAACAAGTTATGTATACACAATATGTAAAGAAAACCCTGTCCGATCCGTGAAGATATTGTTAGGTATCGATAACTGATTCTACGAATGCCTAGGTACAAAGCCGGACTAAACTTTAAAAAAAATCCCCATATTAAATAAATATTATTTCGTAAAAGGTGGTAACTTAATACATGTGCGGTAGACAATACATGCGCGGGCGAATGGGAGCAGGGCGCAGCACGCAGTCGTATCGCTCATAATAATACCGTCAAAAGTGGTGTTGTCACTTTTTTAAAAATTAGCAAATTTTGGGGAAGTTGGAAATAATTCGCGGAAAAAAAGATTATTTCAAAATTCATTACTATTGTTACTATAATTTCACATTTCATTTGGCCATATGTTAACCTAACCTTTAATATTGGTTTTCTTTAAATATTGTATAAAAAAAGTAACATACTTAAATCAGAAAGTCCCTTACGAGGCCAAAATGCTCCTATCTCAGCATAATGCTTCGCTAACTTTATCTCTAAAGCATTAAGGTTGATTGGAAATGTTTGATAGTTTCGGATAGCTTGACCTGCTGTCATCCGTACCTAGGTAAATAATGGTTATTAGGATAAACTGTATATGTACTTCTTTAAACATTGGCCCAGATTCTCTAGTTCGCAAAATAATTAAATTTACGTTCAATGCATTATTTTCTTTTTTCCATAGATAAAGTACCGAAGATAAATATTAATTTAGTTCTTTCTTCTCTGACGTAAATTGATGTGTTTTTAGTAGCCATGTTTTTCTCTAAATTGTCTATGGAGACCTTTATTTGATAGGGCCAAACTAATATTATATCTTTTGTCCTTTTCTTATTAAAATAGAAACATTAAGGTCCGTATTCCAGAAGGAAACTCAAGCATTGCCCTCTATTTAAGCATTACTTAAAACTAGTTTCAACCAATCAAATGGCTTAAAACGAGACTTAAGTAGAGCTTGAGTTTTGAGTGACGTTCTGTAATACGCACTTAAGTTGCACTGAATTTAAAATTAGATTAGGGACAAGAGAATCGAGGCCATTGAAGAATTATGTTTTTGAACAAAAAACAGAGTAATTAGATATAGATATCCTCACCGAGAAAGCGATGGGAAAGAAAAAAATCGTCTAAATAATGCCAGTTACAGTTGACAGCTGTCACAAAATGAACTATTCCAGAATTCGTTAAAGTTGACTTTGAAGGCTAAATTCCTAATAAAAGACACATATAAATTGCCTTATTTTATTATCTTATTTATAGCTTTTTCCTCTTTATTGATATTATAATACCGTATATGGAAATAATGCAATCAATGTACAGTCGACAGCCCATCAAGCTACTACAATCTATCAGATTCCTCTATTAGATTTTCAACTTTATCTCTAAAGCATTAAGGCTCAAGCTTGGTTGGGATTATTTGACAGTTTCGGGTGGCCTGACCTGTCGTCCGTACATATTGTGTGCTGCTGCAATCACATTTCAATCTGTAAAAAACGGGTTAACTAATGGACAGGGTATAACGTTGATATCATATTAATTAAGTCATTAATCAATGTCCATTCCATACCGACCCTAAGAACTAATTATCCTGCAGATGCCCCTGTATGAGAAACCAGAATGTTAGTATCAAGCCCCATAATACGTTTATCATTTGCCTGTCATGTTCCTAACTGTGTTGGGGTAAGAAAAAAAGCAAAAAAAAAATGAAAGATATAAGGAAAAGAAAAGTAAAATAAAGTGTCTGACTAAAATACGAGGGGTATTCCCCTTAAAAAAAATTCTGTGTTGGGGTCGACGCGACGTACTGTCTTATTATACCGAGTAGGTAGTTACCTACCCCGGTTATGCATGGCGGTTTCTCCCGCGTAGATTTCGATATTGTTTACTTATTTTTTATTTACCCCGCTCCTTTTGCTCACAGCGTGATATTATATAGCCTAAAGTCTTCCTGGATTAATGGGGTATCCAACGCAAAAAGAATTTTTCAAATCGGACCAGTAGTTCTTGAAATTAGCGCGTTCAAACAAACAAACTCTTCAGCTACTAGCAACTCTTTAGTATAGATGTACAAAAATTCACGTGACGCGTGACTCAGCAGAAATGTTACGATGCCAGTAATTTGGGAAAGTGTGTGACGGTCATCCGTCATATGATCTATTGGTGATAATTTTGTTTTAATACTATAAACTAATGTTTGACTGCAATCCTGCCTGATGGTAAGCAGTGATGCAATCATTGATGGTAAAGCGCGCTAGTTTATTAAGAGCCTATTCACAAAAAAAAATTGAGAGAATAGGAAGGAAGACGGCAGTTGAGCGAGTTGATGCAATGTTAAACCCAACAACACGACCAACGGTGCTGCGCCAAAGGAAGTTTGGTACACATATCTGCTCAAACCGCTCCTAAGTACGGCTTCATCAGACCATGCCGGACGAATCGCTTGGCGGCAAGACTGTCTGGTGGGTGGTACTTTCTGCCGGAAGCCAATGTTATGGCCTACTACCGAGAACTGTTAATTAACCAATGTTTAGAGTAATTATGTGTGTATGTATATCACAAACCGTAACTTGACACACATTGGGACAAATTATTTTTTCATCTATTTGAAATCTGGATATATATATATATGTATGGTGTCTATAATAAAGAGTAGAGAGTTTCGTAATAAACTAGCGCACTTTACCATCAACCATTGCATCACTGCTTACCATCAGGCGGGATCGCAGTCAAACACGGGTTTATAACATTTAAAAAAACATAGATCTTAAGGACACCGTAGTCACGGACAGGCTATTAAATTTGCTTCTGTGTCTGATAGTCAGCGCGACGAATCAGGACAACGTGCGACCTGATACAAGGTCAGACTGTAATTGAGCAAGAGGATGACTTTCACTTCTTGGCATAATAGGCAAAAAACATAGATTATATTGGCCTGAGCAAAAAATCTTGGTAAGCATTGCGCACAAATTCTTCTTGCTGTTTTTTTTATGTTTACCTCAAATATTCTTAACATATCCTCTAAGGTGGTGTAAGTCGTGCTGGCCTAGTGGTTAAAATACCAGCCTCTCAAGCATGAATGTGCGGGTTCGATTCCAGGTCAGGCAAGTATCAATGTAACTTTTCTAATTCACATGTACTTTCTAAGTATGTCTTGGACACCAATGACTGATTTACAAGGTGAAGGAAAACATCTTGTGGACTTTAAGTCTGAAATCGCCAATACCACATTGAGCAAGCGTGGTGATTACGCTCAATCCTTCTCTGTATGAGAGGAGACCTGTGCCCAGCAGTGGGGCGATAAAAGGTTGATGATGATCCTCTAAGGAGGTTTATAATTATTTTTTTTTTAATTATAAACTAGAGCTTTACCTCGATCCAACTACACTATACCACAATACGATTGCCAATGCTACGTCATATTCATATTGGTCCTATTGTCATAATCCCTTTCTGTACCTTTTCGTCCTAAACAAGTTTTCCTCAACAAATATTAAATAATTCGGAACTCGTTGTTGTATACTACGGGTATCCGGATATTTCGTATCCGGTTATAGGCATTTTAATATTTAGATGCTCTCACGGTATAGTCGCAAAGAACGTGACAAGAATGCATTCATTCGGTCAATTACATTAGTGAACGAGATGTTCTGTTTTTGTAGTGTGGCACTAGTTAAGACTTTGTGCCAATTTCAAGTAAAATAAAGAAATTCTTTAAAAATTTTATTTCACAATAATGGCGGATATCGCTAGTGACAGTTGAAAAAAACGGCCGTGTGAACCGTTTAAGAGGAAGGCTTGAGGCAAAGTCATGATGTGGCCACCATGCTGCGATATTTCACTGTTCTTTATGAATTATTCACTGAATGCACTTTTTACTTTAAACGACACTATAAATAATTTAAAGGATCAATGAAAAATGAGCGTGACACTCATCATAGCTTTCCCGCCAAAAATAGAACGTGATGTTCCGAAGTTACATTCACTACTTTAGTACATTTATGTAGTTGTCATCTAGATTTATTCTAATCCGCAGTCTTGGATACGATTGCTTGGTGTTTCAGGCGGATCTATGATAATAGCATATGTAATGTTATAAGCCCTTGAAATTCGTCATATAGTTTCACTATAGTTTGTAATGTAATCACAAAAAAGACTTATTTATACAGGCTGTATTTGACATCGTAACGCAAACTTCGCGAAAAGGCTAGACCGCATGCCACTAATAAAATTATGATAGTCATTTATGTCGTTAATGAACGGTTAGAGAAATAACAATGTTTAAAAAAAGTGTCGGCTCGCCCTTTGAACGTTGCAAGCGTGCCGCCATGCGGGTTTGTAGGTATGACGTTGATCCCTGATGTGGACTCGATTAAATCAGCTGATAAGATAGTTTTTCGAGTTTGGTTTTCATTGCGCTTTTTTGTGTAATTAGCGAATTAATTAATTTTTACTTTAAAATCTTATTGGGTTATAAAAGTATAGCAATTATAAACGGTCTAAAGTGAAAAAAACTACATATATTTTTTTTTAAATCATGAAAAGGCCGACAAAAAATTCCACCACTGGGGGGTTCAGAATCATGTACTGGATCCATGGTACTCGTTTGTGCGTCGATGTCAGATACACCCTTTATACATATTCAGATGTAAGTGTATTCATTGAATTGCATTATTTTTTTTTTTTGTTACCATATTTTGTCTACTTGCATAAAGTTTCTCAATGGCCCGTTTCACTAGTTCACAAACTAAACTAATTTTAAGTTAAGAGCATATTTTTCTTTCTATTTCAGTAAGAAAAGTATAGAAGATAAATTAGTCCTCCATAAATTAGTTTAGTCCTGTCAAATCAGTCAATGTCTGACACAAATTGAAGTATTTTAAACTAGAAAAAAAATAATTAATAATCAAGTAGTGGGACATTTTTTCGTTTTAGTACTTAACAAATTAAACTCAGTTTGATAACAATGCCGTAAAGGTTGTGTTGAATTGTTCATAGCATCGGCTCGCGCGTGTGCCTTATAGTAGACTTTAATAGCTGTGGCTGTGTAAAACCCGCGGTAAGTTTCGATCCCTCGAAAATAACGACATAAAAAGTATCCTATGTGTTATTCCTAGTTATAAACTATCTGTTTACCAAATTTTGACCAAATCCGTTCATTAGTTTTTGCATGAAAGCGTAACAAACAAACACACTTTCACATTTAAAATATTAGTTAGTAGGTAAGTATTATTTCATACCAAATTTTACGCTAGTAATTTTGTTTTCGCAGACCTTAGTAAATCCTCCAAGGAAGTCGGTTTTAAAATGAACATTGACAAGACGAAAGCCATGTCTCCTATAACGATTGGAAACTCTATTATCGAAGTTATTGACAATTACGTGTACCTGGGACAAGCTATCCAGTTAGGTAGGTCCAACTTCGAGAAAGAGGTCAATCGTCGAATCCAACTCGGCTGGGCTGCTTTCGAGAATTACGTAGTATCTTCTCGTCCGAAATACAGCAGTGTCTCAAGACAAAAGTCTTCGACCAAGGAAGCATATTACTATTACATTTCTCCGTATATTCGAAAAAGGTGTCTGCTCAACAAAGTGAATAACGCAATGAATATTGTTGAACTGTCAAAATGGAACCCATTGCTACTGATAGTATGTTACGCAATTATCATGCCGAGCCCTTCATTAAAGATACCTGGAAATATAAACAACTCGTTAACTGACATCAAAACAATTGTTCTTTAACAAAGTATCATGTTAATTTAACGAAGCACTTCGTTCGTACACACGGGTACATATCAAACTACATCCATTGGGAAAATTTCCAGTTTTATCTGACCTCGCATGGTACAGGTTTTTCATACAATCAAAAGTCAGCTTATTTTGGTTATATTCTGGTTATACAGAGCCATTATCAAAAAGTATCTCTATCTCTGTTCAACAGTAGTATCGAATCGCTGTAACCCGATGCTATAATGCCACCCTTCATTATAGCAAACACGCTGTAAATAACTAAATATAGAACACTAACGCGACTTCTTCCGTGTAAAATTTCTGCCTACGATCTATTGCATATCATTCCATCGCTCGTCCATGCTACTTCTTCATTTTCGCTTAATGGCTAACTTTTTAGTATTGCTCGGCTTTTAAGAGTTATGGCTATCAAGCCACAACCCTTAAAAGCCAAGCAATACTAAATTTAATTAAACTCTCATATCTATTTTTATTTAACTTTTATATCAATAAAAAACCTCCTTTAGAACTTGGCTATCAATTGCAAAAGCACTTTTTGGAAACCGACAGGTTGGTATAAATTTACGCAGCGTAATAAATGGTTATTTTATTTGGAATCTATGGAAGTCTGAGCAGTTGTGTTGGGATGTGTGCCGGGTACGATGCGCCAAGTGTTGTTGTGTCGGGATTTTGGTCGTGGAGGGTCTCCACATCAATCTCCCTCTGGCGCAGCATCGTTGGTCGTGTTGTTGGGTTTAACATTGCACCACCTCGCTCAACTGCTGTCTTCCTTCCTATTCACTAAGTTTTTTAAGTGAATGGGTTTAATAAACTAGCGCGCTTTACCATCAATGATTGCATCACTGCTTACCATCAGGCGGGATTGCAGTCAAGCGCTAGTTTATAATTATTAAAAAAAAAAGATCAAAATTAGAACTAAATGATATCTTTATTCCAAAGTCGACTACTATTAAATATTAGTCCGTCTGTCGGACTGATCATGTCGGCGCTCCAAAAAACGCAGAAAGGTACCCAAAAAATTATTTGACATTTGTGCGCACGACTCGTGGCGACTCTGCTAGCTTCCTTTTGGTGGTACGGGTACCAGATCAATATGGCATCGTTAAAGATTTAATCGCGCTATGCAATGTACAGGAACAGCCACATCCTTACTAATATTATAAATGGGAAAGTGAGTTTGTTTGTTTGTTTGTTCCGCTTTCACGCCGTAACCACTGAACCGATTGCTTTGAAATTTTGCAGACGTAAAATTAGAAGTCCGGCTTAAATAATAGGGTACTTTTTATCCCGTAAAAATTTGATATTCCCGAGGGAAATCTAAAAAGCGCGATATAACCGAGCTCTACGCGTGCGAACCCACGGGCGGAAAGCTAGTGATCAAATATATCAAGGAACCCAGCAAGATAAGGAAGACAATGTGTTGAAGATTACTGCTCATGCATACACGGCCGTCGAACCGTCGGGAGCTGCGCGCATATTGCCGATACAGTTTATTTTTATCCTGGGCTAGGCATCAACAACGACGCTGCCGGCAGTAGTGTGGAGGATGGTCGGTAGCGCAGAGTCGTGGGACGCGGTGGTGTCCTTCTGCGAGGACGTGATGTCGCAGAAGGAAGCTGCGGAACGGGAGAGGGAGATCTCAACTCCCTTCCCAGGCCGCAGAAGACGCACCGGGCGCCGAGGAAGGGCGGATAACGCCCTCTTCCGCACCCCATGAATGGGTCCAGGGGCGAGGGACATGGAGAAGTCCCCGCACCCTATTCGATGGACCCCGAGGCGGAGCACGCGCGAGTGTCGGCGCGCGCCTCTGAGGCGATGCATGGGGTAGTTTAACACCCCACTACCCCGTGCAGGAGACGACGCCCAGACAAACCGGGCCAGCACGAGAGTGTGGGGCAGTGGAAGAATTTAAGACTCCCGCGGCCCCACGCGCGCTCGTGATAGAAGAGACACCGGGGTGGTTTTAGTCAGTAAAAGTCAAACAGACCCCGTCGCCCACCCCAGGGCGGCGGACATCCTACGAGGATTTCCACACCGGAAAAAAAAAGACATCAACAACGAGTTGAAGCCCCTGGGGTATTTCCAGATGAAATAAATAATGCTGAATAAATAATGATAAACTAGAGACATTTATCTAAATTATCCTCACAATTTCATTTCTTTCCGCCGTGGGGTTTTCTCCCGTACTATTTGCCCATTGACCTTTAAAAATATTGTTTATTTTTTTTAGCTAGGATGAATTTACTCTAGTAAACATGTCACCGCTCTATTCAGTGTGCCCTTGGAATGACACGGTCTGCGTTCGCATAGAGGGTGTTCAAACAACGTCATGCGTTATAATAATGCACGATATTTTATTATTTTTTAGTTTTAATTTTTTGTAGTCATTGGTTAGAATAATATTATAAATATTCCAAAAAATCAAAGTGCTTTTAGTGTGACTCACAGAAGATATAATACAAGTCAAGTAAGGACGTGAAAGAATGCATTACATTCCGTTTATGATGGTAACTTAGATATTCTATTTAGATTCGAGAGCAAGGCCAAGACTGCGTGTACCTGTGAAATTATGGCTTTGCATACACCAACGAATGTGGAGTAAACAAGGTCAGGTTAAAAAATATACAGCATATTTTCATATAACATTGCACCAAACCTGTCATTCTTGAAGGGAGTCAGAGGTATAACTAATATCACCACCATCAACCTTTTTATCGTCCCACTGCGGGGCACAGGTCTCCTCTCATAAAGAGAAGGATTGAACGTAAACTATATATAAATAAATAACTAATATACAACGTTATTTTTTGTACATGCGAAATCCGACACCGATATTATTATGTAAAGAATTTATGTACAAAATTTCAAAACGCTGTCATTAAAAATTACAAAGTTATGAGCTTGTTATGTTACCTGCTTGTCCCAATAAAAATATGGATAACGCGCCGCTCCCCGCCGGCGCGGCGAGGCGGCGTCCATAGGACACTATGATCCGCTGTGAACTGTATTGTGCACTCGGTAACCACACTGCAACGCTTTTTTAATATATTTGGGAAAAAACATAACATGGTGTAAAAATTATTGGAATCGATTCACTTGCTTATTCTAAACAAACTATAGGTATTCAGGTTTCATATAAAGAAAAAATATAATGTTGTTACATATTGCAATCTGCTATTTTTACAAATACTTTGGACGCATCTCAAAATACCATTTTTAAAATGAAAAGTTCTTTAGTGGCGTTGTGTTCTTTTTGTAGGATGGCTAAAAAATATGAAACTTGCATCAGGACAAGTTCACCTGCTCGTGACGAGCTCGCCGGCGCGACGCGGCGTAGCTAGGACAGAAATTAAAATCCCGATCTTATTCGACCAAACGGCGACTATGTTTGCCTGCTTAAAAAAAATGTGTGCGTGTGTGTTTATACGGACGACAGCAGGTCAAGCTACCCAAAACTGTCAAAATTTCCCAATCAATCTTGATCTTTAAAGCTTTAGAGATAAAGTTGAAAATCGAGAGGTTGTAGTAGCTTGATGTGCTGTCGTCTGTACAGCCTGCTACGCGCATCCACGGATGGTGAGAGCTGATGGCGTGACTGTCTGCATACTTCTAAAGTTCGTATACTTATATAAAGTAATAAAGCTATTCGTACGGAATTATTCCCTAAACATTCCAAAATATTCAATAACGCATAACGTTAATATTCAAGTAGGTATTCACTTCTTCGATCTCCTCCCTCCCCACTTTCGATCCCCGCACACTGCAAATATTTGTATGCATGAATATGAATATTTGCACTGGTCTGGTCGTGCCTCAGAAAGCACGTTAAGCTATTGCTCCCGGTTGGCATACGAACATCTAGTGGCAGTCGTTACGGGTTGTTGGAGTGTTCAAAAAGTCCAACAAATGGTCTAACTGCAATGCTCTGATAACGTCTTCGAGTTGTGGAGTTCAGATGGCAGTCACTTCACGGAAAATATCGCAGTTTAGCCAAAATCGGCAGTTAGACTGATAAAAGCGGACGCCAGACTCCAAAGCTGAAAAAGCTTCGAAAGTGACTGGGATTAACGCTGAGATGATGATGATGATTCTCTTCTGCCGGCACCGCGTTGCACAGAATACACCCTTTTTTTTAATTATTATTTTGTAATGTAACTAGCTGTGTCGCAAAATTTCCGTTATTGTATGTACATAGACACTTAATTACATAAACCAGACCAACATTAAGTTTAAGGCCGAATTACAGATATAATCACGGTCACATACTTTTTAAATTGCAAGTGTCGGAAGTCATTCTGGTGTTTGCATAATATTGGTATACAGAACACGAGTATGAATATTTAGTTATTCATTTATTCCTAAGTATATAAAAATATAGAACGGTATTTTTTATTTATACGAAACCTGAATATAGTATGTTCAGAGTAAGCAACTGAATCGATTCCAATCATTTATACACCGTGTTATATTTTTTCCCAAATATATTTTAAAAAATTGTAGTGTTGTTACCAAGCGCACAACACAGTTTTCGGTAGATCATATTGGTCCTAGGCGCGGGCGTTATGTCGTGAAATCGTCGAGAAGAGACCGGCACATCTTAAAACTAAACTACAGTACCAAACATTCTAATACATGCGACTTTTACGCGTGGTAAATAATATCCCCGTCCCTCTAGAAGCGATTAGGCCTATATTCCACGCATAACATAAAGTAAACAGTTCATAAAACATAATAGCAGATACTATCAAAATCGTAAATGTAAATAATGCTGTTTCCATACTCGTGGTAATTGTACACGCATAATTTAATGGCCGTGAGAGAACAGCCTTTTTATTTATTAAACCTTAAGAATTTACGAATAATGTGACATAAATATGAAGGCTGAATCTATGTATTAGTGTCAGAGCGTGCACGATTGACGAGTATACAAGTAATTAAAGTAATTAGGTGTTTACCCACCCCTCAAGGTCATTCTCGGTACTAACTTCAAAATTATGAGGAACAGGATGTAAAGTTTACTCACCCCCCATAAAAAAAAGGATCGTCCGACCAGACTGGTGTTGAGTCTGGCGAGCACTTGCCCAACCATTGAAGTTGGGAACTTTACTCGGTGGTAGGTCATAACATCGGCCGCCGGCAGAAGTTACCACCCACCAGACAAAGCCTTGCCGCCAAGCGATTTGTCGTGTTCCGGCATGATGTCTGGTGAAGCCGTACGGAAGACGGGTCTGAGTAGTTGTGTTGCTATGTGTGCCGGGTACGATGTGCCAAATGTTGTTGTGTTGGGAGTTTGGTCGTGGAGGGTCTTCAGATCAATCTCGGTTGGTCGTGTTGTTGGGTTTAACATTGCATCACCTCACTCAACTGCCGTCTTCCTTCCTATTCGTTCAGTTTTTCTGAGTGAATAGGCTCTTAATAAACTAGCGCGCTTTACCTTCAACGATTACATCACTTATTACCATCAGGCGGGATTGCGGTCAAGTACTAGTTTATAATTATTTAAAAAAAGGCAGATTAGTTCGTTACTAAGTTGTCACCTTTGTATTAAGAACTTTGACTTTACCTCAATACAGTTCGAAATACAAATACTGACTCAAAGTTTTAAGTGTGGAACTAAAGTTAGATTTCGTTTTGTAATAAAGGAGTGTGGGTTTAGAGTTAGAGAAAGTATTTATTTCTTTGTTTTAAACTTCGTCTCCCTCGTAAATCTAATGAAAAGGTAATTACAACTGAACTTAATGCCAAATATATGGCTATCGAAAGTTACTTTAAATAATGTACAGGTTTAAAACGAAAAAAGTTGGTTAGTTATAGATAAATGAAATTGAAAGTCAAAACGTAACTGATATAGTATGTATACCTATATATCTACAGACCGGCTTTCTAGCAGTAGACACGTTTTAGTCTAATTATCCTCATGTTATCAAATTACAATAAAAAGTGACACAGTCGCATTGATAACAAGCAATGGACCATCTTCTGATAAGAAGAGCGTCCAATGAACTGCTCATTTTTTCACAAATACAAAGGTTTAAACACCTAAGGCTACATACTACGCTCTGACTCCTCCACACTATAAACTAAAGCCTTGATAATATCCAAACAATGTCCAAGAACAACCAACTGAAGAGCAATACCTATAAACAACCAATCCGCACTCCATTTAATTGTGAATGCGAGACATTTAATCAACCGTGTAATTATGATCGATACACTTTAACTAACCATGCATTGTGCGAAGGGCAGTTGTAGAAGTATAGAACAATATTGAAAAAAAAAACATTGAGGTCAACTATGATTATTTATGGGTTGATCACACAAATACAATGGAGACGCTAATAAATGGTACTGAATGTACTGGTAATAATCAAAGATTACACAAAAAAGATATTGCAACAGTCAGCTGAGGAGTGACGTATTGACGGCTTCATGCACTCTATTATTTGTTAACACAGAACAAAAACTGCAATAGTATTAAAAATCTTAGCAAGTTCGTATTCATCTGTATAGTAGATGACTTGAATGATATCGCAAAAAAGATTGTTAACGAAACAACTGACTACGTCATCATCATCTCAGTTGTAATCCCAGTCGCATCCCAAGCTATTTCAGCTTTGGAGTCTGGAGTCCGGCTTACCAGTCTAACTGACCTCCACAACCCGAAGGTGATATCGAAGCATTGCAGTTAGACCAATTGTTAGACTTTTCAGGGCTCCAACAACCCGTAACGACTACCATTAGATGTTCGCATGGTAACCGGGACCAACGGCTTAACGTGCTTCCCGAGGCATGACCACGTGCATGAAACCAGTGCAAATATTCATATTCATGCATACAAATTTTTGCACTGCGCGGAGATCGAACCCGCGCCTCCTCGAGACAACTAACTAGGTGACAACAAATAAATCGTCTCAGCATTACAGTATGTGAAGAAATGAGGTGTAATGTCCTCAGGGAGGTCTACCGACAATGCCGGAGCCTCCAACAAAGAAAATTGTAAATGGTACTGCACTGTGCCACTAGGGGTATCCAGTAATGTGGAGGGTCAGCCAGGCATTAGCTCCGGACAAAACACTGGGATTCAGCTTAATCGTATAAGCCTGGAATTTAAGTCTGAAATCGCCAACCCGCATTGAGCAAGCATGGCGATTACGCTCAAACATTCTCTGTATGAGAGGAGACCTGTTCCCAGCAGTGGGACGACAAAAAGGTTGATGATAATGATGTATAAGCTTGGAAGCCCACCTCAATACATTGAACTTGGTAAAAGACTAAGCGGGTGATGGTCGCTCTGAGCAATAAAACCGCCCAATGAGACAACCTTTGTAAAATCTCCATGATCCAGGTATACATAATATAGATGTGTAGATATATTCTATATGATAACGAGATACTCCTATATACATAGAAATTCGAAGAAGTAGTCTAGACGATACTAGAAATACTTAGGAAATACGAGAAACTAATTTTGTTTAAGAATTTTTTCGTCGTATTTTTGTGATCACTTTGCTTATAAATCAACTGGCATTGTAATTCCAATGAATTTCGTCACCACTCTTGAAACTATTTCGCAATCTATGACAGGCCTGTTCAATAAATACCACACATGGTGTAAGAAGATGTAGAAGGCAACTGACATATGTATGTATATATGTATAGAGCATCAACCTCTTTCTTAAAGAAAATTTTATTATTACTGGGAAACTAACGAAGTAGACAACACATTTCGTTTGTAAGATTATAGAAAATGGTAGTACATACATGGTGACATTTAAAATACTATTGATTATGAAGATAAAAATGAACATAACAAGCTCAAGCATATATGCGAAGGTCTAAATAATCTTGAATACATAGTTCGAAGTCTGTAAAAAACAAGTCGTGTAAATATGTAGGCCAATTAAAATAATAATGCTTACCTAAACCGTACAGATATTAATGACGTTTTATATATTATTGAAATGGTCAAGTAAGTATATCTTAAAGGAGACATGATAACGACAGACCTGAATTTAAATTCAATAACAATTGAAATAACTATTAAATTAGAACCTATTATTTGTGCAATTATAATTGTGTATGCTTAATGATTATATATTTATAGGATATTTGGCATAGAATTGTAAAAGGACATCATAGGGTTAATTATAAACGATTATTAAAGTGAAATGACTTTCAAATATCAAAAATATATGGTAAAAGAGTTAGATACTATTTACTGCTCAACTAAAAGTAAATTTTATAAATAAAGGTTGTAGGTTAATTAAATTAAAATTTTCCGTTTTATTACACAACAATTTCAAACTTTAGACCTAACGTAAACTTTCAAGCCAGTTAGTAATTAGTATTTTGCAATAGCCATAAAATCAGACTTCACTACCTACTACATCAGTGAATTAACATTCCACTATCCCCTGTTTCCCAATCCGTAGGGTAGGTTTTTTCTGTGACTTCTAATTTAAAAAAAGGAACTATCAAAAAAGAAGTACTCTGTAGAAAGTTATGTGAATAATAATACATAAAAAAAATGTACCGGTCGACTTGAGAAACTCCTCCGGTTTTTTCGTCGGTTAAATATGTCGTTTGGTTTAAACCTGTCCCAACCTATTTTAAATAAAGAATATATAGATTAAATACATTTTCCTGTATTTAATCAATATATTCATCACATTATCCATAGGTTAGTCTGGTGAAGCCGTACGGAGAACGGTTCTGAGCAGTTGTATTGCGATGTGTTGGTACAATGCGCCAAATGTTGTTATGCCGGGAGTTTGGTCGTTGAGGGTCTCCAGATCAATCTCCCTCTGGCGCAGCATCGATGGTCGTGTTATTGGGTTTTGCCTCCATTGTCTCACCTCGCTCAACTGCCGTCTTGCTTCCTATTCAGTATTTTTTTAGTAAACAGGCTCTTAATAAACTAGCGCCCTTTACCATCAACGATTGCATCACTGCTTAACATCAGGCGGGATTGCCGTCAAGCACTAGTTTATAACTGAAAAAAAAATTGTTCCTACTGATTTTGAAGTACAATCTCATTACTTTCTAAGATTTTATTACAGTATCATTTATTGAATATCTAAATCTCTGCACCATCCGGTGTTACAAATATCACTATCAAGTTTATTACCTCCTAAATTATCTTGCTCAACATCCTCAACTAATCTCGAAATGTGTAAACCTGGCTCGTTGCATATTCCCAGGTCTGACGATAATGATTTATTAGTTAATGAAGGCAAAATCTGTCTTTAACCAAAAGGTTATATTACTGATGCGTCTTCATCTTGCATACGGCCATGCATTCGCGTACATAATGCATAAGCTTGACTACTTAGTACTTATAACTCGAGCAAGTTAACTGTGCACCTCGCTGGAATGCAGTCCATATCATCATCATCAACCTTCTATAGTCCCACTACTGGGCACAGGTCCCCTCTCATAAAGAGAAGGATTGAGCGTAATCACCACGCTTGCTCAATGCGGGTTGGCGATCTCAGACTTATAAAGTCCAGGTTTCCTCAAGATGTTTTCCTTCACCTTCAGTCGTTGGTGTCCAAGATATACGTAGAAAGTACATATAACTTTAGAAAAGTTACATTGGTAGCCCATATGTATCAATTTAATTGCAAAACGTGATGAATAAAATGACCTAGTATTTCTCTTGCCTGACTGACTTTTCTTTTACTGACTAAAACCCACCCGTGTTTCTCTTCTTGCCTGTGTGACGGCCAGAGCCGCGGTTTCTTGTTTAACCAACCCGCAACCCTGACTCAGGCGGCATCGGTATTCGTGGACCCCGTCACGATGTGCTGACATCTCTTTGAGGCGCGCGTGAAACACGACGCGCCGTCGACTCGGGCCTGGTCCTTACCGGGCGGCGAGCTGTACTTTGTTGAGCAGATATACATACCTTTTGGAATCTACGGAGCAATACATTAGCAATATGCTTAAAATTATTCAAATTTATAGTAACAATGTGTTACTCTATTAAGGGTCACAGAAAGCGATAAGACCGCCCATTCTATGTTTTGTAGTAATAATAATACTTTTTGCTATGTATTTTCATGTGAATTATAAAATAAATACATACATATTAATAAAATTATCATCATAGACGTTTTACCTTTTGCCTTACTCTTCCTGTATGCTACCGGAAAATGGAGATCTTTTGAGCTAGCACAAAGAATAAAAAAAAACTATTTACTAGATCTCAAAACAATTTTCGTTAGTAATTTTTATAGTAATGTACATTGTTTAGTAATATTCATATGTTTTTTTTTTTTAGATTTTTCAGTCTCTTATTTTAGAAGTTAGAGGGGGGGGGGGACCAACTTATTTCGCACGCAAACTATTCGGTTTAGAAAAATAATATTTTTGAAACCTCGATATCATTTTGGAAGACCTATCCATAGATACCCCACAGGTATGTGTTTGATGAAAAAAAAATTGAGTTTCAGTTCTAAGTATAGGGTGTCCCTAATATTTATTATTATTTTTTTATTGTTGCATCAAAATCTTAATGCGGTTCAACAGCATAGCTCTTATAGTTTCAGAAAAAAATGGCTGTGGCATACGGACAGACAGACGTGACGAATCTATAAGGGTTCCGTTTTTTGCCATTTGGCTACGCAACCCTAAAAATCAGCCCAATTAGTATGTTATCCAATTAGGGTACAGTACTAATCACCGGACAAAATGACGAAACAAATATATCGAAAACAAATACTCAAGTAGTACATCAATTTTCTAAATAAGCCTAAATACGAATAACTTTTTACTAAAACTTTAATCGCAACATAATGAGAAGTCTTGGTATGTGACTGATGCGTCCTGCAGACTGACATAAAACGCCGTGAAATTAACGTAAATGCGGAACTTTATTTATATTTTAGTTAATTACCGCTTTTGGAGACTACGCGTTAAACTAAGTGCAAGGTTATGAGTTGAAGGTCGTCGATAAGAATGAGAAATAGAAGAACACAACTTTCAATTTGTTGCCACAAAAAATAAATGAGTGAGCGACTGTCTTCGTGAGACTTCTAATTGATTTAGATAGTTTTATCAGAATCGAATTAATGTATGAGGTAATCGTTGTAATTGAGTTAAACTTCTCTTAGTTGAGTTAAATGATCTGGCAAAGCGCAGTGATGGACGGTAGAGGAAGTCTGTAACAGGCTGGGTCCAAGGACTGGAAAACTGAGTGTTGTCAGTCGCCCGGTGGTTAGATGAACGAATGACGCTGTTGAAGTCACCACGGGCGTGAGGAGATCATAATAGAAACCAGCAGTGGGTGAAGTCGAGCTGTGAATTGTAATGGCGATAAAGTAGGAAAAGATTAATACATTACGAATTTGTCGGACGTTTTATTTTCTCGACATATTAAAAAGTAAATAAATCAAATAAGGTTCAAAAGGTCACCTAATGTAATTAATTATTTTGATTTTTTAACAACAGTTAAACGTGCAGAAGTTCCTGATTAAATAAGTTCAAATAAAACTGAAACACATATTTTCTCCCAGCATTACCTGTAATTAGTTTCCAAGAGCTGGTTTTAACAGATAATACCACGCCGCCATTACAATGGAGTATACAGACACGCGACGTCAAATTCACTTAATTACGTCATTGTTACCATCTAGGTCATTGTTATGTTTTTATTATCCGAAAATAGGACTCTCCGACAGGTTAATGGCAGTTTCCTATTCTATTCTATTTTTATTCATGGCAAAGGGGTTTCCTAAATTATGACTTTTGTTTATTTGTGGCTATTTTAGATATTTGTATTTTTTGACAGCTTCTGTTCAGTGTTATCTATGGAATTAGAAAGTACTTGGTTATATGACATAATACTTAGGTACTAATATCATGATTTTCTTCGCCTGTCAGCTGTGACGACAGATAGCTATGGGCTCCCGTCGGAAATTGAAGTTTTCTATTCTATATACATGTGATTGACAGTTGTTGCATTACTGACAAGTAGGTCATTACTAATGTCATGATTACAGAAGGCCAATCGCAGTAATTTAAAAGCGTTAAAATTTAGTCAATGTCAAAAACTTGTCTAAGTGTTGTAAGGAAGTATTTTTCACAGAATGATAATTAGATTCCTCACAAGATATAAAAAGGTCCAATGTACCATCGTACTTTTTGTTTTTAGTTTTTTTTATGTACAGACGACAGCATATCAAGCTACTGCAATCTGTCAGGTTTCCTTATTAGAGTTTCAACTTTTTTTTTTTTTTAATAATTATAAACTAGCGCTTGACTGCAATCCCGCCTGATGGTAAGCGGTGATGCGATCGTTGATGGTAAAGCGCGCTAGTTTATTAAGAGCCTATTCACTCAGAAACACTGAACGAATAGGAAGGAAGACGGCAGTTGAGCGAGGTGATGCAATGTTAAACCCAACAACACGACCAACGATGCTGCGCCAAAGGAAGATTGATCTGAAGAACCTGCACGACCAAACTCCCAACACAACAACATTAGGCGCATCGTACCCGGTACACATCGCAACACAACTGCTCAGACCCGTCCTCCGTACGGCTTCACCAGACATCATGCCGAAACACGACAAATCGCTTGGCGGCAAGGTTTTGTCTGGTGGGTGGTAACTTCTGCCGGCGGCCGATGTTATGGCCTACCACCGAGAAATAAAAATCAACCTTGAGCTTGATTGTCAATATCTGACAGTTTGGGGTAGCTTGACCTGCTGTCGTGAGTACATCATGTTTCTCCAATCCGTATTCTACGTAATGGATTATTTCCAATTTGACAATGCATTACGCACTAGTAGGAATTACTTCTTTGCATTTCTTGAGGATAAATACACATACCATACAAAATAAAACATTACGCCTGTAATCCTCAAAGGCTTAGCAGACGTGTATCTGAACTAATATTAAATATCATTATTAAAGGAAGATCTTAGTGCCGTCAACCAGGTACCAACCCATCCGAAAAATTCTAATAATACTTTGCCCAACATAGACTTTGAACCCAAGGACCTAATGCTCAGCAGTAGAACTAGGAGTATAGTGGCGTAAGACTCAGGTCACTGTTCTCCAATTAGGTACATAGGTACATAATTTACACAACCAATGTTATAACGCAATAAGCTAACACTTACGTGCCGCCACGCCGTCCGGCCGTATCTATAAGTAGATTAAAAATTCCCGCGCTCGCCGAGTATCGACCCATCATACCCAATTCTATCGAAACTAAGAAAGCAAATCGATTATGCATATCGATATGTTTTATTTAATCTATACTAATATATAAAGCTGAAGGGTTTGTTTGTTTGAACGCGGTAATCTCAGGAACTACTGGTCCGATTTGAAAAAATCTTTTTGCGTTGAATAGCCCATTAATCCAGAAAGGCTTAAAGCTATATAACATCACGCTGCGATCAATAAGAGCGGAGCATAACTAGCTCCACGCGAACAAAGTCCCTGGCGACCGCTAGTTATTTATATAATTAATTCCAATATAAAAATAATAATAGCCTTACAAAATGTTGTAAGGACGTCATTATTTTAAATTGTTGGACTCTTTCCATTTGTCTCTCATCGAAATTAGATTTGTTTTTACTCTGTAACGTTGTAAAGCAAAATTAAAACCAGCAATCTAAAGCAAAAACCAAAACTATTTGTTTCTTTCTGACTAACTGCCATATTTAGTAAATGACACTTCAAATTGTTAATTGGCTTCTTGTAAAATTATGACATTAATAGATACTGATTCTCGAAATAAAATAATTACGAGGATTCTTTATAATAATTGCATTGCATTAAGACAAAAATAACGAACTTCGCGTGCTTTGGGAAACTACTTATACCATTTAAAAACACTATTATGACTTTGTGGCACGTAGCCATGTCAAAAAGTCACAACAGATTGTTTAAAAACGGAACACCTCTTAACTGACAGTCGTTAGAGCGACCTCCGTGTCTCCTTAACTTGTCACATATTTCACACGTCGTTTCCGCTGACTTGATTGCAATCCCTTGGCTCTAAGTAAGCGGAACAGTAGCGGAGCAGAAGGAGCCCACGTGGTGTGTATGACGGTCAAGGTTAGTTAGCAACCTAAATACTTAAAACACTATCGTACACAATCTAAATAATTTTAAACGATATTTTTATTTTTTATTGCAAGGAACAGCATAACCTTTTTTTTTAATTTTGGCACCACACAGTTGTGCATTGGCCACAGACATATTAAATTATTATAATTTTTGTTTTCATCAAAGGTAGAGAAACGAGTTACTTATTTACAAAAGGTTAAAGGAAAGGAATTTAACAGGATCAAAAATTACATTATAAGAAATTGCAACTAATTAAAAAAAAACAATTTCAGTAATAATATAGAACGCTGTAAATAGCTTAGAAAAAAGGATGAATCGAATTGCTATGATGTTAAAGCAATAAGTGTGGTAATTATTAAGTACTAGCGGCCGCCAGCGACTTCGTTTGCGTGGAGTTAGTTATGCTCCGCTCCTATTGGTCGCAGCGTGATTTTATATAGCCTAAAGCCTTCCTGGATTAATGGACTATCCAAGGCAAATATAATTTTTCTAACTGGACCTGTAGTTCCTGAGATTAGCGCGTTCAAACAAATAAACAAACTCTTCAGCTTTATATATTAGTGTAGATAAAGTAAGACAAAGATGACGTAATATAAGATATTATGAGCTTATTTAGCTCATATTATGTAATCTTCTTTTAAAGTTTTCAGTTGTTTGAAAACGAAACCCGTTGCTCGGTAGCAATGGGTTTGCTACAGAGGAATGAGTTTCTTTTTGACAGTTCAACAATCTTCATTGCGTTATCTAGATTGTTGAGCAGATATATTTTCCGAATATATGTATAGAGCAATGGATTAAAAATATGCTTTCAAAATTATGCCAGTTGTTAGTAATTAATGTGTTTATTTAGATGCTTTTAGAATATATTAACTCCAATCCGCTTTCCGCTTTCTTTACTACATCCTTTACATCATTACCAATAATAAATACCAGCTTCAGGGCGTATTGCAGTTTTTCTTTCAAAACGAGTCTAAACTATGTCTTGAATGTGATACAGTTTAGGCCGTATAAGGCCTAATTATTATAATTTGAGGCCATTTACACATGGCGGTGATTAAAATGTCTACAGTCGTTTGTTATTGATCTTATCCGGTGCTACAAGTTATAATGATAGTTATATGTGAGGTCTTTCGACGTGTGGTGGAGTTATTTAAAGTGTGTTTCTATGCCTAATATGGTGATTATCATGTGCCTTTATCTTACACTAGCGGCCGCTAGGCACTTCGTTCGCATGGTTTAATTATGCTCCGTTTCTATTGGTTGCAGCGTGATGTTATATAAAGCCTTCCTGGGTTAATGGGCTATCCAACACAAAAAGAATTTTTCAAATCGGACCAGTAGTTCCTGAGATTAGCGCGTTCAAACAAACAAACAAACTCTTCAGCTTTATAGATTAGTATAGAGTATAGATTATCAGCCTATAATATTACAAATACAAAACAAAAAAAAATGGAATGAAATAAAGAAGTAGACAAAACAAATGTAATACAAACGTAAATTTAAAAAACAATAACAATTCAATTCAATACACTTAAAATAAAATATACATAACATACTCAAAATACTGGCACGCCATGTTTAGTCGTGGATGTCTCTTGGCTAAAATTATGATACAACATCGAAAGGAGATGTTTCATTTTGGGCCACCACTATGTACGCTATATAGATAAAAAGGAAAAAAATAAAAGATTTTCATAAAATACTATTAAATTAATTTGAATAAAAATAGAAGTATAAATAATTAATTATTTGAAACGTATTTTAGTGAGATAACCCTTTATTAAGGCAACCATGACAGTGGTTATGACGTTTGATTGGCGACTTTGACAGTTCTATTTTCCCGTTGTGTTCGTGTCGAGTGCTGATTTGAGTTGATTGTGTTTATTTAATGGGCCGTATGTTCGGAATTCACGTTTTGTATTTTTCGGAGTCATATGTTAGATAACATAGATGACGATAGCCTTAGATACATGGCACGTCAATCAAATGTCACTGTCAAAGCCAAAATATAGGAAATTAACATTAAAAACAGTTAACTATAGCGTAACTATACCTAGCATTAAGTGTACAATGTGCTGGCCCAGGCTCCATACATTTCTGAAACATCTCCTTTAATAATTACATAGCATTTGTGCAAACGAGTCATCATCATTATCATCATTAGCTTATAGCAGTTCACTGCTGGGCATAGGCCTCTACAACTCGAGCAACGATCTTCACAGGGTGGCAGGTAGTAACAGGGGCCCTACTCTGCTATTAAAATAGTGTCAGAATTGCCGATCAGTGATCTCATAATGATCGATTTTGACAGCTTTCGTAATCTACTAACAAAATGGCGTCATTATGACTTTCCAGTGGTCAATCACTGACACTCCACTCCATATTAATTAATGTTCAAATTGAGTAAGTAGTAGTTTCAAGAAAATCATTTCTACTAACGGGTTTTACAATAATGGCAATACGGTGTGTCATTCTATCACCAGTCTATTTCGAGACTGAACCAATGTTTGATCGATCATGATGAATTTAGCAGATTACGAACTTTTAGCACATTGACAATGGAATGATAACGCAATCGTGTTGGAATGACAAATTTATAAAAATAGCAGATTATCATATAGACATATATATATAATATACACACATCAAAAGTGTCTAGGGATCAAGCATTTTTATGCGGATTTCTTGAGATTGAGATGTGGCTTTGTAATAAATTTATGATTTTATAAATTTATATGGATCCTTTTTGGTGCATTTCATAATTTGAATCAGGAACTGTGAATCAAATTCGAGTAAAAGATGAAAATCAGCTGTCAATATTTTCCCTATAAAAACATACAACGCATTGAAGACATTATTAGTGCTACTGTTTCCCTACTACTGATTAAAACCAACGTTATTATGGAGCGGCGACGTCATTTAAGCAGGGAAGAAATGCTCAGAGCCGTGGGAATGATAGAAGCTGGTTCCCGGCAACGTACTGTGGCTTTAGCTCTGAATACAAGTCAGAGTGTTATCAGTCGACTTTGGACACGTTACCGAAGCACTGGTACCGTGGCTGAGCGCCATGGAGGACGGTATCGCTGCACCACACGGAGACAAGACCGATACATTCAAATCTTAACTCGAAGAGCTCCAACAATAACCGCCATGATGTTAGCCGTGAGGCTTCATCACTCTTCAGGGAACTTAATTAGCGACCAAACAGTCAGAAACCGCTTGCATGAAGTGAACCTTCATTCCCGAAGACCGCTACGGGTACCACCTATAGCAATGCACAATCGTAGGGTTCGATATCAATGGGCTCTTGAACACAGAAATTGGGCAGAAGAACAATGGCGTTTCGTGTGCTTTTCTGATGAGTCTCGTTTTGGTATGAGACCGGATACAAGACGTATACGATACTGGAGAACCCCTGGACGCCAACAGCGATTAAAATCCTGCCAGGAAGTCCATCCTTATAGTGGTGGAACCATCATGGTATGGGCGGGTATTTGTATCGGCGGAAGAACTGAGTTGATTTGGATCAGAGGCAACCTCAACGCTCAAATTTATGCTGAGACGATTGTATCAGACGTCATCGTTCCTCTACAAGTGCAAATCGGTCCCTTATTTCAGTTAATGCATGATAATGCACGACCGCACACCGCAAGAGTTGTAAGACAGACTCTCGCCGCAGCTAACATCAATGTCCTGCCCTGGCCTGCTCAGTCGCCAGACTTGAACCCGATTGAGCATGCATGGGATATGCTGCAGAGAAGAGCTCTGCCGAATATGGAGGGTATCCAGTCGCAAGAAGACCTTTTTTTGTTGTTGCAACGAACATGGGCGGCCATTCCACAGCGTGATTTGGATGAACTCATTTTGAGTATGCCAAACCGATGTTCTTGTGTTGTTAGTGTTCGCGGTAGAAACACGGATTATTAATTGTTTAAGTTACCCAATAAAATTTTAGAGAAAACTGTTATTTCAGTCTTTTTTTCGAACTTTTGTGTTAGTGGTTCAAATGTCAAATATCCCTTTATTAGGAAAATGGCAAATTTCTTTATTAATGCAAAGGTGACTTGGTTTATCGTTACTGTGACAAACGAAAACACTTTATTTGATGAATCCTTAAAGAAAATTTTAATTAATATCAATCAGGAGAAAAGTTATTGCAAAAATATATGTTGATCCCTAGACACTTTTGATGTGTGTATATACAGTATGTTAAGAAAACCCTGTCCGACCCATAAGGATAATAAAGGTTAGGTAAACACATGACCAAATATAATATAAAATTTTACGTAATCATCATAGTACCAATACAAATTAATTTTGAAATAATCTTTTTTTCCCGCGAATTAATTCCAACTTCCCCGAAATTTGACAATTTTTAAAAAAGTGACAACTCCGATATTATTATGAGCGAATAGCGATGCGACCACGTGCCGCGTGCCCTGCCGCCCGCCCCCCGGCAGGGTGCTTATCGCAGATTTATTAAGTTATCTCTTTTTGCGAAATAATATTTATTTTTTTGGGGGGATTTTTTTTTTAAATTTAGCCCGGTTTTGTATCCATTAGTAGAATCAGTTATCGATACCTAACAACACCTTCACGGGTCGGACAGGGTTTTCTTAACATACTGTATAATAGATCACCCTGGGCGAGTGTTGCCGGCGATCAAACCAATATCAACATGATTTTCTATTTGTCCCCAGAATAAATCAAAATGTTTCACGGAGGCATTTGGACAAAGCTGCAAGGCTTCTACAAGTGGTATGTGCTGGGTCTGGTGTCCATCGGCTACATCCTAGGAGAGCTCGGGCATTATCTTATTGGTGAGTACAACAATATTATTTTCGTGGAGTGGGTACACTGGAATTTCCAATCAGTATAAAGGACTGAACTCGGCTTCAGTAAGCATCAACCTCGCCTGCAAAGCATAGCGAAGCGAAGTAACTGCATGACACATTATCAGTAGAAATGACATCCATTTTGACAGTTCAACAACATACATTGCGTTCCTTACGTTGTTGAGCAGACTTATTTTACAAACATATGAGGCAATGGATTAGGAATATTCTTTAAAATGGTTCGGAATCTGATTGATAGTGTGGTGTGGAATATCTCAAACCTCATTAAAAGAAAACCAATTCTCACCTCTCACTAAAACCGACGACTTGTCGACCGATATATCGGACTGTATGGTACTTGCAATAGTTACGAAGGACCAAAGAAATCTATGTAGGATGTATATAAGTAAAAAAAGTTACCTTATAAAATGATCCGCTCCGAGAACGGACGCAGCCCGCTCGTTACATGTAAATGTAGAAAATGTCAGTGAATTGAACACTAAATATACACAACATAATATACGTGCACATATAATGCCTAGTATAATGTAAGAACATTATTTTTAAAACCCGTCCCTCCTTATTACAAAACAGGGATTTCATTTAGATTAGGTTTAAACCACCTAAACGGTTATTGAATTATGCAACTCACCATTACAGAAATGCAGTTCTTTATTTAAAAATGGCAGATTAGTTCGTTACTAAGTTGTCACTTTTGTATTAAGAACTTTGATTTAATCACAATAAAGTTCAAAATACTGACTCAAAGGTTAAGTGGTAGGCCATAACATCGGCCGTCGGCAGAAGTTACCCCCCACCAGACAAAGCCTTGCCGCCAAGCGATTTGTCGGCATGATGTCTGGAGAAGCCGTACGGAGGACGGGTCTGAGCAGTTGTGTTGCGATGTGTGCCGGGAATACGATGCGCCAAATGTTGTTGCGTTGGGAGTTTGGTCGTGGAGGGCCTTCAGATCAATGTCCCTTTGGCGCAGCATCGTTGGTCGTGTTGTTGGGTTTAACATTGCATCACCTCGCTCAACTGCCGTCTTCCTTCCTATTCGCTCAGTTTTTCTGAGTGAATAGGCTCTTAATAAACTAGCGCGCTTTACCATCAACGATTGCATAACTGCTTACCATCAGGCGGGATTGCGGTCATGCGCTAGCTTATAATTATTTTAAAAAAATGTCTGGAATTAAAGTTATATTTCGTTTTATAATAATGGTTGGGTGATGTCTTATGATTCCGAGAACAATAATGAGCTCCTTACAAGTAGATATTAATATCCATAGTATGGAGATACTATGGACATTAATATATATTCCGTATGTAGATACGGAATAGTAAAAACATTGTATGAATAAATTCATACATTAACATCCACTGTGTATGATAACAAAACCGAGGAACGAATGAGAGAGGTGCGCAAATACATATTTTATTTCCCGAGGGACCCAATTCCGATATTCGTTGATGCGCCTGAAGTAACTTTTATACCTGGGCAAGTGGGCATAGAATACTGATATGAAATCAGTATTGATCGTGTTTCCTAGTTACGAAGAGGAAACTCTTTGTCTATTACCGTAAAGGGTTGCAACCTTTTTTTGTGGATGGATGAAATCATTAAATGACCTCTCCCGTTGTTGGCGGAGCGAAAAGGCGTGACAGACTTTTACTGACTAAAACCCTGGGGCGTGCACAGAGATTTCGGGTAGGGTATGCGTACATACACTACCGAAATCTCTGTGCTTTGTATATAGTAAAACTTAACGTAAACTTCCCAGTGTCAATTTAACATAATCGCGTACTTATTGTTTGACTTTTCCGCATGTCAACATTGAATTGATGTTTGTGCATGGCCACAATGAACATTAAAATATGTAATTGATGGTAAGAACAAGTCACATAAATGATATCCAAAGTGGCCTTGCAGTTGCACTAATCTGGGAGTCTGCTTTGGCCCTGTGTATTTCGTAAATATGTATGGATTCTTTTCAGGCACGTAAATGATCACTATCATAGATTCACTGGTACTCATTGGAATCGTAACTATTAATTTTGCTAATTTGTAAACTTCAGGAAATACGCCTGTAATATTCTTGAACAATGTCAATACCGCGTTTTAAAATAATACATATAGGTACCTACAAGGGAAACAAAATAATAACGACCGAAAGGCACCGTTTTAAATTTCTCTAAACATACATCACCACAGATCTTTCTTAAAACAATCAATATAGTTATGTTACCAAATCAACCAAACAACATAAGCTGCTAAAATAAAAAGGTACTTTAACAAACAACAATTGTGCTAGTTTTGTCAACTTCTTCATTCGGCCGCGTATAATGTAGGCACTGCTTATTTGGGCTTATAAACTGAATGAAATCGCAAGACAAGACACGAAAAGTTTACACATACAATCAAATAATTTTATTCACGCACACAATGTAAGAGGCACATTTAGTACCTCGTTACGTCGCTACGCAAAGCGGCGTGAGCGTCACGACGAAGCCGAATTGCGCGGGCTAGTCGTTAGTAGTTTGCATTAGCCTCAATAGATGGCAGTGTTATCACGAACTGTAGTATATTATAAATTATTATATATTTTTTTAGAAAATTATAAGGGTATGCAGTTCTTAGTAGCCCTTTCAATATTTGTAACTCAGTCACGTAGAAACGGCTGAACGGAATTGAATGAAATTTGGCACACAGAGAGTTTATAATTTATGTAACACATAGGAAACTTTAGTCTCGATATCCCTACCGGGTCGAGACCAAAGTCTGTAAAACCACAGGGCACTACTAGTCATTCAATTAAAAATTTCAGACTAATTTTTATTTGAATGACTAGTTAAAATCCCATATTATTTCTACCATCTGACCCTTGTCCTAAGGTACGGAACCTAAATATGAGCCAAGTAAAAAGTCATGAAGATTAGCGAGATTAAAAAACAATAAATTAATATTTAATGGCAAAAGAAAAAAAATAAAGAATGAATCACTAGATTACAGTGCACTAACGATGGTGGGAACTAGAATAACTTGCATTTCATTAATGAAATCATGATAATAGTAATATCAGATAGACATGATATCTTCAATTCTTATGGGAAAAGATTTATCAATACCCACTCAATTTGCAGTTTTCTTATACAGCTTATCCTAGACAATTTCTTCTCGTGCGCTACCACTCTCAACCATTAATTGAACCGAAGCTAGATATCACTCTCTCCTTTTACCACTATCCAATCTGGGCACTCCTGTAACGGGTGCTACGCCGTAGCATCCAAACAAACCGCACAGTAATCACACACTGCTCCCGATATACAGTATGTTAAGAAAACCCTGTCCGACCCATGAAGGTGTTGTTAGGTATCGATAACTGATTCTACTAATGGATACAAAACCGGGCTAAACTTAAAAAAACCCCCCTAAAAAAATAAATATTATTTCGCAAAAAGAGGTAACTTAATAAATGTGCGTGAAGCACCTTTCCCCGGGCGGCGGGCAACAGGGCACGCGGCACGTGGTCGCATCCCTATTCGCTCATAATAATACCGGTGTTGTCACAAAACTTGCAAACTAAAATATTGGAAAACAAAAAAACAGGACATATGTATTGAAAATTTAATAACTTTTAAAAAACATCTCAGCTCTCTCTCTTATACTCGTTTGCGAGTATATGAAGCTAAAGACGCGAACGAAGCTTATGACAATTTTATGGATGACTTTATGCTTATATATAGTTTATGTTTTCCGGAGAAAATTATAACAATAAAAACGAGCAAGAAAACAAAATGGTTATCGCGTGGAATAAAGAAATGTAGTATGAAACAAAGGCTTTGGACATATCGATCAAATTCAAATTCTAAAAATAAACTAGCCCTTAAAAATTACACAAAACGTTATAGGAAAATTATCAAGTTAACACAGAAAGCACAAAATAATCATTTCATACATACTGCTCAAAATAAATCAAAAGCTACATGGAAGATCATAAATAAATCAAAATTTTGCCTGCCACTTGAGCCTATAATGTGTGTGAAAAGAGAAAATATGACATTTACAAACGCTTTGGGCATCGCAAACGAGTTAAACGATTATTTTATTGACACAATTGAGAAAAATGTTAAAGTTGACATCACATTAAATAATACAATTGACAATCAAGTTTTGAATTCACTATTTAAGCAACCTGTGACAATTGATGATATAATACAAATAATTTGCAATCTTAAAAATACTAATACTGTAGGATATGATGGAGTTTCCACAAAAGTGTTAAAGTTTACCAAAGAAATAGTAGCAGCTCCATTAGTCCATATTATTAATTTATGCATAGCTGATGGCATCTTCCCAAACAAGCTCAAAAAAGTAATAATAAAACCTCTGTATAAAAAAGATGACGAAACAAATCTGAAAAACTATAGACCTATAGCAAAAATTCTAATTATCTCAAAAATTTTCGAGAAAGTGATCTATAACTCTTTATATGCCTATTTCGAAAAGTATAATTTATTTTGCACGGAACAAAAGGGTTTTCGTAAGAACACTACGATTAATATGGCACTTTTTGACTTGCTAGCTAACATAATGCCGTCAGTAAAGAGAAAAAATCCAGTCTGTGCAATTTATACAGACATGACTAAAGCTTTTGACTACGTAGATTATAAGATTTTGTTGTGCAAATTAAATAGTTATGGTATAAGAGGAAACATCTTAGAGTTAATAAAATCTTATCTGAGCAATAGGCTACAATATACGGAAATATCTAAGATATGTTCTAAAACTAAATTAGAAACCTTTTATGTATCGAAACAAAGAAATGTAAAGTATGGCGTCCCACAAGGTAGTGTACTGGGTCCTCTACTTTTTTTAATATATATTAACGATCTCCCGAAAGCAACGACTAACAAGACGGTTCTATTTGCAGATGACAGTACAGCAATAATAAAATGTACAAATCCAAGTAACTACAGGAATGACATTAATAGTTGCTTAAGTGACATTATAAATTGGTTAGACAATAATAATTTCGTTATAAACCTAAGCAAAACAAAAGTGATGCATTTTTATCAAAGGCAAGGAAATCCTAACGTTAGAATTTCTTATAAAGGCTCTGATATTGAAGAGGCTAACACGGCTAAGTTCTTAGGTATCACTTTAGATAGCCAACTCACCTGGAAGCCGTATGATGAAGAACTGTGTAAGAAGCTCAGCAAATCCGCATATGCTCTTTTTCAACTTTCAAAGTCCATTAACAGTCAGGCACTTTTAACTGCATACCATGCATTAGTTGCTTCTGTTTTGCGTTATGGCATTATTTTCTCGGGACAGTCTACTGATGTGGGACTGGTGTTTAGGTTGCAAAAGCGATGCATCAGGTCAATGTGTGGCCTTAAGACGACAGATAGCTGTGTTCCCCATTTTCAGTCATTAAAAATTTTAACTATGCCTTGTTTGTATATATTGGAAACAGCTCTATTTGTGAAGTGTAACCCACATTTGTTTAAAAAAATATCAGAGGTCAAAAGTAATCCAATACGGACTCAATACGTTAATCAACTATGTCAAGTGAAATGTAAAACCGCACTAATGCGGAAAAGTTTTTTTGGTGTTGCCCCACGCATATATTATAGAGTACCAAATGTTATAAAAAATTTGATAATAGTGAAATTTAAAAAAGCGCTAAATGACATTTTAATTGTGAAGACATATTATACAATTGACGATTTTCTTGATGATGATTTACTTGTTTAATTGACGTACTGTTTACACTTTTTGACATAGTTATTGTGACCTTGTTTTGATTTTTTAAATATATTTCTGTTTGGAATTATTAAAATTCTTACTAATGTGACCATATTTTTGACATCTTTTAATACAAATATTTATAACATTCCTTTTAATTCCAAAGTTCTTTAGCTTAAATTTTGAATTGTGAACATTTGCATGCCCATGTGTCGGTAAAATATGGAGAACTATTTGAAAAAAAAAAAAAAAAGCTGTGTGCTATACCCATGTTAGCAAAGAAATAAATACTTTACTTTACTTTACTTCACTTTTTTTAAAATTACCTAATTTCGGGGAAGTTGAAATTAATTCGCGGGAAAAAAAGATTATTTCAAAATTCATTTGTATTGGTACTATGATGATTACGTAAAATTTTATATTATATTTGGTCATGTGTTTACCTAACCTTTATTATCCTTATGGGTCGGACAGGGTTTTCTTAACATACTGTATACGACCTTGGTCAGACGAAAGCCTAGGCGCCATGCCGCCTATCGAACCACGCGTCCATGACTGGTCTTACCGTCCCTATGGCTTCTCAGGATGTGATTGCAAAGGTATATGTCTCCTGGGTAGTGATGCCAGTTTCTTACGCACAATCGCTTTTTAATTCATACCAAATTATCAATACTATTGGTTTTAAAAATTCCTGATAAAAATACCCCAAAAACAGTTTAGCCGACCTAGGGATCACATCCAGGACGACAAGCTTAGCAGTAGAGCTACGTACGGCCACTAAAACGAGGCAGACTTAGTCAGATTTTTTAGATATTTAGTCCTTAGTCAGATAATTTAGTCCTTAATCAGATAATTTAGTCCTTAGTCAGATAATTTAGTCCTTAATCAGATAATTTAGTCCTTAGTCAGATAATTTAGTCCTTTTTTTTTGTTGTGGATGGGAAATCATCAAATGACCTCTCCCGCTCTGGGCGTAGTGGAAGGGCGTGTCAGACTTTTACTGACTTAAACCAATGTTTCTTCATTTGCCTGTGCGCCAGGGCCACGGTTTCTTTTTAACCAACCCGCAACCCTGACCCAGGAGGCATCGGTCTTCGTGGACCCCGTCATCATGTGCTAACATCTCTTTGAGGCACGCGTGAAACTAACGCACCGTCGACCCGGGCCTGGTCTTGTCGCCGGGTCGAAAGCTCGCACCTTAATAAGTTAGTCCTGAAATCGTATTTAGAGTCGCAAATTGTAAAGTTTTGTTGTCTGCAAAGAGAAATCTCTCCTACCATTAGTAATATTAGTGATGGAAGAAATTGTGGAGCAGGCACAGAGGCCCGCTCCTCAATTGGGTAGATTGTTATTATTTATCAATTCCAAGGGTTTTGAAAAATATTCATAATCCATTGCATCACATGTTTGAAAAATTCTCACTCAACAACTTAAATAACGCAATAAACGCTGTCGATTTGTCAAAACGTAAGGCGATATTGTTTTACGCAAAGGCCCCGCAGTTTCTAGTCCTCTTTATCGTTGTATTTGAGCAACTTCTTATCATTTTGATAAACAACCACAATTCCCTTCCTTGTCTGGCCCCTTTTGTAACACACACGAGAAGGCAAAGATTCCTTTTGCTTATTCATGACGAGCTATAAATATTACTGAATCGAACCAGCATGGATCTAGTGTCCCACTAACCTGGCCTTCGTACTGTTACAAGCTAAATGTCAGGCTTGACTCAAGCTAGTTTATATATAGCACAATCTGAGGAATTGATGGCAGCCTATGTAAATATTTGATGAAGAGAATGTCGATTATGGTAACAGTTTTTAGTTTTGTTAGTGTTTTACGATGTAAAGAAGCTATGTACATTTTTTGTGGTCAAAAGAATATAAACACAAAATGCGGCACATCCAAACGAAAAATGCACAATGCTGCAAAATTCCACCTGGCAACTTTGGATTCGGTGGAAATGCGTGCGAAGAGGCTAATTGGTTCAAAGCGGTCTCCGAAGCCTGGAGCACAGTTGAAGAATAACCCGCCTGTCGATGTTCTATAGAATGCATTTTGAAAAATGTGCACGAGAATTGCATGATTTAATTCTTCGTTCCATCATCGGACGACTGACGGCGACCGACCGCAAGTATCCACCCTCTGTATATTTGCTCTGTGATCCCTTACGTTGTTGACACCACTACGATCCGGACGAAGCGTTTCGCCTCGTCTTTTACACCGCGGACTCCTCGCGTACAACGAGGGACTGGAACAATTTGTCAGCGGCGGTGTTGCTGTCTGACTACAGCTTAAATGCAGCACGGATTACCATCAACGATTGCATCACTGCTTACCATCAGGCGGGATTGCAGTGAAGTACTAGTTTATAATTATAAAAAAAAGAAAGTACAATCGCTCAGCATATCTAATGCTTCGACTCTAAGTAACACCAGGTCACAGGACTTGTTTTCAAGGAAAGCCTATAAAGCACATAATTATAAGAAATATTATTAACTAGCTTTCCGCCCGCGGCTTCGCCCGCGTGGAATTCGGTTATATCGCGCTTTTTAGATATCCCTCAGAAAGATCAAACATTTTCCGGGATAAAAAGTACTCTATTATTTAATCCAGACTTCTAACTTTACGTTTGCAAAATTTCAAAGCAATCGGTTCAGTAGTTACGGCGTGAAAGCGGAACAAACAAACAAACAAACTCACATTCCGATTTATAATATTAGCAAGGAGAGGTGATCGTGGCTAGATAACAACAGCCGCACAGGTCGATTGATAAATATATACGGACAAATCACACAGATTGAGCTAACCCCAAAGTAAGTTCGAGACTTGTGTTATGAGATACTAACACAGCGATACTATATTTATAATAGATACATATATAGATAAACATCCAAGACCCAGGCCAATCAGGAAAAGATCGTTTTCCATCATGACCTGGCCGGGGATCGAACACGGGGCCTCCATGTCGCAGGCAGGCGTGTTGACCGCTGCGCTACGGAGAACGACAGACGACTATTGATCAGGTTAGGCTACGCTTGCCGCGGCTGGTCTGTGGATGGGTGGGATGATGTTTACATACCAAGAGCCACTGTGCCTCGGAAAGCAAGGTAAGCCGTTGATCCCGGCTAACATCCGTAGATCTTTGACAGTTGTTACGGGCTACGAGTCGTCAGAACTCCAGAATCTTACGACCTGTGTTACCTAGGAGTGTCTTATTACCCAGTAACTGGGTTGTGAATGTCAGAATGCTACATGTAAAACAGGTGCTAGTATTTAGTTGCATCCGGTCAGACTGGAAGCTGAGAAGCTGAAATATCGAAGTTTAGCCAAAATCAGCAGTTGGATTGATAAAGCGGACCCCGGACACCAAAAGCTGAAAAGCTTCGGATGCGACTGTGATGATGATGATGAGATTGGAAGCTAACTCCAATATAGTTTGAAAAAGACTAAAAAAATGGCAAAATAAGTTAGTCAGTTTTTATAAAATAAAAAAATGTTCACTCTAGGAATTTCTCTTGCATTGTGAGTGCGTTTACAAACATATAAAGTCACATACATTAACAACCAGACTCAGTGTTATCTACTGGTACATAGATTTATCGGAACACTCAACATTACGCAACATTACACTATTCAACAAAAAACTAGCAACAATTTATAAGTAACGTATTTATAGCTATGCCAAATAATGATCAGACGAAAACGGCCAAAAAACCTGCGTTACGAATCACTCAATAAAAGTAAATTAATCGTATCGTAAGTCATTACCGAGGCCGGTCAAAGTCATTATCATTGGCACAGCGTACGGCCTAGTTCACATGACGCCAGTGATTCGGTCAAGTGGCCAGTAGATTATGAAAGCAGTGTGATGTAGCAACATGTGATGGTCTTTAGAATTAACAAATTCTTTTTTCGTAGAAAATGTAGTCGTATAGAAAAAAGAAACATGAATAAACGTGCGAAGGTGTGGGGGGCACGTGGGGGCAGCTGACCGTGTAATCATTACTAATCAAAGTATAAACGGGAACTTACATATACAGGATCTGTACGGTGCAACCGCACATTTTACTTTATAATAATCATCAGTTCGCGTCGAGCTATCAAGTCGTCGCGTTCTCATTACGGTCACCAAAGGCCACGTGTCACTCAATTCACACACATCAGTCCATTAGCTCATTTTACCTATAACTTAGGAACAATACAGTAGCTTATATAAAATCAACATCTTTTATTGTATTCTACCCACATCATCTAAAAGTAGTGTGTGATCTAGCAACAGATCATACAGGATCATTTGCGTCTATTTGAACTGCACACTACACTACATATACCTAATGTTGCATGTGCTTGTGTAATTTGTAAGACAAGTCAGATTTTCAGGGTCTAGCCCAGACTTCCACAAAAACAAAACAAAAGCCTGAAGAGACAAAACAAAGGTTCCGTTTCCCTTTTCCACAAACTAAATCTAAGTTCAGTGCATTAATTCCTTTCTATTTTATTAAGAAATGGACAAGAGATTAGATTAGTCATGTCAAATTAAGATACTACATACCAAGTCCAACCATATCAAGTTAAGACGTGATTAAAATCACAGCTACTAAAAATACGTCAAATTCAGGCGCCAACTAATTTTGGAGGACTAAACTAAAAAGGTGCGTTGGGGTAAGATCGGTTTTGGGGTAAGAACGTACATATCAAATATCCCAGATATTTGGCTTTATTTTTTAATGCTAGCTACATTTAGCTAGCATAGCCTGATTTTTCAATCAAACATTGCACAACTGGCTCAAATCACGTGTGAAGTGAGTGAGTGATTTAGTGAGATTCTACAACCACGCTCAGAAGAGCGAGGTTGTAGAATCTCACTAAATTAAAATCATTTAGTTGCCAGATAGATATTAAATTAAATCATCATCATCATCATCATTTCAGCCAAAAGACTTCCACTGCTGGACATTGAACTCCCCCAAGGTTCTCCACGACGACCGGTCCACCGGTCCACTAGGTCGTCGGTCCACCTTGTAGGGACCCACGATGTCGCCACTCGAGAACCCGTTGGCCCCATCAGGCATCGGTCCTACGGGCAATGTGTCCAGCCCACTGGCACTTTAGTGTTGCAATTCTTCGGGCTATGTCGGTTACTCTCGTTCTTCTGCGGATCTTCTCATTCCTGATTCGATCGCGCAGTGAAACCCCAACCATAGCCCACTCCATTGCCCTTCAATCAAATCAAAAGTCATTTATTCAAATTAGGCTGAGAATCAGAACTTTTTACATATGACTGTCCCCCAAAACGTCCACCCTTCACCACGTCCAAGTGTTTTTTCTTGAGAAAAAGAAAAGGGGGGACAAACTCCCCAGCAGCACAGGGAACTATTCATTTAAAAAACACATCGCTTTAGACAATACTCTGTATGTTAAAATTAAGTGGCAGTGGGCTGGGCACATTGCTCGTAGAACCGATGGCCGATGGGGCAGTAAGGTTATGGAGTGGTGGCTACGTACCGGAAGACGCAGCATAGGGAGGCCCCCAACAAGGTGGACTGATGACCTGGTGAAGGTCGCAGGAAAGCATAAAACTGGTCATCTTGGAAAGCCTTAAGGGGAATCCTTTGCTGGACAAAGGATTCTGGCAGTAGACCTATATAGACTAAAGAAGAAAATGTATGTTAAGTAACTAACATAACAAAACACGTAATTTAATTAAATTACTTACCATAGCAAAGCCTTAAAAAGCATTAGCTTAACAAAATTAGAACAGCGCTTAAATCTGCGGGCCAGCATGTTGCAACGGACAGCCAGCACCTGCGCTTCTTATTTTTCTACATTGTCTTCCAAGTCATCAGTGGCCACATACACCCATGGGTTCCAAGCGATTTGTCGTGTTCCGGCATGAAGTCTGGTGAAGCCGTACGGAGGACGGGTCTGAGCAGTTGTGTTGCGATGTATGCCGGGTACAATGCGCCTAGTGTTGTTGTGTTGGGAGTTTGATCGTGCAGGGTCTTCAGATCAATCTCCCTTTGGCGCAGCATCGTTGGTCGTGTTGTTGGGTTTAACATTGCATCACCTCGCTCAACTGCCGTCTTCCTTCCTATTCGATCAGTTTTTCTGAGTGAATAGGCTCTTAATAAACTAGCGCGCTTTACCATCAACGATCGCATCACTGCTTACCATCAGGCGGGATTGCGGTCAAGCGCTAGTTTATAATTATTAAAAAAAAAAAAAAACAATATCTAACTATCTTACCTTTTGGTCCTCAGGTACAACGTCGAAAGTAACGGCTGAAGATCTTCACTATGGGGACAAAGCCTGCATGCTGAATCTAACCGACGTCTCGCTGATTGACTTGCCTGTTGTCTGCGAAAAAGTCAACTCGAGCGATACGTAAGTGCTTTAAGATTTATTACTCTAGTCAAAAATTCGTTCAACCAGTCCGAAGTTCTGAAGTAAGAAACATAAAAAAAAACAGTCGAATTGAGAACCTCGTCCTTTTTCAACAGTTGGCTAAAGAGGCAAGCGAGAGCACCAGTAGCGTAGTGGTATGGCGGCGTCTTACAATACGTCGTAGGTTCTATACAACCAAATCAGGCGCTTTACTTTGTGTGAATCACCACTACTCTCAAAACGGTGAAACTGACATGTCCAGAGGCAAAACTTCGAAGACATGTTACATCTACCAATCTGTACTGGGCCCGTGTGGTAGATTATACAGTATGTTAAGAAAACCCTGTCCGACCCATAAGTATAATAAAGGTTAGGTAAACACATGACCAAATATAATATAAAATTTTACGTAATCATCATAGTACCAATACAAATGAATTTTGAAATAATCTTTTTTTCCCGCGAATTAATTCCAACTTCCCCGAAATTTGGTAATTTTTAAAAAGTGACAACACCGGTATTATTATGAGCGAATAGCGATGCGACCACGTGCCGCGTGCCCTGCCGCCCGCCGCCTCCGCCGCCGCGCGCTGTAGGGTGGATAGCGCAGATTTATTAAGTTACCTCTTTTTGCGAAATAATATTTAATTTTTTAGGAGGATTTTTTTTTAAATTTAGCCCGGTTTTGTATGCATTAGTAGAATCAGTTATCGATACCTAACAACACCTTCACGGGTCAGACAGGGTTTTCTTAACATACTGTATATAGACCACTACCTCTTACCGAGCGGAGGCCTGTGTGTGTGCCTATTATGATTATAAAAGAGGCAAGCAGTATATTTACAGCATTAATCAGCAGATCACGTTAAATTTCGGTCTCCGTGGCGTGGTCAACACGTCTGCCTGCGACGTGGAGGCCCCGGGTTCGATCCCCGGCCAGGTCGTGATGGAAAAACGATCTTTTCCTGATTGGCCTGGGTCTTGGATGTATATCTATGTATCTATTATAAAATATAGTATCGTTGAGTTAGTATCCCATAACACAAGTCTCGAACTTACTTTGGGGCTAGCTCAATCTGTGTGATTTGTCCGTATATATATTTATCTTTAAAATGTGTAATCTATACTTTTCTATCTATACTAATATATAAAGCTGAAGAGTTTGTTTGTTTGTTTAAACGCACCTATCTCAGGAACTACTGGCCCGATTTGAAAAATTCTTTTTGCGTTGGATAGCCGTTTAATCCAGGAAGGTTTTAGGCTATATAACATCGCGCTGCGACTAATAGGAGCGGAGCATAACTAACTCCACGCAAACAAAGTCGCTGGCGGCCGCTAGTGTGTAATAAAATATTCATACAACATGTAAATTAATTAACGCACTTCCTGCAAATAGTTTGTTTAGAATCGTTTACTGAATCTGTTTATATCATTTTTAATATAGGGAATTTTGCATCCCAAAAATAATTAAAACTACGGAAATGTTTGTACAGAATTTTAAAATCGCCGTTTTACTTGTATTTATTCAAATCTAATCACCTTCTTCTCCATCTTCAGCCAATAGAATTCCACTGCTGGATAAAGGCTTCCCCCAGAGCTTTCATTACATGAGGGGGGTTTATCATAATCCCCACGCTTGGCAGGCGGGTTGTGGCTCGCAGTAATTTGATATTCCACAGGAGAAGCGCTGCTGCCCGCTTTCCTGGTGAGAGTTTCCTTAATCGTCTCTTACGACACCCACGGGAGGATATGGGTTGGTACTATTCTAAGCCCGGTACCACCAAATTAAATCATTCAATACAAAATAAAGAAAAAAAAACTTATTCCAAGAATTGTTTCAACTTTGAACAGGACATTGGTCCTGATTTTCTTGTTCAGAAACTAAACTAATTTTAAGTTCAGTGCATGTTTTTCTTTCTAATTCAATAAGAAAAGGACAGAAGATGAAATGTTAATTTAGACCTGCGAAATTAGTCCGCTCCTGACGTAAATTGACGTATTTTTGGTCGCCATTTTTATAATCGAATCTAAACTGTCTATGTCGGAGTATCGAATAGAATAGAATAGAATACTCTTTATTATGTACACCATATAGATTACAGGACATAATTAAAAATATTTTACAAAGGGTGACACAATGGGCGGTCTTATCGCTAAGAGCGATCTTTTACAGACAACCTTTGGATGGAATTCTAAGAGGTAGGATAAAGAAATAGTGTAGGTAGTCTACAGTGTACTATTTACATAGAGTATACAATAAATATATACGTTAAGTGTATCATACTAGTTTAAATAAATTTATACATCTAATTAATAAATATCATACAAGAGCACATTAAATATAATAATATGTTTAAAGAGAGACAAAGTGCTTTTTTATCATAATTTTAAAAGTAAACAGTGTTTGAGCACGCCTTACGGACACGGGCAAGTCATTCCATAGCCGAACTGCTTGGACAGTAAAGGATTTATCATAGAAACTAGTGGAATGCATCATAAGTATAGTGGAATGTATCATAAGTATAGTGGAATGTATCATAAGTATAGTGGAATGTATCATAAGTATAGTGGAATGCATCATAAGTATAGTGGAATGTATCATAAGTATAGTGGAATGCATCATAAGTATAGTGGAATGTATCATAAGTTGACAGGATTAAACTAAAAATATTTTTTATCTTCAATACTTTTCTTAATGAAATAGAAAGAAAAAGATGCATTTAACTTAAAATTAGTTTAGTTTGTGAAGAAGAGATCGGCGCCAATATCTGTTGGGGCAGTTAGTTGAAAATGTTATTTATGATAAATAAAAAGAACAAAACAAATAATAAAATATGGAAAACCGTCGAGGAAGTAATAAATGCTTATTATGTATATAAATCTTAAACTGCGCCTACTTGTGGGTTGTAAATAACATAAAAATAATAATGAGTCACAAAGTATGTTACAATTACGAAGGCCACTCATTAGATGGTAGGAATAATAATTATATTACAAATAGTTAGTGTGGACGGGTCGGCAGAAAGCTAGTACTTACACCCACGTGCGTATCTGTCTTCAACGGCTTAAGGCGAGTGCAAATATTCATATTCATGCTTATAAATATTTACACTGCGCGGGGATCGAACCCGCGCCTCCTTGCTCAGCGGCTGCTTTCGCTACCGCTGCGCCACGTGGCTGTCCACCCATGTGCGTACTGTAATAGCTTGCGCAGACGAAGGATTTTTCTCCGCTAAAATAGATCGCTTATCTATTATTTCCCTTAATTTTTAACAAGTTTTCGACATTAGTTTGTCGCCGTTGCCAAAATGAAACTGCGACTAACTTTTTTAGTCAAGAGAATTGTCTTTTGAAAACATAATGTAATCAATAGCGGAGCTTGTAATTGTATAATCCATTTATATTCTTATTCGTTCAAAAATGGGTCAAGATGAGCAAGAAGTACATCATTAATTACAATTGTAAATATTCATCCGACTAATGAAGATCGGTCGGATCCGACACCGGCCTTGGCACAATAATCTTTTATGAGGAAATCTGTGCACCAGGCACTTTGAACAATTCTACCCTCCCCTTTGTGCGGCGTCTTAAACAAATTAGTGGTAACAAGTGAGGCGAAAATTACAGATGTTATTTGGAACATTTTCGTTGTTCGAGTTGTGGAGACATGAGGAACAGTGTGTAAAGCTCACTCATCCTCCATAGAAAAGGGAGGATCCTCCGACCAGACTGGTTGTCTGGCCACTTTGCCCGCCGGTTTATGTGGTGAACTTGTATGCGTGCTAGTTGCACAGAAAACTCTGATTGCGAGATGCAGGATTCGCATGACGTCAGTATGACGCGTTGTTCGCATGTTGCGTTGTAGGCACCGCTACATTATTCCCCTCCATCTGAGGGTTTCGATTTTTCGTCGGGATCGGTTCGGGATCGGGTCGGCATCGGTACGGGATCGGTTCTGGATCGGGTCGGGATCGGTTCGGGATCGGACCGAGATTGAGTCGGCATCGGTACGGGATCGGTTCTGGATCCCGATAACCCATGAGATTAATGAAAGAACCTCTGATATACTTTGTTTTATTTATGTAAGAAGGTTTATATAAAACACTTACACGTCAATCATATTTAAAAATCTGGATGAAGTCGGCGTTTAAAGAAAAACACAAACACAATCAGAGGATAAGCTATTTTTTAAAGTCCAGACATTATCTTGACCAGAACCCTATTAATCTGAATTTAAAACATTTCGAAGCATATTGCTAATCCATCCCTCTATACGTTGGAAAAATAAGTTCGATCAACAACATAAATAACGCAATGAATATTGTTGAACTGTCAAAATAAAACCCATTTCATTGATAACGTGTTACACAATTAACCGACAGTGTAAATTGCCGGTTGATATCGCGAATCTGTATGTGTGCTAGTTGTACAGAAAACTCTGATTGCAAGATGCAGCATTCGCGTGACGTCAGTATGACGCGTTGTACGCATGTTGCGTTGTAGGCACCAATACACGATCATACAATTTCAGACAAGTCTCTAAATGACAAGATGACTTGAAATTTCCGACGCAAGCTTGTCTTAAATCAATAATATTGTAATATCCTTGTCGTGAAAATGCATTTTATTACTTGAATCATAAAACTATGATTCATACAAATCAGCTTCTTAGTAAACATTTACTAACAGCTTACCTCATAATAGTTTTGCACCGAATTGGCATGGGAACAGCGTCAGCAGTTAGTGTAGGTCTATCAAATTACGTGGCACAGAAGTGTAGGCGTGCCCGTATGGTACCGGGCTTAGAATAGTACCTCTTGTGAGGGAACTCTCACCAGGGAAGCGATCAGTAGGGCTTCTCCTTGGAATATCAAATTACTGCAATCCCCAACCCGTCTGCCAAGCGTGGGGATTAAGGTAAACCTCCCAATGTAGTGAAAGCCTTGAGGGAGGCGGGGAGGCCTTTGTGCAGCAGTAGACCTCAGTAGGCTGAAGAAGATAAAGAAAGAATTAGCTTAATTGTCACAGACACGTGCACATAGAAAATATAAATCCTCGGTGGTAGGCCACAACATCGACCTGCCCGCAGAAGTTACTACCCACCAGACAAAGTCTTAGCGCCAAGCGATTCGTCGTGTTCCGGCATGATGGTGAAGCCGTACTGAGGAGCAGTTGTGTTGTGATGAGTGCCGGAAGTTTGGTCGTGGAGGGTCTCCAGATCAATCTCCTTCTGGCGCAGCATCGTTGGTCGAGTAGTTGGTTTTAACATTGCATCATCTTGCTCGACTGCCGCCTTCCTTCCTATTCACTAAGTTTTTTTAAGTGAATAAGTTTAATAGGCTAGCACGCTTTATCATCAACGATTGCATCATTGCTTACTATCAGGCGGGATTGCAGTCAAGCTCTAGTTTATAATTATTAAAAAAATATATTCTAATTAAAAAAAACTAAACATCGAGGTGATTACATTTCACGATGAGAGGACATCAAACAAACCGGGGCCGTGTAGACTTCACTTTACAGAGGATATCACTTGTATAACTTAATGATGGACGGATTTAGGTAACACTTATTACGTGCCGTGAGTTTTTCGAATAAGATCCCGTGTCTCCTAGCGCACAGGCAAGTGAAAGAACACGGTTGAGTTTTAGTCAGTAAAATTCTGACACGCCCTTCCATTCCACCCATAGCGGGTGACGTCATATGATGATTTAAACAAAAAAAAACCCTAGGTAAATATCATATCTTTTCGATTTTTTGGCTCTAGTTTGACAAACTACCTCTCAATCTCCGTGCTTTGTTTGTAAAACTATACAGGCGGTGACATAAAATAGATATTTTATTCAGCAATTGATCTCAATTATACTAGACAATTTAGATTTGTATCTGTCCATTGAAGCGTGACAAACATTTCTGTCCGTTGTTTTAATTAAGACTGATCTTGAGCCAGCTTTAGGTAGTGATCTCATGTAAAACATTGATAAGTAACTAGGTATGTCCAATTTCCGGGATTTAGCTTTTTTATCGATGTCGTTGAATAATAATCGCTTGATTGACTGGTCATACAAATAAACTTTTTGTTCGACACTGCTTAGCATAAGTCGTAAAAATACATATATTTTTTTTATAAACTATAAACTAACGCTTGACCGCAATCCCGCCTGATGGTAAGCAGTGATGCGATCGTTGATGGTAAAGCGCGCTAGTTTATTAAGAGCCTATTCATTTAAAAAAAATATATTGATACTAGGCGCTCCCCGAGGCTTCACCCGCGTAAGTTTTATCCCACGGAAATATCGGCTTAAAAATCGTACGTGTTATTCCTCATTATAAACTATCTGTGTGCCAAATTTCATCAAAATCCGTTCAGTAGTTTTTGCCTGAAAGAGTAACAATCTTCCATCTGTACTCACAAACTTTCGTATTTGTTATATTATATTAGGATGCTGGATGGCAGGGGTCCACCCTTTATAGAACAACTTTTTAGGTCATAATTTTATTTTGCATAACAACGGGTAGTATAAACATCTTTTCGCAGAAAATCGTTTGGCATACACTCATTTATCACACACCGGAAGCCATAATTTTGTAAGTCAGAATCATCTTTAGGCATAACTTTCATATCCATAATAATCAAAAGTAGAACCATCATATCGCAGAAAATTTACTTTCTTAACACTCAATAAAATCTTTTTGTGGTGGTAGGCCATAACATCGGCCGCCGGCAGAAGTTACCATCCACCAGACAAAGTTTTGCCGCCAAGCGATTTGTCGTGTTCCGGCATGATGTCTGGTGAAGCCGTACGGAGGACGGGTCTGAGCAGTTGTGTTGCAATGTGTGCCGGGTACGATGCGCCAAATGTTGTTATGTTGGGAGTTTGGTCGTGGAGGGTCTTCAGATCAATCTCCTTTTGGCGCAGCATTGTTGGTCGTGTTGTTGGGTTTAACATTGCATCACCTCGCTCAACTGCCGTCTTCCTTCGCGCTAGTTTATTAAGGAAAGGGAAATAAAAACCACACAATTATGCTCAAAGTAAACTGTTTTTTTTTTTTAATAGTTATAAACTAGCGCTTGACTGCAATCCCGCCTGGTGGTAAGCAGTGATGCGATCGTTGATGGTAAAGCGCGCTAGTTTATTAAGAGCCTATTCGCTCAGTTTTTCTGAGCATAATTGTGTGGTTTTTATTTCCCTGCCAGTCATTGTAGAAAACCTTGGGGGACGCCTTTGTCTAGGAGTGGAACTCTATAGCCTGAAGAAGGAAAAGAATAAGTGCGACGCAAAGAAGTGTAATGTGTAGCATGTCTATCATGAGATGTGTATTGCTATCCTAAATAGTAATAAACTTTCAACTGATATTCCATTGAATACTGGAACCATGCCAACCATGGTTTTGTGTTGCTAAAATAGCTACTGAAAGGAACAGATCAAGGCCCTGTGATAACAAGTGTCTATTAAAAAAAAAAAAAAACATGCTTTTGTAAAACAGATTAGTAAACTTATTGTAGCTAATTTATTATCTTATCGCTAATACCATTGCAATGCTAGGCTGCGTCACTTTGGGCTTTTACGTTCTTAAATTTATCACTTTGTCAGGATATGTCAAATATTATAAATACCCATTATCGTCATCTGAATGTATAAGGAACTTTTTTGATTGCGGTGTGGATTTGGGTAAGCCGTCACTCCATGTAAAATATAGGTATTCAGGTGCACTCGGTTAGACTGGAATCTGAACCCAAAATATTTTTAAAAATGCTAGGTAGATGATGAGTTTTTTTTTTAATTACCTTCGTCTCAGTAAACTATTAGTCTGCCTAAGTTCTTAGGGCGTTCGGTCCCAAACTGAAAAAGTCCTACGAGGAGCCGAAGTAACTTTCTTATTGATGTCATTATGATAATAATCGATAAAAAATAAACTACGTCTATAAACTGTAGTAGAAATTATTCCATTTAAACGACATTTATGAAGATATATAATTCTTAAACGACATTTATTAAGCCATATACTTATTTAACCAGAACGGCGCGGCGTAAAGCCAATTACACAACAAATCGTAGGTATTGCAAATCATAATTACTACAAGTATTTATCATAAAACACTTTTTGAAAATCAAGTTAGGTAGGTATATGACATAAGAGTAAGGTAAGGTCAATACACTTATGAACTTGAAAGCTGGTTCTTGCAGTCAACAACTTCCCAGGGAATTCCCATAACTTTTTTCACATTAATTATCCACAAAATCAATTAAATAACAGCCAAACCCAAAACCGCAAAGCGTCCATTCACTTCAAATTTAAGAAAAATAAATTGCAACTTTTAAATTAAGAACTCTTTTAAGACCAATGTTTTTACCCGTAGTACCTACAACATTTAAGGCTTGTTTATTGATCTGTAGTAAAACTCAACCAATACATCCCTATTGGTTGAGTTTCCTGGATAAAAAAAAAATATTCTATTTAGTCCGTCATTCAGATTATAGAAAAATATTGGATACGTATATTTTGTTTTATCAAATCAATAAAAATGAACAAATATAAAAGGCATCAAAGATCAGGAGTGGTGGCTGGTGACTTCACTACTCGCTAAAAAGTGTAGCGTTCAGTGACGTCACACAAGTTTTCAACGCACTGTGTCGTCTTCATTTTTTATTTATATGAAAATAGAAAAAATACGTGTCTAGTATTTTTTGGAAATCTGACTGACGGACTAATTATCTTTTTTCTTACTTATCTAATGACTTGCAAAAATGAAAAATAATTATTCTAAGTTATTAATTTTTATTAAAAATTGGTTGAATTTGACTGTGGATCAAAAAGATCGACGATTTGGGAATGCTAACTTAATGGCGAAACAATAAGGTGTTTACAGCAAACTTATATTGCAAACAGAACTATTAAAAACCAAAATCAAAAGTCATTTATTCAAATTAGACTGAGAATCAGCACTTTTTGGACGTCAATACTACATAAGGCAGTCTCTCAAAACGATCGCCATTCGCCATTTCCTAGTGCTTTCGTAGCGATAAAGAAGTGGTGGATCAAACTCTACAGCAGCGCACCTGTCTTTTCAGGTAAATAAAAAACACACCTGAAATAACAAAATACAGAATATGTAATTACTTACCATTTATGTCAGCCAGCCACGCCAATACTTATACCAGTAAAACTAAAAAAAAAGATTTAAAAAAATCATTTTAAAAATAAATAGAAATAAAAACTTATTACCCAAACTAGAGCCTCTAGGCATAAACCCCCTCATTCATAAACGCTGCTTAAATTTAACTAGTGATTAGCGATTTTTTAATCATACACTTTTGACCTTTCACTTAATTTTAAACATCGTTTATGAATATACTCCTTACTTAATGATTTAAGTGACGTTAAAAGGTCTAAAATGTATAGTAACTTTAAGCATAGTAAGTAGTAGTATTAATGTATAGTAGCTTTCTCTTTACTTTGTGTGTAACTTTAAGCAGCGTTTATGAATAAGCGGGAAAGAGCGTGACAGCTTACATATTTATACATTGTAAAAATAAAACTATATGAACTCATATAACCCGTCAGTAAGCTAAATGATAATAGTGCATGGAATTTCAATCAATCAACTCAGCCTATCCCAGACCCCTGGTGGACTTAGGCTTCTCCCAGTCAGAGTACCTACTACGTAATACTCTGTCCTCTTTCTGTCGCATCCAGTCAACTCGTCATCCTCCGTGGCGCAGCGGTCAACACGCCTGCCTGCGACGTAGAGGTCCCGGGTTCGATCCCCGGCCAGGTCATGATGGAAAACGATCTTTTCCTGATTGGCCTGGGTCTTGGATGTTTATCTATATATGTATCTATTATAAATATAGTATCGTTGAGTTAGTATCCCATAACACAAGTTTCGAACTTTCAATAAAACTGCAACTTGGACAGATCCATATAATAATTTTATTCTTCACAACAGGTAACAGCCAATATATTATACTTAAATCGAATACATAACGGACGGACTCCAATATTTCTTAACTATTCCGAGTGATTCGGATGACAACCAAGAACTGAGCGTACTGGCTCTAAAAATGCTTATTTCTAATTTCAATCCCGCCACCACTTTGACGAATTAAATGAGGGTACTAGAGAGTTGGCGTAATTTCCGGTTTCGCTCTTTCTAGATAACTATATGAAATTTAAACAAAAACTGATCATTAAAATACTAATAAATGTTCTTAATATTTTAGAAAGAATCATTACATTACAGAACTTACTTTGGGGCTAGCTCAATCTGTGTGATTTGTCCATATATACTCGTATTTATTTATTTATAACTACCTCCTTTAGGTCGTCCGCCGTTTAGCTGAGGGGAGTAAACACATTTTACAAAAATACAACTAATAGAACAATTACTTGAGTTTGAATTCAGTCAAAAAACCGGCTCCTAGTGACCATTTAAGTTAGTCAATGATTGCTATAATGGCCGTGTTTTATGCCTTGGGTAAATATTGCAATAAAGAACACAATTAGTGGTGTTTACTTAAAAACAAGGGTATTGTTTAGGTATCTGTATAAGTAATACTCGTTTTATTTCGTTATAATTATTTTGGAAAGTTTATATTAGACTAGCTTTCAGTTTGCGACTTCATCATTCATCATCATCATCATTTCAGCCGTAAGCCGTCCACTGCTGGACACAGGCCTCCCCCAAGGTTCTTCACGACGACCGGTCCTGCGCCTCCCGCATCCAGCGGTTTCTCGCGACCTTCACCAGGTGGCCGGTCCACCTTATCGGGGGCCTACCCACGCTACGTCTTCCGGTGCGTGGTCGCCACTCGAGAACCCGTCGGCCCCTTCGGGCATCGGTCCTACGGGCAATGTGTCCAGCCCACTGCCACTTTAGTGTTGCAATTCTTCGGGCTATGTCGGTTACTCTCGTTCTTCTGTGGATCTCCTCATTCCTGATAATTTCTTAAATTCTTTTTCCGCCCGACTTATCCCATCCTATCGCATTACATCACCTGACCAAATCTATTTCAAATCCAACTAGTAACTAAACTAACTAACCTCCCAAATCGAACCGTTTTTTCTTTATTTTTACTTTTCCTAAGATAGAACAGATTGTTTCACTTATTAGTGTATGTTGAAATATCAATATAAATAGAGGTATCCCAGTCTATATTTACCAATAAGTAAAACAATCTCTTACATCTTAGGAAAAGTTTTCTTCTTTTCTCAAGGTGAGATTCAACCTCACTCTTGATCAATGCGCCTGCCTCTGTGGAATAGATACCACAATTTTGCCAATAACACGTGTAACAAATTACAGAAATTCTTCTAAATTTTTATTTCACAATAATGGCGAATATCGCCAATGACAGTTGAAAAAGACGGCCGCGTGAGCCATCTATGAGAGAGATTTGAGGCAAAGTCATGAAGTGGTCACTATGCTGCGATAATTCAATGTTCTTTATGAATTATTTACTGAATGCACTTTTTACTACATAAATCACGCGCTTTTATTTAGTAAACACTATAAATAATTTTAAAAGTCCAATGAAAAATGCGCGTGACACTCATCTTTCCCGTCTAAACTGCTCTTAGGGAACGTCAAAACACTAGGAAACATGCCTTTTAAGTTTTCGTTTCCATATTTCCCGGAAATTTTGAATTTGAAACTGTTCTATTTTCGAATGTGTTTAAATGTTGAATCACGGGAATTAATGCAGTCGTGGCGTCGATAGGAATCTGTCAGGTTACGTAAGAAAATGAATGATTTTTTTCTTCGATCGACAAAACTTAAAATTCATGCCTCGTCACTTTTAATATCTTTGGAGTATCAGTCGAGTATCCCATTAAAGCCTGATTATACCAATCTATTTTCCAATTAAAAGTAAAGTATTAAGCAAAGATAATTAAGTACATAACTTAATCAAATCGTATAAGTTACTATGAATTCGTCAGTTTTAAAGAAAGATTAATAAAAATATAAAATGTTTCCCGCACGTGACTCTGATCGTTTTGCATTTAGTTATACATATAACTAAATAATAAATTAGTTTCCTTATATTATAGGTAATGTAATGCCATGAGAAGCTTGTGATTTCTGTAAGAGCTGCACGGGTCAATTGATTTGCCCCCTAATCGACGAACATATTTTTGTCAAATGATTGCGACAAACGATCCCAACTAGTCGCAAATATTTGACAAAAATGTTTTCGCCGATTAGGGGACAGGTTAGGCTAAGCTTGTCATAGTTAGTTTGTGGACGCGTGTGTGTATACCACGCGTTGAAAGCTGTAGCGGTATCCACAAACGCCACATGCGAACAATAGATAATAGACGCCACACAGATCCTGCATCGCGCAAGCAGAGTTCACCATGCAACTAGCATATACAACGTGTAACATAAAGGGTATATACATAACAAGGGCATGGCATCTTTACATGATATCAAATGATATCGGAAGGTTTTCAACTCAAAATAAAATATTCAAAAAATTTAGAATAAATTTTCGGTTCCGTGTGTTTCTTAAATTCAAATCATAACAAACGTGCACTAAACTACATACGTTAATAACTACTCGTTACACGTCACATTACTTGGCAAAATCACGATAAATATCTTCAAAAATTCTGTGTGCCTAGTATGGTAGTAGCCTATCACAGGCGGTGTTTTATCTCGTAACTTCCTAACATAAAGAGATAGGATTAAAAAACCCTTCCAATATCGATTGATATCATGTAAAGATGCCATGCCCTTGGTATGTATATACCCTTTATGTTACACGTTCTGACATCGTAACGCAAACTTCGCGAATAGGCTAGACCGCATTTCACTAATAGAATTATGATAGTCATTTATGTCGTTAATGAACGGTTACAGAAGTAACAATGTTTAAAAAAAGTGTCGGCTCGGCCTTTGAACGTTGCAAGAGTGGCGCCGTGCGGGTTTGTAGGTATGACGTTGATCCCTGATGTGAACTCTATTAAATCAATTGATAAGATAGTTTTTCCAGTTTTGTTTTCATTGGGCTTTTTTGTGTAATTAGCGCATTAATTAATTTTTACTTTAAAATGTTATTGGGTTATAAAAGTATAGCAATTATGAACGGTCTAAAGTGAAAAAAACTACATATTTATTTTTTTAATCATGAAAAAGCCGACGTAAAATTCCACCACTGGGGACTTCAGAATCATGTACTGGATCCATGGTACTCGTTTGTGCGTCGATGTCAAACTTCCCAACATCAACCGTCGGGCAAGTGCACTCCAGATACAACTCCCGTTATCACTCTAATTGCGTAACACACTACTATTTACTATCAGTTGCAATAATTTCGAAGTAAACTTGAGACTAACTACATTTTTTACAATATTTTAACTAACATTATCGCCCTTATTCATAAACGCTGCTTAAAGTTAACTAGTGATTAGCGATTTTGTAACTATTCAATTTTGACCTTTTAACGTCACTTAATTTAAATCATCCTTTATGAATATACACCACAGTTTTTAAGGGGTATATATGAAGAATGAAGAGAAATGAGAGAAAAGAATGGCATAAATGAAGATTAAAGTTAAGTGACGTGCAAACGTCTAAACTGTATGGTTAGAGAATCGCTAATCACTGGTTAACTTTAAACATCTTTTATGAATAAGTATGTGCTTAAAAGTAAAAAAAGCAGTTATGCTTTTTACTTATTTCATAAAGCAGCTTTTGTTAACTGCTTATTTGCTTAATTGCTTATAAACTTTGAAAGCAATTTCTAGTGCAAAAAGTATATGTTAATGATTGCTGTTTGATATTTTATTTATGTTTTCTTTATTAAACACGAATGTTGGTAACCCACGATTTATACGAAAAAGATTTTTTAAAATAAGGAAGTGAACTTCTTTCTTCTTTGAATCTCCCTTTGGCGCAGCATCGTTGGTCGTGTTGTTGGGTTTAACATTGCATCACCTCGCTCAACTGCCGTCTTCCTTCCTATTCGCTCAGTTTTTCTGAGTGAATAGGCTCTTAATAAACTAGCACGCTTTACCATCAACGATCGCATCACTGCTTACCATCAGGCGGGATTGCGGTCAAGCGCTAGTTTATAATTATTAAAAAAAAACATAATTCACTAATTCAATAAGTTCCAAAGCAGAAAAGCAAAAGCAACTAAATAAATAAGCATATAGCATAAGTGAAAGAAAAGTTATACGAAATTACGAAAAAGTTGTTCCGCAAAAGCCCTTTCCAACTTAATACGTCGTATATATATTGGTAGGATTACCATCACAAAAAGTTGAATCTGCGTTTTTAAAAAAACCAACTTATTTTGCTTTTACAAAAAAGCATGCTCTTTTTATTGCTTTATACTTTTTTATCATCTCTATTTCGAAGCAAATTGCTAATCCATTGCTCCATATGTTCGAAAACGTGTCTGCTCAACAACGTAAACACCGCAATGAATGTTGTTGAACTGTCAAAATGAAACCCATTTCTGATACTGTGTTTTGGGGAGTTTTGGCGGGAAAGTCAAGCTGAGTGTCACGCTCATTTTTCATCGGACTTTTAAAATTTATTTATAGTGTTGTTTACTAAATAAAAGTGCGTGATTTATGTAGTAAAAAGTACATTTAGTAAATAATTCATAAAGAACAGTGAAATATCGCAGCATAGTGGCCACATCATGATTTTGTCTCACACCTCCATCGTAAGACGGGTCACGCGGCCGTCTTTTTCGACATGAACAATTAATTACGTGACATTGGCTAAATGCGCAAACCATGCGAAGCCATAAAAAAAGAAAGAAAGAAAAGATCATGTGTAACGCAATTACCAATCAAAAACAATCTCACATCACGAGATGCCAGAGATCGTGAGAAATGGCGTATTAGTAGGAAAGCGGACCCCGGGCTCCAACGCGATAGCCGCGGGTGTGACCGGGATTATGCGCTGAGATGATGATAGGAGTGTGTTACGAAATTACCCTGCTGGTCGGAGGATTCTCCCTTTTCTACAGAAGATGAGAGAACTTCACTCCCAGTTCCTCAAAACCTCTAAAGAAGCCCTAAACGAAAATTAGTCTGAAATAAATTCTTTGAATCTGACAATCGATTTTATTATTCGATTTTAACGTAAACAAGGCGCAATTATGATTATCGGCACTACACGGTTTGATCGAGCCTCTTAATTATATAGGTACTGCCATATAAATGACGATAAAATATGAATCACGACCAGGGCTGCCAACTTTTTATATCATAGGTATATAAATATAGTATTATATCAAAAATATAGTATTGATAAAGGCGTATAAAAAAATTACAAAAAAATAAATTGTAGATATATTTTTTGCTTCTTTGGGCCTTTTTTTAACAGATTTTTTTAGGTACTATGGTTCGGCTTTTCTATTTTCAGCTATGACATTAATACTCGCCCTGTGTTTGGATCGACGTCGCGGTTGCACTCTATCAGTAGCAATGAGTTTCATTTTGACAGTTCAACAATATTCATTGCGTTATTTAAGTTGTTGAGCAGACGTACTTTTCGAACATATGGAGCAATGCATCAGCAATATACTTCAAATAGTATTAGGGTACTAGTTGAAATTTTAACAAACAGCCATGTTTCAACATGTTTTAACAGCTTCAACGCAACCTTTTACTGTACAGTGTGTTTTTCGTTTTCGCTTCCTTGGTGAGAGTTCCCTTAGTCGCCTCTTACGACACCCCCGGGAGGATATGGGTTGGTACTATTCTAATACATTGCTACAGCCCGGTACCACACGGGTAATCGGTACCTACCTTTAATCTGGCAACACTCTCTATAAAATATACTTATTATTTAGTAAGATTGGCAACCCTGCCCACAACTCCCTACGTAGGTATAGCCACCATAGTATTCGCCACTCACAGTATTATACTACCTGTGGCCAAGGTCAGCTGAACAGTAGGTTAATCTCCATATTAATCAGGAAACAATAAATTATGAAAAAACAAGTTCCTATTTACCTACCTTTGATGTGTTGAATAAATACGTAATGACTGGACAATAGGTTGTTAAGAATTATGTTTTTTTTTTCTTATTTTCGTTTTGCGCAGAAATTTAATAATTATAATGTCGTGAATGACAATGGATTAACACTTAGAATGTTGAAGAAGGAGCTGTATTGCCCCAGTGGGTAAGGCCCTGATTTACTAGTTATTTTGTTATGTATCTGTTCGGGGTTGGATTAAGATAGAGATATAGGATTGCGGTGGTTTTCTACTGCGAAACAGTCGTCCCGCAGAAGAAGGTTGCGGAAAAGGAGAGGGAGATCTCGTCCTCTCATCCGACCCACAGCAGGCGCACCGGGCGTCGGCGGAGGGCGGATAACGCCCTCTTCCAGCCCCCTTTAATGGGTCCAGAGTTGACAGACCCGGGGACATCTGTTGCCCCTCAAACATCAGGACGCGAGGTGGTGTTCCACGCGCGCCACTGTTAGACGTCACGGGGAGTCCTACACCTCACTCCCCCGCCTGACCCGAGGAGGCCCACAATGGCGGACCAGCACCAATCGGGAGTTGCGGAAGCAGTATTCGTTCTCGCAACCCCCGGTGTAGGTGTGAGATGGAACATCAGGGTGGTTTTTAGTTAGTAAGAGTCTGACAGACCCCATCGCCCACCCCAGGCCAGCGGACATCCATGAGGATTTTCCACCCCGGAAACAAAAACAGATAGAGATATAGGATAGGTTAAGAGATAAAAAACAGTTTAAGATAAATAAATTCACTCTATTATCTGTTTCCACAAATGTAAGATTAAGGTTCATTTATAGTAGGATGAATGGTGAACGATACGGGATTATAAGTCACGCACACGGTATGTCGCCGAATTAAGTACTGAACTATTGCGGTGTAAGTGCAGTAATATAAATGGTGGCGCAAAAATGATGACCCAAATAAACCTACTGTACAGTGATTGGCCCGTACAGTATCTGTTCATAACTTCTCTCAAACCTATGAAGGAAAACATCGTAAGAAAACCGGCGGCACGTCCAACAACCGACAATAAAAAGACACGTGACAACTATCAATCCGCTATGAGCCGCGGACTATTTCCTCTTTCCTCCCGAACACAGGAGGCAGCTGTGTTCTCGCTGTGGGATATCTAAAAAGATAATAAAAGTCACGACTAACCTGATAGTGACAAAAAAACTTCAATCATTGATAACTTAGTGCAACCAGTTTGTGAATCTTAAGTTTTCCCAATCAGCCTTGAGCCTTAATGCTTCACTACAGAGTACTGTAGTGAAGCATTAAGGCTCAAGGCTAGTATAAACAAAGTCGCTTTCTCTTCATGTCCCTGTGTATGATTAGATCTTTAAAACTACGCAACGGATTTTGATGCGGTTTTTTTAATGGATAGAGTAATTAAAGAGGAAGGTTTATTTGTAGAATAACATCCATGACATACTGCAAAAATACAATTATTTTTGAGGTTTCTAATGTGATGTCACACACATGAAACACCAGCTAAATATTGTACACATTGAAAAGGTCTACAGAAAGTCTGCGTATACAGTATGTTAAGAAAACCCTGTCCGACCCATAAGGATAATAAAGTTTAGGTAAACACATGACCAAATATAATATAAAATTTTACGTAATCATCTTAGTACCAATACAAATGAATTTTGAAATAATCTTTTTTTCACGCGAATTAATTCCAACTTCCCCGAAATTAGGTAATTTTTAAAAAAGTGACAACACCGGTATTATTACGAGCGAATAGCGATGCGACCACGTGCCGCGTGCCCTGCCGCCCGCAGCCTCCGCCGCCTCCGCCGGCGCCCGCGGAAGGGTGGTTAACGCACATTTATTAAGTTTCCTCTTTTTGCGAAATAACATTTATTTTTTTAGGGGTTTTTTTTAAGTTAAGCCCGGTATTGTAGGCATTAGTAGAATCAGTTATCGATACCTAACAACACCTTCACGGGTCGGACAGGGTTTTCTTAACATACTGTATATAGTCCAATATACGAGTACCATATATGTCTATCTCTTATGAATATCCCACAATATTTTTTTTTGTCATTTACATTTAACGACAAATACTGGCTAATTTTCAAAGCGATTTTAACCAATACAGTTTTATAAAATTTAATTAATCGGTCGATAGTTAGAGATAAAGTTGAAAATCTAATAAAGAAATCCGACAGATTCTAGTACCTAACTTAATGTGCGGTCGTCTGTACATACCTACATATATTAGTAGGATAAAAGAAACTATTAAATATGTAGTGCACGCAAATGTTTTTGCAGATACGCGGAAGTGGCACAAAAAATTGTGGCAAAACATGGCGGCAGGACATAATTTGTCACTTCTGAAGTTCTTATTGCTGCTAGGCTATCAAGAAACCTTTTTGTAACCTACAGTTTAGTTGGTAACCAGTTTATTGGTAGATCGTGACTTGGCACACTCGGTACTTGAAATTAAATGGCGCGGAATAAAAAGCTTGTCGCGTGCCTTGTTTGGTTCTAAATTGGTTCGAACTTTGTGTTATGTCTGATAGACGTTTTTATTATATTACTAGGTGCGAACCGCGGTTTCTCCGGCTTAAGTTTCGATCACGTGTTCTTTTGGGGTACAAAGAACCTATGTGTTATTCCTGGCTATGATCCATATGTGTACCATATATTATCATAATCCGTTCCGTAGTTTAGCTTGTGAACTAAAGAATCGGCGCCAATGTCTGAAAAAAATGTGAAAAAAAGGCGCGCGCCTCTGAGGCTATCCACGGGGTAGTTTAACACCCCACTACCCCGTGCAGGAGACATGGCCCGGCCAGACCGGGCCAGCACGACAGTGTGGGGCCGTGGAAGAATTTAAACTCCCGCGGAACCACGCGCGCTCTTGCCAGAAGAGACACCGGGGTGGTTTTTAGTCAGTAGAAGTCTGACAGACCCCGCGCCCACCTCAGGGCAGCGGACATGCATGAGCATTTTCCAACCCGGAACAAAAAAAAAAGGCTAAATTGAGCACTGCTAAAGTTATTTAAGGCTAAATGTTTATGTATCGATGACGTATTCCACAGTAGATTCGTTTTTGACTACGGCAATTAGGCCTTCAGATCGCGGTCAAGCCCTGTACACTAAGTAGCTACAGCAATTTGTTGTGATCTAAGATGCGGACTTTGTATGTTCATAGCCAATTTGTTTAAACATTAACTTCTAACACTTTACTCAGAGTTCCAACAGTTAATTTATGTCTCTGTCTAGCCAGAAGTTTAATTAATTAAGTATCCTATCAATCAACTAAGTTAACCAAACAAGTTATTATCAAATTAATTCACAACTCACCTCGAACAGTGCACTTGCATATTGTATAACATGAGACCAGTAGAGGCAACTTGTTACTACAACCATAGTTCAACTGAGTTATAACTTAATTAGACCGTGCCCCTCCGGCAATGTTGCCATATTAAATTCATACTATTTTGATAGCTTAAACTTAAAGCTAGGTGCACACGGACGACAATCTCAAAACGACGATGCATATCGCTCACCTAGTCATAAATTGGCACATCAGCAAAAAATGTAAAACTGAGTTTATTATATGTCCTAGTATTTATTAGCGCATAGCTATATCAGTACCTCGAACTCGTTGATCATTGCGTTTGGTTATTAGTATAGACATGAATTTGTAAAATAAAAGTAAGATTAACGGATAATATGAAACATTTTTAAGATCTTTGATCCCTGTGTCTGTAAATATGTAGATGTCATGATATTATACTTAGTTCGCGGTATGATGTATAATTGTATATGATGCATACAATTTTTAAATATTATATTCGACAATCAATATGTCATAACTATCTATAACATATTAAATATAGAATTAAGTATTTATGAAGGAAAACATCTTGAGGAAACCTGGGCTATAAAAGTCTGAAATCGCCAACCCGCATTGAGCAAGCGTGGTGATTACGCTCAATCCTTCGCTGTATGAGAGGAGACCTGTGCACACTAGTGGGACGATAAAAGGTTGATGATGATGATGATATCTGAAAAGCACAGTGAGTATGTAAAGTCTGCCTGGCTATATTCACGCACATAAATGCAATAATATTGCCAGACTTGTCAATGTTATGGATCCCAGACTTGATCTTTGCCAAACACCCAAAATTAGAGGCATTAGTGAGGCCGCCCACTGTATATTTTGTTGTATTAAATGTATGTTTTGGTGTACATCAAATAGATAAATTAAGTAACAATTTGTTCTGAATTTAGTAAAGAAAATGTCAATAACGTTCAATTTATTTACATACTTCAAACAAGTTTATAACATATTCAATACTATGCTTATTCGAAAATAAACTTAATCAGTATTGAAATAAGGATAATATTTGTTTTAGCTTCAAATACTATACACTAATGTATCCCCGAAACTAGCCGTAGCTATACATAGCCATTTCTTTTTCGTAGCTCGTAGAAATGTAATGCTACGGCGTAGCGCATACAGTGCTACGAAGTTCTCGTAGTATCTACGAAACTTTCGCCAGTGTAAAAATCCATTGAAGAATCAGTTTACTAAATCTGTTAAAGATATTATACGTATACATAATTGTAAATCAAAAGTCATTTATTCAAATTAGGCTGAGAATCAGCACTTTTTGAACGTCAATATTATTAAGACAGTCCCCCAAAACGCCCACCCATCGACACTTCCTAGTGCTTTCGCTGGGAAGAAGAAGTGGCGGAAGAAACTCCCCAGTAGCACAGCTGTCTGTTCATTTAAAAAACACATGACTTTATACAATACTATGTATATTGATGAACACAAGAAAATATAACAACAATGAAATTATTGAAAATATGCCAACTACCACGCCAGAATACCAGCAAAGCAAAACAATATATATATGTTTAAATGTAAATGTAAATAACTAAAAACTTATTACTTCAATAAAAACCCCAGGCATAAAGGGCGCGACAGCTTACATATTTATGTATTGAAAAAAAAAGTGTATTATATGAACTCGTAGAACAGTATTCTTCCTACAAAAGATGCAGACTTACATAAGATATTCCTTTAAATCGATTGTCTGTGTAAAGGTTTAGTTGCTTTCATAATAAAACGATACGGTGAACGAACTTCAAGTACCTAGTTATGACGATGTCGTATATATTTGAAGATCTCCGTCATTATAATAGATTGCTTAAATCTATACTAATATGTAAAGCTGAAGAGTTTGTTTGTTTCAACGCGCTAATCTTAGGAACTGCTGGTCCGATTTGAACGATTATTTTTGCGTTGGATAGGTCATTAATCCAGGAAGGCTTTAGGTTATATAACATCACGTTGTGACCAATAGGAGAGGAGCATAACCAACACCACCCTAACGAAGTCGCCGGCGGTCGCTAGTAATAGATAATAGGGTATTTGACTAAAAAAAACGAATTAGTCCGTCAGTCAGATTTCCAAAAAATGCTAGACACGTCTTTTTTCTTTTTTCATATAAGCAAATATAAACAAAAAATTAAGACGACACAGTGCGTTGAAAACTCGTGTGACGTCACTAGACGCTACACTTTTTAGCGACCAGTGACGTCACCAGCCACCACTCCTAATCTTTGATGCCTTTTATATTTGTCAATTTTTATTGTTTTGATAAAACAAAAAATACCTGTCTAGTATTTTTTAGAAATCTGACTGACGGTCTAGTTAGTTTTTTTTAGTCAAATACCCCATTCTATGCTAACGAAGAATGTACAATTTATTTTTATACGGTAAAAACTAGTGTTATTTAACGGAGGACTGATGAAAACATATTTTAATAATTAAAAAATAACATTTTTTTTTTAATTTTGGCCCACTCTTGGATTTACTCCTGTATCGTGGGTGCGTTTACATACGTATAAACAGCCAGACTCGGAACAACTACTTGTAGGTCATACAATTATTTGTTCCGTGCAGGGATCGAACCCGCCACACTCATCGCAGTAGTCGATCGTTCAGCTATACCAACCGTGTCGCAGTCATATTCAGTATGATATAATTCAACATTGTAATCCATCGGTTTAAGTGGTTCAGTAAAGGTAAACAAAAAAACAAGTGATTTCGTAATCCGCTCATACTTAACACCATTCACTTCGGTTATTTATGTAGTTAGTTATTTGAACATTTTATTTTAAACCCAAAAGAGTAGATTTCTATAAATAGGTACATTTTTACACTTCTAGATGTTATGATCTATATATGATAACAGTCGCAGCGTGGTGTTATATAACATTACGCTGCGACTGTTATTAGGCTATATAGCCTAAAACTATCCTGGATTAATGGGCTATCTAACGCAAAAAGAATTTTTACAATGGGATCAGTAGTTCCTGAGATTCACGCGATGCGCAAAACAAAATCTTCAGCTGTATATATTATATAAGTATAGATCATCATCATCATCATTATCAACCTTTTTATCGTCCCACTGCTGGGCACAAGTCTCCTCTCTTTTGAAGAAGGATTGAGCGTAATCGTTTCGTCAATATGTTTTCCTTCACCTTCAGTCATTGGTGTCCAAGATATACTTAGAAAGTAAATATAAACATATCTTCTAAAAAAATTTTAGAATTTATTCTATAACAACTTATACACAAATATCTAGTCTATAATATTTTTAACCCCGGGATGTCCCCGAGAGAGAACAGTAAATAAAGCAGACGTGAAGCTATGCATATTAAAACCTGTTTCCATCCGCATCTTATACCACATAAAAAATGCATTATTGAGGGGTCCCATCCCTTGCTTTTTAGAGTAGCGCTCTTGAATGGGAAACGAAATCAAATATTAATAAACACTTGCGTAAAACACTATTAATCTCAACCTAGGTCACTTTGACGGATATAGTTAATCCATCGCTTGTTAAGTTTGATCTGTCAAAATGAAATCCATTCCTACTAATAATGTACTGTTACTAGTTACCCCGCTGTCTCTAACTCCTTAACACTTTCTCTGTCTCTGACACAACTGTCGTGTTCTCGTTAATGTTCTCGAGGTGCTGGCAACACGCCTGACGTGTATTTAATACTAACCGCCGTCCTCGATTTCATTCGCGAGTATTTAGTTATTATGCTCGACTCCTATTGGTCGCAACATGATGTTATATAGCCTAAAGCCTTCCCGGATTAATAGGCTATCAAACGCAAAAAGATTTTTTTAATCGGACCAGCAGTTCCTGAGATTAGGCCGTTCAAACAAACAAACTCTTCAGCTTTGTATATTAGTACAGATAGATTAGCATAGTACAAACAGTTAGATTATCATATTACATTTTATTTTAACCCCAAAAGAGTAGATTTCTATAGATAGGTACATTATTACACTTGATCACACACTAGATCTTATGATCTATATACATACATTTAAAATTTTTGATATACTCCGGTCCTCAGTTGAAGCGTGATGTTATATAGCCTAAAACCATCTTGTATTAATGGGCTATCTAAAAAAAAGTATTTCTCAAAACGGACCATTGCTTCCTGAGATTATCGCGTTCAAACAAACAAACTCTTCAGCTTTATATATTAGTATAGAGTATAGATAGATTTTATTAATATTTCAGTCATTTTGCTCTATTTTTTACTGAAAACAATAAATAGGTCAAGTATTGAGACAGTTTTAATATTTTTTTAATCAATACATCGCTATACTATGCTGTTAACAGGCTAGGCGTGTCAATTATATATATTATGAATTGGATGAAAACATAGATCGTCCACTGTGGGAATGTGGGTAGGTCAAACATGGTAGGTCTCGGGAATCTATTTTTTTTTTTTACCGTTGCCCTACTCTAGGAATTTCTCCTGGGACGTGGGTGCGTTTGCAAACATACAGGTAAATTCACATACACAAACATCCAGACCCGGAACAACAACTACTAATTGATCCAGATCGTCGTTGTAATCGAGACTTCGATCAGGTTGCCTTCAGCTTTGTTCAATGTTAACTTTCTCATTTTTGTGAGGAATCTAAAGTCTTTTCATGCTTGTATCAAACAAAAGGTATTTATTGGAGTTGTTTAATATGGCGGATGCTATCGTAGTATTATCAGATTTTAAATAAATTGAGTTCCAATTAGTTTAGTAGTTAGGTAGTCGTGGTGGCCTAGTGGTTATAACACCAGCCTCTCAAGTATGAGTGCGCGGGTTCGATTCCAGGTCAGGCAAGTACCAATGTAACTTTTCTAAAGTTATATGTACTTTCTAAGTAGGTATATCTTGGACACCATTGACTGAAGGTGAAGGAAAACATCTTGAGGAAACCTGGACTTTATAAGTCTGAAATCGCCAACCTGCATTGAGCAGGCGTGGTAATTACGCTCAATCCTTCTCTGTATGAGAGGAGACCTGTGCCCAGCAGTGGGACGATAAAAAGGTTGAAGATGAGTCCCAATTTCGCCAAGCTATGGCATAATTTACATACTATTACTATCAATTGAACACATTCAGTGACCCAGACTCGGAGAGTTTATGTGGACTCTCCGGAAACGGGGAGAGTTAGTGGCACTGAATATGTTAAAGCATATTGTAGATACGTTACTCCATAATTATGTTCGCAAAATGTGTCTGCTCAATAATGTAAATAACGCAATGTATGTTGTTGAACTGTCAAAATGAAACACATTGCTACTGATACCGTGTTACACAAATGCCTTGCTATTATGATTTAGTTATGGAATACTATTAATATATTTTGTTAATTAAGGCTGATTTTACGAAAGTCGGATATTTTAATTCGTATAATTAAACTAGCTGCGCCACATGGTTTCAGCCGCGTTTTTTTTAATGTTCCCCGCTCCTATTAGTTGCAGAGTGATGTTATATAGCCTAAAGCCTTCGTGGATTAATGGGTTATCCAACGCAAAAAGATTTTTTTAATCGGACCAGTAGTTCCTGAGATTAGGCCGTTCAAACAAACAAACTCTTCAGCTTTTTATATTAGTAATATATACATAGATTATCATAGCACAAACAGATTGTCATACTGACACTTCTAGTGTGGTTTTTTTATAAATTAAGAACTAGTGCTTGACCGCAATCCCTCCTGAAGGTAAGCAGTGATGCAATTGTTCAGAATAAGAATTATTATTGACATAAAAAAGAGAACATAATACTCTTTATTATGTACACCATATAAATGACAGAAAATAAATTTGAAGATTATACACATCACATAAATTTCAGAACATAAATGAAGATTTTGCAAAGGGTGACACAATGGGAAGTGTTATCGCTATGAGCATCGAGGGACTGGAACAATTTACATGCGGCGGTCTTCCACGCTGATTGCAATTTAAGTGTCTTCAAGGCTAGAGTGAATAGGCTCTTAATAAAACAGTGCGCTTTTCCATCAATGTTTTTTTATAACTATAAAATTGCGCTTGACCGCAATCCCGTCACATAGTAAGCAGTAATGCAATCGTTGATGGTAAAGCGCGCTAGTTTACTAAGAGCCTATTCACTCAAAAAAACTGAGTGAATAGGAAGGAAGACGGCAGTTGAGCAAGGCGATGCAATGATAAACCCAATAATACGACCAACAATGCTGCGCCAGGGAGAGATTGATCTGGAGACCCTCCACTGCCAAACTTCCGAGACAACAACATTTGGCGCATCCACATCGCAACACAACTGCTCAGACCCGTCCTCCATACGGCTTCACCAGTCATCATGCCGGAACACGGCGAATCGCTTGGCGATAAGACTTTGTCTGGTGGTCGGTAACTTCTGCCGGCAGCCGATGTTATGGGCTACCACGAAATTTAAATCAAATGAGGTTAGAACTGTGATCAGCCGAGAAAACGAACCGCGGCAAGCACTACATCCAGCATCCATTCGGTGTACTTAACGGCTAATTTAACCAGTTGATTGTAATAAGCTCACCTATTCATAACTTGAATGTTTTATGATGATTTTTCCAACTGATATCGGTCATGGCTGATGGCGACTACTTAAACACTTAGTCAGCTCATAGCCAGTCTTCGCTGACAATGCTCGTGCGCACCGAGGGCACGTAAGCATTCCGTTCAGGTAATGATATTGAATGGCTGCGGCCTCTGCATCAGCCCTCTCCATTCTGGGCGTTTTGCTGCCAAATATACCATTTTTTTTTTTAACTTGAATGTTAGGTACAGACGATAGCACATGAAGCTACTATCTACCAGATTTCTTTATCTTTATGATGCTTCAACTTTATGACTATAGTATTAAGACTCAAGATTGATTGTGAATATCTGACAGTTTCGGGTAGCTGGAGGCTGTCGTCTGCATTGTACAAAGCCATCTCAGTACGCAGCTTTATTTACGCGCATGTAAACATCATATGAACTGGATCTTACCGTGATTTATCTCCAACATAAACAGTGTTTCGCGACACCTGCCTTGATTTACAGGGTGTAATAATGATAATAACATAAGCGGATAAATTATAGGCGTTTTGCTAAGGTGATATATCGCCTCCTCGCCTTGGTCTAAATATTTAAGTAGGTACGCGCCTGTACAGAGTCCTTTCTTAACACAGCTGGTTAATTGCGTAAAACTGTATCTCTAGCAAAGGGTTTTAAGTATTTGGACTATGCGACAAAATTCATTGCGTTACTTATGTTGCTGAACAGATTTTTTTTTCGAACATAAGAAACAATGGATTAGCATCATCCTTCAAAAACATTCAAATTGTTATTGGCGCTAAGTCCCTTGTTCAGAGACTAAAGTAAATGTAACTTCAGTATACACCTTTTTTTTCTATTTCATTAAAAAGAGGAAAGAAAATAAAATTTTAGTTTAATCCCGTCAAATTAAAAAACTCCATAGACAGTATAGCTGCGATCAAAATCATGGCTACTACAAATACGTCAATTTACATTAGGTGTTGACAAATTTGATGGGACTAAATTAATGTCATTTCTAAATTATTTTCTCGATTTTATCGTAGTTTTATCCCATATTTGTGAAATAATTTATTTAATATTTTTAATTAATAAATATCGTTTTTTTTTTTCACTAATGTTTACTAGACATTGAATAGATGAAATGGGTTGTCTTTGTAAGGCGACTTAAACTGCACAGTGTAGGTATATCTATATACCTATACAGTATGTTAAGAAAACCCTGTCCGACCCGTGAAGGTGTTGTTAGGTATCGATAACTGATTCTACTAATGCATACAAAACCGGGCTAAACTTAAAAAAAATCCCCCTAAAAAAAATTAATATTATTTCGCAAAAGGAGGTAACTTAATAAATGTGCGTTGACCACCCTTCGCCTGCCGCCCGTGGGGTGCGGGCGGCAGGACACGCGGCACGTGGTCGCATCGCTATTCGCTCATAATAATACCGGTGTTGTCACTTTTTAAAAATTACCAAATTTCGGGGAAATTGGAATTAATTCGCGGGAAAAAAAGATTATTTCAAAATTCATTTGTATTGGTACTATGATGAATACGTAAAATTTTATATTATATTTGGTCATGTGTTTACCTAACCTTTATTATCCTTATGGGTCGGACAGGGTTTTCGTAACATACTGTATAAAAATCAATGCCACTTTCTTTGTAATTTTATAATCCACCAAACCTGTGTAATTGCACCAGATTGGCAGCGAAAAACTTATTGCCAAATTTAATTGAAGCTACGATCTTAACTGGTAAATGAAAAGGAGAAGTTTGTTTGATACCGTGTATGCCTATGATCCCAACTGATATACCGTTTGAGTTCAAACGATTACAATATCCTGTGTGTTTATCATTTGCTATGCCCATCAACAAAGCCCAAGGGCAATTATTTCACGTTTGTGGTCTGAATTTGGAGGAATCATGTTTTTAAAATATAAATGTTTTGGATTTAGTTATAAAATTGCTAGCAATTAAAAAAAATATTTTAATAAATTTGTTTTTATTATTTCACTTTATACGTAGCGAAGCACGTATCGGGCCGCTAGTCTAATATAATTATTGGTAGTGGTGAAATAATTAGCTATTACCTAGTTAAGAAAATAATCATTAGTAAACATTAAATAAACTAAAAAAATATAGATATAAAATATACATTGTCAATATTTAACACGGGTTTAAATGAACAAAGCAATATATTGGCGCCGATTCACTTGTTCAAGAACGAAAAAAAAAGGATAAAAGAGAAAGGATTAAAGGATAAAAAATAATATTTTAGTTTAATCCAGTCAAATTAAGGTACTCCCTTCCTAATTAAGGTAATAAGGTAATCCTTTCTCTTTTATCCTTTTTTTAGACAGTTTAGACGCGATTATAAACATGGCGAACAAAAATACACTAATTTACATCAGGTGCGGACTAATTTGACAGGTGTAACTAACATAATCTGCTGTCACTTTCTTAATTAAATACAAGGAAAAAGATGTATTGAATTAAAATTTTGTTTAGTTTGTAATCAAGGGAATCGAGGCCATGTTTAATTCTACATTAAGTTAACTTTTCCGACTATTAGAGTAGATATACTTAGAAAGTACCTACATATAACTTGGAAAAGATACATTGGTACTTGCCTGGCCAGGAATCGAACAATCGTGGTGGCCTAGTGGTTAAAACACCAGCCTCTCAAGTATGAGTGGCGGCGGCGGTGGTGGCCAGCGGCGATGTTTCCGTCGGACTACAATTTGAGTGTCTTCAAGGCTAGAGTAAATAGGCTCTTATTAAACTAGTGCGCTTTACCATCAACGATTGCGTCACTGCTTACCATCAGGCGGGATTGCGGTCAGTAGTCGGTAGTTTATAATTTTATAAAAAAAAAAGTATGGGTGTGCGGGTTCGATTCCAGGTTAAGCAAGTACCAATGTAACTTTTCAAGTTATATGTACCTACTTTCTAAGTTATATCTTGGACGCCAATGGCTGATTATAAGGTGAAGGAAAACATCTTGAGGAAACCTAGACATTAAGTCTGAAATCGCCAACCCGCATTGAGCAAGCGTGGTGATTACGTTCAATCCTTCTCTGTATGAGAGGGAGACCTGTGCCCAGCAGTGGGACGATAAAAAGGTTGATGACGATTACGACTGTTATTAAGTATTAAGATTTTTTATTATTATACAAACTGAGCCAAGTTATACATTCATTGTGATCTATTTTGAAATCAATTTTATTTATTATTTTATTGTTAACAATTGGTGGAATTAACAACGGATCAATAACTGGCCCTATGTCTGGTATGTAGAAAAGTATGCCGCTGGTCAAACGCGAAAATTTAATCAATATAAAACAATAAATTACAATTCAGAAAGACATACCATTCCATTGTCAATTCCGCATCAAATGAAACATAATAAAGGATGAAATGCTACAGGCTATCTTCGGGCGATTGAATCGCTTTCCCCAAATCCCTACTTTCCTTTGATTGAATTATCATAGTATCAAGGGTTCATCCATTCGTGTATATACCCATTTATCCAACCCGCACTGGGCCCTAAGCCTGCTGATCGATACTGTAAAATCTCACCTCGAAATCTTAGGTGAAGTGAGATGTCAATTGTGTCAATCCTTAACATTAGTTACAATGACAGCACAACCCACCCTCAGTTCACCCAACTTAATTATTATACTTCTCGGTGGTAAGCCATAACATCGGCTGCCGGCAGAAATTACCACCCACCAGACAAAGTCTTGCCACCAACCGATTCGTCGTGTTCCGGTATGAAGTCTGGTGAAGCCGTACGGAGGACGAGTCTGAGCAGTTGTGTTGCGATGTGTGCCGGGTACGATGCACCAAATGTTCTATAGGGAGTTTGGTCGTGAGGGAGGGTCTCCAGATCAATCTCCCTCTGGCGCAGCATCGTTGGTCGTGTTGTAGGGTTTAAACATTGCGTCATCTTACTCAACTGCCGTCTTCCTTCCTATTCACTTAGTTTCAACGATTGCATCACTGCTTACCATCAGGCAGGATTGCAGTCAAGCCCTAATTTATAATTATTAAAAAAAAACATCATTCTTATTCATCTCATTTCCCTCCACAGATGCGAGACTCTTATGTTGAACGGGACGCGGTACTGCGAATGGGGCTACAATGGTCTGGGCATAGACTATCAAGTGCTGGCGGGACCCGCCTTCATGGCAGTCTTTACCATCGTCGGGGTCATACTCGGCGTGGTCGCTGATAAGTATGTAACAATGATTTAAATAACATTAAAAACACACCACACACTACCGTGTGGTACCAGGTTTAGAATAGTACCAAACCATATCCTCCCGTGGGTGTGATAAGAGGCGACTAAGGGAATTCTCACTAGGGAAGCGGGCAGCAGCACTTCTCCTGTGGAATAAAAAATTACTGCGATCCCCAACCCGCCTGCCAAGCATGGGGAATTAAAGCCTTGGGGGTGGCCTCTGTCCAGCAGTGGACCTGTTGGAGGTTGGTTCCTGTAGAACGCTACTGGCCGTTAGGTGTATAATCTCTCACATAGTGACTATATTTGTCATATTCAAATATGAGAATAGTTCGGAATAAAAGTCTGAGGCGAACAGATGTGTTTCAGTGATATAAAATAACCAATGTAGATACCGGCATTAGGAACTGCGTGTGGACTCTGCACGAAGCATTTTCATCAGGACCTATAAAGGTCCTGATGAAAATGCTTCGTGCAGAGTTGAGAAGAAGAAGAAAAAGAAACACACACATTTACAAAACTAACTCTCTTCTTTCTTACTGGTTCTTTCATATTAGATAACCATGACTCTCAATGCCAGAATGGCAAATCACAATTTCACAATCCACTTTGCTTCTCAACAGATACAACAGAGCCCGGATCCTCTCTTTCTGCACACTGATCTTCGTTATCGCCATCCTTTTGATGGGTACCGTCAAGGAGTACTGGCACCTCGTGATCCTGCGAATGATCATGGCGGCAGGAGAGTCTGGCTGCAACCCCCTCGCCACAGGAATCCTGACAGATTTGTTCCCTGAAAAACAGAGGGCCTTGGCGCTGTCCATCTTCAACTGGGGAATCTATGGAGGATACGGTATTGCCTTCCCTGTCGGCCGGTACATTCCCGATCTTAATGCATGGGGATTGGTGAGTTTCATTATTTTAGTCTTTAAAACGATTGTAATTTTCAAGAAGTAGGTATTCTTCTTTTGATGACATTGAAAGGGCTGTTGTTCAAATTCAAATCTTAGACGAGCATTTCTAGAAAATTTACATCTAGCAAGTGCCTAACTGTATTTGCTAAGAAGGAATTGCGTTGGACCCATCTGCCACTCTCTTCTCTTGTCTAAAATGAAATGAAATCGTTTATTATGCAAGTAGGATTTCGGGATCCGGTATTTCCTAACTGACTAAGTACCTCTGAGAAGAAAAGCCGAAACAAACTCAGGGATCGTCGTCATTGTTCAAGTCCAGACATTAAAAATTAAAATGTTTACAATAACAACATGTGTTCGCTTTGTACATAACAATCAATTTAGGTGATTTAAACAAAAACAGTGATTACAATGTCATAATGGTAGCATAATTTTTTAGCACATTTTTTTAGGGACATTGCTTAGCAGAGCGAGCAGCCCAATCCCAAGCTTTATTGTCTTCTAAATAATCTAAAATTTATAATACCCCTTTTTGCAAAATTTGATCTTAATACAGCTTTTAAATCTTTAAATGGGCAAGTTTCGAGTGTCCGTGGGAAGCTGACAAAACTAATGGTCCAAAATAACGACTCAATAGGTTCCCTCTGAATGGCATGCGGCATCATGACAGGCCAAGTCAAAGATGGCGGAATGAATTGCGACTCCTTCGTCATGAACTGTAGGGTGATTACGTAACATAACACATTATCAGTAGCAACAAGTTTGATTTTGACAGTTCAGCAACATTCATTGCGGTATTTACAATGTCGGGCAGATAGTGAATGCAGACAATTTTGAACATATGGACCAATGGATTAGCAATGTTTCGAAATGATTCCAACTGTTAGTGTTACACAATTAGGGTGCTGGTCCTCAGCATCTTTAAAAATAGAATAGTGGAACGAGTGTCTAGATGCCTTTGCCTTGCAGTGTGACATCACAGGTTCTTAATAATAGTAACCTAACTTACCTCCAATATTAGAGTTTCTTGTTATACTCTTCAATTTAGCAACGTTACTAACGAATTATAAAGTTGCTAAATTAAATAGTACAACTGTGACGTGCTTGACAAGTTTGACAACTGACGTTTAGTCGGTCAACGAAGTCACGTGGTTTTTTTTTTTTACCTTTAGTTAACTATCTAAAACGATGTAGTGACTTGTTAATAACTAATGAATGTCTACTCATATCCGTTATGTGTCTATCTATTTATTATGTTCAATACCAAATATGTCCACAGAGCTGGCGTGTGTGTTACTTCGGAGCCGGTATTGTCGGTCTGGTCATCACTGCCTTCACCTTCCTCACTCTTCGGGAACCTTCCAGAACCACTATTGGAGAAGAAGGTACTGATTTACCAATAATTATGGTCCTCTTGTCCCCTTTACCGAAAGGAAACCTGTGTACCCCGAGTGGGAACATTTTAGGCTGCTTATGTAAGTATGGTCCTCATGGCTGATTACGCATAAAAATGTCCCATTTCCGCGGAAAACTTAAATTTCCGTATGTTAATATTGTCACCCATCCACACACCAACCGCAGCAAGCTTAGATTAACCGGATCGAACGATCTGTGCGGCTGTTAGTAATTCGCCATACACACAAGTTTCAAACAGCACGGTAATTACGTAACACATCATCAGTAGCAATGTGTTTCATTTTGACAGTTCAACAACATACATTGCGTTATTTACATTATTGGGCAGACACTTTTTTTGAACATTTGGAGCAATGGATACGCAATATGCTTCAAAATGACACCAATTGGGTTGTGTCCTAAAAAATAATTTAATGTCCATCAGATAGATTTATAAAAAATATTGACAACGTATTTTTTATTTTTTCATTCATACACACAAAATATACCACGGCGTGACGTCATGTGACATTTCAAATCAATATATCTTCCTAAGTATTTGAATGAATGAAAAAATAAAAAATACGTTGTCAATATTTTATGTCGCATGACGTCACGCCGTGGTACAAAATATACCACGGCGTGACGTCATGCGACATTTCAAATCAATATATCTTCCTAAGTATTTAGCCCCCACTCCGTAACTTTAATACGCTATATCTCAGTAGTTTTTGGTAATTTCGACAAAATAAAAAATACGCGTCTTATTTTTTTTTTTTTTGTATTATTTATAAGATGGACTAGTTAGTTTTTTTATTTTCATACCTTTTAAACATTCCTATTTGATAGTACCTAATAGTGTGTTACCCAATAAGGGAGCAGGCCCCGTATGCAACTTGTGTGTGTTATGGACTTAAGATGTTGTATGTCCTCTCTCAAACATCCCCTTCTTTCATTTAGGAACCAACAAAGCGAGCGATAGTACGTTAGAGTCCGGTAAGAAGATGCCACAGGTGACCATCTGGCACGTGATTGCTCAGCCCAGGATCATATTGCTGTGCCTCGCTGCCTCCATCAGACATTGTGGTAAGTTCAACTTGTTACTATGAGACCCACAGAGCACGGAGTCTCGAGACGGCGATACTAGTCATCCTTAATCGAAGCGTTTCACCTCGTTTTTTATACCGCGTACATCGAGGCACTGGTAGGTACAATTGAGGGGTATAGTTTCAAAACCCGCAAAATCCATTTTTTACACGTAGTAATATTTTTATGTCTCTAGCAACTCCGATCTTTTCATGTTCATTTCAAATGAATAAGTTACAAAACGTTTGTGAAGCGATCAATTTGTCGAAAGGCATAGAAATATAATTATTTAAATAATGCTAGGTACAACAATTTATGACAAATTTTCTATTCCTGGATTTTTAACGTCACTGGACTTAGTGGTTTTTGAAACTATACCCCTCAATTTGCCTGCAGCGGTCTTCCCGACTAAATACAAATGAAGTGTCTTCAAGCGGAGTGATTAGGGTCTTAATAAACTATTGCGCTTTGCCATCAACGATTGCGTCACTGCTTTACATCAGGCGGGATTGCGAAATTTAAAAATAAAACATTTTTTTTTTTAATGGGAAACCTGAAACGCTTGTCCAGTATTTTTGAGTAAAGAATCTTTGGGGAAAATATAACATGAAATGATTGGAACCGATTAAGTTGCTTATTCTGAACAAACTATATTCAGGATTCGTATAAAGAAGAAAACCATTCAAAGTCATTCTGAAATCAACTTTATTACTATTAAAATAAGGTTGATATTTGTTCACTTGAGATAACGTCAACATGGAACATAAATAAAATTAAACATGGTATGACTTGTTACACCTACCTATAGGGAGGTGTAATACGATAACAAGGCAAGACAAGAGCATTTATAACAACATTGTCTTGTTCTACTTGCGAAACCCTTATTTCTATTCATAAGCTTTAAGACATTACAATAAGGATTAAAATGAAAAATTCTTATCACACGGCGAAGTTTTTAAAGCGCACATGTAAGTTTGTAATTTATATCCTGCCAGTCACTGCTGTAGACTTGTCGCGAAATCCAAGGTCGGACCAATGTAACTAAAAGTGCTTTTACAAGTAGGTGCTTAGGTAGATACGGACTACGGTCACCAGGGCGAGAGTAACCAAGGTCGTAGGAATATCCTAGTTGGAGTTTAGTAAAAATCGATGGACGTTTTCGAATAAAACTTAATTTAATTATTAAAAAACAAACAGTTCATTCATCAATGATTAAATTAAACTTCATTCGAAAATATACTTCTGTTTCTTTTTAAGTTTATATTCAATTATATCCGACGGCGCTTATACCTTTGCAATATCATGGTGGTAGGCCATAACATCGGCTGCCGGCAGACAAGGCAAAGTCTTGCCGCCAAGCGATTCGTTGTGTTCCGACATGATGTCTGGTGCAACCGTACGGAGGACGGGTCTGAGTAGTTGTATTGCGATGGGTGCCGGGTACGATGCGCCAAATGTTTTTGTGTCGGGAGTTTGGTCGTGGAGGGTTTCCAGATCAATCTCCTTCTGGCGCAGCGTCGTTGATCGTGTTGTTGAGTTTAACACTGCATCGCCATTTCTATTATTATTGAATAAGCTCTTAATAAACTAGCGCGCTTTACCATCAACAGTTGCATCATTGCTTACCCCTAAGTGGGGATTACGGTCAAGCACTAGTTTATAATTATAAAAAAAAAGGAAAAAAAAGTGAAAAGTTTTGGTATTCAAAAATGACAGGGCCGTACTTAGGCTCGTCGGAGCCCCGAGGGGAGCAAACCTCTTTGCGTAAATAGGGACTGTCACATCCAATCCTTTGTAGTTGTTTAAGATGTCTTTATTTGTTTGTTTATTCAACGTTAAAGTATCTTCGTTTAAGTCTAATTGTATTTGTTACGGCTGAAAGAGACAGCCTTTTAACTTTAATAATTCTCTTGAAACATGAAATATAATGTTTTGTTTATTAAATACTAGCTGTGCTCCGCGGTTTTTAATAATTTTTGAACCCATGGGAATATAGAGACAAAAGGTATGTAGTTTGTCAAATCTGGTTATAAACCACCTGTGTGCCATATTTCACTCAACTTTGTTCAGTAGTTTTTACGTAATAGAGTAACAATCATGCATACATTCATACATACATCCTCACAAATTTTCGCATTTATAATATTAGTAGGAAGTAGAATCGGTAAGCAAATACATACGTATTAATGGATTGGAAAATACGCTTTGCGCCCAATAAACATCATCACCATCGATTTTAGATTGAACGTTGCATGCGTGCCGCAGTGCGTGTTTGTAGGTATGACGTTGACCCCTGATGCGAACTCTATTAAACCAGCTGATAGGATTGTTTTTATAGTATTGTTCACATTTCGCTTTTTTGTGTAATTAACGAATTAATTAATTTTTACTTTAAAATCTTATTGCGTTATAAAAGTATAGCAATTATGAACGGTCTAAAGTGAAAAAAACTGCATATTATTTTTTTTTAATTAGGAAAAAGCCGACGAAAAATTCCACCACTGGGGGGTTCAGAGTCATGTACTGGATCCATGATATTCGTTTGTGCGTCGATGTCAGATACACCCTTTATATGGATATTTGTTATTATATACTTCCACGTAAAAACCTCTGAACGGATTCGAATTTTTTTATACATATAAACTAGTGCTTGACTGCAATCCCGCCTGATGGTAAACAGTGATGCAATCGCTGATGGCAAAGCGCGCTAGTTTATTAAGAGCCGATTCACTCAAAAAAAACTAGAGTGAATAGGAAGGAAAACGGCAGTTGAGCGAGGTGATACAATGTTCGGTACACAGATGATTTATAACAAGAAATAACATGTAGGATCTTTTCATCCCGATATTCCCAGGGGATCGAAACCTAGGCGGGCAAAACCGGGAGGCGTAACTAATAAAATATAAGTCGATGACGTCCTTTGAATAAGGAGCACGAAGAAATTGAATGTTAATGTTTTAATTTTACTATACTGAAATTCCATTTAAATATAAGTAACATTGCTTATACATTGGGAATAATTACTTTTGTTATAGGTCCTAAGCTTCTGATGACAGTTGTGTTTTTTGTTTTATTTTATTTTTAATAATTATAAACTAGCGCTTGACCACAATCCCGCCTGATGGTAAGCAGTGATGCGATCGTCGATGGTAAAGCGCGCTAGTTTATTAATAACCTAACTAGAACTCAGATTGAGCGAATAGGAAGGAAGACGGCAGTTGAGCGAGGTGATGCAATGTTAAACCCAACAACACGACCAACGATGCTGCGCCAAAGGGAGATTGATCTGAAGACCCTCCACGACCAAACTCCCAACACAACAACATTTGGCGCATCGTACCCGGCACACATCGCAACACAACTGCTCAGACCCGTCCTCCGTACGGCTTCACCAGACATCATGCCGGAACACGACAAATCGCTTGGCGGCAAGGCTTTGTCTGGTGGGTGGCAACTTCTGCCGGCGGCCGTTGTGCGGGAGTTGTGTTTTTAAAAATAAATTAGTATATTGTACATATATTAATTTATTTTTTAGAACAGGGAGAATAGTAAACTTTTTAGTTTCTTTTTTCTGGAGCTTCTTCAACAACAATGACTGGCATTCAGTCAGTCATATGTACGTGCAACAGCTCGGCAGTCTTTGCGGTACCGATCTACCTACAAATACATATTCCGTATTGTTCCATTCCATTATTTTCCGTATCATGACACTGCTCATAGTAGAGCGGGCTCGTTTAAATGGATAAGCCAGTCATTGGGACATTTATATTTTTTTTTTTTACCTTATCTAGGTCAGCAAGGAAACTCATTTAATAAAGCCATTGGAAGGAGCATTAGCCGGCAACATAATTTTCTTTATCCCGACGTCTATTTCAATTACGAATGAGTAGAATGTCCTGTAGTAAATGAACTGTATATTACTTGGTACTAAGACTTAAAAGAACTTAGCATTTTTATGCTAAGTAACGAATATGAATGCGCCAAATTTTGTGCCAGTTGTCCTCCGTTTAAAAGGGGCTTGGGGACTTATAAGCATGAGTTTCTGAAAACGTCTAACGGCTTTACAGAAACTCCCGGCGTAGATGGTGGGATGAACTTGACGGTAGATGAGGGAATGGCCCACATTGGTTAAGGATCGAGTTGAAAGGAAAAAGGAAAGGGTGGCCTTTGCCCTGAAGTGGGACAATACATTCTAGTAATAAGACTATATGAGTATTATTATGTTGTCATGGAAACTTAGATGCCTTTACGCGAAGATATTCGCATTATGATAATACTGCCATGCACCACGCAGCATAGCGCAAAAATGCATGTCTTACTTCGCTCCAACACACAGAAAATGGATCCAAGCGCGTTCATTCGTGTTCTAATGTTGCTTGTTTCTCCGTTTGCATAGACAACATGCAACAACACACACACACACAGAAAATTCGTCCACGCACATTTTTGCATGGCAGTGTGATAACAGCCTTAGCCTTTAAGAAGTTCGTTCTAAGATCTATCTATATATCCATCATGTTCGCTGACTGAGCTCAATCCACTACTGCCAGTTATTGTTATATCTTAACCACACATTTCTTTGTTTTCTAGGAGGCATGTGCTTCGCCTACAATGCGGATCTGTACTACCGTGACTACTTCCCCGATGTAGATCTAGGCTGGTGGTTGTTTGCAGTCACTGTCGGAATTGGTTCCGTTGGAGTTGTGGTTGGAGGAGTTATCTCGGATAAGTAAGAACATATTTATAAGATTTTTTTAACATTTAGTGACGTGAATGCTAACCTGGGATACAATATTATTGGTTGTGGAAGTGAAATATTTGGAATAGACCAAAAAAAATATAGAAGAGTTTGTAACAAAGAAATAACAGCCGCACGATCGAGCTGCAAGTTAAGCTACGCTTTCCGAAGTCGCCCCGTGGATAGCTAATCATCTATACGTAACGAGAGGTAATCCTTCCGTGCCTTCAAAAGCACTATAACCCCCTTATTCATAAACGCTGCTTAAAGTTAACTAGTGTTTAGCGATTGTTTAAACATACGTTTTAGACGCAGTTTGCAGATCATTTAACTTTAATCATCTGTGGTGTTTATTATTATTAAAAGGCTATTAAGCCCTTATAACCTGAATGGGCAAATTAAATCAAATTATTTATTTCGGAAAATATCCATAGCTTTTACACAAGTCAAATGTCCAAGATAAAATAAAAACACAAACTTATAAACTAAAATACATATAATTGAAAAAAAGCAACAACCTCACACGGCAGCAATATGTCTGCCGCAGCATTGCTGGATGTAAAGACAATTTGGTCACTGACAACGGACACAATCAAACAACACCGTCCTCGCGATGATTACAATCATCGCGAGGACGGTGTTGTTTGATTGTGTCCGTTAATTGGACCAACAGAAAATGCAATCTCATCGGTACATACGTTATGTATTTTCATTATTCAAGTCAGCATAAAAATTCAATTTGAATTTTTTAACACCGGTATTTTTATATCTACGCTACATGTTCTCGGCGTCCAAGATACCATAGTGTCTCACTCTCAAAACTAAAGTCTTTGACTAGTGATGACATACCGAACTGAAACGTGGTCGGTCACATTGGGCCTCGTCTCATACGAAGGCTCAAGGTTACACAAATGGCGATTGAAAGAGCTTTGCTCGGAGTTTCTCTGCGCGATCGAATCAGAAATGAGAAGACCCGCAGAAGAACCAAAGTCACCAACATAACTCTTCGAGTCGATAAAATTAAGTGGCAGTGGGCAAGGCACATTGCTCGTAGAACCGATGGCCGATGGGGCAGTAAGGTCCTGGAGTGGCGGCAACGTACCGAGAGGCCCCTAACAAGGTGGACTGATGACCTGGTGAATGGCGCGGGAAGCCGAAGAATGCGGGCAGGCTAAGACCGGTCATTGTGGAAAGCCTTGGGGGACGCCTAGCAGTGGACCTCAATAAGCTGGAGAAGAAGATTTTTATATCCGTATCTAATCTATTTGGTTTGTGCAGGTACGTTGAGAAGATGGGTGTTCGTTCAAGAGTGCTGATACTTGCGTTATCTCAGCTCATTGCTACTCTACCTGCGTTCGGATCCGTCGTGTTTGGACCTCTTTGGGCCATGATCACTCTTGCTATTTCTTACTTCTTTGGTAAGCACATAAACTAAACGGTGCGGCTATAGCACAAATTGAAGCTTTAGCTAGCGTCAAAAAGAGTTCTGATGAAAAGCATGTTAGTTCCCTATTACATTCACTTTTTGGTGAATTCCCAACTCTCTTCCTGAAATTAATGGTGAATATCTTTTAACAATTCAAGACTAAAATAGACTTCACCCGAAAAATAAAATGTTATCGAGTCAGAATAACGTTCTCTACATCTTGTATTTCTCGAATACATTGCAATATGACTACTTAGATGTTAAATTAGCAAGGTTATAAGACCGCAGAACTGTTTCAATCTAAGCAAACATCTTCAAACTGTCAACCTTGAAATTGTAAAATAACCCTTCACCTCAACAATTTAAAGATGCAAATCCTAACACGAATCTTCTCCTATACAGCTGAGATGTGGTTCGGCATCGTATTCGCCATCCTTGTCGAGATCGTGCCGCTGTCCGTCCGTTCCACCACGGTGGGAGTGTTCCTGTTCGTCATGAACAACGTTGGTGGCAACCTGCCCATCCTCGTAGACCCCGTATCCAAGGTGATCGGATATAGGGAGGCCATTATGATCTTCTACGCTGGATTTTATGGCATAAGTAAGTGATGACTCGAGTTTTTAGGTTCAACAATTTTTATCTAGTGTTACTCAAGTGACAGCCGCCGTGGCGTAGCGGTAACGAACGCGGCCACAGCGCAAGGAGGCGCGGGTTCGACCCCCGCGCCATGCAAATATTTGTATGCAAGAATATGAATATTTGCACTGGTCTGGTCGTGCCTTGGAACGCACGTTAAACCGTTGGTCCCGGTTGCCAAACGAACTTCTAATGGCAGTCGTTAGTGGTCGTTGGAGCCCTGAAAAGTCCAACAATTGGTCTAACTTCAATGCTTCGTTATCTCCTTCGGATTGTGGGGGTCGGACAGCAGTCGCTTCACGAAAAATATCGAAGTTTAGCCAAAATGAGCAGGTAGACTGGTAAAGCGGACCCCAGACTCCAAAGCTGAAAAGGTTTCGGATGCGACTGGAATTAACGCTGAAATGACGTTGATGATGTTGATGGTGTTAGTTCAGTGCACCTGTTTCTTTCGTCATTTAAAAAAGGACAAAAGATAAATATTAGTTTAGACGGCTGTGTTCAAAAGGCCGTATTCTTTTAAAACAAGTCAACTCTCTTATGAAATCTTAATAATGTTTTTCTAATCCACAGGCAGCATAATGTTCTTCCTAACAATGTTCCTGATGGACGGACCCGTTGAGAACTCAGCAACAAAGACAGAGGAACCTGCGAACAAGCGTAGTGGTCTCGACAACAGAGCCTTCACTCAGGACGAGCTACCCGCCAGACACGCAGGAAGAAGTCTTCCTACCGCACCTAGCGAAAGACTTTAGATATTTAAACGAAATATTCGCACTTCGAATGGAAAATATCAGGGACCATAAACTCTACAGTCTAGAACTGCTAGCAAAAAGGACCAGAAATATTGTTGTGCGTAAAGACCCAGGGTCGTATTCAGGATGTCTATGGGTAAAATAAAAGTACAAATGGGTGCATGACAGGACAATGTGTTAGATGGCCTTTACGGCACAGCTCGTTATTGGTTTTTTTTTTTTTTGTTTTAATGAAATTAATGTTTTTATATTTCATGACAATTCAATCTCTTATTTTAAAAACGGAATCTTTCAAAATGTAGGGAAACTACTATATATTTCACTTGCTCAACTTGGATATTTTGATCCGCCTAACAATTTCGCGAACAAATAAACCAATTTCACGCGGCTGTGACTTAAACATGACAAATAAAATTTCAGGTGTCAGTTGACAGGAAAGCCTTAACAGGAGTCTTTCAAACAATGCATGTTCCTTTAGGAGTAAGCAAAACATTTATCTATGAATACCTACAGCGCATAAAAGTCTTTGACTTTATTTATTTTTACCTGCAGGTATGAAGATGATTGATTGGTCAATATTATAATATGCATTGCCGTTAGTACCAGTAAGTTAAGTCTGAGTGTTAAGTTTTAGAATAAGTTATTTTAAGTTTATTTTATGTTCAGTATCATTGTGTTAAATAAATTTTATTTATTTTCATGGATAAATATAACTTTAAAAGAAAGAAAATAAAGTTTCCTTGTTAAATTATGTGAAAATATTACAGAATTATAGGTTTACACCTTTTACTGATTTAATATATTTTTATAATTGCACCACAGCCTAGTCTATTCTCTACTGAAAATCTAGTAGAAATAGATTAAATAACTATTAAACGTACAGAAAAGTTATTTTCTTAACAGACTGCAAAAAAACTGTAATTTGTTTACCCAAAAGTTGTTATATAATTTTCAGTTTACTTGCATATACTTGCCAAATTAATGAATTATGTTATGAAAAAATGCAACATAATCAATTGGTAGAACAGATGGCATCTAGAGGATGATGTTTTTGTGATTTTTTTATGAACTTAAAACTCCTTTAACTAATGAACAATCGCCAAAGTGAAATAAAATACGAAGACGTTCATATCTTATGGATAGGTACAGCAAAATATATTTATCCAGTTTATTCATTCTGGTTGTTCTATGGAAAACATAAGAAAAATCCTTAATGGAATGCAGTTATTATGTGATAATGATCTTTTGTACATATTTATTTCGTAGTTATGTGATTATTGTAAATAAATGTTTAATGTTTTATAAGTGTTTTATTTATTTTCTTAAAAGATTATTCTTTAATTGTTTGTATAATATCTATACCACTTCAGTCAAAATCTTACTTCCCTTTTGACCTTTATATTTGAAAAGTTTTTCTTTTCTTCTCGACTTCCACATTTTTGTTTCTTCTTTGGATAAAATAGATTCCCCACAAACTACCACAGCATTTACTTTATCTACAAAGAAAAATATGAATAAATTAATGGCTTTCAAGATCTTTCAACCATACATGAACTAATGGGAAAGTTAAGTATTGATTGTTTGTTTGTTCCGCTTTCACGCCGTAACTCATGAACCGATTGCTTTGAAATTTTGCAGACGAAAATTTAAAAGTCCGGATTAAATAATAGGGTACTTTTTATCCCGGAAAAATTTGATATTCCCGAGGGAAAACAAAAATGCTGAATTCCACGCGGGCGAAGCCGCCGGTGGAAAGCTAGTAAGAAGATAAAGCCAGTGTGGTTGTGAACTTCACTACCTACTACCACCTATACTACTATAAATTTTGTTTTTCACTGCACCGCCCAAGACAGGTATACAATAGGAAAGTATCGACTGGACTAGAGTAATTAAAATCATCAACAATCAATCAAGCATAAGCAGGTGAATTCAACTATGTATGTTGGACATAAAATATATGATAGTAATATTTATATTTCTCGCACAAAGATACAAAGGCGGACTTAGGCCCGGCGCCCATTACCGGCATCGGCATGGCGTAGAATTTTAGGGGATAAAAAGCATTATACAAATAAACTTCATGGCAATAATGTAGAAATTTCCATGACATATTCGTTGTAATAAAAATACCCCTACGGCATGCTTGAGGCTACTGCATCGGCAGCTTTAAGGATGCTTCGGGATCTTTTGGAACATCACACTCAGTAACTCGAGGCAACACTCGGGGGTAGCTCGGTATGCTTAAGGACGCCTCGTCATTCCTAAGACCGTTGCAGCATGCCAAGGCATAATTTCCGGCATTGTGCGCTCGCATGTAGGGATGCTGAAGGATCCTTTTCCTTGCTGATTCCGATAATATGATCCGGGCATTAATTAATGCTTTAGGCTTTAGGCATTCTCTAATAGCCAACCATCGATGGTGAAGAAATTAGATCGCAAGTGCTTTGGTTGATAAATACATTAATAGGTTAATATGGCATTGGAGCACTTAGCATGTGGTGTTTGCCTGTAATTGGTTGTGCAGTTAGATTTAAGTGAATAATTTGTATGTATTTCTAATGTGTGAAATATCTGTAGCAACTGTTGGCGAACCTTAATTAAATAAATAAATAAATATCAGTAAGTAACAATATAATAATATTACATAAACAATTTCTTAATAACATGATGGAAAAATTACTTACCATCTTCAGTTATACTGTCTCCCTCTACAATTCGTCTTTTTACATTTTTGAGTTTTTTCGATTGAATATTATGAGTTTCAGTGTAGGTGTCCTGAACCTCTTCACAGGACATAAATCCTTCAGAAGCTTTAAATAGTTTTACACCACCTTTGATCTTGCGTCTTCTAAACAGAAAGATATAACAAAGATATTAACTACTGAGATTGTCACTCACTAGATGAGAGAGAGAGGACATCGCCGTCAAGGGAAACCACGGCGCGGATGGAGTGTCGGATGTGGTAAAAATTGGCAGGGCTAAAATGGCCAGAGATCACACAAGACAGGGTTTGGAAGAAACATAGGGAGACCTTTGCCTATGACACAGTGTAGGCTAACAAAAAAATCGAGTTTACTTCAACCGCTCGTAGTTTTTGAGGTTGTTTAATTTTCTTGTATCAAAAATATGTACATAAGACATTAAACTCAAGATCTTGTTATAGTGAGTGAAAATCATTTTTAGTAGAAGCTTACTTAGGTTTAATTTGCATGTCCACAAATTCAGTATTTTTCTGTATTATTTCAGATACTTTTGCACCAATTTTATTTTGCATTTCTTTTGGTACCTTCACATCATTGTAATGAGACGATACTTCCAAATATCTTTCAGACTTAGGTTTTTGTCGAGCTGAAAAAAGTATTTATATTTAATATAAAAATTAAATATTTATTTATAAAATAATATTTTGAAGCAAAATATTTATAAATTGAGTTTTACATCTGACTGTCAGTCCTTAATACAGCCCTGTACAAAAGTGAGGTTATGTATACAAATTTAATCAATAAGAAAAAAAGAGTGAATAAAACAGAAAGTACACGTTACTTGTTGTTACATATTACAACCACACTTAAGCTAGCTTTTCTTACTAAAGAGGCTTAAGCTAGTTAATGCAATTATCATTAAATGTAATGGAAACTTACTATTATCACTGGATTCTTGTTTCGTCGTAGGCATGCGAGATTCGTTAATCAACTTAGTAAAAGATGTGTCCACTACTTCTCTAAAACGTGAAAGGTCCTCATCTTCGGAAGAATCAGACATTATTAACCTGTAAGAGACGCAAATAGAAAATTGAAAAATCGACTACACAGTGCACATAACATAACCTCAAAAGTTGTTTATTGTTGTTCGCGAATCATGCTGTGGTCTGTGAAATCAAAATGATAAAGATAAATAAAAAAAAACATATTAGAAGTTTTATAAAACCAAAGTTATTATCAAATTAAATAATATAGTAAAAATAAGTATAACAGTTTTAAAGGTAAGGTTACTCTTTCTTTCTTTTAAAGTATTTATTTACAGCTCACTTTGTAGATGTAGAAAAATTGTTGTCAAAACTACGTCATTCGTCGTTATGTCAGTGTATCGTGCAAATAAGCAGATCCGTTCGGTCAGTTCACAATCCAGTATTTCTTGACCCGCGACGAAAGAAGAAACCGAGCTGAAAGTATTGAATTTTATTTCATCTGACTGCAAACAGCGCCACCAAGCACACAAAAATACCAAGTTAAAAGACGTGGAAAGTGTCAAACTCACACAATCAGTGTCAAACTCACAATGTCTCGGTCTCGGACACAATAATGGAATTTAGTTTGATTATATTATTACCTACTTCATCTAAGAACAATATCAGCTGAATATCATAGACCAATATATATATAGCTGAATATTTTATAGGTTATAAAATTCAATATCGATTGTTGTGCAAAAATATTTTCATAAGAAATATTGTGTGTATAAAACGATCAATTATAATCAGTGTACACAATGTCTCTACTATTCCGACCGCCTCCAGACCCAAATTTATCTAAATTTATGGAAGACAATGACTACGATTCACTTACGAAGTACCTTGTTGGAAACAACCACAGATATCGCGAGAATATTATAATACCAAGGATCCTCGGACCTGTTACCATTAAAACTAATGAGGAGAAAATGATAGAAGCTACTGTTGAGAGCTGTCCATTCAAATCAGTTACCAGTTGTGTTATTGGTAAGTTTAACACTTTAATATGTGTTAATGTCAACAAGGGATAATTCAACATGATCATCTCTTAAATCACTATTTGATTTTAGTCAGACAACAGTTAACCTTACTGCTTACAGCAGTGACAGATAATAAAGAGATCATTACAGGAATGCAAGCTGTGCTACAAGGCTAAATACACTCAATATCTATAGACCATACAAGATGCAGTTTGCCTCCCATTCTCAAATCTCCACACAGCATATATTGAAACCGCCTTGATTGCTCTGTCTTGATTTTTACCACATATTGCATTCACCATTTAGCAAGTGTTTTTTATAGATCAACGCATAGGCATTTCGCAATTCATAATAGAAAGTTATGTAAAACGGTTCTCTCAAAACTGGGAGTCCACAAAAGTCAGCCCTACAGGAAGGCAAGTGAGGCCTAGGGGCGGCAAGTAAAATTTTTAGAGTGGGTAATCTTTGTGTGCTATAGTCGCACATGGTTTTTAGGCAACTATACCATACATTTCACTAGTGTCTACTGCATGGTGTATTTAAAAGTTACAGATAAGTCCCCATTTATACTTGTTTAATAATTAGGGGTGTTCATAGATGTTCTACGAGATTTCCAGGAGGGGCAACCGCCTCCCCTGGAATTAAGTCATTTCATAATTTCCATTCATATTTTTACTTTGGATTTGTGTTTCTACAATCTATACTCCTTCTGTCTCTATATTAATAGTTATTTTGTAGAGCAAATCACATTTTATGATATATCAACAGCAGCACAAACTCCAATAGATGGCAGTGTTATTGCTCTAATTGTCTTTCAGCCATTTAAAAGGAATTAGGTAACAAACACACATATACAAGAATTATACATTTAAAAAGATACTGTGCTGTATACAGATATTATATACAATATGTAAAGAAAACCCTGTCCAATCCATGAAGGTATAGTTAGGTATCGATAACTGATTCTACAAACGTATACAAAGTCGGGCTAAAGTAAAAAAAAAAAAACCCTTCAAAAATATATAGGTATTATTTCGCAAAAGGAGATAACTTAATACATGTGCGGTAGGCAATTCATGCGCGGGCGAAGGGGAGCAGGGCATGCGGTACATGGTCGCATCGCTCATAATAATACTGTCGAAAATGGTGTTGTCACTTTTTTAAAAATTACCAAATTTTGGGGAAATTGGAATTAATTTGCAGAAAAAAAAGATTGTTTCAAAATTCATTAGTATTGTTACTATGATGATTATGCAAAATTTGATATTTTATTTGGTCATGTGTTTACCTAACCATGGGGTTTTCTTTTGATATTGTATATGTATAAGTTCAACATTGACTTTAGTTTTTTGTTCCTCAGTATGCCTACAAAACCTCACGAAACTAAATGTCTATTACACAGCCTATTAATTCATTTTTAGCCTTTTGTGCCTATGAAATTGTGACTTTATGGAGCCTCTTCTCCTTCTGCTGTTTGTGATCAATGCGGTGTTCTAGTTATAAATAATAAATTTCACCAAAAAATATTCTCTTTTCAGGATACGGTCTGGGATTAGCAGTGGGTCTCTTCACATCCTCATTAATGCCAAATGTAGCTGTCACAGACCCCATGCAAACTCAAACAGCTAGAGAAATACTACGGGAAATGAAAACTTCTATGTTCAGTTATGCAAAGAACTTTGCAATACTCGGTGCAGTCTTTTCTGGTGTTGAATGTTGTATAGAAACTGCTAGAGGAAAGAGTGACTGGAAGAATGGTACCTATGCTGGCGGTGTCACAGGTGGCCTAATAGGCTTAAGAGGTATGATTTTTTTAGTGTAAACTTTTAAGTAAGCAATGTTGTGATTTGGAAGTCTTTCTTAAATCCTGGGAAAGAAATATAGCATAGATAAGTAAATTAAAACCAAAGTACGCATAGATAAGTAAAGTAAGTCCAAAGTATGCATACAGATTCAGACTTAGGGACTAACCAATACACCTTAAAAACTCGGTTCTGTTTTTGTCTGTATCCAACATTATTTTTTGTTTATGCGAAACCCGAAACACGTGTCCAGTTTTAAAACAAAAAATAGAAAGAATCTATGTCCCAAAATTTCCAAAAATAAAACCACAAAGTTATGAGCTTGTGATCCTACTTGGCTGTCCCAACAAAAATATGGTCAACGCTCCGCTCGGCGTAAAATCAAACGGACCGGTTCTCGAAAACAGCGGCGCGGCAGCGGGGCGGTGGCGGGCAGCGAGCGGTGTACTTCTCGCGCTCGAATCTCGTGGGCAGCGAGCGGTGATCGAGCGTTAGGAATAAATTTGAATCAAAAAGATGTTGCCGCCATAGTTCAGACATTTCCTTCACGAATAAAAACCAATATCTGGTCGACACAATCGTGAACACAACACTACGCGGCTATAGTGACGCGCGATCTGCCCGCTAGTTTCGTGAACGGGTCTTCGATGCCCGCCCGACTGCCGCCGCCGCCCCGCTGCCCGCAAGATTCGAGGCAGCGGCCTTAGACCTCCGTTCGCACCAACCGTTCCGTGTCCGCGTCCGACAGCGCGATAATGTCAGCATACATGAGCAATCAGGGAGGTTGCTCATGTGCATCATTGATGCTGTCCGACAAGACGTCTAATATTACGCTGAACAGAAACTGACTAAGGACAGATTCCTGGTCGACTCCGACGGTGATGGGGAAGGGATTAGTGTCGCCAACAGCGGTCCTAACGACGGAATCAGAATTGAGGTACATATCTCGAATAATGTCAACACGGCTTCTGGTACCCCTTTGGACCTCAGTACCCACCAGATCATCCCACGAGGGACACAGTCGAAGGCCTTCTGCATATCTAGAAAGAGCATATGCAGCGGCGTGTTCTTCGATCTGTATCACTCCATGGTGATTCTTAGTGCGATGATAGGATCCATGGTTCCGTACTCTGGACGAAACCCATATTGACACTCCGAGACATCACACTCCTGCCGGATCCAGGAGTCTATAATCCTCTCGAAGATCTTCATGGTGTGGGACATGACCTTTGTACCGCGATAGTTACCACACTCCTGTACCGATTCCTTGCCTTTGAAGACTGGGGTACTAATACTCAGTCTCCATTGGCTCGGGATTTTGCCGGTCAGGAGCACGCGGTTTAGAAGGCTAGTTAACATGCCCACACCGCGAGGACCCATCGCCTTCCAGGCCTTGATGGGGACTCCGTCAGCTCCGACAGCGTTCCGATTCGCCATGCGGCGAAGAGCCATTTCCTACTTCCTCAGGCTTTATCGGGGGCACTAATCCAAGATTTGGAGGGAGTTCCGGTGTCTGCACATCTTGGTGCTGCTTATTCTGCTGAATAGGAGTAACGAGTACGTGGAAGTACGAGCACCATCTCTCCTTCACTGCGAGGTCCTCACATAGCAGGTTTGCCAGTGGGGTCTTTTACACAACGGCACTTGGATATATCCTGTGCCGCTTTGACCCTGGAATGTGCCAACTTGTAAATGAGCTTCTGCCCCCTCAGACGACTCCAACTTCTCGTAGAGCGGTTGCAAGTGCTCTCGTCTGGCTCTGGCTACAGCCCTTTTAGTGGCACGTTTGGCAACCATATATGCGTCGCGATCTTCATAAGATCTGGTTGCCTGCCACGTTTTGAAGAAGGCTTTCTTCAACCTAGTCTTCCTCAGGACTGTGTCCTCCCACCACCAGGTCTCTTTGTCACTTTTGCGACCTCCCTTAGAGACGCCGAGCACCACCCGTGCCGCCCCAGCAATAGCTGCCTGGATCCTGTCCCAGTGGTCTTGGACAGTTTCGCCATCGGTACCAGCGCACTTGTCGCCGATATCCGATGCGAACTCCTGGGACTTATTTTCTTCAAGCAGCCACCACCGGACCTGGCGCCGGCAGCGCTCTACACGTTTACGTTGGGCCTTTACGCAGAGATCCATGACAAGGAGACGGTGTTGTGCAGAGAGACTCTCACCCGGTATAACTTTGCAGTTGGCTACATTACCGATGTGATGTCTCCTAGTTAGTAAGAAGTCGATCTGGGTAGCGCTTCGCCCGCTCCGGTAGGTAACAAGGTGCTCTGGTTTCTTTTGGAAATAGGTGTTCACAATTGCAAGGTCAGCGGCCGCACACGTTCGGAGAATGTTGTCCTCTTCCGCGTTGCATCTACCGTACCCAAAGCCACCGTAAACACACTTAAACCCGTCGCACCTCTCACCCACATGACCGTTCAAATCACCACCCAGAACGACTCCTTGAGACAACGGGATCCCGTGAAGCAGTCCTTCGAGCTTGCTCCAAAACAACATCCTTTCGGCGTCACCGCATCCGGCCTGCGGAGCGTAGGCACTTATCAAGTGTGTTATAACCCCATTGACAAGCACCCGCACCGACATCAGCCGGTCACTGATACGATTCACCTCCAGGACGTCATCCTGGAGCTCGTCAGACAACACCACGGCCACCCCATTCCTCCCACTGGGTGAACCCGCGTAGATCAGCTTGTAGCCATTCCCAATAAGCCGGGATCCTTCCTACCTGCTACCTTTCCACCGAGTCTCCTGCGGGAACGATACGGCCACCCTCCGCCTCTGGAGAGTTTCGGCAAGTTCTCTCGCGCGTCCAGTTAACGTGCCAACGTTCCACGACGCGAAACGGATTTTGCTGGTTTCGGCTCGCTTCTTCAGCCGTGTCCGCCCCTGACAAGGTAGCCCTAGCTCACAGGTCACAGGAGTCGGGCGAGGCTCCTGCGCGCCGTTTTGCGGCAGCGCCCTAACTGTGACTCGTGCATTTTTCTTTTCCTGTTCATGGTTTGGCTTGTTTTGCTTTTACACGTGCGACTGCTGTCTGACCACACAACCCCGAACGAAAGCCGGCGTCAGAGCCCCGTCTGTAGGTCAGCAGGTGCACTGTCTGGCAGGTAGGGTTGACTTGGGTCCCAAAGATGGTGCCGGGACCCCAAAGCACCCCGCTGCTAAGCTGCTATGATTATGTGGCATCATCAAATTTGGTCACAGGGTTGCTATTGCGTTTGATGACCCGTGTCATTAGTGATGGTTCTTTCACCCTGAGTAAACGAAAAATCACTAAATGTAAAATTTCGGTTTGCCTAACGGTATAACCCGAAAAATTGCAACACTTAAGTGGCAGTGGGCGCAGGAGGCGCAGGACTGGTCGTCGTGGAGTTCCTTGAGGGGAGCCTATGTCTAGCAATGGACGTCTTTCAGCAGAAATGATGATGATGAATGGCATAGGCGTCCCACTATTTCCATTGTCGTCTGTCGCAGGGTGCCTACAACTTTGGACTTTATTTTACAGTCTGATCTAAATATGTCATAAAATAATTCTAATTTCCTTACATTATGACATTTATTTGTCGCCGAGATGAGACTGTGACTAGATTTTGAACGTTTTATTTATTTTTTAATCGTTGCCCCACACTGGGAATATCTTTTTTATCGTGGGTGCTTTTAGAAACATACAAACTCACACACACAAACAGCCAGACCCGGGACAACTACTTGTAGGTCATATAAATATTTTTTCCGTGCGGGAATCGATCCCGCGACAAGCAGCGCAGTCAATAGCTTAACCACTGTGCTGACTGTGCAGTCAAATTACGAAAATTGGGGCCCAGATTTCTTCTTCAATGTCCTCTGCCATCCCTTGGGTGCCATTTTGTCCACTACCTTGCTCCACTTTTCCTTATAGGTTGTTAAAAGAACAGTATTTTATGGCTTAGCACGCGCGGATTACGTAAATTATCCTTCACCAAGAAGCATCCCGGTGAAGGATAATTTTGTAGACTACCTTTTTATTTATTTTTTCCCGGTAGAACGTTCCCGAGGGATAATTTTCGTGACCCGCGAACTGACATCAGTTCAGTGGTTTAGTGGCGTGAAAACGCAACAAACTCCCAATTATTTACTCTGTAATTTATAATATTAAAAGGGATCATTATCTACCTACTCTTTTCCTAAGGTAATATGTTAGGGGTCCAGCCTTAACTGGATACAACTGAATGACTGGTGTTGGCGCTTCACATATACAAGTAATTGGCCGAGGGGACGGCTCCGAGCTCGGTATGCGCCGGCGCTGTCCTCGCACCTCACCACTAAGCTCACAGATGCGCTCCGCCACGAGCATATCTATTGTTCTTATTCTTATTGTAAATTGCGCTATTACACCTATTTAAATACAGTCCACTTATTTTATTTCGCCGACTGAGACCATCCAGTGATCCGGCTCGAAGGACCACTGGGTAAGCTCAGTCAGTGTCCCGCACTCCACGTCGTTCCCTCGGATAATCACGCGCATATGTGATCCGCCAATACTGGTTTTAGACTTTCAGGCTTCTGGCGACCCGTAACGACTGTCAAAAATCCACGAATGACAGTCTGAATTGACCAACGGTTTAACTTGCTTTCCGAGACACATGTGAAGATGGTCCCATCTACAGACAACTAACTTCTTTTTCTTTTTTAGGAGGCATGAGGGCGGGTTTGTTTGGTGCAGCAGGTTTCGCAGCATTTTCGACAGCCATTGATTATTACATGCATCAACGTGGATAATTATGAACACAATAAATTATCATATTTAGTACTTCTTAGCAATAAACAAAACACTTAGATATTACCCATTGAGTTTCATTTAGCAAAACAGGGACATTGGCGCCGATTTCGTTATTCACAAACTAAACTAAATATTAGTACCTACAGTGTAAGTCTTTTTTTTCTGTTTCATTTAGAAAAGGACAGAAGATAAATATCAGTTTAATCTTGTCATATAAGACACTCTACAGCTATATAGTTTAGACGTGATTAAAAACAGGACTACTAAAAATGCCCGAACTAATTTCCAGGAGCTACGTTCCTGCTGTGGTAACGTACCTAGACTTTAGCAGGACTAAACTAAGTTCTGACCTTTTCGTTATAAAAAGGACAGAAGATGAATACTAGTGAAATCACAGATTTACACATTTCAAGTAAAAAAACTACAACCGACTTCCAAAAATATAGGTGGCGAAAACGATTAAATATACAAAATCCAAAGACAGCATGATCACTACATTTATATACGTTTTTGCCACCGACTTCCGAAATTAGTTATTTTTTCACATTGTAGTGTTTTATTGGATGTCAGTTTTTTTTTGTTATTGTTTTTATTTTACTTTTTAGTTATGACAAATTCCTAAAAAATAATGTTACAAAGTCCTATAAGAAAAACGAATTTATCTATACAAAATAAAAATTATCTATACAATTTTAAGGATTCCTGCAATTTCTCAAGGGTACCATCATCAGACCGTGACCTAATGACTATGGGACCACCTGGGAAGTAAACCTTATCAAAGAAAAAAGAATTTTACAAAGCGGTCCAGACGTCTTTGCGTAATCGGTAAAAAAACATAAAAAAATAAAAAGATTCCGACGAATTGAGAGCTTCCTCCTTTTTTTTAAGTCCGTCAATTACTGCGAATGAATGAATTAATAAATTGCGATACTCCATAAGGTGTGTAGGGGTGGGCACGCTAAAATAGCGGCGATAAGTCCTCTCTTTGAGGACAAAGAGAGGACTTATCGCCGCTATTTTAGCGTGACTAGAGAGGCGTCACGGCGCCCTTACCTTCAGCCTGACACAGGTCCTCATTGGATACCGCTGTTTCGAGAGGTTCCTGTCCGGATAAGGTGGGAAGCAACGTGAAGATCGCCCTCAGGAAACCGTGGAGGTCGGCCCGGCTTGGGAGCAATACCGCCGTATCCTCGTGGCGGTGATCGACAGCAGTCTTTCACATTCGACCATGGTCCGGAGCGAGAGTGAGAACGCAAAGAAATAAGACAGATTGTAGCAGCTTGCTGTCGTCTGTACAGTTGACAGCACATCAGGCTACTACAATCTGTCAGATTTCTTTATTAGATTTTCAACCTTATCTCTAAAGAATTAAAGCTCAAGTTTTATTAGGAATATTTGACAGTTTAGGGTAATATTCGTCCGTAGATACATACCTAATAAAGAGTATTCTATTCTAATTTAGGTGCCAATTGCTGCAGCTGCCTTGATGTTGTAAAGGGAACCTTAGACTTTGAAATTGCCGCCAAGACAATCAAATTCATTTAATAGGGTAGTTGACTAAACAAAACGAATTAGTGCGTCAGTCAGACCTCCAAAAAATAATAGACACCTATTTTTTCTTTTTTCATATAAACAAAAAATTAAGTCAACACAGTGCGTTGAAAACTCGTGTGACATCGCCAGCCCGCTACCCTTTTTAGCGAGCAGTGACGTCACCAGCCACCACTCCTGATCTGTGATGCCTTTTATATTTGTCATTTTTTATTGATTTGATAAAACAAAATATACGTATCCAATATTTTTCTATAATCTGAATGACGGACTAAATAGAATCAATTCTTTTTACCCAGGAAATATCCCTATTAATATAAGCTGCGAGGTTTTCATAAACTGCCAAGATGAGCAAGTATGTAGAAACATGATTTTCTTTACTAGAGTAATTAGCAAATAAAAATATTTTAGTCCATACAGGCTTTTTTGTTCATCAATTACTTATGTTAAAATATTGTTAGCGGCTAACTTATAACGCGGTGCCAAAAGCCAGCTTTTCAATCTTGAAACATGAAGAAAAGAGAAGTTTCCGTTTTAAAAAAATCAACAAAATCAACGGTCGTTACAGTGTTAAGGTTGATTGATTTTTTACTTAGAATATAACGAAAATGTGTATCGAAGTGTGACCTTTCGATAGTTTTTTAACAAAAAAATAGTATTAGTGGTCTCCTGTGTATTTATATTGGTAGTGCGACGTACAAATTTTTAAAAATGAAGGATCCTTTTGTTAAGGATTTGGTTATCGATTCGCCGGCCAGGGAGAGTCTTAGGAATGTGGAAGGTTGCTACAACAAGAATATATTTAAGACTAGTTCATTCGCGAACTCCCGTCGTGCTTTGCAGTCAGGTGCTGATAAGATATCAAGAACATTTCGAAGCGTAAGAAACACCTTCGGGAATCTGTCACAGGTAATTCTGCTGTGTCATATTTTAAGACAAAGAATTAAATAAACCTACTACAATATAAGCCAAAATCTAACATAAAACCTCTATTTATAATTACCAACACCATTATACCTCATCGATTATACTTTTGTATAAAATTATCATCGAAATATATGGCCGAGAGTTCCATGGTAACAGCACTTGTTAATCGATCTTTTTCGGCAAGAACCTCATATTTTAAAAGTTCAGTTAGTATATTTCCTAGATTGTATCCACATGCACTATGTAGTCCACTATGAGACCATCTCCTTTATAATGTCTAACATAATTTTTTGTGTTTTATTCTGAATAAAAATGACCGGGAATACAAACTAAAACCTGTTTCTCTGTTTCATTCATGGTTCGGTCTACCTTCTTAACTGATTAAAGGAATGACCATAGCTAGGGGGGCATTGTGGGGCAATGCCCTACTTTATCATAATCAGAGATTTAAGTAATTTATTTGAAATACTTCAATTTAAAATGCAAATACAAAATACCGATTTTGTACTATGCATTTAAACGCCTCTTAGTACATTATAACATTTTGTATTTTAATTGAAATTCCTTCTGAGATGTATTTTGCATTTTTAATATACAAATCAAAATACTTTGTGATTAAGTTTTGTCAACATTACTAATGAAACAAAATTAAATGAACAAATGACATATTTTACCGAATTGGACTGATAGAAGTGCCTGCTAGACATGCGCCCCTTTTTATGGTTCTATTTGTCTGTCTGGCCACAGAGAATCTCAGGGACAGTTAGCACTAGAAATCTGAAATTACATTTTCATTATTCAGTTCATTCAATCAGTTTGTATGAATCTTGTCGCTATGACTACATTATGTAATTCTGAGTCTTCCATCTGTCAAAAATACCTGTAACTTCTCTACATTTTTGACAAGTTTTTGATATTGATTGTTGCTGTGGTGATATTGCAACTAGATTTAGAACATTTTAATTGCAGAATTGGCCTTCCAATACACAGCAACTTAGTCAAAAAACATTGAGTTAATCATCCCTGGGAATTTCTTATTAAGATAGAACACATTTGTATTTTTTCTGTGTGTTTAAACAAATGGATATATCAAATGAAACCTAATTACCAAAATATGATAGACTTGGACCCTGTTTCCAAGGCCAATGGGCTTGTATTATATTATTTTTTTATGGTTTTAATAAAAATATAAAAAAATTGAAAGGCGAAATTAAGGAAACAATAGTTATAACAAAAAGCAACATTAATCATGACCATCTTATAAAAACAAGTTCTCAATAAATAATTGAATACACTGAGAATATTTTAATTTAGCATTTCAGACTTGGAGGCAGGCGTCGCCACCGGCTCACAGACCCAGTATCTCCATGCAGGGCACCCAGCACACCTGTCATGAAGAAGAAACAGGTAAGGCAACAAGGATTTACATTAACCCTTTAACCGCCATGTCACTGAGCCCTTTGACGAACTTTCAGTGCCACGTCACTTTAGGTATAAGTTGGAACAGTGTTGGGAATACTCAATATCGATGCATTTATTTATTCACAATATTAAACTTTCGACAATATTTACTTTTATACTGCTCATACACACATAGAGGCATTATTATAAAAATATAGGTACTTATATACCTAAACGTAATAATACTACAAAATCTGTTAGTACCTACCTACCGAGGTACCTTCTTAATATTAAATAATTCCAGCCTATGAATGTATAATTTAAATTTTGGTTAGTATCCATGATGACCCTTAGTAGGTATGTTACAAACAAACACAATTACTTGTCAAATTAAAATATCGATTTAAAAAATAAATTAAACTTATCAAATCAACATCACTTTCTATGCTGAGAACTGTCGTCGCTTCGCAATTCATAATTGCAAAATATTTAATAACTCTTCGTCTTCACGAAACACGAAAAAGGCCTACAACACTAGTTGCACTGAGCGATAAAGCTTTCCCGTGATTTGACGGGGATGGCGGTGAGGCAACTCACACAATACAGCGCGATTTAACCTTGAAGCTCCTTGGCCGCACGTAATAATACGGTGACGGCGACCGGCGAATGTCTGCACTAGTGACGTACCGCGTAATGAGATTTTTATATTTTTGTCGTAAAAATTAAACAATATTGAACTTAAATACATTTTATTGTGTACAGATTTTTGTATCAGAGTAACACTATGGTTATATTGTGATGAAAGTACCCACTTTCATTGCAAATAATGATAGTAATTTCTAAAGAGCCTTGTTTATTCTTAGACAAGCTATAAAATATTTTAGGAATTTGCCCCATCCCTAGTACTCGTAAAATAACGTGATTGGCGATACAGGTAAGGAGACCAGTGATCACGATGTATTAAAATCTAAAAATTCACAATATTTATCATTCAAAACATTGAAAAATGTCAATAACAATAACGATTATACCCTACTTCTTATAATTGACACATTTTATATGGAGTTTGTGCACTATAAGAACTTATTAGATAAAATAACGTAATTATACGTGTGTTGGCGGTTTCGGCACAGATTTCAGAGCCCGTAATATTACGTTGTCGGCGGTTAAAGGGATAAGGAGAAAGGATACTCCTTATCCACTTTAGATGTGTTTAACGCCATAGCAACTAAAATATGGCTTTAGATACATTTTATAGAACTAAGTTAATTTTTTTGTTATAGTAAATTAATATCTTCTGCCTTTTTCGTAATGAAATAGAAATAAAATTATGCGCTAAACTTAAATTTAGTTTAGTGTTTGAACAAAAGATTTGGCACCATTGCTAACTTGAATAAAATATTGGTGCTGATTTAGTTGCTGGTTCATAAAATAAAGTAATTTTAAGTTGCACTTAACTTAAAATTACTTTATTTTATGAACCATTAAGATATCATTAAGAAAAGGATAGAAGATAACATTTTAGTTTAATCCTGTGAAATTAAGATATTCCTTTATTATACAGTATGTTACAAAAACCCTGTCCGACCCGTGAAGGTGTTGTTAGGTATCGTTAGCTGATTCTACTAATGCGTACATAACCTGGCTAAACTAAAAAAAAAAATACCCCCTTAAAAATAAATAACTTAAATAAAATAAATAGGTAATTTCATGGCAACACAGGCACAGGTCATGACCTCAGTTGACCTCATGCATGTAGGTATTGGTAGTCTAACCACGTTTATCGACTCTAGAAAGAAACAATGATACCTACTTAGGCAGCTCGTGAAAAGAACTTTTTTTTAAGTAGAAAGGTTGTCTGACCCTCCGAATGTATCTTCGAATTTCATTCGATGAGCACAATGGCTGTGGCGGAGATGTTGTTCCATATTTCGTTCACTAAGAACGATACCGGCCTGGCACCGTCCCACGAGATTAGCACGGTGTTTCACAACGTTAGTCCACTCCTACCAATCCACTGCTCGCCGAACTGATAGTGGAGGTACTCACGTACAGGTCGGCAAAAATATGGTGGGGCACCGTCATGCTGGAACCACATTGACCAAGAAGTAGTCACATCCGAATCGTTCAACACCTGATCACAACATAACACAATTGCAGTTTCACTAGGTACCTTCCATCAGCAGGTTACATTACGTTAGAAAACTATGTGGTCACACAATAAACGATACGTCTACACGGACGCCATGTCTACGCGAAACTAATAAATTTAAAATAAAAATGATTTTTATTTCATAAAAATAGGTACTCTAACTGCACGGCGGTGCCCTTTGACTAGAGGTGTGAAAGTATTCAAAATATTTCTCGTATCGATTTTTGGTATCAATTTTGTATTTCAGAATTTCACGCATCGATTCATCATCGCATGGCATTCTTTAGATTTTAGAACTTTCACATAACTTAAATCAGGTGAAATTAAATGCTTTACATTGTTTATAATATTCTCCTAAAATCGTATTTCATAAGACCTTTCTAGTTCCTATTTACTAATAATAGGTACTTGTGTTACAATATTGTTATGAGTAATTAATCGATAATCAAAAAAAGTACTTTTACCATTAGGTAATCTGTGTTTTTACAACAAATCATTCGGCCAGGTACAGTTTCGAATAATAGCGACAAAAACAAAACGTTATTACGCAAAAATTAGTACAGCTCTAATTATTCCTTTGCCGCCGTCGGCGGCTAGACACACTGACGCCGCTAAAGAACCTAAAAAAATAATCAAAAGAAAGCCGACAATTATAAGGTCTAAAATGGTGTTTACACTTTTTTAAATTTCCCGAATTTTGGGGAAGTTGCAGGGTAAAAAAGATTATTTCAAAATTCATTAGTATTGTTACTATGATGATTATGCAAAATTTTATATTTTATTTGGTCATTTGTTTACCTAACCCTTATTATCCTTGTGGGTCGGACAGGGTTTTCGTAACATACTGTATATTATTTAGACGCGATTATAAACATGGTGACCAAAAATACATCATTTTACATCAGGAGCGGACAAATTTGACAGCTCTAAACTACATATTATCTTCTGTCCTTTTCTTAATGAAATAATTATAAAGACTAAGATCGGAATCGAGGCCATTATCTATAATTTTATTTTAGCTGTTGAAGTCCCACTACCAGGCACAGGCCTCCCTGCTCTCCTTCCACTTCTCTCTGTCCAGAGCTGGCAAGGACGAGACATCCAGATCATTCTGCCATCCGCATCTGGACTAACTGCGATGTTGTTTGCCAATAAATGGGACCAACTAACATTACTTAATTAACACCTCATCTGGTTGATTCCAGATACTCGGCAGGAGCCCCACTAAGCTATACAGTCCTTTCGGTATAGAGACACCTCACAGCCGGGACTTTAGAATGTCGCCGTACATGCCTGATACACCAGATCATGGGTAAGTACTCCTAAATATTTTATTAATTCTTGATTTATTTCCCTTCAGATAACTAATAACAGTCAATATAAAGATATTGACTGTTATTTGCAGCGAGAAGCAGCAGTGCAGACTGCAGTGTTTGAAAAAAAAGACAATATTTTTTTTCATACAAGTGAACACCCAATTTACCATATTTGCTCATATTTTTATTCTATTTGTAAGGCTCTGTCGTCAACCGATAAAATACATTTACAGGGCTGTATTTTTAAGTAATTATTTTTTTGTAATTTGATGATAAATCACACCAAAAAAAATGGCCATACTTTTTACTGAAATAGTTGGACATATGAAAATTTCACAGAGTGTATATACTGATGGATGCTGATATGACATGTTACAACAAAAATTAAATTAAGTTTAAAACTAAGGGGGGTCGAATTCCCACACAAGAAACGTTTTTCTTTTTAATACATCATTTATAACGAAAATAGTATACCAGTTTATCACCATTACATGAAGAGCACCAAGAAATATATCTACCAAGAGCACGGCTTCTTTAGATGGTTTCACTTTTTTTTGTAATATTTTTACGACATTTTTCTTCTATACTTGTTTTCATGTATTTATTTGTTCCAATTAATTTCCAGTTTATCACCGAAACGGCGCAAAGGCGTCACCCACTCGTGGCATATCCTCGCCAAGAAGCGACCCCGAGCGCTCTTCCACTAAGCTTATATTAAAACTTGTAACTCAACGCACAAATGTATCCCACCGCTTAATAAGACTAGCTTATGGCTACACGAGATTGTTAGACGCTCATCAATTCTTTAACAGTTTTGATTTTATAAACAATAGAAATGTTGGTTAATGATAGCAATATATTTGCTACATATAAGTGTAATACATTACGGCAAAGGTTACTAAGTGATGTTTTCAAATAATTTAGTAAGTATGGGTGAAACTGGATAATAAGAAATGTTGCCAATAGTCGAAAGGTTCTAGAGAACCAAACTCCCATTGTCAGTTTTGAAAAAACTAATTACTGAGATTTTAGTTAAGTAATTTACTAAAATATATTGAACATTGTGTCATACATAAATTGAATTGAGACAGGCTAAAAAATATAAAAAACGGCCACTAAGTTACATCCATATTGCATAAGATGTTTGCTGTATTTCAAGTTATTACCTTTATCTGAAAAATAATGCTTAGTCAGCTAACCTCCTTGTTAAGTAGAAGCTCATGTTTCAATTCCGGTAAAACTTAAGGCCTGCAATAAACTAGTTTCGTTTTAATACTTCTAAAAGTTGATAGCTTAATTTTACAAAACACGTTCAAAAACTGGACTAAATTTAAATTCAGTGATTTTTCTTTCTTTCTATTTCATTAAGAAAAGGACAGAATATAAAAAAAATGTTTAGTCCTGTCAAATAGTCCATAGACAGTGTTTAAAAACATGGCGTCTTTTAAATACGTCAATTTCCGTCAGGCACTGACAATTAAATGAAGCAAAGAAATGCACTCTACTAACATTGGCGGTTAACAATCTCATGTGGTCAGTATTGTAGATATTTTTTACGCAATTGGTGCTATACTCATAAAATAATCTTATTATTGTATTACATCCGCGATCGGCTTTATCCCATCGAATAATAAATAACTTAAGGTGACAATTAAAATTATTAGTACATGAGATTGATTTACCAAAGACAAAGGAAGGACAGTGGTGGCCCGGTGGTAACGCGTTCGACATACGAGTTGTAGGTTGTGCGTTCGAACCATAGCAGGCGCCTTACAAGTGCAATTTGTTTTATCATCACTATTCTCAAAATAGTGAAGGAAAACACCATGATGGAACGGTATGTCTTATAACAGAAAATTGGAAGGCATGTGATATCTAGCCCACTTCTTCTTGCCGAGAAGAGGCCGTCCCAGAAGTGGGATTAGAATAGACTATAAAGTCTGATAACGCTAATAGAAGGACTGAAGACTGCGTAGTTTTAAAGACATGTAATGCGAAGATTGTATTAAAATCTAAAAAAATAGGCGATCTTTAATGTACTAATAATATTTAACTTACCTATAAAATATGTATTTTTAAGATAACTCCTAATTTCTATTGAATTAAGTTCTAATAGAACTTATCGTTTATTTACGTATGTACTTATATCCAATTGAATTGTATTAAGGCAACATGTATTATCGCATATTCAGTATTATAACGCCAAATTGTGTAGCTTCGAGTACAAATTTTGTAAGTATACTATTGGACAAAATGGAGTAGCGATGTAGACACTCGCTGTAATGAACTACAGAACTGTTCGAATGGAGCGTATTTTATGAGCTTAGTGACTAGAACACTATCAGTTATTCTTTACATTACTAAGAAGTGTAGAGATTAAAGAAGATATTTGATAGTACATAGCCGAGCTGTTTATAAAAATGTATTAACAAGCAAGAGTGGTGATTAATGCTGGTATTATTATTTACTATATACGGTTTATTGAAGTCCACTGCTGGACACCAGCATTCGAAAACTTTTAGAAGTAGGTCCACAATGGGGATGTTTCCTAGATAAAAAAAAATAATTCCATTTAGTCCGTCATTCAGATTATAGAAAAATATTGGATACGTATATTTTGTTTTATCAAATCAATAAAAATTGACAAATATAAAAGGCTCCAAAGATCAGGAGCAGTGGCTGGTGACGTAACTGCTCGCTAAAAAGTGTAGCGTGCAGTGACGTCACACGAGTTTTCAACGCACTGTGTCGTCTTCATTTTTTGTTTACATGAAAAAATACGTGTCTAGTATTTTTTGGAAATCTGACTGACGGACTAATTAGTTTTTTTTAGTCAACTACCCTATTAATGCTACTCCATTTTCGTTCGGATACACACATATGTATAGGTTATTTTACACTAAATACGCTTTGCTGTGACAATATTGTAGTCGCCTATCAGTATTTATATGTAGGTTAAGATGTGTGATTTTTCTTTTTTTCAAAAATCTCCACTTTTTACTTTATTGTCGAATACAGTCTTCGTCATGAGAAAATATAATTTTGGAAAATTATATGAAAAGATTTTTGTAGATGGCAACTTTTTGAATAAGCGTAAAATGACGTTGACTGTACTTTTAAGACTGATTGTCTTGTAGTTGTATATTTTTACTTTTAGTTTTTTAATCGAGGAGGCTCAAATGTATTTTTTACCCACCAATATTTTTATATTTTAATATGATGGTATGTGTTATTATTTTAAATATATTCTCATCAGTTGTATGTAATGCATTAGCTATGATACACTAGTGTGGTGTCATATAATTATATTTGGTTTTCTACGAAACGCTTTTTTATTTACTTGATCAATATTCCTTTATATGTATATCTTACAAACTTTTTAAACTAATTTTGTATTATGTGCTATATGTGGCTTCAGTTTCTTATTCACAAATTTACCATTTTTTTATGTATCATAAACTAGAGCTTGACCACAATCCCGCCTGGTGGTAACCAGTGATGCAATCGTTGATGGTAAAGCGCGTTTTATTAAAGTTTATTAAGAGCCTATTCACTACAGCCTTGAAGAAATTTAAATTTTAGTCAGACGGAAAGACCGCCACTGGTGAATTGTTCCAGTCCCTCGATGTACGCGGTATAAAAGACGGAAACGAAACGCTTCGTCCGGATCGTAGTGGTGTCCACAACGTCAGGCGGCGTTCTAATTGGGAGTGATCCTACGATGGCGCGATGCGTTTTTCATCCCACGATCAAAGCGGTCGTGCGATGACCTAATAGATCGCGCGATGTACATCGTGTCATCGTCCCGCGCCCCTCGCGCGTCGTCGCATCGCGTAGGTAACAAATTAAGACACTTAAAGAGATCTGTTGCTTTGATTACATGGTCGCACGATCAAACACATCATAGGTACGATCGTTATTAAGCATTTCATGTGCTCGCACGATTTGTTGCGAGGTTCAAATAGGACACTGATGAAATCTGTATCGAGAACGCATCGTGTAACCGTGCAATCTTCATCAATTAGGACACCTCCTTAGGTTGGATACTCGTCGTACGACCGGTCGTCCGATGATGGAACGGAGATGGAGGCATTTAGTCATGCAATTCTTGCCCACTCTTCAAAATGCATCCTGTAGAACATCGGCACACTGGCTATTCTTCGCCCGTGCTCCAGGCTTCGGGGACCGTTTTGCGCCAAATCAGGGTCACCAATTAACCTCTTCGCACGCTTCTTTTTTTTTTATCATTATACGAGGGTCAAACTGAAAGTTCTTAGAACTGGCCACTTATAAACAATATAATAAAAAAATTATTCGAAAATTTGAAAATAGAACTCTGACAATATTACTGAGTATTTATTTCATTCATTTGTCATTAGTTATACGATTTGGCGGTAAATTGAAAATTGTCTGTGTCACGTCAACATGAATTAAACACGAGAAAATTTTCGTGCAATGATTTTTTATGACTTTCGATGTCATTTAAGTCAACAAGAAAGTTATGATAGACTACGATTGGCCTTTCACGATGAAGCCCCATCTCGTGCGACTGTTTACAACTGGTTTAATGAGTTTAAACGTGGTCGCACTAATCTCGCTGATGATTTACGTGAGGGACGGCCTTCTACGGCGACGACTGAAGATCATCTGTGTTGTGCGGCGTATGATAGAGACTGACAAAAGAGTGACCTATTAGCAGATTCGGACAAGCTTAGGCATCGGTATGAGTCAAGTACGACCAAACTCCCGACACAACCAACACTTGGCGCATCGTACCCGGCACACATCGCAACACAACTGCTCAGACCCGTCCTCCGTACGGCTTCACCAAACCACCAGACATTATATAGCCGGAACACGACGAATCGCTTGGCGGCAAGACTTTGTCTGGTGGGTGGCAATGTTGCCAGGAGGCATTTTGCAGCACCAGCCCAAATATGGTTGTAGGACCTCATACACGAACTCATCTGCGCTTTGTATAACATTAGAAGCAGTTCTGGTGTGAAGTACCGCAGGAACTTTGCAATAACGTCAAGTTTCCTGACAGCCACCTTGGCTTTGGACTCTAAGAATCACCCAAAGTTTAGGTTTGAGGAAATCTCAATTCTCAAAAACTGAAGGCGGTCTGTGGCACTTCAAGGATACAATTCGAAAAGTAGGAATAGACACGCTTGTGTTTAGGCGGCGTTGAATGCCACAAGATTGGCTTTATCCTATTCGGAGACTCTGTAATGCAACATTCGTACGCTCTACCATAGCCTCTCTTTCGGACCGAATATCTCCTTTCTAGCCCGAGCACCCGCCAGGTATCTCTTACGACTGCTGTCATCAGCATACCCATAAATGCCCAGCGTCAGCAGATCGCTAATATACAGCAGGAACAGAGTTGCAGAGAGAACAGACTCCTGAAGAAAACCGGCATTAGTCGACAAGGGCTCCAATGAGCATCCTTTGACAACTCTGAGAGAGCGTTCAGTCAGGAAGTCATACCCAGCCAGTCAGTCCAGGGGAAATGCTGTACGCTGGAAGCTTACTGCTTACTCAAAAGGCCAGCGTGCCATACCCAATCAAAGGACCTCGAGACATCTAGGGAGACGTCAATGGCTTCCCCAATTTTCTCGAGCACCTCACCAGTCACCACAAGTGAGTGGCATACACTTGTATGTAAATTAAAGTTCTAAGCATCTTTTTTCTTCTATTTAAAAAAACCGACCAAGAGCGTGTGGGGCCAAGCTCAGTGTAGAGTTCCGTAATTTCCTGGCCGTCACAATAAGTGTCCCCACTATTAAGTGGGGACTATTCGTTACATTGACTAGGTACCTACTTATACTAAGTACAAAATCCTAAAAACGGGTCCACGAAAAACGGTCATGACTAAAGAAAGAGTTATTTCTACTACACATGCAAAAAGTGTTGTCATCTGAGACCCAGTTCGAGTAGTGGGAAGGGCTGTGTAGAGGGTTACCCAGGCAAAGCAACTCCCAAGTTTCTACGGCTAAATTAATATCCCCCAACAAGGTGGACCGATGACCTGATGAAGGTCGTGAGAAGGAGATAGATGCGGGCAGCACAAGACCGGTCATCGTGGAAAGCCTTGGGGAGGCCTTTGCCCAGCAGTGGACCTCTATAGGCTAAGATGAAGATACGTTCAGGATGATATAAAATGTAAACCAATAGAAGTAAAAATGCTTATATATACGGTTAAAGTAAAAACTTAATACAGAAATTATTTTGTATAATTTCTAAAAAATTGTTCAACCTGTCAAGTTAAAATAATTTTCCTAGAAAGTCTTTATATACCTATAATTCTACTGTTGAGGGTTTTTTTTATATTTTTTGAACTTACGGTGCAAAAGTTACAGGGGGGACAGGGTGCCGCATTTCTTTTTAGTTTCGAAGCGATTAATTCCGAAAATATAAACATTAACAAAAAACAAACTGCTTTTAGTAAATCCTTTTCTTTTTTAACCGACTTCAAAAAAGGAGGAAGTTCTCAATTGTATAAGTAGGTTCACGTTTACTCGAAGACGCCTGGACCAATTTGCAAATTCTTTTTTTGTTTGAAAGTGTATACTTTCCAGTTGGTCCCATAGTCACCAGTATGCCTAGTACCTATAAAGTTTGAGTTTTCATTACGAGACTCGATCGTCGATATTGAGTGCGATTGGTTGATAGTTCTTACAACCTTGAAGCGGGCCAACTGACGAGTCAAACGCGTTCGATATCGACGATCGAATTACGTAATGAAAACTCATACTAGGCCTACAGGTCAGGATCTGATGATGGAAGACCAGAGAAATCAAGGGCAACTTTCAAAAATCGTATGGGCGACTAGTGCATTTCTAAGCACTACGATGTAATAAAGGTCTGGGGTAGAACTGATGATGGAACCGGGAGACAGTCAAAGGAACTCCTCAACGATTCACAGCAGCTACTTTGTGTCTGTGCTTGATTATTTTGTATTGAGAAGAGCTTTACACCTCGATGTTTGTGATTGTCACAAGGGCTCTAATGATGAAGACAAAGGTCAGTTCCGGGAACTCCTCAGCGGTTTACAGTAGCTACTTTGTGTTTGGACTTAATTCATTTATATTGATGAGTCCTTTACACCCATGTGGTTTAAAATGAAGATACTCACCCTAGACAGTTGAGGGAACTCCTCGACGATTCACAGCAGCTACTTTGAGTTTGTGCTTGATTAATTTGTATTGATAAGAACTCTACACCTAGATAGGTTGTAACTATCATTAAGGCTCTGATGATGAAAACAAATGCCAGTTCGGGGAACTCTTCAACGGTTTACAGTAGGTAGTTACCTTGTGTTTGGAATTAATTCATTCACCTATAGTGGTTAAAATGGTGGTTGGCAATAAATCTGATGATGAAGACCATAGGCAGTTGAGGGAATTCCTCAAAAATTCACAGAATTGAAGTTTAACATAGGACAACCACTACCTACTCGTCACGCTTATGCAACAATCAATTATAATCAAGAGACTGAATTTAAGTTCCGTAATCGCGTCATGTCTAGCATTGTTCATACTTTCATTTTGGTTTCATAGGAATTTTATAGAAATCGGTTCAATGGTTCCATTTTTCAACTAAAATTACGGGTAAAAATTAAAGTAAACAAAATTACGCCGTTTGCTTACATGCCTTTTCCCAACTATTTTAGCGTCAGCATTCAGTCTAACCGGATGCAGCTGAACAGTACTCTTCACAACTAAAAAGAGTAAAAGCATTAAAAAAAAAACAACCGACTTCCAAAAAACACTACCAAATGAAAAATAACTAACTTCGGAAGTCGGTGTAAAAACTAATAAGTATACAAAAACCAAAGACACCGACTTCCGAAATTAGTTATTTTTCACTTTGTAGTGTTTTTGGAAAGTCGGTTGTTTTTTTTTGTTTGTAAAAAATGCTTTTATTTTTAAATACCCTATCCAACAATATCACAAGTCGAAAAGAAAAAATTCTGCCCCTCACTTTACGTGTATTGGGCTACCTACTCCTAAAAAGCAATTTATTACTTTTTATCTTACCATTTTGTCAGCGTGACTGATTTACATCTTAGTACCAAATTTCAGTTTTCTAGTGCTAACGATTATCCGCAGTGGGACAGACAGACAGACTTGGCGAAACTATAAAGTTTCCTAGTTTACTACGGAACTCTAAAAAGGGCAGGCGATTCTTTCTTTCTTTTCTTTATTTTTTGGCTTCGCACGGTTTGTGCATTTAGCCAATGTCAAGTAATTATGAATTATTCATGTCAAAAAAGACTGCAGCGTGACGCGTCATACGAGTGAGATTTGGGGTAAAGTCATGATGTTACCTGCGATATTTCACTGTTCTTTATAAACTATTTACTAAATGCACTTTTTACTACATAAATCACGCACTTTTATTTAGTAAACAACACTTTAATAATTTTAAAAGTCCAATGAAAAACGAGCGTGACACTCAGCTAGACTTTCCCGCCAAAAACTCGGCGATTCATGAACATTAGTTGCCTGCCTGACTTAGTATTTTAGGGTAGTTCGGGGTTAGAAAGTTCGAAATGAGAGGACAATAACAAAAAAGTTATTATAGTATATTTTATATTTTTATTATAAAAATATTTTGACAGCTTTAACTTATCAAAAAAAAAAAAAAACAGGATTTAGAATCAAAAAACGTTATGTAAGATTACTTCGATTAAAACTATTGCTAAACAAAGTTTTTCAAGTTTATTATTTATTATGCAATCTAAATAATAAATTTGAAAAAGTTTTGTACATTAAATTGCCTACAACTTGCCACACCACCTAAAACCATTGCTTGGTAAATTGTCCAAAAAGAATCAGCGCTTTTCAAAAATTTGGTAATGCATCATTAGTCATTACAGACATCAAGTCATAACATAACTATAGTTATTATACAGACTTACAGAAACGACATGAGGTGAGAGGAGGCAATCTGACCCATACAGAGGCACATAGCATTGTTTAAATATTATAGCTAAGTAGCTGCTTACAAATAAAGTTAAAACCTATATTAGATCACATTTATACAATTAGACTAATGTAACAACTTTTACATATCACTTTTGTAACAGACAACTTAATATTATTTTGTTTGAAACTCGATAACCTAAAAAATTAACGTGTCTGTCACAGTCATAGTGACAAACAGTCTTTAGAATAACTATAACAAAGTATTTACAGATCGAGAATGTAAAATTTAAAACTCAGTGCATCTTTTTTTCTTTCATTTTCGCAAAGAAAAGGACAGAATCTAATTAATCTTAGTCGTGACAAATAATAATATTTTATTTCCACAAAGATGACGTAGAGTTCAGAGTTTGTTAAAATATTTACAACTAAAAATACGTCATTTACGTCAGGCGCTGACGAATTTGGCAGGACTAAATTAATATTTATTTTCTGTGCTTTTTAAAATTAAAGACAAAAAAGCTGTACTGAATTTAAATTTAATTCGTGAACAAGGGTATCGACCCGAGTATAGAAATATTTATTTTTCAGGAACGTTATGCAAATATGTATGCTATCTCATCTCTATTATTGAATTATTAGAACCTTGCCTTATATGTTTAAGAGGCAATGTGTAGTATCTATCTCACATGTGTTATTGGTGAAACATATAGTTCTATAGACTATACTATAGTCCCTAAACGTTGGCCCAATGTTGGATGAGTTCATCCACTTCGGTGCTTATCATTAACAATTGTGTTTAAAAATTCTCAGACAAGCCATTAACATAATTAGGCTTGCAATGATAAACTGCAGAACATTCTATTATTTAGATAGAATAGAAAATTATATTGTTAAGAATGACATGGCGCTCCCCCGTTATTGATGCTTCCACGCCACTATGCGCAAAAGAAGTGCATCGCTGATGCGGCGAGTGCGGGGGAGCGCAAACCGCATGCTGACCGCGTTAGCGGTAAGGATTGATTGCTCCATCATCTCCCACTGTTGTAAGCGGCATGTGGTGGGCTAAAGCGAGGGACTAGAACAATTTTCCAGCGGCAGTGTTTCCGTCGCACTACAATTTGAGTGTCTTCAAGGCTAGAGTGAATAGGCCCTTAATGAACTAGTGCGCTTTACCATCAACGATTGCGTCACTGCTTACCATCAGGCGAGTTTGCGGTCAAACACTAGTTTATAATTTATGTCATTTTAATTACTTCTGTTATTATTATTATTGCAGTATGTGTGATGTTTTGATTTAATTTGTTGAATTTAGTAATATTTTATTAACTTTTATGTATTTATGATTTAGTGTTGTATTTGTAATGTGACTATGACTGTATTATTTCAATATGAATCGGTGATGCTTGAATTAAAACGATTTTATTTATTTAAACATGTGATCGTGGTTTATTATGGCCCACTCCATCTCACACAAGGCTTGTGTCCCAGAAGAAATTTTATAGACTGATTATTTTATGAGTTGAAATGTTTTAGTAAATTTAATTGGAAAATAATATTAGTCACTTTTTTCGTAATAATCAACATTTTATTGTTACCAAAAATCATGCTATTTACGAAAACAAGTCATTATGTCTTATTAACAACGAGGTAATCACAATATTTACATTTGAACCTAAATTAAGAAAAGAAAAATACGAAACCCAATAATTTCTGGCACTTTTGTATAGTCGACGTCAACGAACTTTATAATACAAACAGGCATTTTGTATAAATTGTCTAGATATCTTAATCTTTTCCCTGAAAATATACCTTTTGGTTAAGGGCAATATATGAAAAAGATTTCGACTTCAACCACAAAGAAAAAATAGTAATGAGACTGGCCGACAGAAGCGAAAACTGAAATCATTAAAAAAACACAAAAAAAAAAGACAATCACAGTGTCCGGTCGATCACGCTCACGCGGATTGAATGCTTTTTCGCCATGTAACAAAAGTACTCTACATTGAGTACTTAAGAAATATTCATTTGAGAAAAAAAAATCAGCAAAATGGACTTTAAGTACGAAAAATAAACCACCAGTTTGATATTCCAGGAGTTTTTTTTTAATTTTTTTTATATATATAAATCGTGTTTTTATATATATATGTCGTCAAAACATCAAAATGAATGCCACAACCAGCTTGAAGAACAACCAAACAATATGAACCAAAGATCCATTTAAATAGCATTTACAGATACACTGTAGGATAAGCAAGAAATATTTGGAATCATCACAAAATCTTGCATCAGCGAGAAACTCTCTTAACCCAGGTTAATTTAGACGAGCGATGTTTTTTCGCGCACGATATATTCAATTAAAATGCCAGAGCCAGAGTGTTAAATTTCCAAATGCTTTTTTTACGCCATTTGATGCTTTTTGTTGGATTTTCAATGCTTAGCTCAAAACTAGAGACAGAAACCTTTCCCAACTCTGGACACTAGACCACTAAAGCGATGAGGCAGACAACCATTGCTAAAATTGCATTGCATGAGTAAAAATTTATAGCCACCAAACAATTTTTTTAAAAGCGAAAGGTTTTGAGTGTTTTGGTTGTATTTTTAGTCTTTACGCGCAACTGATTTTCAGACCGATTTCGATGAAATTTGGCGCACAGCAATTTAATAACCAGGATATATATTTTATAACTCATAGGATACTTTTCATGGGATCTAAAGTTTAGGAGTGGTATTTTAATACGTTGGGTACGGTAGGGTACTCGACTTTGTTACTAGGTATACGTCATCTGTCAACGATCTTCGCAGGATGGTTGGAAGTAACTGTATGAGAGGTCGACATTGGCAGAATAGTCGATATGGGCTCAGCTGCCAAAATTAAAAAAAGAGCTGTCAGTTGCCGAAAATCGAGATGAACAGCGTGAAATAGGAGACGCCTATGCCAAGCAATGGACTTCTTGATGATGATGATCTGCCTAATACAGTCATGTCTGATATCACTTGCAATATGTAGCCAGTTGCAATTTACGCCATTAAGATCTCAAAAAAAAAAACGCTGAACTGAATAGGAAACTAACATCAAACAATAAAAAGAAGGCCAAATAATCTTTTTTCTTTACGTTGTTGACACCACAACGATCCGATTTTATACCTCTCGCTTCGTCTTTTTACCGTACTTCGAGGGACTGTAACAATTTTAGCGGCGGTGTTTCCGTCGGATTACAATTTAAGCGTTTTCAAGGCTAGAGTGCGCTTTACTAATAAACGATTGCATCACTGCTTAACATCAGGCGGGATTGTGGTCAAGCACTAGTATATAATTTATATAAAAAAAAATCTTTAGTCTTTTCTCGACTATTAAGGAGTCTGTTTCCAGCATTTTACACGGCTATGTCTAGTCAATGGTCTGGCAATGGCTAGTCGTGGTGGCGTAGTGGTTAAAACACCAGCCTCTGAAGTATGAGTGTGCGGGTGCGATTCCAGGTCAGGCAAATTTCAATGTAACTTTTCTAAGTTATATGAACTTTCTAAGTATATCTTGGACACCAATAATTGATTAAAAAAGGTGAAGGAAAACATCTTGAGGAAACCTGGACTCTAAGTCTAAAATCGCCAACCCGCATTGAGCAAGCGTGGTGATTACACTCAATCCTTCTCTGTATGAGAGGAGACAGCAGTGGGACGATAAAATGGTTGATGATGATGATGACATGGAGCGGATGCCTATCTGGTCTCCACAATTCAGTTACTTAGTCAAACGATATCCCTTATTCGTCGCCATAGTTTCAGGTTTCTGATAACCCGCAGGGACTACCAAATGTATTTATAAAGAATCTTCCATCCACAGATCAAACAGCGCAAGCGTAGCTTAATCTACACCCTAATTGCGTAACACTTTACCACTATTAGTTGGAATCGTTTAATTCGTATTGCTGACTGAATTGCGTTAAAAAAAAAAAAGTTTTAATGTTCTTTATGGTTTTTGGAACAAACACAGCTGCTTGAAATACTTGACAACGAGAGATCCCAAAGGTATATAATAAAGTTTTAACTAAATAACTACATCCTACATATGGCCAACCAAATTGGACATTTTGAATTTGAACAATGTAAAAATTACCTAAAGCTTATACAAATAATTACATATTTTCTTTCAGAATTGCCGGTCTGGTCAAAATCAAAATGCCCTTACATTGTTTTCACTGCATATATTCAACGTTATTTTTTTGTTATAATTTGTGTTTATCATTTATACATACAACTATTTAACTAAAAGTAGAGATTAGCCATGTATTATTAAACTAAAAAAACCGACAATTAAAACATTGAAGGTTGTAGTCAGAAAAATTAATTGTTAAATAAATTGACTAGCAGCATAATAATACCCATATTCAGATTTAGCTCTTAATCATAAATATGCAGTTAAATCTGACGCTGTACTCAAATGACAATGACAGCTGTCATTTCAGGTCGATGCCTACTACACAGTCACAACTGTCATAGAATGACTTCTGACAGTTATGACTGTGTAGAAGGCATCGACATATTATACTAATGGACATTCCGTACCCGTATAATCGAGAGAGTGAGAGAGATGGCCTATACTTTCGGTCTAGCACTATCTCTTTCCTCATAGATGATTGATGATTTTGAGAGATAAAGATAGACCGAAACTTGGTTTCCCTCTTTCTTTCGGAGTGTACAATAGGGTATTTCACTAAAAAAAAACTAATTAGTCAGTCAGTCAGATTTCCAAAAAATACTAAACACGTATTTTTTGTTTTATCAAAACAATAAAAATTGACAAATATAAAAGGCATCAAAGATCGGTAGGTCTAGTATGAGTTTTTTTTAAGAAACTTCATCGTCGATATCGAGCGCGTTTGACTCATTGATTGGCCCGCTTCTAGGTTGTAAGAACTCTCAACCAATCAGAGTGCCAAACGCGCTCGATATCGACGATCGAGTTTCTTAACAAAAACTCATACTAGGCTTACAGGAGTGGTGGCTGGTGACGTCACTGGTCGCTAAAAAGTGTAGCGTGCAGTGACTTCACACCAGTTTTCAACGCACTGTGTAGTCTTCATTTTCTGTTTATATGAAAAAAGAAAAAAATACGTGTCTAGTATTTTTTGGAAATCTGACTGACGGACTAATTAGTTTTTTTTTAGTCAAATACCCTATTCTCATCTCTAAAGCATGTCCATTAGTACATGTCAATGGTAGAAGGCGGAAAATTGATATAGATTATAAATTTGCTTAACTATTAATATCCCTGACTGTATTTGTACTGCTAACTTAAAAGTAACTTACTTAACGAAGTGAAGAGCTTCAATACTTTGGACCAGGCTGAGTCTGTCTGTGTCCGTAGTTCTGAAAAAGATGATGAAAAGTAATATTAAAAAAAAATCACTATGAAGTCTTAATCAGTTTACAAGGAGTAATTTAGTTGCAGCGACAATGGAAACGAAGGCGCGGATTCCCTTATTCAAAAACCAAACTAAATCTAAGTTAAGTAAATCTTTTTCTTCCTATTTCACTAAGTACTGAAGATAAATGTTAGTTTAGTTACTAAAAAAACGTCAATTTGATTTGACGTTTTTTTAGTAAAGTGTTTATAACCGCGCCTACACTGTCAGTGTCTTAATTTGAAAGAACTAATATATATATTCTGTTTAAATTTAGTTTATTTCGTGAAGAAGGAAATCGGCGCTCATATTTCGATTTTATAGATGGGATGACTTTTATTACGTCTTCAACTTACATCCCGATTCAAACTATGGCTGCTCTGCGAATTACAGTGAAGTACCACGGAATGGTGTACTTCGGAACCAAGTTTGTATGGGAGTGTAAATAGCGTTCAATGTTACGGATATATAACGTTTATTTTTTGTTTATACGAAACCTGAATATAGTTGGTTCTGAATAAGTAGCTGAATCGATTCCAATCATTTTTGCACCGTGTTATATTTTTTCCAAATACATTTAGAAATGTTGCAGTGCGGTTACCGAGCGCGCACGGTAGATCATAGTACTGCGCACTCCCGCGCAACAGCTGATGCCAGAGGTCAACGAACCGCGCGCCCGCCCGAGCTCATAACTTTGTGATTTTTCATGATATATATAGATTAGTTACTTAAAAATAATGGACACGTGTTTCGGGTTTCGCATAAACAAAAATACTGTTAAAAATTAAATTATTGGCAAAACTTAAGAGGGGACGTCTAGTGGCGTTTTCTCCATACAAACGTATTCCGCTTTTTTCTTCGTGGATAACGCTTTCAGAGCAATGATTTTTTTTTACAATTTCACACCTTGATTATACGCACCCAAATTATTTGATTTTATCGAAAACTTATTTAATAAAAGAAATATGATGTTTCAAAATCCCGAAAAATAACCCATTTTTACCGCGATGTTCAGACGACTATTACACAAATGTAATAAGTTTTTGACAAAAAAAAGAAAATAAAGAGGCATAGGTATACTCATCCCCTGTATATTTTGATACAAAAATAATTGAACTCTGTCGTGTTTCGAAAGAGAAAACAGCGGAATACGAAACATCTTTTGGTCATTGTTTTTGTAGGTAACATCAGCCTGAGTTGCAACTGTCCCTTTCGCACTTTACTGGGAAAGGTTGAAAGCGGCGCGACGGCAATAGTTTCTTCAAACACTTATTTCTCAAATTCCTCGACACTAGAGTCCACTCTTAGCGTCGACGTTATGTCAAGTTTCGCTATTTTGTACTTTCATAATTTTTTACTATTATGTATTTTCGATAAAGTCCCAAATAACTTCTCGACTTACTGATTGTAATTCTCAACAAACACATCCTCGTTACGGTCACAAAACATACTTTGACACAAAACACAATATGACATAAGTACCAATAAATTACAATATACGTCAGAAAGTTTGAATTTCGCAAGATACCTTGACGTTTACCCCTTGAAATCCAAAATTATGCTACGCGGGAAACCCATTCGTTTATTTCTACTAAACTAGACTATAAGTAAACAGATTTAAATTAAAAGAGTCTTCGATTGACGATTTTAGGCTAAATAAACATGCAAAAAATATAGAAATTTTTGCTACAGCAGTTATAAAATCATGTATACATACAGAGGGGCTCTTGAATGTCACCTGCCGTTGTTTAAAGATCGATCTTTGAGGCGGTCTCATTGGAGGCCACATCGGAGGCCTCATAGAAGCACGCGGAGATGTACCACGTATAGGAGTACCGTGCCTATAGGGTTGATTTCCCATCAGAGGCGGGGGGATCTGGCGGAATATCGATCGATTCCGCCATTGCCTGACTTTCAGTTTGTTAGAGTCGTCGCTGTCATCCGATTCTGAGTTGGCGTAAGTTTTCGAAGGGCCGGGTTTGGACGAAGATGTCGAGAGGCCAGGGCTCACGCGGGCTCGCGAGTCACCGGAGCCAAACGCCGTTCGTTTGAAGATGAATGTTGGATTCATGCCTATAGTCCTAGTTATAACTGGCTTCGATAGCTCTTCGGATGCTCTGTTCTGTTGAAATATCAGTATATCAATAAAAAGTAAAGTATTTTATATCTAAGTACAAAAAAAAAAGAAGTGCTTGTTAAAACAAAATAAATTTTCAAGAAAATGTGAGTAAAAAACGCCAGCAGTGGCCGATCTAGAGGTCCACACTATTATAGTGATTTAATTCGTGAAGTTCTTCAGAAAGGTCAGGTGCGTACTACTTCTAACTGTTGCGTCGTGTAGGAATGACCAGTGTTCCTAGTGCGAATTTGTTTTACATTGAACGCGACCGAGACATTTATGGCGTTCGGAGCTGTAATTGGGCCGCTCCAAGCTCCAAGGTAGTCGCTGGGAGGGGCCATTTTGACAACATTTAATTTTTTAACCTGTATGTATTGATTGATTGTATGGAAGACCAGAGAAATCAAGGGGAACATTCAAAAATCGTAGGGGCAACCAGTGCGTTTGTAAGTTTATTAAGTATTTTAGCGTCAGCATCCAGTCTAACCGGATGCAGCTGAACAGTACTTTTAACAACTAAAAAGTGTAAAATAAAACAAAATACATAATAACAACCGACTTCCAAAAAACACTACAAAGTGAAAAATAACTAATTTCGGAATTCGGTGTCAAAAACTAATATATAAAAACCAAAGACACCGACTTCAGTAACTTCAACTTTGAAATTTGGTGTATTCTAAGCGCCAACTTATGGCAGACTGACGATGAAACCTTTGCTTCGCTGTGACCCGTAAACAAAACTAAATGTCAATTGTATTTTCGTTGTCAGCTTGTAAAATTCTTTGGCACATAAACTTGTTAGTTGTCAAATAAGTTTGTAAATTTTGTAATTTACAAATGTTATTGATTTATTATCTACATTCTATAATATGAAATCACCCTGAAAGTTTCGGAAACATTTCTAGTAGACGATAGCAGATATTGACATTGATATAACTGACATTTGACACTTACTTGATGTTTTCATCTAAAAGATTTAAATGCTTAGGCGAAGGTAACTATTTAATTCTACCGTATAAGTGACGTTTGGGATTTTATTTTTTTTTCCTCAGAAATTAAGAAATATGAAAAAAATATATAAAGGGTGTATCTGACATCGACGCACAAACGAGTACCACGGATCCAGTATGTGATTCTGAACCCCCCAGTGGTGAAATTTTTCGTCGGCTTTTTCATGATTAAAAAAAATATCTAGTTTTTTTCACTTTAGACCGTTCATAATTGCTATACTTTTATAACCCAATAAGATTTTAAAGTAAAAATTAATTAATTCGCTAATTACACAAAAAAGCGCAAAGAAAACAAAACTCGAAAAACTTTCTTATCAGCTGATTTAATAGAGTTCACATCAGGGATCAACGTCATACCTACAAACCCGCACGGCGGCACCCTTGCAACGTTCCAAGGCCGAGCCGACACTTTTTTTGGTGGAATTTTGGTTTTAAGGTCGAATCAGTTTTGAAATGTTGTCAATCTCAGAGGTTCGAACGCGTCCATAGCGTTAACGTAAAATAAACTCGCAATAGGCCTTCGGATGTATGAACGTAAACGAAACAAAAGAGGTAACTAAAGATCATAGCAGGCGGGGTTCTGTGGTTTGGATGGAAAGAAAGCATGAATTTATGTAATAGTAATTGGTAGTTGCATAAACTATGTAATACAATTCTTCAAAAACATTTTTTTTCTGAATCTACATAACACTTATTCAATGACAAACCACAGTATTGTACAGTAATCTTTCTACTACTCGCCCGACTTAACTGTGCACTTCGCTGGAATGCGACCCCTCTCTCGCTTCCCCGCGCGGAGTCCCGCATTCGCCGTAAGCTAGCCGGAGTAGATATACAATATGTAAAGAAAACCCTGTCCGATCCGTGAAGGTATTGTTTAGTATCGTTAACTGATTCTAATAATGCTTACAAAGCTGGGCTAAACTTAAAAAAAAAACCCCTAAAGAAATAAATATTATTTCGAAAAAGCGAGGTAACTTAATGGATGTGCGGTAGGTAACACGTTAGGCAAAGATGCGCGGGTGAAGGGGGGCAGGGCACGCGGCACGTGGTCGCATCGCTATGTGCTCCATCACAAATGGTGTTGTTACTTTTTAAAAAATTACCAAATTTTGGGGAAGTTGAAATTAATTCGCGGGAAAAAAGATTATTTCAAAATTTTTGGTATTGTCACTATGATGATTATGTAAAATTTCATATTTTATTTGGTCATGTGTTTACCTAACCTTTATTATCCTTTTGGGTCGGACAGGGTTTTCTTTACATATTGTATAGTAGATGGTAAATACAGTTTAAATCCCCTGTTGTTATTACTGTTTCTGTGGAGTTTTTGCTTTGTTTTTTTTTTTATAAGTTGGTTTTTGTTTTTAACATTTTCATTTTTTACATCGAAGCGTTAGTGAAGCCTGTTGGGAGGCACCAGCATTATAATATTTCAGTCCATATGTATAAATTTAATTGCAAAACGTCATGAGTAAAATGATCTAGTATATGACGCTTTATCATCAAAACAACCTTTTATAAAAAGAAAAAAAAATGTAATTTATATTTTTTTAACATACATAATTTTCATTTTTTACAAACGGTACCGACCGAATGACGTCACAGAGCGAGGTGCTCAGCAGGGATGTTAGGGAGCTCCGTAACCGTAACCGAAACTATCGGATATCCGATTTAAAAAATCATCCGTAACCGTAACCGAATCCGAAATAAAAGTTTCGCATAGTATCGGATAGGGGCGGAGCCTAATTGAGACACGTTATGACAAGTTGTTTTCACACACAAGCTACGCGCATTGTTTATTTTTTTCTTCTTTTGTCGTCATAACATTCTCGTAAATAACTGACTTGTGACCAATTCTATAATAGCAAATAGTTCGACAAGTGTGTTGTGTTACGATATCGATTGAACTTGTACAAAATGCGTCCTAAGTCGAGTGCAGTTTGGTTATTTTTTGATGAAATTACCGATTCACGACGACCTCACAGACTGATTGAAATTCCTGCCAAAAACTAAGTAAAACTACTTTATTACCTATTTGTATTTTACTTTTGAAATTCCTTAAAAAATTAATATCCGTAACCGAAACTAACGGATAATCCGAAATAATTTATTATCCGTATCCGTAACCGTATCCGGTATAATAATCATTCCTAAATCCGTATCCAATCCGTATCCGAAATTTCATATCCATAACATCCCTAGTGCACAGTTAACTCGAGCGAGTTATTACTTTATTTTTACTACATCTGTAATTAAAGTATTAAAAAGGACTTACCATGTTATCAAGGTTAGTGGTATCGGGCGAGGCGGCGGGGGGTTGCGGTTCGGGGGAGGGGACCGGCGCCGCCACGGTGGGCCGAGTCGGCGTCGCCTGCAGCGGCGGACTGGGCGACAACATGGATGACGCCAACATTGATGAGAACGCCCACTGGTTCTTAAGCAACGTGTAATCCTCAAACACATCCTTGTTTACAGATATCTGCTTTTCAAAGTGCCCAATCATCGAGTTATTGAATATATCCGACTTTGTCAATCGCATCATTTGTATCAAGGCCCGGGCTATCGGTTCTTCGAAAGGCAGTATACACACCCGCTCCAATATATGCTCGACAACATCTTTGTTGAAGGTCCTGTCGTTGTCAACCATGAAATACGTGAGATTTAAAAACACTATTTTGAACCTAGAGAAGTTCTGCGTTATGGACATCGTCGCCATGAGCACGTCGCAGAGTAACGTCCTGTTCACCTGGTCCGAGCGAATGACTAGCTTCAACAGATCTTCACAGATACTCAAGTCGACGTTGTTTAAATGTAACAAAGTCAGTTCTATTGCATTAACCCTGCACCGCGTGTCTTCCTCGCAGTCATTTCTAGCTTTCACAATGAAATCGTAAGCCATTTCTACGAGTATCCTAGTGAACCCCCGCTTCGCACACTCCTCCACATAACACACCCCATACTTTCTTCTCAGATCCTGCCATTTCCTCAACAACAAATACTCTTGTATCAGCATCTTCTCGTCTAAATGGTTAAGTTTTTCTTTTATTTGTTCGCTGGTCGGTACCACGTGCAAAAACCGACACTGACCGTAAAAATGTTTCCGACAACAGTTCATGAGATTGTAGAAGCATAAATTGTTGAACACGACGCTTCTGGATTTAGGCATCGCTTCGTAGTATGAATCCATTAGACGCGGTTTTTTTATCATATCCGGGGGTCCTAATCTCGAGTCTAATTCTATGTTTTCAGTTATATCTTGGTAGCTTTCAGCGTCGTCTGTACTGATGCTTTGCTTGTAAATTGAAGTTGAATCAGCATTTTGCTTCTCGCAGACGTTTACTATTTTAGAAGCTGTCATTTCAGGGTCTTTTCTTATTTTGGTTGGACAGTAGCTCTGCTTTTCTACGTCTGCCACGTGGTCTATCTTGACCGGTTTAGGAATATATTCCTCGTTTCGAAGTTGTTCAGCAGCGCCGACTGAAGCAACTGATACATTCTGCCTAGAAGATTCAAAACCGCTTATGCTTTCAGCGAACAGAGACAGCGTATCGTCATCATCATGGTTATCATAGTACGGGTAGGAGGTGCCTGGCGCCGTCTCTTCGTCTGAAGATACGTTAGTGCTCGCGTTTGAAATACTAAAATCACCTTCAGAAACACGTGATTGATGTCTACTAGTTCTTCTTTTAGGTTCGGACAAATCTTTTACAAGTTCTCTAGTATGGTTTTCGACTGGAGTATTTTCATTGACAGGGTTATTTTCTACAACTGGGGCATTTATTACAGCTGGGGGATTTTCTACAAATGGGACTTTTTTACCAACTGCGAAATTTTCTACAACTAAAGTTTTTTTTGCAACTGGGCTACGTTCTATAACTGGTTCATTTTGTAAAACTAAGTCCTTTTCCATAATTGGGTTATCGCCTACAGCTGGGGAATTTTTTTCAACGACGTCATTATTGGCTTCAAAGTCTTGAACTTGCTTGAAAATACAAGACTCTTCAACACTACCTCCTTTATTTGGTGGATTTAAAATTTCCTTCAGATGCCGACAGTGCATTAAAACTCCAAATTCTCTATCCAAGATATCAAACATTTTATCTCTAAACCTTATGAGATTGGCATTAACGTTTTCATTATCCGAGTTCATCCATTTTATTATTTCTAGGTCCAACTTTTCCATTGTCAAGCTTAGTTTATTAGCTGCTTTTCCATAATCTGAACTGTTACCTTTCGGGTAATCCGAGCTACTTTCTTTTTTATGGAATTGTGTAAATTGGCTACTGGACGATGCGCTCAAATGTAGCGAGTTTGCTTCTAAGGACTGCTCAGAAAACCTTTTTTCTCCATCCGAACTATCATCAGAGTCATATGAGTCTGATAGATCTTCATCCGTCTCATTCACAGGAGCAGACGCAATCTCGTGCGCCTTCTTCTGTCTTTTCTTTACTTCGCTATCTATGTTTGTAAGTTTAAGTACCGGCAACTTATTATTAATACAGACAAAGTCATTGGAACCGACCGAACCAATGCAAGTGGTGTTGCTCGAACTGGATATGTCTTTGGTCCACGACTTGTTCGAGCCGCTACTAACAGAATTCTTACGAGAGTTTACTGTTGCTGGTGCATTAAGTTGGTTTTGGTCACTTTTTACATCAGCCTCCGTTACTTTGTTTATAAATAAATTTGGGCTGCTAACAGCCGAACTATTTTGAGATTTTGCTATCCCTGGTGCATTACCTTGGCTTTGTTTGCTTTTTACTTCAAACGCTTTTGCACTCTTCCTCAATAAGTGGGGGCTGCTACCAACAGATTTCTTTCGACACTTCCCTAATCCTGATGCATTCTTGGTTTTTACTACAGCCTCTGTCAATTGTTCTTTCAATAAAAGCGGGTTATTCCCAACAGAATTCTTTCGAGTTTTTTGTTCAATAAGTTGGTTTTGATTAGTTTTTAGTTCACCCTCTGTTATTTGATTTCTTGACAAGTTTGGGCTGCTGTTAACAGAACTCTTACGAGATTTCACTAACCCCGGCGCATTTTGATGGTTTTGCTCAGTTGTAAGTTCAGACTCTGTTACTTTGTTCTTCAACAAGTCTACTGTTGGCGGTGTCTCACTACTAGCCTGTAGATTTTGTTGCTTACCTTTAGATTCTCGCCTCCTTCCAGGTGTAGATTGTCTGTTTGGCGGTGGTTTCTTAGCTGTAGGTGGTGGCTGCTTGACTGGACACCTACTTTTTTTAGTTTCCCGTCGTACCACCTCAGATGTTGGTTGTTCGAAGACTGGTGCTGATTGTACTACCGTAGGTAGTGGTTCCACAAAAGAGTCACATTCGGGTTCAGCTGGCTCATCGACAGCATTGAGTTCCAATTTAATGACAGCGTCATGGGTTTCAGTGTCGGTTCCTATTTCGACTTTCGAACGCTTCGCATCTTCCTGTGCTTTTGCTTCAGCCAGTCTTTTTCTAGTAACTGCAAAAAAGAATATTATAATCACCAACATTATCTGTATTGTACAATTGTAGATAATATGAGAATCTTTCTACAAACTTGTAGTGACCCAATTCTTGGAAAAAAAAAAAAAAAAAAAAAACACTGATTTCTATAAAATGTAACAAAATTAAATATCTTACGAATTTTTCTTGTTGGTGCCTGATTTTTTATGGGAGATGGCTTCTTTGCAGGAGGTTGTTTCTTTAGTAATTTAATTTCCGCTGTGGTCACATCAACTTCTGAGAAAACAATATTGTTACTTTCAGATATGTTAACAGGAAATGTATGGGATTAGAAAGAACCCTTTTCCCCAGCAGTGGTACTAAAAGATAATATTTAAAAAATGTGCTACACCAGATATTCATGTAGGTTTTCCATCATAATAATCGCAGCCTAGAATCACCCACTGCTGGGTATTATAGGCTTGAACTGTTTCCCATGAAGACATTTCAATTGAGTAAAGTTTAAATGTAGCTAACCTGCTGTATTATTTTCCATAACATCAAGGTTTTTGAAAAAATCTGATGCTACTTTAAATTTCCTTCCTTTTCCCTTTGGCTTTGGAGTATTAATAACAACAACATTGTCGACTTGGAATACAGGTTCTTCTTTAACCAATTGTTGTCTAGCAACTGAAACAAAAGAGCGGTAAAATAAATACAATGATATTTAAGTGGCCATTGACAAAGCCTTTTACTGATGAATGCACAAAGAAACTCGTAATCTGATTTGTGATCTCGCTAATCTATCCAAAATTAGTTACCATAATTTGTAGACACTTGTTTTATTAATTAAATGCCTTTTATTAGTTGTAAATTTCAATTATTTAAAAAAATTGTATGCTATCACCCAAGGCTCAATCTTAGGTCCACACATAAGTTTAATTTATATTTCGAACAGTTAATGGCCTGTCCATTACACAGGTCCATACAGGTCTATATTTCATTACAGATCTTTTAAAAAGACAATCTCATTCTTGAAGTCATGTTCAACTTTAGAGACAGATTAGCTAACGAAATTCAGTAAAACTAAAAAATGCTTCCCCAACACGATATCCCCCCATATTTGTATGTCCGTCAAAAACGATTGTGTTTCTAAGTAAATTTTTAGACAAATCAATCGTTTGTGAGATATTATGGTTAAGACTCACTTCACTACATTACATTAGTCACCCAGTTTTTTTTTTTTAATTCCGTTGTTTTAGGATGAATATCTATGCAACGTTATTTTTTGTTTATGCAACTGAATCGATTCCAATCATTTTTACAATGTTATATTTTTTCACAAATACATTTAAAAATTGTTGCAGAGTAGTAACCGAGCGGTTACGATAGATCATAGTACTTGCGCCGCGCGCACAGCTGACGCCAGAGGACAATGCACCGCACTCGCTCGCCCGTGCGAAGCTTTGACCATATTTTTGTTGGGACAACCAAGTAGACTACCAAGTTCATAACTTTGTGGTTTTTTATAACATCTTTTTGAAGTTTTGTACATAGGTTCTTTATTTAAAAATACTGGACACGTGTTTCGGGTTTCGCATAAACAAAAAATAGTGTTGTATATAGGAATCAGGCAGAAGAACATATATATAACGACCTCTCCTGGGAATTCGTGTTAAGGGGTCTGAAAGGCTAGCAGATGACCTCTTCAGTCGACCATTTCAATTTCGCACACGATGCACCAAACACCCTCTATATGAAAGTGAGAAGTGGAACCAAAACTCCTAACATTTTATTAGGAATGTTTGCTCCTTGAATTGGTTAATCCAAGGTTTCCAAGGAAAATACAAATACACATGATATTTTTACGAAACGCGATTAAAGTAAAAGAAAAGAAAAAAAGAATACACAACACAGAACAACCCCTTCGCCTACATGTGGGAATGGCGAGAGGAGGCAAAATGCTGGGGCATAACTCCGCTGCCGCGAGAAATCGTGGTACGGCGGACAGAACTCCGGCGGGATCTCATGGCGCCATGGAGATTGCCATTGTCGCAATCCAGTGCTGGGAATGCCACAACAGCGGCGGTAAGCCCCCTCTTTGAGGAGTGGCTATAGAGGCCTAGTTTTGGGGTTATCCAGATTTATGTAACTTTTAGTCTTGTTTATAGAAATTGAAAATTGAGGTTATGTTTTGTAGTTTAACAAGTCTCGTATACGCTATCCTCAAATATAGATACTTGAAGATTATGAACATGGAATTAATGACAGTGCTGTTATTATGTTTTTTTTTTTGTTTTAGGTAAATCTGTAAATACTATAAGAAAAATTGTTCAGGAAGGTGGAAACAATAATGGCATTTTTGGCAAAGGTCGCCCGAAGAAAGACTTAGATAATTTCGATTTATGTGCAATACGTTTAGAAAGCCAAGGCTTTTGTGCAAGACAAAAGGTTCATTTCTTTTACACTGTGAAAAAGCAGGTATGTTTTATTCTTACACTATTCCAGATTTCATGATTTTAAAAAAAGCAGATTTAATACAAAATACAATGTCTGAGGTACCTACACTGAGAAATTTACTGCCGGTAGTTAGAGAGGACTTGGTTTATGTTGGACTTGAGTTGGGTTGGGGAAGCCGTAAAAATCTGAGAAAGATATTACACTCTGGGTTTTTCATTTAAGAAATGTAAAACAGACAGGTCGGCTCTAATGGAGAAACCTAACATAGCAGCAAAGCGGGAGTAATATTTGAAAATTATTATGGAGAACAGAAACCTGCCTCCAGAACTACAAAAAGAAATAATATATTTAGATGAAAGTTATATTCATTCATCATACAAGCTGATAAAATGTTGGCAATCAGTTGATGTCAGCAGAGTGAAACATAACATATCAAAAGGCAAGAGATATATTTTTGTACGTGCAGGGAGCGAGAAAGGATTTGTTCCAAATGCCCTTTTGATTTTCAGTGGTTCAAACAAAAATGAAGACTATCACTCGGAAATGAATAAAACTAACTTCACAAAATGGGTAACTGAAAAATTAATCCCCAATATAAGCGAACCTTCCATTATTATAATGGATAATGCTCCTTACCATTCTGTTGTCTTGAACAAGGCACCAACTAGCGCTACAATGGTTGCTGAGATAAAGTTATGGTTACTGGAAAACAATATACTTTTTGACGAGTCTCTCCATGAACCTAAATTACTAATGCTCGTAAAGCGACATAAACCAAAGCCCATTTACGAGATTGACCATATTTTAGGAGATCATGGTCACACTGTGGTACGCCTTCCACCTTATCACTGTGACCTGAACCCTATTGAGTTAATATGGGGAATAGCAAAGCATAAAATTGCTTCAGTCAATGTTGGGTCCATTGATATAAAGGTACGTAGCCTAGTTTATACATGCATAATTATTTAATATTACAATGTAAGAACGATTGTTAATGATTGTTTCTTTTCTAAAGATCGCTGCTGAACAAGCGTTTTCTAACATTTTTGCTGAAGATTGGAAGAACTCATGCAAGCATGTAATGAGAATAGTAAAAGAATATTTTGACAGAGGTGTGAGTATGTATGAAAATTTTAGAGATGACAGTAGCAGTGATTTTTCACAATCAGAATATTCCAGTGATTCTGAAGATGCAGGAAGCTTTAGCCAAAATGTGAGCTTTTCTGGAATTGAATATTTAGATAAGTGTTTTCAATTTGTCTGATTAAATTGTTATGTATTAAAAAAATTTTTTCAAACAAAACGTGTTCATTAATTATCCTGTAATATTTGTCAATTCCTAACAAGCCTACTGTTAGATTACCCTCGGGTGCATGATTATCTGTCTGTGGGTACTTATTACACAGCCTTCTTACAAGGCTTCGAGGCTTCCCCTAAGAATATTGTTAATACTGGACATTGATGTGTCTGAGGGATTGAACCACCCACTTAAGATTGAGATCATATCTCCAAAAATAAGAAGTATCAAAACCTGTTGAGCCTAAGTATTCTGGGTTGCCACAGGTGCGATACTAGTCACCTCATTTATTCCACACTCTTTTTCGCCAAGCTGTAGACTGAAATATAATGTTGGTACAACCAACCGGCTTCACTAACGCGTCGAAAATGTAAACAACAAAATCAAACTTAATAAAAAAAATAAAGAAAAAACTTGACAAAGCAAAAACTCAACAGAAACAGTAATAATAACAGGGGATTTAAACGGTATTTAGACAATTCTAACAAAGATGCTATCGCTACTAAGCACTTTCGGCGAATGTCGTCGCGCGGGCAAGTGGAAGGGGGATCGCAATCCAGCGAGGTGAACGGTTAACTCGCGCGAGTAGTAAAAATGTCAACCTACGTGCGGTATGTCTGCGCCGCTGGATGTTCTATAAGCACAAAGAACGCAAATAATTATATTAGTGTACCTACCTGAATTTGCTAAATCAACTTTAGTTGCAATATCCAAGTGCTTTAGAAATTGTGGAGGACGACCGCCTCTAACAATAGGGACATGAACGCCTTTTTGTTCTGTAAGAAGATAATTATTATAAACTACCTAGTTATAACGGTTTGTTGAATTTTCTAATTCATCAGACTTGCCTAAATCATTAAAGGTTAGGTCACACTAGGGTTATAAAGGAGGCGTTGGTTGCGGAGGCGGAGGCAGATGCGGATACGGAGGTGAAAGTAGATATAGAAAAAATTGAAATTTAGATAGTAGTACACTTAGTAAAAAAATATCACCTTCTTGTAATGAAAATTAAGAAGAAATTGTAATTGTCGCATTCCCGTCTCGCACTAGTTGGTTCTTGACCATTTCGCGCTCAAACGCGGCTGTAGGCCTAGTATGAGTTTTCAATACGAAACACGATCGTCCATATCGAGCGCGTTTGGCACTCTCATTGGTTGAGAGTTCTTACGACCTTGAAGCGGGCCAAATCAAATCAAATCAAATCAAAAATGTTTATTTGCTAAAATACGGTACAGAGGGTGTTACAGTGCATTTTTTTCCAGCGTATTCTGCCATATATGGCGTGCAAATTTATTCTTAAAATTACGTTATCCAAATTAAATCGATTTATCGTCTAAGTAGTCCTTAATTCCATAATAATTCTTTGATAACAAAAATTTAAAAAGCATTTTCTTAAACAATGTCAAAGGTAATTCTTGTAAACTATTTGGCAATTTATTATAAATGATTATGGACATACAATATACATTTTTCTTAAATAATTTTAATTTTATTCGTGGTAAACGAAGTCTGTCTTTATGCCGTGTTCGGCTATTTGGCCTGTCTTCCAGAGTTTCAAATAGATTGTAGTTTCTTTTTACAAAAGTGCATATTTCAAAAATGTATAGACATGGTAAAGGCAGTATATTTAATCTTTGAAACAGTGGTTTACAGCTGTCTAAAAAATGAGCTCCACAGATTGCTCGGATGCATTTTTTTTGGGATTTAAATACTCTATCAACCTCCACTGAGTTCCCCCAAATTATTAGACCGTATCGAAGTACGGACGATACATAGCCATGGTACGCAAGCATTGTCGTATCATGATTAGTTGTTTGTCGAATCCTTTTTAAAACATAAACAAAACGATCAATTTTTACAACAACTTTATCAATATGTGCTTTCCAGTTGCAATTTTTGTCAACTGTTATACCCAAAAATACACAATTATCCACAGTAGTTAAGTTAGAGTCTTTGTATTGGATGTCCAGATTATTTATTGTATTCGATTTGTATGTTTGAAATTGTATTATATTTGTTTTAGTCATATTAATTTTTAAGTTATTTTTTATTAGATAATTTACTGCATTGTTCAGCGCTAGTACGGTATCCTTTTCCAAGTTTCTATTATTTTCACTCTTGATTATTAAAGTAGTGTCATCGGCGAATAATATGCAGTCTTTGCCTACTGCCTCGGGCAGGTCGTTAATGTATATCAAAAAGAGAAGCGGGGATAAAATCCCTCCCTGTGGTGTGCCATACTTATTTTGTTTATATCCTGATCGAAATATTTTTTGCTCTTGTTTACACGTTTTGGTTATTTCTACGTATTGCACTCTTTCCGCAAGATAGCTTTTGAACCAGTCGTTGGCTTTCCCTCGGATTCCATAATGTGCAAGTTTCGTGAGTAGTGTTCTATGACAGACATAGTCAAAGGCTTTTGTCATGTCTAGAAATACACAGCTTATTTTTGACTTTTGATTTAGGCCTTCGGTTATATGTTTCAATAGCGAGAAACATGCTAAAGCCGTGGAGCTACCCCTCCTAAAACCGAATTGTTCTTTTTTAAGAATATCATATTTCGTTAAAAAGTTCTCCACTTTAATACACATAACTTTTTCAAGTACTTTCGATAAAGTGGGGGTTAGAGTTATTGGGCGGTAATTGCTCATGTTCGTTTTGTCACCTTTCTTATGTATAGGTTTTACAACCGACGTTTTTAAACGATTTGGGAATACTCCTTCTGTTAGGGAAAGGTTTATAATGAACGCTAAAGGTGACATCAGACTCTTCGCACATCTTTTTAGCACTTTAGTGCTTAAGTCATCATACCCAGTCGAGTTTGTGTTTCTTAAATTATGGATTACTTTGTAAACATCGGATTCATCCACTGGTGTAAGAAAAATGCTATTTGGATTTTGAGGTATTGTTATTTTAGTGTCCTGGATATTTTTATGAGTAGTTTTTGTGAAATTGGTTAGGGATACAAAATATTCATTAAATAAGTCAGAAATTTCGTTTGGGTTGTCATACTTTTTACCATTAATATTAATAATGTCAATTTCAGAATTATATGTCATATTATTTGTCTCTGTTTTAATCATGTTCCATGCTGCCTTACATGTGTTTTTGGCTTTATTAATGTAGCGCATGCTATTAATCTGCTGTGCATTATATATACATCTTTTTAATATTCGCGCGTAGTCGTCATATATTTTTTTATTTTGTTTTTTATTATGTTTCTGAATGTTATATTTAAGGTACAATGTCCGTTTTTTTGTGCAGCATCTTTTTATGCTTTTGGTGAGACCTCTATTTTTTATTGTTTTTAAAGTATTTTTAACTTTCACTATAGGGAAGCATAAATTGTAAAACAAGGTAATTGTATCGTGTAGTTTATCGAATGCGTCATTTGTATTTTGGGCTTCGTATACTTCAGAAAACGATAGGTTTGACATGCAGTTTTTAAATTTAAGTATATTTTCGTCACTGAGTTCTCGTATACTCTTAAACCAGAAGTTGTGCATGTCTTTAACTTGATAATCAATAACTAAGTTAACCGTTATTGTTTGTGCAGTTTCATGGTCTGAAAGCGCTAGATAATGAAGTCCAGGTTTACCGTCATGTATGTTACTTACAATTAAGTCCAAGCAAGAGGTTTTTCTCGTGGGTAATTTTATATGGTTTTTTAGATTGTTATTATTAAGAATGGAAATTAGATCATTAGACGTTTTATTTGTTTTCAGTATGTCTATATTCCAGTCGCCACATATGATAACTTTTTTGTTTTTTTTGCTACACAATTTACTAGTTAGTTGTTCCAGATTGTTCAAGAATATAGACGTATCACGCGTAGGTGTTCTATATATACATACCACTATAAGATTAAATTTAATAATTTCAATAGCACAGCATTCGAATTGAAGGGGGATAGGCTGGGTGAGATTTTTAATTTCTCTGAATTGTAGGTTATTTTTCAATAAGATACATGAACCTCCCCGGCGTTGGTTTGCTCGAGAAAAGAAGGATACCAGTTTATAATTATTAATCCTAAGGTTAGATTCACAACCGCTTTTAAGAAACGTTTCTGTTAAACATATGACATCTACGGAACCAAGTTCCTTTTGTAAGTTCGCGATGGCTATCTCGATGAATTCTTGTTTGTTAAGTACACCAGCAATATTTTGATGAATTAAAGTGAGAGCCGTTCTATTATCTACGTTCGAGAAAAAACCCAGTTTCTTTGGTATTTTTGTGTTGCTTTATTGTGTCAAAGAAGGAAGTAATCTTGGTTTGTGTATGTTTTTGCGGTGCCGTATGTGTATTTATTTTGTTCTGGATATTGTGCTTCCTTTTAAATTGATTTAGTATCTCCACTTGGTATTTTTTGTAATCAATTCAAGTGTTCAATTTTAAACATAAATGTGCCAGATATTTCTGGTGATAATTTTTCGCAAACCTACCGCTGAATGTAAGCCAGCCAATCGCTGAGTGTAACGCGCTCGATATCGACGATCGAGTTTGTATTAAAAACTCATACTAGGCCTACTGGACGGTTGTCGAGCGTCGCAGCTTGCGCGTCATTTATTTTATAATTACGTAAATAAACCTCCGTTATAACTCCGCAAAAATTGTGCGGAGTCGCAGGCGGAAGCGAAGATGCGATTTCTTGCGGAACTTTCGCAGTAATGAAAGCGGAGGCGAAGCTCCGTTACAACCCTAGGTCACACACAAGCATATGAAGAAAGTCGGCCCTTGTCTGAAATCTGAAAGTGGTACGGACCCAGAGGCGCCTTTCTGAAACTTATCTATACTTATATATAAAGCTGAAGAGTTTGTTTGTTTGAACGCGCTAATCTCAGGAACTTCTGGTCCGATTTGAAAAATTCTTTTTGCGTTGGTTAGCCTATTATTCCAGGAAGGATTTAGGCTACATAACATCACGCTGCGCTGCGGAGCATAACTAATTCCACGCGAACGAAGTCGCTGGCGGCCGCTAGTCAAATATATTTTCAATGGTCTGTTAACTTTTCATCCTGAATATAGTTCTTTTCTTACCATTATTATGTGTGTCCATCTAATTTATTTATCGTTTTAATAATCATGTTAATTTCTTTTTCCTTCCTCTAGATTTTTTACCAGCTATAGATGTCAGATGTTTTTAAAATATCTGTTAAAATATGCTGTTTAAAATATTCTGTGCAGCGGAATGTTGTTGGATTTAAGATTTTAATTATACAGATATTTAGTGTATGACGTCGAAAATCGTCTATGGTAAAAAAAAATTGTGCACGCAGCCATTCTGGCGAAATTCACCAAAAACTGATTCCGCTAGGCGAACGTTATCCTGGTGGAACTTTTTTTTAATCCATAGACTTTAGAAGAAAAGAGATGTATCCAAAAATTGGTGTGTAATTGTGTATGTTTGAATAAAATTAGTGCATGCATAAACTTTGGAGAAATTTAAGTTTCCGCTACGCGAACGTTTGGCTATTAGCTAGTTTTCATACAAAGATGATTATAATTATATGTATAGATACTTTTCAATATAAATAATTCTTTAAAACACAAAAAGTTCTTGAAAGCTATCTCAATTAATATAAAATTTATAATTTATATAAAACTTTAACTTCAGTTATCTCAAAATTCACTTTTGGCCCTTGTTGCACCTAATGTTTCAATTTTTATTTTAACTCCTCTTTAGTGGTTAGTACCCATACATATTATGCATAAAATATTATACATACGGTGATACAACACAATAATAATCACTTGGTTATAATAGGTTTTAGGATTTTGTGGGCCTTGCAGACTTCAGAGATTGATAGACTTCTTTTTTAAATTTAGTTCTTGATTTATTAGTTCGCATTTCATCACTACATAGTATAAAACTAAGTCGCTTTTTCAGTCCCTATATCCCTATGTATGCTTCAATCTTTAGAAATCAGAACCATGCAATGGATTTTGATGCTCTTTTTTTTAATAGGTACAAGTGATTGAAGAGGAAGGTTTATATGTATAATAACATAAATAATGGAGATATACTGTTGTTTTTGAGGTTCCTAATGTAATGTTGTAAATCATTTCATTTATTCCGCTTACATTACAAAAGTCGGCTGAACCATCCAAGATTTTTCAAAATAATGTACAAGTATTGTACACATTGAAAAGGTCTAGACAAAACTCAGTGATGGTATATGTCTATCTCTTATGGATATTCCACAATAACATTATTGTCATTTATGTTTTACAACAAATAAAGGCTAATTTTTAAAGTGATTTTAAACAATACAGCATTAATTGGTGGGTCAATAGTGAGTAATAAAAGAGTGTTTTTATTCAGGATACATGCCCTATTTCTGTGGAGCGTGCCCAGGCATACAGGGTTTGGGGCGGTTCCAACAGTGCCTTCTTAAGTATGATTGCAAATGAAACTGTATTCATGGATCACTATTTCTGGGATTTCATGGGATATCTGAGATTTTCAATTATATTACAAATAACAATGGATGACAGTAGATAGTTATGTTACATACAAAAATTTATGAAATGTAGTCTTATGCATTAATCATATCTCAAAATGTGAATAAAAACACGACGGAAAGTACAGTTTTGTGTTGATATCAGTGCTGACAAGAAATTAAAAAAAAATATTGAGGTTACTGTTGGCATCAAACTAAAATTGTTGCCAAGTGGCTGGTCCATTCAGAAATGAAATGAAATGAAATCGTTTATTAAACAAGTAGGGTCATATTCGCGTCATATTACTTCTGAGAAGAAATAGCCGAAACAAACTCGGAGATCATCGTCTTTTTTCAAGTCCTGACATTAAGACAGAAGAATAGGATAAACCAGATTTCTGATATTAATAAAAGGTTAAGTACCTTGTAGTATTTCTTTTTTTCATTTATATAACATTCAACAATACCATAAACATGTTATTCATTATAATAATAAATAGTGAACAAGCCAAGTCCATGGGGAAAACTAGGTTGTCAAAATGAGTTTAAAAGAAGTTAGGTACAATTTTGCAAAGTTAGCAAATTGTTGGATTCGAACTTACCTGTACCTCGTAAAGGTATGCAGATTTTTAAGTTAGCAGGCATTTTAGAGTCTGATTTTGGCTTGCGAACAGATCGCAGTTTTTCTGTACTCTTCTTATCATTTTTCTGTGGAGGCATTTTTGAACAACAAAATATTTTCCTTAGAAGAGGAACTTCAAATTCTAATGCTCCATTCCTTTCTTCATTCACAGACTACAACACCAATATTTTTTTTAATTATTTATTTCTTACCTGGATTCAAAGTCCTTTAGCCGTATACATCATAACGTGTAAAAGTGACCGGTGATCCTACTTGCTTAATAAACGATTTCATTTCATTTGATTTCATCAATAAAACTTAACAAAAAAAACTAAAAATGGAGTCAAACAAACTTTACAGACAATAATAGGAAGGAAAAAAATAAAGCTTAAAATTAAAGTTAATTTCTAAAAAAAAAAAAACACCGATTAAATAAATTAAAAAATGTATAGGTACGGACAAATCACACAGATTGAGCTAGCCCCAAAGTAAGTTCGAGAATTGTGTTATGGGATACTAACTCAACGATACCATATTTCTAATAGATACATATATAGATAAACATCCAAGATCCAGGCCAATCACGAAAAGATGGTTTTCCATCATGACCTGGCCGGGGATCAAACCCGTGGCCTCCTATCGCAGGCAGGCGTGTTGACTGCTGCGCCATGGAGGACGAAAAATAATATTATTAAGATTAATATTAGATTAATTCTACACTTTGAGCCAAAAGGCGGAGAACCGATAATATTAAATTAATAACATGTAGTGTTGCCACTTCCCCTTTTTGTTAAAATTCATATAACGTGAATCAAAAAGTAACATTAATTTAGTGTATATTTATTTAAAATAGCTGGCTGTTTGTTTATTGAGTTCCAGTTACCACAAAGAGTATAGATAGTAAGTATAGATCAGGCGGGATTGCGGTCAAGCACTAGTTAATAATTATTTAAAAAAAAAACGTATCCACGGTCAGGTGTCTTATATAGACAAAACATCGAAGAAATCTGTTAAATATGAGAAAAAGAAACCGGAGTGGAGCCGAACAGGCCTGTCTGCGACGTGGAGGCCCCGGGTTCGATCCCCGGCCAGGTCATGATGGAAAACGATCTTTTCCTGATTGGCCTGGGTCTTGGATGTTTATCTATATATGTATCTATTATAAAATATAGTATTGTTGAGTTAGTATCCCATAACACAAGTTTCGAACTTACTTTGGGGCTAGCTCAAACTGTGTGATTTGTCCGTAAAAAAAAAAGCTTAAAGTAAGCGGTTTTTAAGATCGTGAACTTACTCGGCTCGCCGTCGGTGACACACGTGAGTGACGCTTGCTCATATTACATCGTGATGTCGTCGAGAGAAGAATTTTTGTATTATGTGGGAATTATATCATACTACACTTTAAAAACTAATGAAAGACGAAATCGACAAGTGTGGGTAAAACACTGCATTACGAAAAGAGAGCGTTTATCGCATGTGAATTTAGTAAGAGCATGGGTGTACCGAGGGGGGGGGGCAAGGGGTGGCAGCTGCCCTCCCCCCCCCCTGTAAATCTCGCAGAACATGTATGAACTCGACTGATTACTAAACAAAGTATAAATGAGGACTTATCTCTAACTTTTAAATAAACCACGCAGTAGACACTGACAAAATGTACGGTGTAATTGCTAAAAAACCGTAACCGACTATAGCGCACAAAGTTTTACTCTCTCAAAAAATTTTACTTGCCCCGAGGCCGGACTTGACCACCCCAATGAGTAAGAGAGTTACGTGAAGAGAAGGAAGATTTCCATGATCATTTCAGAATGCCTAAACCGCTGTATGAAGAACTTTTGTGGCTCCCGGCTCGCAGCGCTGCCACACGTACGAGCCCAGACGAGCTACGAGTAAGATATCAAACAGGTTGGATCGCCGGGGAACTTGCTCGGCAATTTTAAAGTACGCGTTTTTAAGGTGATACACAGGCGAAAAGGGTCGTCGAGCCACAAGTCCGCTTACTTACTCGCACGTCTATCACCCACTTAAAACAGCTATGTAATCATGTTACTGTTTGTTTTTATTTACTAGAAGTTTCAAAATATGAATCAACCTGATGGCTATAATGATGGATCTAAGGGGTGTAGATTGAAAAGAAGCTGATATGGCCTTAAACAAATCCCACGATGCTGGAATAAATGCATGGTTGATTATTTGAAAACCATTGGGTTTAACCAATGCGATACATATATAATACATGCCTATTTATTCGAAATCGATCAAATGATAAGATTATTCTTGCACTATACGTTGATGTCGGTCTTATAACTGCATCAAATCCAAAAGAATGTAATAGCTTCATATCTGAGTTAAAGCGAAGATTTAAAGTCACAACTAAAAATGCATCATATTTCTTGAGTTTGGAAATTGTGAATGGTGATATCACGGTAACATAGAAGCATTACGCACTAAAAGTGTTAGATCGCTTCGGGATGTCTGAGTGTAAACCTGCAACTACTCCTATTTTAAAAGATGGGCAGGATGGACAGCTAAATCAAGTGAAAGATTCAGTAGAACCGGTAAACTTTCCATATAGAGAAGCTGTTGGTGCTCTAGCATATCTAACAGTTGGAACCAGACCAGACTTGGCGTATGCTATGAGTGTGTCTATGACCTAAGACATGGTTCTATGAATAACTGAATCATCTATATCTTGTTAAAGCATTCACTCGCACATTTTCCTGACAGATAGCAACTTAGCAACTGTTCGAGCATAAATATCACCAATTAAATAAGACTTGACCTAAAGGTCTTGGTTACCAGGTCATAAAATTCCAAAAAAAAAAGCATAAATATCATCCAAATTTTATAAAATTTGTCCAGGTTGGTGTACTAACAAACACTGATGATACACTCAAATTTGAATTTTTCATATTTAACACATTTCTTCGATGTTTTGTCTAAATAGAATTGAAAATTAATAAAAAAATCAATAAATAATAAGTCGCAACAAATCAATGACAGCCGATGACAATCGATGTACTACGATTTAGTGTTGCCCTACTTTTAATTATTTTTAGTTCCTGAAACAACTGTAATGCTTAAATATTAAGTAAGGGTCTGTAATACAGTCCTATTATTTTCTACTCTTTTTTGCCAAGCTGTTGCATGGATATTAAAAATATTTTTCAACAATTAAAGTTTTTCTCTAATAATTATCATCCATATTTTAGTCGATTTTTGGAATCAATGCTTAATTTTGTGAATTCTCTAAACAAAGAATATGTAAAGTAAGTATAGAGATCCTATGGAACGCGACATGGTATTGACTTTGAGTAGAGGTCACTCAGGTTATTTACGTCAAGAAGAGGGAAAGGTGTCGGCTTCCATTACATCGCCGGTCTGGATTTGTAAATTCGCTCAAAATGCCTGCAAAATACAAGATTGTTATGGTTCGCCATGGCGAAAGTGAATGGAATCAGAAGAATCTTTTCTGCGGATGGTTCGACGCCGACCTGAGTGACAAGGGTAATTTTAAAACATTATTACTTACCTACAAGATCAATATTTTATTTTTATCGTACTTATAATGAATGTCCTTTCTAGGTCGTGAGGAAGCAGTTGCTGCCGGAAAGGCATTAAAATCCGAGGGTTATGAATTCGATGTCGCCCACACTTCGGTGTTGAAACGCGCTCAAATAACCCTGGGCACAATTTTGAAAGAGCTCGGTAAGGAAGACTTGCCGATTGAGAAGACCTGGCGATTGAACGAAAGACACTATGGTGGCCTTACTGGTCTTAACAAGGCTGAGACTGCTGCCAAGTATGGAGAAGCTCAAGTGTGTATTTAACTTTTTCCTAAAATAAATGTATTAGAATTTGTTATCAACAATATAAGCTGCCTATTTATGGCCTGCTGTCAATCAAACTTATTGGAACAACTGGAAAAAGATAAGGATCTTGTTTCAATCCAAAATGTTCACATTAATAAGAAAGCTTTTTGTGATTTGAAAATACTGCATATTTGTGAAAGTCAGGATATTTTACTACAAGGATGGTTAAAGTCTGGATAATCAATGCCATAAAATTATATGCAAAACATTTTGAATTGATAAGCCATCTTATTTATATATCTTGATTACTTTTGGGTAGACCTTTATTTGACCTTATAAAATATAGATATGCAATATGTCTGAAGTATATAAATACCATCTACAATTACTACACTTTTTTACACAGATATGAGACAAGGAACATATCTTTTACAAATTTCGTTCACTTGACATGTGTTTTATGATTTTAATTATTTTTACAGGTACAAATCTGGCGCCGTAGCTTCGATGTGCCTCCTCCCCCAATGGAGAAGGACCACCCTTACTACAACACCATTGTCAATGACCCCCGTTATGCTGGAGACCCAAAACCCGAAGAGTTCCCCATGTTCGAGAGCTTGAAGCTCACTATTGAGAGAACACTCCCATACTGGAACAATGTTATTGTCCCTCAGGTATGTCTATGAGGTAAATAAGCTATCATAATGTGTAACAGGCATGATGGATGTGGGAAAGATGTTATGAGATGAGATGGCTGTTTGTGTTTGTGAGCTTCTCTGTGGTAGGCCATAACATCGGCTGCTGGTGGAAGTTACCACCCACCAGACCAAGTCTTGTCACCAAGTGATTTGTTGTGTTCCAGTATGATGTCCTGTGAAGCTGTATGTAGGACGGATCAGAGCAGTTGTGTTGCAGTGTGTGCCGGGTACGATCCGCCAAATATTGTTGTGTCAGGAGTTTGGTCATGGAGGGTCTCCAGATCAATCTCCCTCTGGCGCAGCATTATTGGTCACATTGTTGGGTTTAACATTGCATCAACTCGTTCAACTGCCAGCTTCCTTCCTATCCACTCAGTTTTGTTTAATGAATAGGCTCTTAATAAACTAACGCGCTTAAGATCAATGATTGCATCACTGCTTACCATCAGGCGGGATTGTGGTCAAGTAATCCTTACAAATATTCTAAATTGTAAAGTGAGTTTGTTTGTTTTATGTTTGTTCCGCTTTCACGCCGTAACTACTGAACCGATTATTTTAAAATTTTGCAGACGTAAAGTTAGTAAGTCCGGATTAAATAATAGCGTACTTTTTATCCCGGAAAAAATTGATATTCCCAAGGGAAATCTAAAAGCATGATATAACCGAATTCCACGCGGGCGAAGCCGCGGGCGGAAAGCTAGTAGTTTATAATTATAAAAAAATAAAACATTCTTCTGCTCTTATAACAATATTTGGGGTGTGAGCATAACTTTTTTTATTATTTTTTGGAGTTGCCCCACACTAGGCATTTCTTCTTTATCGGGGGTGCGTTTACAAACATTTAAACTCACTTACATAGTCAGATCTGGAACAAGTACTTGTAGGACATACAAATATTTATTCCGTGCGGGAATCTCCGTTGCACGTGCCACACCCAAAAATACATTATTACTTTATTTTTCAGATTAAAGCGGGAAAGAGGATTATTATTGCTGCCCATGGTAACAGCCTCAGGGGTATTGTTAAGCATTTAGATGGTAAGTTGAAATAATACAGCTTTTTACAATATAACTTATTATATAGTTGATAATAGGGTGATAAGTAGAGATGTCGTGGTGGCCTAGTAATTAAAACACCAGCCTCTCAAATATGAGTGTGCGGGTTCGATTCCAGGTCAGGCAAGTCCCAATGTAACTTTTCTAAGTTATATGTACTTTCTAAGTATATCTTGGACACCAATGACTGATTACATGGTGAAGGAAAACATCTTGAGGAAACCTGGACTTTCATGTTTAAAATCGCCAACCCGCATTGACCAAGCGAGAGACTATGGAGAGGCTCTGTATGGGAGAAGACCTGTGCCCAGTAGTTGGGGGATAAAAAGGTTGATGATGATGAAGTAGAGATCGGAAACTTTGGCGCTTACATATCACCCCTTTTAACTTTAATCATCGTTTTTTAAAACCCCTTAAACACTCTGGTGTTTATTCATAAAGGATGATTAAAGTTAAGTGACGTTAAAAGGTTAAAAATGTATGGTTAAAGAAACGCTAATCAATAGTTAACATTAAGCAGCGTTGATGAATAAGGGGGCTAAACTTGAACAAATTGCCGAGGAACAATTGTGTAAAATACTTAAGTTAGTTACTAGTACTTTATTTTTCCCTTAAAAATATACCTTGTTTTAAGCCATCTGGTGGTATTTTTAGACATATTAATAAACAATACCTATAGTGGCTTACATATTAAGTACGTATACCGAAAGACTTGTCCATTTATTTTTCTTCAAATCAAGTTTAGGTATGTATTTAAAAGCCGAAATATCCGGTCTCTAGTGATAAATTGCGATATTTGTCTAAAAATATGTCTCAGGATACGCGATTTACAAGTAATCATATTCTTTTTTTACTATTTACTAGTCTGTATCAAATTGTAAGATGGTAAAATGAAGAATCACGACCAATAAAGAGAGAATAAAAATGCATATACATAATTGTAATTAAAATCATCAAATCATCACCATCAACATTTTTTATCGTCCCACTGCTGGGCACAGATCTTCTCTCATACAGAGAAGGATTAAGTGTAATCATCACGCTTGCTCAATGCGGGTTGGCTATTTCAGACAAAAGTCCATCAAATACCCTAGTTTAATTTATTCACGCACCGGAAGACGAAGCGTGGTTAGGCCCCCGATAAGGCGGACCGACGACTTAGTGACGGTCGCGGTCGCGGGGTCGGGGAGCTTCGGATGCGACTGGGATTAAAGCCGAGATGATGATGATGATTGAAAGTCAATTCTAACACCGCTTGCTCACTAGTCCTCGTTAGTATTATTGGTAATTCCATAGTCTCCTTTTGGCAGGCAATGACAGTGAAAAGTTGTAAAATGAAGGGAAAATTACTGAAGAAATTCAGAGGTTAACAGGAAGTATATCTGTGTCATGTATATTTCTAGGTCTGAGTGATAAAGCCATCATGGAACTTAACCTGCCCACCGGCATTCCATTCGTGTACGAATTAGATGAGGACATGAAACCGGTCGATTCCATGATGTTCCTTGGAGATGAAGAAACCGTGAAGAAAGCTATGGAAGCCGTAGCCTCCCAAGGCAAGGCCAAGTAATTTTAAGCAAAGATCAGTAATTTATTTTGTTGTAGTCATTAAATGTTTATCTTGATGTTAGCATTATTATAAAGTATGTTATCATGTATGTATTGTATAAATACAAAATTTTGTTCAACAAAAAATAAAATTTGTGTTAAGGAATCTCTACAAAATGTTCAGATTGATATTCAAAATTAGTTGCTGTATTCAAGAGATTTATTGGGTGTATGCCAAGAAATATTTTGAAAGTTGTTACCAAAGGAGTTTTTAATAGTAATCAATGTAGACTGTAGAGTGCTTGAGTATAAACATTAAAACGTAATTAAACATACTTGAAAACGATTTTTATTCTGGCAAGCTTTCTTTGAGATCTGCCATTACTTCATCCATATTCACATCTTTCGACTTTTTATTACCATCATTTTTCGTAAATTTTTTGCCACTGTATTTTGAGAAAGTTTTTGATTTGCTTGTAGTTAGTACTGTATTGTTTTTGGCTTCGCTAGTACTTTCGTTCTCAACCTCCATTGCGGATGAGCAACTTACAGCGAACATCGCGTTTTCATCGGTAGTTGGCTTTGATTTTTTCTTGGTCCTTGTTTTCGGTTTAATGTCGAACCGGAAATCTTTTGGTAGTTTGTGTACGTCTACACAATGTTGACGACGTTCGTTAGCGGTCGCGAATTTTAGTTTGCAGTCTTCATTGAAGCAGGAGTACTGTAAAATTGTTTCCAAGGCATAAGTATCATTGTCTAAAGGCAGGCTAGATGTAAAACATTTTACCTCTTTTTGAACTTCTCTTACCGAAGGCTTCCTCTCGGATAGAACTGCGAAGAACGAGTCGTGAGTTTCTTGTACATGCAAGTCCAACAAGTGAGGTGACGGAAGGACTTTTTTGCATCGAGCACAAGTGTAGCGATGTGATGTGTTATAGTGATTTTCGGATTCCAATAATGTTTCAGATATGAAATCGCATCCAGGAATGCTGCATGTAGATTTCATGCTAGAAACATACAAAACTGCTGAGTATTTGACTAAAATTATAGGATTGCTTTCAGCGTTGCACATATATAACGTTATGTTTATTTTATACGAGACCTGAATATAGTTTGTTCAGAATAAGCAACTGAATCGATTCCAATCATTTTTACATCATGTTATATTTTTCCCAAATACCTACATTTAGAAATTGTTGCAGTGTGGTTACCGAACGCACAACACAGCTGACGGTAGATCATAGTACAAGGCGCGTGAGCAAAGCGTGTCAGCTATGCTCATGCGCATTTTGAATTGTGAAAGGGTCGGCCAGTCAATAAGAAGATGCTAGTCGCCCATTTCATAGTGTAGGTCTTATGGAGAAGAACGGGCAAGAAGCTCCACTGACACTCTTTTTAAAATTGTTATAAATTATTTGATTACATCATTCATGTATCTGAGAACGATGCCGAAAGATGTGAATGTTAAAAGCGCGTATGAGGAAACATGACCGTTAGTCAAAAAGCAATTCAAGATGACCAGCACCCTAATAGGGTTATTTGACTAAAAAAAAACTAATTAATCCGTCATTCAGATTATAGATAAATATTGGATTATGTTTTATCAAATGAATAAAAATTGACGAATATAAAAGGCATTAAAGATCAGGAGTGGTGGCTGGTGACGTCACTGCTCGCTAAAAAGTGTAGCGTCCAGTGACGTCACACGAGTTTCCAACGCAATGTGTCGTCTTAATTTTTTGTTTATATAAAAAAAAAATTGGTTGCCTGTAAAGTCTGTATACGGGCGAAAGTTTTACGTGACAACGACTTTGAGTGGTAAAATAATTTTAATGTGAATATTCATTCGTATAGTAGGAAGAAGGATGAAATAATAGTAACAATTTAAAACATTTATTTATACAAAGAATTATATTTAAAACATTAATTTATACAAAGAATCTCGCACTGAATTTCATATTAACAAAATTTTTTCAAGTTAAACAAATTATTATTGGTTGAGAAACGATTTATACTACTTTTTTGATTGAAAACTACCACAACATTGTGATTACTACAACATAACCTATTCACTTATGTCTTAGTCATTTATTTCATCATGTTATATTATCAGTCTGAAATTATTTACCTTTGCTGTTTGAATTGTTGCGATGGACGAAACTACCTTCACATTATCACTACACAATCGTTTTACAATTAACTGGCAACGTGTAAACTTGTATGCAGGCGCCTAAGCGAAATAGAAGCGCAAGACATGAACCGGTGTGTATGCCTATCTCTCTCACTCTCTCTCTCTCGCTCTGTCTCTCTCGCTCTTAGGCGGGCTAACTGTGCTCGAGTGGAAGGGATGCGTGCCTTTCACTTTTTATGTCTGTCTCTCTCGCTCTTAGGCGGGCTAACCATGCCCGAGTGGAAGGGAAGCGTGCCTCTCACTCGCTCTCATTGTGAGCGCATAACGTGAGCGGAGCGTAACGCAGTTTCTTGAAGTGTCACCCGGCAAACCAATTTATAAGACGTTGTCACGTCAAAAGTAAAAATACGTGTCTAGTATTTTTTGGAATTCTGCCTGACGGACTAATTAGTTTTTTTTTAATCAAATACCCTATTGCGTAACACATTATTACCATTAATTGGAATAATTTTGAAGCATATTGCTAATCCATTGCTCCGTATGTTCGAAAAATATGTCTGCCCAACAACGTAAATAACGCTATGAATATTGTTTCTGACTGTCAAAATGAACCCCATTGCTGCCGATAGTGTGTTACGCAAATACCTTGCAGTCCCCACTGACGGCGCCCGTAATAGGGTGATTGATCGACTTAAATTGCTGTTCGAGTAATAACAACGAATCGTTGTTGGACGATCGTGCATACATAATCTGTATGACCTTGTTCAGTTCACAATTTAGCAATTGTGAATTAAATTGAATTCATATCTTTTTAGAAATTATTTGAAATTTTTTATTTGAAATAAATGCTTTGATTTTTCAAAGCATTTATTTCAAATAAACCAGTTACAGGCACTTTTGAATTGCAACGAGATTTGAAATAAACATACGTTACATAAGACAACTAGAAACACGCCTCTACTTCCCATAGTTTTTATAACTTGACAAAACATGCGAGTTTTTGTTATTGCGAGATTATAAATAACAAATCTGTTTGTATATTCGTCGGCTTTTAAGCCATAAATTATTTTCTAGGATAGTTTTTAATTATTTTGTCTTTATCTTTCCTCACAATTGCAATTACTCCTGTAGCGTGTGTGCGTTTACAAACATATAAACTCGCATATACCAAATATTAGTACCTTCCGAGAATCGAACACATATACAACACGCGGCGCAGCAGTCGCTGCGACCGTGTCGTCTAAAATTATAATATTACAAGACTAAAAATAAAGCCCCCTCCCTAATCGGCGAACACATTTTTGTCAAATGAGTGTGACTAGTTGAGATTGTTTGGACCGAACGGACCAATGGGCGGTCCAGACGGGGCTGGTTAGGGGTTGGGTTAGAAAGCTTTTTTGTGGGTAAAAAGTAAGATTTGAACATTAGCATAATATTAATCCGTTAAAGTTTTTTTAATTTATCCACTTACACTTCATGGCAGAGATTTTCTTCGTCGAAGTCGTAAACTCCAAGTCTGGGTGGCGGTTTATCGTTCATAAAAAGTGCATCATCCAATTTACGGCGACCAACTCCATATTCTTTTAGTTTGACAAGAAAGTGATTGCTGACCTCCATCCTTGAGACAAGATTACAAGAATAAATCAGCCATTTCAATTTAGAGACTAAGAAAAAGATACTTTAATTGTTAAGTGTTGTTATCGTGACATTGGCTAAATGCACAAACCGTGCGAAGCCCATAGAAAAAAGTGATAAAAAATTAGCAGGAGGCTACCCAACTTAAAATCGGCAATGCACGCTTTAAGGATTACCAGACCGTGTAATTGTGCATCTATTATAAGAATCGCGTAGTAGATATCGAAACATACACGTGAAGTTTTAGAAGCATTGGATTCATTACCGATTAAAGCACCTGCACCATTATTAAAGGCGGTAATTGCATAAGCACGCCTACGAGATACAAAAAGGGCTTTATTCCCAAACTTTTACGAAAAGGTTGGCTTATTTTTCGGGGATGAATATTCGTATGTCGTGGTGGCGTAGAGGTTTTATTTTATGTGTTATAAACTAGCGCTTGACCGCAATCCCGCCTGATGGTAAGTAGTGATGCGATTGTTGATGGTAAAGCGCGCTAGTTTATTAAGAGCCTATTCACTCTAGCCTTGAAGAAACTCTAATTGTAGTGTGACGGAAACACCGCCGCTGGCAAATTGTTCCAGTCTCTCTATGTACGGAGAATAAAAGAGGAAGCGAAACGCTTCGAACGGATCGTAGTGGTGTTAACAACGTAAGGGTGGAAAGTCGCCATACGACGGGTCGTCCGATGGTCGAACGGAGATGGGGGGAATTAAATCATGCAAGGTTAAAACACCAGCCTCTCAAGTATGAGTGTGCGGGTTCGATTCCAGGTAAGGTAAGTACCAATGTAAGTTTTTGATGTTATATGTACTTTCTAAGTATATCTTGGACACCAATGACTGATTAAAAGGTGAAGGAAAACCTCTTGTCCAGGTGGACTTTAAGCCTGAAATCGCCAACCCGAATTAAGTAAGCGTGGTGATTACACTAAATCTTTCTCTATGAAAGGAGACTTGTGCCCAGCAGTGGGACGATAAAAAGATTGATGATGATGATGAATCTATACTAATATATAAAGCTGAAGAGTTTGTTTGTTTGAACGTGCTAATCTCAGGCACTACTGGTCCGATTTGTAAAATTTCCGTTGGATAGCCCATTCATCCAGGAAGGCTTTAGGCTATATAATATCCCGCTGCGACTAATAGGAGCGGAGCATAACTAACTCCACGCGAACGAAGTCGCTGGCGGCCGCTAGTATTCTATAAGAATGAATATAGTTAAGGGTGACGTTTCAGGCTAGGGCAGTTGGGCAGACCGGTGAGGATAAGGCAGAGCTCTAATTCTTCTAATCCTGACAAGTCCGCCAAGCTTGACAATTTTTGCAGTTTAACCCTCTATTACAGACTTCGTTTTCAGAAGTGGTATGTCGAATCATACTGACTTGCCAAAGCATGATGAACGAGTTTTATTTAATGGGTCAGTATATATATTGCAAGTCATTAAATAAGCATCAGAGTAGATAAGAAACTGTGAATGATTGCGTCATTTCTAAGATTATGTATTAAGTACACTTAATTTCGTAAGGATATAATTTGAAGAGGTAAAAATGTTATATATCGACCTTGTTGTCTGTCAAAAGCGAATTTGACTGCAGTACTGTAGCTCGAATTAGGATGCTACTGCTCTACCCTCTTAGCAACATCGTAAGAGCGACATAATGTATCCAGCTTTCTAAAAGGTGTGCGTTCGCGCAGCGGAATGTTGTTGAATTTAAAGATTTTAGATATGCAGATATTTAGTGTACGATGTCGTATAATTGTGTATGGTAAAAAAAAAATTGTGCACGCAGCCATTGTGGAGAAATTCACCAAAAACTGATTCCGCTGGGCGAACGTTGTCCTGGCGGAACTTTTTTTAATCCATTGACTTTCGAAAAAAGAGATGTGTCCAAAAATTAGTGTGTATTTGTGTGTAATTGTGTATGTATGATTAAAATTTGTGCATGCATAAACTTCGGAGATATTCAAGTTTCCGCTGCGCGAACGTTTGGCCATTAGCTAGTTTTCATATAAAGCGCTTACATAGAGAGCTGTAGATTTTTACATACTTTGTTTTGAATTTGTGTATATTTGTTTAAAAAACAGATTTAGAAAAAATCGTAAGGCTTAAAAGATAAAAATATAAACGTAAAATACGCTTATTTGGTCTTAGTTCGTAAAGTATGCACTTTGGGGTCTAGATTTTCACGTTTATACAAACCTTGTAAGTGTCTGCAATATATTGCCAAGTATCAATGATGTTCTTTTAGTAATTAAAGAGTTATAGGACAATTTACCATGACATAATTACTGTTTACAAAGCAGTCAAATATCACGACATTCTAAAGGAATTGCATGGTAAAACGTATGCCAATAATTAGTGTATTCATTCAACTATTCACATGCAAAATTTCATGTCATTAAATTCAGTAATTAAAGAAAAACAATTATTATACTGACGAAGCATCGAAAACCTACATAACCCGACCAAGTTCCGATAGCTATAAAAAAGCGGCCGTGCAATATATTTAGGTAACATCCCAAAATTTACAGTATAATACCGGTATTGTACTGGTATAGGTGATAACAAAATTGTTTCGATATAATATAAAGGTCATTTATTTTTGTACACCTATTTTTTTAAATCTATTTGACTATGACAAAGTAGGTACTATTTACGTAGTTATTTTATTTAAGTATGCGCTTGAGACTTGAGATATAATCTAGATATATTAATTTAGGCAAATAAAATTGATACAGCTAATTTCTATTGAAGATTTCACGCATCAGGATTCTTACTATAGACCCCCCAGGGATATTAAATAATTACCACAAGTAAGTACTACTGTTTAGGTAAATATTTATCATATTGTAGCTTATAACACTTTTTAACCAATACACTAGACGAGCGTTCCTCTTTGCAAATTTAGTGGATCAAACAATCTAATAACTTAAAAAAAAACTACTTCTTCAATCGATCTTTTAGTTGATGGTCTATACTGTTGTACTGGTTGTGACTTATTTAAGTGAGCGTGTTCCCCGCACCTCACCAAAATATGCCGAATTATTTTGATTGAAGCGGTACGCTTAAGGCTAGTCCTTTGGTTAAATAGTCTAAGGTCCGTATTACAGAACGTTACTCAAAACTCAAGCTTTACTTACTAGTTTTAAATAATACTTGAGCATTACTTAAAACTAGTTTTAACCTATCAAAAGCCTTCAAACGAGACTTAAGTAAAGCTGGAGTTTTGAGTGACGTTCTGTAATACGGACCTTACTATTGTAGTTATGAATTGATCAAAAATATTCTAGTGTGAAACAATAGACAACGCGCTGCGCGCAACGAGCATTAGGCGGCTTCCCGCTTGAAACAGTACTTCCATCCTTGAAGAAAAGAGAGGGCAATATGTTTTCATTAGCCGCGGCCCGCGCGTATTCATTTGCTGTTGTACTTGAACCTGATTAAATATATCTAGATTATATCTCAAGTCTCAAGCGCATACTTAAATAAAATAACTACGTAAATAGTACCTACTTTGTCATAGTCAAATACATTTAAAAAAATAGATGTACAAAAATAAATGACCTTTATATTATATCGAAACAATTGTGTTATCACCTATACCAATTCAATACCGGTATTATACTGTAAATTTTGGGATGTTACCTAAATGTATTGCACGGCCGCTTTTTTACAGCTATCCGAACTTGGTCGGGTTATGTAGGTTTTCGATGCTTCGTCAGTATTATAATTGTATTTCTTTAATTACTGACTTTAATGACATGAAATTATGCATGTGAATAGTTGAATGAATACACTAATTATTGGCATACATTTTACCATGCAATTCCTTTAGAATGTCGTGATATTTGACTGCTTTGTAAACAGTGATTATGTCATGGTAAATTGTCCTATAACTCTTTAATTACTAAAAGAACATCATTGATACTTGGCAATATATTGCAGACACTTCTAAGGTTTGTATAAACGTGAAAATCTAGACCCCAAAGTGCATACTTTAAGAACTAAGACCAAATAAGCGTATTTTACGTTTATATTTTTATCTTTTAAGCCTTACGATTTTTTCTAAAACTGTTTTTTAAACAAATATACACAAATTCAAAACAAAGTATGTAAAAATCTACAGCTCTCTATGTAAGCGCTTTATATGAAAACTAGCTAATGGTCAAACGTTCGCGCAGCGGAAACTTGAATATCTCCGAAGTTTATGCATGCACAAATTTTATTCATACATACACAATTACACACAAATACACACTAATTTTTGGACACATCTCTTTTTTCAAAAGTCAATGGATTAAAAAAAGTTCCGCCAGTAGGCCTAGTATGAGTTTTCATTACGAAACTCGATCGTTGATATCGAGCGCGTTTGACTCAGTGATTGGCCCGCTTCAAGGTCGTAACAACTCTCAACCAATGAGAGCGCCAAACGCGCTCTATATCGACGATCGAGTTTCGTATTGAAAACTCATACTTGGCCTACAGGACAACGTTCGCCCAGCGGAATCAGTTTTTGGTGAATTTCTTCACAATGGCTGCGTGCACAAATTTTTTTTTACCATACACAATTATACGACGTCATACACTAAATATCTGCATATCTAAAATCTTTAAATTCAACAACATTCCGCTGCGCGAACGCACACTTCTAAAAGGTAGATACTGTGGGTATTGTGATTGGTTTATGTTTGCCGAAAATTATACAGCTTTAGGCACAGACGAAAGCACATCCTTCTACTATAAACTGTAAAATGTCTTTATTAGATCTTAAACTTTATCGCTAAAGCATTAAGGCTCTTAGACGTAGCTTGACCTGCTGTCATCCGTACCCCTCGATTAACCAACAAGGTCAAAACCATTTTTCTATCTACAAATCTGCAGGCCATTCTTATCGATATCATACATATTTGGAACGCTATAGTGCTAGTTACAAGTTGTACTAGACGGCTAGCTACTTCAATGTTAATAATAATTATCGCGGAACGAACTAATAAGAAGTGCTACGTCACGATAACTTGCCTGTTATGTATTGCTACCAATGGTGTTCAGTCATTAAGATAAGTCTCAGTAGTAAAGTTGTACAAATGTCTAGTTGTATAATCTGTGACTATGTGATGCGCACGTCTGTTATGTACTTGTTATTACATTAAACATACCTACGTACATAAGTATTATTATCAAGGTCAAGCTATTTACTTGATATCATAAGTTAGTTTACGTTTGGCAAGTATTGAATAAGGTGCATAAATTAATATGTACATTAATAATAATTATAGTCTTGAAAATTAAAAAAACAAGTACTGGAACTTTCTTAATAAATTAATTGTTTGTGGATAATAGCGGAAGTGACAAATAAAATAAAATGAACGTACGCCAGAGAAAAGTAAGTTACAAAAATTAAAATTTATTAGTATGATATTGACTTGGTTCAAAGGTTATAAAGTTATTACGGTAGTTTTTATCTAGGAGTGTATAATAATGAGGTTATGTTTTTAACATTTCAATGCCGAAGATAAACGAGTTTTAGGTCTATTTAAGAATCATCGGTAGTAAGAAGTCAGTTTATTTAGAAAAGTTATTTTTGAAATATAGATTTATTTTTTAAATAAGTACGTAATATTTAATTAAGGAAATACTTACCCCGCTATTTGTTTATTTTTTTTACCACTTCTTACTGTTATTTTTGCTTATTTATTGAGATGGATACGGAAGGCAAGCCTGCTTTCAATTGATTGTACCTGATACCTACTTAATAAAATTATATTGTAAATTACTAGAAAGACAAAGCTAAGTGCATTTTACCAAATATTTAATTGAATTTAGAATTAAATGGTAATGCTTGTTTTTATTTAATTTGGATTTCTTATTAAATACATTACACTTGACTCCAGAAGTATTTAACTAAAAAAACTATACCATTTATTTTAATTTATAATAAAGCTAAAGGATAATACACTAGAACGTATCGAGCAAATCGTTAACAAAAAAAAGTAAACATACTTTCTTACGTGGTTTTGTTGCAAGATTAAAAAAAAACAAATCCAATTTAGTCGATTAACTGGTATGGCTAGTAACAAACAGCCTTTCGGCTCGTGTTTATTCTTTCTCGCTCACACACTCGGTAGTTTTTAATAGTACCTAACGGAATCACTATTACGGATTTATAGTGTTTTATAGTGCGTTTCCTCTAATAGTTCCTTTGCCGTCATGTTTGCACTAATGCAATTTAGTGTATGAGGGAGAGAGAGAGAGACGCAGAGTGTGTCTACCTTGTTTACGACAGTGACAAAAAAATGAATGCCAATATGACGGCAAATGAACTATTAGATGAAACGCCCTATATACTTTTTCTCTCTTTTATGGCTTCGCACGGTTTGTTCATTTAGCCAATGTCACGTAATGAATTGTTCAATGTCGAAAAAGACGGCCGCGTGACCCGTCTTACGATGGAGGTTTGCACAAAGTCATGATGTGGCCACTATGCTGTGATATTTCACTGTTCTTTATGAATTATTTACTGAATGCACTGTTTACTACATAAATCACGCATTTTTATTTAGTAAACACCATTATAAATAATTTTAAAAGTCGAATGAAAAATTAGCGTGACACTCAGCTTGACTTTCCCGCCAAAAACCCACTATAAACTCTTTGTCATGGGCCGAGCTCTCTGTTTACTGTACTGTACACATCATGACTTTGTCCCAAACCTTCCTCCTAGTCGGTTCACACGGGAAATGAAATGTGATAGGTTAAGTTAGATTAGTTAGGATAGGTTGCGAAAGGAAACAAGATTACAACGAAGAAATGGCTCAAAGGTCTTAGCAACCAAAAACTCCAAAAAAAAATCTTGTCATTGTAGACAGATTGTCATTTGTCTTATGTCAATTTTTGTAACTTCATTTCAATTTTATTACATGAATACAATCTTTACCCAAGAAATAATCTCAGTGCCCAGTGCGACATTGTGTTTCAAGTGCTGTTCGTAAAAAAATATTATGAAAAAATGTCTACGTATCGATCTTTGAATTCCAAATAGAAAATTATAAAATAACTGATTTATTGGTTGTGATGTTTATTTTAAGTCAATATGGGAAAGTTCAGCACGTACAGGTACTTAGAGGTGGGTAATGTTCATGTACCTATTCAATGTTTATTTTTTTATTTCGTACGGTTTATTTTTAATACACATTCACGCTGAATATTACAAAAGAAAAAAGTAGCTACTATTTTATTGGCCATACGTCGGATTTGATACCCACTGTTAAGTTTGATGTGAATTTTCTATTAAATGAAATGAATAATTAAATTTATTAATTTGTAGACTGTTATCCATTATCACTCACGGATTTTTTCTTATGTTTACACAGTTTTGATTTGCAGACATTTCTAGTAATACTAAGTGGTTGTTTGATCAAGTCATACACAAATAAAAATATATAGAAGAATTAGATATTCTCGGTTTTCATACAGAATTTCAAGCTAACTAAATACAACGGGAAAGTGTAATGAAATAAAAATGTCATAGAATTTTATTGTTTTCTTCACCAAGCTACAATTTTTTTTTATTACTAGTACTGGACAAAATATGGTTATTGAAACACATAATCATTTTGTAATAATCTTTCGTAAAATATACTGTGAGGCGTTTCGCTTTTTTTTACAGTTAAAAGATGATACCTCAGCTCCACATATCAATGTTAGAAGTAGGACAATTAAGCACCCGAGGAAATTGAAGAAAGTTTTTATCTTCCTAATTGTAGTGGCACTCAGCATCACATACTTTTTGGGTGAGTACTGTCATGACAATACTAAATACTTACATGTACAGAAGTCAGCATCTTTAGTAGTCTGTTCCATGGGAAGAAGACATGAGCTGAGTGCTGCCTAGTGGGTTTCTATAAGTCAGGGCAAACCTTAAATATATCTGTAATATCAAGTTTGTCCTAACTAAAGCTATGTATACAGCCTAAACTGGAATTAGTCAATTTTCATTTAAACTACAGCAATTGCTGCCATATGTCAAGGTTTATATGTACATAATTATAATATGTGGTTATATCTATAGTAATATATAAAGCTGAAGAGTTTGTTTGTGGTTTGAATGCGCTAATCTCAGGAAATCCTGGTCCGATTTGAATTTTTTTGCATTGGATAGTTCATTAATCCGGGAAGGCTTTAGGCTATATTATAATATTATGCTGCGACCAATAGGAGTGGAGCATATCATAAACTTAAAACCTATGTTGTGTTTTATGATCTCGAAATGTAATAATGTATTTATAGAAATCTTTTGGGGTTAAAATAAAATGTTCAAATAACTATTTCCACGCGAACGAAGTCACCTGCAGCCGCTACTAGTGTATTTATAAGGTCATTGCAAGTTGAATTTAAAAAGACTTGCCTATGTTCACATAATTATGTGCCCCTTTACAAAGCTGAACTTTTTCTGAACATCAATAAACCATTTTAACAGAAACATACTGTATATTATTAAGCTTAATAATATACAATATGTTTCTGTAATATACAATAGTATATGATTTTTGTCTAGAGTAACAAAAACTAATCAATTAGCTCAACAATGGTAGAATGTTTTTGATACCAAACTTGCCACATACATAGATTTGTAAGCCAATTTTACGAGAGACAGTTTCTTCCATAGAGTAGTGGTGACCTAGTGGTATAGGCCACAATCTTACAAGTTGTAGGTCGTAAGGTTGAACCCCATCAGGCACTATGTGTAAATTATCTCATCACCGCTGCTCTTAAAACGGTGAAGGGAAACATGAGTAAACCGGAATGTGGTAAAGCCAAAAACTTCTAAGATGTGTCATCTATCAAACCTCACTGGGCCAGCATGGTAAATTACAGCCCACTCCCTCTTACCGAGGCATGTGTTCCAACAGTGGGAACATTAAAGGCTGATTATGTTATGTATGTTTTTTTTTTTTTTTTTATTAAAGTATAAACCAGCGCTTGACCGCAATCCTGCCTGATGGTAAGCAGTGACGCAATCGTTGATGGTAAAGCGCACTAGTTTATTAAGAGCCTATTCACTCTAGCCTTGAAGATGTGATTGTTACTTCATGTTACTTCCATATCGTCGCCGTAGAGTGAAAACCTCGTAAGTGCAGAAATAGTAACTTTTCAGGAGGAAGAAAAAACTGCGTGCTGTAACTGCACGCAGTTTTATATTTTTTTATTAATTAATATGGAGATTTAACCCGCTTTCATACCCAAATCGGTTCAGTACTATAAGATTGCCCGAATGAAAGTGAAAATAAAATGAAACTACACGTTCGTTGCTAGGTATTCACACGAGCTGCGCGTTTTTACGAGGTTCTCATTTAGGTCCGTATTACAGAACGTCACTCAGAACTCAAGCTGTACTTAAGTCTCGTTTGAAGCCATTTGATTGGTTGAAACTAGTTTTAAGTAATGCTTGAAACAGAGATCAATGCTTGAGTTTCCTTCTAGAATACGGACCTAAGTGTCACAGATGTCGCGAACGATGTGACGAGTATCGAATGAACAAATGAGTCAGATCAGGATGTGCGTAGTGAGGTTTTCTTCCCAGAAACGCAATAAAATGAATTTGAGCAAAAATGCATTCCCGAGGTTTTCACTCTACAGTGACGATATGGAGGGTCTATTATGCAAAGCTACGAGGTGTTTGCTTCATTATTAGTACAGATACAAACCTTAATTTTAGCCATTATAATATCAGCCTGTAAATTATGGAAATTGGCCATTAGTGACTCGGTCATAGGATACTTTTAAGAATATCTTGTAAATGGCGCCGATTATCTTGTCCACAAACTAAACTAATTTTAAGTTTAACGCATCTTTTTCTTTCTATTTTATTAAGAAAAGGAAGCTTGTTATTTGAAATTTCCATGGCATCAGGTGAAATTACACCTTTTACTTGTTTTATTTAGCGCGATTACCCCCCAGTTCAGTTCACCTAAAATTTCGAGTTATATTTTAAAGCTGCACTGGTTAGCGCAGTGTTAAGCTATTGACTGCTGTACTGTGTGTCGGGGGTTCGAGTCCCGCACGGAACAAATATTTGTAAGACCTAAAAGTAGTTGTTCCAGCTCTGGATTTTTGTGTATGTGAGTTTATCTGTTTGTAAACGCATCCTCAATACAGGAGAATTTCCTAGCTTGTTACAACGTGTTTTTTTTTCTTTAAGAAAAGAGAATGCATTCTTAATACCTGCCAATTTCATACAAACAAATACATGATATGCAAATATGCTTACTAGAATGGTTGCACTGCCAGGAACAGTGAGATTCTTACCGAATAGATTGACTGATCAATGTTTGAGCTTTCAGATTTTTTACGTTAACAAGTTTGAATTTGTCTAGGAACCTTCAAAGGGTGTTGATGTAGGTATCCAGTATCCTTAAAAGTTAAACAATTGTAACTACTTATATAAAATTAAGTAAACTTTTCACAAATCAATTCTGCTGGGCAGTTTGACAGCCTCCGTGGCGTAGCGGTAGCGAACGCGGCCGCTGCGTAGGGAGGCTCGGTTTCGATACCCGCGCCATGCAAATATTTGTATGCATGAATATGAATATTTGCACTGGTCTGGTCATCCCTCGGAAGGCACGTTAACCCGTTGGTCCCGGTTGCCATACGAACATCTAGTGGCAGTCGTTACGGATTGCTGGAGCCCTCAAAAGTCCAACAATTGGTCTAACTGCAATGCTTCGATATCGCCTTCGGGTTGTAGAGGTCAGACGGCAGTCGTTTCACGGAAAATATCAATGTTGAGCCGAAATCAGCAGTTAGACTGGTAAAGCGGACCACAGACTCCAAAGCTGAAAAAAAGCTTCGGATATGACTGGGATTAACGCTGAGATGATGGTGAATTCTGCTGGAGAGTTTGTGCCCCAGTTCTTCCCAGCTATAGCACTAGGATGCGGTGAAGGGAAATTTTGGAAGATTCTTGTGTAAGTTTGTAGTTCAAAAAGTGCTGATATTCAGCCTCATAATTGATTTGATTTTGTATCTCTATAAAAGTCTAGGTCAATCAGGGGTGAATAGGTTGTTTACTGTTTAATGAGAATAGCTGTAAATTAATGTAAATATTTTCTTCATATTTTCCAACTGTTTATTTCATTAAATAGCTATTTGATGCTATTACAATGAAGTCTGGTGCTTTGTAAGAGTATACTATATTAGTCACAATATATTTTTTTAAATTGTGTGTTTCCACACATGGTAAGAAAGAAAATAAATTTATTCAGCACAGACTCGACACGCAATACAATAATACATTTAGCACAAACACACATCGGGTAGCAACAAAAAAATATTAAAAGACCAAAACCCAAATCTATATATATAAAAGAAAGTCGTGTTAGTTACATCATTTATAACTGAAGAACGGCTATACCAATTTGGCTGAAAATTGGTAAGGAGGTAGCTAAGAACTGGGAGAAGGACATAGGATACTTTCTATGCCGCTCCCCGTCGTTCCTGTGGGAATAAATGAGCTTCTTTGTTTCGACTTCTCCCACACTTTTATGCTACCCTGGTACCTTGAACGTCAAAAAATATGCACAATAAACCTTCTTTCATGTATTATGATTATTTGATAATGATGAATGAATGAGGTGTTTATTGTTTCGACTTCTCCTACACTTTTGTGCTACCATGGTACCTTCCACGTCAAAAAAATATGCACAATAAATCTTCTTTCATGTATTATGATTATTTGATAATGATGAATGAATGAGGTTTATTGTTTCGACTTCTCCTACAGTTTTGTGATACCCTGGTACTTTGCACGTCCACAAACTATGCACAATAAAACCTCTTTCATGTATTATGGTGATTTGATAATGATGAATGAGCTTTTTTATTGTTTCGATTTCTCCTACACTTTTATGCTACCCTGGTACCTTGCACGTCAAAAAATATGCACAATAAACCTTCTTTCATGTATTACGATTATTTGATAATGATGAATGAATGAGGTTTATTGTTTCGACTTCTCCTAAACTTTTGTGCTACCCTGGTACTTTGCACCTCTACAAAGTAGGAAACACGTGTCCAGTATTTTTAAGTTAATAATATTATGTACAAAATTTCAAAAAGATATAATGGAAAACCACAAAGTTATAATAAGCTTGCTACGAGTATTTTACTTGGTTGTCCCAACATAAATATGGTCAAAGATCCGCGCGCGAGCGAGCGCGGTGCGTTGACCTCTAGCGTCAGCTGTTGCGCGCGCACAATACTATGATGATGTATCGTAAGCTGCGTGACGCACTCGGTAACTACACTGTAACAATTTCTAAATGTATTTGGGACAAAATATAACATGGTGTCAAAATTATTGGAATCGATTCAGTTGCTTATTCACTATCTATATATATAAAAGAAAGTCGTGTTAGTTACTCCACTTATAACTCATGAACGGCTCCATCGATTTGGCTGAAAATTGGTAGGGGGGTAGCTAAAAACTAGGAAAAGGACATAGGATACCTTTTATCCCGTTCCCGTCGATCCCATGAGAATGAATTAGCTTCATTGTTTCGACTTCTCCTACACTTTTGTGCTACCATGGTACCTTGCACGTCCACAAACTATGCACAATAAAACTTCTTTCATGTATTATGATGATTTGTGATAATGATGAATGAATGAGGTTTATTGTTTCGACTTCTCCTACAGTTTTGTGCTACCCTGGTACCTTGCACCTCCACAAAGTAGGACACACGTGTCCAGTATTTTTAAGTTTATAATATTATGTACAAAATTTCAAAAAGATATAATGAATCCGAAAAAAAAGATATAATCATCCGTTGACAATGCGAAATCGGCGAACAAACCTCAGAGATCATCATCATCATCATCAATCTTTTTATCGTCCCACTGCTGGAGACAGGTCTCCTCTCATGCAGAGAAGGGTTGAGTGTAATCACCACGCTTGCTCAATGCGGGGTGGCGATTTCAGACTTATAAAGTCCAGGTTTCCTCAAGATTTTTTCCTTCACGTTCAGTCATTGGTGTCCTAGATATTATACTTAGAGAGTACATATCACTTTAGAAAAGTTACATCGATACTTGCCTGACCTGGAATCGAACCCGCGCAATCATACAAGAGAGGCTGGTGTTTTAACCACTAGGCCACCACGACATCTCAGAGATCAATAGCTAGATAATTTACGAAGCACAAGTAGAAATTCATTTCTTTCACAAGGTGCTACACTACATAAATGACAAATAAAAAAATCATGGAATACTTTTTTTTTTTATTTACAGTGTTCCTAGTTTAAAAAGTAAAAAATGTGATCATGTTTGCCTTTAAGGCGGAACAAAGTTCGCCGGGTCAGCTAGTAATAAAATAAAATAAAAAATCCAAATAAAAAGAAAAAACAAACTTAAACCCTTGTGTAAAAAATAGCAGCAAAGTCTGCCTCGTGACTGCACCAAAAAGGTCCAGGTACTACAGACACTTACCTGCACATCTTTCTATATTGTCCTTTTTTTTTGTTTGGGATGGGAAATCATCAAATGGCTTTTCCCGCTCTGGGCGGAGCGGATGGGCGTGTCAGACTTTTACTGGCTAAACCCACCCGTGTGTCTTCACTTGCCTGTGCGTTAGAGCCACGGTTTCTTTTTTAACCAACCCGCAATCCTGGCCCAGGAGGCATCGGTCCTCGTGGACCCCGTCACGGTGTGCTGACATCTCTATGAGGGGCACGTGAAACACAACGCGCGGTCGATCCGGGCTCGTCTACGGTGGCCGGGAGTCTGATGTTGTCTCCCGACCAGGGTTCATTGTCCTCACATGACTAATTTCAACATGAATAATGTAATAAAATATTATTTAAACTTATGTCTGTGTCTACTTGTCCATTTTTCTATATACTAGATACTTTGTATGGGCAACTGTTTCATATTTCTGTCTGACCGAGCCTTTGACACTCCAAAATAGGTTGTAATTGATTTACTTGGAATAAATGTTTTGTAATTCATTTTAAAAATGTGCAGCATTTTGTTTAAATAACCATCCAATTTCTTCGCTTTGTAGTTCATGATATGAATCTAGCTTAAAGGCTGATTTACACGGTGCAATTTAATTGCCTATGGCATACAATAAAATTGATGCAACAAATGACTTGCATCGTCTAAATGGTGTTTAGAAAATGCAACTTTTATTGTTGCTTCAGCTTAATGGAAGCCATAGGCAATTAAATTGCACCGTGTAAATCAGTCTTATCAGGGGTGGTTTTCCAGTATAGATGTCAATCCACCGGGCTTAAACCTGGTGCTTTGTTGAACATACAATTTTCTGAGTGTTTAAGGTGTTTACGGTTGTTTACCAAAACACAAGTAGGTTAATTGCATAACACACTATCAGTAGCAATGGGTTTCATTTTGTCGGTACTGAACCGTCAAAACATTCTTTGCGTTATTTAAGTTTTTGTGCAGATAAATTTTCGAATATAGGGAGCATTGGATTAGCAGTATGCTTCGAAATGATTCCAACTTATAGTAATATGTAGTGTGTTACTCAATTAGGGTGCTGGTTTAATACCGCTGGATTGCCCTTTTATATCTACTAGTTAGTAGTTATCAAATACCCTCTAATAATACTGTAATTCTACTATAATCTATACTAATATATAAAGCTAAAGAGTTTGTTTGTTTGAACGTGCTAATCTCAGGAAGTACAGGTCCGATTTGCGCCCAATTTGCTCGCTGCGACCAATAGGAGCGGAGCATAACTAACTCCACGCGAAGGAAGTCGCTGGCGGCCGCTAGTATTGAATATTAGCTGCGCCGCGCGGTTTCACCCGCGTAGGATTCAATATCCTCCTATTGGTCGCAGCGTGATGTTATATATCCTAAAGCCTTCCTGGATTAATGGGCTATCCAATGCAAAAATATTTTTTCAAATCAGACCAGTAGTCCCTGAGGTTAGCGCGTTCAAACAAACAAACAAACTCTTCAGTTTTATAATTATATTAGTATAGATACATGAAAGTTTGTATGAATGCATGTTAGTTACTCTTTCACGCGAAAACTACTAAATGGATTTGGATAAAATTTGGCATACAGATAGTAGAATAACATATCTCGACCTTAGATTAGAAGCATTAGGTCGTCGGACCTATACATATGACATAGCATAGTTTTATCTAGATATTTCCAAGGTATCGAAACCCATGCAGCTGATACTGCGCAGGGGCGTGCACAGAGATTTTCTTGAAGGTATGCATAGATATACCTACTACCCAAATCTCTGTGATTATATATGGTAAAACTTAAAAAACGTAACGTAGACGTAGTTTCAATTTAACATAGTCGCGTACTTTTTCGCATGTCAACATTGAATTGATGTTTGTGCGTGGCTACAATGAACATCTAAGTATGTGATTGATGATAAGAACAAGTCAAATAAATGATATACGTGGGGTGTTAGGTATTTTTTTTTTGCCCAAATGAATACAATGAAATCATCATCTCAGGGTTAATACCAGTCGCATCCAAAGCTTTGGAATCTGGGGTCCGCTTTTCCAGTCTAATTGCTGATTTTGGCAAAATTTCGACATTTTCCGTGAAGCGACTGCCGTCTGACTTGTGGGCTCCAACAACCCGTAACGACTGCCACTAGATGTTCGTATGGCAACCGAAACCAACGGCTTAACGGGCTTTCCGAGGCACGACCAGACCAGTGCAAATATTCATATTCATGCATACAAATATTTACACTGCGCGAGGATCGAACCCGCGCCTCCTTACGCAGCGGCCGCGTTCGCTACCGCTACGCCATGGAGGCTGTCAAAATACAATGAAATGGTATTACTAACTGAACTGTAAATAAGTAATAATTTATTTCTCAAAAAACTAAAAAAATATATTTTACTATCTATAAATTAAATCAACGCGCCTATCTATTTTAAAATAACTCTGTAAAAATTAAATACCTATATATAAGATCGTTGTGAAATCGCTAAAAGTTCTTTTAACCCGGCGAGGCTGTGGTGGCAAAATGTAACATTGACTATGTGGTGGGGTTTGACATACCCACTTATTAAATCGGCCATAAATATCATAATATCGATAAATTGAGTTCTAATCTTATGTTTTGTGATATTAATATAAACAATAAACAGCTTTTAATGAAAAAACTTTAATATTTTAATATTTTTTTTATTATTATTTAGGAAAATAAAAGAAACTGAGTTTTTTTAAACAAAAATAGGCATTATCTTCACAAACCTCTAAAATAAACAAAAACAAAATTTTACTTAAAACAACAACTACAAAATTAAGGAAAAAACATCAGTCTTTGAATTAGAAATACAAAACTATCATAATACTTTGGAACAGCTTAGGAACTAGGATCATCATCACAACAAGGTTTTTTGAGCCATTTCTGACCATCTTTGGACTCATAATAAGGAACTTGAACAGAAGAACAACGTCGATTTCTCAAAACTGACAGTGGGATATCATCGTCAGAATCATTAAAATCTAGTACATGTTCTCGATCACTAATCTCCTGTTCTGTCTCAGATCCTAGGTTATGTTCGCTGCAATGATCAGATTCGGGTTCGGAGCTTGACTCGTCCGAACATTCTTGGAAAACATCCTCTATCATGGACTCAAGACGCCTTTGGTCTCTTTTGAAACTCATTTTCGTTCAAAAACTAAAACAAAAAACAAATAATAAGCTAATAAACCAAAAAAACAACTTTCAGTTTTACCGAAATAACCACACACCAACTATGTGGCGGGGTATTACGTACCCAACAGAAGTATGCGCACGTATATCTCAAGCGCCCGGTAGCGCAACACTGCGATCACGCGACCATCCCCTCCCGCAGCTCCTTAGCTCCAGCTATGCGGCGAGACAAACCGTTACAGCAAAAATTTAAAACAAAACGATCGTTGGAGTAATGAGTGGGGTATGTCACACCCCACCACAGCCTCGCCGGGTTAAAATGGAAATATAGACAAATCTTTCATAAATATGCGTAATGCACTACTCATTGGAATCATAACTATTAAATTTTGCTAATTTGTAAACTTCAGGAAAATTATTACGATATAAAGTATAGTATTGAAATTCAAAAGCAAGTAGGTTGAAAAACTTAAGGTCTTTTAAGTTTTTATAACAACGAACTGTCAATGCCGTGTTTTAAATAATATACCTACACGAGAAACAAAACAATTTATTTGTGTGTACACACTACACAGCCTGCTAACCACATATAATTATCATAATACTTTTTATAAAGACAACCTTTCTTTTGTGTTAAACCAAAAACTCTAAAATAAATGAATATTTAATTCCGCTTAAAACAACCAATATTGAAACAACATAAGCTGCTAAAATAAAAAGGTATTTGAACGAACAACAATCATGCTATATTTCTGAACTTCTTAAATTCGTCGCATTATTAGAAGCTGTGCTTATCGTGCCCTTAAAAGTCAATGAAATTTCACGCACACGTACACAACAATTTAGGCACACAAGCAAATAATTTTATACACAGACAGATATGGAAGAGGCACATTTTGTTTGTGCCTACGCCGCTAAGAGAAGTGGCGCGGCCGTCGCGACGAAGGCCAGTGATATTTCGTAGTTAGCACTAGGCCCAATAGATGGCAGTGTTCTCACTAACTGATTAACAAAGTCTTTCAGTTTTAAGTTTGTAGTATATAAATTATTATATATTTTTTTAGAAAACTATTAGGGTATGCAGAGCTTTTCTGCTTGTATGGAGCGCACGCGCCTGATACTGCGGGGTGCAGCTAATCTTCTTCTCTGCCTATAGAGGTCCACTGCTGCACAAAGGCTTTCCATGATGACCCGTCTTGTACTGCCCGCATCCACCGACTTCCAGCGACCTTCACCATTTCATCGGCCCACCTTGTTGGGGACCAAGTTCTGGAGTAGCGGACTCAGCGTAGGGAGGTCCCTACGCTGAGTCCGCTACTCCAGAACTTTACTGCCGCCTCGGCCATCGGTTCTACGAAATATGTGCCTCGCCCGCTTCCACTTAAATTTAATAGCTAATTAATGAAAAGTTTTCAGTGTTTTGCCATTAAATTACCTACAGATAGAAAATGAATAATTTTAGTATGGGATTATGTATCTGGCAATAAAAAAGAAATATTAGCCATAATCGCCTAACATTCGTGACAACGGCTAATACGTTAACGTGACCTATGTATAAAATTCACCAATGTTGTCATGGAAATCACCTTCCTATAACCTTCCTATGAAATGGACATTCACCCGAACTTATACGTGATCCATCATATAGCATATCTGTGATCCCTGAAGAGGAAGGCAGAAATAGGGAAAGCCGTCTGGATGTATGAGGCATCACTCATACCGCATATGGTATGGTGCAAAAAAGTCAGATTTATTTGTAGACAAGTCTCGACTTTAGAAGCATTAGGTTGAAAAATATGTGTGGTTAATTTAGTTTGTTCTTGCAGTCCTGAGGCACATTTTCCTGTTAGTTTTTTTACATCGGACAAATTTCATTTTGTCCTTACTTTTATTGTTTTTATATAAGGACTGTGACTGGATTATAAGTATTTTAGTTTGTTGCTAAATACACGTAGTTTTTTCTTTATAGTACTAGCTTTTCGCTCGCTTGGAGATGGGTTATATCGCGGTTTTTAGTTTTCCCTTTTAGATTTTCCGATTTTCTTTTTTTGACAGGAAAGCCAAGATCAGTGTCACGCTCATTTTTCATTGGACTTTTAAAATTATTTATGGTGTCATTTACTAAATAAAAACGCGTGATTTATGTAGTAAAAAGTGCATTCAGTGAATAATTCATAAAAAACTTTGAAATATCGTAGCATAGTGGCCACATCATGGCTTTGCATCAAATCTCTTAGTAGGCGGCTCACGCGGCCGTTTTTTCAACTGTCATTATCGGCGATATCCGTCATTATTGTGAAATTAAATTTATAAAGAATTTCTATAATTTTTTACACGTGTTATTGGTAAAATTGTGGTATCTAACCACAGAGGCCATTGAAGAGTTGAAGTACAGGGTGGCGCAATAGAACGTGCATTTTTAAAATAATTATTAAAAAATAAATACAAAAGGTATAGTTAAAATAAAACTAAGCAATTATTAAGTGATAACTGAAGTTTATTTTTTAAAAATAACATCATCTAAATGATGACCCTCTCTACGTTGGCACTCCTCTAACCGCAAACGGAAATTACCGAAAACTTTCTTAAGTAGTGCTGGTGTGATTGCTGCCATTTCACCACGAATATTCTCCTTGAGCTGACTGATGTTTCTCGGATTATTGGTGTAGACTTTGTGTTTGAGGTATCCCCACAAAAAAAAGTCAGGAGGCGTCAAGTCTGGACTGCGCGGACGCCATGGGATATCACCTCTTTTCGAAATCAGTTTGCCAGGGAACATCTGCTTCACAACCGCCATGGAGTCATTTGATGTGTGACTGGTAGCTCCGTCTTGTTGGAACCAAGTCCTAGAGTTCTTTATTCTTGAATTTTCAAGTTCTGGGGCCAAAAAACCTTCCAACATCGCAACATAGCGTTCGGTATTAACAGTGATGTTTTGCCCCCGTGCGTTTTCAAAAAAATAAGGACCAATTATTCCTTTGGCAGAGATTGCGGCCCAAACTGTCACTTTAGGGCTATGTAACGGTTTTTGATGTTTGAGTCTGGGATTCTCACTATTCCAATAACGACAATTTTGGCGGTTTACGAACCCATTCATATGAAAATGTGCCTCATCAGAGAAAAGGATGTTTTCAAAATTTGAAAACTGGTTGAGCATTTCATTAGCAAATGTGAGCCGTGCTATGAAGTCAGAGTCTTTCAATTCTTGAGTTAATTGCAGCTTGTATGGATGCAATTTAAGATCCAAGTTTAAAATTCGTTGCAAACTTCGTCGCGATATGTTTAGGACAGACGATCTCTTGCGAGTAGACATTTGTGGATCTTCTCGTACCGACTGCTTAACACTCTCAATATTGTCTTCGGTCCTAGATGTGCGTGGACGACCTTTTGCGTGTGGTTTAAACGTCGATCCAGTCTCTTCAAACCGCTTTATCCAGATTTTAATTAAATTAGCACTCGGAGCCTCCCTAATTTGCCGTACACCATACTCAGAACAAAATAGTCGCCTGACAACTACGTACGAACGAGAGTTTTCGTAAAATGCGCGCACGCAAAATGCGCGACGCTTCCCGTCGAAGTGACTCATAGTGACTAAAACTTCATGAACCGCGCTACCCAACGATATCGGTCTCCCCTCGCCCACGCCCCTTCTACCCCGCAAAAAAAGATGATGCAATATGCACGTTCTATTGCGCCACCCTATAGTATTCACTCTAAAGAAAAGAAAGAAAGATTATTATATCTGACGAAATGTAACAATGATAGAAAGAATTCTATCTATTCTAAGCAATATACGCGGACAAAGTCGTGTGCTAGTGATTTATATTACGAGTATTATAGTTTCGTGCTAGCGTGAATGTCGTAATGGTCCTACTGAAACGTGCTACCTGAATAAAAAGTAAGTTCATGTCATTTAATAGGATGCCATCTGTTTGTAAATCTATACCGAAATCCGACTATTGGTTAATACGTGAGAAGGAAGCCGGACCTGTTCAAGATCTGATGGTGGTTCAAGATCTGAGCCTGAATAAATTCAAATGCTTCATTAAACGTAAGTTGTGTCAGAAAGCATTTTATAGTGTTAAAGATTATATTGACGACAAAAAGGCTTGGGCTTGAGCTGCGTCCGATTTCTATGCTTACACTGATTGTTCTTTGATTTTTCCTCTCGTAGTTTAAATTTGCAATTGTTTGTTTTTTCTTAACTCAAAGCCAGTACACACTATGTAGCCAGGCATATTGTACGTTACGGAATTGCATCGCTGACAGGGGTATTCGGCACTGGTGCAGCTGCACAGGAGCTAAACTTAGCATTCGGGAACACCGTTGGAGCTGCTGAACCTTGGACAAAACTGTCTTTGCATTGTGTAGATTCAATTTCTTAGTATTGTATAATTGCATGGAACACGTGTGAGCACGATCTATTTGCTGTAAAGCATCTATTTGTTGGGTTAGTCGTTTATTGACTTGATAGTGCTATGGCTGTTGAGAGTATGTCATGCTCACTCAAATGTCTCGCTGGTGGTGGCGTGTGTGTTGGGTCATTAGGTTCCCTTCAATATGGTTGAGCTGAATGATGCTGATCCATACGTCATGTTCGTGAACGGACGCCGTCAGAGGGGACTGGTCATCTCTTAGCTGCTACGGCGTATTTTAATTTCTGAATTGTTGTTTTTTTTTCCATAATGGACGCTCTCAGCGTACAATATATTTCTGCATCGTTCTCACACGATTTATTTCAAAATGAATGATGTAATCAAATATTTGTATCAATAGCTTGATATTTTAAAAGAGTGTCCATGGAGTTTCTTGCCCGTTCTTCTCCATAGGTACCTACTTTTTGGAATGGGCGACTAGCTTCACCTTACTGACTGACCGAACTTCTGACAATTCAAAAGTGCCTGTAACTGGTTTATTTGAAATAAATGCTTTGATTTGCTTTGATTTGATTTGATTTGATTTGTTAACAATCTATTGAATGCCAGCTAAATTATCCAGAAGTGTGTACCTAGTAACCAGTATTCTAAATGATTGATATATATATAATAGTTTCGAATTTATGATATTACTAACGTTACCGCGCAGGTTTTATCAGTGTGTCGATCCGTGGTAATATTGGTTTAAAAAGTATAAATACTATGTGGCATTATTATGACGTTTAATCTACACTAGGTACTGCTAAGATTCAATAAAATCCGTTAAGTAGTTTTTGCGTGAAAAAGTAATACCTAAATATTCATCCATCTTCACAAACTTTTCCAATACGTTTACAATATTAGTAGAAGGATTACTAAATGTTAGGTACAAAATGGGGTTGAAACCAGCTGATTTTAACCCTTTTTTTTGTCTAATAATAATAAACCGCTAACAGGAAAAGTTCTTGCCATTAACAATACCCTTTTTACCCACCGTTATCAGATAAATACCATTTAAAAAGTAAAGCATTAAAAGACTATTTAATCTCTAACATTTAGTTAATTAATTGCTTTTAACAAATACAAAAGATTGAGATAAGATTTGTACCCGGAAAAGAATTGACATGAACCCACAAATGCTTAGGCCCACACCATAAAATAATAACATAATGCGTTGTGTTGTATTGGTGACGCTAACCTAACGCCCTGTCCCCATAACTTCCAGCTCTCTCGATACAGAGCTAAAGTGGTTTTCTGGTTTGTCCAGCTTGTCCCAACTGCTTCTACTGGGATTTATTGTTAAATATATTTAAAAGATTGAGTTATACCGTGTATTGATTAAAAAAAAACCCACCCATAGGCGGCGTCCTAATTGGGACTGATCGTACGATGGCGCGATGCGTTTTTCATCTCACGATCAAAGTGGTCTTGCGATGACCTAACAGGTGTCCTAATAGATCACGCGATGTCCATCGTGTGATGCCGTCGCTCGATGGCTGGCGTCGCGCTCACGCCACTTTAACGATGGCTTTTTACAGAGATGCACAGTTTTTGATGTCGAGCACACCGTAAAAACCGTCGTAGGTAATTAATTAGCACACTCTAAAGAGATCAGTTGCTTTGATTACATGATCGCACGATCAAACATACCGTACGATCTTTATTAAGCATTTCATATGCCTTTCACGATTAGTTGCGAGGTTCAAATAGGACACCCTGATGAAATCTGTTTGAACTCATCGCACGACGAGAATGCATCGTGTCATCGTGCGATCTACGCCAATTAGGACAACGCCAACTTAAATCTATAGTTTCCGTTTACGCAACCAGGTATAGGGTTGGGTTTCGGCGTATCCGCCTTAGGGTGATTTTTTTTTGGTGGATAACCGGAATATCCGAACCTAAATATGGTTTATTTCTGTGATAAAAGTAATTTTGTAAATATGTTTCGGCTTAAATATGCAAATGGACCTTAGTTTTGTCAAAGGACAACCAGATCATTTTATCCATTTAGACAGATGTTACTGTATGACGAACAATTTGTTTTTTTCTACTAAACATTTCCTGTCCTTTCCTAGTCTGTCTAAAAGAACTTTGTTGTTCTGTCTTTTGGTTGTAATGGACTTGGGTTGGAGACCTACATATTGACCTGTTACCGTAGGTATTGACCTTTGGCTGTTTTGATAACTTTTATTGTAAATAATGATCATGAACTCACAATGTTTCTTTTTTACGTATTTATTTGACATAATCTTTAAATTTTTTGTTATGTCAACAGTCAACACATAGTTCCAATTTCAAATCTTTATAAGTGCGTTCAATCATCAAATGATGTCTCCCACTCTGGGCGGAGCGGAAGGGCGTGTCAGCCGTTACTGACTAAAACCCACCCGTGTTTTTTCAATTGCCTGTGCGCCAGGGCCACGGTTTCTTTTTTAACCAACCCGAATCCCTGACCCAGGAGGCATCGGTCTTAGTGGACCTCGTCACGATGTGCTGACATCTCTTTGAGGCACGCGTGAAACACAAAGCGCCCCCCGAAACTATGGCTCAGCTACAGCTCCCCGCTCATCTGATTTACACAGACGGTAGTAAATCGGATGAAGGGGTCGGGGCGGCATATTCATACTGGCGGGATGGGTCCGAGATTCGGACCAAGCGAATGAGGTTGGAGCCGATGTGTACCGTCTTTCAGGCGGAGCTGCTCGCGATAGCCAGGGCTACGGACCTGGTTGTCCTGAGAGGCTTCGACTGCGCGGCGGTGCTCAGCGACTCTCGATCCTCGCTCGACTTGATCCGAAACCCGGAAACGCACCATCCCCTTGCTACCCATATTCGTAAGAATATCAGGGAGCAAGAGGGGAGTGTTAAAATCCTCCGGTTCTTTTGGGTGAAAGCTCATATCGGGATCCCCGGCAACGAGCGCGCCGACGAACTGGCTAGGCAGGCGGCGGCCCAGTCCAGGGTCGTCCCAGCGTATGACAGGTGTCCAGTCTCTTACGTCAAGAGACGTTTGAGAGAGGGCACAGTAGCTGTCTGGAACGGGAGGTACACCGGCGGGGCCACGGCTGGGGTTACGCGAATGTTCTTCCCCGACGTGGTGCGCGCGCGCAAGGTCCTGAAGTGCCTCGACAGGACGTCTATCTGGGAGGAAATTCTGACTGGTCACGGCGGCTTCGCCGCGTACCTACATAGATTTAAGCTGAAAGATAGTCCGAGACAATCCAGCACTTATTGTTCGAGTGTCCGAGGCACAACCGCGACAGATACGACCTGGGCGTAAGTACAGGAATAACTTTGTCGGAAACAACTATTGCCGGAATTATGGCAGACAAGCACTCCAGGCCGTATCTGGAGCGGTTTTGCCTCAAAGTTGCAAAACAAGCCGTGGAAAGAAACCGGACAAGGGTGGCACAGCCAAGCACTGTGCCGTCGGCGAGAATCGACTAAGAAATGTAAAATGTATAGGAATAAGATATTGTATAGAAGTAAGACTAGTATAAGAAATGATTTTTAGAAAAATGAAAATAATGTCAAAAAGAAAGATGACAACAAAAGAATTTATAGACACAGTGGAAAAAAGTGACCCACGACAGCCAAAACCGCAAAAGAAATAGCGGAAAAAAAGAGTAAGCTGGAATAAATAAAAATAGACAAGGATTCTTGCCAAGCAAGAAGAGAAAGACGGCAAATTAAAAAAAAAAAAAAACACAAAGCGCCAAGGACTCGGGCCTGGTCCTTACCGGGCGGCGAGCTGCCCATTGCTCGCCGTCTGCAAGCCCGCGCCTATGGTGGCCGGGGGTTCGATATTGTCTCCTGAGTCCTGACCAGGGCGTCTCTTGCAGCGGATTCCCGCTCCCTCACGCTCTCCGCCTACTCCTTTGCCAGCATCACTGCTTCGCAAAAGGAGGTGACGGCCTGCCATGCACTCTCGCTCCGGTCCATGGCCTGGACCAGGGCCGGACGTGAGAGATCGCCGCCGATCGCCGCCACGACGATGCGGTCGTACTTTACCTAAGCCGGGCCGACCTCCACCGTGTCCTCAGGGCGATCCCCACGGTGGCACAGGAACCTCCCGAAACAGCAGTGTCCGGTGAGGTCCTGAGTCAGGCCAAAGGCCTTTTAATACCGTATATAACTCTTTAAAAATGATGCACTGGTTTCAATTTTCTCGTCTGCCCACACCGTTTTCATCACTTCACTTTCCAATAACATGAATCCATTAACATTCACTGTGTTGTTGTTTTAAACAATATCTGTGATTGGAAAACATAAAAAAACGTCCATAACACGTTAATTACCAGTATGTAATTGGTTATTCCGGTACCCATGAAGGAGAATAGTAGACATTTTCTGGCATTTTCTTGTGAGCGAAATGGTAAATTGTGGGAAAAAGTTACATACTTACCCACAGAACGAGAGACGACGATAGTGCAGTAATTTTACCTTAAGGTCCGTCCTTCTTAAGTCCGTATTACAGAACATCACTCAAAACTCAAGCTTTACTTAAATCTCGTTTGTAGCTAGTTGATTGTATGAAACTAGTTTTAAGTAATGCTTAAATCTTGAGTAAGGTTCTGTAATACGATTTTAAGAAGTATTATTAGGTATTAGCTAGGTAGGTACAGAGGATAAATTTATTTATTTATTTGGACTTCTAACACAGAAAACACCTTAAATGCTAGATAATATAAATAACAGGATATGACCTTATGCTTCTCCACTTATAAGATGTTACAGCATGCAAATATAAAATAACAGCATGAATACAAATTAAATTAGATTTTAAAGCAATGTTATATTAATTAAATTTTAAAACTAATTAAATAAATAAATAAATTATATTCTAGTCTTTTAAAATATTAAATAGTCTTTATCTTTATCATCCGGGTTCAACAACATTTGTCTGAGATTTAAATGCTGAAGTGAAGTTTTGTACGGACTACAGCAGGTCAAGCTACTCCAAACTGTCAAATATTTCCAATCAACCTTGAGCCTTAATGCTTTAGAGATAAAGTTGAAAATCTAATAAAGAAATTGACAGATTGTAGTAGCTTGATGTGCTGTACGTATAGGAGATATTTTAAATTTTGTGTTTGATGAATCATGAACGATTGGCGAATAATTATTTTTACGTATTTAGTGTTTTATTACACCAACGTGGGAATTAGTCATCCGTCGAGTACAAAAATCACGATTAATGACTAGCTGCGCACCGCGGTTTCACCCGCGTAGGGTTCAATATGTTTTTTTACATGCTCCACTCCTATTGGTCGCAGCGTGATGTTATATAGCCCAAAGCCTTCCTGGATTAATGGGCTATCCAAAGCAAAAATAATTTTTCTAATCGTATCAGTAGTTCCTAAGGTTAGCACGTTCAAACAAACAAACTCTTCAGCTTTATATATTAGTATAGATAATAATAATAGTAATAGTGTGTTACGTTATTAGAGTAAAGGGCTATCATGACTGCCGATTTGAACACAAATTGTCCTTAAACATAAAAAAGGGTTAAGAAAATTCTGATTAATAGCCAACCAGCGCGTCGTGCTACAAAATTAGTTAATTACATCAGGTCATTGGATCATGTTCATGTGGGTTAAGTGCCAATTGAATTATGAATTAACTTGCTTCTATACATTTTTTTACCTGCGACTTTATCCGCCCGATTTTACTTCCTAAAAAATAAGTTGGTAAAAAGCGATGTTTTTCTATAATATCGTTAAAAGTTATTACATAAAAAATATACGTGAAACAACTTTAAAAACACGTCTGTTTTGTCAGAAAGAATTAAATAAATGAAACTTTAACAATTAGAAACAAGCTAAATTTGATAACGTGGAAAACTGTAAACTATTTTTTTCATTGCAGTCGGGTATAGATTCCTTGGCATCTATACCCGACTGCAATCTATGCGGATCTTTACAGCTTCCCAGGACTTTGATGAAATTTCCACTTTATCGGTTGTACTTATCTTTTTTTTTTTTTTTTTTTGTAAAGCGCGCTAGTGTATTAAGCCTATTCACTTAAAAACTTAGTGAATAAGAAGGAAGACGGCAGTTGAGCGAAGTGATGCAATGTTAAACCCAACAACACGACGAACGATGCTGCGCCAGAGGGAGATTGATCTGGAGATCCTCCACGACCAAACTCCCGACATAGCAACATTTGGGTAACCGGCACACATCACAACACAACAGCTTAGACCCGTTCTCCGTACGGCTTCACCAGACATCATGCCGGAACACGACGAATCGCGTAGCGGCAAGACTTTGTCTGGTGGGTGGTAACTTCTGCCGGCAGCCGATATTATGGCCTACCACCGAGAAAATCTTATATGACAGCAAAATCGAGATCCATACATCATAGTGGGTGTCCTTAGCGTGTAGTTGCTTAGCTTTAGTGTTTTTAGCCCTCCCTGTCTGAAAGCTTTAATTTATTGAGGCTTCCACAGGAAAGCACGGATAAGCAAACGGCAACCTTAAAGGTTGAACTGCGAGATGCAATTAAAAAAAAAAATGACGTGTGACACTCGGGGACTGCCGCGGTAAAGCTATTGCATAGCATTTTGTATCAATTTATGCAATTATAATTATTTATTTATTTTATTTATGCAGTATTTCTTTTTCTTTGATATTTTCAAAGACATTAAAATTATTATCTTAAATCTCTTTGGATATTTTTTTTTTTTTTTTTTGATATTTTTCTTTGATATTTTTTGAGCAATCGTCTGAACACTATTTAAAGACAGTCTTTTGAATTCTTGCAACAATTGAAAAAACGGCCGCGTGAGCACTTTTTACTCTATAAAATCACGCGCTTTTATTTAGTAAACAACACTATAAATAATTTAAAAGTCCAATGAAAAATTAGCGTGACATTCATCTAAGCTTTTCCGTTAAAAAAAAAAGCTATTTTATAAAAACACTACTAAATTAATTTGAATAAAAGTACTTAATAATTAATTATATGAAAAGTTTTTAAGGTAGCCATGACAACGTCGATGACGTCTATGACATATCTCTATAGAAGACCTATTTCAGAGAGAAAATTAATCGCAAGTTTAGCACATCGCGACTATCAGTAACATGGCAAGTGTGTAGAACTGAGTTCGCGCCCTGCAATATGCATGCTCTTTTTGAAAATCTATAAATTGTTTTCAAAAGATGTAGTCGCATGCACACAAACATACCGTGCCGAAGACTGCCGAACTGAAACGACGTTAGACGATGGGGAGCGTGAGGTTTTTTCGTTACGGAATTTCTGGATTCGGTCCCCGCGCTCAAGGCCCGCGATAGAAGCTATGCAATAGCTTAAAAACAGTGTAACCCACCTATATTTCCGGGTTGGGATGTTTCATTAACTATATGTAAAACTAGCGGCCGCCAGCGACTTCGTTCGCGTGGAGGTAGTTATGCTCCGCTCCTTTTAGTCACAGCGGATGTTATATAGCCTTAAGCTTTCCTGGATTAATGGGCTATCCAACGCAAAAAGAATTTCTCAAATCGGACCAGTACTTCCTGAGATTAGCGCGTTCAAACAAACAAACTCTTCAGCTTTATATAGGGTGTATCTGACATCGACGCACAAACGAGTGCCATGGATCCAGTACATGATTCTGAACCTCCCACAGGTGGAAATTTTCGTCGGCCTTTTTCTGATTTAAAAAAATAATATGCAGTTTTTTTCACTTTAAACCGTTCATAATTGCTATACTTTTATAACCCAATAAGATTTTAAAGTAAATAATAAAATTAATTCGCTAATTACACAAAAAAGCGCCATGTGAACAACACTCGAAAAACTATCCTATAAGCTGATTTAATAGAGTTCACATCAGGGGTCAACGTCATACCTACAAACACGCCTGGCGGCACGCTTGCAACGTTCAAAGGCCGAGCCGACACATTTTTTTAAACACTAATTTCTGTAACCGCTCATTAACGATATAAATGACTATCATAATTTTTTTAGTGGCATGCGGTGTAGCCTTGTAGCCATCTCGCGAAGTTTGCGTTACGATGTCAGATACACCCTGTATATTAGTATAGAGTATTGATAAAAATTGTGACAGGTACGGACGACAGCAGGTCAAGCTAGCCGAAACTATCAAAATTCCCAATCAAGAGTCTTAATGCTTTAGCGATAAATTTTAAAATCTAATAAAAAATCTTAACACATTAGTAGCTTGATGTGCTGTCGTTTGTACTACTGATCCAATAGTGAGTTGACCTAAACATTCGTACATAACACCGTTTCGCTTGATATCAAACGTTACAAATGCATAGCGTTACAATTATGTGTAACGATAATATGATTCTAAGCCAGGTGTACAATTATTCACTCAACATATAAAAAAAATGTTATAGAATAGAATACTCTTTATTAAAATCAAAAATCAAAATCAAAATCAAAGCATTTATTTCAAATAAACCAGTTACAGGCACTTTTGAATTGTCAGAAGGTCGGTCAGTCAGTAAGATGAAGCTAGTCGCCCATTCCAAAGAGTAGGCACCTATGGAGAAGAACGGGCAAGAAACTCCATGGACACTCTTTTAAAATATCAAGCTATTGATACAAATATTTGATTACATCATTCATTTTGACATCAATCGTGTGAGAACGATGCAGAAATATATTGTACGCTGAGAGCGTCCATTATGGAAAAAAAAAAACAACAATTCAGAAATTAAAATACGCCGTAGCAGCTAAGAGATGACCAGTCCCCTCTAACGGCGTCCGTTCACGAACATGACGTATGGATCAGCATCATTCAGCTCAACCATATTGAAGGGAACCTAATGACCCAAAACACACGCCACCACCAGCGAGACATTTGAGTGAGCATGACATACTCTCAACAGCCATAGCACTATCAAGTCAATAAACGACTAACCCAACAAATAGATGCTTTACAGCAAATAGATCGTGCTCACACGTGTTCCATGCAATTATACAATATTATGTACACCATATAACTAATTTGTATAATAAATATAACAGAAAATTGCGCAGTCTACTGAAAGGTTTTTATTGACAAGTAAGGAAGTGTCCAAAAATATAAAATTTGTACATGGTGTTCTTAGTGGCTAGTATTAATCTTTACTACAGAGTTTTAACACCCCCCCGCAATAAGAACACCCTATATACAATATTATGGATAAGGTATATAGACATATCAAAGTTAACTGTACACTTAACACTAATACATACTTACAAAAAATAGACACATTGATATACACCGACCTATCACTATCTTTACACAACTACTATACACCTGCAGAATAATAACAACATACACCTAAACCTAAACTAAGCCTAACAACTGTACACATTTACAGTGCTTCAGTCTCGGCAAAGGTTTGGTCAAAATGTCTGCAATCATTTCTGTCGTGGGTTTGTTTTGAAGACGTATGCAGTGTTGTGAAAGCGAGTCTCGTATGAAATGGTGTTTAATGTCTATGTGTTTTGTGCGTGAGTGATATGTATTGTTGTGTGCCAGTTTTAAAGAACTTTGGTTGTCTGTATGTATGGTGATGGGATGAGAGACGGCAAAGACTTCGTGTATGAGAGTTTTCAGGTAAATCGCCTCTTTGCAAGCTTCAGCTAGAGCCATGTACTCGGCCTCTGTGGTTGAAAGCGCGACTGTGCGCTGCTTGCGTGCTTCCCATGAGATTGGTGCACCACACATGAAAAAGGTAAATCCAGTAAATGAACGTCGATCAATAATGTTGTTCCCGTAATCGGCATCAACATATTACGGAGGGTACACTGGAGGGCCGCTAAGAGGGTTCTACGGTACCTGAAGGCTACCAAAGATCTAAAGCTTCAGTACACTTCAAAAGGTCAGTCATACCCAGTCGGATATGTTGATGCCGATTACGGGAACAACATTATTGATCGACGTTCATTTACTGGATTTACCTTTTTCATGTGTGGTGCACCAATCTCATGGGAAGCACGCAAGCAGCGCACAGTCGCGCTTTCAACCACAGAGGCCGAGTACATGGCTCTAGCTGAAGCTTGCAAAGAGGCGATTTACCTGAAAACTCTCATACACGAAGTCTTTGCCGTCTCTCATCCCATCACCATACATACAGACAACCAAAGTTCTTTAAAACTGGCACACAACAATACATATCACTCACGCACAAAACACATAGACATTAAACACCATTTCATACGAGACTCGCTCTCACAACACTGCATACGTCTTCAATACAAACCCACGACAGAAATGATTGCAGACATTTTGACCAAACCTTTGCCGAGACTGAAGCACTGTAAATGTGTACAGTTGTTAGGCTTAGTTTAGGTTTAGGTGTATGTTGTTATTATTCTGCAGGTGTATAGTAGTTGTGTAAAGATAGTGATAGGTCGGTGTATATCAATGTGTCTATTTTTTGTAAGTATGTATTAGTGTTAAGTGTACAGTTAACTTTGATATGTCTATATACCTTATCCATAATATTGTATATAGGGTGTTCTTATTGCGGGGGGGTGTTAAAACTCTGTAGTAAAGATTAATACTAGCCACTAAGAACACCATGTACAAATTTTATATTTTGGATTTTGTTTTTTTTTTGTGGAGTTTAAATATTTAGTTGAAAACCAAACTGGCGAAAAAATTAAGGTTTTACGTTCAGATAATGGTCGCGAGTATGTAAATACGGATTTGTCTAACTTTTTAAAGGAGAATGGAATCATCCATCAGACCACCGTACCATACACACCGCAGCAAAATGGAGTTAGTGAACGTGCTAATCGGACTATAATTGAAAAAGCCATATGCATGCTCAAAGACTCGAATTTACCTTTAGCATATTGGGGAGAAGCGGTAAATACGGCAATTTACCTTAAAAACCGTATGCCCACCCAAGCCCTAAATAACAGAATTCCAGAAGAATTATGGACCAGGAAGAAAGTTAACCTCTCTAACCTGCGAGTCTTCGGATGTGAAGCTCATGTCCTTATCCCGAAAGAAAAACGGAAGAAACTGGATTCCAAAACAGAAAGTTGTATCTTTGTTGGCTATACAACTGAAAGCAAAGGTTACCGCCTTATAAATCCTGAAAATCCTCGAACGATTATAATTGCAAGAGATGTTGTCTTCATAGAGGATAAAATATATGCCAACACTAAATCTGGAAAACCAGATTTAGAATCAACAGATCCTCCAAAGTCAGTAGAAGTTCTTGTACCCCTTGATCCTGAACCAATTGAAGACGGACCTGTTCCACAATCTGTATCTCAGCAACAGCGAGACATTCAGCCTGTGACGATACCACCATCAGAGGAAGTACCTTTGGATGAACCCTCAACTTCTTCCAGTCCTCCTCCAAATGAAGCTATAGCTAGAGAATCACCATCGCCAGAGCGCAGATATCCTCAGCGAGACAGACGTCAACCTGATAGATTTGAAGCTGGTTGTAATATCTACCTTACTTCAGATATGGAGCCTGAGACTTACAAAGAAGTTGCACAACATCCACAAAAGGATAAATGGTTAGAAGCAATGAATGCTGAATACAATTCTTTAATGAATCACGGAACATGGGTTCTAGTCGACCGACCGTCAGATCGGAAAACAACTAAATGCAAATGGGTTTATAAAATTAAAAAAGATACAAGTGGACAAATAACAAAGTACAAAGCGAGACTAGTAGCAAAAGGTTTCACTCAAGTGGCTGGAGTAGACTACGGAGAAACTTTTTCACCAGTTGCTAGACTCTCTTCTGTAAGACTTCTTTTGGCATATGCAGTTCATCACAATCTACAAGTACATCATCTAGATGTAGAAACTGCTTTTCTAAATGGAGATCTCGATGAGGAAATATATATGGAACAACCGGAAGGTTTTTCTGAAGATCCAAGGAAAGTGTGTTTACTGAAAAAAGCACTATATGGCTTGAAGCAAGCTCCACGACAATGGAATAAAAAAGTGTGCGAAGCACTTGCCACTTTGTCGCTTACTCAAGTTCCATCCGAACACTGTCTCTACATTAAAAGAGATGGTAATGACATACTAGTCGTTGCCGTGTTTGTCGACGATTTCCTTGTTTTGAGCAGCAATGATCTCATGAGAGAGACATTTAAAAAAGAACTTAAAAAAAATGTTCAAAATTAAAGATTTTGGTCCTCTTAGAGACTGTCTCGGTATGCGTGTCATACAGAGCAAAGGCTGCACTACTCTCGATCAGACCAAGTACATAGAGAAACTTATTACAAAGTTTGGGATGAATGATGCAATAACTATATCAACTCCTTTAGAACCTGGTCTGAAACTAACTCTTCCCTCGAAGGAAGAAGAAACTGAAGCTCCTTATCAGGAACTTATCGGCTCGCTAATGTACATTGCTATATGTACAAGACCTGACATCTCACACTCAGTGTCGTATCTTTCCCAATTCAATGCACATTACGGGGGGGTACACTGGAGGGCCGCTAAGAGGGTTCTACGGTACCTGAAGGCTACCAAAGATCTAAAGCTTCAGTACACTTCAAAAGGTCAGTCATACCCAGTCGGATATGTTGATGCCGATTACGGGAACAACATTATTGATCGACGTTCATTTACTGGATTTACCTTTTTCATGTGTGGTGCACCAATCTCATGGGAAGCACGCAAGCAGCGCACAGTCGCGCTTTCAACCACAGAGACCGAGTACATGGCTCTAGCTGAAGCTTGCAAAGAGGCGATTTACCTGAAAACTCTCATACACGAAGTCTTTGCCGTCTCTCATCCCATCACCATACATACAGACAACCAAAGTTCTTTAAAACTGGCACACAACAATACATATCACTCACGCACAAAACACATAGACATTAAACACCATTTCATACGAGACTCGCTTTCACAACACTGCATACGTCTTCAATACAAACCCACGACAGAAATGATTGCAGACATTTTGACCAAACCTTTGCCGAGACTGAAGCACTGTAAATGTGTACAGTTGTTAGGCTTAGTTTAGGTTTAGGTGTATGTTGTTATTATTCTGCAGGTGTATAGTAGTTGTGTAAAGATAGTGATAGGTCGGTGTATATCAATGTGTCTATTTTTTGTAAGTATGTATTAGTGTTAAGTGTACAGTTAACTTTGATATGTCTATATACCTTATCCATAATATTGTATATAGGGTGTTCTTATTGCGGGGGGGTGTTAAAACTCTGTAGTAAAGATTAATACTAGCCACTAAGAACACCATGTACAAATTTTATATTTTGGATTTTTTTTTTTTGGACACTTCCTTACTTGTCAATAAAAACCTTTCAGTAGACTGCGCATTTTTCTGTTATATTTATTATACAAATTAGTTAGTAAAGATTAATACTAGCCACTAAGAACACCATGTACAAATTTTATATTTTGGATTTTTTTTTTTTTTGACACTTCCTTACTTGTCAATAAAAACCTTTCAGTAGACTGCGCAATTTTCTGTTATATTTATTATATAAATTACTAATTTGTATAATAAATATAACAGAAAATTGCGCAGTCTACTGAAAGGTTTTTATTGACAAGTAAGGAAGTGTCCAAAAATATAAAATTTGTACATGGTGTTCTTAGTGGCTAGTATTAATCTTTACTACAGAGTTTTAACAATATAGATAACAGAACATAAATAAAAATATTTTACAAAGGGTGACACAATGGGCGGTCTTATCGCTAAGAGCGATCTTTTACAGACAACCTTTGGATGGAATTCTAAGGGGGAAAAAAATGAAAAAAGAAATATCATAAAAGCTAGCTAATTCTACGCAAAAACATAAATATTGATCGCTTAACATTATCAGTATCATTTTTGATACAGTATGCATTTAAGGGTTAAGAAATTAAAACTGCGTTTGAATGCACTCAGAAAGATGGGCAAATATCGCACATCACTCTTTGGACGCTTGAGGGAGGACATCAAAATAGAAAAGTGTGGAACGAAAAGGGGCGGTCTGTGCCCAGTAGTGGAACACAACATGGGGAAAAACTAAATGTGTTCTGTAGACTAAAACGTTTCAACAAATTAAATTTATTTGTTTAGCGGTTGTTAAAATATTGAAAAATTACTTACATGGATGATATGAATCGAATCCTTCACGATTTTACGCACCGATAAATATTTGTATCAATATAAATCATAATATAACGTAGACATAGCCTTTAAACAAGTTTCGAACCAGAGTTTCGTCATCGGTTGACGATATTTCTTTTTCAATGTCGCGTTATATGTCCACATGTTATGCAAAAACCAACTTAAATTTAAAAGCGGTAAAGCTTAAAATTATTTAAGGAACTTTGAATTATGTATTTTCTCGTTGGTTATAATAAGGTTTCCGCTATAAGACGGTAACAGTTGAATTTGTTTCGCAGATAGATACATTTCTGCTTTTTGGGAAGCAAGTAAAGTGAAAAATGAATGGAACGGATATGTTAGTGCGTACTTTTTTTTCTCTATCAGGTATTTGGTTTTAGTTCATTGTTTTGGAGTAAGTACAATTTTTAATAATACAGGATGGTGTTTCTGCCCCTTGCATTATTCAAGGGGTTTTTCTACTTGTAAGTTTTTTTACAATTCGCCTTTGAGTTTTATAGAAAGAGTCGTGACTGACGTGTAGAATCATCCCCTTGAAAAATGCAGGTGAGTAAATCGCCGACCTGTATGTTTCTTATAGTCAATTTGTGTACATTATAAATGAAATTTTTGATAATTAGGTAAATAACAGATTATTTTGTTGAAACTAGTATGTGTGTATTGTATTTTTTTAAAACATCTCTTGTGGTTTCTCATTTGTTCAAGATGATTTGTGGGGTTTTCTATAATATCGCTTCCTGTGACATCCAGAGCAGGAAATTATTTACAATTAAAAAAATAACCTTGCTAAGGTACTACAGGCTTGTTATGGATGGGATTTTCAAATCTTTGTCTAGTCCGCCTTTGTTGACAGTTCCGAGTGCCTGGATACCTTGAGACAACAATGCCTATAAAGTCTGCCTAAACTTAAATAAAATCCCCTTAAAAATAAATATTATTTCGCAAAATGAGGTAACTTAATACAGGTGCGGTAGGCAATGCATGCATAGGCCAAGGGGACAGGGCACGCGGCACGTGGACGCACCGCACATAATAATACCGACTAAAATGTTGTTTACACTTTTTTAATAATTATTTTGGGGAAGTTTAGGAAGGAATTAATTCGCAGAAAAAAAAGGATAGGATATTGATTATGTAAAATTTCATTTTTTATTTGGTCAAATCTAACCTTTATTATCCTTATGGGTCGGAAGGGGTTTTCTTTACATATTGTATGTATCTATACCTAAATACTTTTTTAGTTTATATGTGGTGATATGGAACGGTTTAGACGGGTCTTTTTGGTTGCTGCATATATGCATTTCTTCTGGTACGTGAAGTACTTGGTCCTGTTGTGCTGGCCTGACATTTGTCGATTCTTCATTCACATTTTCCTTGAGGGTAGTACTACAATTAGCAGATGAAAATGCTGCATACCTGGTGGGCTCATTTTCAGAGTCACTATCTTCCATCATTTGTTGAAAGTTTTCTCTGATTTTTGGCATGTCATCATCACTCTCCGTAGGCGAATAGTCTTGACCGTCTTCACTTCCTGACGGTATATATAAATACTGTTCAATAAACTCGTTAGAAAATACCTTTTTTGCAATAATCAAGATACAACAACAAATAACAAAATCCGACCAAATCAAAATCTAAGAAGTGAACTAATGCATGATGTTCCATATCTGAAACATTTAAATAAGTTGATATGTTAGAACAAAAAATAGTAATATTTAAAAAAAATAACTTAAAATAACTTAATTTAATATACACTATTTCCAATATAAGAAGTCCAAAGAGTGATGTAAGTTTTCCGCTTCCTAACATTAAAAAAACAATAAAAAGTAGTAATAATATTACCTTAACCACGAGTAAGCGTCGAACTTTCAAATTGTGTTGGAATCACAATCAAAATCGATAGCTTACACCATCTGGTGACTCTTATCATTATTAATCCGTTGCTAAGTGTGCAATGATTATTCAGTGTCTTTCTTTAAACGAACAGTGAACTTATTTTGATTGTACCAGATATGGTACAGTATGCAATGTAGGGTTTAAAAAAAGGACAGTAGTATATCAGTTCAGTCCTGTCAAATTAGTCGACGCCTGACGTAAATTAGCGTATATTTACGCATGTTCTTTAATACAAATTATGGCTTTTATTTAGATCAGGTTTAAACCTTGGAAATGGTTATTGAATTATGTACCTAACCATTATAGAAATGTAGTTCTTTATATATAAATTACTAAGCGGTAGTTACGGAATTACTAAAACGGTACAAATTGGTCACTTTTGCTTTAAGAACTTAACCTCAATAAAGTTCGAAATACAAAATACTGGTTCAAATTTAGATTTCGTTGTGTAAAAAGGGGATATGTGTTTAATTACGTGTAAACTATCTATGGAGTATCTTAATTTGACAGGATATACAATCTCGAAGGCTTTCCTTGTTATCAACAATCATGACATTTTTTATATTGTTTTCCTCGATTATTTGCCGTAAATAATTTAATTTATTTCCCCGTGCCTTAATCTATCGATAATAGTATTAAATAAAGTTTTTCCTGTCTGTTTGTGTGACCGTGTTGTTATTATAAATTCCGCAGCGGATTTTGCTGCTGCTTTCGCCATACTTTAGAGCATTTATCCTAGAAGTTTATTTTATTTTAATATTTAACTTAAATATAAGTCTTAGTAAGTATGTTTTGTCAAGTCATGCAAACCTTGCGTGTCTGGAGCGGGTCGCTTGTTAAGTATCACATTCGCGTAGTTAAGAGGGGACTCTAGTGCCGAGGAATTTGGAAAATAGGTATTTGAAGAAACTATTGCCGTCGCGCTGCTTCCAACCTCTCCCGATAAAGTGCGAAAAGGACAGTTGCAATTCAGGCTGATTTTACCTACAAAAACGTTGACCAAAAGACGTTTCGTATTCCTCCGTTTTCTTTTTCAAAACACGACAGATCTCAATTATTTTTATATCAAAATTTAGGAGAAAAGTATACCTATGCTTCTATTATTTTCTTTTTTGTCAAAAACTTATCACGTTTGTCTGATAGTCATCTGAACATCACGGTAAAAATGGGTTATTATTCGCGATTTTGAATTATCGTATTTCTTTTATTATTGAGTTTCGAAAAAAATCAAATGATAGGGGCACTTATAATCACGGTGTAAAATTGTAGAAATAAAAAAAAAAATGCTCTAAAAGCATTATCCACGAAGAAAACAGCGGAAAACGTTTGTATAGACAAAGCACCACTAGAGTTCCCTCTTAAGTATTACATTCGCGTAGTTATTAAGCTTAGATTTAAGTAATATAACTTAGTAATTTGCTTGTGAATCACAGAATAGTAGGCATATACGTCCATTCCCTTGTTCATGAACTCAACTCAAACTAACGTTCAGTATCTCTTTTTCTTTCTATTAAGAAAAGGATAGAAAGTGTACTCTCATGTCGCACCCACTTCAATTCTAGTTGATTGCTCTGCACTCGAAGTTGTTGACAAGTATATATACCCTAGGTAGGTCCAACTTCGAGAAAGAGGTGTCTCGTCGAATCTAGCTCGGCTGGGCAGCGTTCGGGAAGCTACGCTACATCTTCTTGTCGTCCAAGATACCACAGTGTCTCAATAAAGTCTTTGACCAGTGTGTGTTGCCAGTGATGACTTACGGAACTGAAACGTGGTCGCTCACAATGGGCCTCATACGAAGGCTCAGAGTCACACAAAGGGCAATAGAAAGAGCTATGCTTGGAGTTTCTATGCGTGATCGAATCAGAAATGAGGAGATCCGCAGAAGAACCAAAGTCACCGACATAGCTCTTCGAGTCGCTAAACTTAAATGGCAGTGGGCAGGACACATTGCTCGTAGAACCGAGGGCTGGCCGATGGGGCAGTAAGGTTCTGGAGTGGCGGCTACGTACTGGAAGACGCAGCGTAGGGACAGATGACCCGGTGAAGGTCGCGGGAAGCCGATGGATACGGGCAGCACAAGACCGGTCATCGTGGAAAGCTTTGGGGGAGGCCTTTGTCCAGCAGTGGACATCTATAGGCTGAAGAAGAAAAGACAATATTAGTTTAGTTCTGCAAAATTAAAATAATCCATAGACATTACAGATGTGATTAAAGACATGGAGACTATATGTTAATTTATTGCAAGCGCTGCCTAATTAAGATTTAAAGGAAATATTTAACTTTCTCTAAAAACTTATTGACCTGCTATTGATAGATCCTTTATTTAATTAATGAACTTATATTAACTATGCTCACAAACATTTTCTGTCCAAGTGAATTCGTCGTCAGACATGCTGTCTTAGAATTAACTATACTAGTCCTTAGGGCGACAAAATTAACATACATAGTTTATAATGCTACAATTAACATTGTGTCTGGATATGGTCTTATCCATTCTACAGTGGTTAAAAGTACATTAGTTATTTCTAAGACAGCCAAACCAATAAGCCTATTGTTTAACAGAAACTCTTATACATAGGATGCTTATCAACCAAATAAATGGTTTTTATCAAACGGGTATTACCAGATAATACCTAATTATTATCTGGATTACCGGATAATAATTAACTATTAACTAGTATTTATTAGTAGATTATTGTAGTAGTACTTGAGATATAGCTTAATCTGTATAGAAACAAAGACTAGATTTATCGTACTGTGCAAAGTTCACTTCAGGTCAAAGATGCGATTAAATAATTATGTTTAACTTATCCCCCCTAGTATTGTACTCGGTCCAGTGATATGTTTCTCTTTATGTGTTTCCTATTTAGTTTAGTGATCGTACTGGCCATATAACAAACGACTGTGTAATACAATTTAAAAAAAAAAAAAAAACAAAACATTTGACAGCTTAAAACCCGCGAAGAATTTTGACATCTGGCAGAAAACGCGCGAGAATTTTTGATAGTTTTTTTTTTTTTAATTGTGATGTTGGCAAAGATAGTGTATGTGTTTTTCAAATTCAGCATAAGGTTTTATGTCGCAGGGTTGTTCGCTGGCCAGTCACAATGGCTGGATGGGATCGCCAAAAGTTTGGGGTACGAGAGCGTGTACCACCACGCGGTCATCATCGACGCCGGCTCTTCTGGCTCGAGGGTGCTTGCTTATAAGTTTAGAGTACCTTTTACAGGTGAGTTCTTTTTTTATAATTTCTTTCACTCATTCTCTACGGATAGTGGCTAGACTATTCCTCACAGAAGTAATTATCATAATATTGTGACGAGGAAAAAGACCGCATTGATTTTGATCGAATTATACATAAAACCTTATCAGAATGAGAATAAAGATCATTGTGATTTGAACAGTGGCGGAGATTCCCTTGCTCGCAAGAATAAACTAAATTTAAGTTTAGTGCAGGACAGAAGATAAATATTGGCTTAGTCCTCTTAAATTAGATTCCGAACTACAAAGACAGCTTAGACATGATTAAAAACATAGTGGCTATAGTTACGTTGCTGACTAATCTACGAGGACTAAACGAATAGTATACCTTAGTAGTATGTATACCTTGGGCAAACGTTGCAATTAGGGAAAAACAACTTCTAGAAGGAGGCAAATAGAAGGATCCAGCTGGGATGGGCAGCATTTCTTAAATTCGTCGGCTATTTTCGTCGCCCATACCCCAATGTTTGAAGACTAAAATCTTCAACCAGTGCATCCTACCCGTCATAACTTACGGGGCCGAGACGTGGACACTAACGGTCAGACTAGTCCATAAGGTTAAAGCCGCTCAGCGAGCTATGGAACGGGCTATGTTGGGCGTCTCTCACAAGAACCGCATCAGAAATGAGGTGATCCGACAGAGGACCAGAGTCACTGAAATAGTTGAGAGGATTAGCAAGCTGAAGTGGCAATAGGCTGGTCACATATAACCGTTGGGGTAAACGAGTCCTCGAGTGGAGACTGCGTCTCGGCAAACTTAGCGTAGGACGCCCTTGGGCGACATGGAGCGACGACATCAAAAAGGTGGCTGATAGTGGCTGGCGGAGAACTGCTCAGGATCGAGTTTGTTGGCGTGCTATGGAGGAGGCCTATGTCCAGCAATGGACGAGTAGAGGCTGATGATGATGATGGTGAAACGAATAGTTACCTTCTGTTCTTTTCTTAATGAAGAAGAAAAGGTTGCATGCATTGAACTCTTAGATTAGTTTGTGAACAAGGAATCGGCGCTTTTGATACAAAATCGGAGATGTAAAAGGTCTTTAGAATCTAAAACTTGTTCTATTTTTATTCTTTTTGTTTAAAAGAAATTCAAATCAAGTGTTATTTGGAAGTACAAACTATCTGTCATATGTTTTATGCTTTCCATTTTCATGTCTAAGGTTAGTATTAAAAAAAAAACCACTAATTATAAAACAGTTATTTTACAATCCGCCTAGCATTTTCCCAACTATGTTGGAGTCGCCCAGTCTAACGGTCTCAGCTATATACCAGTACTTTCCTAGGTAAAGAGGCTCGATATGCAATGAGGACCCAGCCACGAACCGTCCGCTGCAACAGTAGCTTTGATCAACCCGTGCGGTGTTTATCATTTTAGACAGTTTAGTTCTATATACATATTTAGTTAGTGGTAAAGTTGATTAGTGTTTCTGATAAGTTACATATTTTGTTTCATTAATGGTGATAAGATGAAACTGATAAAATAGTAATAACCATTTATGTTATTTTCTACTCTTGTTGTTTCTTATAACTGTGTTTAAATCTTAAAATAAATGATCCTAATATTTTTCTACAGAATTAAATCGAACACTGACGTATGTAGTTATTCTACTTTGGAAAATACAATAGCGAACGTTTTATCATCATTTACAATAAAATATTAGATTCTGAATAATAAGCATGTGTGCAATCTCACGTGATACAAGTGAAACGTTTAAAAGTTGATTTCAAGTAAATCTTATGAATTTTTGTTCACTTCATTGTTACACAATAAATTGTGAAATAATAATCTAACTGTGTAATTATCATAGTGGATTATTATTAAAACCTACAATACAATTTTACATTCGTCACATTAAAGCGAAACAAACATTTTTAACTGACTTCAAAAAGGAGGAGGTTACTCAATTCGACCGTATATATGCTTTTTTTATGTTTGTTCGCGGATAACTTCGTCGTTTATGAACCGATTTTGATAATTCTTTTTCTGTTGGAAAGAAGACATTCCCAAGGTGGTCCCATGATAAGGGCATCAGGGTTTGATGGTGGAAGACCACAGAAATCAAGGGGAACTTTCAAAAATCGTAGGGGCAGCCAGTGCGTTTGTAAGTTTTTTCATTAAGTATTATAGCGTCAGCATCCAGTCTAACCGGATACAGCTGAACAGTACTTTTCACAACTAAACAATGTAAAATAAAACATTTTTACAAAAAAAAAAAACAACCGACTTCCAAAAAACACTACAAAAGTGAAAAATAATTAATTTCGGAAGTCGGTGGCAAAAACTAATATACAAAAACCAAAGACACCGACTTCCGAAATTAGTTATTTTTGGCCTAGTCGTTTAAACAACAGCCTCTCAAGTATGAGTGCGCGGGTTCGATTCCAGGTCAGGCAAGTGTAATGAACTAAAACCAATGTAACTTTTCTAAAGTTATATGTACTTTCTAAGTATATCTTGGACACCAATGACTGAAGGTGAAGGAAAAACATCTTGAGGAAACCTAGACTTTAAAGTCTGAAATCGCCAACTCGCTTGAGCAAGCGTGGTGATTACGCTCAATCGTTCTCTGTATGAGATGAGACCTGTGCCCAGCAGTGGGACGATAAAAAGGTTGATAATGATGATGAAGTGTTTTTTGGTTGTTATTATTGTAAAAAAAAGTTTTTATTGAAGGTTTCTCTTCTGCCATGTGTGAATTTCACACATGCTTTTATCAGGTGTAACTTTCTAGAATAAAGACAGTGAAACTACAGTTTAACAACATCCATTGCGTTGTTAATTTTATCGAATAGACGCATTTTTCGAACATATAGAGCAATGGATCAGCAATATGATTCCAATCGATAGTAATTGTATGTATGTTACGCAATTAGGGTACGTATTGATTGAAGTGTCGACATAACCACGTATGATGATTTCCATTTTTTCATCAATTATAAACTAGTGCTTGACCGCAATCCGCCTGATGGTAAGCAGTGACGCAATCGTTGATGGTAAAGCGCGCTAGTTTATTAAGAGCCTACTCACTCTAGCCTTGAAGACTTTTAAATTTTAAACTCATTCAATTACTTCAATTAATGATTATATACATTGGGTATTATAGTTATTGCTTATTGGTGCCACACACACACACATAAAGAGTTCGCTTGTTTTTCTTTTACGTTTGTGTGCATAACTATTCAAACCGACACTGCCGACGCGCCGTATGTGGAATGTAAACAGAATTTTTAACAGTTTCGATTTTCTTTGTTGACGACGTTTACCATTGAATTCATAACAAAATTCATGGCGCTTTGTCAACTGTTTCTTGGTCTGTTGTCACCACAGAACAGATAAAAGACGATGGAATGGAAATGGTTCAGGATTTGTATTAGAACGCGTGTCGCCTTACTTATCTATTCCAAGGTTGTTACACCGATATTCCTGAGGGTCAATTTCGTAATTTCAAGAAAGTTTAGTGTGGCTTAAGTCTCAATCTGTCAATTCAATTAAATTTGTTTGACGCGAATAGATTTTGAATGTTTTTAATTATGGCATCTGGCCTTCAGAACTGTGTTTAAATGCGCGAATGGCTTATTGCCCACTGAGCATCTATTGAAACAGGAACAGGGTACAAAGTTCACTCATCCTCCATAGAAAAAGTGGATCTTCCGACCAGACGGGTATTGTGTCTGCCGGGCACTTGCCGGACGGTTGTTATTGGGAAGTTTTATGTATGCTAGTTGCGCTGTACTCTCTGCTTGCGAGATGCAGGATTTGCGCGATGACGTCATAGGTACGATTAAGTTATTGATAATCATCGATCACTTATACACTAGATACACAGTCTCGAACAAAACTCTTATCAAAAATGCCGAAAAGTATTAAGCAGTCTAAAGTAGTCAAAATAAATATACATTAATTTAAAATCAGCCTTAAGTGCAGTGTATAAAGTTCTTATCACAAAGCAGTACAATATGCCATTATTTTTATTATTTTTTATTTTAGAGTCCGTGGTACATCAAACCTCAAACCAAATTCAACCTTACAGGCATGCATTAAAGTCAGAATTATAAATTAACGGTTATAGTAGCCTCAATGACCTTGTGCATGTGGGCGGAGCTAAACGCCGTACTCCCGAATTCGTAAAATGCGCGCGGTGGCGCGCTAAACTAAAACGACAATCAAAGAATATCCAGAGATGCAGACAAGCCGCGTGTAGGTCGCGATTTGTGCCTACGATTTCAGACGGGGGTATGGATGCAAGACGATAAATGTATATTTTGCATTAATAAATGGTAATATCGTACTATAATATATTTTTAGTATTCTTGATCAATGTTTAAATAAAATCAAGGAGTGCTCGTTACACAGTTTAATGGCCGATCGCAGACTGACAGACATTTGGAAAACAAGTACCCACACATTATAATATATCATAACATTCACATAAAAAATAATGGTAGATGGTAATATCTACCGATTCAACATATTTGAATTTTTTTTTCACTACTTTTCAGTATATGAGTATCATGTCTTTGCAGTGTCCTTGAATTAATTACTAATGCGAATAACATAAACGAGTTCATCGCGTTAACGTAAACCAAACGCGCACTAGGCACTTTGTGATATTTTTATTAAAAAAAAAAAAACGTTGAACCACACTAGAAATTACTTTTATCGTGGGTGCATTTTTAAACATATAAATTCACAGACACAAACAGCCAGACCCGGAACAACTACTTGTAGGACATGTTCTGAATATTTGTTCCGCGCGGGAATTGAACCCGCGACAAGCAGCGCAGCAGTCAATAGCTTAACCGCTGCGCTAACCGTGCTTTATATAGATGCCTTGAGATTACAAAGCGCGTAGTTTCGGCCGTTTTCCATAAAGAGATAGTACCCTATTTATACTGTGTCAGTGACGTCGGATTGAATGTACTTCGTCGTAATGAGGTTTCAAATAAAACACGAGTTATTTTAAAATCTGTAAATTTAAATTCTTCGATCCAATAAATAACATGCGAGATTATAGGCATATCTAAAGCTGCAGAAATTTCTTGCAGTTGAGAATGGCCACAGTCTATTTCTATTGTTCCTACAACTGCACAGCTGATATTGATTTCTGTAGGATGTGCAAAATGTTTCCATACACATACGGCATTTAAAAATAAATAGGGAATGTAGTCCCACTTGTCGTTCTCCAACAATATCTACAGATCCTAAACCACAGTCTATAATTCTCCGTGCTTGGCAATTTTCTTTAGTTCTGAATAAAAGTAAGCAATATTAATTATGCGTCGCCCTTCGATGAAACAAGCTTGAGATTTGTTGAGGTTTTGGTGATATTTTGAGCTAAAAAAAGATATAACATACATTTTAATTAACCCTTGCAACACTGTTAGAGATTTATGTCAAGGAATTAAGAATTTATCAAGAAAAATTAATTAAGAATTTACAAAAAAATAATTTTACAGGTATATGATATATTTGTAAACTAAAAATATAGGTTGTAGGACATGCAGGCATAATTTTACCTGAATGATGATGATGGAACTTGCATCATTTTTTTTGTGCACATAGAGATATATAATATTATCATTTTCTTGACGACATTCTGTATGGATGTCTGACCTAGAATCAACTGCGTTAGTGTTCGACCTAAAAAGCAAATTAAACTTTTAAGTTCTGTCGATTGGTTTCTTTCTCTTCTTTTCTGTAAGTCGAAAAATGTTATTACAATATTATTTGTGAAAAACAGAAAATATATATATATATATCCTACAGTATGTTAAGAAAACCCTGTCCGACCCGTGAAGGTGTTGTTAGGTATCGATAACTGATTCTACTAATGCATACAAAACCAGGCTAACTTAAAAAAAAAATCACCCTAAAAAAATAAATATTATTTCGCAAAAAGAGGTAACTTAATAAATATGCGTTAAGCACCCTTCCGCGGGCGGCGGGCGGCAGGGCACGCGGCACGTGGTCGCATCGCTGTCGCTATTCGCTCATAATAATACCGGTGTTGTCACTTTTTTAAAAATTAGCAAATTTCGGGGAAGTTATTTCAAAATTCATTTGTATTGGTACTATGATGATTACGTAAAATTTTATATCATATTTGGTCATATGTTTACTTAACCTTTATTATCCTTACGGGTCGGACAGGGTTTTCTTAACATACTGTATATATACGGACAAATCACACAGATTGAGCTAGCCCCAAAGTAAGTTCGAGACTTGTGTTATGGGATACTAACTCAACGATACTATATTTATAATAGATACATATATAGATAAACATCCAAGACCCAGGCCAATCAGGAAAAGATCGTTTTCCATCATGACCTGGCCGGGAATCGAACCCGCGGCCTCCACGTCGCAGGCAGGCGTGTTGACCGCTGCGCCACGGAGGACGTCAAAAAAATTTACTGATAACTGTGACATTCCAAGCCCGCCAGCCCGCGTCCATCGGCTTCGGCTACTTTAAACAATTACATATAGAAATGAAATATTTACAGGAAGAATCATTTAAAATAATCCAAGTAAGAGTTTTTATTACACATTTTTGCTAATATCGCAAAAACTAAAAGTCCTATCAACTCAAAACTTTTTGTAAAACTGTTTTTACACCAAAACCTTTAATTGAGTCCTAATTTTTGGTTTATATCACCATAAACAAAAAATCACATTTTCAAGTTACGTAAATTTCTAATAAGATTTTTATTTTTAAATCTCCTTACAAACCTATAAATTATAATCTAAGTGCGAGTGTTTACTTACCTGAATAGAGTCTTCTATATCATCAGCGGATGTAGTTAGTCGGATTATTGCCTTTCAAGTCTAAAGATTTCTTTCTAGATTTCCTGGAACAATTCGTAATTGTTTAACTTCAATTGTAAAAGAAAAATGGTTACAAAAGCTAATAGTAATTATAAAGAAAAATACAGTAATATGTAGGTATAAATACAAGAGTATAGGTAGATAGATACTTACGCCACCAGACGCATCTTCAATTCTCATTTGCGAGCTAATCTATGAACGTACACTGACACGATTCGCTCGTAAATATTTGCACTCACACAGACAACCACGCGTAGTCGGCGATAGCCGGAGCAGAGCAGCAAGCGACACAACCCTCCCGTCTGAATGCTAACGCACGACTGCCGCCCGCGCCCGCGCAGAGCACCTCTAAACCTATGTTTCAAAATAAGGATATTTTCTTGGCAAATGTTGATGGATTTAAATACGCTCTTGCATATCTGTAGCACTTCTAACCGCGAATTTTTCAGTGTAAAAATATTTCCACACATCAATGCCGTTTAGAAGTAATAACGAATATTAGCCAAAAATAGCGTTTTGGTAACTATTTTTTTAAGGCAAAAGGCAAAATCCTACGAAAAAATCATCTTTAGTAAATGTTGTACATGAATCAATAGACAAGATATATTTTTTTCAAATCTCAAAACCAAGCCGTTAATTAGAAATTAGCTTCCTAAAGTGACCATTTTACGCTACTAAATGAGACTAAGGCCCTTAAGTACAAAATGAAAGAACCACACGAGTGCTGCGTTTTGAGCTTGTTCAGTTCAACCATTTTTTTAAGCTGACTGTGAATCTAGTGTATAAGTGATCGATATTGATAATAACTATATTGATACATTACTATACATGTATTGTATAAAGTCATGTGTTTTTTTTTTAATGAACAGACAGCTGTGCTGCTGGGGAGTTTGTTGAAAGCACTAGGAAGTGGCGAAAGGCGGGCGTTTCGGGGAGACTGTCTTATGGAATATAGTCGTTCAAAAAGTGCTGATTTGAGAACGACATTTGATTTGCTTTTCATCAAAATTTTATATTCGTTCATTTACTGCCAGACGAAGCACAGATTCGTCGTCTAGTTTCCCCCTGTATACTCATGGATCAAAGGCGAGAATATAATGTATGTTTGTTAAGCATACGCAAATGTGACTTTAATTTTTAATGTAAGTACCTTGTTTCAGTATTCGGCCAAGGGAACTTGGACTTAGTAGATGAATATTTTGAACAATCCAAGCCGGGATTGTCGTCGTATGCCGATGATCCAGAAAAGGTGAGAAAATCTCTTTTTATATTACCAATAGTTACGCCCCGCGGTTTCACTCGCATAGATTTAGATCCCCTGGTAATATTGGGATAACAGCATCCTGGATGTTAAACCTGAATTTAAATGTGTGTTAAATTTTATCTAAATTGATCGAACCGTTTACAAAACACACTCGTTCACAAACATTATACTAAGAAAACTAATAAATTGACATCTAAAAGACTCTTTATACGAGAACTAATATTCACTCTAATTAATTTTAAGGGCGCGGACACAATAGTGCAGTTGATAAAGAAAGCAGAGTTCTTAACGCCGCCGAACAAACGGAAGGCGACGCCTTTGATAGTACGCGCCACAGCCGGCCTCCGACTGCTGCCTGCAGACAAGGCGCAACAACTCATAGATCATGTCTCCAATGCTATTAACAAGTAAGTCAAGCCCTAGTTTAAATAATAATAAAGTGGTGGAGGTCGTGAGCTTTGAGATGCAACGGGTCTTGTCCAAGCATTTCCTTGATCAAAAGATGGTGACGGAGACGAATCGCTGCAATACCGTCTCCACGTAGTCTCGTTTGTCCTACCCCTAGTGTGTAAGCTCGCGTGAGATTGTCAAAACCCCGCAGTGCCGAAGCCGAGGCGGCATGCTCTCCTGCATACTGCAAGCTAGCTGCATTCAGGGTGTATGCTTGTTTCCAGGCTTCTTATAGGGATATAAAAACTTGCACATGCAACAGTAAGCTTTATCATCATATGTCTGTGGCAAAAAAAAATAATAGGGAAGTGTAAGAAATACTAAAATATTGTACGGGCTAGGGGTATTAAAATGCCGGTTAAGGGTTACGAAGTTTATTGGCAACGAAGGTACAGTCGGTAGTAGGCAATGACAAGTAGAACGTAGCTGGTGTCGCACCGAAGTCATCCCTTACGTCCACGAAGTCCGTGTCGTACACACACAATAACACTACAGATGTTACTTCACGTAGTTCTCAAAGTTCTCGTTATAGTTGTCGCAGTAGGTATTCTCAAAGATCGCTTCTTAACTGTCGCTTGTTTCGTATCGATAGTCGATTGCAGACTGACTACGGGCTGGCGTCACGGCGCTTTATACAGGGCAGCTGATCGAACATTCCAGATTCATCTAGATGTAATAATAATAGCGCATAGTTTCGAGTACGTTCGGTAGGTACCTACGGTAATTCATTGGAGACGAGTTTCTGGAAATTTCGATGTCGACATTTTGTTGACAAAGTTGTTTGAACCTGTACCATTCGATAGTCTACCCTAGGTCTAGCAATGCGTTTTTATATTGTACCTCAACAATGCCTAGGTCTCGAGTTATAGGGCTTACAATTTACGCACTGCATGTCACGCGATATGGAACCTTATGCCATATATTATAATACATATAAACAATATTCTAGCGATGAAGTTTCTGTAATGTAATGATGAGTCTTTCAATTATCAAAATATATATGTATGCCAATTGATAAGTCTAACAGTAAACTTACTGAGATATGAGAGTTCTACCTTTTAATTACTATCGATATGATTGTATACTAATAGTTGATTCTGATTGTATTCTTTGTGCGATATGACGGTTTTAATTTTTAATTATTACGGATATGAAATGTATGCCTAAAGATGATTCTGTCGTACAAAATTCTGAGTTTTGAATGTATTATGAGTGTCTCTGCGCTACTTAAGCTGTGTGCACACCGTAGCCGGCCGGGTATGAACTCGGCGGCAAGGCCTGATTTTAACGATTTTGCCGGCGGCTTCTACCCGAGCTATCTACCCCGTGGCACCCCCTCTCCGCTCTTCAGTTGCCCGTCGGTACGTGCTAACTCTTCAAGCACTTGAAAATCACTAATAGTGAACACTGCATGCCGCATGTGGTGTCGCCGGGAAAATTGTCCGGCTCGCAACTTCTAAAACAGGGTACTAACCCGCTGGGTTCATACTTCGGTGTGTAGACAGCTTTATGCTATCCGCTGTTATGTAAAACAATATAATAATAATCTTTATTTATATAGAAAAACAGATTGTAGGTCATTTTACATTTTTTACATAGTGGGTAGTTTTACATTTCTGACAATCAAATGGGTGACGTACTGTTCTCCTTGCTAGGCTATGAAATAGCCTGTATTAAGAAGTAACATTGCTTATCCCCACGAGTTGGGTAGTAACAATTTTATTAAAAAAAAAAAAAAAAAACTTAAACTTACTTAAAATACTTAACAAATATTATTATTTTTGTATAACAGATATTGTTTGTGTGTGTATATGTGTGTGAGTGTGCGTGTGTCGTGTATGGCGAATGTGTAAGTGTATGAATGAGTAAGTGTGCGTAAGCAAGCTGCTGTGAAAGCGTGCGTGGCTGTGTAATCGTGTGAGTGGGTTTGATTAGTGTGTGTCTATGTTTAAGGGTGTGGTACAAGTTACAAACTTGTCATACCACAACATTAAAATTTAAATTAAATATCTTTCTGTTTCGTCATATGTTTTGTTTTTGTCATGTATTAGTTAAATAGTTTAATGTTATTCTTAGTGTTATATTTAACGTAAAGTTAGTTATTCTGTAAATATGTACAACAATACTTTATTGCTAACTGTGGAGGCTTGTTAATAGTTCACTACTACTATATAACCTATGATATCATGACACTCACAAATAACGTAGTTTTTTTATTGATAAAAGAATTTTCAAAATCGGTTTAGTATTGTAGATACGATAGATTACCCTCCTGCAAACTCTCCAATTTTGCTTCTTTATAATTAATTAGTAGAACACATGTATATAAATTAACGCACTTCCTGAAAATAGTTTGTTCAGAATCCTTGACGGAATCGGTTTATATCATTTTTAATATGGGTAATATTTTATCCCAAAAATAATTAAAACTACGGAAATTATTGTCATATTGACCCTGTTGGTTGTAAAGACTTTTCAAATCGCAGTTTTGCATTCATACAAATTTTATGCATTTACATTTACATGTTAAATTAAAATTTCCTAAAATTAAAATTCAGAATTCCTAATTTAAAATTCATCATCTTCATCTATATATATATATATATATATATATATATATATATATATAAATCAATGCCACTTTCTTTGTAATTTTATAACTCAAGAACAGAGTCACCTATCTAAACCAAATGGTGAGGCTTTGTTGTGACTAATTAGTACATGGTTTATGTGAAGTTTGAACAAAATCGGTCCAGCGGTTCTTCATTTATCACATTGTTTGTAACAAATGAATTCAATGAACGGTGGATCACTATCTCATCTATACCTATACATATATAAAAATAAATGCCACTTTACAGAAAGTGGCATTGATTTTGGATTGGAGTGGATTATAAAATTACAAAGGTAATTTTATAATCCACTAATACTGTGTAATGGCACCAGATTGGCAGCGAAAAACTTTTGACAAATTTAATTGAAGCTACGATTTTAACTGGTAAATCAAAAAGAGAAGTTTGTTTGTTACCGCGTATCCCAAAAATCCCAATTTATTTTATGTTTGAATATATAATTTTGATGATCCAATAATAGTAGTTTATGAAACTGTTACATAATGAGGGATATTATGCACGAGTGTGAGTTTAAAAAACGAGCGAAGCGAGTTTTTTAATAGTATCACACGAGTGTGTAATACCTAATTATGTACAATTTCATACACTACTTTATCTAATCTCATACATTTTAAGAAACAATAATAATCATGTGTCCAGCGAAACACAACAACGACTCGCAATGCAAAGAAACGTATTTGGCGCCAAAATTCTACACCCTGCATCAAAGCGCACGCGCCAAAGCGCGCGCAGCCACAGATAAAAAAATGAAATAGTGCTATCTATGGTTTGTAATCTGTACGGTAATGAAAAAAAAAATATATTATAACATTATTTTGTTAGAGAAATATAATTTTTTAATTTCCTTTCGATATACTATGGGTAAAAGTACGTCAAAATAAACTCCTTTCTAGTTTTATATTTTTAATTTTTTGATATGAGAGTAGATAAATTTGTTTTTATTATTTCACTTTATACCTAGCGCAGCACGTATCGGGCCGCTGCTGTATTATGATTATAAAATGTTGTTGGAGGGTGTGCGTTAATTACATGTTCTATATGAGATCATCTTTATTTCCAGACTAGGATACGATGTGGCTCCCGACGGAGTGAAGATCATGGACGGCTCTGATGAAGGCATCTTTATCTGGTACACTGTCAATCTTCTGCACAGTAAGTTTTCACGACACTCTTGTTAAGTCAGATGGACAAAATATCATGAAACGACAAAGGAGTTTTTTAATTATAGAAATATATTTTATTAACACACGGTTACGGGAAAAAGTATGAATGGATACAAAAAAAAAGTATTAAAAAAAAATGGAGCTTATGATTCATTTGATATTTTTTCCTTTTCTCAAAGTTAGATCAGCTTGCGTGAATGTGACGCATATTTTCCTTCAACGTCTTTTTTTTGTCTTTTTCTCTTCGCACGTCATAAATTCACCATATTACAACTTTTTTAAACTACTCCTTGACTTCAATTTCCAAAAAAGAAATGAGTTTCCGCCGTTTAACAAAAGATGTCCTCACTAAGAGGTTTCGTTGAAATTGTCAGATGTAAAATGTGATATCGTAAGTTGGGACATCTGGTAATAACATACACTTAGAGCATTAGTGCCTCTGTGTCAGTATCACATATTTATTTTTATGCAAAAATGTCAAATTTCATACCGAATAATCGTCATTTGCGGGAACTCTTGTTACTTTTTAACTTGAAGAAATCTGCAGCTGAGGCCCATCGATTGTTTGTAGAAGCTTATGGTGAAGCTGCTTTAAGAGAGAGAAGTTGTCGTGAGTGGTTTCAAAAAAAAAAAGACAAAGAACGTAGTGGACGACCGAAATCGTACAAAGACACGGAATTTGCAGCATTATTGTGGGGAAATAGAAGGAAGGGGAAGAACGCAAATTATTCTCATACCTGACAATGCTCGTCTGCATTTTCCAAAAACAGCGGAAACTTATTTGTATACCCATTACTTTTCCTAATGACTTAGCCTAAATCTCCAACCCATTCCAGACCTAATAGAGAGCGATACGATGGCAGCGTTGGACCTGGGCGGGGGCTCCACACAGATCACCTACCAGCTATTTGACAGCGACAAGAGTGCTTACCCCGCCGCCGACCAATATGTAGTGCCCGCTGGAAACAACATCACCCTGTACACACACAGGTAAGATTATATATTTTTCAAGTAATATATTATCAAAAGCAGAGAAAGTCTTGCCGCCAAGCGATTTGTCGTGTTCCGGCATGATGTCTGGTGAAGCCGTACGGAGGACGGGTCTGAGCAGTTGTTGTTGCGATGTGTGCCGGGTACGATGCGCCTAATGTTGTTGTGTTGGGAGTTTGGTCGTGGAGGCTCTTCAGATCAATCTCCCTTTGGCACAGCATCGTTGGTCGTGTTGTTGAGTTTAAAATTGCATCACCTCGCTCAACTGCCGTCTTCCTTCCTATTCGCTCAGTTTTTCTGAGTGAATAGGCTCTTAATAAACTAGCGCGCTTTACCATCAACGATCGCATCACTGCTTACCATCAGGCGGGATTGCGGTCAAGCGATAGTTTATAAAAAAAAAAAAAAAAACTAGAAATAGGTATTAAGTTGTCCCGTAGCTCCGTTAGTGACTGTTGACTGTGGTGGGATCCAGGGTTTGGATCCCAACTCAGACAAAGTTTTATTGTGGTTTTCCTTAAAGAACGCACCGGGGAGCGTCGGGGTGGCATACTTGCACTATAATATCTCCTGCGTGCTTGGCTTATCTGTGTTGAGGTTAGCCATCGTGATCGATTCCTATTATCCTGAAAGGTGATAGTGTACCTTGACAAAATCGATTTCGTTTTTCGCCGATTACAGCAAAGAAAAAATGTTATGTCTTTAGTAGTCTGTATAGTATGTTTGTTGTTTTATTTATAAAATGGTAAAGGCTTATGATATTGGTTACAGTTACCTGAACCTCGGCTTGCTGGCAGCACGTTACGGCGTGTTCCGCAGCGAGAGTGACAGCAATAGTTCGCAAGAACTCACCTCGGTGTGCGTCGACCCTATCATTCAACGCGAGCCTTGGACCTATGCTAATAACAACTATTTTGTTAGGTGAGTACAGTAGTGAGTTCCATAGCCTCTTCTCGACTATTTTTGGGGTCGAGTATCAGTTTCATCAGATAACCAGACCAGTATTTTATATGGAGCGGTTGTCTGATCTCTTCAACGCAGTTACAGGGAAACACTATTTTCTTTGGTAAGACTGGTTTTTGTATTACCACAAAATAGTGTTTAGCAGGGTGACACGACATTATTGTATGGAATTTGACGTAACACTGACATTACCATATTCATCTGGGCAAATGAGAAACCCTACTTTTAATTAAGTAGATACTACAAAAAACAATGAAATAAAAGTTTGAGAAACATGGCTTTCTTTTTAACCGACTTCAAACAGGAGGAGGTATGCAGTACTGCTGATGATGGATCTGAGAGACAATCGAGGGAATTTCTGAACGATTCATAGCAGTTAGCTTTTGTCCGTGCTTGATTAATTTGTATTGATAAGAATCTTGCACCTAGATGTGTTGGACTGTCTGACTGACTGCAGTCCGGTCCCAGAGAAGTTTTATAAAAATCGGTTTAGTAGTTTGGTATTTAAACCAAAATTACGAGTAAACATTCAATTATGTTGGCGGCAGCGTCCACTCCGACCGGATGCAGCTAAACAGTACTTTTTGAAACAAAAATTGTAAAAAAAAACCTTTTTTTTTTTTTAAAAAAAAACTGCCTTCAAAAAAAAAAAAAACGGTACACAGTGAAAAATTACTAATTTCGGAAGTCGGTGGCAAAAAAGAATATACAAAAACCAAAGACCAGTGACACATCCGAAATTAGTTATTTTTACTTTGTAGTGTTTTTTTTTTTTGGAAGTCGGTTGTTTTTTTTTTTGTTTAGACTTTGTCACAAAAGTCCCAAGTGCTTTGAATATTTTGATTAGTACAGTTGTTGTGTAGCGGCGCCCCCCGGCCCCGCGGCAGCAAGCCGGCCAGCGTGTACAGCGCGTGCCACGCGGTGGTGCGGCGCTACGTTATTGATTAGTACAGTTGTTGTGTAGCGGCGCCCCCCGGCCCCGCGGCAGCAAGCCGGCCAGCGTGTACAGCGCGTGCCACGCGGTGGTGCGGCGCTACGTTATTGATTAGTACAGTTGTTGTGTAGCGGCGCCCCCCGGCCCCGCGGCAGCAAGCCGGCCAGCGTGTACAGCGCGTGCCACGCGGTGGTGCGGCGCTACGTTATTGATTAGTACAGTTGTTGTGTAGCGGCGCCCCCCGGCCCCGCGGCAGCAAGCCGGCCAGCGTGTACAGCGCGTGCCACGCGGTGGTGCGGCGCTACGTTATTGATTAGTACAGTTGTTGTGTAGCGGCGCCCCCCGGCCCCGCGGCAGCAAGCCGGCCAGCGTGTACAGCGCGTGCCACGCGGTGGTGCGGCGCTACGTTATTGATTAGTACAGTTGTTGTGTAGCGGCGCCCCCCGGCCCCGCGGCAGCAAGCCGGCCAGCGTGTACAGCGCGTGCCACGCGGTGGTGCGGCGCTACGTTATTGATTAGTACAGTTGTTGTGTAGCGGCGCCCCCCGGCCCCGCGGCAGCAAGCCGGCCAGCGTGTACAGCGCGTGCCACGCGGTGGTGCGGCGCTACGTTATTGATTAGTACAGTTGTTGTGTAGCGGCGCCCCCCGGCCCCGCGGCAGCAAGCCGGCCAGCGTGTACAGCGCGTGCCACGCGGTGGTGCGGCGCTACGTTATTGATTAGTACAGTTGTTGTGTAGCGGCGCCCCCCGGCCCCGCGGCAGCAAGCCGGCCAGCGTGTACAGCGCGTGCCACGCGGTGGTGCGGCGCTACGTTATTGATTAGTACAGTTGTTGTGTAGCGGCGCCCCCCGGCCCCGCGGCAGCAAGCCGGCCAGCGTGTACAGCGCGTGCCACGCGGTGGTGCGGCGCTACGTTATTGATTAGTACAGTTGTTGTGTAGCGGCGCCCCCCGGCCCCGCGGCAGCAAGCCGGCCAGCGTGTACAGCGCGTGCCACGCGGTGGTGCGGCGCTACGTTATTGATTAGTACAGTTGTTGTGTAGCGGCGCCCCCCGGCCCCGCGGCAGCAAGCCGGCCAGCGTGTACAGCGCGTGCCACGCGGTGGTGCGGCGCTACGTTATTGATTAGTACAGTTGTTGTGTAGCGGCGCCCCCCGGCCCCGCGGCAGCAAGCCGGCCAGCGTGTACAGCGCGTGCCACGCGGTGGTGCGGCGCTACGTTATTGATTAGTACAGTTGTTGTGTAGCGGCGCCCCCCGGCCCCGCGGCAGCAAGCCGGCCAGCGTGTACAGCGCGTGCCACGCGGTGGTGCGGCGCTACGTTATTGATTAGTACAGTTGTTGTGTAGCGGCGCCCCCCGGCCCCGCGGCAGCAAGCCGGCCAGCGTGTACAGCGCGTGCCACGCGGTGGTGCGGCGCTACGTTATTGATTAGTACAGTTGTTGTGTAGCGGCGCCCCCCGGCCCCGCGGCAGCAAGCCGGCCAGCGTGTACAGCGCGTGCCACGCGGTGGTGCGGCGCTACGTTATTGATTAGTACAGTTGTTGTGTAGCGGCGCCCCCCGGCCCCGCGGCAGCAAGCCGGCCAGCGTGTACAGCGCGTGCCACGCGGTGGTGCGGCGCTACGTTATTGATTAGTACAGTTGTTGTGTAGCGGCGCCCCCCGGCCCCGCGGCAGCAAGCCGGCCAGCGTGTACAGCGCGTGCCACGCGGTGGTGCGGCGCTACGTTATTGATTAGTACAGTTGTTGTGTAGCGGCGCCCCCCGGCCCCGCGGCAGCAAGCCGGCCAGCGTGTACAGCGCGTGCCACGCGGTGGTGCGGCGCTACGTTATTGATTAGTACAGTTGTTGTGTAGCGGCGCCCCCCGGCCCCGCGGCAGCAAGCCGGCCAGCGTGTACAGCGCGTGCCACGCGGTGGTGCGGCGCTACGTTATTGATTAGTACAGTTGTTGTGTAGCGGCGCCCCCCGGCCCCGCGGCAGCAAGCCGGCCAGCGTGTACAGCGCGTGCCACGCGGTGGTGCGGCGCTACGTTATTGATTAGTACAGTTGTTGTGTAGCGGCGCCCCCCGGCCCCGCGGCAGCAAGCCGGCCAGCGTGTACAGCGCGTGCCACGCGGTGGTGCGGCGCTACGTTATTGATTAGTACAGTTGTTGTGTAGCGGCGCCCCCCGGCCCCGCGGCAGCAAGCCGGCCAGCGTGTACAGCGCGTGCCACGCGGTGGTGCGGCGCTACGTTATTGATTAGTACTGTTGTTGTGTAGCGGCGCCCCCCGGCCCCGCGGCAGCAAGCCGGCCAGCGTGTACAGCGCGTGCCACGCGGTGGTGCGGCGCTACGTTATTGATTAGTACTGTTGTTGTGTAGCGGCGCCCCCCGGCCCCGCGGCAGCAAGCCGGCCAGCGTGTACAGCGCGTGCCACGCGGTGGTGCGGCGCTACGTTATTGATTAGTACAGTTGTTGTGTAGCGGCGCCCCCCGGCCCCGCGGCAGCAAGCCGGCCAGCGTGTACAGCGCGTGCCACGCGGTGGTGCGGCGCTACGTTATTGATTAGTACAGTTGTTGTGTAGCGGCGCCCCCCGGCCCCGCGGCAGCAAGCCGGCCAGCGTGTACAGCGCGTGCCACGCGGTGGTGCGGCGCTACGTTATTGATTAGTACTGTTGTTGTGTAGCGGCGCCCCCCGGCCCCGCGGCAGCAAGCCGGCCAGCGTGTACAGCGCGTGCCACGCGGTGGTGCGGCGCTACGTTATTGATTAGTACTGTTGTTGTGTAGCGGCGCCCCCCGGCCCCGCGGCAGCAAGCCGGCCAGCGTGTACAGCGCGTGCCACGCGGTGGTGCGGCGCTACGTTATTGATTAGTACTGTTGTTGTGTAGCGGCGCCCCCCGGCCCCGCGGCAGCAAGCCGGCCAGCGTGTACAGCGCGTGCCACGCGGTGGTGCGGCGCTACGTTATTGATTAGTACAGTTGTTGTGTAGCGGCGCCCCCCGGCCCCGCGGCAGCAAGCCGGCCAGCGTGTACAGCGCGTGCCACGCGGTGGTGCGGCGCTACGTTATTGATTAGTACTGTTGTTGTGTAGCGGCGCCCCCCGGCCCCGCGGCAGCAAGCCGGCCAGCGTGTACAGCGCGTGCCACGCGGTGGTGCGGCGCTACGTTATTGATTAGTACAGTTGTTGTGTAGCGGCGCCCCCCGGCCCCGCGGCAGCAAGCCGGCCAGCGTGTACAGCGCGTGCCACGCGGTGGTGCGGCGCTACGTTATTGATTAGTACTGTTGTTGTGTAGCGGCGCCCCCCGGCCCCGCGGCAGCAAGCCGGCCAGCGTGTACAGCGCGTGCCACGCGGTGGTGCGGCGCTACGTTATTGATTAGTACTGTTGTTGTGTAGCGGCGCCCCCCGGCCCCGCGGCAGCAAGCCGGCCAGCGTGTACAGCGCGTGCCACGCGGTGGTGCGGCGCTACGTTATTGATTAGTACTGTTGTTGTGTAGCGGCGCCCCCCGGCCCCGCGGCAGCAAGCTGGCCAGCGTGTACAGCGCGTGCCACGCGGTGGTGCGGCGCTACGTTATTGATTAGTACAGTTGTTGTGTAGCGGCGCCCCCCGGCCCCGCGGCAGCAAGCCGGCCAGCGTGTACAGCGCGTGCCACGCGGTGGTGCGGCGCTACGTTATTGATTAGTACAGTTGTTGTGTAGCGGCGCCCCCCGGCCCCGCGGCAGCAAGCCGGCCAGCGTGTACAGCGCGTGCCACGCGGTGGTGCGGCGCTACGTTATTGATTAGTACTGTTGTTGTGTAGCGGCGCCCCCCGGCCCCGCGGCAGCAAGCCGGCCAGCGTGTACAGCGCGTGCCACGCGGTGGTGCGGCGCTACGTTATTGATTAGTACTGTTGTTGTGTAGCGGCGCCCCCCGGCCCCGCGGCAGCAAGCCGGCCAGCGTGTACAGCGCGTGCCACGCGGTGGTGCGGCGCTACGTTATTGATTAGTACTGTTGTTGTGTAGCGGCGCCCCCCGGCCCCGCGGCAGCAAGCCGGCCAGCGTGTACAGCGCGTGCCACGCGGTGGTGCGGCGCTACGTTATTGATTAGTACAGTTGTTGTGTAGCGGCGCCCCCCGGCCCCGCGGCAGCAAGCCGGCCAGCGTGTACAGCGCGTGCCACGCGGTGGTGCGGCGCTACGTTATTGATTAGTACTGTTGTTGTGTAGCGGCGCCCCCCGGCCCCGCGGCAGCAAGCCGGCCAGCGTGTACAGCGCGTGCCACGCGGTGGTGCGGCGCTACGTTATTGATTAGTACAGTTGTTGTGTAGCGGCGCCCCCCGGCCCCGCGGCAGCAAGCCGGCCAGCGTGTACAGCGCGTGCCACGCGGTGGTGCGGCGCTACGTTATTGATTAGTACTGTTGTTGTGTAGCGGCGCCCCCCGGCCCCGCGGCAGCAAGCCGGCCAGCGTGTACAGCGCGTGCCACGCGGTGGTGCGGCGCTACGTTATTGATTAGTACTGTTGTTGTGTAGCGGCGCCCCCCGGCCCCGCGGCAGCAAGCCGGCCAGCGTGTACAGCGCGTGCCACGCGGTGGTGCGGCGCTACGTTATTGATTAGTACTGTTGTTGTGTAGCGGCGCCCCCCGGCCCCGCGGCAGCAAGCCGGCCAGCGTGTACAGCGCGTGCCACGCGGTGGTGCGGCGCTACGTGCGCGACACACTCGACTGGGAGCCGGCGCGCGCCCCCAGGGCCAGTGTCGCTGCCATGAGCTACTTCTACGACGTCGCGGCCGACGCAGGCATTATCGGTGAGTCTATTTTTTTCCCTTGATGGCAGTTCAGTGAATAGAATATAAAACCATATTGTTCATTACATTCTATTCACTGAACTGCCATCGAGCACACTAACCCATGGGAGAACTCGCAATTCTTTCTGATCTCTCCAAAGCCTCTGATTGTGTGTACCATAATATACTTTTGTAATGTATACGGAAAGTACGTCATTACCATTTTGTAACAACCAGGGCCCCGAGTCTGCTATTGCAATAGTGTCAAAATTGTCGACTTTTAATGTCATAATGACCGATTTTGACAAAATCCGTAATCTACTAACACAATGGCGTGCCAAGTGGTCAATCACTGAACAAAATGGCATAAAACGGTAATCTTGTCCAAAATGACAAATCAATGACTGACATATGCGGTAATCTGCTAAAATTTTGACAGTTCATTTGATCATTGAACTGTTATGATGCCGTCTTTGTACAAACATTGCTTTTCGAAGCAAGGCAGCTCGATGGTGGTGGTGGTTTTGTACAAAAAGTGTGATATCTATTGTGTTTGTGGAATATTTGAGAATGTTTTCATTACTAGCCAACTCAGTGGATGCTAGAGAAGGAAGATAATATGCAGGAGACGTCGAACACATCGCTTGACGAGTTTGAATATAGATCCCTTTATTAATGTTCCCAAAGCGGAATTTCTGAAAACGTTTTGCCTTGAATATTTCTCAGTAAGAGGGTTAATTGAAGAACTCATTCTCCTTATGACCAGACTGCGTCGAATTGATAGCGTATGGGCAGAAATTAAGGTGAGGAAACGTAATTTGACAATTGATGTATTAATCTATTGTAATCTATAGCTACAAACACGAAATAGGTTGATTAATGTTATATTTTTATTGCAGATTCTAATAGCACTTGCATTTTATGCATCAGAGTCCTAAGAGAATTTTATTGGACAAGGACATTGCCCTCCTTAAAGTTTCACAAATTACTGTGTCTAGTGCAATCAATGAAGGAACAAAGACTTTGAAACTAAAAAATAAACCACAAATATTGCAAACATGCCAATAGCATTATTGCCACCTGATGAGGATTATGCAGAAGTACTGCGACAGGTATGAATTTCTTTTAACTATGTTGGTAAAGGTACATAATCGTTGGACTTCTATCAGTTATTTATTTATTGTTAACTAAAACAGTACACTAATTACATTAATTAACTTAAAAACAACTACTAAAACTAACATGGAACAGCGGACTCTCTCGCATACTTTCTTTCACAGAAGACCAAACATACACCCATAAGCTTATTCAGCACCTTTATAGTATGACAGACCGGAGATCTGATTTCTGTTTTTGCTGTTAGCAACATAAATGAAACTACTATACCTATTAAAAATCAACGTTTATTTATAACTTATTCGTAGGTTAAAATTTGTAAAAAAATTTTCAATAAAACATTTTTATTATTTTATTATTTATAACTATATATCTATTTTCTCATAAACTAAATATCTACTTTACATTAAGTCAAAAAAAATTATTATACAAAACAAAAAGACATTTTGTCATTTAAATAATAAAACAAATCCTAGGTACAACACCTAATGTAATAATATGTAATAATATTAACACATCAATAATGAGTCTTTTAATTTCCAGTGCAGTATGAACCGGGATCTTCTTGAAGGTTGAGCACTGCACCAGGCTTTTGTTGACTATCTGTGGAAAAATGCATACAATAAATTAGCAGGTATGTAGTGTAAACCCTTCTCAATATTCTAGGAAATTATGAAAACGCTCTAATTTTTATTAAAATGATTTAACTCTTTGTTACAGATCCACCGCAGTCATGCACAAAACAAAGATTTGAAATAAATTATTAATCTTTTTATAAACACTGTTTCATTTACTTATTACATCCATTTGTAACCCATACCGCTAGACATATTCCCCCTTATTCATAAACGCTGCTTAAAGTTAACTAGTGATTAGCGATTTTTTAAATATACATTTTAGAAGCTTGCATGTCACTTAACTTTAATAATCGATTATGAATAAACCCCTTAAACACTGTGGTGTTTATTCATAAAGGACGATTTAAATTAAGTGACGTTAAAAGGTCAAAAATGTATGGTTAAAGAATCGCTAATCACTAGTTAACTTTAAGCAGTTTTTATGAATAAGGGGGTTTATCTTCTATGGACTATTATTATATGAACAAACTATAACCTACTAAGTATATGGACATACTTAGTAGGTTATAGTTTGTTTAATATTTTAGATCTCTCCTAAAATATATTTCATTAAACTAGCTTTTAATAAATTGTCAAATTTACCTCTTGCATTCTCCAGAAATCTGACTCAGAATCTGATGACATTATAGGTAATTCTGCAGAGTTCCTGTAAAACAAAATTGACTTTAATAAATAGTTCTTATACCTATCTAATATGGTTTGGTACGCTTAGTATGTAGTTGCAATAAATAATTTAAATTATGGCCAATGTACTACTACTGATGTAAACTTACATCTAACACAAGCTTAGCTGGGGGGTTATATTTAATTTTATGTTATTGTTTTCAAAGCTACTTAATTCTTATTGTGGGTATGTTTGTAGAACACCCAATGAGTGGAAGTTCTGATTTAGGATAATTAGGTTTATTCTACTAAACTTTCATAAAGATGAATTACGTATAATTATGTATATAAACAGTGCGTAATTACCTTTTTTGACACGGATATCTCGATGACCTTGAACCATTTTTGCTGTGATGGAGCTCTGTCGATTAATGACCGCAGTCAAAGAGCATTTGTATTCCTGACTTCAATAACATCCAGCCTTGTTTTTCTTTACGTAGTAATTATAATTTTAATAATATAAACAAAAATAAATACATAACACCAGCTGTTAAAAAAAACATAAACGTCAGTCAGTCTGTATTAATGTCACATTGACATTAACAGATAACAAAATATCTAGTTTTATAGTTTCACAATAATGTTTTTTGCTATTTAAGAACTATTTTCTATTCCAGACTGCTTATAAACATTTAATTAATATATAAAAATATATATTAATAAAATCTTGCATTACGAAATGTTCAAATTGAGTAGTAGTTTTTGGAAACTCATTTCTACTAACGAGTTTTATAATAATGGCAATACAGCAATGATCATTCCGTTACGAGATCAATGACCGATCTTTATGTTCTTAGCAGATTACGGGATAAAAGCAAAGTGACAATGGTAACGTGCTGGAATGACAAAATGATATAAAATAGCAGACTCGGCCCCCTGGGGGTCAGTTACCGCCGGCTTGGCTCATCGGAGTACTTTAAGGGTCCAAAAGTGGAGTACCACTTTTGACACTTATTGTTAGAGCAATAAAGTTCAAAAGTGGTAATGCACTTTTCACCCTTACTGTACACTAGTCTAACACTATGATTTTAGCAATTCATAAGAAGGTTCAATTTAACACTCAATGAGTATGTTACATTACCCCAATGTAGATTATTCAATGGACCCGACGTCGCAGACAGCATTTCCTGCCTTGTGATCCTTATTGATTTTGCATGTGCCTCACCTCAATCTTGCAAACTATCAACAGGCCTACACGCAGCCGTATATCACTCTTGAGGAGACCTTAGTTTCTTTAAAACTCTTAAGATAAATTATTATAATAGTTAATTGAACTCTGTTAACAGGAAAAGATATGTGATATGTGAGTTTCCCAATTTACATGTCCGCATGACGCTATAAGTTTAATCAACATTACACGTACACATCGTGGTCTAATCTCTAACACTGTTCTTCATTTTAGAAGAGATTCCTTTCCTCTCACGCTACATTTAGTATATTTTAATTATCAAATAGATCTGAGTCAAAAAAACTTCTCTTCTAAAAATAGACTGCAGCCCTCTGCTTTTCTTCAAAGTCTAAACGTCATGTCTCATGACCACAGACTATATATTTTTCACAATATTATAGTTCAACACTAATTACTTGTCAAGAAAAAACCTCTTTTTAGTTATTTTATTATTAATAAATGCATCCATTTTGCATTTCTTCTAATTTAAATTATTTCTTTATTTCATTTTATATTATTATAATTTAATGTAATTACATTTTTAAATAATATAAAAAATAGTAGCCCACCGGTATCGGGAACAGGGTCCGAGCTTACAGGGTCAGGGCTCCAGAAAGAGGAACTTCCTGATAATGCGAGCCGTGTCCAGAATTACAGCTTTCTGAATCAAGCCTTTGATCCAGCTGTCTAACGAGAGCCTCCTGAGGTGTTGGTCGAGGCTCTTGGCCATTAAGCCATTGGCTGTCCCGACTATCGGTACAATGTTTGCTGAATCCACCTCCCACATGTCGACAACCACGTGAGCTAAGTCAATATACTCGATTTGTTTATCTTTCTCGGCTTTCACGAGGTTCTCATCATGCGGGATAGTTATGTCAACAATCATTGCACGCCGCTCTGATCGATCCACCATCACTATATCAGGCTTATTGGCAACAATAGTTCTGTCAGTGATGATGGGTCGATCCCAGTACAATGTTAGTTATATGGCCATTTTCGACAACTCGGTCGGGCATATATCTGTAGTACGGCACCTCGGATTCCACAAGGTGGTATTTGAGAGCAAGTTGGCTACAAGGTTGTGTCTATTATTCTTCGTTAGCTAGACGAGGACACACGGAGATAATTTGCCTTATTAATTGCACATACATAACCTTTGGTTTCCCCAAAAAGGTCACCGAATCATAGCCAGGCTACGGACGCTTGTAAATCTACATCAGGCCCGTGTAGGGCTCTGAAAAAGCGTCCGTGAAGCTCCTTGTTCTTCCATAACTCCATGCGATCATTGGTGTCAAGCACTACTGGTTTGCGCCAGTTCTCTTTAGCCAAGGAGAGCGGAGTGAGGCCCTTGTCAACCGCGACCACATCTCGATGCATTCCTACGTCGGTTGTTAGGAAATATTCCCTGAGACTGCATATCTCGCTATTTTGGAGGGTCTTAAGCGTTTAAAAAGCCTCGACCTCCACACTTTCACGGGATATACAGACTCATAACAGCTGACCGTGGGTGATGCAATCGATTTGCAGTCAGCATCGTACGGACTCTCCTGTTCAGGGCGTCGAATTCGGTTTGAGTTTATTTGAGTAGCCAAAAGAGTACGTCAAAACCGGCATGACCCAACCGTTGAAAGCGCGCACCTTGTTACCGCCTGATAGAAAACTATTAAGTACTTTTTTCAAGCGGCCAAAGAAGCGTTCCTTCAACGATTGCGTCATGTCAGTAACATTGATACCCAACACTTCCGATATGTGTGTGTTGCCAGTGATGACTTATGGAATTGAGACGTGGTCGCTAACAATGGGCCTTATGAGAAGGCTCAAAGTCACTCAAAGGGCAATGGAGAGGGCTATGCTTGGGGTTTCACTGCGCGATCGAATCAGGAATGAGGAGAACCGCAGAAGAACGAGAGTAACCGACATAGCCCGAAGAATTGCAACACTAAAGTGGCAGTGGGCTGGACACATTGCTCGTAGGACCGATGCCCGATGGGGCCGACGGGTTCTCGAGTGGCGACCACGCACCGGAAGACGTAGCGTGGGTAGGCCCCCGACAAGGTGGACTGACGACCTGGTGAAGGTCGCGGGAAACCGCTGGATGCGGGAGGCACAGAACCGGTCGTCGTGGAGAACCTTGGGGGAGGCCTATGTCCAGCAGTGGACGTCTTTCGGCTGAAATGATGATAATGATGATGACTTCCGATATACCCAGTAACTTTTAGGTTTCGGATGCAGAGAGGGCTCTAAGGTTAATGGAACTCCTGAGTTGGGTTCCCACGGATTCCACAATCTCTCCTCGCTTTACATGCATGACCGCACATTTGTCCACACCGAATTCCATCCTGATGGCGCCATTCAAAGTTTCAGTAATTTTCAGTAGCTCCTTCAGTTGTAAATTGTTGGGAGCAAAAAGTTACAGGTCATCCATATAGAGGAGGTGCGATATAACCTGACCACCTCTCCTCAACCGATAACCTAGACCCGAATCCTTCAACAGTGTGCTTAGAGGATTCAATGCTAAGCAAAACCAAAGTGGACTCAAACTATCGCCCTGAAATATTCCTCGCTCGATCCTTATCGGTTCGCTATTCCTCTGAATATTTCGACATCCTGGATAGCGAAGGACTGTCCTCCATTGCCCCGTACACGTCATCAGGAAGGTGCGTAGAGTTGTATCCACTTTATACAACTCCAGCACCCGCATGAGCCAAGTATGTGGCACTGAGTCATAGGCCTTCTTATAATCTATCCAACATCACGATAGACCCTTTCGGGAACGACGAACTTGTTGGCTAATGGCCATATCAATGAGGAGTAGCTCCTTAGTACCGCGGGACCCACTTCTACATCCATTTTGAGAGACAGACATCATCGAGTTGCTGTCAATGTGTTTATTAATTTTGGCTTTCAAAATGGATGTAAGAACTTTATAGACCGTCGGTAAACAGGTGTTCGGTCTATTATTTTTGGGTTCCGCGGTGCTACCTGATTTATGGAGCAGGTGGGTAATAAGGAAGTGAGGTAACGAACCAGACACTAAAGCAGTCTGAATTCTGATGCCAAGCTAGCGTGCGACCTTGAAAGCCATTTTACAGATTAGCAGCAGATTAGTTTACCGATGAGTTCTCTGACCCTACCAATACGACTTTCAATCCTGTGCTGCCAAGTTGGTACGACTGGCTTCGGTCGTGTAGTTCTAGAGACACTGGAAAATTTGACATGAGCTACATGACAAGCTGCTACAGCTGCGCAGTACAGGATCGAATGAGTATCAGTGAGGTCCTCGCAGTTATCAAAATAATTTGATAACTGCGCATCCAGAGCAGCCATCAGTGCCCTATTTCTGTTATGCATGGGGAAACGTGGTAGGCGTGGACTGAGTTCTACCGACATGAAACATATATTACATACATATATTATATTATGATTACGCTATTACTTTTAAGATAATCGAAAAATAAAATAAAATAAAAAATAGAATAAAAATCGATTAGTAAGCGCCATCTATACGAACCCATGGCACCAATGTGTATGTACCCATGCACCACCTCCCACATGTCGACAACCTCGTGAGCCAAGTCAAGATACTTGATCTGTTTAGCTTTAAACGAGATTTAAATTATTATTATCTTAAAAAAATCGATTAGTAAGCGCCATCTATACGAACCCATGGCACCAATCATCAATTCATTCCACAATTTGGCGCTAGATGTCGCTGCTCATATCGTTTACCAGTTTTTCCGATTTTTATACGTTCTAAGGACATCTGTGATGTTGTACTGTTTACAGATGATACCCCTTTTCCCAATTAACCAGTTTTTCTGTCTATCTTGATAATGTTTATTAAATAGGTAATACGGGCTGGTGTTTGTAAATCGGCGACTATGTGCGATTTTTTATTTAATTAATAATGTAATATTTTTACAGATGTAATGACAGGTGGAACAGTAACAGTGGAATCATACCGCGCGGCAGCTATGTTGGCGTGCACGTCAGCCAACGTTGACCAGCCCTGGGCCTGCATCGATCTCGTCTACATAGTCACTTTGCTACAGGACGCCTACAAGATCGACAACAACAAGCCCATCAGCGTACGTATACTTAGAGAGGCTAATGCTATTGCTAATGCTACAAGTCTTCACTGTAGTAAACCGGTTTAATCTGGATCAAGTTGAACCTGCCCTGGATTATTGCTGCTGGTCCATCTTAGGTTAAACTCAAAGCATTTAAAGTAACTTAAGCCATGGCAGCAAAGAGTCGACTAGTGCCTACTGAAGATCCCATAAAAATGGGGCATGTATTAGCACCATTCAGCCCAAGCATTTTGAAGTGTACTTCTTCTATTGTACAGATCACTTTCGGACCGGTCTGAGCAGCTGTGTTGCGATATGTGCCGGGTATGATGCGCCAAATGTTGTTGTGTCGGGTGTTTGGTCGTGGAGAGTCTGCAGATCAATCTCCCTCTGGCGCGCAGCATTGTTGCTCTTGTTGTTGAGTTTAACATTGCATCACCTCGTACTCAACTGCCGTCTTCCTTCCTATTTATTCAATTATTTTTTGGAGTGAATAGGCTTATTACATTAGCGTGCCTTACCATCAACGATTGCATCGCTGCTTACCATCAGACGGGATTGCGGCCAAGCAATAGTAAATAATCATTAAAAAAATACTCTGTTTTTCTATCCGCTATTTTGCATTTATTTTATCAGACACAATTAACTTTCAATGTATCAAAATGTAATATTTTACTATGCGTAAAATTAATACATAGTAACAAAATCTTATAATTTTCAGTTGTTCAAGAAAGTGAACGGCCACGAAGTCTCTTGGGCGTTAGGGCTCGCATTCACGACTGTTATGAACCGCATCGTGGTCACGCCTTAGTCACGTGACGGTATCGACATGACGTCAGCAGTGTGGCAGTTAACATTAGAAGCAGAGCAAGTCAAGTAACCGACCGTAAATATGGCACATCGATTTAAATAAAACAGCTACGTAAAATTTTGTATCTGCCAGTAATTACTGTGTCAATATCTTGCCCATTTTCACAAACTTTAAGCGATGTTGCATTTTAAACGCTCAGGTCAGCGCCGAGAGTTGAAAATCCAACTGTATTATTAACTACATTATTTAGGAGACGCTCCAATCATATAATTTAGGGATTTTTTCTTTTTTTTAATTATTAATTATAAGATCGCTCATAGCGATAACACCTTCCTGTGGCAGTCACCTTTTGCAAAATCTTTATATTTATGTTCTGTAATTTATATGATTTACAGTAAGGGTCAAAAGTGCATTACCACTAACTTTATCGCTCTAACAATAAGTGTCAAAAGTGGTACTCCACTTTTGGACCCTTACTGTACATAATAAAGACTATTTTATTTATTTTATAGTATTCTCATATGATTGAATTGTTGGATTTTCAACTCTTTATCTATTATTTAAGAGCCGCTTGGAGGTATTGAAAGCCGACTACTGTACTGTGGGTTTGCCTTTTTTGCTATAGGACTGGGTCGTAAGCAAGTTCAAGGGGTATTGCGTGAAATGAAATGAAATTGCGTGTGGAAATTTTAAGTTCAATTGCATCTTTATTTTTATAACTCATTAAGAAAGGGACAGAATATAAATATTAGTTTAGTCTTTTGGTAAATTACTCCGCGCCTTACGTAAATTGACGTATTTTTAGTAACCATGTTTTTAAACGTGTCTATACTATGGAGTATTTTAATTTGACAGGACTAAAATTTTATCTTTTGTCCTTTTCTTAATGAAACAGAAAGAAAAAGAGAATCGACGCATATATTATGGCAATGTGACATTTCTTTTTATTACAATTTTGTTTTTCATGGTCATTTTAGTTTATTTAATATCACGTGTTCCGTGCCTGGAAACTATAGTATTACTAGTTCCTGGATCGATTGAAGTCGATTTGACTCATCAACCTGCCTTGTTATGAGCCTTAGTGTACTTTGCGTGATTTGACGTTTTGATCTGTCAAAATTACGCCAAACTGATTTTGACAGATTGTCGCGTTAGCAAGAGGTGCCTATCAGCAACATTGTCACCGCAACTATTTTTCTTCTCATATCAAATCTACGAGTTTGTATTTATTTGTTCAAATCTCGGCGAGGAGGCAATTATAGAGAAAAAATAGTTGCAACGTGATCTCATCTCCCCGAGTTCACGACAAGTTATATCATTGTTACTCTTGTCTCGTTAGCAATCAAATTTTATCTTGTAATGAATGTATTCGAGGAGAAATGTGGAGATCCGCAAAAGAACGAGAGTAACCGACATAGCCCGAAGAATTGCAACACTTAAGTGGCTGTGGGCCGGGCACATTGCCCGTAGGACCGATGCCCGATGGGGTCGACGGGTTCTCGAGTGGCGACCACGCACCAGAAGAGGCAGCATGGGTAGGTCCCCGATAAGGTGGACTGACGACCTGGTGAAGGTCGCGGGAAACCGCTGGATGCGGGAGGCGCAGGACCGGTCATTGTGGAGATCCTTGGGGGAGGCCTATGTCCAGCAGTGGACATGTTTCGGCTGAAATGATTTTAAAATAATTGATATGTTTTTGTATCACTATGAGTAGCTCGACTAGACTCTAAACTGATTTTCTTAAATCTAAGGCTTGCATCATGTCATTATTATGACTTTTAATAGGGTAGTTGACTAAAAGAAACTAATTAGTCCGTCAGTCAGATTTCCAAAAAATACTAGACACGTATTTTTTTCTTTTTTCATATAAAGAAAAAATGAAGACTACACAGTGCATTGAAAACTCGCGCGACGTCACTGCGCACTACACTTTTTAGCGAGGAGTGACGTCACCAGCCACCACTCCTGATCTTTGATGCCTTTTATATTTGTCAATTTTTATTGATTTGATAAAACAACATATACGTATCCAATATTTTTCTATAATCTGAATGACGGACTAAATAGAATCAATTTTTTTTACCCAGGAAATATCCCTATTTGTCATATTATACAGTATGTTAAGAAAACCCTGTCCGACCCATAAGGATAATAAAGGTTAGGTAAACACATGACCAAATATAATATAAAATTTTACGTATTCATCATAGTACCAATACAAATGAATTTTGAAATAAACTTTTTTCCCGCGAATTAATTCCAATTTCCCCGAAATTTGGTAATTTTTAAAAAAGTGACAACACCGGTATTATTATGAGCGAATAGCGATGCGATCACGTGCCGCGTGCCCTGCCGCCCACCCCCCGCGGAAGGCTGGTAACGCACATTTATTAAGTTACCTCTTTTTGCGAAATAATATTTATTTTTTTAGGGGGATTTTTTTTTTAAGTTTAGCCTGGTTTTGTATGCATTAGTAGAATCAGTTATCGATACCTAACAATACCTACACGGGTCGGACAGGGTTTTCTTAACATACTGTATAGTGTTTGTTTGTCTCTTTATACTTGGTTTTGATAGGAGATTATCGATCGTATGGTGGTCGTATTTATAACATTTTTAGAAGACATTGGCCGCGATTCTCTCGTTCCAAACTAAATTAAGTTTAAGTTCAGTACGTCTTTTTCTTTCTATTTCGTTAAGAAAAGGACAGAAGATAAAATGTCAGTTTACATCTGTCAAATAGTGCGCTCCTGACGTAAACTAGCGTAGTTTTAGTCGCCATGTTTATAATCGCGTCTAAAGTGTCTATGGAGTTTATTAATTTGACAGGATTAAACTAAAATGTTATTTTCTATCCTTTTCTTAACGAAATGGAAAGAAAAAGATGCACTTAATTTAAAATTAGTTTAGTTTGTGAACAACAGATTCGCCGCCATTGTCCGTTTCGACCCAGTCCGTTCATAGTTTTAACTTTTTAAGTGACTTGACCTGACACCTCTTTGGTACTATGTGATATAAATAATATGTACCTTAAGTATTTTATTATTGTTTCTTTTATATTCCATTATATGATCCTGTATTAAATTAACGAATGAATCTCCTTAGATGTTACGGATATCTTTATCCAAATACAATAAAAGGAATAAGACCAGGCCCTACTATGACGTGTTAAAACCATTATCGTGGCGCTGTGAAAAGGTTAGCGTTATTCATCCTGTATAGCTCCATCTTTGTCTGGCACTGGAGCAATGATGGTTAAATTTCAAAGTTTGAATGGATGGTTTTTCGTGAGGCAGTGTGGGTTTTATTTTTCATTTTGTCGTAGTACCCACGACAATTGCGTAGTTTATACAAAAAAAAAATTGGGGTTAAAATTAATTTTTCAAGAAACTGCATTACTGGAAGACCAATTCTCGTAATTTAAAACATTCAAAATCTAGTCGCAGTCTCATTTTGGTGACAAACAAATGTCAAAAACTTGTCAAATTGGAGGTATTTTTGTCAGATGAGACTGAACGTGCTTAAAATTGCGCTTTGTTGTCGCTGTTTCCAAAAATTTAACCAATCAAATTAATTTCTTTTTGTTATATCCTGTTAGATATCGGTACTAGTACTAGCTAATCCATTTCCAACATCTATTTGTAAATTATGTTGAAAGCTGGTATATACATATATATATTTTCGATGAAGCAATAGTTCGACGCACATTGTATGGGATTAGAATGTACAGACGACAGCACATAAAGCTACTACAATCTGTCAGGTTTATTTATTAGATTTTCAAATTTATCACTAAAGTACAAAGGCTCAAGGTTGATTGGAAATATTTGACAGTTACGGCGCTGTCGTCGTTACGTACGTTTGAAATATTGTTGCCAGTTAGAAAATGTTCGAATTTAAATGTCTTATGACTGACACGTAATATGCACTGAAACAACAATTAAAACAAACACATATTTAAATAAAGTTGTTATTTTATTGAATATAAGCGTAAACCTTTTGTTAAAAATAAAGAGTAAAAAATTCTATCTTTCATAGCTTCTTAGCGTTTTGGTATGGAACAAGTAAGTGGCACTAAAACGTAACCCTAGTTATGTATTCCCAAAACAGAGTTTCCGTTATATCTTTCTTCTATTCTCGTCGATAGTACCTATTATTCTTCGATATTTTAATTGTTAAAGCTCTGTAGGCTTGTTTGCGGGATCATTATAATAAAATGGAGGTCAAGAAAATCTGTCATTTTCACCGGTATTAGACATTGAGGTGTCAAAAAATCTATTTGTTCACATAAGGCGGTGACCATCGTTCAACACTAATGGACATGCCGTGTGCGTATAATCTTCAGTATTTTTTTGGTTTGAAAAGAGAGAGAGATGGCTTCTGCTTTCGGTCTTGCACTATCTCTTTCCTCATAGATGACTGATGATTTTGAGGGAGATAAAGATAGACCGAAACTTCGTTTCCTCTCTTTCTTTCCGAGTGCCACAATAGGTTATTTGACTAAAAAAAACTAATTAGTCCGTCAGTCAGATTTCCAAAAAAATACTAGAAACGTATTTTTTGTTTTATTAAAACAATAAAAATTGACAAATATAAAAGGCATCAAAGATCAGCCCCCTAATTGGCGAACACATTTTTGACAAATGATTGCGACTAGTTGGGATCGTTTGGATCGAACGGACCAATAGGCGGCCTGAACGATCCCAACTGATACCAACTAGTCGCAATCATTTGACAAAGATGTGTTCGCCGATTAGGGGCAGGAGTGGTGGCTGGTGACGTCACTGGTCGTTAAAAAGTGTAGCGTGAAGTGACGTCACACGAGTTGTCAACGTACTGTGTCGTCTTCATTTTTTGTTTATATGAAAAAAGAAAAAATACGTGTCTAGTAATTTTTGGAAATCTGACTGACGGACTAATTAGTTTTTTTTTTAGTCAAATACCCTATTCTCTTCTCTAAGGCATGTCCATTAGTATATGTTGGCTGTGATCACCATAGCTTTATTGTGAGCTTTATTGTGAGTACACGCGAACGGCAAACGTCAACGCCACACAATGACCAGTCGGAAGTTACCGCTCGAGTGTATAACAAAACAGCTAAGTCTTGCCCCACTTTTTTATTCGAATCTTTCGAAGGTCAAGATATCTATTAAGCCGTGTAAATATATAATAAGACACCTATTGTTGCGTAACTGTTGGGCTGACGCATCAACGCTGCCGTTCAGCAACTGTTGAGGGCTTCTGATGGAGAAAAGGTGATCTAAACCCAGGTCTGTACGGGCAAGTTCTTCTCGCGGCGATTGCTTTTTAGCACACTGGATTTTCAACGCACTGCGCCAACGCCGAGAGTTAAAAATCCGACATTTTATTTTCTTACGCGCTGGAAGCGATGCACTGTGTTAGATTATTAACGCTCGGATATACATATAGCTGAAAACCAGTGCGCAATATAATCCCGCCGTGTTATTTTAAGCCCGAGCCAATGTGGGTTAATTTATTTCATTCGTCAAATGAAAACGGAATTAGTGAACTATAACAGATATTTGAGGTTTCGCTGTGTGATGTGTTTACAACGTATTCAAAGATGTGTTGTATTCCCTAGAAACGCAGACTTAAAGATTTTCTACGTATCTAGCAATATTATAAAAAAAATGTTTATAGATCCAATAATTACAAAGTTAAACTAACACAAAGAAAAGTAAAGTATCAAGATTTTTTTGAATCTTATTTATTTTCACTTACAGTCACCGTCGAGGGATTGCGTCCCTGACCTGTCAAATGCGACTTTCCTACTAGTTAATAAAGATCAAATTTGCACAACACGTATTCCTTTATGTGTATCAAACTGACATAATGTCAAGAATGTATTCTCTAGTCCACTGGAGTGTTATTATGATTGGTTCTGTAGGTACCGTGAATTTAATCTAGATTATAATATGGGTATAAGATAATTTCTGTGTAACAATCGATTTTTTTTTGCAATTCGATATGGGTATTATTAACGTGATTTCACTAAGTTAATTATAACTGAGGGACCTAAAAACACCTATGCATTTTTACCTTTCTTTGTGTGAGTTACTACAAGTCCGTGTAATAGGGTAATTGACTAAAAAAAACTAATTAGTCCGTTAGTCAGATTTCCAAAAAATACTAGACACGTATTTTTTCTTTTTTCATATAAACAAAAAACGAAGACGACACAGTGCATTGAAAATTCGCGTGACGTCACTGCACGCTACACTTTTTAGCGATCAGTGACGTCACCAGCCACCACTCCTGATCTTTGATGCCTTTTATATTTGTCAATTGTTATTGATTTGATAAAACAAAATATACGTATCCAATATTTTTCTATAATCTGAATGACGGACTAAATAGATTTTTTTTTTTTTTACCCAGGAAACACTCCTATTACTAAACAAGCTGTGTTTGCACATGTATAATAATTATATCGACATAATTATTTATAATTACGCACAATGTAATTATTATTCAATAATATTGCTCACTTTATTTATCTGTATGTTTATTAGATTGAATTTATGAAATAAGGCGTCTTGTGAGAATACTATTAATTTTCTTTATTTTTATAATTTGAATCTTATTGATATTATTTATGGAAAGTATTCAATAGTAGATATATAAATAGCTACTTTATATGTGTACTACGAGTATGTACAGCAAGAAATATAAAAAAAATATTTTTAAATATACATATATATTTTTTAACACTGAAGTGTCTTGCATGATAGCTCATCAAAAACTTATAATAGATGATGATACGCGTGACTTATTAGCCCATTATTCATCATAATCAGCCTATGTATAATGTTCGCACTCCTGGCGAGAGGGAACGGGCCGAAATCTACCACTCTGGCCCAGTGCGGGTTGCTAGATGTCTCCGAAGTTTTTGCCTCTACGATATACCGGTTTGGGGCCGTCCATTAATCATGCGAGGCTCGAATGGGGGAGGGGGGGGGGGTTCCATAAAAAATCACGAAATCACCAGAGGGGGGGTTTTGTAGTAATATATCACGAGTATTTATTTTTTCGGAAAATGTGCGATACTGAACCGAAAAACGGCGTTACGTGTATTTATTTTTTCGTCTGAGGACATTGTAACTTAAATTATGTTCATTTCTTACCAACTACAAAAAAGTTTTTCGCATTTCTTTTTAAGTCAGTCGAAAACAACTTACAACCTTTTTATCTACCTCTTAAGGCCATTAAATGGGGTTAAAAATGCCAAAAAAAAACATCGCATGATTAATGGTCGGCCCCTTTCCTCGTGTTCCTGGGTTTCCTGACCGTGATGAGAGCATTGGTGATGACATTATTGACATAAAGTAAACCATCTGACCGGGTCCGAAACTATTACTTATACCACTAGGCCGCCACTGCTCCCATTATTACACTGCGTTAATAGACTACTAAGTCACACGTGTACATCGTCAATAGACTACTAAGTCACACGTGCACATCGTATAAAGACTACTAAGTCACTTGCTACTACTAAGCTTGTGTGACCTGCACTTTTAAAGATATTTTGAATTTATTTTCAAAAGATATGCTGAAATTGTAATTATTACTACACTTAATATATTTTATTCCAATACAAGTAAAGCATTTATATGATGGCAAGTTTTTACATAAAGGTTGCCTATTTAAGTATTGTTGCGTTTAGTTGTCTTTGAACGAACCTAAGAGAATATGTTCTTTTTATTAAAGCTCAAGCGTTTTATAAACGGAACTTTCGGTATCTTTCGAAATTCTATTATAGTAAATAAACAAGAATAATTGACATTGAATTAACATGAATTTGTATGCCTGTGAGGCAGATAACAGCAAGAACTCAGCTTGTAAGGACTAAGGACCCCTGATATAAAAGGTGAATTTTTGGTCACCGTCCAAATTTCGATATACTAATCTTTGGATAAAATCATTGAATACGTGTTTTTTATTTTAGCATCACTCAATACAAAAATATTGAGATATCACATCACAAAGTTATCTATAAAAAGTTGATGTTTGTTGACATCGCGCCGTTCGTACGCGCGGTAACTGTGCGAAGCCATGGAAGTTCGTAAGTTTGCGCGGCAGTATAGTATTATTCAGTGACCACACAGAGCGGATAATTTTTTCCAGAAAATCATTTATAATTATACAATATCGATTTTTTTTCAAAAGTGGAATTTGCGAATGATAACTAATGACTAGAAAAAAATTGGACGGTGACAAAAAAATCTTACTGTATACCTGTGTATCACAAATACATTATTTGATTTGATTAATATAGTCATTTTTATAAAAAATGTTATGTCTATGAAAATGTGAGAATTTTAATTTAATGATTTATGTTCTGATGTGATAAAAGCATTATTATTTCATGTTCCAATATTATTAGTGAAGGTTGTATTTCTGATTTAAGTTATTAAATAATTTGTTATATATGTTCTTATAATAAGCACTTTCAAATAAAGTATATTCATATGATATTTTTATGAGGGTGTTGTTTTCTTTTTTGTTAGCATTATACGGAACATCTTGTAGTCTATGCACAGCCTAGGTAGCGGTACCTAGGTGACATATTTTGGATAAGTATCGATAACTAGTAGAGTTGCACCGCTTAGGTATTGATACCTAGCCGACATGGTCATATTGGTGTTATGAGTAAATTGTACAAATTTAATAAATGTTGGATCTTATAATTGGCTTTTATTACTTTAAAAAAACCTTGATGGATAGATGTCATACAATATTGCGAAATAAACTATAAAGATATGATTAATACCGCACGTTTTTAAAGTTTAGCCCGGCTTTGTTGACATTATTAGAATCAGTTATTGATACCTAACAATACCTTTACGGATCGGACAGGGTTTTCTTTACATATTGTATATATATACATATGCATATGCATACGGGACACGGTTAATCATCCGCTCCCTCGATCATCTTAAGAAGTTCAATGCGAATTTTATTAGCTGACAATGAAAATAAATCTAATTCTGAAAAAAGAGTAAGTATTATAATTTTTTGCTAAACGTCGTAAAGGTGCGCGGACACCCGCGTTGGTGCGACAAGAAGACACTGCAAATAACGGGCAGCCACTAGTGTTGCCCAAATTCAGTCTTGGTCTTGCAGTCTTGGTCTTGTTCTTGCGTTTTTGCAAGACCAAGACCAAGAACAAGACCGCGTATTTTTAGCAAGACCAAGACCAAGACTGACCGTGCAAGACTTGAGCAAGAACAAGACCTAGCCTGCAAGACTCTTGCGTCTTGCAGCTAGGACTTAGCGCTATTTCACTGAGTAGTTAGGTGTAACAGTTCGGTGTATAGGTAGGTACGCTTAGGAATCCTATGAGACGTAAAAAACTGTATCAAAGAATATGAAAAACTGGACCTATGCGCATTACGACTAATACCATAAACATAGCGAATAAAAAATATCTATTAAAATCAAACTGAGTGCATGCATAGTTATGTTTTAACCATCGGCACTTTGATAATGCGGCATCAAAGGTTTTGTACTTACTTCTCAAAGAAATTTGCCGCTTTTCGGAAGTACATGGTTATGATACACGCGCCGGCGGCTTCTTTTGAAATCTAAAACAATCGTTGCCGCCACGCCGAAATCATAACATTTGACACTATTTGATTGCCGCCATAGGGCGTAGGTATACTCATGCAAAATAATTTCGAATTTTAAGAGTACCTACAGGTGTTCCAAAGAATAAATAAGTTTCAGAGTGTTTAGAATGAAAATGAATACATTATACTGATCACGCAAGTAGTATTATGATTAGGATAAAATGGTAAGGATAGGTAGTAGATGTCATATTAATTCATTCTAGTAAGTATATATTATAATATTGATTACTTATATGGTTTTAAACTAATTACTTAGGTACTATTATTGTACATTTAGTCATTATATTTCTTAAGTTTTTACAAGAAAAAATAGCAAAAAAGTGTTCAAATATCACCCGTTTAATAAATATTGTAGCCACTTTTAAGACTTTCTTTGTAGACAATGTGGGGGAAGCAACTTAAAACAGAAAGTCTGCGCAAGTTCAATGAACTTTATAAAGAATATAAAAGTTTACACTCACTGAACAAATCTCTGGAATTACTAGAAAAAGAAAATAAAGTATGTGACGAAGATGAAGACGTAATAGACTTTGATAAACTCTATGAATGTCCCTCGACGTCATCTGGATCTTGTCTTCAAGGCTTAGTGATAGACGAGTTGGAGGAGTACCTGAGAAAACCAAGAACTGCCAGCTCGGAAGACATTTTAGATTGCTGGAGGACGCATGAGACAGAGTATCCGATTTTATCGAAAATGGCCCGTGATTTTCTCTCAATACCTGCAACTTCAGTACCTGCTGAGAGGTTATTTTCTAAAGCATCATTAGTAATTAGAAAACATAGAAATAGGTTAAGTGATGAGTCAGCCAGATGGTTACTTTGTATTAATTCTTGGTCAAAAAAATTAATATAAAGTATCATAACCTAATGATAAAGCTGTTGATTTGTGTTGTATTTTATTTTTTATTCAAATAAATGATAAATCGTAAAACTCTTTTATTAAATTTCTTATAAATTGAGGGTTCAATCTCTTTCTAGACAGATAAGTATTGTTCTTTAAAATACAGTCAAGCTATTGTAATTAATTTGTTTTTTTTACATGTTTTAGCAAATGTAAGCTTATAAATCATAAATGTTTATAAAGAAACAGTTACTTCCATGGAAAACGACATATAGGTCAGTTGATTTTTCGAATTTCTTATCAAATCTTCAGTTATTTATTAATCTGCTTGATCTTTACTATGGCTATGTTAATTCAAGCTCACAATGTTCCAATTCTAATACGTTTTTCTAAGATTTAAAGTAAACTTTAATAAATAGTAATAGACTAATAGGTAATTGCAAGACTTGCAAGACTTGCAAGACTCTTGCTGCAAGACCAAGACCAAGACCAAGACTGGGAGCGCAAGACCAAGACCAAGACCAAGACCAGGTGTATTGGCGCAAGACCAAGACCAAGACTGGCTAAGTCTCGTCTTGTTCTTGCATTTGGGCAACACTAGCAGCCACGCACCCCACGCCGCACAACACTTCTAGGTACTATATAGCACAATTTGTTTGTCAGATCTGAGCAATCATATTTGTTATAACACAGGTCATAGAGAAACTTAGTTTCCAAAAAAGTGCGTCTATTACTTAAAGTAGTTAATTTATAATATTTCAATAAATTAACGAAGGATGTTTTATTTTGTATTTACCTAACTAGTGATGGTATGTTTTGATAATTGACCTATTATTAAATTGTGCTGTGTGCATTCTTGAAGAGTTCAAGAATGTTGAGGAATGTAAGGGCAGCTTGCATGTAAAATAAAACATCACTAGTTACTGAAATTTTATACTTTATTAAGAACCATTTAATAGTGTTACGAGTGCACGTTATGTCAATGGCACAATGTTCAATATTGCGTGACATGCCCTACGCAAGTTTTAAGCCCTATATCTTGAGACTTAGGCATTGTGGAGGTACGATCCGCTATAATGTACCCCTATAATTTCTGACCAATGGTGACCTATCTAACAGTAGGTAGAGGTTTCATCGATATTGACAACGAAAGGTCGGCTCCGAAATTAATAGATACTAGTCTATTGTAACTGTTGAGGTTGAATTTTAATATTGTCTCTGGCTGATTTTTTGTAAATAAATTCAAGTTTAGAAGACAGATTCGACAGAAAGGAGAAAAGTGTTTTGTAGAAATGTAGCAGAAAAAATGTTGTCACAACGAATGGTTTGAATTGTATGTGAAAAGAAATTAGCAAGATGTGATTTGTGTAAGTGTTTTTATAGACTCTTGTTTTGAACATCATGTGAGAAAATTACAGGAATATAAAATATGGGGTGCCTCAGGGTAGCGTGTTCGGGCCACTTTTATTTCTCATATATACCTATAAATGATCTGCCGAAAGTTACGCAACAACAAATGGTTTTGTTTGCATACGATAGCACTGCCATAGTAAAATGTAGAGATCTAAATACATATCAAACTGACATTAATAATACTCTTACTGACATCATTAATTGGCTTAATATGAATAATTTAAAAATTAACCTGAAGAAAACCAAACTAATGCATTTTTACCAAAAAATTGAAGCTCCAAAAATGTGTGTCAAATTTAATGGAAACGTAATAGAAGAGGAAACAGTAACTGTGTTTTTGGGTATCTATATTGACAGTAACTTGAAATGGAAATCGCATATAGAACAGCTTTGTGGGAAAATTCATAAATCAGCATACGCACTTTTTCAACTGGCCAGAAAAGTAAATATAGACTCTTTACTTGTTGCCTATCATGGTTTGGTAGTCTCACTCATACGATACGGTATTATTTTCTGGGGTAATTCTCCGGATAAAGAATTAATATTCAAGGCACAAAAAAGGTGCATTAGAGCCATGTGTGGTTTGAAAACAGAAGACAGTTGCGCGCCGTACTTTAAATCGCTAAAAGTTCTTACGGTGCCGGCGTTATACATACTGGAAATGAGTATCTTTATCAAACAGAATCCTAACCTTTTCGAAAAAATGACAACGGCACGAAATGTTCCACTTCTTAGTCGGTACAAAAATTGTTTGTGTAATTATAAATGCAACACTGCACTAGTCAAAAAAAGTATCCTAGGTATGGCTCCACGTATATATAATAAAATTCCAGACGCCATTAAAGAATTAAATTTTACACAATTTAAGAAAAAAATGAAATTGTTCTTAATTGATAAATGCTAGTACACAATTGATGAATCCCTGAATGACGAATTAATGTAGAATTGCAATTGCTTTTTATTGATTTTTTTTTCATTAATTTTGATATTTTAATTAATTTTTTTTTTGACATAGAATTTTTTTTTTTTACTAATATATATATTTTTTTACATTTTAATAATTCTTCATTTAGTTATGACATAACAATAATAGAAAATCTAGTTTTGCATGTATATTTGTACGCCTACTGGCATAACATAGCGCTCAACTCATCAAAATCAAGAACTGTATCTCTATTACCTATGTTAACAAATAAAAGTATTATTGTTGTTATTGTTAGAATAAAAGAAAGAACGGATTATATTATTAACTGTATCTACTCTAAAATAATTAAAACTTTAGTAAAATAGTGTAATACGTGTGTGCAAGTGTTATCAGAAAGAATTACAGACCGTACACTAAATAAATATGACTATTAAAGTGGACAAATTATTGTGATAAAAACTGTTTCGCTTGTGAAAATAAACAGATATTGACAACAACCACATCTACTAACTTGACCCATGAATCTAATGACATACGAAAACATAAATAAATAACCTAAAATCAAAAAATTACAAAAGTGACACAGTGAGAAAAAAATAATTCAAATCGTTTAAGTGACTGATTTCGTAACGAACTTTTTTGTACGGAAGACCCTATTGAATAACAATTTCGATTAATAGATTACATGTTGTTGTGGCTAATTACTTAAGCGACCTACACAGTATCTTGCGTCGCCGTCTGACTCGGGTTCGAATCGTCCACTCGAGTCGTCTTTTTGGAATATTTGTAGATTTTTAAAAGTACAACTACCCAAGTCATTCTAATATTAATATAGATTATTAGTCACATAGATAGACAACACTTAAGATGAACTTCCTCGAAAACATTACGTTCCGTCGCGCAAGAACTGTATCGGATTCCAATATATTGAACGAAACCCTAGATGACACAACCAACAGTCTACCCGACATTTCTGTCAACAGCAATGAAGAGGAGGTACTTAAATTAAAAGAACAAATAAACAAACTTGAGTTTGAACTAAGTAGCGCTCATCAGGAAATCGAGTCTCTTTCTTTGGAGAATCATAGTTTAAAAAAATACAACGAGGATTTATTAAAGAAAAATGATTTATACAAAAAAATTACATACAGCCCCGCACTTGCTAAAAAAACCAAAAGAAATTCGCCATCAATGAATGAACAAAAGAAAAACAAAAAAGTTCAAACTCAAACTCAAGCGTTCACGATTAACAGTGTAAGTAATGATGTAGATACTGAAAATGTAAGACAGGTGAAGCGTAAAACCAAAGAACCCAGTCACAATTGCATGCCGAAAAAAGTATGCCCAAAGCGGAAACTACACATACTCAGTAATTGCAACTACATCGGCGCCTTAGAGACTATAGAAAACACATTTAGCCAGCTATTCGAGTATTGCCATTATGTTTTATCAGGATGTGGATTGTAGGAAATGGTGACGAATATTAGCCAGAAAGTGAAAAATCTCACTATAGACGACTATTGTTTATTAATGATAGGCGATAAAGATTTCAGGAACGCTGAAGATTACTTCCAATTGATTAAAGTGATTAAAGAATCCTTAAAAGAATTTACCCACACAAATATAATAATATGCTGCCCTACCTACATAAGAGGGGCACTAATTCATAATTCTAGGGTAGAAATGTTTAACAACTTGCTTTATATGGATATACAAAACAATAATTATGCATATTTCTTTGACACGAACCGTAACCTCTCCTTGGACATGTTCTCAAATCTCACCGGCAAACTAAACAGACAGGGAACAAAATGTATATTCAAGAGTATCTTTGATCGTCTGATTATAGACATCAAAAGCTATCCAATAGATACTCCTCTAAGTGACTCATCGAATGACAACGACTTTTTTCGTCTATAATAAATTAAATATAGGTACTACATCAGAATATTGCAGGACTACTAAACAAGTCTGACTTACTTACTGTCCATCTTCAGGAGCTATCACGAGAAAAGAAAGACATAGATATAATTTGTATCACGGAACACTTTGTTATGACCGGACACGAGAGACTTTTGAATTTAACCAATTACAAGCTAGCTGCAATATACACAAGGCAATCCCAGAAGCGAGGAGGAGCATGTATCCTTATCAAAAACTATCTTAAACACAAAGAGCTCTTAGGTATATCACGGCATTCTATACCTAACGTCATTGAATGCTGTGGTATAGAATTGACTTATCAGAATTTAATTGTTATGTGTGTTTATAGGCCACCGAAGTCAAACAATATAAATGTTTTTTTATGAAAAACTGGGCATTATTATGAATAGTATCAAACAAGATAAAAAAATTGCTATGTGTGGGGACTTCAACATAGATACATTAAAACGAAATAGCGTAACTTTGGACTTTGAATGCTTTCTTTTGGGCTACAATCTTAAGTTAGAATTGCGGCAACCCACCAGGCTAGCCAGCAATACCTGTCTAGACAATTTTGCCCGTACTTGTCAGTTAAACTGTAAGTCACAAGTCTTGGACTTTGCGTTATCAGACCATACTGCTCAGATATTAGAAGTAAAGGTTGCCAAATAATGTGTAATAAACTCTTGGCGCATTAAAAAACGTGACCTATCTAGCGAAAATTTAAATAGATTCAGAAAACACCTAAAATGCCTTTCATTCTCTGAAATCTACCAGACTGAAGACCCTAACGAGGCATATGATTACTTTTTGGAAAACTTTATTTTATTGTATGATCTTTGCTTTCCTTACAAATTAGTAACTCTTAATTTAAATAAAAATGTGAAATGGGTATCACGAGGCATACGAGTGTGTAGTAGAAAGCAAAGACATTTACTGTGGAAACAAAGGCGCGAGCCATCTAAATTTAATATAAATAATTTCAAGAATTATTCGCACAGACTTCGTAAAATAATCCGATAGACACAAAGAGCGCAAAATATTTATTACATTAACACCGCAAACAATAAAGCTAAGGCATCCTGGCAGGTAATAAATAATAAACCACGAATTACCGACCCTATAACCCAGATTAAAATGCAAGATGCCATTATTACCGATCCAATGGAAATTGCAAATGCCTTTAATAATTTTTTTATTGACCGGACTCAAAACAATATGATAGTAGATTCAACACTGAATACCACCACCACGCTCTTAAATAACCCACAGTCAATGTTTATGCAACCAACTTTGGCTCAGGATGTCGTAATGGCGATAAAATCCTTAAAAAATAAAAATAGCACAGGATATGATGGCATATCGACGGCTGTAGTGAAGTATGTAGCATATGACATAGCTTCACATTTAAGTCATATATTGAATTTATGCATTTGCTCTGGAGTATTTCCGGACAGTTTAAAAACAGTGATAGTTAAGCCAATTTATAAAAAAAGCGATAAAGAAAATCTAGGTAACTATAGACCAATTGCTATGATACCGATTTTCTCAAAAGTTATGGAAAAAATAATTTACGGCTCCATTGACAAGTTTTTGACAAAACATCACATCCTCAGCGAAGAACAAAAGGGTTTTAGAAAAAATAGGGGTATAAATACGGCGGTTTATGACCTAATTAATGTTATTATTAGTAATGTCGATAAAAAAGTACCAGTCTGCGCAATTTTGACAGACATGACGAGGGCCTTCGATTGTGTTGATCATGAAACTCTCATTAATAAGATAAGCAATATAGGCATCAGAGGAAACATACTACAGCTTATAAAATCGTATCTTCGAAACCGTAAGCAATATACAGAAATATCTAGAATATGTTTAAAAACTAAGCGTGAAAACAAATACTTATCTGAGGGCAGAATCGTCAGGTATGGCGTTCCACAGGGTAGTGTGCTAGGCCCTTTATTGTTTCTGTTGTATATAAATGACTTGCCCCGTTGCATTAATCATCCCATGATCCTATTTGCTGACGATAGCACGGCCTTGATTAAATGTATTGACGTAAGAACATATGAACAGGACATTAATAATACACTAATTGACATTATACACTGGCTTGACCATAACAACTTAATAATTAACGTATCCAAGACAAATGTTATGCATTTTTACCAACGCATACCACCACAAGTGTTAAATTTACATTATTATGGACATAAAGTTAACCAAGTACCAGTCGCAAGGTTTCTAGGAATAATGATAGACAGTCAGTTAACCTGGAAGCCTCAAGTGGAGGAAGTAACAAAAAAGTTAAGCGCAGCTTCTTATGTGCTCTTTAACTTATCCAGGAAGGTAAATATGGCGGCAAGACTGGTTGCATATCATGGTTTAGTCGCGTCAACCTTGAGATTTGGTATCATTTTCTGGGGGAATAGTAGCTTCAGGGAACTAGTATTCAAAGCTCAAAAACGCTGTTTAAGGGCAATGTGCAATTTGAAAGTAACGGATAGCTGTGTTCCTTTTTTTAAATCACTAAAAGTGCTAACTTTTCCAGCTCTTTACATTTTTGAAATTGCCGTTTTTGTAAAGATGAATTTGCATCTTTTTAACAAAATGTCAGAAAGCAAAAGGGGTCCTATAAGAAAACAGTATCAAAATATGTTGCGTCTTGGTACTCATAATACGGCCCTATTAAAGAAAAGTGTTGTATGTATGGGCCCGACAATATATAACAAAATACCCAATGAAATAAAAAATGAGACAATTCCACTTTTTAAAAAGAGATTGTCTAATTTATTGATTAATAAATGTTACTATTCAATTGACGAATTCATAAATGATGAGAATATGTAATCCTGATTGAATTTTATTTTTATTGATATTTCATTTTATTTTTACTTTTGTTATTAATTTTTTATTTACTAATTTATTTGTAATTTTATTTAACCTGACATGATACTTTTTTATTTTTTTAATGACATTTTCTTAATTTTAATGACATTATTTTTGTATCTTATAGACATCCATTTAAAATCTTTTTTTGCATGCCTAATTTAAGGTAGTTAGTAAGGGATTTTGTATAACTGAACATCTTCATTGTGTACCTACTAATAATGCAAATAAAATATATTATTATTATTATATTATATTTATTTTTGAAGCTTTTGCGAGTATTTTAGTTCGTCCTCTTGACATTCCGTCAAGTCGTACTTCCGTTTCAGGATTTTCTTCCGTTTTCTATTAGTTTCTATAAACCAGAAAAATAATTGCGAGTATTTTGCGCCACCATTAAAAAAAGGTCTGCAACATCTGTGTAAAACAGACACTTACCCTCCATTTTAATAAAAAAAAAAAAAGTAGAAAACCACGTATTTAGCTTCTATTAATTGTACTTGTTGTAAGTAAACGAAATAAATTATGCAGGAATCGGTTGAGTTTATGCACGTGTAACTGGATCTTTTTTTTTTTAATAATTATAAACTGGCGCTTGACTGCAATCCCGCCTGATGGTAAGCAGTGATGCAATCGTTGATGGTAAAACGCGCTAGTTTATTAAACCCATTCACTTAAAAAACTCAGTGGATAGGAAGAAAGACTGCAGTTGAGCTAGGTGATGCAAATTTATAAACCCAACAACACGGCCAATGATGCTACGCCAGAGGGAAATTGATCTGGATGGACCATGATCAAACTCCCGACACAACATCATTTGGCGCATCGTACCCGGCAAGCTTCACAACACAACTGCTCAGACCCGTCCTCCGTACGGCTTCACCAGACATCACGCCGGAACACGACGAATCGCTTGGCGGCAAGACTTTGTCTGGTGGGTGGTAACTTCTGCCGGCAGCCGATCTTATGGCCTACCACCGAGGAAATATTTTTTTTTTTTTTTTTATAAATTATAAACCAGCGCTTGACCGCAATTCCGCCTGATGGAAAGCAGTGATGCGATCGTTGATGGTAAAGCGCGCTAGTTTATTAAGAGGCTATTCACTCTAGCCTTGAAGACACTCAAATTGTATTGTGACGGAAACACCGACGCTGGCAAATTGTTCCAGTCCCTCGATGTACGCGGTATAAAGGAGGAAGCAAAACGCTTCGTCCGGATCGCAGTGGTATCAACAACGTAAGGGTGGAAATTCGCCGTACGACGCGTCGTCCGATGATGGAACGGAGATGGGGGAATTAAATCATGCAATTCCCTTGCACACTCACCAGAATGCATCTCATAGAAAACCGAAAGGCTGGCTACTCTACGCCTGTGCTCCAGGCTTTGGAGACCGTTTTGAATTAAGTCTGGATCCCCAATCAGCCTCTTCGCACGCCTCTCCACCGAATCCAAAGTGGCAAGGTGACATTTCGCAGCACCAGCCCAAATGTGGCTGCAGTACTCCACACACGAGCGGAACAGTGCTTTGTACAAAATTAGAAGCTGCCTTGGTGTGAAGTACCGCCGGACCTTCGCGATGACGCCTAGTTTTCTGGCAGCCACCCTGGCCTTGGACTCAATGAACCGCCCAAAGTTAAGGTTCGAGGAAATCTCAACTCCCAAAAGCTGAAGGCGGTCGGTACACTCCAAAGATACGTTCTGAAAAGTAGGAGCCAAGGTGAACGGGCTCCTTTTGGCGGTGAAAAGACACGCCTGTGTTTTGGCGGCATTGAATGCTACAAGATTGGCATTGCCCCATTCGGAGACTACCTATAGTGCAGCACTCGTACGCTCTACCATGGCCTCTCTTTCGGACCGGATTTCGGACAGTGAATATAAAAATAAATACCATAGAAATCTAGACATCAAAGGATTTTGACGTGCCTCGAGCGCCAACGACTTGATCTCCCTATTTGTCTCCAAATGTAATCCTTCTACTTCATGAAGGATTACATTTGGAGACAAATAGGGATGTGCCTTTTAGAACACACGTCTAATAAATTTACAATTCTTTTCTTTATTATGGCGATTATATCCAGGTTTTCATAGTGATTTTTTTTATGAAATAAAATCTATATCTATATATATAAAAAGAAAGTCGTGTTAGTTACATCATTTATAACTCAAGAACGGCTGAACCAATTTAGCTGAAAATTGTCAGGGAGGTAGTTTAGAGCCGGGAGAAGGACATAGGTTACTTTCTATGTCGCTCCCCGTCGTTCCTTTGGGAATAAATGAGCTTCTTTGTTTCGACTTCTACTACACTTTTTTGCTACCCTGGTACCTTGCACGTCCACAAACTATGTACAATAAAACCTCTTTCATGTATTATGATGATTTGATAATGATGAATGAGCTTTATTGTTTCGACTTCTCCTACACCTTTATGCTACCCTGGTACCTTGCACGTCCACAAACTATGCACAAAAAACCTCTTTCATGTATTATGATGATTTGATTGATAATGATGAATGAGTGAGGTTTATTTATTGTTTCGACTTCTCCTACACTTTTGTGCTACCCTGGTACCTTGCACCTTCACAAAGTAGGAAACACGTGTCCAGTATTTTTAAGTAAATAATATATGTACAAAATTTCAAAAAGATATAATGAAAAACCACAAAGTTAGCTTGCTATTTATTCTACTTGGTTGTCCCAACAAAAATATGGTCAAAGATCCGCGCGCGGTGCGTTGACCTCTAGCGTCGGCTGTTGCGCGCGCGCAATACTATGATGTTATCGTAAGCTGCGTGACTCGCTCGGTAACTACACTGCAACAATTTCTAAATGTATTTGGGACAAAATATAACATGGTGTAAAAATTATTGGAGTCGATTCAGTTGCTTATTCACTATTTATATATAACTCAAGATCGGCTGAACCGATTTGGCTGAATATTGGTGGGAGGTAGCTAAGAACCCGTTGCCGTCGTTCCCGTTTGACGTGACATAAGACGTGGTATAACAAAACGCAACTGACATGGAATAACAAACCAACTCATTCAAAATGTAAGTCAGCGATTCATATACCAAAAATGGTATAACAAGGAGCAAATGACAGCTGAGCATATTTTAAAAAAAAAATCTAACCGGTTGAAGCAATCGTTTAAAGCAAAGAATATAAATACTCTCTGCTGGTTTAAAGTTTCTAATAAAAAACCACAAAGCCAGCTTCAACTTCAAAATTTCTAATATTGTATTGCTGTGCCATTTATCATCAATAAAAATACCATGCCGCGACCAAATCTTTCTCGACAAAGCCGTAATGCAAGAGTAAATCGAAACATTCTGAATGAAAGCACTGAGGAAGAGCAATTGCATGTGCAGAGCGCCGCCTTAGTATGACTCGACTTCGTGCTTCTCACTCACAAGAGCAAAGGGAGGCGGCAGTCCGTGAAACTGCTCCGTTGACAATGCGAAATCGGCGAACAAACCTCAGAGATCATCATCATCATCATGAATCTTTTTATCGTCTCTCTGCTGGGCACAGGTCTCCTCTCATGCAGAGAAGGATTGAGCGTAATCACCACGCTTGCTCAATGCGGGGTGGCGATTTCAGACTTATAAAGTCCAGGTTCCCTCAAGATGTTTTCCTTCACTTTCAGTCATTGGTGTCCTAGATATACCAAGAGAGTACATATCACTTTAGAAAAGTTACATCGATACTTGCCTGACCTGGAATCGAACCCGCGCACTCATACCAGAGAGGCTGGTGTTTTAACCACTAGGCCACCACGACACACTAAGCCACCACGACATCTCAGACATCAACAGCTAGATAATTTACGAAGCACAAGTAGAATGACAATAAATAAATGACAAATAAAAAAATCATGGAATTTTTTTTTTTTTTTCATTACAATGTTCCTAATTGAAAAAGTAAAAAATGTGATCATATGATATTTATTGCCTTTAAGGCGGAACAAAGTTCGCCGGTCAGCTAGTATATATATAAAAATCAATGCCCCTTTCTTTGTAATTTTATCACTCAAGAACGGACTCACCCATACAAACCAAATGTTCAGGCTTTGTTGTGACTAATTAGTAGAAGGTTTATGTGAAGTTTGAACAAAATCGGTCGAGCGGTTCTTCATTTATCACATTTTTTATAACAAATGAATTGAATGAACGGTGGGTAATCATCACATCTATACAGTATGTTAAGAAAACCCTGTCCGACCCATAAGGATAATAAAGGTTAGGTAAACACATGACCATGAAATATATGTAATATAAAATTTTACGTAATCATCATAGTACCAATACTCGTACAAATGAATTTTGAAATAATCTTTTTTTCCCGCGAATTAATTCCAACTTCCCCGAAATTTGGTAATTTTTAAAAAAGTGACAACACCGGTATTGCAGAGTAGAGTAGAGGCTCAAGTTTTGAAACCGTTCCACAAAGCGCACGCAGCTCTGACTCCCCACCACACGCCATTGAGGTGATTCACCAAGCAGCTAGAAGCGCGCTCCGCAAGCGCACTTTGCACGCTCCGCAAGCTCATCCGCAAGCCCACCGTGCGTGCTCCACAAGCGCACCCTGCGCGCTCCGCTAGCGCACCTTACGCGCTCCGCAAGCGCACTCCGCTCACCAATCAACAGCCAGCACTGTCGCGCGCCAAGAATCAGTCAGCACTGTCGTGACAGCGCCGCGTCCAGCCGCACGTACACGCCTGCAGCACACTCCTGCAGCGCACCTTGCGCGGAGCGATCTCTGCGCCAGCAATTAAGCGCACCTCGTAACGTGACGTTTACTTCCAGCCTCACTGCCAGTACATCCAGCATTTACAGAAGCTCATACAAAGGCAATGAACAACTATCACACAAGTAATCGCACAAGTACTATAAAATATTGGTAGAAAGTGAACACATGACCATGAAATATATGTAATATAAAATTTTACGTAATCATCATAGTACCAATACTCGTACAAATGAATTTTGAAATAATCTTTTTTTCCCGCGAATTAATTCCAACTTCCCCGAAATTTGGTAATTTTTAAAAAAGTGACAACACCGGTATTATTATGAGCGAATAGTGATGCGACCACGTGCCGCGTGCCCTGCCGCCCGCCGCTCACGGAAGGGTGCTCAACGTACATTTATTATGTTACCTCTTTTTGCGAAATAATATTAATTTTTTTAGGGGGATTTTTTTTTTAAGTTTAGCCCGGTTTTGTATGCAAAATCAGTGCAATGCATGCAGAATCAGTTATCGATACCTAACAACACCTTCACGGGTCGGACAGGGTTTTCTTAACATACTGTATATAAGAATCGGTCGAGTGGTTCTTCATTTATTACATTTTTTTGTAACAAATGGATCCAATGAACGGTGGATCATCTTATCTATATGTCGGAGACAGCGACGGCAAAGCGGTAGGGTCGACAGCATCTTGGTGTGGTGGTACAGGTTCAGTTTCGTAGGTGAGTTTTGAATTAAAGCACGACGTGTAGATATTCCCTCCAATCTTCATAATAACCATTTGACTAGGCAAACCGACAGTTTCGGTTTGCCATCACAAAATAACGTCACAAACGTTCGCCCCTCTACTACATAAATCAAATCAGCAACTTCTATTAAAATTATATCGACGATCTCCGACACGGCCAGCCTGACGATTTGCACGTCCTCGTGCATCATCATCATCATCATCATCATCCCAGCGCCAATCCAAGTCGCATCCGAAGCTCCCTCAGCCCCGGAGTCCGGGATCTGGTTCACCAGGCCAACCGCCGATTCCGGCCAAACTTCGATATTTCCTGTTGCACGTCCTCGTGCATGTCTGTAACAAATTAAAAAAAAAAAAAACACAGAAAACCGACTTTGAAGCATTTTTGCGAACTCGGCCCACCTGACCGTCACAAGTCACGTTTAATTACAATGACTATTAGATAACCAAACAAGCTTAATCATTTTAACAACTTAAACGCAAGAGCTTCCTTCAAGCCTCATAATTGTCAAAATTCAAAAAGAAAACAAAAGGTTCCTCCAAGCCTCATAATTATCAAGTCAAAATCATAATCATAATTATCAAAAAGAAAACAAACCATGGCCCGCTACCACAGTAGCTAGTGACAACTCATAGTTGACACCCATATCGTCATCACCTCTTGTGATACGACCAACTCTAGAGTCCACGACTCCCAGGTCAACACATGACCGTATAACAAACAGTCTCCTCCGAGACTCAGGTCCCCGCCACATCACTAGCTGCCCATCGCCCCCTGAACAACTCCACACTGAGTTGCAGTTACGACTACAGACTAGTGCATGCAGTGCGACCATATCTACCGAAGTCCCCGCCACATCACTAGCTGCCCATCGCCCCCTGAACAACTCCTCACTGAGTTGCAGTTACGACTACAGACTAGTGCATGAAGTGCGACCATACCTACTAGTGTCCCCGCCACACCACTAGCTGCCCATCGCGCTCTGAACAACCCCTCACTGGGTTGCAGTTACGACTACAGACTGGTGCGTGCAGCGCGACCACATAGCCATGATACGTGTTCCATTTGCTGGCGGAGGCACCCTCCTCACCATCTACATTATGAAAATCTAACTCGGCAGACATTACTTGGAAAAATCTTTCGTACTTATGCGATCGTGGGGTACTTATAAGTTCTGTTTCCAATCAACGATTTCAATAGGTAACGATCGCCATTATCGCTATCAAACAACTCACCATTATTAAATTTCATTACTTTAGCACACTTCTATCAAATTTAGATTTTTCGTAAATAGCACTCATTTCTATGTTCGTTACCGCTTGTTCTCTTGAGAAGATTTAATAGTCTAGCCGCACATACTATCAGAAACTCAAATGAGCTCGTAACTATAGGCCACAGTGAACTTTAGTTTTGAAATAAAGACAAACCAGACATCATAATTTTAAAACCCTGATTTAAAATTTCTCAGCCCATTATAACAAAGAATACGGGTAGTACAAGAAATAAAATTTGCAAATAACTCTTATAATCACGTCGCAAAGAAATTGTTCAGTACACAATACACTGGCACAACCTTGTACACTGTATATATACTGGCGCGTGTATACATACACCAATGAAATTACAGATTGCTTGACAAGAGAACATTCGGCCACGGAATCAAAATAAAAATAGTACGACTCACCGGATTATGGCAATTTCCCGCAAACACCTGCCACTTGGCAGTTGTCAACCGTTGCACACCAGACATCTCGGAGCTCTCAAAACCCCATTACGTTACCGCAAATGTTTTGGTATTTTGAAACCTTCTCATCGCCTGCAGAGTAGATGCTGTCCTGAAATCTTCTCATCGCCTGCAGAGTAGAGGCTCAAGTTTTGAAACCGTTCCACAAAGCGCACGCAGCTCTGACTCCCCACCACACGCCATTGAGGTGATTCACCAAGCAGCTAGAAGCGCGCTCCGCAAGCGCACTTTGCACGCTCCGCAAGCTCATCCGCAAGCCCACCGTGCGTGCTCCACAAGCGCACCCTGCGCGCTCCGCTAGCGCACCTTACGCGCTCCGCAAGCGCACTCCGCTCACCAATCAACAGCCAGCACTGTCGCGCGCCAAGAATCAGTCAGCACTGTCGTGACAGCGCCGCGTCCAGCCGCACGTACACGCCTGCAGCACACTCCTGCAGCGCACCTTGCGCGGAGCGATCTCTGCGCCAGCAATTAAGCGCACCTCGTAACGTGACGTTTACTTCCAGCCTCACTGCCAGTACATCCAGCATTTACAGAAGCTCATACAAAGGCAATGAACAACTATCACACAAGTAATCGCACAAGTACTATAAAATATTGGTAGAAAGTGACTGTTATTCTGTTCCTTGATTTATAACGAGATTGTGAGCAGTGTAGTTCTTTATCCAACTTCTGATGTCGGAGACAGGGACGGCAAAGCGGTAGGGTCGACAGCATCTTGGTGTGGTGGTACAGGTTCAGTTTCGTAGGTGAGTTTTGAATTAAAGCACGACGTGTAGATATACCCTCCAATCTTCATAATAACCATTTGAATAGGCAAACCGACAGTTTCGGTTCGGAGAAGTGCCTTGGTCCGCGTCTCGATGCAAAGTGACCGTTCGACGAACCCCACTTTCCAAAGCGACTCTGTCCATGTGACGCCATCACAAAATAACGTCACAAACGTTCGCCTCTCTACTACATAAATCAAATCAGCAACTTCTATTAAAATTATATCGACGATCTCCGACATATATATATAAAAATCATTGCCACTTTGTTGGTAATTTTACAATCCACCAAAATTTTATTTTATACTATTTTTTTTTTGTTACATTATCTTATTATTTTATTATATCCAATGTTAATGAATTAATTCTCAATTATTATTGACTAAATTTAAATCTTATTATTATATTTTTTGGACATCTTATATTCAATTATTTCGTTTATTTTTATACATATACATATTCATTTACATTTTTAAATATGTATAAAAAAACATAAAAACATTTAAAAATATAAAAAATAGTGTTCCACCGATGGCGGGAGCGGGGTCCAAGCTACCGGTGGTTAGAGCTCCAGAGACAGGAACCTCCTCACGATGCGGGCCGTATCGAGGAGTACTGCCTTTTGAATCTGGCCCTTGATCCAACTGCGTAACGAGAGCCTTTAATTGAAGCTCTGATCTTAACTGGTGAATCAAAAGGAGAAGTTTGTTTGATACCACGTATCCCTATGATCGCAACTAATATATCATTTGAGTTCAAACGATTACAATATCCCGTGCGTTTATCATTTGCTATGTCCATCAGCAAAGCCCAAGGGCAAACATTTCAAGTTTGTGGTCTGAATTTGGAGGAATCATGTTTTTCATATGGCCAACTTTATGTTGTCTGTTTGAGAGTCGATACCCCCAGTCATTTGTTTAATAATCTAAATGTGTTTACGCTAGTTTATCGATCGGGTCCGATTGTCAGTTAGTCGAGTTGATAGATGCCCGATCGGTACGGGTTCGCGTAATTAGTATTGTCTATGGCGACGCGCGGCCGCCATTCTTGAAATCACAACGTCTTGAGACCTCGTCGCGTACGGGGTCCGTTGCTTGAACTTTAAATTAAAAGACAACGTGTTGAGACCCCGCCGCGTACGGCGGGCCGTTGCTTGAACTTCTTGACGAAATCCTCGCATGCGTGGCGTGTTTCGGACGAGTGATTTTCGGGAAAAATACCACCGGCCGCGTTTTGTATAGTTTGTCGCGATTGTTGCCCGTGTTTTGAAGTATTTACTTGAACTATAAAACGTAACAGTGACGTCTGTAAATTGAGTTTAATTTGAATCGGAAACGTGGTTTCATTGGCGATCTTTGTCGGGCGTGATTGACACTGCTAAATAACTTCTTACGTTGGTGAGCTTTGGTGCCCTATTAAGGGAACTTGGTGTGTCGACTGGTATGGGACAGTCAGTGTATTTGAAGACTTCGGACGTCATTGTAAGGTCGGCGCGCGCGTCGACCTCGCCGAGACTTCACTCCGCGACGAAACACACTGGATCCCAAGGTAAGTCCCGTAGATTTACCAGAGTGTGGTCGGAGATTAATTTACTTGTGGTGTAGACCGACCTTGTTTGTTGAATAAGCCGTGACAAATGCGCGGTAGATGTACGTGCTGTACTGGGGCGCCTACATCTTTGTGGTAGCAGAGCGCGGTTTCTAATTACTAATTTGATTAATTAGAGTATCATTCCAGTATTTTGGTAGCCTTCAGAGGCTAATTTGCAAAAATTTGTTTTTTTATTTGTTGTTGTCGGTACTCGTAAAATTATATCTCTGACCACCTCCATCATTGTGTGGATCCGATATTTTACAAAGTAAGAAATGTAAAAACAATTGTAGGTAGATTGTTTTATTTTTGGTTCATTTCTTTCCGTTCAAAGGAACGGAGTAGGCTAAGGCATGATACGCCATACAGCCAGTTATGTTTACGAGTAATGTTTTGTTATTGTTGACTCGATTATCTTGTGTATTTGTACGAACCAAATAGTTCGCTTTGTTGTTGAATTATTGAGCCACGGATAAATAATTACGAGTTATTTTTATGACTAATGTTTTAGTCAACTCGTGTATTGTACGAACCGGATCGTTCGTGTTTGAATGTTTTGATTTAGCTCGTAATTCACAATCGTAATTTTGTTGATTTAACTCGTAATTCACAGTCGTAATTTTGTTTTGATTTAGCTCGTAATTCATAGTCGTAATTTTGTTGATTTAGCTCGTAATTAACAGTCGTAATTTTGTTCTGTTTGTTGTTGATTTATTACATAATTCACAGTAATAATTTTATTCTGTTTGTTTGTTGATTTATTGTGTAATTGGTAGTAATAATTTTGTTTTGCTAATAAGTTTGGATCTGTGTCGCAGTTAAGTTAGGCCGTTTGCACACTGATATTTTGGCTGTATACTTTGTAATATTTTTTATTTGTACATGTTAGTGTTTTGTTTGTAACGGTTGCCCTTAGCTTTGGTCCCCACACGGTCTCGCGGAATTTATCGAGTTATTTACGCTTGTTTTTGTTGCTTTCCGCGCGTTCTTTAATTGAATTTAATTTGTTAATTTGAATTAAAGGCTTTTATTTGAAATGGCTCCCAATCCGCTTGCTACGGCAAAGGCCGAGGTCCAAGCCGCATTGCGTTGGCTCGCGGGTGCGGCCGCCCTGATTGTTCGGCCGGATCGGGTACAGGCTTTGTTGACCCGTTATGAAGGGTTGCCTGCGCGCATGGAAGGTTTGGAGCGACATATTGTCGACTTCCATGCGTACGTTTTGGAACACCCTCCAGCGGATGAAGCCATAGTGGAGACCTTCAAAGGGGATGTCGACCAGGCGTACGAATTGGCTGACCAAATTACGGAGTCAGCAGAAGGGCTCCTGGCTGCCCGTAGGGGAAAGCCGACTTGGAGCGGGGAGGTTAAACCGACCCCGCCGGCTTTGTTAGGGAGATTGCCCACATTGGAGATTCCCCACTTTGACGGGGACCTCACGGCTTGGATGGGCTTCATCAACTTGTTTGACAGCTTGGTGGACTCCAGGGAAGATTTGTCCCCCAGCCAGAAACTGGCTTATTTGCGCTCCGCCCTCCGCGGAGAAGCCAGTGCAGTGGTCCAGCACCTGATAGTCAGCGATGTTAACTACCAGGTTGCGCGGCAGTTGTTGCTGGACCGCTACCAAAACGTCCGCTTGCTAGCGGACACCCATGTGGCCGCCATTTTGGCCTTACCGAAGGCAACGTGGGTTTCCTCACTAAGGAAGGATTTGGTCAACCCGCTCTTAACCGCCCTCCACTCGTTGCGCCGGCTGGATTTGCCGGTCGACCAATGGTCTTTTCTGCTTCTGCACATCGTCCTAACGAAATTGCCCGCAGACGTAAAGGGGCGATTTGAGCAAAGGTACGGGGGCAATAGCGCCTCGTACCTCCCCCCCTTCTCGGATTTGCTTCGTTTTTTGGAGGACGAGTGCAGAGTACTGGACCAGCTGACCGACCCCACGCCGGGGACGAGCACGGGTCGTCCGGTGGCGGCGAGGGGTCAACCCCGCCGTCCGACCAAACAATACTCGGCTGTCCGAAGGGACTCCCCCCCCGCACCAGGTAAACGGTGCCGGTATTGCCGGGGGGACGGACATGACGTGCGTGCTTGCGCGAAGTTCGAGGGCCTCCGGACTGCCGGACGAAGAGCCCTCGCCAAGCAACGCGCCTGGTGCTACATGTGTCTGGGGGACCACCGCCAGTCAGCGTGCCCCCAGGCTAAGGTTTGTCCACATTGCGGCGGGAGACATCACGCTCTCCTGTGCTTGAACCGCAATGGTGGCGGGTCCGAAAGGGGCCCAAATTCCCCGCACACGGGCGGGGGCCCCAAGGGCGGGGGCCCCCCCCGCAGGTTGTAGCGGTGGCCGTCGGGGGCTCGGGGAGGCCGGCGGTACGCTGCTCCCCCCCCCTTGATTGATTACCCTCGACTGGGGCGTTATGTTCCTCCGTATGCGGCCCACGGTTATTGGCCCACACCCCGGAGTAGTGTTGGAAGGAGTCCCGATGTTGTGGAGTGGGACCCTCTCGCCTACTGTCGGCGACCCCCTCCCATCTTTTCGACTCAGTTCAACCGGGGTCCAGGGGGGCAATCACCCCCCTCGGATTTTCATTAATGCCACTGTCGGGCGCAACCCCCCCACCGGAGTTTGTGCTGTTGCCAACAGCCTCCGTGCGTGTTTGGGGCCCCAAAGGTGATTTTGTCACAGTGCGTGCCCTCTTGGATTCAGGGGCCCAGGGTTGAATAATTTCTACTTGGCTCGTCCGACAGTTGAGCTTAAATATTGTGCCGCATAGGGAATCGGTACGGGGCGTTGGAGACCTGCGGATTTCGGATCCGATCGGTCGGGTTTCGTTCTCCTTCTCCCCCCACTCCTCCTCAACGCCGAAAATCGATACTTCGGCGATTGTTTTTGAAACGGTGGTCGGGCCGCTTCCGCAAGTGCGAGCCCCACACGCCGCCGTTAAATTGTCGGCTGGATTGGCTCTGGCTGATCCTCACTTCCACCGACCTGGCCCGATCCATTTATTGATCGGTGTGAATGTTTTAGGTCGTTTGCTGCGTGGAAGTAAACGAGTTTTGCAGGCAGCCGGTTTTATAGCCATGTCCACCTCTTTGGGTCATGTAGTGATGGGATCGTTTAGGGACGGCCCAGACCCCCCTTCGGCAGACAGCGACCTCGCTGTTGGTTCTGCCGTGTCAGACATCCTCCAACGCTTTGGGAGGATCCAGCCGGGTCGACTTTAGGTCGATCTTTGCATGGTCTGACAGCCAAGTCGTCCTTGTTGGCTGAAAAGTTCAGTCCATACCCTCGAGGTATTCGTGGCCAACCGGGTGTCTCAAATTCAGACATCGAAAGCCCCGTTGATTTGGCGCCACGTGCCTGGCGAATTGAACCCCGCAGACTGCGCTTCCCGCGGCTGCGAGGCGCCCGAACTTGTGAATCACCAGCTGTGGTGGGGTCCACCATGGTTGTTACAGCTGGAGGGTTCTTGGCCCCATACCCCCGCAGTGGTCAGGGCATCTACGCCAGGGGTGCATGTTCACGCCACCGAGACTGTAGCGGCTCCAGATCCGGAGTTTTTGCTTGTGCGCTACAGCTCTTTGGATAAATTGCTCGGCGTCACCGCCTGGATACGGCGTTTCATCCGCAACTGTCGTGGCCCTCGTGGCAAATTTGAGTCTCCGGTCCTCTCACCGCAAGAGCGCAATGACGCTCTGTTATATTGGGTGCGGATAGTTCAAGAGAGTGAATTTGCATCGGAGTTGAAAACCCTCCGTCAACGCACATCCAATCTGAAGGGACCCTTAGGGCGCCTGAATCCCTTCTTGGATGATCAGGGTTTGATGCGTGTCGGAGGTCGGCTTAGAAATGCTAAGCTCCCCTATGGGGCTCGTCATCCATTGTTGCTCCCCAAGAACGGCCCCTTGGTGAAGTTGTTGATCGCAGACCGCCATGTGAAAAATGCACATGCCGGATGCAATGCTCTTACTGCGATCCTCCAACGGGAATTTTGGATTTTGTCTGCGCGGAGAGTGATCCGATATGTTATCTTCCGTTGTCTCCCGTGCTACCGCTTGAAAGCGGACATCGTGCAGCCCCAAATGGGGGATTTGCCTGCCGATCGAGTCACCGAATCGATGCCCTTTGCTGGAGTTGGTACGGATTTTGCGGGACCATTTATTGTAAAAGCTTCGCGTCTCCGTAACGCTAAGACCGAGAAGGCTTACTTGTGCGTTTTTGTGTGTTTAGCTACTAAAGCGGTCCACCTCGAGGTGGTTAGTGCTCTCACGACAGAGGCGTTCGTCGCTGCTCTTGGCAGATTTATTTCGCGTCGCGGACTGCCGTCTTTAATTCGATCCGACTGTTGGACCAACTTTAAGGGTACCGATCGTCATTTGAAGGATGTTTGTGAATTTTTAGATAAGCATAATGTTGAGATCGGATCCACACTCTCTCGCAGAGGGGTACGATGGCAGTACTCACCGCCGTCCTGCCCCCACTGGGGAGGTATATTTGAAGCAACTGTAAAGGCCGCTAAAACTCACCTTCGTCGCGTTATTGGAGATAGTATCCTAACTTTTGAGGAGCTCGCGACCGTTTTTTGTAAGGTTGAGGCGGTCCTCAACTCGCGTCCGTTATGCCCTTTGTCATCCGACGCGAATGATTTGGAGGCCCTCACGCCGGGCCATTTCTTGATAGGTAGACCACTTAACGCCCTGCCTGAATATCCTTATTTGGACATTAACTCCGGACGGCTCTCGCGATTTGAATTGCTTCAACAGCTTACGCAGAGTTTTTGGCGCCGTTGGCATCTGGAGTATTTGCACATTTTACAACAGCGCGTTAAGTGGTCAGACAAGACGAACCCACCAAGAGTCGGAGACCTCGTTTTGTTAAAGGACCCAAACCTGCCACCCCTCCGATGGCGTCGTGGACGCATTGTTAAATTGTATCCGGGGTCGGATGGTGTTCCCAGGTTTGCCGAGGTCCTGGTGGGGGACTCTGTCTTGAAGCGCGCGATCGCCACACTCTCTCGCCTGCCCTTAGATTGAATTGTCGGACCGTTTGTTACTGTCCGGGGCGGGGGGATGTTTACGCTAGTTTATCGATCGGGTCCGATTGCCAGTTAGTCGAGTTGATAGATGCCCGATCGGTACGGGCTCGCGTAATTAGTATTGTCTATGGCGACGCGCGGCCGCCATTCTTGAAATCACAACGTCTTGAGGCCCCGTCGCGTACGGGGTCCGTTGCTTGAACTTTAAATTAAAAGACAACGTGTTGAGACCCCGCCGCGTACGGCGGGCCGTTGCTTGAACTTCTTGACGAAATCCTCGCATGCGTGGCGTGTTTCGGACGAGTGATTTTCGGGAAAAATACCACCGGCCGCGTTTTGTATAGTTTGTCGCGATTGTTGCCCGTGTTTTGAAGTATTTACTTGAACTATAAAACGTAACAGTGACGTCTGTAAATTGAGTTGAATTTGAATCGGAAACGTGGTTTCATTGGCGATCTTTGTCGGGCGTGATTGACACTGCTAAATAACTTCTTACGTTGGTGAGTTTTGGTGCCCTATTAAGGGAACTTGGTGTGTCGACTGGTATGGGACAGTCAGTGTATTTGAAGACTTCGGACGTCATTGTAAGGTCGGCGCGCGCGTCGACCTCGCCGAGACTTCACTCCGCGACGAAACACACTGGATCCCAAGGTAAGTCCCGTAGATTTACCAGAGTGTGGTCGGAGATTAATTTACTTGTGGTGTAGACCGACCTTGTTTGTTGAATAAGCCGTGACAAATGCGCGGTAGATGTACGTGCTGTACTGGGGCGCCTACAAAATGTTTTGGATTAAGTTTTAAAATAGCTAGCAATTGATTGATATTTTTTTTATGTTGTTATGTTCAAACCAGTGGTAATAAATATCTTTTTTTTTTTCTTTAATTATTATAAATATTATACAGGGTGTATCTGACATCGTAACGTAAATTTCGCGAAAAGGCTAGACCCCATGCCACTAATAAAATTATGATAGACATTTAACTGATGTGCTATGGGGAAGCACGTGGAAACGCACGCCCGGCACTTCGTATTTATGTGCGAAGGTACCCAGATGCTCGTCATCCAATAGATAGTCGAGTAATTACAAGAGCGTATCAGCGTGTTTTGGACAACCAGCCGATCGTGCCACAGCATGAGGGTTCTGGGAGGCCCATTAGACCTAGTGTGGCGAACCACGTACTGAATGTCGTGCAGCAGAGCCCACGATTGGGAGTACGCACAGCAGCTCGAGTAGTTCGCAACCGGTATAGGACCCGCGTTTCGCACAACACTGTTCATCGCATTTTACGCAAAGATCGACAGCGGGCGTATCACATCCACAAGGTGCAAGAGTTATTACACGCAGACAGAGAACCCCGCGTCAGGTATTGCCAGTGGCTGCAGCGACAGTACGTCGAAATTTCCAATTTTACTGCCAATGTGACGTGGACTGATGAATCCACATTTACCAGAAACGGAATGTGGAACCGGCGTATTGTGATATTTGGGCCCATACCAATCCGATCGCATTGCAGCAGACGGGACACCAAAATCGATGGTCGCTGAATGTTTGGGCTGCAATTTTGAAAGATCTCGTTTTTGGACCCATTTTTTTTCCGGAAAGATTAAACGGGGCTCGTTATACCCTCCCGGATATAATCGACGAGTTGCCTCTAGCCCAGAGTACGGTGATGTGGTTTCAACACGACGGCGCTCCCTCACATCCATTGAGACGTCGTGCTCCATGATGGTAGGCGTGCGATATGTAGAACGTCGGATGGTTAACTGCGCGGGACGTTAAGAACTGCAATTTGACGTTTCATACTTTTCATGACGACACAACTTTGTACATGCGTAACTCAAAAATTGACATTTATTTCTTCCGTAAAACCACGTAAGTTATTTTTATTTTATCACAAACTGCACAAATCTTAATCAGTTCTTCTTCTTCTTCTTCTTCTTCTTCAGCCTATGGTTGTCCACTGCTGGACAAAGGCCTCCCCAAGGCTTTCCACGCTGACCGGTCCTGTGCATCCATCGGCTTCCCGCGACCTTCACTAGGTCATCGGTCCACCTTGTTGGGGGCCTCCCTACGCTGCGTCTTCCAGTGCGTGGCCGCCACTCCAGAACCTTACCACTTACCTTACCTTACCTTAATCACTTAATTTACATTAAAATTTTGTAAACAAAGCAATATAACTAACGTAGACAATAAATCGTATTTTTTGTCGACGTCGTGTCAAAATCACCTAGTAAGGTACTACACCGTAGAGTTGTGACTCTTTAAATTAACTTGTATACCAATAATCGTTAAAAATTACCGAATAATCGAACTTGCTAATAACGATCGTTTTCAATGAAAGCGTCCTTTATTATTTAATTATATTTTTGCAGATTTCTAAATGTCAACGAAAACGCATATTTAAAATTAAACATAAACCCCCTTATTCATAAACGCTGCTTAAAGTTAACTAGTGATTAGCGATTCTTTAACCATTCAATTTTGACCTTTTAACGTCACTTAACTTAAATCATCCTTTATGAATATACACCAGTGTTTAAGGGGTTTATTCATAAACGAAGATTAAAGTTAAGTGACGCACAAACGTGTAAAATGTATGGTTAAAGAATCGCTAATCACTAGTTAAGTTTAAACATCTTTTATGAATAAGGGGGATAGTAATTATAATTTTAATAAGTGTTTGTAAGCAAAATCGTCCGTGTTCAAGTCTTGTCAAAAACATCTTGTACAACTCCAGCATCCTCATAAGCCATGTATATGAGACCGAATCGTAGGACTTCTTATAATCTATCCAGCAGGTTGTGAGATCCTTGCGGGATCGACGAACCTGTTGGCTGATTTTATGGGACGGCAGAGTGATGGAATCGCACAATACTAATCAGAAGTTCCCAGAATGTAAATGCTGCTGTGTTTTTTCTAGAAGAGTTGATCTTCTATTTGACATGGTATGTTTTGAATATAATTGACTTATTATTAAATTGTTCTGTGTGGGTCATGATGCATTCTTTCATGAAGGGTTCAAGAATGTTAAGGAATGTAAAGGCAGCTTGCATGTGTAATAAAACATCACTAGTTACTGAATTTTCATACTTTATTAAGAACCATTTAATAGGTACGATAAAAATGTTAATCTAACGCACTTCAATCAGATAACGCTGCGTTCAGTCTCGTCTAAAATGATTAATTTTAAAATCTATTGTTTTCGAGATTACACAATATATCGTTACTATAATAGAATTATTACAATAGGCACCGAGTTTATGGAAATAATATTGCGTAACAAACTAGTTTTGATAGTCATACAGGTAGCCGTGAAGATGTGGATAAAATACAGACATAGAGAGAATGCAAGAAAAGTCTCGTAAATATTGCTTTTAGAATGCAGCTGTTTCATAATCATGTTGATGTTCCCATTACCGGGAAACAGAGGCCCTAGTTAGTCATCCTAACACGATTCCATTTTCATTGAAAGTTCGTAATTTGCTAAATTCATAACGATCGGTCAATTAATTCTCAGTCAGCCGTCTCGTAATAAAATGTTGATAGAATGACAATACCGTGCCATAATTATAAAACTTGTTAGTAGAAATGATTTTCTATAAGCTACTACTCATTTTGAATATTTATTAATAAGGAGTCGAGCATCAGGGATTGACCACTTGAAAGCCACAATGACACAATTTAGTTAGTAGATTACGAAACTTGTCAAAATCATTCGTTAGGATATCACTGAGCGACCATTCTGATTCAATTGTTGTAGCAGACTAGGGTCGGCAGGGTAATTGCGTAAAACATTATCAATAGTTATGTTTCATTTTGACAGTTCAACAGCATTCATTACGTTATTTAAGTTTTTGAACAGATCCATTTTCAAACATAGGGAGCAATGGAATAGCAATAAACTTCAAAATGATTCCAACTGATAGCGATGGTTTGTTACGCAATTAGGGTTGGTGAGAGGGAGTGGGCTATAATCCACCACGTGGGTCCAGTGTGGGATGGATGTCACATGACTTCGAATGTTTTATTTCTAAGAAGTGATGCTTTCCTCAAGATGTTCATTTCGTTCACTGTTTTGGGAGCAGTGCTAATAAAATTACGCAAATCAAAGTCTCTGCCTGATTTAGAACTCGATATGGAATTTGTAAGTCGGGGTCACGCAGCTGTTTTCTACGCTCAAATTGCTGTTAAGTTCAATGTTATAAAAAAGAACTTTATGTCAAACGTAACTCCACTAAGGTAAATACTATTTTATACGGATCACGTGTGTTGCTCAAAAATGCCGCGGTTGTTCGTGTTGTTCGAGGTAGTAATTGGGCACTGAAGGTTGTAATTTAATTATAAGCAACTTCATCATCATCATCATCATTTCAGTCGAAAGACGTCCACTGCTGGACATAGGCCTCCCCCAAGGATCTTCACGACGACCGGTCCTGTGCCTCCCGCATCTAGCCGTGGATCCCCCCAAGGTTATAAACATACAAGTGCGATATTTTTTTGTTTTACACATTTCCATAAACTCGACGGATGTATATTAAAAATGTTATAAATTGAGAATTGCTTACTTTAACATGAATCTTAACTTTGATCTATTCGCTATTATTATACATGCCCAGCTAATGCATGCAAAGTATTGTAGATAAAAATAGTATCAATATTACTTTCAGAAAACTGAAAAACATCCTGTATAATGCCAGTTTTCTAAAAATAATACTATCGACGATTACAAATTACAGAATTATTGCACCTTTAAAATATAATGCATTATTAAGTAAACACTGAAGTAGATAATTGTTCGTGTGTTATAGAACCTACAGAATTTGGCTAAGCTTTAGGTGATAGTTATAGTGGCCTCAGATTTAAACTATGATATTATAGACATGGTATAAGACAATAAAGTACCACACATTTATGGAGATGTCTATTTCGGAAATCCAGGTAGTGCTGACATAATTCGTTTGTGATAGTTCCCATTACACGATGGGTTCCACAAGGTTCAATCATCGGACCTACTTGAACTGGTTGAATGATGTAATTACATACATAACAACAAAAGCCATTGTGTCTCGCGTAGACTCACGTTACAGTATACGACGGCTTATAGCTAATTAAACAGCTGATTGCTAGTGTACTTATTGTATTTCATGGTCTGAAATGTAAGTAGATATCTCAAGCTAAACCATTATGGAAATATTTACATCAAAATCAACCCTTAGTTTGATCTTTGGCGACATTCATAGCTGATAGGTCACTTAGAAAAGGAGAAAGCACTTTTACAATTTTATAGAAAGCATCTATGGTAACGTGAGAGAATTGACCACAGCTAGACTGTTTCATGAAAGGACCAAGTAGTCAGATTTAATTCATTAATAAGTTATTTGATAAATATGTTCTTAAATACTATTAATTCTATCGAAATACGTACGATAATATGACTGCGAATCTTACAACTAAGTTCCTGGTTTTTTTTACCCATTTACGGCCGAACCCAAAGTAACTAATGGTAGTCAGTGTAATTTAATCATAAGATCACTAAAACTTTTACTGATATAGACTATTGGTACGTTAAAACCAGAGATATTCTACCTTGTAGATTTTTCGGTTTTTCTACCTCCAGTATGCCAAAACTGCAGGGTAATTGCGTAACATATTACCAATAATTTCATTTTGACAGTTCAATAGCTTTCATTGCGCCGTTTACGTTGTTGAGAAAATACATTTTTCGAACATGAAAAGCAATGGATTAGCAGCACGATTCAAAATTGAGAGTGTGTTATGGAATTAGAGTACTGGTAAGATAAGGGTGACTAGGTTCGGCCGTTAATGGTGACGGGGGATGGGTTGAAGGGTATTAAAAAATTTCATAATCAAATAGGTAATCATGGCGTGACAAATTAGGTTCTTTGGATGTCACAGGAGTGTAATCAACGTGGTAACATATGGATTGTGATTGGCGGAAGATTTACAACTTCTTGTACCAGAACAGATAATGTTCTCCGTCTTCCACTAATAAGTCATCCACACCTGAAACAGAATATTAGGGTTAATAAGTTCTCTGGACTGAATTTCGTTCAGGGCGAGATATCTTAAGCAGAAGCTAGCTCATGGCGTGGGAGATATTACGCCACTAATGCCTCCCATGCCATGAGCCAGCTGTCATTCGTGGATTTTTGACAGTAGTTACCAGTCGTTGGAAGCTAAAAAATCTGAGAATCAGTCTAACCAAGAAGGATCGTATTATCCAGCAAATGGGTTGTGGTGGTTAGTTAGGCAGACGATCTATGTAAAATATTAGTATACAGTTGCATCCGGTTATACGGAGGCTGAACTCAGCATAGTTCGAAAAAGGCTGGTTAGATCATGATAAGCCTCTCGGTGGTAGATCATAACATCGGCTGCCGGTAGAAGTTACCACCCACCAGACAAAGTCTTGCCGCCAAGCGATTCGTCGTGTTCCGGCATGATGTCTGTTGAAATCGTACGGAGGACGGGTCTGAGCAGTTGCGATGTGTGCCGGGTACGATGCGCCAAATGCTGTTGTGTCGGGAGTTTGGTTGTGGAGGGTCTCCAGATCAAACTTACTATGGCGCAGCATCGTTGGTCGTGTTATTGGGTTTAAAATTGCATCACCTCGCTCTACTGCCGTCTTCCTTCCTATTCACTTAGTAAACTAGTGCGCTTTACCATCAACGAATGCATCACTGCTTCCCGTCAGGCGGGATTGCGGTTAAGCACTAGTTTTTAACTATAAAAAAACATGTCTCCAGCCAGAGTCCAGGGATGATTTAAAAGAGAACAAATGTAGGTCCATACCGACGGGAGCGACGAGCTGATTGCCGGGCGGGCTGGTGGGATCAGGTTTCTCTGGCAGACGGTAAAGCAGCCAGTAGTGATAGCCCATTGGCTCCTCCTTGTGGCCGGCGATCGTGTGCACGTAGTGACCGTTGGGCCACTCGCTCGCCTCGAACTTGAATTTAGGGTGCATTTCTGCAGCAATTTGCATCACGTGGAAGAATGATATGTTCCTGTAATTGAAAGTTTATTGGTAAGTACCTCATAATAACGAAAGAATTTATTATGATTTAAAAAGGCTTGGAAATAAGTGAGAAGAGCCGAACTAGTCGATCGACCAGGTTAAGCTAAGCCTGTCGCGTTTGGTCCGTAAATTAATGACCATCTATTGATACTAGAACTCCTCATGCTTCGGAAAGCTCTTTAAGTCGTTGATCCCAGTTGCTATTTGTGCATCTTTGACAATGATTACAGGTCGTCAGGAGTCCGAAAATCTGACAACCAGTCTTACCCAAAGGTTGCATATTACCGAGTAAATGGGTTGTGCATATAATATACCGGTACTTAGGCCATCCACTTAGTTCTTTAATTTGAAGGAATCTATCGGCAGCTGAGGCCCATCGATTGCTTGTGGAAGCTTATGGTGAAGCTACTTTGAGAGAAGTTGTCGTGAGTGGTTTGAAAAGTTTGGGAACTGTGAAGACAAAGAACGTAATGGAAGACCTAAATCGTACAAAGACACGGAATTGGAAGCATTATTGGAGGAAGACAGAAGGAAGACGAAAACCGCGCCCATTACTACTCCAGATATGCCACAATTATTCTCCTACGTGATAATACTCGTTCGCATGTTCAAAAAACGGCGGAAATTTATTTGTACACCTATTAGAAACCTGCAGTACATGTGCAGTAGATGAATTGGTGACGGTAGCAGGCCGAGATTGGCTAAACAAAGCCAAGAATAGAAATAAGTGGCATAGCTTGGAGGAGGCTTTTACCCAAAGGGGGTCCATACAAAAAGAAAAAATTTAAATAGCAAATTATATTAATTTTTTAGAGTCAAAAATTTTATATTTATTCTAATTCTATAATTGAAAATGCAATTCTAATTCCAAAAATCTAATGTGAACTATAATTTTATCGAAACTATAATTATCTATTTTTTTTAATCTATAATTGTAATCTAAAAATTAACTATATTATTAATAATACTATTGTACCATATTTTTTGCATGGAATAAAAAAAAAAAAAAAAAAAGCTATATTATTAGAAACCTACTGGCGCAGAACCGACAGGGAGACAGAAAATCTTTGTCGGTTCTGCGCCAAGAAGATCCACGTTCATTCTATTATCCTAGTACTATTTTCTTACCTAGGAGCGACCATGTGCAGGGTGTAGTTCTCGGTGACGTTGGTGCCGACCCACAGCGTATATGTGAAGGATACGTTGCGTGCGTCGGAATCGTTGCTGGTACTGCCTGATTGGTAAGCCAATTTCAAGGTGCCGTCGCCGCCATTGCTGTCTGGAATATCAAAATAACAGCGTTTAGTCAAAGTGAAATGTTTCAAAATGATAGTAGACATTTATTTAGTACTATGAATGCTGGTCTCCAGCTGGTCAAAATAGGTGAACCACCTCATGTAATATCTTCCCATGGATGTCGTAAGAGACGACTAAGGGAACCTCACCAGAGAAGCGGACAGCAGCACTTCTCCTGTGGTAGACCCCCAACCGATCAGCGAAGCGTGGGAATTATGCCTTCCTCCACCCCAAAGCAATGAAAGCTTTGGAGAGGCCTTTGTCCAGCAGTGGACCTCTATAGGCTGAAGCAGAATAATCCCAAGAAAGGGTTGCAGAGGATACGATGTTGAAAATTCTGATAGGGGAGCAAAAGTGCAAAGTAGCTATGGTGTGAAACTTGTGTTGTTGAAAATTGTGACTCCTGGACACCTCTGTAGGTAAGAAGTATTACAGATGGTTAATATAGATCGAGTAATGTTCCACAATAGATTATCTGTATCAATTTATCAACGACGCTCCCTTGTCTCGTGTCAACATCTCTTTCTAACACTCTACTTACCTAATGGTTCGTGTCGGTTATCGAGCAGCTTGTCTGAGCAGTGCGGAGGGCGCACAGCGGCGAGCGAGGCGGGCGTGAGCGCGGCCACGGCGGCAGCCGTGTTGGCGACGTCGCCCCAGCCGCCGTCCGCGCGCTGGCGTGCCACCAGCCACTTGCGTGCCGCCGGGAAGCTCCAGTGCTGGTGAGCACCTGGGCCTGACTCTGAGTCTTCAAGAGCCTGGTCGTTAAAAACATTTTGAAATAAGGAGTTTGGTTTTTTAAATAGTATTTCAAAATCCCGAAACACCTCTCTTAGAAACAAGTAATTTTCCCGAAGGATTTTCCATCGGTAAACACAATGAAACTTCCACAAAACTGATCCGCTCTTCCATATGAAATTCATCATCATCACATTTTTGTGCAGCATTTCATGACACACCTAACGGAGAGCCGTTAGATGTCGAGGTGTCGAGGGTGTGAAGAAATGCACAAGCGTTGTCAGTAAATGAATCAAAGAAGTAATTAAATATGTTGTAGAGTATATTTCGAAAGGACTACACAGGGCCCTGCTTTAATCACATATGCGGGACAGGCGATGAGGTTATATGTATCATCATCATCATACCAGTGTTAATTCCAGTCGCATCCGAAGCTTTTCAGCTTTGGAGTCTGAGGTCCGCTTTGCCAGTCTTAACTACTAATTTTAGCTAAACTTCGATATTTTCCGTGAAATGACTGCTGTGTGCTCTCCACAACCCGAAGGCGATATAGAAGCATTGCAGTTAGACCAATTGTTGGACTTTTTGAGGGCTCCAACAACTACCATTAGATGTTTGTATGGCAACCGGGCCCAAAGGCTTAATGTGCTTTCCGAGGCACGCTCAGACCAGTGCAAATGTTCATATTCATGCATACAAATATTTGCACTGTGCGGAGATCAAACCCGCGTCTCCTTGCGCAGCAGCCGCGTTCGCTAGCGCTACGCCACGGAGGCTGTCGATGAGGTTATATTATGTATAATAAGTATAATTTGGGGTTGTTAAGTAAAATGCTTCTTTTTCTTCATGTCGCTATCACGCTATATATTTATAGCTATCGTTGGTCAAAATCTTCGCCACTTTCCAATAAGTTGGTGAGCAAGTGGTGCAGAATCACAGGCCACCTCAAAAATTCACCTGTTATAAGAGTATTTGGGTAGTAACCTGAATGGCAAGTGCGGTGGTTGTGAGGGTTCCGAAGCTACCGTCAGTGTGCTGCTGCCTGGCCAGGCCGGCCATGGGGCGGCGCACGAAGTGGATGAGGCTGCGGTGGCGGTGGTCTTGCACCACACAGCGCAGCGCCAGAATCACCATCGAGATCGTGTCTACAATGACAGGAAGGCTCTGATCAGTGAGATGAATGTTATCATAAGTATACAGTATGTTAATAAAACCCTATCCGACCCATAAGGATAATAAGGTTAGGTAAACACGTGCCCAAATATAATATAAAATTTCACGTAATCATCATAGTACCAATACAAATGAATTTTGAAATAATCTTTTTTCCCGCGAATTAATTCCAACTTCCCCGAAATTTGGTAATTTTAAAAAAAGTGACAACACCGGTATTATTATGAGCGAATAGCGATGCGACCACGTGCTGCGTGCCCTGCCGCCCGCCGCCCGCGGAAGGGTGCTTATCGCACATTTATTAAGTTACCTCTTTTTGCGAAATAATATTTATTTTTTTAGGGATTTTTTTTTAAGTTTAGCCCGGTTTTGTATCCATTAGTAGAATCAGTTATCGATACTTAACAACACCTTCACGGTTCAGACAGGGTTTTCTTAACATACTGTATAGTACGACTGACAACGTAGTTAAGCACACGACCGGAGCCGAGATGGATAACTTTACATGTAGCTGGATTAAATATTTTGAGAAAATTAAGCAAGGATATAATTTTTCTTTTAATGCCTCTTAGACTACTGATGGTGAGCAGAGTCACTTATGCATGCACATTTACTGCAATCCCTCTTCATCGCCATTCAATAATTCTTTAAATAACATAACATCACCTCTGCTATTTCCTGAAGAGTTACACAGAGACCACCCAAATTTGAACGTAGTTAAGCAAACTGGATCCAACCCACAAAAACCGTTTTTTGAGTTACTGCCATAAATGTCTAAAATCTACACATCAACCTTTAAAAACAAAAAGTACAGGAAAATACCCATTATTTAAAAGAAAATTTGAATCTACTGTCAAGTTATTTTAATATATAAATTTTACTTCAAAATCTATTTTATCAAGAGCAAGTTTCCTGGCTGGACCCTTTTTGCATAACTACGTACATTTCGTCAGGAGCATTTATGTCCAGCATGGTGGTCAGCATAATGCAACCAAGCATAAATAATATCAGAACTGACACTGGTTCTAATGGAAAAACTCAAGAACACTTTGCTCGACCTGGGAATCAGACTTCATGATCAGCAATAGCGCTTGAGACCAGGCAGGCCAGGCAATCAAGTCTTTTTTAAAATAAGTACTACATTTACCAAGACTATGATCTGACGCAGCATTGGCGATATCCAGGAGCCTCCTAATATGACGGCGTCTCACATGAGCTGCTGAGGAGCAAGCAGCCAGGGTCGCGTAAGCGAACTCCAGGTCATGTGGAGGCTCTCGGTGCAGGAGCGCAGCTACCAGGTCGCGGCCGTGGAAGGAGCGAGGGTCCTTGCACAGAGCTCCCAGGGCGAGAGTGTAGGCGGCCAGGCGCCCCAGAGGAGGAGGAGACTCGTGGTGTCTGAGGAAGGAGATGACGTAGATTATTCTGTCACTTCAAAACGAATATACCGTATGCATATTTTACTACTATTCAATTTACGGTTTGATGCCTATCATGATCCCCCTTATTCATAAAAGATGTTTAAAGTTAACTAGTGATTAGCGATCCTTTAACCATACATTTTAGACGTTTGCACGCCACTTAACTTTAATCTTCGTTTATGAATAAACCCCTTAAACACTGTGGTGTATATTCATAAAGGATGATTTAAGTTATTCTGACGTTAAAAGGTCAACATTTAATGGTTAAAGAATCGCTAATCACTAGTTAAATTTAAGCAGCGTTTATGAATAAGGGTAGATAAAGTGATGATTCTTTAATCTTATACTTAGGATCTTGTACGTCCAATGAAGTTATACAGATATACTTGAGAAGAGTTTGTAGAAATATGATGAAGTTCTGGGCTGCCCCTTACGAGGAGGGACAGAAATTTGAAAATTATATCTGTAATATTGACCACGATTTCCCTTGTTCACTTGCATCTTTTTCTTTATATTTCGTTAGGAACGCGACAAAAGTTAAATATTAGTCCTGTTAAATTAGTCCGCACCTGACGTAAATGGCCGCATTTTTAGTCGCCATGTTTTTAAATGCCTCTAAAGACTAAAATAATATGTTATTGTTGGGGAGTTTGTTCCGCCACTTCTTCTTCCCAGCGAAAGCACTAGGAAGTGTCGATGGGTGGGCGTTTTGGGGGACTGTCTTATGTAATATTGACGTTCAAAAAGTGCTGATTCTCAGCCTAATTTGAATAAATGACTTTTGATTTTGATTTATTTTCTATTATTTTCTTAATGGAATAGATATAATTAGATGCAGCAACCTAAAAATTAGTTTAGTTTTGGACATGAGAACTGGAATCAGTGTCTATATTTTCTAAACCACCTGCCCAATGGAGCATAGTTTGCTTTTGAACAGTCTAAATCTGAATCAGATGGTCAAAGCCAGTTGACTTACTTGGACATCATGAGTAATATCTCAATTTCCATCTGCTTGGCTGACAGCTGCATCTCCAGACCTTGCTGTTCAATCTCCTTGCCAGTGTTGTTAGCCAACTGCAAAAGTAATACAAACATCCATCATTTGTGCCGGTACACGCAGTCTCCTAACAAAATGCGAGAGATCTTGAAATCAAGCCCAATTCTATACAATTTTTTTAAAATATATTAATATCTTTTTCGTAGAGGATATATCTGTTAAATTTATCTATTTTATTATAGTAAATTAATATTTGAAGACACGGTTGGCGCAGTGGCCGCTGCGTGTTGCGGGTTCGATTCCCGCCCGGAACAAATATTTTAATGGCTTACAAGTAGTTGTTCCGTGTCTGGCTATTTGTGTATGTGAGTTTAAGCGTTTGTAAACGCACCCACGATATAGGAGTAATAATTAGTGTGGGGCAACGTTTAAAAAATCATTATACAGTATGTTAAGAAAACCCTGTCCGACCCATAAGGATAATAAAGGTTAGGTAAACACATGACCAAATATAATATAAAATTGTATGTAATCATCATCGTACCAATACAAATGAATTTTGAAATAATCTTTTTTTCACGCGAATTAATTCCAACTTCCCAGAAATTTGGTAATTTTTAAAAAAGTGACAACACCGGTATTATTATGAGCGAATAGTGATGCGACCACGTGCCGCGTTACCCTGCGGCCCGCCGCCCGCGGAAGGGTGCTTACGCACATTTATTAAGTTACCTCTTTTTACGAAATAATATTTATTTTTTTAGGGGGATTTTTTTTTAAGTTTAGCCCGGTTTTGTATTCATTAGTAGAATCAGTTATCGATACCTAACAGCACCTTCACGGGTCGGACAGGGTTTTCTTAACATACTGTATAGGTATTAGTTTGCTTTTATCTGCTGACTTATTTACTGAAACGTACTCCGACAATCAGACAAGGTACTGAGGAAGATAATGTGAGGATTAAGGCACATGCCAATACGTGATACTGTGCTATATCGGAAATACATTGATGACAGCTCCGCTAACCTGACCTAATTGCATATTAGTTGGTTGATCGCCAAATGTTAATATTTGGCTGTGATATGAAGTGCTCAATGACTGTTATAGTCAAAATGTATTGAAGTCTTAAGACAACATACTGGCTCTCAAAAATACGGGTGCTCTCGAAGAGTTGATATACAAAAATGGCAAATGTACTTTAAGTGAGTTCCGTGCGTCATTTTGCTTTCGTCTTGGCACCTACATTTACGACACACACAATTTCAAACAATTATATGTGTATACAATATGTAAAAAACTCCGCTCGACCTATAAAGATAATAAAGGTTAGGTAAACACATTACCAAATAAAATATAAAATTTTACATAATCATCATAGTAACAAAACTAATGAATTTTGAAATGATCTTTTTTTTCCGCGAATTAATTCCAATTTCCCCAAAATATGGTAGTTTTTAAAAAGTGACAACAATATTTTTGACGGTAATATTATGAGCGAAATAATATTTATTTTTAGGGGATTTTTTCTTAAGTTTAGTCCGGCTTTGTAGGCATTATTATCCTTGGAGTATACCGACCGCCTTCAGCTTTTGAGAGTTGAGATTTCCTGGAACCTAAACTTTGGGCGGTTCATTGAGTCCAAGGCCTGCCAGGAAACTTGGCACTATCGCAAAGGTCAAGCAGTGCTTCATAACCAGGGCAGCTTCTAATGTTGTACAAAGCACAGGTCCGTTCATGTGTGGAGTACTGTAGCCACATTTGGGCTGGTGCTGCTATGTGTCACCTGGCCACTTTGATTTTGATTCAGTGGCGAGGTGTGTGAAGAGGCTGATTGGTGACCCTGATTTAACTCGAGATGGTCTCCAAAGCCTAGAGCACAGGCGTAGAGTAGCCAGCCTTTCGGTGTTCTATAGGATGCATTTTGGGGAGTGTGCGAGGGAATTGCATGATTTAATTCCCCCATCTCCGTTCCACCATCGGACGACCAGGGGCGTGCACAGAGATTTTCTTGAAGGTATGCATAGATATACCTACTACCCAAATCTCTGTGCTTATATATGGTAAAACTTAAAAAACGTAACGTAGACGTAGTTTCAATTTAACATAGTCGCGTACTTTTTCGCATGTCAACATTGAATTGATGTTTGTGCGTGGCTACAATGAACATCTAAGTATGTGATTGATGATAAGAACAAGTCAAATAAATGATATACGTGGGGTGTTAGGTTTTTTTTTTTTTGCCCAAATGAATACAATGAAATCATCATCTCAGGGTTAATATCAGTCGCATCCAAAGCTTTGGAATCTGGGGTCCGCTTTTCCAGTCTAATTGCTGATTTTGGCAAAATTTCGACATTTTCCGTGAAGCGACTGCCGTCTGACTTGTGGGCTCCAACAACCCGTAACGACTGCCACTAGATGTTCGTATGGCAACCGAAACCAACGGCTTAACGGGCTTTCCGAGGCACGACCAGACCAGTGCAAATATTCATATTCATGCATACAAATATTTACACTGCGCGAGGATCGAACCCGCGGCCGCGTTCGCTACCGCTACGCCATGGAGGCTGTCAAAATACAATGAAATGTTATTACTAACTGAACTGTAAATAAGTAATAATTTATTTCTCAAAAAACTAAAAAAAATATATTTCACTATCTATAAATTAAATCAACGCGCCTATCTATTTTTAAATAACTCTGTAAAAATTAAATATATATAAGATCGTTGTGAAATCGCTAAAAGTTCTTTTAAAATGGAAATATAGACAAATCTTTCATAAATATGCGTAATGCACTACTCATTGGAATCATAACTATTAAATTTTGCTAATTTGTAAACTTCAGGAAAATTATTACAATATAAAGTATAGTATTGAAATTCAAAAGCAAGTAGGTTGAAAAACTTAAGGTCTTTTAAGTTTTTATAACGACGAACTGTCAATGCCTTGTTTTAAAATAATATACCTACACGAGAAACAAAACAATTTATTTGTGTGTACACACTACACAGCCTGCTAACCACATATAATTATCATAATACTTTTTATAAAGACAACCTTTCTTTTGTGTTAAACCAAAAACTCTAAAATAAATGAATATTTAATTCCGCTTAAAACGACCAATATTGAAACAACATAAGCTGCTAAAATAAAAAGGTATTTGAACGAACAACAATCATGCTATATTTCTGAACTTCTTAAATTCGTCGCATTATTAGAAGCTGTGCTTATCGCGCCCTTAAAAGCCAATGAAATTTCACGCACACGTACGCAACAATTTAGGCACACAAGCAAATAATTTTATACACAGACAGATATGGAAGAGGCACATTTTGTTTGTGCTTACGGCCGCTACGAGAAGTGGCGCGGCCGTCGCGACGAAGGCCAGTGATATTTCGTAGTTAGCACTAGGCCCAATAGATGGCAGTGTTCTCACTAACTGATTAACAAAGTCTTTCAGTTTTAAGTTTGTAGTATATAAATTATTATATATTTTTTTAGAAAACTATTAGGGTATGCAGAGCTTTTCTGCTTGTATGGAGCGCACGCGCCTGCGGACGACCCGTCATACGCGAGTTTCCACCCTTACGTTGTTAGCACCATTACGATCCTGACGAAGCGTTTCGCCTCCTCCTTTATACCGCGTACATAGAGGGACTGAAACAATTTGCCAGCGGCGGTGTTTCCGTCGGACTACAATCTGAGTGTCTTCAAGACTAGAGTGAATAGGCTCTTAATAAACTAGTGCGCTTTACCATCAACGATTGCGTCACTGCTTACCATCAGGCGGGATTGCGGTCAAGCGCTAGTTTATAATTTAATAATAATAAAAAAAATGTTTAAATTATTTTTTAAACCATTATGTGGTTCCCTTGTATGTAAATTTAGAAGTAGATAATTATCAATAAGGAAGTATAATCTATAAGAAAATAATAATAATATAATAATGATAATATTTATTGGGACAAAAAATACAATTTCTACTTATCGTATACAATACAACTGCATTACAAAAGGTATGTACAATAGGTTTATCCCTGTCCCCTAAACTAGGCTAGGCCTGTATCTTAGGGGGCAGTGTCCAGTTATAGGGTATGCTATATAATGCAATGAATTTTGAGCTAGTGACTTTAAAACTATAAACTTTAAAATATGAGAATGAGATGGTGAAGAGTGAGATTGTTTGGAGTAAGAGTGAGTGTTTGGTGATTGATTATGTTTAGGAAGTGTTTGTGGTGTAGTGAATAATGGTGAAGTGAATGTATGTACATATGTACAAAGATGGATAACACTTAAAGAGTGGATATTATTGTATTGTGTAGGTTAAAAGTAATTCCGTTCCGTAATATTCTTGATTAAGCAGCCAAACAAGGTAAGACGTATGTAAGACATATATGTGTTCTGGTGTGGACGTTATTTGAGTGTAGTTATGAGAGGGAGTGCATGTATTGTATGACGTGCAAGAGTATGAGTGGTGAGTATGGGAGAGTGTGTGTACTTTTACGGCTGCGTGTGAGCGAGAGAGTGTGAGTATGCAGGGAAAGGGCTTATTGGTAGATAAATAAGTGAACTTGTATGGAGCATAGACCAGGCAGTCTATAGGCTATAGGGATTATTCCACAAATGTAAGTAAGGGCTCCGTGAATGAGTAGTCTTTTTGTATTAGCCATTCCGTCAGTTTATTTTTTAGGTTGTGAGAGTTGATATCCATTATATTTATTTATAAATGTAAGAACAATCTATGGTTATTAAACGATTAATTATTATTATTATATTAGCAAAGCCCTGCTGTACGACCACATACGGACACCTTTACGGGTACCCCCGCTTTGTGCTTTCAAATACAAATTTGAACAAAATGAAATATAGAAGATCAACAGTGACTAATGAAACACAATCAATTTTTCTATTGTTATCGAATATACTTAATAAGCTTGTCTATGTCTTGCTTTGCCTTGAGCCTCTTTTGCCAGGAAGCAACAAAAAATGACGGGACAATAAAAATTATAATCACCACCAGAGCAAATTATTAAGAAGTAAAAAGGCCACAAAACACCGATTCTACTAGACCGCTTTAAGACATTTTTGGCACGTGATTAAAATCAGAACTAACGCCACCATCTTGGTTTTATAATTTCTGTGACAATTTAAATGATAAGAATAACTAGTCGCTCTGATTAGCTCAAGACAATGTTTGTGTACTTTCTCCAGAATTAGCTTCATCATCAACGTTTTTATCGTCCCACTGCTGGGCACAGGTCTCCTCTCATATAGAGAAGGTTTGAGCGTAATTACCACGCTTGCTCAATGCTGGTTGGCGATTTCAGACTTAAAGTTCAGGTTTCCTAACGATGATTTCCGTCGCCTTTTTAATCAGTCATTGGTGTCCAAGATATACTTAGAAAGTACATATAACTTACAAAAGTACATTGGTACTTGCTTGACCTGGAATCGAACCCGCGCACTCATAATTGAGAGGCTGGTATTTTAACCACTAGGCCACCGCAATTTTTACCAGAATTGGCTTACTGACACGTTATATGAGTTCATATAATTTGTTTTTCACAGTGCACAAATATGTGAGCTGTCACGCCCTTTATACTTGGGGCTTTTATTTCGGTAATATGTTTTTATTTTTACATTTCGAGTTTAATGATATTTTATTTTTTGTTTTTGGTTTGCTATTTTGGTGTGGCTAGCTGGCATATGGCATATAATTTCATTTTTTTTGTGTTTTCTAGTGTTCATTACCGTACATATTGTACTTACATAATATTGTATAAAGTCATGTGTTTTTTTGAAATGAACAGACAGCTGTGCTGCTGGGTAGTTTGTTCCGCCACTTCTTGTTCCCAGCTAAAGCACTAGGAAGTGGCGAAAGGCGGGCGTTTTGAGGGGACTATATTATGTAATATTAACATTCAAAAAGTAATGGCTGATTCTCAGCCTAATTTGAATAAATGACTCTTGATTACAAAATCAAGAGTGAGAGTTATCAAAACTGGCCCCGAGTCGTTCAACACCCCAGACATCTCATTCGTAAATACCCCATATTTACCTGCAAAGTCAGCATGACATGGTGTGTATCATTGCCCCAACCCCAGTCGGGCTGGCGGTGATGTAACAGATACTGCAACGCCTTCTGTATGGCTTGCCCCTCGTTCAGGGTCTCTGTCTCCCACGCCGTAGTGGTAGACGTCATCGTCGTGGTGGTTGCTGGAGCCTTCGTGGTGGCTGTTGTTGGAGGCTCCGTTTCTGGAATTCATTATACATATTTATACGTATATAAAACATGTAAATTAATTAACGCACTTCTTGAAAATAGTTTGTTCAGATCGTTTTTTGAATCGGTTTATATAATTTTTAATATAGGTATTTTTTTATCCCAAAAATAATTAAAACTACGGAAATTATTGTCACATTAACCCTGTTGTTTGTACAGATTTTTAAAATCGCAATTTTACTTACAAAATAAAGAAAAAAAACTTTATTCCAAGAACGTTAAGGTTTTCGTTCTAAAAAAATTGGTATAACTGATTTAATAAATAACAATGCATATATACATGTTAAATTAAAAATTCAGTGTATGTATTAAGATCATAACATAATATTCTATTTGGGGTGTTTGGGGGCTGTGCGTTAACTACATTACATGTTGTATATATAAATAAATAAATAATAAATAAATATATACGGACAAATCACACAGATTGAGCTAGCCCCAAAGTAAGTTCGAGACTTGTGTTATGGGATACTAACTCAACGATACTATATTATATAATAGATACATATATAGATAAACATCCAAGACCCAGTCGTGGAGAGTCTCCAGATCAATCTCCCTCTGGCGCAGTATCGTATTAGTCGTGTTTTTGGGTTTAACATTGCACCACCTCGTTCAATTACCGTATTCCTTCCTATTCAGTATTTTTTTTAAGTGAATAGGCTTAATAAACTAGCGCGCTTCACCAACAACGATTGCATCACTGCTTACCATCAGGCGGGATTGCCGGTCAAGCACTAGTTTATAAAATATAATAATTATAATAAAAATATGTAAACATACCAGTTTGGCATGAGCCCGCCGCGACGAACATCAGTGCACATAAAGTTATTAAGTAACGCTGGCCCATAGTGGAGATCTGAAACAAAAGAAAATAAACTATCAATATGCTATACACAAACCCTTAACTGTTGATGGTAGAGAGGGGTCGAAAATGAAACTCATTGAGGGAAAGTAAATGTTACTATGTATTTATATGTCCAGCAGTTAACTATATTTTCCTTAAAGACCACTCTATTAATATCTCTAATTATTGTTAAATAAATAAATGTTCGGGCATGATGTCTGGTGAAGCCGTCGGAGGATGGATCTGAGCAGTTGTGTCGCGATGTGTGCCGGTTACGATACGCCAAATGTTGTTGTGTCGGGAGTTTCGTCGTGGAGGGTCTCCAGATCAATCTCCCTCTGGCGCAGCATTGTTGGTCTTGTTGTTGTGTTTAACATAAAATGTTAAACACAACAACACCTCGCTCCACTGCAGTATTCCTTCCTATCAGGTTTTTTGATTGAATGGGCTAGCTTTTAATAAACTAACGCACATTAACATCAACAATTGCATCACTGCTTACCATCAAACGGGATTGCAGTCAAGCACTTGTTTATAATTATATGTCGTGGATGGCGGTATCATTTTGCTAAGAGTTGCTCATTAGGTTTCCGGGATTTTGTAAGGCGGCACGTGGCCAGAGTCGTTTTGGAAAGTGGGGATGGTCGAACGGTTACTTCGCATTGAGATGCGGACCAGGGTACTTCTCCGGAGCGAAACTGTCGGTTTGCCTATTTAAATTGTTATTGGAGCCTTAAATGAAGCCTTACCACCACATCAAGATGGTGACGACCCTATCGCTCGGCCGCGCCGTCGCTGACGTCGTCATATATAATTATATATAAAAAAATATAATGTATTTATATGTAAGTAAGATTGCCCCACACTAACTAGATCGTGAGACTATTCGGTGCAGCCTCACCACATAATACTTTCGTTTTTGTGTTAATATTATATGCCTAGTAGTGTGTATCCTGAGTCAAATAATCTTATTTTACTAGGAGTTCTTGTACCACTAGAGTCTCATTTACTCCTCTTTTCTAACTGCTTTATATCTGAACTTATTGGCGTTCAAATATAAAACCTCCACACTCAAGTTTGTGTAAAGTGTAGCGACTGAGGGCCATCTTAGATGGTAGCTCTGTCGTTAGATACGACACGAAGCCAATCTTACGATAGTGCGATAGTGTGTAGATTGAGTAAGGAGAGTAATTACATCAGGAGTTTAGTTATCGCAGCACTTAGTAGTGTTATTAATTTTGAATATAGCAAGCTAAATGATAGCAGTATGAAATGAAATTAAATTAAATCGTTTATTAAGCAAGTAGGATCACTGATCACTTTTACACGTCATATTTTTTTAAACTAGATAGAGCCGGCATTTCCTAAATGACTACCTCCGAGAAGAAAAAGCCGAAACAAACTCAGGGATCATGGTCTTTATCAATTTCAGATATTAAAAATGAAAATGATTATAATAATTTACGTGATTAAAAAAAAAAACAATGTCATAATTGTAGCATATTTGTCGTGTTCCGGCATGATGTCTGGTGAAGCCGTACGGAGGACGGGTCTGAGCAGTTGTGTTGCGATGTGTGCTGGGTACGATGCGCCAAGTGTTGTTGTGTCGGGAGTTTGGTCGTGGAGGGTCTCCACATCAATCTCCCTCTGGCGCAGCATCGTTGGTCGTGTTGTTGGGTTTAACATTGCATCACCTCGCTCAACTGCCGTCTTCCTTCCTATTCACTAAGTTTTTTAAGCGAATGGGTTTAATAAACTAGCGCGCTTTACCATCAACGATTGCATCACTGCTCACCATCAGGCGGGGTTGCAGTCAAGAGCTAGTTTATAATTATTAAAAAAAAAAATTGTTGTGGGGGTCTGTACATGATGCTGATGGTTAATTTTAAGGAAAATACTCTTATATTTCTCTTTATCTAAATAAAAAAACACGTACTCAGAATGTAGTTACGCCGTGCTGCTACGCCTGGCCTACGTACGCCGCTACGGCGTAGGCGAACATAGGGTACGAATACAGCCGTCATACTAGTTAAAAAGCTTCTTCACAGCAGTTATACAAAAAGCCCATCTTTATACACAGGTTGAATTAATTATTTTAATATCACCAAGGGTGAATTCCATTTAACTTTTAGCTAGAAAAAGTCTTATCCCCAAAATAAATTTTGTGTTTTTAACAGTATTTTCATACCAGAACTGTCAGACGTGAATTATTGCAAGGATAAAATATATTTAGCTGACAGCTTGGAAATTTCGCAGAACACGAATGAACTCCCCTAATTACTAAATAAAGTACAAACGAGGACTTATTTCTAACTTTTAAATAAACCACGCAGAAAAACCGCGTGCAAAAATTACTTACTCTAAAACTTTGACTTGCCCCTCTAGGCCTGACTTGCCCATAGGCCAGTAGCCGGGTATGCCCATGAAAGAGTACCTACACTTTACAGAACTCATGCCTAAACTTCAAAAGTTTCAGAAAAGCAATAGATTTATTCTATATTTAAATTGAAAGTCGACCGGCGACGTTCGGCCGCGGTGCAAGCAGTTTGCAGTGTGCTATTGAATTTAGAAACTTTAAGAAATCACCCACGTAAATTTCGATCTCGCGGGAATATCGGGTTAAAAAGTATCCTATGTGTTATTTCTGGTTATAAACCGTTTGTATACCAAATTTCATCCAAATCCTTTCAGAAATTTTATCCATCCATCGTCAGAAACTTTCGCATTTATAATATTTCTAGATAATATGATAAGTTGAATGCCTTTTACTACCATATTATGATAAACGGATATTTTGAATTTTTGATAGTTTATGAAAGTGATTCGTACGGAGCCGGTTTAATACAATCACATCATAAATACTTACGGCAAAGGATGTGAGGAAGTGTATGCAAGGATAGCAGCAGGCATCGCTTCGTAGTTTCTCGCTACTTAAGATGAAAACTTTAGTACCTGACAATTAACATACACAATAATATAAATCGCAGAACATTGAAATTGTTTTTAACCGACTTCAAAAAGGAGGAGGTTACTCAATTCGACCGTAAATATGCTTTTTTATGTTTGTTTGCGGATAACTTCATCGTTTATGAATCGATTTTGATAATTCTTTTTCTGTTGGAAAGAAGACATTCCCAAGACGGTCCCATGATAAGGACATCAGGGTTTGATGGTGGAAGAACAGAGAAATCAAGGGGAATTTTCAAAAATCGTAGGGGCAACCAGTACGTTTGTAAGTTTTTTCATAAAGTATTTTAGCGTCAGCATCCAGTCTAACCGGATGCAGCTGAACATTTCTTTTCACAACTAAAAAGTTAAAAAGTGTAAAATAAAAACTTTTTTTTTTACAAAAAAACAACCGACTTCGGTGAAGAAGTGTGTCTTTGGTTTTTGTATATTGGTTTTTGACATCGACTTCCAAAATTGGTTATTTTTCACTTTATAGTGTTTTTTGGAAGTCGGTTGTTTTTTTGTAAAAAAAGTTTTTTCAAACTCAGGCTGAGATGTTAAGAATCAGGACTTTTTGAACATTAAAATTACACGAGACAGTCCCCCAATACAGTTGCTCTTCACCAAAAACCCAAACACACTTATAATACTTAACATTACTGTGTAAAGACAAAGCTGGTTTAAGAATCGGTCTTACTAGTAAATCCTGCTAAATTCAAAATTTATTACTTATATCAAAGTCGATACTGTGGCGACTAAACTTTCTCTCTTCTAAAAACAAATACAAGAAGATTATTTTATGTCAGTTTTGGAAAATAAAGCTGACATACAATAATCTTCAAACTCTCTAAAACTCGGACCAATCTAACCTCACTGATAAATTTTCCATTCATCGTTAAAATCGATAAAATTCTAAATTGCTCAGAGTCTCGATAACCACCCAACATTGAAAGTAGAATCATAAACATCGCTAGATGACCAGGCAATATTTTCCGTCGGCGCCTACATTTTAACAAATTGTTATTCGCTTGCATGATTTATTTTCCAAAGCTTTTGTACCAGGATAATATGAAATCAATAGAGAATGTCTTGGTGATAGAATATTCTCGGAGATAAATAAGTACAGTTTTAAGAGGTTTTATATGTGCTTAGGGGAGCGAGAATTGAAATTCGTGTTATAAACGTGAGATGAATTTGAAATTGTGTTTTCATGAAAATTGAAAAGACCTGTGTTAAGCAGCAGGCTGGTATATCTGCCTAGCGTATATATAGGTACATACTGTGTATATCGAAAGACTGGAACAATCTTCAAGGCTAGGGGAGAGTGAATTGAATAGGCTTTAATAAACTAGCGCGCTCTTAATCACATGGTCCCTCAATATGGGCCTCATAAGAAAGCTCAAGGTCCCACAGAGAGCTATGGAGAGGGCAGGAATGAGGAGTTTCGAAGAAAAAAGAAAGTTTCCGACATAGCCCAGCGGATTAGCTCTTTGAAATGGCAGTGGGCGGGGCACATAGCTCGTAGAACCGGTGGCCGATGGGGCAGAAAGGCTCTTGAATGACGACCACGTACCGGCTAGTGCGGCGTTGGACATCCACCGACTAGGTGAGAAGAGTAGTGAATTTCATGGTGATGATGATGTTGAAACTAGCACGCTATACTATCAACGATTGTATCACTGCTGGTACTAGTGTTGGACCGCAATCTTCCCTGGTGGTAATCAGGTGGTTTGCGGTCTAGCACTTTATAATATTAAGAAAATCCTTTTCCTAACAACATTGCCGTCGACTTCTACTCTAATCTGTTGGAGCCGAGTACCAGTTCTTTATATGGAGCGACTGCCTATCTACCTCCACAACCTAATCTGGGTAATACAAAACTCCTTGGTAAGGAAAAGGTTGGACTGCCAAATATCCACAAATGACTACTGGAACGAACGGCTTAACGCCCTTTCCGAAGTACGGAGGGGTAAGGGTCACCCATCGATGGAGCAACCGCGGCAAGCCATTACCTGATAGATGGACTCATGCCGACTTATTTAGCCACAAGTAAAGTTAATGTTATTATTTATTATTAATTGTTAAAGTAAATGCTAATGTTGCGTAATATTTTATGCAAACTGTTTGAAGAGCGAAAGAAAATGACAATACAACGCAGATTAAAAACAGTCGAAGTATTATTTCTTTTTTTTTATAGGTATCATAAATGGTGATGTACAGTCAGAAGCAAAAATATGTATACATTGTCAAGGCCCCAAAAATATGTAAACATCTTCGACTTTAAGACGAAGTGCTCAACTTGAAGAGCATAAAATTGTAGCCACCGGTTCACATCATAAATATGTATACGCTCAATGCTTCATTAAATTATGCCCACGACGAAAGGAACAATACTATGTACATAGTATTGTTGTGCCCCTTGGTTCGTCCGTAATGAGATCCTCTACCTTGATCTCAAAATCCCCACCATCCAGCAGTTCATGAAGCGTCTTTCCAAACGCTTCTTTGACACTGCCGCCAAGCACCGCAATCCCCTGATAGTAGCGGCTGCTAACTATACCCCCTCCACTATCTCCAAGCTTCGCCGCCCAAGGCATGCCCTCACAGATCCCGATGACCCCATAACCCTCCTCCAAGAGGCCAATAGGGCCACCAGCACAACACACAAAAAAAGACCCACCTACCGACCTCGCCGCCGAGGTCCATCGCTTATTATGTACATAGTATTGTTCTATTCGTGGTGGGCATAATTTAATGAAGCAATGAGCGTATACATATTTATGATGTGAACCGGTGGCTACAATTTTATGCTCTTCAAGTTGAGCACTTCGTTTTAAAGTCGAAGATGTTTACATATTTTTGGCGCCTTGGCAATGTATACATATTTTTGCTTCTGACTGTACAGAATGAACCTATGTTATACTAGCTTTTAGTTTTTAGTAATAATATAATTAGTAAAATAATTGCGCCATTTAAAATGTTATTAGGGTTGTGTAATATGCAGCCTTTGTGTAGGTACTTTTGTATTGCTTTTTGTTATTTTTATTTATATTGTTTATTGATATTGCTAATCCATTTCTTCATAAGTTGAAAATCAAAATCAAATAATTTAAATGATTTTATGTCAATAACTTTTATTAAACAAGTCGATATCATACAATACAAATGTCAACATAATATAAATGTCAATAAAATACAAGTAAAAAAAAGAAACAGTTAACTATAAAGATGAAAATAGCCATTAAACACCAACCAATTATACATAATACATATTTATACTATACATCATTTAACAACAATGTCTATGTTCTATAAATTCCTTAAGGCTATAAAAGCAATATTGTTTTGTAACCTCGCTGTCAATTTGATTTTAAAAACATTATCCTGCAACAATTTTAATTCATTAGGGATAATAATATGAATCAATATACAAATATTTTATACATTTTTCTTGTGAATATATTTATGAGCAGATGGTAGATATAATAAGTTGCGAAACTTAGCCCTTTTTTTTCTTGGCACAATTTCAATATGTTGCCTAAAGTAATGCATATGTTTTTTGAGAAAGACGCAGATGTCCCGTATGTATATACAGATAAGTGGAAGTATATTACTCTTTTTAAAGAGAGGTTTACAGCTATCTAGAAACCATGCCTTGTTGATATATACGGCGTTTCTGGAGCTTGAATTCTCTGTCGGTAGCAGTCGAATTACCCCACATGATAAGTCCATAGCTAAGGACAGATGAAACATATCCATGGTAAGCTGCAAGAGCGGCTTCTACAGAAACATTTTGTCGTAGCTTCTTCAATGCAAATACAAACCTATCAAGTTTCTGGCAGATATGTTCCACGTGGCTTTTCCAATTGAGATTTTTGTCTACATTAATACCCAAAAAATTGATTTCATCAACTTGTTATTTTTTTTCATTTTTATAGGTAATATCTAAAGTTAGTCTAATTGTTTAGAATTATACGACTTGAATTCTATTATTTTAATCTTGCTAACATTAATATTCAAGTCGTTATCTGTAATTCAACTAATGATAGCTTTTTTTTTAGATTCTTCGGTCACTGACTTGTAATTAATTCGAAAAATTTGTGTGCTCAATAATATACATAACGCAATGAATCTTGTGCTGTGAAAATGAACTCTATCCTTGCTATACACTGTCAGTGTTATGTTGACAATATTACCCTGCAGCTCTGCAGTTTGGTAGAATTCATGGTTTTCTAAATTTATGCTGTCACTACGAATAGACCCCCTTTTTTAATGTTATATTTAGAGCAAGAATTTTTATTTGAGATAGGTTATATGACTAAAAAATAGAAGGGGCTTTAAAAAAAAATGTAATCATAAAAAAAACAACAACTTCTGAACTACTGGTTTTTGTGAAAATTAAATGTTTGTTTGCGGTTGGTGAAATTATGCGACACACAAAAATAATTGTACCATTTCTCTCGGTGGTAGGCCATAAGATCGGCTGCCGGCAGAAGTTACCACCCACCAGACAAAGTCTTGCCGCCAAGCGATTCGTCGTGTTCCGGCGTGATGTCTAGTGAAGCCGTACGGAGGACGGGTTTGAGCAGTTGTGTTGTGAAGCTTGCCGGGTACGATGCGCCAAATGATGTTGTGTCGGGAGTTTGATCATGGTCCATCCAGATCAATTTCCCTCTGGCGTAGCATCATTGACCGTGTTGTTGGGTTTATAAATTTGCATCTCCTCGATCAACTGCCATCTTTCTTCCTATTCACTAAGTTTTTTAAGTGAATGGGTTTCATAAAACTAGCGCGCTTTACCATCAACGATTGCATCACTGCTTACCATCATGCGGGATTGCAGTGAAGCGCTAGTTTATAATTATTTAAAAAAAAACCACTATAAATAAATAGGCCATCATGTATATCAACAACAAGCAACTCTCTTCTAATTACGAGAGAGAGTAACAATGTTTAATTAAACCCTGGGTAAGTAGTCTTTTAATTGTTAAAGAAATTAGAATATAAATCCTTACGATTTCAATAAATAACCCCTAATCTTTGAAAAACCTATTTACCCTCCTAACGACCCATTTAAAAACACCCACACACACAAGAAAGAAAGGAACACAAGTACCAGGGACACAGAAATACGTGGAAATAAACAAGATAAAAGGCAACATGGCGCCGTTTGGCGAGGCGTGGGTAAGTGAGTGTGATCGTGTGATGGCACTGAATATGTATGAGCACGCACATCATTTACCTGTGTTTATGTACCAGGAGGTGAGAGGATACTACAGGTTGACATCATATAGTGGTTTTAATGAGCTCGTATGGACTTTTTAAGGAAATACAGTATGTTAAGAAAACCCTGTCCGACCCGTGAAGTTGTTGTTAGGTATCCATAACTGATTCTACCGGGCTAAACTTAAAAAAATCCTCCTTAAAAAAATAAATATTATTTCGCAAAAAGAGGTAACTTAATAAATGTGCGTTAATAACCCTTCCGCGGGCGGCGGGCGGCAGGGCACGCGGCACGTGGTCGCATCGCTATTCGCTCATAATAATACCGGTGTTATCACTTTTTTAAAAATTACCGAATTTCGGGGAAGTTGGAATTAATTCGCGGGAAAAAAAGATTATTTCATAATTCATTTGTATTGGTACTATGATGAGTACGTAAAATTTTATATTATATTTGTTCATGTGTTTACCTAACCTTTATTATCCTTATGGGTCGGACAGGGTTTTCTTAACATACTGTATAAGAGTGCCTTCAGATAAGAAACTGGAAAAGCGTGGGCGTTATTGCTGCAATGACGCCGCGTGTTGAATGCGGGTTAGTACGTCAGATTTATTTAAGGGTCGGAAATAGTGAATAATAAATAGGTAGTTCTGTATAATTGTCTTTCAGTTTATCTTATTTTAATTTTAATTGATACACAACAAATTACTCTTCGTTCATACATTAAGAATCAAAACGAAAACGTTTGTTTGAAATCTTCAAGCCCATAATATAACTCACCTCCTTTAATATTTGTGTATGTAACAGAGACAATTTATCTACTGTACGCCACGCAACGATCCGTGTCTGATCTGAGACGCGTGATTGATGGACCTCCTGAGAAGTGCTGTGATCCTGGTACCTTCAGAGATGAAGAATGGATACTGTAGATCTTTTTTAGTCACGTGGAGAGAAGAACATTTTGAATAATGAACGGTATTTTGCGACATACATTTGTATTTTTAGAAAAGGATTTTATTATTAACACGTGATTTCAAAACGCAAATCTGCTTCAGCTGCTTATTTGGCAAGAGAATACAAGACGCAGTGAGATAAAATTGAGCAAATGTTTCAGTAACTGAGATCCGACGGTAACAGTCCTTCATCAGGTGTCACTGGTGTGGATTCCCTTGTTTATAAACTAAACTACATTTAAGTTTAGTGTATCTTTACCTTTTTGTTTGAATAATAAGGGGTAGAAGACAAATATTTATAAGTTTAGTCCTATCAACTGAGTCGGTGCCTGATGTAAATTGACATATTTGTAGCCGCCATATTTTTAATTACATCTGAACTTGCTGTGGAGTATCATTTTTTGACAGGACTGACAAATGTTTATTTTATATACTCTTCTAAATATCTATATAGGCAGATAATTAATTCAATAATTAAGAAATAAATAAAAAGAATCAGATATTCTTTTTATTTATTTCTTAATTATTGAAAATTTGAAATTAGTTTAGTTTCTTGTTCATATAGAATAAATCAATTTTAAGTTAAGCGCATCTTCGTTCTATTTCATTAGGAAAAGGATAGAAGATAACATTTTAAGTCTTTAATACTCCATAGACAGTTTAGACGCGATTATAAACATGGTGACTAAAATATGTCAATTCAGGTCTTCTTTCTTTTATGGCTTCGCACGGTTTGTGCATTTTGCAAATGTCACGTAATGAATTGTTCATGTCGAGAAAGATGGCCACGTGAACCGTCTACTAGGGAAGTTTGAGGCAAAGTCATGATGAGGCCACTATGCTGCGATATCTCAATATTCTTTGGATTGGTTACTGAATGCACTTTTTACTACATAAATCATGTACTTTTATTTAGTAAACGACACTATAAATAATTTAAAAAGTCTAATGAAAAATGAGGGTGACACTCAGCTTAACTTTACCGCCAAAACTCTCAATTCACGTCAGGAGCGGACTAATTTGACAGGTCTACACTAACATTTTATCTTTTGTCCTTTTCGTAATGAAATATACAAAAAGATTTGTGAACAAGGGAATCGGAGCTATTATCATACTCAATCTGATTCATTTTAAAGGATATTTCGATCCACTGCGTCATAAGACCGAAAGATTTGTCTTCTCAACATCGTAAACAACGCAATAAATGTAATTAAACTGTCAAAATGGAACTCATAACTAATGGTAGTGTGTTACACAATGATTACTGCTGTTCCATCTAAACGAAAGAACAATCCATTTTGATGAGCCTCAAGGAAGTCCTTGTCGGTGTTAATTACATTACCTAAGTTAGAAAAAGAAACATCTTCCGTAACGTAATTGACATATAAGTTAGGAGACTCCCTAATTTTTTTCCAAGTTTCGTCGCGTCCTGGAAGTTTGTCGGAGAATGCCAATTTTTTATGAGGAAACTAAATAGGTCAGGGCACCACGTTGTGGTTATTATGGCCCAAAGCTCATTGGGCATACAGTAGTCGTGGCCAGACAAGTCCTACTTCAGCTTAGCAGTTTTGTCGGCGTCGTGGCAAGACCCCATGGAACATGGGGGGACGAGCTGCAGCTAACAAATGTTCAGTCATCCACTTTAGACCTTCACCCTATCTGCGCCACACATTATCAATGATAATCTGTATCGTTATGAAGGATCCATTGCCTTATAAATGTGTAGATACGAAAAATTTGTTTGCTCAACAGCTTAAATAACACAATGAATGTTGTTCAACTGTCAGATTCATTTTGACAGTTGAACTGTCAATTTCATTTTGACAGTTCAACAACATTCATTGCGTTATTTCTACTCAATTGCGATACGCAATTATTCCGATAGATAGCAAGAGCTGGGTAAAGCCTTTTGCTCAGTGATGGGATAAAAATAATAGATACTTAGCTCGTTTATATATCAAAGGTTGTTTATTTCGGTTAGTCGCGTAGAAGCATCGCAGGTGTGCATTTAGGTGACGAGAGCTAATTTTCCGTCTACTGCACTAATTGAAGAGGCGTCCACGCAGCCGGCCGTGAAACTCGAGCCTATTTACTTGCTTGCTATATGTTGTTATATATTTACTCGCTTAATTTTCATGCTCGACGACCGTTTCGGCGTTAAGAGTCGCGTAAAATCGACTAAGGGCCCGGTGCCAGCTCTTATACGGGTTGAGTAGTGTAATTTTTTTTTGCACTTTTCGTGTTTGAAGTTTCAATTACGATTTCTACGAAGTTTTCCTAAGGGAACTTTGTGAAGGTAGGTTTCAAGATGGCCTTATTTTTTTTTATTTTAGGTACTGTTTTTTACATGACAACTGCATTAGCTTATATAAAGGTATGCTGAGCTTATATTATGTTGTGTTGTAGTTACGTGTATATGCGTGTGTTACGTAGGGATCCCTAACCAATATCGACGACTCAACAAATCGTATAATATTATTGAAACGATGACGTCATTTCGAGTATAGATCTCGGATTGTTCAATATAATCAATGTAATTGTAACACTAGAGTATACGTCCTTTCAAGAATAGATCCCCGATTGTTCGACATATTCAATGTTATTGAAAGCTAATCGATCGCTGACACAGCAAATTAACTTTAAGGATTCAAACCATAATTTGGTCATTCCATGTTCTAGCATCGAACTGATTTCACCTAGGATAGTTAATTGTAATTATAAGTAATTCCTTGTTCTAGCATCGAACTGGTTTTACCTAGAATAGTCCATTGTAATTTCTTTTTATTTATTTAAATTAATTATAAGTAACTCTGGTTTTTCTTCGAACCTTTCGGCTGCAGCAAACGTAATTCGTGTGTAGGTGTTCTTAATTCTTTATTGAATTTCATAATGTGTAAAGTTGGTTGGGAAATCTTTATACAACGTTAGTTTTTTATAGGAAACCTGAATATAGTTTGTATAGAAAATCGCTCGGTAACCACACTGCAACAATTTCTAAATGTATTTGGGAAAAATATAACATGATGTAAAAATTATTGGAATCGATTCAGTTGCTTATTCTGAACAAACTATATTCAGGTATCGCATAAATTAAAAATAACGTTGTATTATACTTAAATACTACTTAACGAGTTAAGTAGTATTTAAGTATAAAATGCGTGAAATTCAGTTTGCCCAGAAAAGCTTTTGTGTGACCTATTGCGTATTTAGCCGTGCATTATCATAGCATGGTATAGTCTAAATGTTTCTTGTACATGAACTCAGTTAAAAATGGTAAAATAAAAATATATCAAGTCCAAACTCAGACTGTACGATTTAATTTTTTTAAATAATGCCGACCTGCAATTTTTTTGGAGATGAAAAATATCCTATTATTTATTCTGGATTCCAGAGATGACGTACGCTAAATTTCATAGCAATTGGTTCAGTAGTTAAGGCGTGAAAGCGAAACAAACAAACTCACTTTGACATTTATAATATTAGTAATGATAAAGATTCTTTTGGACTTACAATATGGCGTAAACAAAATGTGGCAATCGGCTGCATAGTTAAGGAATGGAAGAGGAATAAAGAAAACACAAACTTTGTTCATCCCTCGAGAACCGCAAATTTTTTCGGCATAAAAATAGCCTATCATTTATTCTGGACTTCGGAGATGATGAAAGCGGAATAAACAAACCAACAAACTCACTTTCACATTTATAATATTAGTAAGGTTTCTTTTATTTACTATTATTAGATATGCTATTGCCCACAGCTGGGACATAGGCCTCCTCTATTTAAGAGGGAGTGGGCTGTATTCTATAACTAAGGCTCAATGTGGATTGATAGATTATTTTCTCAAGATGTTTTCATTCACCGTTTTGAGAGCAGTGATGATGAAATAATTTACACAAAATGAAGTGCCTTGTTCAGACTTGTTCCTAACCAATTGAAAGGAGAAGGAACGGCACAAAGAAAGGTGGAAGAATATGAGGCCTTTGCAAAACAGTGAGACAGATGGTTAATGAAAAAAAAAATGAAGCTCCTGTTTGAATTTCGAACAAACATTCTAATCTGCATCTGTAGTCTTATTCGAAACCAACTTTAATACTACACAATTAAGTTCACTTTACGCTGCAACTTAATTGCCGTTTAAATAAAGTTGATATTTGTTTAACTTTACTCGGTGGTAGGTCATAATATCGGCCGCCGGCAGAAGTCAAAGACAAAGATAAAGTCTTTCCGCCAACCGATTCATTGTGTTCCGGCATGATTGTCTGGTGTAGCCGTACGGAGGACGGTTCTGAGCAGTTGTGTTGAGATGTGTGTCGGGTACGAAGCACCAAATGTTGTGTTGTGAGTTTCGTCGTGGAGGGTCTCCAAATGAATCTCCCTCTGGCGCAGCATCGTCGGTCGTGTTGCTCAAATGCCGTCTTCTTTGCTATTCACTAAGTTTTTTAAGTGCATAGGCTTAATAAACTAGCACGCTTTACCACCAAAGATTGCATCACTGCTTACCATCAGGCGGGATTGCAGTCAAGCAATAGTTTCAATTATTAAAAAAAAGGAACTGCACGTTTTTACTATACCACATGTAAGATACGGCCATTACCAACAGGCCACGACTGCTCTATAATAAACTATACCTATGTACGTATGTAGACTCTTATCGATCCGTTCCATCTTGGGGAATTACCAGTACTTTAAGAAGGTACATCACTAAAAATCTTATACGTTAGATTAGTAGTGTAAAAATAGAAACAAGAAAGCAAATTACTTACTTAATCCTATAAAGTTACACCCAGACTTCCCCATTTTACAAAAGATAAATTACTTTTGTTCGCAAAAGTACCTACGTCCTTCGATTGTTGTTACATCTACGCCGCGCGTAGATAATGTTATTTTGAAGGCTTGACTTCTTTTTGATACAAAATTTACTTATAGGAAAGGATATTGGTATATCGATACAATATAAGTAAATTTAATAAATATTATATCAAAAAGAGGACTCAACTCGTTATGTAACGTTAACGCCTATACCTAAATTAAATAAAGAAGAACCGTTTTCATTTGTTTTTAAAACATTGATATAGTGCCATGTTCACATTTTTTCTAAATTCTAAACTTGTGTTTGACCGCAATCCCGCCTGATGGTAAGGAGTGATGCAATCGTAGATGAAAAAAAACAAAATTTTAGTAAGAGCCTATTCATTCTAGGCTTGAAGACACTTAAATTGTAGTCAGACGGAAATATCGCCGCTGGCAAATTTTTCCAGTCCCTCGATGTACACGGTATAAAAGACGAGGTGAAACACTTCCTCCGGATCATTGTGGTGGTCGACAAGATGAAGGTGGATTCAAAGGTGGGGATAGTGGTGGTTGCCCGATGATAGAACGGAGAAATGTTTATATTGTCTGTTTTTTTATAACTTAATTTGTTGTTGAAGTTGTCTCTTAGCTCAATTTTTACGTTTGATTTCATAGAATCATAATAATACATCTGTATTTTTTTTGATAAGTCATCAAAAAATGTAGATTTCGGTCACGAGGTTATGTGCGGGATTTGGATTTGGTGATCACTGTACCGATGCTCGTGACAGCTAGTGGTTTAATAGCCAAAAGCCAGACCAACCAACTCTTCAGGAGGTTCTCGTTGGGCAGAGAGAAAGGATTGAATGCTTGAATGCAGTTCTTCTGGACACGGCCCTCAATGTCTGGACGTTCGTCTCTCTGGAGCTCTTAAGCCCTAATCTGCTTTTTATAATTTTGTCATTCCAACACCATTCCATTGTCATTGTGCTAAAAAGTCGTAATCTTGATAGAATGACATTATCGTATTGTCAATATTATGAAACCAGTTAGTAGAAATGATTTTCTAAAAACTACTACTCAGTTTGAACATTTATTGAAAGATGCCATTTTTTTAGTAGATTACGAAACTTGTTAAAATCGATCATTATCAGATCACTGATCGACCATTCTGACACTATTGCAATAGTAGACTAGAGCCCCTGATCATTGGCAGCTTGAACTCTGATACCGGTGAGCCACTATTTTTAAATGTTTTTTAAAATATAATTTATGATATATGTGTAACTGAAATAAAGGCCCTGTTGTATAAGGAGTTACAGGTCATCCTCTTTATACAAAACATAATTACTTTATACAAGAAGTACCTACTATAATGAAAGTTAAAATTGCAAATTAAGGAAAAGCAAACTTCAGAAACATGAAAATTCAAAATGAGTGAATATTAGAATATGAAATTGGCGTTTTGTATGGGAGGAATAAAAGTCGTTTATTTTTTTTTTATATAATAAATATATTATCATACTATAGTAAATATAGTATCATACTTTGATTAAATAAATATATTTAATCAAAGTATAATACAAATCAATGATGATGGTGAGTATGATGTCGGTTTGCTTCACTCAATTCATGAGGTACCCACCTTTCGAGCTTTTTTCGAATTTGTTTCAAGTGGATTATACAGTTTTATCACTAACATCGCAGCCTGCAGCTAATTCGGACGTAGTTTGCGATGGATCCGCTTCCACAATAGTCTTCAATTCTTCATTGTCGACTTTGGTCTCCGGCCGTCCACGGGGATTTTTCTGTAGGTTGAAATTTCCAGAACGAAAACGTTGGAACCAAAAACGCACTGTGCTTTCTTTAGCGACACCACTGTCATACACATCATTAATTCTTCGAGCCGTTTCTGCAGCACTGGTGCTACTGCGGAACTCATATTCGTAAATAACGCGAAATTTTAAATTTTCCATTTTGTAAACTCAATGACGCAGAAAAAAAAACCAAAAGAAAAGAAAAAAAAAAGAAATGCGGTTTACGAGACACAAATTGATAAGTAAATAGCTGTATAAATTTGAATTTGGAATTCTAAACCAAAGAGGAGATATTTGAGATCAAAGTGGCCAGTACGACAAAACGCCAGTTTCATATGTAAGGACCTAATAATTGTTTTTGAACGAAATAAATCGCCTGAAACCGAATAAATTAAGTGTAAAAGTCAGACGTGCCTGAGCCTTTTGTCAATTGGCAAACCAGCATGGTGGCTGTGAAAATATATCGAGTCTCCGATAAATACAAATACCTTCTTAAAAAGCAGTTACTTATGAGGATTCTAATAAAATAAAGTCTTTGAAAGGAAATAGTATAAAAGTAAATATATTCTCGAATCAAAACTAGAGACTTCGACGGCTCAACAGGTTTAAGAAAAGGCAGCAAAAACCTTACCATTACGGATCTATGAGGGTAAAAAACCATGTCGTCCCCAATTTTGAAATAGCCGTCCCTATGCCTTACCACGCGTGACACGAGAAAGGGCTAAAGAATTACATACATACATATATTAGAACCAAGTTATGGAACAACCAGCTGGATGTCATACTAAACAAAGTTCAAACTCCAATGCAAAACTCCTCAGGATCTTTCTATTACATTGTCACTCAAATATGAACTCAGAATATATTCACATAGAGTTGATAATTGATTAAGTGACGATGAAATATAAATTATCTGACATTATGAACACTGTTATACATCGGTGGATTTGTCACATCCACCTGTATTTATTACCAACGATGAATGTAGGTTATTTACGTAAAATGATATTGCGAGGAGATTATTTACGTTTAGCAGTGGAGTTTAAGGAAGATATTGATAAGTTAGAACGTGCTTTGGTCTGGAATTGTGTTCTCTTTCTTGCACTTGTAGTTTTGATAGTTATGAAACAGTGACAGGAATAATGTAAGCATTATTTCTGCCCAAAATGCACGACTAACTCTATGCACCAATTTTTAAATATATTTATTCATTCCAGAAATATACTGCGTGCGTCGGACAGCTTGGCTAAAACGAAAAGTATGAATTCAGAGTGGTATAGTAAGTATTATATAAGTTTTTTTTTTTAATAATTTTGAACTAGTGCTTGACATACTATGGCTTTTTAAATAGCGTTTAACAATATGACGTGTAAAAGTGATCAGTGATCCTACTTGCCTAAAACCATTTAATTTCATTTCATAGGGCAGGATGTTGTTGCTACATATCCACACGTCACAAATCAAGTGGAAAAACGGTAAGGAAAATTTCAGTTTTTGCCAAACTCACCCAAACACTAAGTATATAGTTATACTGTTATAGTTATACTAGCTGACCCGGCGAACTTTGTTCCGCCTTAAAGGCAATAAATATCACATGATCACATTTTTTACTTTTTAAATTAGGAACACTGTAAATAAAAAAAAAAGTATTCCATGATTTTTTTATTTGTCATTTATTTAGTGTAGCACCATGTGAAAGAAATGAATTTCTACTTGTGCTTCGTAAATTATCTAGCTATTGATCTCTGTGATGTCGTGGTGGCCTAGTGGTTAAAACACCAGCCTCTCTTGTATGATTGCGCGGGTTCGATTCCAGGTCAGGCAAGTATCGATGTAACTTTTCTAAAGTGATATGTACTCTCTAAGTACAATATCTAGGACACCAATGACTGAACGTGAAAGAAAAAATCTTGAGGAAACCTGGACTTTATAAGTCTGAAATCGCCACCCCGCATTGAGCAAGCGTGGTGATTACACTCAATCCTTCTCTGCATGAGAGGAGACCTGTCTCCAGCAGTGGGACGATAAAAAGATTGATGATGATGATGATGATGATCTCTGAGGTTTGTTCGCCGATTTCGCATTGTCAACGGAACAGTTTCACGGACTGCCGCCTCCCTTTGCTCTTGTGAGTGAGAAGCACGAAGTCGAGTCATAGTAAGGCGGCGCTCGGCACGTGCAATTTCTTGCTCTTCTTCAGTGCTTTCATTCAGAATGTTTCGATTTACTCTTGCATTACCGCTTTGTCGAGAAAGATTTGATGGTCTTGGTCACGGCATGATATTTTTATTGATGATAAATGGCACAGCAATACAATATTAGAAATTTTGAAGTTGAAGTTGGCTTTGTAGTTTTTTATTAGAAACTTTAAATTTAAACCAGCAGAGAGTATTTATATTCTTTGCTTTAAACGATTGCTTCAAACGGTTAGACTTTTTTTTAAATATGCTCAGCTGTCATTTGCTTTTTGTTATACCATTTTTGGTATATGAATTGCTGACTTACATTTTGAATGAGTTAGACCATGTCTTATGTCACGTCACACGGGAACGACGGGGACGGGTTCTTAACTACCTCCCACCAATATTCAGCTAAATCGGTTCAGCCGTTCTTGAGTTATATATAAATAGTGAATAAGCAACTGAATCGATTTCAATAATTTTTACACCATGTTATATTTTGTCCCAAATACACTTAGAAATTGTTACAGTGTAGTTACCGAGTGCGTCACGCAGCTTACGATACATCATCATAGTATTGTGCGCGCGCAACAGCTGACGCTAGAGGTCAATGCACCGCGCTTGCTCGCCCGCGGATCTTTGACCATATTTATGTTGGGACAACGAAGTAGAATACACGTAGCAAGCTTATTATAACTTTGTGGTTTTTCATTATATCTTTTTGAAATTTTGTACATAATATTATTAACTTAAAAGTACTGGACACGTGTTTCCTACTTTGTGGAGTTGCAAGGTACCAGGGTAGCACAAAACTGTAGGAGAAGTCGAAACAATAAACCTCATTCATTCATCATTATCACAAATCATCATAATACATGAAAGAAGTTTTATTGTGCATAGTTTGTGGACGTGCAAGGTACCAGGGTAGCACAAAAGTGTAGGAGAAGTCGAAACAATGAAGCTAATTCATTCTCATGGGATCGACGGGAACGGGATAAAAGGTATCCTATGTCCTTTTCCTAGTTTTTAGCTACCCCCCTACCAATTTTCAGCCAAATCGATGGAGCCGTTCTTGAGTTATAAGTGGAGTAACTAACACGACTTTCTTTTATATATATAGATAGTGAATAAGCAACTGAATCGATTCCAATAATTTTGACACCATGTTATATTTTGTCCCAAATACATTTAGAAATTGTTACAGTGTGGTTACCGAGTGCGTCACGCAGCTTACGATACATCATCATAGGTATTGTGCGCGCGCAACAGCTGACGCTAGAGGTCAACGCACCGCGCTCGCTCGCGCGCGGATCGTTGACCATATTTATGTTGGGACAACCAAGTAGAATACTCGTAGCAAGCTTATTATAACTTTGTGGTTTTTCATTATATCTTTTTGAAATTTTGTATATAATGTTATCAACTTAAAAATACTGGACACGTGTTTCCTACTTTGTGGAGGTGCAGGGTACCAGGGTAGCACAAAAGTTTAGGAGAAGTCGAAACAATAAACCTCATTCATTCATCATTATCAAATAATCGTAATACATGAAAGAAGGTTTATTGTGCATATTTTTTGACGTGCAAGGTACCAGGGTAGCATAAAAGTGTAGGAGAAATCGAAACAATAAAAAAGCTCATTCATCATTATCAAATCACCATAATACATGAAAGAGGTTTTATTGTGCATAGTTTGTGGACGTGCAAAGTACCAGGGTATCACAAAACTGTAGGAGAAGTCGAAACAATAAACGTCATTCATTCGTCATTATCAAATCACCATAATACATGAAAGAGGTTTTATTGTGCATAGTTTGTGGACGTGCAAAGTACCAGGGTATCACAAAACTGTAGGAGAAGTCGAAACAATAAACGTCATTCATTCATCATTATCAAATAATCATAATTACATGAAAGAAGGTTTATTGTGCATATTTTTTTGACGTGGAAGGTACCAGGGTATCACAAAACTGTAGGAGAAGTCGAAACAATAAACGTCATTCATTCATCATTATCAAATAATCATAATACATGAAAGAAGGTTTATTGTGCATATTTTTTTGACGTTCAAGGTACCAGGGTAGCATAAAAGCGTGGGAGAAGTCGAAACAAAGAAGCCCATTTATTCCCACAGGAACGACGGGGAGCGGCATAGAAAGTATCCTATGTCCTTCTCCCAGTTCTTAGCTACCTCCTTACCAATTTTTAGCCAAATTGGTATAGCCGTTCTTCAGTTATAAATGATGTAACTAACACGACTTTCTTTTATATATATAGATAGTTATAAGTTAAACTGCATATACCTATGTATGTATTGTAGACGTAAATGTTTTATGTATTCATTCATAGCACGTTTGTAGTGATATTCAATTTATTTTAATGTATCTTATTTAACCGACTTTAAGTAGAAACCGGCACCATCAGAAAGTAGTGACAAAATTAAAAGTTAGCTCACGAAAATCTACGTCGCCAGAATTTTGTATCAAGTACTCAAAAGTCTCAGCCTAGCCATCAGACGTTCTAAGTTAATTTAAGTAATTCGAAGGGAAGACTTTCATCAGAACTAATAGCACTCGAAGTGGCAATTAAAATGAGAAATGTGTACCATTTATAACTTTCTTAAGAGCAAAGATACTGAGATGGACAGCCGGTGTATTCTGTAAAAATCTTACCGAGAAAATTTCGCTGAAATAAACCTAAAGTGGGCCGTCATTCCACCTCATGCTACTGATTAATACTATTAACGGCTCACTGCAAATGAGTTTTTACAGCGAGATTTTTACAGAACACCAGGGTAACTGCGTGACACACTATGGCAATGGGTTTCATTTTGACAGTTCAACAATATTCATTGCGTTCTTTACATTGTTGAGCAGACACACTTTTCGAACACATGGGGCAATGGATTAGCAATAAGCTTTGAAATGATTGCAACTGACAGTAATAGACACACTATTACGTAATTAGGGTGCTGGTTGATCTAGGGACATCTACCACTGTTGACAGCTTATTGACGGTTTATTTCACTTGTGTTGTGTGTTTTCTCGGTGAGTTTGTAACAGTACCGATCGATTCAGTAAAAATCATCATCATCTCAGCGTTATTCCCAGTCGCATCCGTAGCTTTTCAGCTTTGGAGTCTGGGGTCCGCTTTACCAGTCTAACTGCTGATTTTGGCTAAACTTCGCTGTTTTTCGTGAAGCGACTGCCGTCGGACCTCCAAAACCCGATGGCAATATCGAAGCATTGCAGTTAGACCAATTGTTTGGACTTTTGAGGGCTCCAACAACCCGTAGTGACTGCCACTAGATGTTCCGACCAACGGCTTAACGTGCTTTCCGAGGCACGACCAGACCAGTGCAAATATTCATTTTCATGCACTCTGCGGGGATCGAACCCGCGCCTCCCTGCGCAACGATCGCGTTCGCTACCGCTACCCCACGGAGGCTGTCCGATTCAGTAAAAATACTGGGCTTAGAATAGTCCTAACCCATGTCCTCCCGTGGGTGTCGTAAGAGGCGACTAAGGGAAATCTCACCAGGTTAGCAGGCAGCAGTGCTTCTCCTGAGGAATTTCAAATTACTACGATCCCCAACCCGTCTGCCAAGCGTGGGGATTATGGCAAACCCCCCCAATGTAATGGAAAACCTTGCGAAGACCTTTGTCCCACAGACCTCTATAGAAAGAAGAAGAAGAAGTAAGACGAAGTAGAGCTTGGAATGAGTTGTCAATACTATTAATCTCTCAGCATTAGTTGAAAAGATAGCTTATTTCACCTATACTTAGATTAATTAACGTAAGTCTCGGTGGTAGACCATAACATCGGACCAGACAAAGTCTTGCCGCCAAGCGATTAGTCGTGCTTCGGCATGATGTCTGGTGAAGCCGTTTGGAGGACGGGTCTCCGCAGTTGTGTTGCGAAGTGTGACGGGAATGTTGTTGTGTCGGGACTTTGGTCCTTGCTCGTATTGTTGGGTTTAACTTTGCATCATCTCGCTCAACTGCCGTCTTCCTTCCTCTTCACTCAAAATCAAAAAATCAAAAATCAAAGCATTTATTTCAAATAAACCAGTTACAGGCACTTTTGAATTGTCAGAAGGTCGGTCAGTCAGTAAGGTGAAGCTAGTCGCCCATTCCAAAGAGTAGGTACCTATGGAGAAGAACGGGCAAGAAACTCCATGGACACTCTTTTAAATTATCAAGCTATTGATACAAATATTTGATTACATCATTCATTTTGAAATCAATCGTGTGAGAACGATGCAGAAATATATTGTACGCTGAGAGCGTCCATTATGGAAAAAAAAACAATAATTCAGAATTTAAAATACGCCGTAGCAGCTAAGAGATGACCAGTCCCCTCTGACGGCGTCCGTTCACGAACATGACGTATGGATCAGCATCATTCAGCTCAACCATATTGAAGGGAACCTAATGACCCAACACACACGCCACCACCAGCGAGACATTTGAGTGAGCATGACATACTCTCAACAGCCATAGCACTATCAAGTCAATAAACGACTAACCCAACAAATAGATGCTTTACAGCAAGTAGATCGTGCTCACACGTGTTCCATGCAATTATACAATACTAGGAAATTGAATCTACACAATGCAAAGACAGTTTTGTCCTCACTTTTCTTAGTCACTCAGTTTTCTTGAGTAAATAGGCTCTTAATAAACTAGCACGCTTTACCAGCAACGATTGCATCGCTACTTACTATCAGGCGGGATTGCGATGGTTACAGAATGGATCGGATGTTTAGCTAAAATATTTAAACTTATCTTCGCTCGTGATATTCGACTTATAAATGATTTTATTTACTTATTTAGCCTGACAGAAATCAGAATTTGAGAATAGATACCTTCTATTATTTATCACTACTACTTTTTTTTATCACCTACTGCAATTTACCAAACGTTATAAAATGAAAATATTTTTTTTTTTAAAAGACCGTGATCAGACGAAATGAAAAAGGGCGATACGTTTAAGGGGGATACGATAGATACGCAAAGAAATTGAAATTTAGTATAACGTTTGCAATTTGCAGGCCTTAATTTACAATTGTTAGGTTTATATTGAACCTACCAGGTCCGAGGGTTATCCAAAAGAGATACCGTGACCCTGGCATAGGTAAATGAAAGAACACAGATGGGTTTTAGTCAGTAAAAGTCTGACACGCGCATCCACTCCGACCAGAGTGGGAGAGGTCATTTGATGTTTTCCGACCCAAAAACAAAGGTTTATTAAAGAAAATATTATTTACAAGTGTAAAATAACTTGTATTAGGTATTTAAAGAATTATACTTAATCATTATTTTAATAAATGTATTGACCTAGGGACTTTTCCTGATTTAATGAAGAAAAGTAAAGTTATACCATTATTTAAATCCGGTAATAAAACAGACGTTGGTAACTTCAGACCGATTTCTATCTTACCTGCATTCAGCAAAATATTTGAAAAATTAATACTTAAGCAGTTGCTAAAACATTTTAATTCGAATAATCTCCTACATAGTGAACAATATGGTTTCACAAAGGGTCGTTCGACTATGGATGCGGGTGTTGCTCTACTGAAACACATATTTAACGCATGGGAGAGGTCGCAAAATGCTATTGGAATTTTTTGTGATCTCTCCAAAGCCTTTGATTGCGTGCACCATGACATACTTTTGCGTAAACTCCGCCATTACGGTGTCGAAAATGAGGCTCTCGATGTGATAGGTTCTTATTTACATAATAGATTACAGTGTGTAGATATTAACGGTGTGAAATCTTCCGGGCTACCAGTTCAGTTAGGTGTACCGCAAGGCTCAATACTGGGTCCATTCTTGTTTTTAGTATACATTAATGATTTACCATTCTATTTAAAGGGCATCTGTGACGTTGTGTTGTTTGCAGATGATACCTCTCTAATTTTTAAAGTAGACAGGAATAGACATAATTTTGACGAAGTAAACAGTGCACTTTCAACAGTTACAGATTGGTTTACGTCAAATAACCTAGCTCTTAACCCCAAGAAAACAAAATGTGTAAAGTTCGCCTTGCCTAACGTTAGAAATTTAGGACCTAACATCGTTTTAGATAAAGAGGTGCTTGAAACTGTGGGCTCGGCAGTTTTTCTGGGAATAACAGTAGATGCCAAACTTCAGTGGGGACCACACATATCAACCCTAGCAGGAAGGCTCAGTTCGGCCGCCTACGCCGTCAGGAAAGTAAGACAATATACTGACGTTGATACAGCTCGTTTAGTTTACTTTAGTTATTTCCATAGCGTTATGTCCTACGGTATTCTACTGTGGGGCAAAGCCGCTGACATACAAAATATATTTGTACTTCAAAAACGAGCTGTCCGAGCAATTTACCAGCTCGGTGTCAGATTTTCTCTGAGAAATTTGTTTAAAGACATTGGTATTCTCACGGTTGCTTCACAGTTCATCTTAGCCAACATCTTATATGTTAGGCAAAATATTCACGTGTACACCAGAAACTGTGATATTCATAATATTAACACCAGAAATAAGGACAAACTGCGAACCCCTTTTCACCGACTTCAAAAGGTCCATAACTCTTTTGTTGGGCTTGGTATAGCTTTTTATAACAAGATACCCTCTGCTTTGCTAGACTTGCCCTACAATGCATTTAAAGCACAAATTAAGTCCAGGCTTTGTTCAAAGGCATATTATTCCGTGAATGATTATTTAAATGATAAGAATAGCTGGTCGCTCTGATTAACTCAGGACAATGTTCGTGTTCTTTCTCAGTAATTAGCTTATTGATACGTTATATGAGTTCATATAATTTACTTTTTTACATTACATAAATATGTAAGCTGTCACGCCCTTTATGCCTGGGGCTTTTAGTTAAGTAACAAGTTTTAGTTAATTACATTTTCATTTGAATATAAATATATTGTTTTGCTTTGCTGGTATTTTGGCGTGGTAGCTGGCATATGGTAAATAATTTCATTTTTGTATTTTATCGTATCGTTTGTTTACATAGTATTGTATAAAGACATGTTTTTTTTTAAATGAACAGACAGCTGTGCTGCTGGGGAGTTTGTTCCGCCACTTCTTCTTCCCAGCGAAAGCACTAGGAAGTGTCGATGGGTGGGCGCTTTTGGGGGACTGTCTTATGTAATATTGACGTTCAAAAAGTGCTGATTCTCAGCCTAATTTGAATAAATGACTTTTGATTTTGATTTTGATTTTTTGATTCATTATAGTCATAAAAACAACTCTCCAAGAATGCCATTTGATGACACACTTAAACGTATGCTACATTTAATGTAGATACCTACATTTAAGTTTGACAAATGACATTTTAGCTCAATCGTGCCGGATGACTATTTCATTAAACAGGATTAAGTATATGAATTTGAAAAAAATTCAATAAATAAATATCGAAGAACCGAAAGATTTCACAGGAGTAATCAACCCTTTAATGCTGTTTTAATTACTTACTTAATGCAAAATATTTCTAAGGAGCTTGCTTAAACATTATTCAGCACCTACCAATTCATGAGCGCCATCAACATAAACGAAGACGATTCCTTAAAGCTGGCAATAGACATTATAATTTAAACCACCCCCCATCATTACATTTAAGGAGAGTTCAAACACCCCCGAACCGTTTAACGAGAAGAGAGAACTTTTGTTATTTCAACTTACGTTAAAAATTCTACCAGGCACCCATAAATAAAGACCTTTCCCTAACGTTAACACGTATGCAAATTTGCTTATCGGCACATGATATGATGTAAAATATGCATAAGAGTAACGTCGGGCCGGCTTTCAAATACGAGGAACAATTTACATTTTTACCTCACTACGCTACCAATGTTAGCATCATGGCGAGCTTGCCGAGTCCTGAATATAAAAGGAAATATATAAATCTCCTCTTCCATATGTTCTTTAAAGTGACGGAAAGCGGCTTATCGTGAATTCAGGAAATATTAAGGAAATCATATAAATAAAATGTATAAAGAGATTTATGGGACTTGTAAATCTGGTGATGTGTTACAACGTTATTTTTTGTTTATGCGAAACCTTTTTTTTAAGAATTATAAACTAGTACTTGACTGCAATCCCGCTTGATGGTAAGCAGTGATGTAGTGAATAGGAAGGAAGACGGCAGTTGATCGAGGTGATGCAGTTTTAAATCCACGGAGCAAATACTCTGTGGTTAAACCCAACAACACGACCAACGATGCTGCGCCAGTGGGAGATTGATCTGGAGACGCATACCGTACGTACCTGGAACACATCGCAACATAATTGATCAACCCGTCCTCCGTACAGCTACACCAGACATCATGCCGGACACGACGAATCCCTTGGCGGCAACACTTTGTCTGGTGGGTGGTAACTTCTGCCCGCAGCCGATGTTATGGCCTACCGCCGAGAAAATACCTGAATATAGTTTGTTCAGAATAAGCAACTGAATCGATTCCAATCATTTTTACACCATGTTATATTTTTTCCCAAATACATTTAAAAATTATTGTAGTATGGTTATCGTGCGCACGCTACGCAGCGCGATACGCAGGTCTTCAGGTAGACCATCGCCCTCGCAACATTGCATCATCTCGCTCAACTGCCGTCTTCCTTCCTACTCACTACGATTTTTTAGTGAATAGGCTTAATAAACTTGCCCGCTTTACCATCAACGATTGCATCACTGCTTACTATCATGCGGGATTGCAGTCAAGCACTAGTTTATAATTATTAAAAGAAAAGGTATCTGCCTCTTCCGCTCCGCTCAGAGCGGGAGACGTCATTTGAAGATTTCCCATCCTCCACCTAAAAAAGGCATTAAGGTTAATTGGGAGAATTTGACAGTTTCAAGTAGGTCGACCTGCTGGCGTATCAACTAAAAAGGTACTCTGTAGTAAACTTTATCCAAGACAGAAATAAAGGGTTTTGAATGCCAAGTTTTTATAATGCAATAAGATGTCGATAAAACGATAAAAACTTTTGTCATGACATCACATAGGTACATAATAACACACATATTTACTTAAACTCACACCTCCTTCCTATGGGGTAGGTAGGAAAATATATAAAGCTACAAACTTGAGTTTTGAGTGACAAAAAGTCACTCAAAACTCAAGCTTTACTTATGTCTTGTTTGAAGCTTTTTGATTGGTTGAAACTATTTTTAAGTAATGCTTAAACAGAGATCAATGCTTGAGTTTCCTTCTGGAATACGGACCTTAGTCAAGTCAGAATACCAGCGCTTGCAACATTTACTTTTTAAATGTCAAAGGATTATGCTGGGATAGGAGCCTTTTGGCCTCGTAAGGAACTATCTGATTTAATTATACTTTTTTATCTATGACGTTATTTTTTCTTTATTCGAAACCTACATTTTTTTGTTCAGAATAAGCAACTAAATGGATTCCAATAATTTTTACACCATGTTATATTTTTTCCCAAATACATTTAGAAATTATTTTAATGTGGTTACGCTCCCCGCTGCGCGCCGCCGCAGGCGCAGCGGTGCGTTGACCATATTTTTGTTGAGACAACCAGGTAAGATAACAAGCTCATAACTTTGTGGTTTTTCAGGATATCTTTTTGAAATTTCGTACATAGATTCTTTACTAAAAACTATTGGACACGTGTTTCGGGTTTCGCATAAAAACAAATAACATTGTATATAATATGCTTTTATTTTTAATGGTGTTTAACATATTTTAGTTTCATGATCTTGCTGTACACAATAAATACTTTTCCTATCATCTTTCTTTCATAAGTTTTCAGTAAACTTTCTGCCTAGACAGATATGATCAAACTAATAACTCGGCTCATTTTAATAGCTAATATTGCTAAACTACGCACAAACTGAACTAAAACAATTTGTCAGTTGTGTGATTTATTACAAATTACTATCTATGTAGAATTTATGAAATGTCTATGTAGAATTATTAATCTTAAGACAAGGGATACACAGTTAGTATCTGACGAAAGTATCATATACTTATACATAAATTTTACTTCAATCGAAGTTAAAACTTTAGCGCGGTACAAATTGGGATCAAAACTAAACCACAAGTTTAAATGGATTAGATATGAACAAGAATTTATTTTCTACTGTTTTATTTAGCGCGATTGCCCCCCTATAAAGGAAACATATCTGTAAGTACCCATTTGACTTTTAAAACAAAGCCAGTGTAAAAGTGAGAAGTAGATCAATTTACGTAAGTAACATTTTTTGCGTTTTGCTGTTGATATACGAAGTTGAAATACGTCGCGGGTAACGCCCAGGGGAAATGCCTAGCTCGTAAGGCGGAATGACTTTCAGCAAGGATGACACCTCTAATGAAAATTTGCTATCATCTGAGCTTTTTACTCCCATGTGAATGCAGCTTTATGCACGGGATGACACTTAGGAAAATGCTGCTAGTGTAAATAATTTATTTTAAAATAACTTTTAATTTATCTGGCAAACTTTTTCACCCCGGGTAAAATAATGAGATGCTAAAATTCGAAAAGTTTTTCTGCTTCAGAAAATTCATTGTAGCTTATTTTTTTTTTTTGTTTTTGCCATGTAAATCGCTTTGAAATGAATTCAAATGAAATCTCTCTGCGGGTCCTCAAAGTTGTTGACATAGCTTACAGAATAAGCAAGTTGCAAGTGGCAATGAGTCGGCCAAAAAGCCGTAAAATCGATGACTGTTTGGGTAGCCATTTTTTGTACTGGAAACCGCGAATCGGCATACTTAAGATGGAATTGCCTCAAGCTAGGTGGAGCGATGATCTACGCAGGGTGCCTGGTAGCTGCTGGATTGAGAGTTTTGCCTATTTTATTCCAGGGCAATAAACAGTTACAATATGTATTGGAGTTACCAAGAGGAGAGGACTATTATTAGCTGTAGGTTGCTGATGGTGAAATGAATTATCTACGCATTTCCACTTTCAAATAGGCACCTTTTCTCACCTTGATGACATTACATAATTTCCTACCTAATCTTGAATACCAACCCACATCTCATGCTCCCAGAAGTTTCCTAATAATAGACATATCACCTATCAAACCCACAAAAAGACAACTGGGTCTTTACATAATGTTGTATTTAGAGGAAAGGGTGTAACGGTCAATAAAATTGCGCGTGTCATATTAATACATGGCTTTGAGAATTCGAGTGAATCCGAGTGCGTACTCGGAGTCATTCATGTTTGGGTAGCCATTAACAAAACTTAATTCCAATGAGACGTCAACCTACACTGCGTAGTGTAGGTTGACGTCTCATTGGAATTAAGTTATCGTTTATGTATAGATAAAAAAGTAAAAATAAAAAGAAAGAATATAAAGTTATAATACTGTAACGAATGCACCTTATGTCAAAGGCATAAACAAGATGATTCCGGTGTTTCTTATCTGACAACTCTGTGAAGAAAGAACGAAACAAACGCAGAGTTTACTTTTCCCTTTGAAGTCTCGACATGATCTTGGTCGAGGGTTGACCAGTACTTTATGCTGTGGGATAATATACCTACAGGGCGATCCACTGATATGAACTTCTATTTGAAGAATGAGTAGTTTGCCATGAAGAGCCATCAAATAAATATCTGCATGACAATTGTCGAAGACACTAACAGTAGCAATAACTTTCATTTTGACAGTTCAACTTCATTCATAGAGTTAATTACATTGTTGAGCGATGTATTTTCGAACATATGAAGCAATGGATCAGCAATATCAGTCAAAATATTGCAGATTGTGATTGATAGTGCATAATGTATTAAAGGTATTGGTTTTACTGCATAACATGGATTTTGTAATTTGTTTTCATAAAAATTTTCTCATAAAATGTTCACATCCTAGATAATAGTTAAAATGGAAAATGATAATATCACACATATTCACATTTCAAGTTTTACTTATTTGAACATTTTAACTCCAAAAGAATTACTTTGAAATTGTAGTATCTTATAAGATGTTTATCGAAATTAAGTGATGCCAAGTGCAATTTTGTTTGAAATTAAATACTTTTAATTTATTTGGATAAGGATTAATATTAGTTTTTTTTATATGCTTCGCTCCTATGGGTCGCAGCGTGATGTTATATAGCTTAAAGCCTTCATGGATTAATGGGCTATCCACCCCAAAAATAATTTTTCAAATCGGATCAGTAGTTAGTGAGTTTAGCGCGTGCAAACAAACAAACTCTTGCTTTATATATTAAGAATACTATTTTTTAATGATTGTCTTTATCTGATGTATTTCGTGTCTTTTTAATCTGTGCTAAATAAATGTATTTTCTTTCTTTTTTCTTTCTAATAATATACATAAATGTATATAGGTAACTGTCGAAGACGGTCCTACATATAGTTAATTACTTACTGTCTATCTGATACGATACTTTTTATTCCAATATATGAGTTCACTATGTGATATTCCTAATTATAAAACATCTGTATGCCAAATTTCATCTAAATCCGTTTAGTATTTTTTGCATGAAAGAGTAACAAACGCCCATCCATACATTCTTATCTAGGATATGAGTTATGTAGGATAACATCATCATCATCAGCCTAAGGCAGTCCACTGTTGGACATAGTCCTCTCCTATTTCACGCCATTCACCTGGATTCTCGGCAACACTCATCCAGTTACCACCAGTCATCGTGCGAAGATCGCTCCATCTAGCCTGACGGCGTCCCACCTTACGCTTACCGATCTAGGATATACATAAGTACATATTTTTTATTATAAGTTACTAAGCTGCGCCTTGCGGTTCACCCGCGTAAGTTTCGATATGATTTTCGGAACGTGATGTTATAATATAGTCTTTCAGGATTATTGGGTTATCTATCGCAAAAAGATTTTTTCTAATCGGACCACTAGTTCCTGAAATTAGCGCGTTCAAACAAACAAAAAAACTCTTCAGCTTTATATATTAGTATAGATAAACTAGTGTTTACCCTGATGGAGTGCCCGGCCTGGCGAAACGAGCGCCGCGACCTCGTTGTGGCGCTCGGAGGCGGACGCCTCTCCCTGGCAACCATGGTGCGAGCCATGGTTGAAAGCGAGAGTGCATGGGAGGCTACCGCCTCCTTCTGCGAGACCGTCCTCTCGCAGAAGGAGGCTGCGGAGGGGGAGCGGGAAGAGGATGCTCTTGCCGCTCCCCTCCGGCGTAGAGGGGTGGGGCGAAGAAGGCGGGGGACGAACCCCCGTCTCCTTTAGCCCCAGAGTGTGACCAGCGCGTGTGGGTAGCTCCCGCACGCGCATTACACAACGGTCACCACCTCTGGGGATTACTCCGTTAACCGAAGGTAACCGAGTGGTTTTAGGGGGTATTCCCGGCTCCGGCCGGGCGAGTCCCACACACGTCCGTCGCCTAGCTAGCGGCGGGTATGGTGCCTAAATGCATTTCCACTCGTTAAAAAAAAAAAAGTGCTTGCAGCAATCCCGCCTGATGGTAAGCAGTGATGCAATCGTAAACGCTCAAATTGTAGCCTATGGAAACAAAAAACTGTTCCAGTCCCTCGATGTACGCGGTATAAAAGAGGAGGCGAAACGCTTCATCCGAATCGTAGTGGTGGTGACAACGTAATGTGTATAATCCTAAATAACTACCATATTTTATTGTAACAATTCCTGAAAAATGCCAATTTTCCTAATGGAATCTCTTTTAGTTTAATGTCCCTTTTATTTCTTGTACAGAGAAAGTTTCTCATGCGTTGTTATTAGGTAACATTGTGGGATTGTAAAATATGAACAATTTAATCCTTTGTGGCTGTGTTGTGTGATGTGGGGAGTGTGGGGAGCGGGTTCACCGCGGGTTTTATTGTTCTTGTATTTTCATGGAGCTTTTACGACATTTCTAGCTGACGTTGGTATACATACTAGGGTCCTATGAATGACCAGCACTGCAGTGTGGTACCTACTGTAACCGTATACAACTTTTTTAAAGTGTTGCCCCACACTCATAATTACTCTTGTATCGTGTTTTTTTTTTAAATAATAATAAACTAGCGCTTGACCGCAATTCCGCCTGATGGTAAGCAGTGATGCGATCGTTGATGGTAAAGCGCGCTAGTTTATTTAGAGCCTATTCACTCAGAAAAACTGAGCGAAAAGCAAAGAAGACGGCAGTTGAGGGAGGTGATGCAATGTTAAACCCAACAACACGACCAACGATGCTGCGCCACAGGGAGATTGATCTGAAGACCCTCCACGACCAAACTTCCAACACAACAACATTTGGCGCATCGTACCCAGCACACATCGCAACACAACTGCTCAGACCCGTTCTCCGTACAGCTTCACCAGACATCATGCCGGAATACGACAAATCGCTTGGCGGCAAGGCTTTGTTTGGGTGGCTTTACAAACATTTAAACTCATATACACAAAAAGCCAAACTCGGAACAACTGCCTGTAGGCTATACAAAAATTTGTTCCGTGTGGAAATCGAATCCGCATCACGCAGCGCAGCAGTCGGTCACTCAGCCACTGCACCAACCGTTTTGATGAATGCTACTCCTATCCACTTTTGACTTTGGCTGAATAGTCGACATTGGCTTCTCTTGGCATTAATAAAAATTGAATAGAATATATAGGTACATAAAGTGATCCTGGAGTGAGCTGTCATTTCAACTTATGCTGAAGGATTGACAGAGTATTGGACTGGTAACGAGGCGGTATGGTCTATGATCTTAGCCTGCCAAAAGAGGGTGAGGGAAAAAAATAATAAAGAAGGATTGACACTATTGACAGCCCATTCTAAGCTCGCTTCAGATTGGGTGAAGTGGAATGATCAATCCGTCAATTACCTTTAAGGTTAGATACGGCCTATTTGGTTGTTAGTAGTGAAAAATGGCGTTTGGTGAAATCATATCATTATTTATATAATTTTATTTTTATGTAGTTACATGCTTGAAATATGAGAGTATAACTAAAAACGTAAAATCTAAATTAAATAATAGAAAAACATTGCATCATTTTAACACATTTTCAATTATAATCTGAATATGTTTGTTATTCTAACTATAGAACAATATTTGCTGAAGGTACGCGGGCCTTCAGCAAATATTCTTTTTATTTTGCTAATTTGGTTTTTGAATACTTTACCTAAAGATATAAAAAACCAACGTATGAAATAAAATAGTACAAAATACTCTAATAGTGTGTCTTCAGCAGTAAACACCAAAAATGCTCGGGAGAACTGTTGGGCTATGAGATATCTGATGAAAGATGTTCTTCCTGCCACGGGTTATTCGAAAGAGAGATCGTGGACATTGGCAAACAGGCAAGTGAAAGGACACGGGTGGATTTTAGTCAGAAAAAGTTTGATGATTTTCCATTCAAAAAGGATGATCTTCGTTTGTCCCTTAAGAAGAGACTTATAGGTGTGTGTATACCCATACTCACATATGGTAGAAAAAATATTATCTTTGACGAATCAGCAAGGATCCACGCTTGAGATTTGCCGGAGGGCTATAGAGCCAAGAATTCTGGGTATGTATAGTAAAAATAACCAAAGTCATTTGGAAAACTGCCACGCTAATATGGAATTCGGCTGGGCACATATGCCGCGTGTCAGACGACCGACGCACGGGCCGAATTTACGACTCAGTGGGTCCCTTTTGGGAAGCGACGTCGTGACGGTGACAAAGATGGCGAGATGAGCTGGACTCTTTCAACAAACAACTGGTCAACAAGAACTGATCATTAACAGCTCGAAGCAGACACAAGTGAAAAGATAGAAGGCTTTCCGCCTTTGCCCCGAAGAGGGACATCACAAGCTTTAAATAAAAAATTGTGTTAGAATAATGAAATGAAAGTTCGTAAATGTATTTAAAAGAGGACAACATCTGCTACTGTCTATAAACACAATATTTTAAATATAGAATAATAAAAAAATATCATTTATTCTCATACCTTTATACCAATTCATTTGTGGTCGGCGCAATATGTCTTTTTCTTCCAAACTTCTCTATTAGAAGTCATTTCCTTATCCACCCCTTTCTTAACCATAACATCATTCACACATTCCATTCATCGTTTCTTTGGTCTTCCCTCTTTTAAAGCCATGTACATTTACACTCAAAACTCTCCTCATAATATTTCCTAACAATAAAAAAAATATATGCCCAATAAAAGAACCTAGCCTATATATTAATTTAGCCTACCATATAACCCAGCCTAACAAATAAAAAATAACCTAGAAATTATGGTACCACCTCTTTTTCTTTTAATTATAAACGAGTGCTCAATTCCAATCCCGCCTGATGGTAAGCAATGATGCAATCGTTAATGGTAAAGCGCGCTAGTTCATTGAAAGTCTATTCACTGAAAACTATTGAATGCAATGTTAAACCCAACAACAAGACCAACGATGCTGCGCCAGAGGAAGATTGATCTGGAGACCCTACACCACCAAACTCCCGACACAACATTTGACGCATCGTACCCGGCACCCATAGCCATATACAACTGCTCAGACACGTCCTCCGTATGGCTTCACCAGACATCATGCCGGAACACAACGAATCGCTTGGCGGCAATACTTTGACTGGCGGGTGGTAACTTCTGCCGGCAGCCGATGTTATGGCCTTTAGGAAATATAGTCTTATAAATAGATCTGCACAATAGAGACTTAGACAGTATCTAACACAATTTAATAGTAATAATATGTCTCCTGCAATCTATAGGAAACTAATGTTAATAGTACTAGTTATAAAGTTATACTTATATATTATGGTAAACTAGTATAACTATAAATATATTACACAAGGGAACAAAATTTAACTTTTTTTTTGTTGCATAGAATTTCATGCCTGTTGTTTACTAATTTGAGGTCGCCGATTTTAAATCAACCCTCATTTTTTCTCTAACAGCTTTTGTTCTTGATATATAGCGGTCAGATGTTTTTTTTTTACTAGTTACACTTTAAATACAAATCAATCTTGCCTGGCCTTCCAGGCAAGCTATGCTTCCGGGACAACTGAATGTGATAAATGAACCCCTTGTGCCCCGGGATCGTATAATATTGCCACCTTTGCATATCAAACTAGGGCTCATGAAACAATTTTTCAAAGCTCTGAACAAGGATGGCGATTGTTTCAAATACATCTCTAACAAGATCCATAATTTGAGCACAGAGAAAATAAAAGCCGGGATTTTCGATGGTCCACAAATAAGACGGTTGATAAAGGATGAACATTTTAGTAGTTACATTACTGATACTGATAAAAACGCTTGGAATGAATTTGTTTGGGTTGCACCAAATTTTTTGGGAAACAAATAGGATGAAAGTTATGCCGCGCATATTAATTGATGTTGACACACTTCCAGCAGCTTGGTTGTAATATGAGTATCAAGGTACACTTCCTCCACAGCTACTTGGACCGTTTCTCTGAAAATTTCCTGAAATTTCCTTGATGATCTCAGTGAAGAACAAGGGGAACGGTTCCATCAAGACATTCGAACTATAGAGGAACGTTACCAGGGTCACTGAAATGCTCATATTATGGCGGACTATTGTTGGAGCATTAAAAACAGCCCTTGTAAACCATCCCAAGCCAGAAAATCATACAAAAGATTTTTTTTTAATTAGTAGTGTTTGCTTTTCTAGTCATGTTTTATAATAAAAATTATTTTTTTCTGTATAAACGCGTTTTATTGTCACTCAAAAATGAAAGCTGATACAAACAATCTGAGTTCAAATCTGAAATCAGCACCCCGAAAATGTATAATACTGTACAAAATGTCTCATGCAACAAAAATGCTATTCCCTTGTGTTATAGTTATACTAGTTATACTTAAGCCGACTGAGTTTTAACCTAAATATTTTGAAGATTATTGCGAATCCATTGTTATACAGGTTCGTAAAATTTGTCTACTCAACAGCGTAATAACGCAATAAATTTTGTACTAACTGTAAAAATAATGAAAGACATTGTATTTGTTTCCATTACGTTAGACAAGTTTTAAACGTTTTCGCTGAATTTTTTTTTTTATACAAACAACTTAAAATCGATGTTTTAGCAAACGAAACTCAATTTTCCACAAATCTGGATGAAGAATTTACCACACACGATTGTAAAAGGAAAAAATATCTGTTTCGAATTTACTATTCCTACGCTCACTCGCCTCGATCATCAGATTAAACTAATGCCCTATAAATCGTATGTTGCCTGTACTCCACTAAATCACATACAGACCGACCAGGATAACTTGGTCTGCGGCGATATCTTCCGTGGTTTTTTATCTTAAAATTCGGTAACGGACTCGAGTTTACACACCACACAGTCCATTAACACTTTTGCCTTCTAAATGTTAATTATTGAGCAAAATATTTTATTAAAATCGAAGCCGAAGTGATATCTAAAGAACAGCACTTCGGTTCTCTCTCTTTCTTCTTAAATACTTCTCTTAGCTTCTGTTACAAAATACCAAAAATTTGTTGCTGTCCATAAACCATAAATTTCTACAATCATCATCTGATTTTTACTGTATCATAAGTTTCCACTGCTGAAACACCGGTCTCCAATTAATGGAGGAGGGTGTAGGACTAACCTAATAATTATCATTTGTGGTTTTCTTAATGAAATAGAAAGCAAAAGATGCACTAAATTAAAATTTAGTTTATTTGGTAAACAAGAGAATCAAGGGCCATTAGCAATCGATAAATCTTATCCATTAAATAGATTTTTACAGATAGAGTTGGTTGAATTATGGGCGTAGCTAACCTAGTGTACCCAGATCACACATACTAGTCCATCTGGATTCCTAAATCTGTAAGAATTATTTATCTTTTGGGTAAGTATGGATCACTTATCGTCGCCGAAAACCTCGTAAGTGCAAAATTAGTAACTTTTCAGGAGGAAGAAAAAACTGCATGCTGTAAAATTTTTGTACTGCGACTTTTATATGTTTTTTATTAATTAATATGGAGATTTAACCCGTTTACATACCCAAGTCGGATCAGTACTATAAGATTGTCCAAATGATAAAGAAAATAAAATGAAAGTACACGTTCGTTGCTAGATATTCACACGAAACTGACAGCTGCGCGTGTTTATGAGGTTCTCATTTAGTGTCAAAGATGTCGCTACGAGTATCGAATGAACAAATGAGTCAGATCAGGATGTGCGTAGTGAGGGTTTCTTCCCAGAAACGCAATAAAATAAATTTGAGCAAAAATGCATTCCCGAGGTTTTCACTCTACGGTGACGTTATGCTGTTTATACGGACAATAACAGCAATATTAGTGTAAATAACAACACAAAATTCAACCTCGTATTCACGGTTATTTGATAACTAGACCTCTAAGACCTTCACAAAGTACTAAGTACTTCATCATCATCATTCATCATTTCAGCCGAAAGACGTCCACTGCTGGACATAGGCCTCCCCCAAGGTTCTCCACGACGACCGGTCCTGCGCCTCCCGCATCCAGCGGTTTCCCGCGACCTTCACCAGGTCGTCGGTCCACCTTGTCGGGGGCCTACCCACGCTACGTCTTCCGGTGCGTGGTCGCCACTCGAGAACCCGTCGGCCCCATCGGGCATCGGTCCTACGGGCAATGTGTCCAGCCCATTGCCACTTCAGTGTTGCAATTCTTCGGGCTATGTCGGTTACTCTCGTTCTTCTGCGGATCTCCTCATTCTTGATTCGATCGCGCAGTGAAACCCCAAGCATAGCCCTCTCCATTGCCCTTTGAGCGACTTTGAGCCTTCTTATAAGGCCCATTGTTAGCGACCACGTCTCAATTCCATAAGTCATTACTGGCAACACACACTGGTCGAAGACTTTTGTCTTGAGACACTGCGGTATTTCGGACGAGAAGATTCTACGTAGCTTCCCGAAAGCAGCCCAGCCGAGTTGGATTCGACGATTGACCTCTTTCTCGAAGTTGGACCTTCCTAACTGGATAGTTTGTCCCAGGTATACGTAGCTGTCCACAACTTCGAGAACAGAGTCTCCAATCTTTATAGGAGTCGGTACAACATGGGCATTAGACATGACTTTCGTCTTGCCCATGTTCATTTTAAGACCGACTCGCTTGGAGGCCCTCCTGAGGTCTTCGAGCATTGTACTCAGGTCCTCCGCGGTCTCAGCCATGACTACGATATCATCAGCAAACCGAAGGTGTGTCATGTACTCGCCATTGATGTTGATGCCCAGTCCTTTCCAGTCCAGAACCTTGAAGACATCCTCCAATGCAGCGGTGAACAGTTTCGGAGAGATAACATCTCCCTGTCTGACACCACGCTGCAGAGGTATTGGTTTCGAGGTCTGGTCCTGTATTCGGACTGACATGGTGGCGTTTTCGTACAAACCCTTCAGCGCTTCAATATAACGATAGTCTACTTGGCACCGCTGGAGAGACTGCAAGACAGCCCAGGTCTCGATCGAATCAAAGGCTTTTTCGTAGTCCACAAACGCCAAGCAAAGGGGTAGGTTATACTCCTCGGCCTTCTGTATAACCTGCCGCAGCGTATGTATGTGGTCTACTGTGCTGTAGCCTTTACGGAAACCGGCTCGTTCGGGCGGCTGAAAGTCGTCAAACCTGCAGGCGAGACGATTTGTGAGGACTCTTGAAAACAGTTTATAGACATGACTCAGAAGTGAGATGGGTCTGTAGTTTTTCAAAAGGGTGTTGTCACCCTTTTTGAAAAAGAGTACCACCACACTTCTGTGCCATGCCTGTGGCGTTTTTCCCTTATCTATGACGGAATTAAATAACTTCTGAAGGGCCCTAAGGATCGGTTCACCACCCGCCTTCAGTAGCTCTGCCGTTATTCCGTCATCGCCTGGCACCTTGTTGTTTTCAAGCTGTTTCAGAGCCAATCGAATCTCCTGCAGGCTGACGTCCGGGATATCTTCAGTGTAGTGTCGGGTTAATCTTGCTCTAGGGTCTTCAGCAAGATTTAATGCGGGTCTTGTCGTTGAAGTGTAGAGCTGTCCATAGAAATTCTCGACTTCCCTCAAAAGCTCGGGCCCGGACGTTAAGATCTTGCCGTCGTCAGTCTTCAGCTTGCTTAGCCGGCTATGCCCAATAGTCAGATCTCTAGCGAAAACTTTAGAGCCTCTGTTTCGCTCTATAGCCTCCGTTATACGCTCGGTATTATACCGACGTAGGTCGCGCTTCAGAGACTTTGAGATCTGCTTATTGAGTGCCGGTATCTGCAAGCATCACTTGACGAACGTAAAATCATCTCACGTCTGTCCTCCACGAGCTCGAGAGTGTAGTCCGAGAGCTTTTTAGTTCTATTTTTTACGGCGGGTCTTAAAATACTTAGTCCCGACCGTACGGACAGCTTCTACAAACCCGTCATTATATTCGTCCACGTCGCCACTTAGGCATTCGAAGCGATTTTGGAGCTCGAGCTGGAAACCTTCGGAGTTGTGGATATGAATGGGTGCTGGCCGGAGCGTGGACTTCATCAGGCGAGATCTTTCGGACACTATGTTCAGATTCAATGTGCCTCTGACCATACGGTGATCGCTGCCGCATTTGAGCGAGTTGATCACTGAGACATCATTGAATATGTGCCTTTTTGTCGTCAAAATGAAGTCTATCTCATTCTTAGTGACCCCGTCGGGACTGATCCAAGTCCACTTTCGCTGTTCACGCTTTTTGAAGAAGGAGTTCATCATAAAGAGTCCCTCCTTCTCCATGAAGCCAGCCAACATGTGGCCTCGGTGGTTCCGACGCCCAAATCCAAAATTTCCCAGTCCGAGCTCTTCACCACTCCGTTTTCCAAGTTTAGCGTTGAAGTCCCCCATGATAACGCTGTAGTGAGTTTTAGAGCTATGTATGGCTTTAGAGATATCCTCATACATAGTCACTACTTCATCGTCGGAGTGTGTCGAGGTCGGGGCGTATACCTGAATGACCTTCAGCGAATACCGTTTGGTTATTCTGAGTATCAGGAACGCCACCCTGGACGAAACACTCTCGATCTTCACTACATTGTCCACAAGGGACCTGTGGACGAGGAACCCGACACCACCTTGGGACTGATGGTCGCCCTCCCGGAAATAGAGCAAGTTACCGGATTTAAGGATTATCGAGTCCTCACCCTCTCTTCGGACTTCAGATAATCCCAGGACACCCCATTGCAACTTGCTCAATTCTTCCTCCAGTTCAATAACCCTCTCGTCGGTCCGCAGTGTGCGCATGTTTAGTGTTGCCAGGTCGATCCGTCGTTGCTTGTGGTAGCCGGATCTCTTCCGGAGATTCTTCGCACCCCTTGCCCCGCCGTTACCTTGGCCGCTACCACAATGACCCGGAATAGCGGAGCTGCCGGGGACTAGGGGCCTTGGCTTAGTCGTGTGCAACATTTAGGGGGGTTTGCCATAATCCCCACGCTTGGCAGGCGGGTTGGGGATCGCAGGATTTCATATTCCACAGAAGCGCTGCTGCCCGCTTCCCTGGTGAGAGTTCCCTTAGTCGCCTCTTACGACACCCACGGGAGGATATGGGTTGGTACTATTCTAAGCCCGGTACCACACGGGGTAAGAACCCACTAAGTACTTGGTAGACTTTAAACTTTCAGTCTATAATTTGGTCTAGAAGTACGGTACCAGTTACCTGGAAACTTTATAAATACATCAACCTATATTATAAAGGGGTTTTCATTAAGAGCGCTCGAACATTGAAATGAAATAAAACAATCTGTTTAAGTAATATTGCCACAATTTTTATTACATTTTAAAGAATAATCAACGACATTATGTGGAAAATAATATCAGCCAAATGGCCACCGCAACTCCGCTGTAGATGGTGTATTCTGGTGGACCAATTTTGAAGGACGTCTTCGCATAAATGAGGCTCAATTTCACGAAGAACGCGAGTTATGTTGGCCTTTAGGGCAGCAATTGACTGTGGTTTATCTGCATACACTAGAGATTTCACGTAGCCCCACAGAAAATAATTGAGCGGTATTAAGTCACACGATCTCGGGGGCCAGTTGATGTCGCCACCACGCGAGATGACGAAGCCCTCGAACTTCTTTTTCAATAAATTTAATGTTTCCCGTGCTGTATGGCAAGTGGCGCCGTCCTGTTGGAACCACATGTTTGTAAGATCCATACCAACTACCCTAAGCCACAAAAAAATTGTTATCATCGTCCGATATCGGTCGGCATCGCAACGCACAGAACGTTAGGCGAATAGAGCACTGATTTTGATAGTAAATTTTAATAATTTCTACGCGTTGTTGAAGCGTGTAGCGTTTCATGGCGTTCACGACTAAATATGTATTCATGCCAAATTTGACAGCTATCGCATTACCAAGATGGGCGCTATGCGCTATCAAAGTTCGAGCGTCCCTATTGAAAAACCCTTTAGATAGATATACGTTACGTAAATGTTGTCACGCGTGCCCCCTTAGATAAATTGTAATGTAATGTACGGACGACAGCAGGCCAATCAACCCAAAACTGTCAGATATCCCCGATCAACCTTGAGCCTTAATGCTTTAGAGATAAAGTTGAAAATCTAATAAAGAAATCGGACACATTATAGTAGCTTGATGCGCTGTCGTCCGTACATACGGACTTTGGGAAATTAATGAAAATCGAATGTGGTAGCGGCCCTAAACGAATTGAAATGTAACTGCTTCCTACTAGAGTAACCTTTTTCTCCTTTTACCCAATTTCTTTATAAATTATATAAAAATTATAAAATATGTAAAGAAAACCCTGTCCGACACATAAGGATAATAGGTTAGGTAAACACTTGACCAAATATAATATAAAATTTTACGCAATCATCATAGAAAACAATACTAATGAATTTTGAAATAATCTTTTTTTTCCACGAATTAATTCCAACTTCCCCCAAATTTGGTATTTTTTTAAAAAGTGACAACTATATTATTATGAGCGAATAGCGATGCGACCACGCGCCGCGTGCCCTGCCGCCCGCCGCCCACGGAAGGGTTGCTTACCGCACACGTATTAAGTTACCTCTTTTTTTGGTAAATAATATTAATTTTTTTAGGGGGATGTTTTTTTAAGGTTAGCCCGGTTTTGTATGCATTATTAGAATCAATTATTGATACCTAACAATACCTTTACGGATCGGACAGAGTTTTCTTTACATATTGTATATATTAAACAGCATTCCGAATTTGACAGCGATGGCTGTAGCAGTAGCGAACGCGGCCGATAGGTAAGAAGGAGCGGGTTCCATCTCCGCGCAGTGCAAATATTTGTATGCATGAATATGAATATTTGCACTGGTCTGGTTGTGCCTCGGAAAGCACGTTAAGCCGTTGGTCCCGGTTGCCATACGAACATCTAATGGCAGTCATCAGAAATCCACCAATTTACCAGTCTAACTACTGATTGTGCGCTACGCATAAAAAAAGCTTCGGATGCGACTGGGATTAACGCTGATGATGATTCTTTTATATAAATTATAGTATTCGTTGCAAGTACAATAAAATTTGAAGGCTGCAATTTTTATTATTTTACTTGATACTTACCCAATAAAATATATTTTCCTTCTGCTCATTTTCTTGGAAAATCATCAGTTCTAGATACATCTAAACTTTGAAGGTTTATTTTTATTGACAGCTAACCTTTTATCACTATCATTGTAGTCACCAAATACACACATCAAAAGTGTCTAGGGATCAAGCATTTTTATGCGGATTTCTTGAGATTGAGATGTGACTTTGTAATAAATTTATGATTTTATAAATTTATATGGATCCTTTTTGGTGCATTTCATAATTTGAATCAGGAACTGTGAATCAAATTCGAGTAAAAGATGAAAATCAGCTGTCAATATTTTCCCTATAAAAACATACAACGCATTGAAGACATTATTAGTGCTACTGTTTCCCTACTACTGATTAAAACCAACGTTATTATGGAGCGGCGACGTCATTTAAGCAGGGAAGAAATGCTCAGAGCCGTGGGAATGATAGAAGCTGGTTCCCGGCAACGTACTGTGGCTTTAGCTCTGAATACAAGTCAGAGTGTTTTCAGTCGACTTTGGACACGTTACCGAAGCACTGGTACCGTGGCTGAGCGCCATGGAGGACGGTATCGCTGCACCACACGGAGACAAGACCGATACATTCAAATCTTAACTCGAAGAGCTCCAACAATAACCGCCATGATGTTAGCCGTGAGGCTTCATCACTCTTCAGGGAACTTAATTAGCGACCAAACAGTCAGAAACCGCTTGCATGAAGTGAACCTTCATTCCCGAAGACCGCTACGGGTACCACCTATAGCAATGCACAATCGTAGGATTCGATATCAATGGGCTCTTGAACACAGAAATTGGGCAGAAGAACAATGGCGTTTCGTGTGCTTTTCTGATGAGTCTCGTTTTGGTATGAGACCGGATACAAGACGTATACGACACTGGAGAACCCCTGGACGCCAACAGCGATTAAAATCCTGCCAGGAAGTCCATCCTTATAGTGGTGGAACCATCATGGTATGGGCGGGTATTTGGATCGGCTGAAGAACTGAGTTGATTTGGATCAGAGGCAACCTCAACGCTCAAATTTATGCTGAGACGATTGTATCAGACGTCATCGTTCCTCTACAAGTGCAAATCGGTCCCTTATTTCAGTTAATGCATGATAATGCACGACCGCACACCGCAAGAGTTGTATGACAGACTCTCGCCGCAGCTAACATCAATGTCCTGCCCTGGCCTGCTCAGTCGCCAGACTTGAACCCGATTGAGCATGCATGGGATATGCTACAGAGAAGAGCTCTGCCGAATATGGAGGGTATCCAGTCGCAAGAAGACCTTTTTTTGTTGTTGCAACGAACATGGGCGGCCATTCCACAGCGTGATTTGGATGAACTCATTTTGAGTATGCCAAACCGATGTTCTTGTGTTGTTAGTGTTCGCGGTAGAAACACGGATTATTAATTGTTTAAGTTACCCAATAAAATTTTAGAGAAAACTGTTATTTCAGTCTTTTTTTCGAACTTTTGTGTTAGTGGTTCAAATGTCAAATATCCCTTTATTAGGAAAATGGCAAATTTCTTTATTAATGCAAAGGTGACTTGGTTTATCGTTACTGTGACAAACGAAAACACTTTATTTGATGAATCCTTAAAGAAAATTTTAATTAATATCAATCATTTTTTTTTTTTTTATTAAAGTATAAACCAGCGCTTGACCGCAATCCTGCCTGATGTTAAGCAGTGACGCAATCGTTGATGGTAAAGCGCACTAGTTTATTAAGAGCCTATTCACTCTAGCCTTGAAGACACTCAAATTGTAGTCCGACGGAAACACCGCCGCCGGCAGATTGTTCCAGTCCCTCGATGTACGCGGTATAAAGGAGGAGGCGAAACGCTTCGTCCGGATCGTAGAGGTGTTAACAACATAAGGGTGGAAACTCGCCGTACGACGGGTCGTCCGATGGTGGAACGGAGATGGGGGAATTAAATCGTGCAATTCCCTCGCACACTCCCCAGAATGTATCCTATAGAACACCGAAAGGCTGGCTACTCTACGCCTGTGCTCTAGGCTTTGGAGACCAACTCGAGTTAAATCAGGGTCACCAATCAGCCTCTTCGCACGCCTCTCCACTGAATCCAAAGTGGCCAGGTGACACTTAGCAGCACCAGCCCAAATGTGGCTGCAGTACTCCACACACGAACGGACCTGTGCTTTGTACAACATTAGAAGCTGCCCTGGTGTGAAGTACTGCCAGACCTTTGCGATTACACCAAGTTTTCTGGCAGCCACCTTGGCCTTGGACTTAATGAACCGCCCAAAGTTTAGGTTCGAGGAAATCTCAACACGCCTGCGTTTTGGCGGCATTGAATGCTACAAGATTGGCATTGCCCCATTCGGAGACTGCCTGAAGTGCAACACTCGTTCGCTCTACCATGGCCTCTCTTTCGGACCGGATTGATTCCCTACTAGCCCGAGCATCCGACAGGTATCTCTCCACAACTGTGCTGTCATCTGCATACCCATAGATACCGGGCATCAGCAGATCGTTAATATGCAGCAGAAACAGAGTTGCAGAGAGAACAGACCCCTGAGGAACACCGGCATTAGTCGACATGGGCTCAGATGAGCATCCGTCGACAACAACTCGGAGGGACCGTTCAGTCAGGAAGTCTTTTACCCAGCCAGTCAGGCTAGGGGAAATGCCGTACGCTGGAAGCTTACTCAAAAGGCCAGCGTGCCATACCCGGTCGAAGGCCTTCGAGACATCAAGGGAGACAGCAATTGCTTCCCCATTCCTCTCGAGTGCCTCGCCCCACAAGTGAGTGGCATACACTAGTAGGTCCCCAGTTGACCGATTGCGGCGAAACCCGTACTGTCGGTCACTGAGGAGATCGTTACCTTCCAGGTATGCCAAAAGGCGCGAGTTCAATACACGCTCCATAATTTTGCAAAGTATGGAGGTGATCGAAATCGGCCGATAGTTGTTAGGATCGGCACGACTACCCTTTTTGGGCACGGGCTGCACGTTGGCAAGCTTCCAGGACTTGGGCACTATACCAGTCCCAAATGAGAGGCGATACAAGCGTGTCAATACAGGAGACAACTCGGGCGCACATGCTTTTAGAACAATCGCTGGTATACCATCCGGACCACTAGCCTTATTCACGTCCAGACGACACAGTGCTCTCAGAACCTCCTTGTTCCGAATGCGAACCTCAGGCATTGAAGTACCGCAGTGGGGTAAAATAGGTGGAGTAGCACTGCCAGTATCAAGACGCGAATTGTGGGCAAAGAGAGATGCAAAGAGACCTGCTTTCTCTCTCGCCGTATGAGCCAGTGTTCCATCAGGCCTAACCAGCGGAGGCAGTGAGGGCCGACAGAAGTTCGCCTCGACCGATTTGGCAAGGGACCAAAAAGATCTGCTACCGGAAGGCTGCGCAGATAACTTGTTGCCAATATGGGTAATACGGTCAAAGCGAGCCTTCTTTAGCGCCTTTTTGTAGGACTTGGCAGCACGGTTAAAGGCTCTCTTCTTTGAGCTTAGATCCGGAGCTCCGCGGTCACGAGCGTCAACCCAGATGAGAAATGCCGTGTGCTTACGCTGTTCAGCTTGGGCACAATCGGCATTGAACCATGGGCGAGCCGAGCCACCGACGGGCACGTCATTATAGGGAATAAAATATTCCATAGCTTGACGCACCACATCGGTTATAGCATCCGCACAGCTCGACGGATTGCTAGAAGAGAAGCAGACCTGCTGCCAAGGATAAGACGCAAAGAAATGGCGCATCTCATCCCAGTCTGCTGACCTGTATCGCCACATTCGCCGTTCACCACGAGAGTCGTGATCTGGTGGGGAGAAGGTCGACACAGACTTCAGCAGACAGTGGTCTGAAGTTCCCAACGGTGAGGAAACTGTTACAACACACCTGTCCGGATCAGTGGTCAGCAGAAGGTCCAGACAATTGGCAGTATGACCAACTACATCAGGCACCCTAGTCGCTTGCTTTACCAGCTGGGAAAGGCCCATTGAAAGCGCGAAGTTTCGCGCTTCTCTCCCAGCGTGGTCGGTCTTCAGGTACGGGAAAAGCCAGTCCTGATGGCAGGCATTGAAATCCCCCAGAGCGACGAAGTGTGCGTCAGGGTGCCGCTGCAGTGCATTGTCAGCAGCCTCACTGAGGTGGTCAAATAAACGAGCTGTCTCCTGATCACCGCTGTGCGATCGGTAGACACAAGTGTAAACAATTTTGTCCACACCAGTGTCAACCAACAGCCATAGGGACGAGAAATGAGGGTCTTCGAGGTGACGGAGGCGCCGGCAACAAATGTCATTGCGGACATACACACAGACCCCAGCACGCTGCAGGAAATGGTGCTCCAATGCGTATCCCGGGTAGCTGAGGTATGCCGCATCAGACGGACATCTGATCTGGGTCTCCGTCAAGAAAAGTAGATGGGGCTTCTCAGTCTCAAGGTGGTGATGTACTGCAATGAGATTGGAGTGCAGACCTCGAATATTAGAGAGGTGCACTTTGAAAGAGAGGACGTGCGCCCGCTGTACACACCTACTTTTCTTTTTAGACCTTTTCATTTTAAAAAAATTGAGTGAATAGGAAGGAAGACGGCAGTTGAGTGAGGTGATGCAATGTTAATCCCAACAATGCGACCAACGATGTCGGGCCAGAGGGAGATTGATCTGGAGACTGCGGGGACGCCCGAACCCCCCCAGGGATCGCCATCGGGTCCTCTCGTCCGGTCGCCAACCGGCACGATGGGGCCACCCTGGGATTTGTCGCAGTTGGCGGGGCAGCCTTTCGTATGTGGCTGGCACACTACTTGGGCCCCCAACTACCAAAAAAATCAGGAGAAAAGTTATTGCAAAAATATATGTTGATCCCTAGACACTTTTGATGTGTGTAGATGTCGGCTCGTCTAACGTACCAAGTTCAATTTTAATAAGATACAAATGGATGTTTCCGAATGAAATTGAATTTGATTAAAGAATTATAAGAGTTTTTGAAGTGAAACTTCTTTGTCGGCGTTGGAAAAAAAATTACCGTCACATTTTTCGGTTACGCGCCATCTTTTTTTACTATATTTACCCACCTCGAAGTCCTTCACCATATCCCTACCTAAAATCCCGGATATCTCGGAAACGGCTGGGAATTTCAAAATTCTGACAAAATTTCCCCCCTCCCAGCCGGAACCTATATTCAGATAGGAACCCTACTAGACCCCCATTTTGACCATAGTACCTGACCCCCAATACCCATATAGCACATACATTTCGAGATTCCAGTGTCCTGTCCCTTCCCACTCTCCCCTCATGTTGTGACCCCAGGTGGACAGGATCCTCCCAACACTTAGACAACCCCCCAATTACCTACCCCTCCCCCTCCCCTAGACTCAACCTAGCCTCCCCACCCCTCTCCTCTACACTCCCTTACCCCCCCCCCCCCACTTGCTCCTCAGGCCCACCTCACCCCCCCGCGGCCTATCTTGGGATCCGGAGGTCCTAGACTAGCCGAGTTTGGGCTCTTCGGAATCGGGAGGAAGAGCCCAACATTCTGGCCCCGGGGGATTCCGCATCCCGCATCCCGCATTTCGCATTCCACACTGACTCACCTGGTGCTGGCTCGTGCAATTGTTGGGACATAGAGGCTGTATCTTTAGGTTAGTTTAGTTTTAAATTTGGTGTTGTATTTAGTTGTGGACCGTCCCCCTATTGGGGACGCTAAGTTTTAATCTTTATTAATGTTATTTTAGGCTCCACCTTTTTCTAAGAAGTTTCACTTCTTACGTGTGTACACTAGTACACCCACACATTTTTTTTATTATTTTCTGTTAACTATAATAAATTAAATCATTTTTATTGTTTATTTTAAAGAATTATTTAATTTTATTATAAATTAAAATTTCAATAATTTTCCTGAGGTACTATTCGCGACCTTATAGAAGCATTATAGATCGGAAATTTTGCAATCCTGCATTCACAATTTTGTTCCAAAGAAAGGTTTAGTGTAAAAAACTTTGGTGCAGAATAAAAGCATAGACACAGTCGTGTAACGTAAGTTTGCGTTCTAAATATAGCCGGATACTGATGTCCCAGCTTATCCGCTTGCGTCGTGAAATTGTCTACGCAAAAAGGGTTGTTAAGGCGTCAGTCCATTGGACTGAAAGCTTGGTCGGGTATAATTGGATAAAGTAGCAAAACTCATTTTAGGCGCTAAGGACATTTTTGTTTATTTTTTTTCGGTGTTCCTTCCTGTTTTTAATTACTGGAATATCAGCTTCGTTTCATGTTGTCCGTCAAAGTTTTTGGAAAAAATTAGTTATTGCTGCTTGTTTTATTAGTATATCCAATATTTAGCACATTTCTTGAGTAAAGTTACTGTGTACTTCTTTTTTAGGGAATTTTATTAAGTATACATCTCGAGGACCTAATGTACACAGCCTATTAAATGTTGGTCTTTTTAATTAATTTTAAAAATGCTAGACATTAATAACACACCGTTGAGTAAAGGCCTCCCCTACTTTTTTTTTTTCTCTCCCCTCTGTCAAGAGTTGCCAAAAAACGTAAATTAATAAACCAAAATCAACAACGCAAATAAAAAATAAGAATTACGAAACTTTACAAGTACAAATCAAAGCGTGGTTTTAAACAAAATTTCTCCCATTATATGTACCTGTGTTTTAATGCATTGTTAGCATTGTTCTGAAATTGATATGAATGGCTCGCCAACATGCATGTTGCCTTGAGAGGGTTTCGTTGTGTGGCTAAAACTAAATGTGCATTAGCTCTGAGAGGTTTTCGTTGTGTGGCTAAAACCAAATGTGTATTAAGTTAAGCATTTCGAAAGTAAAAAAACAACTTTCACAAAGTCTATGGTTCGTTTCTTTGGTGTTATAAATAGCATTTATACTCAAAACTTTCCTTACAAAATTTTCCTCATTCACTTGTATCACACGTCCATATCATGACAACTGATTTCCACACAATAGTTAAACACCTTGAGTCCTATTGGGTAAAAGCGACAAGACAGTGATAAACGACAACGTGACAAGTTTAATTGTAGTTTTCTTCAGTGTTATGCTTCAATAGATACCAAATAATTAATTATTAAAATTATTAGTAAATACATAATTATTTGATTGACCAGTAAAACTAAGTGAAGGAACTGGGTGGGTTTTAGTCGACCTCCGTGGCGCAGCGGTCAACACACCTGCCTGCGACGTGGACGCCCCGGGTTCGATCCCCGGCCAGGTTATCATGGAAAACAATCTTGTCCTGATTGGCCTGGGTCTTGGATGTTTATCTATATATGTATCTATTATAAATATAGTATCGTTGAATTAGTATCCCATAACACAAGTCTCGAACTTACTTTGGGGGTAGCTTAATCTGTGTAAAATGACCTCTTCATTTGATTTAACATCAAAAAAAAAAGAATCGTAGCAGCTGCCGTTCCGTAGTTTTCCCTTGAGTTTATGAATGAATGTAAATAATTAATAAAAATTACCTCACTGAAATTGGGGTCACAACACGTCAAACAACAAAACATATTTTTAAAGAACAATATTACGAAAACATGCATGTATATTCACATATTCATAGTGTTTATGTCTTCCAATTTTGATAAGCAAACAAGGGCGCTATTTACAGCGTCTATCTTGAAAAAGGAAAAAAAATATATATCGAGATAAGTCTGCGGCCGCCTGGCGTTATTTTGTGAAAAAAAAAGCCTTGTTTATTTTTATCATGTTATTGCAGTGTGTGGAGACCTCAACAAGTCTTTGGATTGTGGCGCGAAATGGAATGAAACGTCATCAACTGAGAACGGACAACACTTTTGTCCGTTGTTTATGGTTTTTCCTTTTTTTCCTGCTAGCTCGCTTTTTTTCTGTGGACCGGTACAGAAAAAATAGTGGGTAAGTGATGTCGAGGATTACATAAGAAATATGTTAGAAATAATATTTTACGTAAATAAGTTTTGTATTCGTAATGTTTGTAAGTATAAGTTGCAGCGAACTCGTTTAGTTATGCCGTTATGTCAACCAGGATGCGACATAATGGCGCAGGTTCTTTTGTTCGTTTTCTTTCTATTTCGTTTAGAAAAGGATAGAAGATAACATGTTAGTTTAATCCTGTCAAATTAAGACACCTACTCCATAGACAGTTTTGACGCGATCTCAAACATGGCGACCAAAAATACGAGCGGACTAATTTGACAGGTCTAATCTGTCATTTTATCTTATGTCCTTTTCTTAATGAAATAGAAAGAAAAAGATGCGCTGGACTTAAAAAATTTTTTTTTTAAATTAAATTATAAACTAGCGCTTGACCGCAATCCCGCCTGATGGTAAGTAGTGACGCAATCGTTGATGGTAAAGCGCACTAGTTTATTAAGAACCTATTCACTCTAGCCTTGAAGACACTCAAATTGTAGTCCGACGGAAACACCGCCGCTGGCAAACTGTTCCAGTCCCTCGATGTACGCGGTATAAAGAAGGAGGCGAAACGCTTCATCCGGATCGCAATGGTGTTAACAACGTAAGGGTGGAAACTCGCCGTACGACGGGTCGTCCGATGGTGGAACGGAAATGGGGGAATTAAATCATGCAATTCCTTCGCACACTCCCCAAAATGCATCCTATAGAAGACCGAAAGGCTGGCTACTCTACGCCTGTGCTCTAGGCTTTGGAGACCGTCTCGAGTTAAGTCAGGGTCACCAATCAGCTTCTTCTTCGCCCAATTTTAATTTGTGAACAAGAAAATTGAGGCCAAAGTCCAAATTTCTTGCATGATTTTAAAATTCTTTTTGTTACTAATATCTAGTAGTCATTGAATAGATGAAAGGGGTTGTCTTTGTAAAGCGACTCAAATTGCTACTAACCTAAATAGTATTTAAGACACAAAGAAAGGGCAATGTTAGGTACTAGGTAAATAGGTGTACAGTCACAAACAACAATATAACCTTCAATAACCTTGTCAAGTTTCAATTGCGATTTTTCAGTGAAATAACGAAAAATACGAAACTAGATAAACCTTCTTCTTCTTCAGTCTATAGAGGTCCACAGCTGGGCATCGGCCTCACCAAAGTCTTTCTTCAATGACCGGTCTTGTGCTGCCCACATCTATCGGCTCCCCGCGACCTTCACCAGATCATTAATCCACCTTATTGGGGGCCAATAATAAATAATATCTTTACTATCTTTCTAACAACAGTGAAGCGCGGGCGTTTTGTGGGACTGTCTTATATAATATTGACCATCTTTCTATAAGCGCTGATTCTCAGCCTTATTTGAATAAATGACTATTGATTTTGAACATACAATTTTTTTACTCCTCCGCTATTCTTTTCTGATTAATTTCGTTGCGGGATCCAAGACAGTTGAATCGCTTCTCCGGGACTCGTCGAGCTTCATTGCTCGGTGTTTTTCTGGCGGTCTCCACTGTTGATTCTGGCTTTCAGGAGTTGCAGTGATAAAAAAAAAAACACAATTTTATTCATAAATAAAGGAGTTTGACAAAGAACAAGGCATTTCGCTGCGCCCAGAGCGGGAGAAGTCATTCGAATGATTCAAATGTCTGCTGCCACTCTGAGTGGCAAATCATTCCCACCCAAAAATAACGGGAACCCAAAGGGGTTTTGAGTAAACATTATGTAGGTTGAAAATTAGCTAGTTGATTAGGTACGGCATGACAAGAGAACGAAAATATATTTGTAAAGATTTGGATTTGAGAAATTACAAGAAATTCTTGTAATTTTCCGAACATACACCTCAATGTCAAAATACCTTTAGAATCTTGTGTTAGTTACTCCACTTATAACTCAAGAACGACTGAACCGACTTAGCTGAAAATTGTCAGGGAGGTAGTTTAGAGCCAGGAGAAGGACATAGGATACTTTCTATGCCGCTCCCCGTCCTAAAGTAGTTAGTAGTAGTTCCTGTCGGACTAAATGAGCTTCTTTGTTTCGACTTCTCCTACACTTTTGTGCTACCCTGGTACCTAGCACCTCCACAAAGCAGGCAAAATCTCCCTGCATATGTATGTCTTCAACACGGGTAAGAACGACCCGCGATTATAGAGTTTTGATTGTGGTTACTTGGGCAGATAAAAGCTAGAAAAGGTGTTTAAAATGGTGGCCAAACATTCAAATTAGTAGGAATTGATTTACGAAAAGAATGTTTTATACATGGGGAACTTTACGTAGCCCTATCACGAGTCGGGGCTCACGATCATCAGTATAATTTGTTACCAGAAAATAATTTAACGTCAAACGTTGTTTATAGAGAAGCTCCACAATAATTGTTTTAGTTATCTATCCTAAAACAACGGGTTGTACACTCCGGGACTGGCCGAAGTGAAAACTGCATTAAAAAAAAATACATTTAAATATTTTTTCATTACCAACTTTAACATCCTTATAAAGACAATCTATGCAGCCTGCGGATAATGACTGCGTCGTCGATGTTAGTGTCGATGTCTGTGAATTGACTTGGGAATTATTTTTCTAACTGTGTCATCCCTGGGTAGGCGTTTTGCAGCGGTAACCGACATCCAGGCGGGCGGAATTGCAGGCGACCGCTATGTAGTATAAAACAAAGTCGCTTTCTCTTTCCCTATATCCTATGTATGCTTAAATCTTTAAAACTACGCAACGGATTCTGATGCGATTTTTTTAAATACACACATCAAAAGTGTCTAGGGATCAAGCATTTTTATGCGGATTTCTTGAGATTGAGATGTGGCTTTGTAATAAATTTATGATTTTATAAATTTATATGGATCCTTTTTGGTGCATTTCATAATTTGAATCAGGAACTGTGAATCAAATTCGAGTAAAAGATGAAAATCAGCTGTCAATATTTTCCCTATAAAAACATACAACGCATTGAAGACATTATTAGTGCTACTGTTTCCCTACTACTGATTAAAACCAACGTTATTATGGAGCGGCGACGTCATTTAAGCAGGGAAGAAATGCTCAGAGCCGTGGGAATGATAGAAGCTGGTTCCCGGCAACGTACTGTGGCTTTAGCTCTGAATACAAGTCAGAGTGTTATCAGTCGACTTTGGACACGTTACCGAAGCACTGGTACCGTGGCTGAGCGCCATGGAGGACGGTATCGCTGCACCACACGGAGACAAGACCGATACATTCAAATCTTAACTCGAAGAGCTCCAACAATAACCGCCATGATGTTAGCCGTGAGGCTTCATCACTCTTCAGGGAACTTAATTAGCGACCAAACAGTCAGAAACCGCTTGCATGAAGTGAACCTTCATTCCCGAAGACCGCTACGGGTACCACCTATAGCAATGCACAATCGTAGGATTCGATATCAATGGGCTCTTGAACACAGAAATTGGGCAGAAGAACAATGGCGTTTCGTGTGCTTTTCTGATGAGTCTCGTTTTGGTATGAGACCGGATACAAGACGTATACGACACTGGAGAACCCCTGGACGCCAACAGCGATTAAAATCCTGCCAGGAAGTCCATCCTTATAGTGGTGGAACCATCATGGTATGGGCGGGTATTTGGATCGGCGGAAGAACTGAGTTGATTTGGATCAGAGGCAACCTCAACGCTCAAATTTATGCTGAGACGATTGTATCAGACGTCATCGTTCCTCTACAAGTGCAAATCGGTCCCTTATTTCAGTTAATGCATGATAATGCACGACCGCACACCGCAAGAGTTGTATGACAGACTCTCGCCGCAGCTAACATCAATGTCCTGCCCTGGCCTGCTCAGTCGCCAGACTTGAACCCGATTGAGCATGCATGGGATATGCTACAGAGAAGAGCTCTGCCGAATATGGAGGGTATCCAGTCGCAAGAAGACCTTTTTTTGTTGTTGCAACGAACATGGGCGGCCATTCCACAGCGTGATTTGGATGAACTCATTTTGAGTATGCCAAACCGATGTTCTTGTGTTGTTAGTGTTCGCGGTAGAAACACGGATTATTAATTGTTTAAGTTACCCAATAAAATTTTAGAGAAAACTGTTATTTCAGTCTTTTTTTCGAACTTTTGTGTTAGTGCTTCAAATGTCAAATATCCCTTTATTAGGAAAATGGCAAATTTCTTTATTAATGCAAAGGTGACTTGGTTTATCGTTACTGTGACAAACGAAAACACTTTATTTGATGAATCCTTAAAGAAAATTTTAATTAATATCAATCAGGAGAAAAGTTATTGCAAAAATATATGTTGATCCCTAGACACTTTTGATGTGTGTAGATAGAGTGATTCAAGAGGAAGGTATATATGTATAATACATGAACCCGTGCGAAGCCGGGGCGGGTCGTTAGTAATATATAAAACTTTTAATCTAGACAGGAGTCCAGACTGTTAGTAATATTTTTACGTAACTTCTAGTGTTAGTAGGTGGTATGGTGGTGTACGGGAGGGTAGGTGGTTGGGTGGTGATATTGGTAGGGCAAGGGTGTTTAATTTCTCCAAAATTTTGACATTATTTATCGTTAAGATAAACCCCTTTATTAATAAACATTGCTTTTAGTTAAATTGTGAAGAGCGACTGTATAACCATAAATTTTTTCGATGGCACGTCACACAACTTTAATCCTCGTTTATGAATAAGCTCCTTAAACACTATGGTGTTTATTCATAAACGATGAATAAAGTTAAGTGACGTAAAAATATCAAAAAAGTATGGTTAAACAATCGCTAACTTTAAGCAACGTTTATGAATAGAGGACAAAATTGCGAATAGATTTCAAAACGTTTATGATAACGGGGCTTGGCCTTCTGGAGTTCACTTTCAGAGTTCAGCAGTAAAACCTATAGCTGTATATATGATACAACGAAAAACTCTCACAAACATACCTACAATACAAATTGGGTAGGTAACTATAGAAAACCTTTTACAAGAAAAAGGATCTTTCAATCTTTGTATTGTAGTCGTTTTCAATAGCCTACACAACCGAAATAAACCAACCAAAATAGAATTCTAAATAACAACACAAAATTCAACCCCGTATTCACGTTTCTTTGATAAATAGATCTCTAAATCTCTCTCTCTCTCTCTCCTTCACAAAGTACTAAGTAATTAGTAGAAGTGACTTTAAACTTGTCTAAAATTTAATTTAGAAGTACGGTACCGTTTACCTGGGACCTTTATAATTACATTAACATACACATATGTGTGTAAGTCGTAGTGGCCTAGTGGTTAAAACACCAGCCTCTCAAGTATGAGTGCGCCGGTTCGATTCCAGGTCAGGCAAGTACCAATGTAACTTTTCTAAAGTTATATGTACTTTCCAAGTATATCTTGGACACCAATGGCTGAAGGTGAAGGAAAACATCTTGAGGAAACCTGGACTTAAGTCTGAAATCGCCAACCCGCATTGAGCAAGCGTGGTGAATACGCTCAATCCTTCTCTGTATGAGAAGAGACCTATCGATTGACCTGCGATCCGGACGAAGCGTTTTGCTTCCTCCTTTATACCGCGTACATCGAGGGACTGGAACAATTTGCCAGCGTCGGTGTTTCCGTCACAATACAATTTGAGTGTCTTCAAGGCTAGAGTGAATAGACTCTTAATAAACTAGCGCGCTTTACCATCAACGATCGCATCACTGCTTACCATCAGGCGGGATTGCGGTCAAGCGCTGGTTTATAATTTATAAATAAAAAAAAAAAATAAAAAAATAAGAATATTTTTGTCGGTATCATGACTTTTTATGGCACCACTTTACTTGACGTTTTCTGTCTGTATAAAAGTCCCCAACCCGTATATTTAGGTACGACATTATCGAGCGCGTAAGCTTAGAAAAAGAAATCCAAAAATGGCCGCGGGTCGGATATGCCACAAAGATTCGAGCCCCTATAAGGGAGTGTTTGATACAGGCCAACTGAACAAGTTTCCCTATGGAACATCGTAATTACGAAATAAATATTCAGCTATCCGATACTTGTGGGTCGAGTAGGTATTGAAGTTTTGTGTGGCACAGTTGTTAAATTATTTAGCGATTACAATGTTGGCCATATGGAGAAAGTTGTAGGGTAATAATAATAATAATATTTATTTATATAGATATTGTGAAGAGAAACTTCATAATATCTTTATAAAATAATAACAAAAGAAAAATATTGGTGTCCAGTTATGGGCTTATACAGAGTGTATCTGACATCGTAACGCTAACTTCGCGAAAAGGCTAGACCGCATGCCACTAATACGAGTAGAATTATGATAGTCATTTGTGTCGTTAATGAACACACAATACAGTTACAGAAATAACAATGTTTAAAAAAAAGTGTCGGCTCGGCCTTTGGACGTTGCAAGCATGCCGCCGTGCGGGTTTGTGGGTATGACGTTGATCCCTGACGTGAACTCTATTAAATCAGCTGATAAGATAGTTATTCGAGTTTTGTTTTCGTTGCGCTTTTTTGTGTAATTAGCGAATTAATTATTTTTCACTTTAAAATCTTATTGGGTTATAAAAGTATAGCAACTATGAACGGTCTAAAGTGAAAAAAAAACTACACATATTTATTTTTTTTAATCATGAAAAAACCGACGAAAAGTTCCACCACTGGGGGGTTCAGAATCATGTACTGGTACTCGTTTGTGCGTCGATGTCAGATACACCCTTTATAGAAAATATTTTGGGAGACTGGTGCCTAAGCTAGGCCCTGTATTTCAGGCCACCAGGTCTCCATCCCAGATATACATTTTTATTATAGTTTCCCGTATACTACAACTAATCAATGATTTAAATTTTTACTTATAGAAAGGAGTTTTCGTGGGGAGTGTGTGAGTGTAATGTGAGTGATTAACAATCGGTGCTTATTATATTGCGTGTTGTATGTGCGTGTGGTAACAAATAGTTTTTTTTTTTAATAATTATAAACTAGCGCTTGACCGCAATCCCGCCTGATGGTAAGCAGTGATGCGATCGTTGATGGTAAGGCGCTAGTATATTAAGAGCCTATTCACTCAGAAAAACTGAGTGAATAGGAAGGAAGACGGCAGTTGAGCGAGGTGATGCAATGTTGCGTCATCTATCGGGGACGTGACGGTGCCGGTCGGCACCAAATGTCGTGCGGTGTTCCACAGGGATCGGTCTTGGGACCGCTCCTGTGGAACATCGGCTACGACTGGGTGCTGAGAGGCAAGCTCCCGTCGGGCGCCGACTTGACGTGTTATGCGGACGACACGCTTGTCACTGCCCGGCGCCTGGGCCTGGAGGTGGCCCTTGACAAGTCGGAGGCCATGGTTTTCCATGGCCCCCGGCGTGCGCCGGCGCCGGGATCACATATCGTGGTCAGTGGGGCCCGGATAGCTGTCGAGTTCACCATGAAGTACCTGGGATTGGTGCTCGACAGCCGGTGGGATTTCGGACCCCACTTCCGGCGGCTGGCGCCCAAGCTGATGGGTGCAGCGGGCGCACTATCAACGTTGCTTCCCAACATGGGGGGCCCGAGCGCCGCCTGTAGGCGGTTGTACGTGGGAATCGTGCGGTCCATGGCCCTGTATGGGGCCCCTGTGTGGGCGATGGACCTGACGGCCGGAACACTCGCCATTCTGCGCAAGCCGCAGAGGGCGATGGCCGTCAGGGTCGTCCGCGGGTATCGCACGATATCCTACGAGGCGGCTTGCGTCCTGGCCGGATCCCCGCCCTGGGACCTAGAGGCGAAAGTACTCGCGTCATTGTACCGATGGCGCGAGGAAGAGCGGACACGGGGCTCCAGTCCGGTGCAGCGGCAGATCGAGCTGCGCCGAGAGGAGCTCCGTCAGGTCCTGGTGGCGGACTGGCGGCAGAGGCTTATGCGCCCTACCGCCGGCCTCGCTACCGTCGAGGCGATCCGGCCAGTACTCGACGACTGGCTCGGGAGGAGGCACGGCTCCCTGTCGTTCAGGGTGACGCAGGTACTGTCGGGGCATGGCTGCTTCGGCAAGTACCTGCGTCGCTTAGGCAGGGAGCCGGACGCTCGGTGCCACCACTGCGTCCAATGCGGGGAGGACACGGCGCAGCACACGCTCTCCGAGTGTGTAGCTTGGGAGGAGCAGCGCCGTGTCCTCACAAATGAAGTAGGAGGCGACCTGACGCTGCCGGCAGTAGTGCGGAGGATGGTCGGCAGCTCAGAGTCGTGGGACGCGGTGGTGTCCTTCTGCGAGGACGTGATGTCGCAGAAGGAAGCTGCGGAACGGGAGAGGAGATATCAACTCCCTTCCCGGGCCGTAGAAGACGCACCGGGCGCCGAGGAAGGGCGGATAACGCCCTCTTCCGCCCCCCATGAATGGGTCCAGGGGCGAGGGACATGGGGAAGTCCCCGCCCCCCATTGATGGACCCACGAGGCGGAGGCGCGCACGAGTGTCGGCGCGCGCCTTTGAGGCGATGCACGGGGTAGTTTAACATCCCACTACCCCGTGCAGGAGACGAGGCCCGGACAGACCGGGCCAGCACGTGGAAGAATTTAGACTCCCGCGGCCCCACGTGCGCTCGTGATAGAAGACACACCGGGGTGGTTTTAGTCAGTAAAAGTCTGACATACCCCGTCGCCCACCCCAGGGCGGCGGGCATCCTATGAGGATTTCCACCCCGGCAAAAAAAAAAAAAAAAAAAAGGTGATGCAATGTTAAACCCAACAACACGACCAACGATGCTGCGCCAAAGGGAGATTGATCTGAACACCCTCCACGACCAAACTCCCAACACAACAACATTAGGCGCATCGTACCCGGCACACATTGCAACACAACTGCTCAGACCCGTCCTCCGTACGGCTTCACCAGACATCATGCCGGAACACGACAAATCGCTTGGCGGCAAGGCTTTGTCTGGTGGGTGGTAACTTCTGATTTTATGGCCGCCGAGAAAATACAATATTATTGTGAAGAATGTGCGCTTTTACAGAGCTGATACATTTTCATAGTATTTTTTATTTTCATCAAATTATTTTATTATCATCATCAGTTCTTGATAAGAGTACAAAGTTAACATTAAATCTAGCTTATATTCCCATGGGACTGAAACTTATACGGGTAAGCTCGCGGGGCGGAGCTAGTTAATTGTAATTAAATTAGTTTATAATTATTAAAAAAAATTATTCATTTATATAGAATACTCTTTATTACGTATACCAAATAAATTACAGGTAAATTATATAGAAACTATTTTTTAGTTTCATTTTTCATTAAAGCGTGTTTTTTTTAACTACATGTATTTTTCTACTACCAACACTAGTTTCATATGTTTTACTGTACTAACTAACATAGATTTAAAAAAGTTTTCATTTTATTTAATTTTTATTTTATAAAAAATAAAAATCAATTATCTACCTTTACTATTTTCCTATTTCTATCCTTTACTATTTTTATGTACATTATGTATTATGACGAAGCCAAACATACATTACATCCATTCCAAATTAAACCAACGTGGAATGTAATTGGCCAGCTCGCCGCGCGATAAGGACCAGCCCCCTAATCGCTGTACACACTATTACAATCAGTTGTAATAATTTCGAAGCATATTGCTAATCCATTACTCCATGTGTTACGAAAACGTGTCTGTTCAACAACATTAATAACGCAATGAATGTTATTGAATTGTCAAAATGAAATCCATTGCTACTAATAGTAAGTATGTTACGCAATTTCCCTGTAGGCCCGCGTCGACGGCGCGTCGTGTTTCACGCTCGCCTCACAGAGATGTCAGCACATCGTGACGGGGTCCACGAAGACCGATGCCCCCTGGGTCAGGGTTGCGGGATGGTAAAAAAAAACTGTAGCCCTGGTGCACTGGCAAGTGAAAGAACACACGTGGGTTTTAGTCAGTAAAAGTCTGACACGCCCTTCCGCTCCACCCAGAGTGGGAGAGATCATTTGATGATTTCTCATCCAAACCAAAAAAAGGTGGAATGTAATACCTACTTCAATATTGTCAGTAAACAAATGCTACACGCTAAAAACGCTTCTTCTAGATCGTACGAAAAGTGCGAGCTAACAAAAAGTTGGACTACATCAATAAATAGCGGCCGCCAGCGACTTCGTTCGCGTGGAGTTAGTTATAGTCCGCTCTTAATTGTCGTAACATGATGTTATATAGCCTAAAGCCTTCTTGGATTAATGGGCTATCTACCGCAAAAAAAAAAAATTCAAATCGGACGAGTAATTCCTGAGATTAGCGCGTTCGAACAAACAAACATTTTTTTTTTGACTATTGCATCTCGTAATTGACCATTAGAGACTTTCCTGTGGATGCCTTAAGGCGACTAAAAACTAAACGACTACACGCTAAGGGCACCCCCTGTGGGGTACGAACCTCGGCTTAGGGCATCGCTGGAGAGAACAGCAATTGACGGCTGGATCGAATTTTTGTTTTAATTCGGTTAGATGACCGCGGCGTTTACTAGTAACAAACAAACAAACTCTTCAGCTTTATATATTAGTATAGATATCTTAACTTAGGTACACTCTTATGTTTGAGTTTTGCCTTGAAAGAATACCTGTAGGGTAATTGATAGCAGACTATCAGTAGCAATGGATTTCATTTTGACACTTCAAAAACATTCATTGTGTTAATTACATTGTTAAGCGGACAATTTTTCGAACACATCAACGTAAATAACAATTACGTAAGCTGCGTGGAGCGCTTGGTAACCACACTGTAACAATTTCTAAATGTATTTTTGAAAAAATATAACATGGTGTTAAATTTTTTCCCATTGTGTGATTGGAATCGATTCAGTTGCTTATTCTGGACAAACTGTATTCAGGTTTTGTATAAAGAAAAATAACGTTGCATAGGGCGTGTGTGTGAGCGAGACAACTTTTCCTTCGCGAAGTTCTCCCCCGGGCCCCGGTTTTCGACGCAGTGACGCTAAACAATTGTAACGAACTCTGAGTATAACATTTTGATTGTAAAGGCCCCGCGTAAGTCGATTTTCGATCGTTTATTCAACACGTTATTGAGTTATATCTGTCTCAATATCTCCTTGAATAAACGAATTATTGATAATATTATTTTATAATTATTTATTCAGCTTGTTCTCTGGTTAATTTGGTTGGGAGTTATTTAAGTAAGTGTCGCTTTTTGAACTGTTTATTTGGGAAGGACCTACTCTAACAGTTACGATGTGCTTGCCATCAAGCTGATTGCTGCGATGAATTTCCACACGATACATATTTTCAAACACTTTTTCTTTAAGTTCTAACGTGGAACTGTGAATAATTTGCTCCCACAAATTATTCACAGCTGCATGGTTCGATCGACAAGGTTACGCTACATTTGCCGCGGTCAATTCATGGATGGGTGACCATCTTTACATACCAAGAGCTCGCCATGCTTCGACCAGCGCCATTTGTCCCGGCTGCGATCTTTCTATCGCGAAAAAAAGTGAGCGAAAATGAAATGCATTTTCGCTTAGCGATTCTTATGTACCTATTGTTTATTTTTACCTACATAGAGAGTAAAGATTCATTAAAAATTAAATAATAGGAAAAAATAAACAGTCTGTTTATCAAAATAAATTTCTATCAAAAGAACCCAGCGGTTCTTTACAAAATTAAAATTATATCCGACGACCCTGGTTACTCATTTCTTTGCGTGACTGTACGAATTGTTCCTACATATGTACAGACTGTGTGAATCTATAACGTGTCAAGCTAAACATTGAAATTGGACCATTGTCCGTATGTGCTGCCGGGATACAATCTGTCCAGGCGTGATGGATCCCTGCACCATGCTATTACTTCGTTGGTTTGTTTTCCTTTACGATAATATCTCACTAGCGTAGACTATCCAGGCGTAAGCAGTTTACTAGAGACGAAATCGATGAATGTGTGAAAGAAAAGTCAACAAAAAACTGCGATCACACTTTAGGGCAACGAAAACTCTTTGTATTTTTCTCTTCTGTAGTGGCGTGTGAACACTGCTTGTTTATTAAGGTATCCCATCAGCTTCTCTCTGTATAATATAATTTAAGAATCATAGATAACTATAGCATCGAACTTACACAGTCGCCTATTACAGATTAGTTAGCAATATTAAAAGTTACACTATTCTACTAAATATGCTAAATCTTTTGCCATGCTTAGCCAAACGTGAAAATATCCAAACATGACCCGTAATTATTTACTCTGTGGAGAGTAATGAAAAAAAAATCCTTTAAAAAGATTCTTTACGACGACAATTTAAAAAAGGAATCGTTTCACCATGACCGATTATAAAGAATCCGTCCGCTCGATCAATCAATGTCTTTCGGCAAACAGGATGTTATTAAAAAAAAATAAGGCTTTATATGTTCCGCATTTAATTTATCATTTGATGGCGGGAAAGAACGAAGTTTGACAAAGAAAGAAATAATTTAGCAATTTGAATTGAGAATTCTTATCACGTACCTATTCAATAGGGACTAAAAATTGTAATCTCTTTTTAATTGGGTTTTGGACAGGGAGTATTTTGTTTGACAGGAAGAACTGGCTTCCTTCAGTGTCTGTAATTTAAATCTGTGCAGGTACAGGCAGTCTATGGAAACATGTTCATTTTGACTAAAATTACAGCTGACGGGTAATATCTGTATTTATAATGAGTTTCCAGAGAGTCTAAGGTCAGCCTCGATCTTTTTTTTTTTGGGACAGACCCGCCACACATTTTGCCACCCACTGCAACTCCTGAAAGCCAGAATCAACAGTGGAGACCGCCAGAAAAACGCCGAGCAATGAAGCTCGACGAGTCCCGGAGAAATGATTCAACTGTCTTGGGTCCCGCAACGAAATTAATCAGAATAGAATAGCGGAGGAGTAAGAAAAAATATATTTTTTCCACATCCCTCCATAACAAGCAGGAGACAGAACATAACTAGGCCAATCGGCACAAAGGGACATCATTGCAACTGGGAGAAGCTCAGATTGCCAAACACCACGGAATAAAATGTGATTAAGTTAATGGGTCCTAAGTAGGTATGTGCTGTTACAATTGATTCCAATAATAGGTATGGCAAAAGCGCCTGAACGCAAGGAAATTGGTTCTAGTTTCTACAAGGTCCGTATAATAAACGACTCCGGATGTAACTTGTACACTATCCAACATAACATTGCGTTCATTCTGCCAAAGAATACACTCCCATAAGATGTGATGTGCGGACTGTTCAAATTCACAGTTCGATGTAGAACATTGACACAAAGGCGAAGGAACAAGTTTAAAAGAATACAGTTTCAGTCTCGATCTGACAATAATACCATTTGATGTGACTATGCCTAAGTAGAGACAAACGCTAATTAAAATTGCATGCCTTCAGGCGGATTATTGAGATGCCAAACTATTTTATCTATCGACGCGATGTGAATTATCTTCAGTTTGAGTTAAGTTTGATTTTTAAAACTAGTGTTTATTTGTCGTCAAGGTGCCAATTTGCCTTTAGATTGTTCTTAAAACGCCCGCGGCCCTGGCATGCAGGCATACCCTTCCTGCTGTTCGAAATTCAAATATTCTGTAGCAGTGCCTACAATGCTACATGTGATCAAAGCGTCATACTGACGTCACGCAAATCCTGCAACTCGCAAGCAGAGTTTACTATGAAACTAATACGTATACAGTATGAGACTACGTCTTAAAAAAATACAACGTCACGACATCAACTGGTGGGCAAGTTACCAGTCTTGTCAGAGGATCCTCCCTTTCGTTTGGAGGAACTTTACATCCGATTCCACATGCCTCTAAAATTCTATGGTAGTTCATTTCACCATTCGATTCCTTTTCAAACAAAATTGGAGTCGTCACGCATTGATACTAAAATATCGAATATCGGTACCAACGACAACCCACAATACAAACTTAACCTTGTCTAGGAACTATCGCGAAGTTTAAGCTGCACGTACCTACAAACCTATCTGCTGGCTTTAGCATGCTAAAGTCGGTTTGTTTATTATCAGGAGCATGCTCTCCTTGTACCAATATTGTGATCTTCTGCAATATTTATTGAAGGAATAAAATAAATAAAGTATGTCTTGGTCGCGTTTGGTATGCATGCGGTTGGTGGCGTTTTAAATATTTTCTACTTGAATTTTGCAGTCAAAGTGAATTCTTACTGAGAAAGCTGTATTTAATTAAATATATATGTATTTAGTGGCATTATGTTATTATAAGTAAATTATAGATATGCTTAAAGTCGGGTCATAAGTGTTGTCACAAAGTAAAAACTTTTTTTAGAATGCCACAAAAATGTTTATGGAATTCGAATTTAGAATTATTCAATACCATAAAAATTGGTATTTTTTTAGAACTTTCTCGTTATAAATATGGAGTGGAAGCTTAAAGAAGACCGGCTCCCTAATCGACCAACACATTTTTGTCAAATGATTGCGACTAGTTGGAATCAATTGGGATCGTTCGGAACGCCCATTGGTCGGTTCGGTCCAAACGATCCCAACTAGTCGCAATCATTTGACAAAAATGTGTTCGCCGATTAGGCGGCGGGTTGCAGTACGCGCCAATTAAAATTTTTTAGAGACTGAAAAATTTTAATATAACCAAAATATACTAAATATAACGAAGACTTTAGTGTAAGATGACAGATTATTCAGCGGTGATAAAAGTTGAGGAGCATGTTAGCACCCTGGTAAAGGCCGAGTAGTAATGACTAAATAAAGAGGAAATATTTAAGGGTTACCACCGGTAAACGGTGATTAACCTAAGCTCACTCAAAGTCACGATCAAAATTAACCCTTTTTTGTTTGTTAAGGTAAATCATCAAATGACCTCTCCCGCTCGGGGCGGAGCGAAAGGGCTTGTCAGACTTTTACTGACTAAAACCCATCCGTGTCTCTTCACTTGCCTATGCGCCAGGGCCACAGCCGACATATATATACAATATGTAAAGAAAACCCTGTCCGACCCAAAAGGATAAATTGGTTTGGTAAACACTTGACCAAATATAATATAAAATTTTTCGTAATCATCATAGAAACAATACTAATGAATTTTGAAATAATCTTTTTTTTTCCTATGAAGTAATTCAACTTCCCCGAAATTTGGTAATTTTTAAAAAAGTGACGCCCGTGGAAGGGTTGCTTGCCGCACATGTATTAAGTTACCTCTTTTTGCGAAATAATATTAATTTTTTTAGGGGGATGTTTTTTTTAAGGTTAGCCCGGTTTTGTATGCATTAATAGAATCAGTTGATACCTAACAATACCTTTACGGATCGGACAGGGTTTTAATATCTTTGTGGCGCGCGAAAAAAGAATCTCTGATTTATCAAAATTAACCCTTAGCCCTACATACGAGTGGATGGGTAAAAATAATGATGTACATTTATGCATATCCAGTCTTCTGTAGAATAAATCTCTCAGGAGGCACATGTGATGGACCGAACTGAAGTGAATGAATGAAAATCGATGAACGGTTATTTATTCATGTCGAACTTTTTGGGTCAAGGCAATGTGAGGGTAAAAATGAATATTGAAATGTTGAAAATAGTTTTTCTTTACTCAGCAGGTACCAGGAGCGCAGAACGATAAAGTGTCTTCAAAATGCTGTAGGATTTAATACAAAACTAGAAGTTTAATAAACGTGATCCAGCAGACAAGTTAATTAAGAAAAAAAACAGACTACAGTTGAATGCCGGTGTTTAACACATAGATTAAGGATTTCATTGTTAACATGTAGCTAATACGTATTTCGCCTTCAGAACCCAGTTACATGCAGGTTGACGAACCATACTGACTGATCAAAGAGTGACAGTAGGAACCAAGATTGCAAGGAAGCAAGGCTTAACGTACTTTTCGAGGCACGCAGAATCTTGGTTACACATCCACAGACCAGCCGCGGCAAGAACAGCTTAAACTGATCGATTGACCTGTGCGACACAGGCGAGAATATATTACCGGCCGCCAGCGACTTCGTTCGCGTGGAGTTAGTTATACTTCACTCCTATTGGTTGCAGCGTGATGTTATATAGCCGAAAGCCTTCCTAGATTAATGGGCTATCCAACGCAAAAAGAATTTTTCAAATCGAATCAGTAGTCCTGAGATTAGCGTGTTCAAACAAACAAACAAACTCTTCAGCTTTACGAGTATATGTATGTACATTAGTACAGATCGTCTAACTTTAAACGTGCCGTATCAATTTTCGTTCTATGGAACGTTCATATGTACGAAACCGATGTTTTTCATTCTATTTTATGTTCTATACTAATGCTTGACCGAAATCCCCCCTGATGGTAAGCAGTGCAATCGTCGATGCTATAGCGCAGTAGTTTATTAAGAACTTGTTCATTCTAGCTTTCAAGACGCTTAAATTGTAATGAGACGGGAAGACCACCGCAGGCAGATTATTCCAGTCCCTCGATGTACGCGGTATAAAAGATGAGGCGAAACGCTTCGCCCGGATCGTAGCGATGTCAACAACGTAAGAATGGATACTCGCCGTAAGACCAGTCGTCCAATGGTGGAACGATGATGGTGGAATTAAGTTTTTTTTTTATCAAAAACAACGCCACACTACGTATTTCTCCTGTATCGTGGGTGCATGTTCTATGTTCTATGTTATTGGTTTGGTTTCCGCACTCAGTCCCTTCAGTGGACCATTGTGCGTGGGCCATGGCGGCCTTTGGCGGATTATTCCAGCCAGCCCACCTCCCTCCAAAAGCTCATCAGGTCTCCTAGCCTGTTGAGAACATCTGTGTAAGATCTTGGTGCTCCTATGAATTTGTTTCTAATTTGGATAACGCCTGTACACTCGAAGAGTACATGCGCAACTGTCTCGTCAGCCTCTATGCAGGCTCTGCACAGAGGGCTGTCCGTTATGCCTATTGTGTGGAGATGCTTATTCAGCAGGCAGTGGCCCGTGATGATCCCCGTCATCAATCGTAGGGTTTTCCTATCCAGGCGTAACAGCCTTTTGGTTAGCTTGTCATCTAGGGATGGCAAAGCCTCCTTGGACTGCCTGCAGCCCGGTGACGAGGACCACCAAATCTCCGCTTGTTCGTAGGTATGCCTTTGTAGCAATCTGCGTATTTGAATGAAGGGGATAGGCACAATGGGCTCCGGTCCGCTGACCAACGCGCTGGATGCCCTTCTAGCCAGCTCGTCAGCTGCGTCATTACCCAGTGAACCGCTGTGACCCTTTATCCATTGTAGTGTCACGGTGTTGCGATCTGGTGCGGTTATCCGTTCCAGTGCGTCGTGGCACTCAAGTATTAGACTTGATGTGATACATCCCTGCTTTAGGGATTGGAGGACGGAAGCACTGTCAGTGACTATGCGGATGCGCGTGTCCGTAACTCTCCTGGCTTTTATGGCTAGGGCTGCAAGAGTTATGCCCACACATTCTGCTTGATAAACCGTGTTGAGCATCCCTAGCGATCTGGATATATTTATGTTGAGGTCCTGTGAGAACACCCCGACGCCCGTTCCTTGGTCGGTTCGATCGTGGGTGCATTTACAAACATATAAACTGACATACACAAACAGGCAGACCCGCGAACACCTACAAAATTCATCCTATAGAATACCAAAAGGCTGGCTACTCTACGCCTGAGCTGGCTTTGGAGATTGTTCTTTATCTGAATTCTTAGCGTATAACTGTTTTTTTTTTTTTAAGAAATAAATGTGTAGAAAAAGATTATAGGGAAGTGATCACCTCTGACAAAATATGGTTTCACGAAATCAATATTCAATTAAGACTCGACTCAGATTTCGGGGCCGACCACAGCGATACGGTATTTAATATTTATGGCTTTAGAGAGTTAAGTTACTGGCCTTTTCAAATCTACAGGGGAATAGTTTCTAGTCTAGCTGCTACACACGGCTGGTCATCAATATTTTAGTAGTAGCGACGACCGTTTGGGCTCTTTTATAAGTACTTTTTTCTATATCGATTTGAATTTATTTCTGACTTTACACGAAAAAAATCTATTCATTGAAGTACACTAAGCTAGCACCTCAGATTCAAACGGTTTTCCGACTTAATAAAACACGGAGTTTTCTTATATGTAAGTTCAATATAAGCGTAATGTTTATTATACATATACCTATATAAGCCTGCAGGAATAATCAGATGCTAATTAAGAAGGATAACGCGATCACGCAGACTCAAAAATGACTTCCATTCATAATATGTTTTGATGAACCCCCAGTGATGGAATTTTTCGTCGGTTTTTTACTGATTTAAAAAAAAAATATGCTGTTTTTTTTCACTATAAACCGTACATAATTGCTATACTTACCTTTATAACCCAATAAGATTTTAAAGGAAAAAATAATTGATTCGCTAATTACACAATAAAGCGCAATGTGAACAAAACTCGAAAAAACTATCCTATCAGCTGATTTAATAGAGTTCACATCAGGGGTCAACGTCATACGTACAAACACACACGGCGGCACGCTTGCAACGTTCAAAGGTCGAGCCGACACATATTTTTAAACACTGTGATTTCTGTAACCGCTCATTAACATTATAAATGACTATCATAATTTTATTAGTGGCATGCGGTGGAGCCTTTTCGTGAAGTTTGTGTTACGATGTCAGATACACCCTGTACAAGCTTGGCAACCCTGAAGTTCTGAAGAAATTATTGGGTAAATTATCGTTCAAAGTCCTGAAGTGAAAATAAAACGGAGTTCATAAGAATAACCACTGAATGTCAACAACATACCTAAAATCAAAAGTCATTTAATTCAAATTACGCTAAGAATCAGCACTTTTCGAACCTCAAAATTACAAAAGACAGTCCCCCAAATCACCTACCCTTCATCACTGCCTAGTACTTTCGCTGTGAGGACGAAGTAACGCAACAAATTTCCCAGCAGCTGTCTGTTCAGTAAAGTAAAAAGTAAATATTATTAGTTTGGTACTCAAATAAATTTCTCTGCGAATTAGTATCCCTAATCTAACCCGAGAAGCACTATTCAAACTATGTATCCCTAGTACTCACTGAACGAATAGTTATCTAACTCTACAATCTACATTATTGAATTTGTGCTATTTAGCTTTAATCTACTCGTATTCGTCGTGAATTGGCTCGCCAACCTCGGCTGGGCTGGTCCAGTTGGGTTAAGATTACTTAGAAATGGGACTTCATCATGCCTCATGAAGTGCTTCGCCAAGAATTTAAACTAATTATTGTTCCTATAAGCAGACAGTAGATCTTATCCTCTGACACATTGTTAATCTTAAGTATGTAAAACAAACCAATCCAATTACCTAAGTAAAACAGCGAGATAATTTACTTAATAAATTAAGAATTGCTTTCGTTTTGATAGTTCAATAATATTTATTGCGTTATTTTCAAAATGATTCAGATTCTAAATGATAGTGTGACTCAGCCTAATCTGCCTGTTTAGGTCACCTCAGTCACTATGACAGATTTGAGTGATTTGACAATACAATCAGTGGAAATGTTATGTTTATAAAAATCTTTATAAATCTTGACATAAAGAACACTAACCATGCATCCTGTCCCAAGATTATTGACTTTTAAGACCTCAGAAGGGCATCGTTAACGATCATTTATTCTTTATAGTGGTTTTACATGGAAGAGCTTTAGGCCCTCGCTAAACTTCATGTAGACACGTGATGAGAATTTCATAGACGCTAGAAAAAGGGTTGAACAAGTTTCCTTCCCATAAGCAACCAACACGACAAAATATATGACGCATAACTTTTGAATTTTGTTGTTTAGAAGACAAAGAATATCCCTGAATTTTCTCAGAGAATTAAACTAAGAATAAAGTCCATGATGAAATTCCGCCACGAGCATTATGAAAATAGGACGGAAACAATATTCAGTGAGGCAGTGTAATACCCTATTGTTTCGATGTCTAAGGGCTTAGAGCTTCGTAATGTGTTGTGAGTTTATGCAATCCTGGTACGTATGTGCTAGACTTGATAATTTTGTTACATTTTAACACAATATTACAACTATTGAAACGAAGTTTCTTTTTTTTTTCTTTCTCGCAAGTAGGAGAGCAAAATGGGAAAAATCGTGACGTAACAAAAAATAATTATGCCCTCATCATGCGACGTTCCCCATTATAAATATTAAAGTATTTTACTTGGAGGTCCTACCTAGATAGGTAGGACCCAGTGAGGCTAGATACCCTCACTGGGTCTTACCAGTTATTGGGTGATACTGAAGCCAACAGTAAGGCCAAAAAGAAAATCCCATGTGGCGGCGACGAATTTCTTTTCAACCACCTTTCTGCCGGGGTGTCCCTGACCCCACATATTTTTTTAATACTTTATAGTATCACTACGTTTTGGCAGTCTGTGGCGTAGGCAGTAACTAATAATTGCTAATGAAACTGCTATAAAACTAAGGATGAAAGCTAATAAAATTAATGAATGGCTGAGAAGGAGAGAAGTCTATAGGTCCTTAATTCTTTCCAAGCCATACCATTTCCTTGTAAGCATACTAACTAGTGCTTGAATGCAATCCCGCCTGATGGTAAGCAGTGATGCAATCGTTGATGGTAAAGCGCGCTAGTTTATTAAGACCCTATTTACTCTAGCCTTGAAGACACTCAAATTGTAGTCTGACGGAAACACCGCCGCTGGCAAATTGTTGTTTCAGTCCCTCGATGTACGCGGTATAAAAGAGGAAGCGAAACGCTTCGTCCGGATCGTAGTGGTGTTTACAACGTAAGGGTGGAAAATCGCCGTACGACGGGTCATCCGAAGGTGGAACGGAGATGGGGGAATTAAATCATGCGATTCCCTCGCACACTCACCAAAATGCATCGTTTACTTCTTCCTGTACGCATTGGAGAAAGCTAACACTACCGTTCCATCAACAAGAAGTTAAGTTCCTGTATGTTATTTATTGAGTAAAATAAGTGCGACAATCAAGACCTTTCCTTTTTCAAAATTCTGAAGTCTAGAGAGAATTCAGAATCGTCTATCTTTTGGGAATATTTTCTTAATGTAGAAAAGCAGAATCTAGTAGAAATTAGTTAAACAATAGTTATTTAAGTAAACAGTAGTTACTTTAACAATAACTTATCTTGTTCAATATAAAACTGTTATCCAAACAATTGAAACCCTAAATCACTATAGTATCGTTTAAAGATCTTCTCGCATAGACAGCAGAGTTATTGCAAAAGTGCAATTTCCTGCTATAGTGTCGGAGTGTTGTATTTTAGCTCATAGTAGGCCACCGGGAGCAATGTCCGGTGCCGGGCGGACGGTCGGACAGCCGGACAGCCGGACGGGCGGACGAAACTACTCTCTGCATTTACTTAGCAGGATGTACGCGCAACTTTAAATTTATTTTTGTGAGGTTCCAAAACAGGGTTTAAAATGTATGTTAAAATTTTTGTATTCGTATGTCAAAGGATTGATCTATATGTTGTACATAGGTAGTTAATATTTACAGATATTTAACAGAAGAAGGTACACATCGTTTAGCTTTATTTATCTTTGTTTATGTTACGATTGTTCTAGCATCAATGGAGCAAAAAGTAATTAGGAAATAAATAATACCATAATCCATATTGGTAGTGTTGTTGGGTTTAACATTGCACCACCTCGCTCAACTGCCGTCTTCCTTCCTATTCACTAAGTTTTTTTAAGTGAATTGGTTTAATATACACACATCAAAAGTGTCTAGGGATCAACAAATATTTTTGCAATAACTTTTCTCCTGATTCATATTAATTAAAATTTTCTTTAAGGATTCATCAAATAAAGTGTTTTCGTTTGTCACAGTAACGATAAACCAAGTCACCTTTGCATTAATAAAGAAATTTGCCATTTTCCTAATAAAGGGATATTTGACATTTGAACCACTAACACAAAAGTTCGAAAAAAAGACTGAAATAACAGTTTTCTCTAAAATTTTATTGGGTAACTTAAACAATTAATAATCCGTGTTTCTACCGCGAACACTAACAACACAAGAACATCGGTTTGGCATACTCAAAATGAGTTCATCCAAATCACGCTGTGGAATGGCCGCCCATGTTCGTTGCAACAACAAAAAAGGTCTTCTTGCGACTGGATACCCTCCATATTCGGCAGAGCTCTTCTCTGTAGCATATCCCATGCATGCTCAATCGGGTTCAAGTCTGGCGACTGAGCAGGCCAGGGCAGGACATTGATGTTAGCTGCGGCGAGAGTCTGTCTTACAACTCTTGCGGTGTGCGGTCGTGCATTATCATGCATTAACTGAAATAAGGGACCGATTTGCACTTGTAGAGGAACGATGACGTCTGATACAATCGTCTCAGCATAAATTTGAGCGTTGAGGTTGCCTCTGATCCAAATCAACTCAGTTCTTCCGCCGATCCAAATACCCGCCCATACCATGATGGTTCCACCACTATAAGGATGGACTTCCTGGCAGGATTTTAATCGCTGTTGGCGTCCAGGGGTTCTCCAGTGTCGTATACGTCTTGTATCCGGTCTCAAACCAAAACGAGACTCATCAGAAAAGCACACGAAACGCCATTGTTCTTCTGCCCAATTTCTGTGTTCAAGAGCCCATTGATATCGAATCCTACGATTGTGCATTGCTATAGGTAGTACCCGTAGCGGTCTTCGGGAATGAAGGTTCACTTCATGCAAGCGGTTTCTGACTGTTTGGTCGCTAATTAAGTTCCCTGAAGAGTGATGAAGCCTCACGGCTAACATCATGGCGGTTATTGTTGGAGCTCTTCGAGTTAAGATTTGAATGTATCGGTCTTGTCTCCGTGTGGTGCAGCGATACCGTCCTGCATGGCGCTCAGCCACGGTACCAGTGCTTCGGTAACGTGTCCAAAGTCGACTGATAACACTCTGACTTGTATTCAGAGCTAAAGCCACAGTACGTTGCCGGGAACCAGCTTCTATCATTCCCACGGCTCTGAGCATTTCTTCCCTGCTTAAATGACGTCGCCGCTCCATAATAACGTTGGTTTTAATCAGTAGTAGGGAAACAGTAGCACTAATAATGTCTTCAATGCGTTGTATGTTTTTATAGGGAAAATATTGACAGCTGATTTTCATCTTTTACTCGAATTTGATTCACAGTTCCTGATTCAAATTATGAAATGCACCAAAAAGGATCCATATAAATTTATAAAATCATAAATTTATTACAAAGCCACATCTCAATCTCAAGAAATCCGCATAAAAATGCTTGATCCCTAGACACTTTTGATGTGTGTACTAGCGCGCTTTACCATCAATGATTGCATCACTGCTTACCGTCAGGCGGGATTGCCGTCAAGCGCTAGTTTATAATTAATAAACAAACAATCCATAATAATAAACAAACGTTTATTTGTCATCTTACTCTTTTCTGATTAAGACACCCCTGATACCTGCCCGTCTAATTAAATTTCTTCAAACAAAGTCGGTCTGACCATAATAAATATAAAACCAGCATGAAATGTCAAGTTACAGAGCTCTAGAAGAAAGTCGCTTAAACAAAACAAAATTTGAATTACGAATGAACCCTGTTCTGTTCTAAAAATTCAAAATATAACGGTTGAAAAAAACGCGGTACAAAGCTGCGCGCTCTTTGGTCGGCCATTCGAATGGTATCGTTGCTGGAGAGCTGGGGAGCGGCAGGAGTGCTACCCACTCGACATAGATTCAGTTGGGTTACCATTGTTGGAGAAAACTCGATAGGAATGAGGCTTGGTTGTCACTATGTAATAAAGTATAAATGTGATCTTTCTTTACCCTTTGCAAGTAAGTATAAGTCAATCTTAGAAAAACGCTTCAAGCTAATTTAATTTAATTGGTTAATATTATTAACAAATTTGTCGGCTTAACAATAGAAATAACGCAATGAATATTGTAGAACTAAATAATAATAAAGTATTTTCACAAGTGTTCCATTTTCTTCAAGTACCTACAGACGCCAGCACAACAGGCTACTACAATCTGTCAGATTTCCTTATTAGATTTTCAACTTTATCTGGAAAGCATTAAGGCTCAAGGTTGATTGGGAATATCTGACAGTTTGGCGTAGCTTGACCTGCCGTCGTCCGTACAATTCTAACTTAAAATTTCTCGAAAATACATATACACGCTGTCGTTGCGCAAGGAGGCGCGGGTTCAATCCCCGCGCAGTGCAAATATTTCTATGCATGAATATGAATATTTGCATTGGGCTGGTCGTGCCTCGGAAAGCACGTTAAGCCGTTGGTCCCGGTTGTCATACGAACATCCAGTGGCAGTCGTTACGGGTTGTTGGAGCCCTCAAAAGTCCAACAATTGGTCTAACTGCAATGCTTAGATATCGCCTTCGGGTTGTGGAGGACAGTAGGCAGTCGCTTCACGGAAAATATCGAAGTTTAGCCACAATCAGCAGTTAGATTGGTAAAGCGGATCCCAGACTCCAAACTCAGTATCATCTCAGCGTTATTCCGACTGGGAATAACGCTGAGATGATGCGTGCTATTTTGCTGTCATAAATGTCACTAGCTGAATGTCGAAACCCGCTGCAGACTGTTTCGGATTTCCCGGAAAATTGTAGGTACATATTACTATCACGCTTGTCGTCATTTATAATTTGAGCTTTCCTGTATCACAGATTCACAACTTAGACCGATGGTATGTAATTTTGTGTACAAGTATGCAGCTGGGCTTTAGTTAAAGGCTTAAGAGCGTTTACTAAGCACGACTACGACGACGCATTTCATTGTCATATTTTGTGGTTTTCAATTTTTATTATTTATTCGGATCTATATTTTAAAAATGTTTTCTACTAACTATTTAGAATCGCAAAGATCGAATTTGCATATAATTAGGATTGCCTAATTATATGCAAATAACGCATTGGAAACTTGCAATTCGTTTTTTTCATCACTGTAAACATAATAACTGTTACTTACTTTTTATAAATTATTCACCTAATTCTAAAAAGTTAGTAAGTATAAAACATTTTTAAAATATACCTACGCACAACTGCGCAGTAAACGCTCTTAAAAGTCACCCAAAGGGCAATGGAGACAGTGGATGGAATTTCTCTGACAGACTAAATCGGAAATAAAGGGATTGCAGGAGAAACCAGGTGACTAATATAGCCCGAAGAATTGTGAAACTTAACCGCCGCGGATTGTTCGAAAGACCGTGGCCCATAGCGCACAGGTAAATGAAGGAACATAAGTGGGTTTTAGTCAGAATAAGTCCAGTCCAGAGCGAGAGAAGTTACTTAATGGGTTCCCACCAAAAAAAAAAAACTAATCGTAGCAGGTGCCATTTTAAAGGCCTGTTCTGCCTTCTCTTACGAAATGTACAAGATACAGATGCTGCTTTCTAATAAGTTTAAATCATGACGACACTGAATACTTATTTACTTCTCAATCACATTGTGTTCTCTAACACTCCACATCTAAACTCAACCTCTTTCCTTTTGATGGATACTCACCTCGAAGGTGAGTTACAATCGAGTTATTATTTCCTAGTACGACAGCTCGTTATGGCGGCAAAATGTTACAGATGCAACACAGAACTGTGGCTGCGGACGTAAAATTTATGGACGTTTGTGTAGCACAGCAAGCCGGGCCACAGATAATAAATTTTTCAATTGTTACTTTTGTTTTTAAGTAACTATGAACTGTAATTTTTTTTTTCTTTTTTTTTTTTTTTTTTTAATAATTATAAACTAGCGCTTGACCGCAATCCCGCCTGATGGTAAGCAGTGATGCGATCGTCGATGGTAAAGCGTGCTAGTTTATTAAGAGCCTATTCACTCAGAAAAACCGAGCGAATACGAAGGAAGACGGCAGTTTAGCGAGGTGATGCAATGTTAAACCCAACAACATGACCAACGATGCTGCGCCAAAGGGAGATTGATGTGAAGACCCTCCACGACCAAACTCCCAACACAACAACATTAGGCGCATCGTACTCGGCACACATCGCAACACAACTGCTCAGACCCGTCCACCGTACGGCTTCACCAGACATCATGCCGGAACACGACAAATCACTTGGCGTCATTCGAAACACAGGATTTCCTAGTTTGTTACGTAAGACTTAGAGTTATAAATTATGATTTACATGTAAGACTGAGTGTATTAATTTATCTTGTAACGGATTTTGGATACTGTTTTTGGTAAAATTATTGCTATGAAATGGTTTAACTTTTGATTTGTTTTCAGTGTTTTATAATGGGAAAATGGAAAAATTATTATTACTTGGTTGTAAAACGGAAAGTGAATTCTCAGCGCAAAATGTTATCTATACAAATTGATGGGTTGTAAATGTAACCAAGATAATTGTTTTCTATACAATATGGAAAGAAAACCCCGTCCGACCCATAAGGATAATAAAGGTTAGGTGCACACATGACCTAATAAAATCATAGTTACGTATTGTTACTATGATTTTATTAGGTCATGTGTTTGAATTTGAAATAACCTTTTTTACGCGAATTAATTCAAACTTCCCCAAAATTTGGTATGTTTTTAAAAAAGTGACAACAACATTTTCGACGATACTATTATGAGAGACGCGACCGCGTGCCACGTGACCTGCCCCCTTTCGCCTGCGCATGTATTGCCTACCGCACATGTATTAAGAGGGGTCTCTAGTGTTGCTTTCCCTATATGTTGCGCTGTTTTCTACGTGGATAATGCTTTTAGAGCAATTATTTTTTTCTACAATTTTACCCCATGATTATACGTGCCTCTATCATTTGATTTTTTCCTAAACTTAATTAACAAAAAAAATATGATACTTCAAAGTCCGTCCACTAGAGTCCCTCTTAAGTTACCCCCTTTTACGAAATAATATTAATTTTTTTAGGGCGATATTTTTTTTAAGTTTAGCTCGGCTTTGTGGGCATTAGTAGAATCACTTATTAATACCTAACAATACCTTCACGGATTGGACAGGGTTTTCTTTACATATTGTATAATCGTATAAACATATTAGATAATTGAAATAAATAAAATTTAAGTGTCTGATTGTAATGTCAAAGAAACTAACCATTTTTTTAAAAATTGTGTTTGCATTTTCCGTCTAATTTCCGAAACACGTTCTCGTGAGATATATAATTTACGTTTGAAACGTGAAGCCGCAGGCAAAAGTACTCTACAACAGAAACTACACAGGGTGAATACTATATTGATAAAGCTGAGAGGAGTGGAGTTACGAGTATATTGAAGAGTACATCGACCTCTATTGTTTTGAAGTAGCAGAAGAGACCCTTAAAACAAATAGGGCAGATTTGAATATGTGTTTAAAGTTTATTCACACAAGCACAGGGTATCAAAACATATATCACATAGTCTAGTAAGTAGGTATTCGGTACATTAAGCAACGACAATTTTTTCTGCTCAGCCTTTTCTCACCTATTTTGGAAGTCAGCTTACAGTCTGACGTGATGCACGTTACTTAATTTTAATAATCGGTTTGGATAAACCCCTTAAATACTATGGTGTTTATTCATAAACGATGATTAAAGTTAGGTAAGTAACGTGCAAACGTCAAAAATGTATGGTTAAACAGTCGCTAATCACAAGTTAACTTTAAAAAATGTTTACGATTAAAGGGATAAGTGTTATAAATGACATTTTAGCCAATAATATAATGTAATATGGATTTCTCAACGCATATTAAGATTATTTGGTCGCTCATTTTATGTTTTTTTTTATATGTTGAATGGTTTTTTCTTAAAGAATAAATAAATATATTTTTTTTTAATTATGACAAGACAGTGATTGAGTCATACATTTTGCCGGCTGTTTTCATGAGCCGTGACAGTAACGTTTTGATCGACGCGTCAGGTTTTTGTTTTGAACTAAAAACGCCGGTTGTGTTTTTAAGATATTGCTTTGTTAAATATTAACTCTGTTAAAAGTGGAATAAATGTTAATAAAAACTCAGAGTGTTTTGTATCTGAATATTTTACCAGTATTTTAAAGTCAGTCAGAGCGACTGTCTAAGTGACTTTCACAGTCTTTCATCATCATCATCATCTCAGCGTTAATCCAAGTCGCATCCGAAGCTTTTTTAGCATTGGAGTTCAGAGGTTGTGACTCCAGATATATACCTACATATTATCTTTAACATCACACCATAGACTTTCAGACATCTGACGACCCGTACATTTTCATGCTGAGTGTCACGCTCATTTTTCTTTGGACTTTTAAAATTATTTATAGTGTTGTTTACTAAATGAAAGTGCGTGATTTATGTAGTAAAACGTGCATTCAGTAAATAATTCATAAAGAACAGTGAAATATCGTAGCATAGTGACTACATCATGACCTTGCCTCAAACCTCCCTCGCAAGACGGTTCACGCGGCCGTATTTTTCGACATGAATAATCCATTACGTGACATTGGCTAAATGCACAAACCGTGATGGCCGTCAAAGATCTACGAATGACAGCTGGTACCAACATGGTTTCCGATGCATGGAGAGGTCTCGGTATGTAACGATGGTCACCATTCCTCAGACCAACCGTGGCAGCGTAGCATAACTTGAACGATCGACATGTGTGGCTGTTATTGCGGGCGATGCGATGTGACGGAGAGAGACAGCAAGAAATGTTACTCGGACGAGGTTAGAAGCTAGTATTTGTAATATGTATAACATGGTATCATCATACTTATTATTTCTCAAGGGCATTTCTTGTCGGTACGTCATAACTTTCTTCATAGTTTATCAATATACATAAATGAGGCATCATTTTAAAGCTTTTCTGCGCGGCTATATCGGAAAAATATACAAACTATTCACATTTCAATGGTTTATCGAAAATTTCTGATTGAAAATCAAGGATTTTTGAAATCCCGCCCTCGACTTCCGATCCGATCCTCTATCGTGAACATCGAGCGGGAGAATGTGCAAAAACTTCGCACAGGTTACCTAGTAGGTTACATATATGTATATAATATCATAAAACTAGCTTTATAAATAATGTAGATTTCCAGACCATATATCCTGGTAAACGCTAAACACACTTTGATGGTTCACTGGCATCTGCTAAAATACTGTCACCTAGTAAGGCAATGTGGCATGTAATTTGGGTGTGTGCGTCTGTGTAGGGTGCCGCTGGGTGTCGTTGAGATGCACACAAGTACTAGGTATACATGTAGTCGAGGCGTGGGCTGTATAGCCAATAAACTACAGGACCACAACATTATAGAAAGGAGAAAATGTGGCCGAATTTCATTTGTTACTTAGCAATCGAATTAATCAGATAAGACTCCTACATACCAGGAAAGTATGGCATAAAAGGGAGGAAGGAAAAAACCTATTCAATTAATCTATTTTTGGTAATTCAATTTAACCGTATCAAAGTCAGCAAAACGCATTAAAAGCACTTAAGTGAAAAAGTTGTATTTATGTCAAATATAACCTCAACAAACAGTGGACTAACTTTTTATTCTCAAACCTTAGTATTTTTCACAAGCTGTGGTCGGCTTACCGACGAAAGGGGTGCGTTACCGCGCAATGCCGCTGATTTCATTTCCGTTGGGATTTCCCGCACTCGCTCGCCATGCCGCTATCTCTCGCATTTGCGAGCGGCATGGCGAGCGAGTACCTCTCATTATGTCTGGGACGAAAAATTCGGATACCACACACTGAAATATTTTATGGTTTAGCTTTTTACCTTTGACCTTCAGAGTATCCGAACACGGCGGAAGGATTATGAATTCACGGTTTTTTGTAACATATTTGGGTCGTCCTTGTGAGTTTTTTTTGTTTGTTTTATGTGAAAAGAATTTACATAAAAAACATTGTTTCCGGAAAAATTTTCTTTTGTTTATTTTTTTTTTCGTCTGCTGTCTATTTTGTTAATCGATTGCAGCGGCTACGGATTAGCAGATACCAGGCAATCAGAAACAATAAGTGGTTGGATTGTTCGGTACACGATAGCACATGCGAGCCATAAATAAGGTTTGTTGTCCAAGCTGAACAACAAGCAATACAAGCAATTCTGCCTGCGTTCGTGTTTGCCTGTAAATCTGGACTAACTAACCATAGCCTACCTATTGTAGTGCAAAAACGGACAACAGATTATGAGACAAAATATTTTGTTTCTGTTATAGAAAAAGCAATTAATAAAACAGTCTGAAACTTTCTCGGTGGTAGGCCATAACATCGGCCGCCGGCAGAAGTTACCACCCACCAGACAAAGCCTTACCGCCAAGCGATTTGTCGTGTTCCGGCATGATGTCTGGTGAAGCCGTACGGAGGACGGGTCTGAGCAGTTGTGTTGCGATGTGTGCCTGGTACGATGCGCCTAATGTTGTTGTGTTGGGAGTTTGGTCGTGGAGGGTCTTCAGATCAATCTCCCTTTGGCGCAGCATCGTTGGTCGTGTTGTTGGGTTTAACATTGCATCACCTCGCTCAACTGTCGTCTTCCTTCCTATTCGCTCAGTTTATCTGAGGGAATAGGCTCTTAATAAACTAGCGCGCTTTACCATCAACGATCGCATTACCATAAGGCGGGATTGTGGTCAAGCGCTAGTTTAAAATTATTAAAAAAAAAAAATTCTAAACACAAAGAACGCGACGGATGTCGTGAACAGAAAGACGTCTGCTGGACCTAGTCACATACATATCATCATTGTCAACTTTTTTATCATCCCACTGCTGGGCACAGGTCTCTCATACAGAGTAGGATTGAGCGTAATCACCACGCTTGCTCAATGCGGGTTGGCGATTTCAGACTTGGAAGTCCAGGTTTTCTCAAGTGGTTTTCCTTCACCTTCAGTTATTGGTGTCCAAGATATACTTGAAAGTACATATAACTTTTAGAAAAGTTACAGTTAAGTGCCTGACATATATTATGTTAAAATTAAATGTTCAATCAAACGTCGCCCAGTTAAAGCTATGTAAAGAAGTTCACAAGAACTTTTCTACAAAGTAATGAAAATCTTGCGATACTAATACTAAAAAATAATTTCACACAACAAAGTTCACACAAGACGGTCTTTGAACACAAAGGAAGAAAATTAATTATTATTGTAGTTCAGGAAACAATACCGAAGTACCAAGGCAGCATGACCACTTGGGAAAAATGTACGCATTTGTCTTATAGTCAGTAGTCAGCACGGCTGTGAGAGGCACTTTGAGTGATTAATGAGTTCAGATGGAAAAGCAAGACCTTTATTTATATCTTATGTTCGAATAGTTGAAAGATCTGGAAAAAACTGGGAATAATGTTTTATGGAGATCATTTCGTCGGTTGCCGTCTGCTGGGATATGAATCATAAATTCGGTCTATACATTTATGTACATGTGGAGAACTGGTGAGTAGTTTAGATATATATCATAATTTCAAAGTGTTCTGTTACTATTACGCCTACTTATACGAGTATATGTAAATACGTACTTAAAGAAAGTCTAAAGTGTGTTTTATGAATGTATTAAGATTCGTGTTAAAACTTGTGTATGTGAGTAATATTAAAATGAATTTTGTGATATTTTCATATCGTAAATAAATAATGTTTTTTTTTAATATAAATTATAAACTAGCGTTTGACCGCTATCCCGCCTGATGGTAAGCAAAGATGCGATCGTTGATGGTAAAGCGCGCTAGTTTATTAAGAGCCTATTCACTCTAGCCTTGAAGACACTTAAATTGTAGTGTGACGGAAATACCGCCGCCGGCAAATTAGTCATGTTCGACTTTAGAGACAGATTAGCTAACGAAATTCCGCATAATTATGTGGCGGCAATGGTGCAGTAAAATCAAAATTGCTTCCCCATACGATATCCCCCCATATTTGTATGTCTGTCAAAAACGATTGTGTTTCTAGGTAAATTTTTAGACAAATCAATCGTTTGTGAGATTTTATGGTTAAGACTCATTTATTAAGAGCCTATTCACCTTGATTTGATATTAGCCTTGAAGACACTGAAATTGTAGTGTGACGGAAATTGTTCCAGTCCCTCGATGTACGCGGTATAAAAGAAGAAGCGAAACGCTTCGTTCGGATCGTAGTGGTGTTAACAACGTAAGGGTGGAAACTCGCCGTACGACGGGTCGTCCGATGGTGGAACGGAGATGCGGGAATTAAATCATGCAATTCCCTTGATAATAATAGGAATTAGGAATTAGAGTGTGTTTTCAAGTTTAAGTAATAGTGTGATGGTGTTCAGACGCAGATGTGAGTTGTAAAGTCAAGGGTGGACACCCATTTTTTATTTTGTTTGGGAAATCATCAAATGACCTCTCCCGCTCTGGACGGAGCGAAAGGGCGTGTCAGACTTTTACTGACTAAACCACACCCGTGTTCCTTTAGTTGCCTGTGCGCCAGGGCCACGGTTTCTTTTTTAACCAACTCGAAATCCTGGCCCAAGAGAGGACACCCTTAAAGGATGTCTCGATGCCTCACATGTAGGTAAGTTGTTGTAAACACCAAAATTATGTGTTTTTAAATTAAAAGTGTCTATTTTGATGCATCAAGCATATTTCCTGTTCCAAGTAAATCAAACCCAAAAAACTACATTTTTGGGTAATTTTAACGGTAGATCAGGTATAGTATTATTATTTACAACTAGCAGCGCCCAGTCATAAGTTTCGATCTGATAAAAATATCGGAACCTATTAAAAATATCGGTACCTATTAAAAATATCGGTGCCTATTAAAAATATCGGTACCTATTAAAAGTTAGCCTATGTGTTATTCCTGGTTTTAAACAGTCTGTGCCCCCAATTTTGCCTAAATTCGTCGTTTTTGATTTAGAGAGTAATTAACAAACATCCATACTTTTACGTTTAGTAGGATGTTTTACGGCGGGCGGTGTACCGTGTAGAGCGCAGCGTGTAAGAGTCAGGAGTACATAATTGTTGTAAGTAGCATATACGACAAAATTCGGCTACTGCATTTTTATCGGTGGTAGACCATAACATCGTCTGCCGGCAGAAGTTATCACCCACCACACAGTCTTGCCGCCAACCTATCCGTCGTGTTTCGGTATCATGTCTGGTGAAGCCGTACGGAGGACGGGTCTAAGTAGTTGTGTGCCGATGTATTCCGGGTACGATGCGCCAAATGTTGTGTCGGGAGATTGATCATGGAGGGTCTCCAGATCAATCTCCGTCTGGCGCAGCATCGTTGGTCGTGTTGTTGGATATAACATTGCATCACCTCGCTCAACTGCCGTCTTCTCTCCTATCCACTTAGTTTTTCTTTGAGTGAATAGGCTCATAATAAACTACCGAGCTTTACCATCAAGGATTGCATCACTGCTTACCGTCAGGCCGGATTGCGGTCAAGCACTGGTTTATGACTATGAAAATAAATCAAGTTTACATTGTTTATACTTATCTACTCAAAACTGTTTGCTTTGTTTAGCTCGCCACCTACTTTTAGAGCCATGACAAAAGTCAAATTATTTTTTGCTTTTACATAAGTGGTTTTTTGAAGTAGGTTTCTATTTTTTTGTGAAAAGTTTTTATTTCATGCTTTTCAGTGTCTTAGTCGAAATTCTAAAATAACTTTTTCACCTCATAACAATAGTGGCAGTCATAACCCATGTTAGATCTCATCAATACGAAAAAAATCACTATCTCAAAAACTACTGAAACGATTTTGATGAAACTTATAGTATTCCCTAAGTTGAACAATACGTAGTACAACAAAAAAAGAATTACTTAAATCAGACTTGTAGTTCCGGAAATATGCGCCCACAAACATAAAAACATACATGCATACATACACTTGAAATTTGGCTTACATACATACGGGTCGAATAGCTAACCTCCTTTTATTGAAGTCGGTTACAAAACTGTAAGTATGTTACCATTTACGTTTGTCGCTAAAATAAATAAGGGCTGAAAGAGAACAGGATGAAAACGGGAAGCCCTCTGATTGTGAAATGGTAATTACGCTGAGTTGTTTGTAAGTTAAACATTGCTAGTCGAAAAAATTACAAGTCGCAAGCAAGTATACGGGCAGAGCTTCCGTGCTCTTTTTTTTTAAATGTAGCAAGATTTTTACAAAATAACGTTCCCTGTTTAATTATGTTTACTTAACACCCTCATAGTCTCCAAGCGGGGTCGCCACAACGACCAGTCCCGTGCCTCTCGCATTGTATTTATTTGTCCAAAAAGGTGATTCTTCAATGGACAAATAGTTTTTATTCTTGGAATAACATTGAGGTTGATAGATTTTGCAAAGAACAACTGTCAAAAATTCAAATCTGTTTCTAGGGTAACATAATCTAGGGTTAGAACCTACCCTAAATATTATATCCTACTTACTTATTGAGGTTCGGAACCCTTCGTGAATAAGTCCGAATAGTACTTAGCCGGATTTAAGCCAGCTTGATAAATTTTGTTTTAAAATGATCCCTTAGCATTACTAGTTTCCTAGTATTTTTTACATTATGTGTGTTTAGGTGTACAATGAAGTATATACAGTAAATTATGTATTAATTGGCTAATGTATGTAAATGCAAAGTCCGATTATTTGCTAACCATTTTTTTTTTTAATAAAATTATATCAATCCCGCCTGATGGTAAGCAGTGACGCAGTCGTTGATGGTAAAGCGCACTAGTTTATTAAGAGCCTATTCACTCTAGCCTTGAAGACACTCAAATTGTAGTCCGACGGAAACACCGCCGCTGGTACATTGTTCCAGTCCCTCGATGTACACGGTATAAAGGAGGAGGCGAAACGCTTCGTCCGGATCGCAGTGGTGTTAACAACGTAAGGGTGGAAACTCGCCGTACGACGGGTCGTCCGAAGGTGGAACGGAGATGGGGGAATTAAATCATGCAATTCCTCGCACACTCCCCAAAATGAATCCTATAGAACAACGAAAAGCTGGCTACTCTACGCCTGTGCTCTAGGCTTTGGAGATGTAAATGTAGAAACTGCTGCGATCGACCTTTATTTTATTAACATGATATTGTTGAAATGTCTGGCAAATCAAACATCAGAGAATTGTATTCTTAAATTTAGCAACGGGATAATTCCATAATAATAGTTACTTTTAAGAATACAACTGTAACTGTTATAGTCGGTTAACTAAGTCACGTGTGTTTTGTTTACGTTTAGGTGACTACTTAAACTACTCAAGTATACTTACATAGTACATTTATCTTCTCTCCTAGAGTAGTAATATTGGAGACTAGCTGCGCCGCGCGTTTTCACACGCGTAGGTTTCGATATGATTTTTTTTATCCGTCCGTCCGTCAAGGTATTGTTAGGTATCGATAACTGATTCTACTAATGGATACAAAGCCGGGCTAAACTTAAAAAAATAGATCCCCTAAAAAAATAAATATTATTTCGCAAAAAGAGGTAACTTAACATATTTGCGGTAAACAACGCTTCCGCGGGCGGCGGGAGACAGGGCACGCGGCACGTGGTCTCATCGCTATTCGCTCATTATAATACCAGTGTTGTCACTCTTTTAAAAATGACCAAATTTCGGGCAAGTTGGAATTAATTCGCGGGAAAAAAAGATTATTTCAAAATTCATTAGTATTGTTTCTATGATGATTACGTAGAATTTTATATTATATTTGGTCATGTATTTACCTAACCTTTATTATCCTTGCGGGTCGGACAGGGTTTTCCTTATATATTGTATAGCCTAAAGCCTTTCTTGATTAATGGCCTATCTAACGCAAAAAGATTTTTTTTAAATCGGACCAGTAGTTCCTGAGATTAGCGCGTTCAAACAAACAAACAAACACTTTAGTTTTATATATTAAGTACAGATGATTGACATAGCCATCGGTCTGTTTCCCAACATTCATACATTCCGATAAATCAGTAAGTTGGTATCTATAAAAAACGAAGGAATGGCAGGAAATAAAAACCGTTATCGTTTTTACGGCCAGTGGCTCGGAAATCACACCGCTGCCGATGTGCCGAAATGTGATAAATTCTCTTGCTTATCAGTTATCAGAAGTACGCCTGATGATTGCATTTTTTATAGGGTTTTCGGGTTTAAGTGAAAGTTTTTCCGGTCACTATCAATGTGATTCTCAGGAGAATGGGAACACGTGGCTAAATAATAACAGCAGCACTGGTCGATCGATCAGGTCAAGCTGCGTTTGCTGCGGTTAGTTTGTGGATGGGTGACCATTTTTATAAACCGAGAACTTGTTTTTTGAGTAATGGAGGTCTCAGAATGGCTTTTTTTTCGTCCCGGCTGTCATTTGTATCTCTTTGACAGTCGTTACGGGTTATCAGAAGTCTGAAAGTTTAACATCAAGTCTTACCAAGGCATATTACCCGGTAGGTAACTGGGTAACTGGGTATTTACTGGTATAGTTTTCTTTTACTTCTCATAATCACATTTTTATACATACATCGGCCGCCGGCAGAAGTTACCACCCACCAGACAAAGCCTTGCCGCCAAGCGATTTGTCGTGTTCCGGCATGATGTCTGGTGAAGCCGTTCGGAGGACGGGTCTGAGCAGTTGTGTTGCGATGTGTTCCGGGTACGATGCGCCTAGTGTTGTTGTGTTGGGAGTTTGGTTGTGGAGGGTCTTCAGATCAATCTCTCTTTGGCGCAGCATCGTTGGTCGTGTTGTTGGGTTTAACATTGCATCACCTCGCTCAACTGCCGTCTTCCTTCCTATTCGCTCAGTTTTTCTGAGTGAATAGGCTCTTAATAAACTAGCACGCTTTACCATTAACGATCGCATCACTGCTTACCATCAGGCGGGAATGCGGTCAAGTGCTAGTTTATGACTATAAAAAAAAAAATACATACGTCATAGTTTTTATATATAATGAATTTATTTTATTTTTGTTTTTTTTTTTCTTTTTTTTTTGCATACACAAGTCACGTGGCTGTATACAACTGTTTTACATCCGTCACCCCAAACACCAGGTTCAGTTGAAAACCAGCATCAAGCACTAGTTGTCTGGCATGTCTGGAACTGGGCCTTTTTGGCGCAGCCGGGAGGCACACATTCCTGCTAGTTTTCTACATTAATTTGTTTTTTTCACAATTTACTTAATTTTATTACTATTTTTTACTTTTTAATGTTTGTCTTTATCTGATGTATTGTGTGTCTTTTCTGTGCTAAATAAATGTATTTTCTTTCTTTCTTTCCACGTAAAGTACTGGTATCTACACCCGATTAGACTGGTAGCAGTCTTTAACATGTTGTGAAAGAGCTAGACAGATGACGAGATGTATCATGCAGCCATCATACTCGTATACAGAGTGGTGCTGACAATACGACAATAAATTAAACATGGTGTACCTCAACACATTCTCAGTCGACCCATAAAAAATCATATAAATATGTCCATTAGATTAGTCACAGGAAATTATTTTTCATTTTTCACATTTTCTACATGATGTACATGTTGATAAGAAAGCGCTTACAGGTTAATGACCGCTGCATCCTGCGGTACCAAACTACCAAACTACAAAACTAAAAAATAATGTAAAATGTAATCTATATGGTGTCATAATAAAAGGTAATTCTATTCTATTCTAAGTAGATGACGACTCTCATGTATGTGAATTCGTGTCTTTTTGTATCTGTATAACCTTAATAAAAAGGACTTTGAAACAAATCTCAAACATCATTCTATTTCAGTCACTCATAACAAGTTGAAAGTGCCAAACGATTTACCTAAGTACGCAAGATGACATTTCAATTTTATGCTTTCCTAGTACAAGCTTACCATTAGTATGTAGTGTTAAGGTACCTAATTGAACGAAAAGCCGTGTAAAATGGCAGGTAATTGTTGGAATCAGAAATAGTCTAACAATACTTATTTTACAAGAAATCCTAAGCTTCCAAAAAATTCGTTCAATAAATTCGTTTTGATTTACGACAAGCACGCATTATATATAAAACAAATTAGTTTCAGCATCTGTGCCGACCTGTAACCCTGGTACAAACGTCATGAAACATATTTTTTAAGCAGTCACCGTTCTACCTCGTTTCTGTAGATACAATACGAATATGTAACGTAATAGGTATTTCCTTTACCTTCGCGCAGGGTTCCGACGTATTCCGTGTGCAGTTTGTGGTCTGCCATCAGACGCGTCCCCAGGTGGCGGATAGGGAAACGGCCCCCAGATATGGGGGTTACCGGTTTACCGGCGCGGACCAAAACCAGAAGTGGGGACCGCTTCGGCGGTCGCACGTGCTGCGAGTCGGCCACCACTCCAGGTGGCTGACGTGACCCAAACAGGGTCAGCGTCGGGCAACCCGGTCTCCTCACTGAGAGGAGCTGGGGGCGCCGTTTGCCTCCTGGCAAACGAGTGGGGCTAAGAGAAAGGACACGTCGGTAAAAAACCTTTGGCTGCTGCGTCTTCTCGCACAAGAAGACGTACCCAGCCCGGCCCCTCCCTATGGAGGGACCATTGTGGGCCCGCCTTTCAGGCGGGAATCGCCGGCAGGGGATTGGTAGTGCAGGCTATGCTATTTCCCATGACCCCGCTACTAAGGCGATGTCGTTGTGCCGCTGTTTGGTTTTAGTGGGTATTCCCGGCTTCGGCTGGGCGAGTCCCACACACGCCCCCGGGGTATGGTGCGTAAAGGCATTTCCACAGCGTCAAGAAAAAAAAAAGGGTTCGGACGTATTAGTGATAGGTACCGTTTCTCAGTTTGAGAACAGACGGAGCTATAGAATGCCGATAGCACCATCTCTTTTTTGCAATGGAATAATGAGGACATTGAATCTTCAGCCCCTTGAAGAGACAGCTAAGACAGCACTTATGCACAAAAGTGTCTACTGCATGGCTCCAGTTATTTATAATAAGTTACCAAAAAGCTGGAAACATCTGCCTTTAAAATTATTTAAAAAAGACTCCGCAGCCTTTTAGTCGTGAAACCGTACTATGATATAAATGAGTACCTTACTGAAAAAGATTTTTCTTTTAAGTTAGAATAATGGAGTTTTGAACTATTTTCCTAAACTGTATTTTCTAGTTTTAAGTGGAATGTTTAAAAAAAAAATTGCATGCCTAAATGGCAAAACATGGCTGAACCTGTCATTATATAGGTATACATTTATTTTTTGTCATCTCATTTACCCATGTTTGCAAAATAAAATTATCTTTATCTTGTTTGTGAAACTATTCACTGGTTACAGAAAACACACTGGCCTTTTTTTTTTTCATTTGACTTAGTGCTTTTTGCGTAAATCATCCGCGAAAGCAATGGTGAATCGGGAACTACAATCGTATGTATTGTCCCTGTCTGCATTTCAATCCAATTCTGTTATTATTCATTAGTCAATCGTCTTATCATCTAAATTATTAATTTTGGGCAGCCAGTTAATAATTTCTAACTTTGAATTGGACAACTTAATTGAGTAACAGAAAACTTAGAACACGGGATGACGGGGTAGGTGAAGTTAAAGAAGTAATGGTGTTACTATTTCTAAACTTGAAAGCCAAAAAATGTCCAGACATTACTTATCAATCTTTCTCTTTCAGTACTTTTTATATGTGTTCACATATTTATTTTCTAAAATATCTCCCTTAAATAGATTTTGGACAAATAACAAAGCTGTTTGTACCTACAAAGTCCTGACGATTGTCTTAAAAACCGGACACGTCAGTACATCTTTACGAGTTGCAGCGCTACGTACCTAACTGGGCACGCCACAATAGCAGCGGTATGTCCCCTCTTTGAGGAGTGGCTAGAGAGCGCCACGGCGCCCTCACGTTCCGCCTGACGCAGGTCCTCACCGGGCACGGTTGTTTCGGGAGGTTCCTGTTCCGTATTAGGCGGGAGGAAACGCCAGGGTGTGACCATTGTGTGGATCGCCCTGAGGACACGGTGGAGCATACAGTGGAGGTCTGCCCGGCTTGGGTAGAGCACCGCCGTGTCCTCGTAGCGGCGATCAGCTGCAATCTCTCGCGTCCGATCCTGGACCAGGCCATGGTCCGGAGCGAGAGTGCATGGCAGGCCGTCACCTCCTTCTGCGAAGCAGTGATGCTGGCAAAGGAGGAGGCGGAGCGCGTGAGGCAACGGGAATCCCAACGCCCTCACGCCACTAGCCGCCGCAGTAGACGCCCTGGTCGGGCGACGACACCTAACTCCCAGCCACCGTAGGCGCGGGCCTGCGGGCGGTGAGCAGTGGGCAGCTCACCGCCCGGTAAGGACCAGGCCCGAGTCGACGGCGCGTCGTGTTTCACGCGCGCCTCAAAGAGATGTCAGCACATCGTGACGGGGTCCACGAAGACCGATGCCTCCTGGGTCAGGGTTGCGGGTTGGTTAAACAAGAAACCGCGGCCCTGGCCGTCGCACAGGCAAGTGAAGAAACACGGGTGGGTTTTAGTCAGTAAAAGTCTGACACACCCTTCCGCTTCGCCCAGAGCGGGAGAAGTCATTTGATGATTTCCCATCCCAACAAAAAAAAAAGCGCTACGTACCTATTACTTAAGAACAAATTTACGAAAATAAATAACACTCATCAAATTTCGACGGATGGAAACCCTAAATGGGACAGAAATTATGTAAAACGAAATATCGAGAACGCTGTGCATCTAATCAGTACGTCTCCCGCGTATAATATCGATTGTTATTTTATCTGTGGCAGGTACATTTTACGAGTTTGTTCGTGATTCCATAACGAGTTAGTTGATAGCACCTGATAGGTATCCGCAAATTGGAAGCGTCTCTAGGGACATCTATCGTCGAGCTCGTGAATTAAACAAAATATGTTTATAGATTGGTTTTTAATGTTGAATTGAAAGGCATCGGCATGGTTTCTAACTTTATAGATATTTACAAATACCAGCACATTCAGTTTATTTTATAATTATGTATCAATATTCGTTAGTAAGTTTTTAAATTTATCGGTAAAGCACTAAGGCAAGGTTGATTGGGAAATAAAATAGTTTCTGGTAGCCTGACCCGCTGGCATCTGTACAAAAATAACTTAAACAATGTATTTATACTAAAGGGTAAGGTTAAAAAGATACGTAATGATAAATAAATAAATATATACCGACAAATCACATAGATTGAGCTAGCCCCGAAGTAAGTTCGAGACTTGTGTAAAGGGATACTAACTCAACGATACTATATTTTATAATAGATAGGTACATATATAGATAAACATCCAACACCCAGGCCAATCAGGAAAAGATCGTTTCCCATCATGACCTGTTCGGGGATCGAACCCGGGGCATCCACGTTGCAGGCAGGCGTGTTGACCGCTGCACCACGGAGGAATCATAAACAATTCCACACAAAACCGCCCGAAACAGACGAATCGTCACATTTAAATATGTAAGTATCTTCTACAAGCGATTCGCACAATATTTATTAATTTGTGGGCGTATCACATTGAGACAGTTTGTGCAATAAAATTTACATTCAATTCGCGCATTTCCGGATAATCGATCAAGTGTGCCAATCGTGTAATAAGCTGATTTTGATCCATTCTTATCTGATTATAATTATCGATTAATTATGGACAGATAATTGCTGCTCCTCTTTTCATAAAATATTTTTAGACAGTGTGAGTTCGATTCTTCTGCTTACCGAACAAATAATCTTAAGCTCCAAATTACCTGTGAAAAAACAAAACAAATAGGTAAGTTTATTGAACTACTATAATTGACCAACATTTAAATCCAATTTAAACGTAAAATTAAGCCGAAACACGAATGAGGGCTGATTTCACAAGCGACCAGATTTTTTATTCCTGAAATAAAACTGACGTCTCTCTCTCTCTAATATTTATCAATATTATTTAGTTTTTAACAGTTTTTTCTTTAAAAAAATCTGAGATAAATATATTACTGAGATAAATAGATATATTTATCTCAGTAATATATAAAAATATATAAATAATGTTGAATGATAATTATAGTAAGATTACTTATTGATCAGTCCTGTCAAAATGTCACTGTAAATAAACAATAGATACCAGGAAATAATAACTGGGAAGAGTAGAAATTCACTTGTATTAACACAGGTAAGCACTCTTCAGAATTTGCAAGTATTAACATAAAGGTGTCTCAGTCTGCGAGTATAAGAAACTTCAACGATGGTATGTTTTCCTAGTACCTACACGAAAATGAATAATTGATTATATGCTTTTGTGTGTTAAAAAAAATCTGTTTCATTTTAATAGTTTCAGCGAGTGGTGCGGGAATACGCTGGTACAGAACCTGCTCAGACTAAGCTCCTTGGACGACATCTCCGACACCAACTTCCCGACGGCAAGGTTTCGTGATGCCTTGAGCGTATTTTTATTTTTTTGGTAATAATTATAAACTAGCTCTTGACTGCAATCCTGCCTGATGATAAGCAGTGATGCGATCGTTGATTCGTTCGTTAAAGCGCGCTAGTTTATTAAGAGCCTATTCACTCAGAAAAACTGAGCGAATAACTGAGCGTGATGCAATGTTAAACCCAACAACACGACCAACGATGCTCCGCCAGAGGGAGGTTGATCTGGAGACCCTCCACGACCAAACTCCCAACACAACAACATTAGGCGCGTCGTACCCGGCACACATCGCAACACAACTGCTCAGAACCGTCCTCCGTACGGCTTCACCAGACATTATGCCAGAACACGACAAATCGCTTGGCGGCAAGGCTTTGTCTGGTGGGTGGTTGACGGTTCGGATTCCTGACGGTATAAGGAAGACGGAACGGAACAGGAGAACAGCCGTCACCCAGAAAACTTAAGTGGGAATGGCCTGATCATGTTTGCCGCATATCACATGAAAATTGCGCTAATAAAAACTACAAATAAACCCACGAAGCATTCTCGGCAGCCTAAAAAGAAGATGGCAGGAATAGATACAGGCTTTGGAGTCGCGGGCGCATAGATTGGGGACTCTGTGTAGGTACTCATCAAGTTACCCTAGGAAGGACGGTGGCACAGTGGTCACATGCTACCGTATACAGCGATGCCTAGGCGTTGCGCAGGGGCGGTTCCGGAATTGGTATTTTAAGAGGAACCGGGACTACCCCTACGTGCGGATGGTGATTTAGCTGATCACCGGGGTGTTTTAGTGAGGTAAAAATCCCACAATCCCCGACCTCGGTCCCCAGGAGACAGGTGCCTTTTGAAAGTTTCCCCGACAAAAAAAAGAGGGATAGAGGGATGGACTCTTACTGTAAGGACTCGCAAAACATACAGAAGAGTCTTAGTAATGAGTTCTGTTTTTATCTTTTGGGTACGGAATCCTAAAAATACACGTTCTCCTTTAATTTTAAACTTTCTTTTTTGTTATTCGTGTAATAGAGCGGCAATAGAAAATACTTTGAAAATGTCAATTATCTTTCTTATTTGTGCATAAGATACATACAGCCTCTGACGGACAGGTGAACAGACAGACGTACAGATGAAAAGCGGAGGCTTAAAGGTAAAGTTCCGTTGGCAACCATTGGGGTATGGGTATCTAGTGTTCTTCAGACCAAGTTCGAATTACCCGTAAAAATATTTAAAGTTAGGTCAAAGTAAAAGACGTATAAAATGAAAGAAAACTACGGGTAAACTGATTTTATCGCAGACGTAAAATACGGATTTTACTGCTTTGTGAACTTTTCGAACGGTCAGCAAAATTAACTGGAAACGAGGTCCAACTGAGAACTTCTTCCTGTAGTCTTAATTTCTCAACTTTCGTTCCAGTATTGCACAATCTTTGATTTTACGATTTCTTTTAATTTTATAACGCGAACCATGAACATATTTTGTAACCGCTCTCGGCACAATCCATGCACTTCTGGCGGAAACGCCTCTTGTTCCCGCCCGCCATCAGGGCGAGTTGAAACGAAGATAAAACGAAGAACCGACAATAAAAAGATATATAAAGTCGTCGTGGCCTAGTGGTTAAAACACCAGCCTCTCAAGTATGAGTGCGCGGGTTCGATTCCAGGTCAGGCAAGTAGGTACCAATGTAACTTTTCTAAAGTTGACTGAAGGTGAAGGAAAACATCTTAAGGAAACCTGGACTTTATAAGTCTGAAATCGCCAACCCGCATTGAGCAAGCGTGGTGTGATGATATAATTTCATAAGATTTAACGTGGGAGAAAATGAAATAGAAAGCATTATATAGTGTTTCTTAAATTGAACCAAAATCTTTGAAGGTTTCACTTCTACTACGTGTGAATTGGACACGTGTTTTAGCAGTAGACCTATACCTACTCGTATTTATGTTATGCTTTTCCTTGACTATATAAGTACTTAGTCCATTCTTACACGTAGATATAATGTGAAAATAACCTTTTTGTTTTAAAAAAAGATAGAAACTATTCTTCTCCTTGATCAGCCTATTTACGTCTCCACTGTATGGGTACTGGCCTCCATCAATAACATGAAGGGTAAATGCCTTCTCATCATGTTTGGCCGACGGGTTGGCAAGAGTTTTGGTATAAATTGCAGAGGTTTTCTTCTCTGTGTGCTGGTGATTTTGCAAGGAATTTACCCAAAAATCCTACCTAAAGCTACTACCTACCTAAAGAAGCTATTACTCAATATCAATTCAGATAATTATATATTCATCCATATCAGGCACTGTTCAAAACTAGTTTCACGAATACTTCCCTCTATTCATATTTTTTTAATCTGTACACTTTTCACCCGTTGGTTTCACTCCTTGCACTAACCATTTTCCAATATGGCCAAGATGGCCGACCATAGTAAAGTTCGCTTCGGATGGAAGTCAAAATAAACTACACACATCAAAAAAATGTAAGCAACACAAAAATTTTAATTTTAAAATGTGTTTTCGTATTATATTAGATTAATGCTGTTTTGATATTTAACATGAATTGATTTTTTTTTTATTTTTTAAGAATCTTAATTTATATGTACATAGTAAAAAGTAAGGTGCTTAATCAATTTAACTAAACTAAAATTAAATGGTGTGAAAAAATTACATAAATTAATACATAGTCTGGCCTCCTCTGTTATTAAGAAATGAAATGAAATGAAATCGTTTAAGCAAGTAGGATCACTGATCACTTTTACACGTCATATTTTTTTTTTTAACTAGATGAAGCCGGCATTTCCTAACTGACTACCTCTGAGAAGAAAAAGCCGAAACAAACTCAGGGATCATTGTCTTTTTTCAAGTCCAGACATTAAAAATGAAAATGTTTACAATAATTTACGTTATAATTACGCATATTGCTTAATAACAATACTTAACACAGCGAGCAGCTCAGTCCCAAGCTTTTTTGTCTTCTAAATAATCTGAGATTTTATAATACCCCTTTTTGCAAAGTTTGGCCTTTATAAAGTTTTTATATCGTTTAATGGGTAAGAACTTGCTGACACCGATCACAGAACAACAAAATCAAATTTTTCTTTTGTTGCATGAAGTTTTTCAACTGTTGTTTACTAATTTGGGTGCGCTGATTTCATATCTACCCTCCGATTTTTTGTAGCAGCTCTAGTTATTAAGATACAGGTACCGTCTTGAATTTACATGAGTAGTCGTTAGTTTATATCAATAGCGGTGTAACTTAACTAGTTCCTGTATAAATTTCATAATGTCTTCTTCAAGAAGGACGTGTTTAAATAATCCTGACTGTTTTTGTGTTATTTGTGGCGAATATATGTTCAAAAAATTCCGTTTGAATGTGTCGGACTTTGTGAAAAACGCGTACTTGGACTACTTTGGGTTTCCGTTGCCGACAAGCGCTAAACCCTGGATACCAAGTTTGGAATGTAAAACTTGTGTTGAGTCATTGCGACTGTGGGCAAACAAAAAAAGGCCCACTTTTAAGTACAAAAGTCCTATGATTTGGCGTGAACCATCCAACCATCATGACGACTGTTATTTCTGTGTTACGAAAATCATAGGAATAAACCATAAAAATTGTGCTAAGTGGGTATATCCAAACTTAAAGTCTGCCATAAGACCAGTCTTGAGAGCTAGTGACACATCAACACCACAGCAGCCATGTACATCTTCGCAAAATTCAGACCAGTGCAGCGGACAAACCAAAAACGACGACAGTGGTAGCGACAGTGATTTTGATGGCTTCGGTAGTCCCCGACCACTAAATCAAGATGATCTAAATGACTTGATCAGGGACCTTGGACTGTCCAAAACGGCATCAGAATTTCTAGCTTCTCGATTGAAAGAAAGAAATTTGTTGACCAGGAAGGAAGGAAGGAAGGACCATAGGAAGTCTGACGGCTACATTCAGCACGTTGAACAGTTGCTGATACACTTCCAGCAGCTTGGATGCAACATGAGTATTAAGCTTCATTACCTTCACAGCCATCTAGACTATTTTCCTGAAAATCTCGGTGACCTAAGCGAGGAACAAGGAGAGCGCTTTCACCAGGATATTCGCACAATGGAGGAGAGATATCAGGGGCACTGGAATGAAAATATGATGGCTGATTACTGTTGGAGCATTCAAAATAGTATTCATAATACATCTCATGCTAGAAAATCCAAAAAAAGGAAATTTTATTTAGAATAAATATATTAAATACTTTTTTTAAACTTAAAGTATGAGCATTTTCAATGAAAAATCCTGTCACTTCATAACTCCAAAACTAAAGCTGCTACATAAAAACAGAGTATATTTTTAAAATCAGCGCGGAAAAACTATTCAGATTCATGTAAAAAATCTCATGCAACAGACATGCTGTTTTCCAGTGAATTATTTATAAATCAATGAGATTGTTAACGTTATCCTGAGGCAATAGCTTCCAATGAAACTTTAGTAAGTCCATCAGTTGTTGGGTTGGTGTCACATCATCCAAGTCCTTTAAAACACGTCTCTGGAGCATGTCCCATGCATTCTCTATGGGGTTGAAGTCTGCCGATTGTGCAGGCTAAGACAACATCAGGATTTTTTCCCTTGCCAAACACTTCCGTCTGTGCAAACTGACGTATGCGACTGATGTCGTACGCAACGTGAAATCGGAGCCAAATGTTTATGCCTTAGAACATTTATGTAACGATCTTGCAGTGTTATTGTACACCGAGATATCTGAGATTGACTTCTTCCCGCTTGCAACATTCCCTAGAGGTTTTTGCATTTCAAATGACGTCACTCTATGACGTAAAAATGTCGGTCAAATGATATAAAAAATGTCAAATTGCAGAATCCAAATTTGTTCAAAACTGTTTTCAAATTATTGTTTAATCATAAAATTGATACAGAATACAAAATTGTATGTAATTAGCAAAGAAAACGCTGTATATTACGAAGAAGTGCATTTGCCCTCGCATTCGCTTTTGAATTTGTGAAAAAGAAATCAATTGATACTTAATTGTTTTTACAGCCAGTCAGTATGTCCTCTGGATCAAAAAAGTTTATATAGATATTACCTATTTGGTAAGAAATTAGGTTTACATTAATTTGAAATAGTATGTGTTGCTTAAAACTTTTTTGATACACATCAAAAAAGTTTTAAGCAACACATACTATTTCAAATTAATGTAAACCTAATTGTGGAATAATACACACGTATTATTCCACATGTTATACCTAAGACACCTAAGTGTTGTTATATTATTTTCGAAATTTGATTTAGACCACATATTCTAGAAGCTATTGTATTATTTTTACTCAAATAATGTAATTCTAGAGTTATGGCAAATAAAAAAAACAAACGTATAAACTAAATATGTATGTATATTATACATGTTGCTACAGAATAATATTTGGTTTCAGGTAGGTACCTACTTTATAGGAATGTATAAATATAGCTACTGAGTTTGTGTCCATGAACAAAGCTATTGTTAGATTTTATGGCGCTGTGTGACTTGAACACGCAATTTAGTCACGATTTTCTATGAATTTAGTCCATTTTTAAGCAGAAAAGTGTAACTTAAGCAGGTGTATGTCATATTAATAAGCTATAAAATAAGGTACTTAGTACTAATGCATAACGTTCAGATTTTATTTTCTTGGCTCGCGCAGTAATAGACTGCACACGCATCGTAATGTACAGACACCAACACATCAAGCTACTACCATGTGTCAAGTGTCTTAAATCGATTTTCAACTGTATCGCTAAAGCATTAGATTCAAGGTTGATTGTGAGAATCACACTACAGAATCAAGATTGATGCAACAACTATCGAATGCTTTTTTTTTGAAAAATTTTTTTTTTTCAGATTAATACAGAATTCGCGGAGCATTTTAGGACATTTTTTTTTTAATAATTATAAACTAGCTCTTGACCGTAATCCCGCCATGGTAAGCAGTGATGCGATCGCTGATGGTAAAGCGAGCTAGTTTATTAAGAGCCTATTATTCACTCAGAAAAACTGAGCGAATAGGAAGGAAGACAGCAGTTGAGCGAGGTGATGCAATGTTAAACCCAACAACACGACCAACGATGCTGCGCCAAAGGGAGATTGATCTGAAGACTCTCCACGACCAAACTCCCAACACAACAACTTTAGGCGCATCGTACCCGGCACACATCGCAACACAACTGCTCAGACCCGTCCTCCGTACGGTTTCACCAGACATCATGCCGGAACACGACATATCGATTGGCGGCAAGGCTTTGTCTGGTGGGTGGTAACTTCTGCCGGCGGCCAATGTTATGGCCTACCACAGAGATTTGAGTGAAGCACTGCTATACTATTTTTTTATCACTTACATGTATAAAGGGTGTATCTGACATCGACGCATAAACGAGTACCATGGATCCAGTACATGATTCTGAACTCCCCAGTGGTGGAATTTTTCGTCGGCTTTTTCATGATTAAAAAAAATATATATGTAGTTTTTTTCACTTTAAACCGTTCATAATTGCTATACATTTATAACCCAATAAGATTTTAAAGTAAAAATTAATCAATTCGCTAATTACACAAAAAATTGCTAAAAACTATCTTATCAGCTGATTTAATAGAGTTCACATCAGGGATCAACGTCATACCTACAAACCCGCACGGCGGCACGCTTGCAACGTTGAAAGGCCGAGCCGACACTTTTTTTTCAAACACTGTGAATTATGTAACCCTTCATTAACGACATAGATGACTATCATCATTTTATTAGTGGCATGCGGTCTAGCCTTTTCGCGATGTTTGCGTTACGATGTCAGATACACCTTGTATAAATTACAAAACGACTAATCAACATTTTGTATCAATATTTTCATTTAAAAGGGTGTCCGTAGTGTTTCTTGCCCCTTCTTGGCCATAGGTTCCTAGTACGTATTGGAATGGGCAACTAGCTATTTAGGTTATTTGAATTAAATGCCGAGTGAAGTTTATTGAATTTTGCTAAATACATATTATTATGTAGATATTATATTCGTTCGTTGTTTGCTTAACTGTTTAATGTAAGTAGATAACACACTCGATTATAACGCTACTTATTTTTAAAATAAAACCCGTACCTACGTGAGTGATTAAGTGTAAATTTACCTAATTTCCATAAAACAGTTAGATATATAATATATTCACGAACAAAAAATAAACAATAATAACACGTACGTAACTGTAATTTCATTGTTTGTTATCCAGGTAGCAGAATGTGTAATTCGAAACGGTGGAATTACCAGGATGACATGAAACTGACTGGTATTCATTTGCATTTCATGAGCGGTTGGACACGTTCTCACATTGTTGAACTTCTGGTACTCTGTGAGCCAATTATCATTACAATAAAACATTTGTTTTCACTTCAAAATAAATAAAAAAGAATTTTTGGGCCTAGGAAATTTAAAAAAGGCATCGGATACAATATAGGAAGACTGTTCAGATTTTTTTAGAATTCTTTTGTTTTTTAGTGGTATGTTTTTTTTTTAATAATTATAAACTAGCGCATGACCGCAATCCCGCCTGATGGTAAGCAGTGATGCTATCGTTGATGGTAAAGTGTGCTAGTTTATTAAGAGCCTATTCACACAGAAAAACTTAGCGAATAGGAAGGAAGACGGCAGTTGAGCGAGGCTTATGTAATGTTAAACCCAACAACACGACCAACGATGCCGCGCCAAAGGGAGATTGATCTGAAGACCCTCCACGGCCAAACTCCCAACAGAACAACATTAGGCGCATCGTACCCGGCACACAACTGCTCAGACCCGTCCTCCGTACGGCTTCACCAGACTTCATGCCGGAACACGACAAATCGCTTGGTGGCAAGGCTTTGTCAGGTGGATGGTAACTTCTGCCGGCGGCCTATGTTATGGCCTACCACCGAGAAAAGGTAGGTTTAGATGGGACCCAATGAGTGAATGCACATTCCATCTCAGCTCCACCAAATTCTTGTTTAGGTCCTAATTCGTTTAGTAATAAACCCAAATCTTAAAGGTCAACTACGAGATACGACCTCAAAAAACAAAAACTAAAGTTATCATTCCAAATAATCCATATCCATACTAATATTATAAATGTGAAAGTGTGTTTGTTTGTTTGTTTGTCCTTCCTTCACGCCGTAGCTAAGCAATCAATCGACCTGATTTTTGGCGTACAGTTAGTTGAAAAGATGGAGAGTAACATAGGCTACTTTTGGTCCTAAAAAAACATCAAGTTCCCAAGGGAGATTACTGGAATATTTGTATGTGTACACCAAATATCCTAATATTATAAATTGGAAAGTGAGTTTGTTTGTTTGTTTGTTCCGCTTTCACGCCGTAACTACTAAGCTGATTGTTTTGAAATTGCAGACGTAGAGTTAGAAGTCCGAATTAAATAATAGGGTACTTTTTTATCCCGGAAAAAAATTACATTCACGAGGGAAATCTAAAAGCGCGATATAACCGATCTCCACGCGAGCGAAGCCGCGGGCGGAAAGCTAGTTATTCTAATAAATTGCTTCAAAAATGTATCTGCTCAAAAATGTGAATACGGCAATAAATGTGGAACTGTCAAAGTTATAAACAAAGCTGGTTATAATAGGGTATTACGTAATTATCCATGAGGTAAGATGATTAGGCAGATCTAAACTAGAGAACGATTAAAAAGTTATAGGTATTTCTTATTACTGTGCTGTATAAATACTGTAAATTATAACTACATACTTACAAATCTTTAAATATTTAACTACTAACAAACTATGTACCACTTAACTGTTTTGCGAGAAATATAGGCTTTTTTATTTATTATTTCTTATTACAAAGGAAAGGTTGTTTGAGCCGAAGAGGGATTGGAACAATTTGCCAACGGCGGTGTTTCCGTCGGACTACAATTTAAGTGTCTTCAAGGCTAGAGTGAATAGGCTCCTAATAAACTACGGCTCTTTACTATCAACGATTGCATCACTGCTTACCATCAGGCGGAATTGCGTTCAAGCACTAGTTTATGATTTATAAAAAAAGATAACTTAGTCCATTGTTAAAAATAAAAGTAATATTTTTTCAAAATTAGTTTTTTGATTAATTGATAGTTTATTTTATGATCATTAAATGGGGTAGACGTGAGAAAAATCCCCACTTTACGTGAAGGGTGTAGTCCCATTTCTTTTTTAAATATTTTCTTCGTGGATCTATTTTAACACTTTGTCGTCATGGTAAAAATATACACATTCCCCTCAGGAAAGTTTCATCTATCCAGCACTAACCATTTGGAAAGTAAGCCGAGGATGGATGGCAGGTCAGATATAACGATTCTATAAGGGTTCCGTAGCGAAACCTTTAAAAGCTGGAAAAATCATGAAAAAATTCGCCCGCATTGCTGTCAATAAGAAAAGTCTCCAAAACACTGGCAGCATTGTTCTATAGTAATGCAAGGATAAAAAAAATAGGCCAGCCGTCGATCTGTTGACCAACCGTTTCGCGAAATCACTTGGGAAATCGGACCCCACGACTAGGGCCATGTGGTGTTTTAACTCCAAATGGTTTGAAAATAAATTTTAAATTAATTATTCTATATTAGGTACAAAGGAGATTTCTATTATTAAAATAATTAATAACAGTTTTTAACGTATTATTAAAATAATAAACTGTACCTTTGTATGGTATGTTCCAGCCGGAAGACCACCCAGGATTTTTCAAAAACAACTACTTATGAATTTATTGAACTTAATACTGTCTTTTTGTATACTGTTACTGTGTTTTTGTCACATGCACATTAATATAATTAATGCAAATCTTGTGTTTATTTTTAGATAATCTTGCTTTGGTATCAATAACGTCGCGCTGATAAGTACCTACCTACCTTAGATGTATCTGATAGTAGTAGGTACTATCAAATATCAATATCGTTAACATGAATTGTGTGTACCTACATAACGCACATTATCTACGGAATTATGGGATCCTGGTATTTAATGCCGTAATATGCGATGGCTGAACACATCGATTAATTGTACAAACGAATCAATTTCCTGATAGGCGACCACAAAACGCGTTTCCCATTCTGTTAATCGATAAATAATTGCAATATTATTATTTGTTATTTTTCAGCAAATACACGTCGAAGAAATACAAACTTACAATTTTTAAAAGAGACAATCGAAATTCGAATTTTAATTTTTAATGTTTATACTGGCCAGTTTTCGTTGTAGTAAGTAGTCAGTCATTATGAAAAAAGCATGTCGATAACTTAATTCACAATTCGGCTAACTCCATGTATAAAGCAATTTTTTCAGGAGATGTTTAAAATTAAAACTATGTATTTTATTCATCACTTAAAGAAAAATCTAAAATACCGTTGTTAGATAATATCGTAAGCTAGTATTTTTGATTATGTAGACTTCTTTATACCTATTAATTAAAATATTATCGTGTTTTTAGTAGTTGTTGTATCATACATCACTACTCTGTAGTCGAGTAACTAATACCATCTCTATGTATTAGTGTCTATGAATATAGTCTATAGTCTTGTCATTGTAACTTAGGATCTGACCTGGAAGATGTCGATTATTATGTAATAATTATACAAGTGAAATAAACCAGTCTAATTATCTAAAGTCTTTAATATCTACCAACGCTAGAATCATACATGGTGTCAGAAGTGGAAAAACACATACATGGTGTCAGAAGAGTGAAAAAACCCAATACGAAGAAAGAAAATTCAAAAAATGCAAAAGTCGGATGGCGTCGGTGGCAGCCATGACACCGGTACTGCAATGAACAATGGCTTGAAGGCGCTTAAAATATCGTCAGATGCAACAAACAACAATTACGAAACCTGGAAGCGCTGGTGGCAACAGTTCGAATTATACTTGTTGGCAACGGGTTTAGACAAGTCCGGTGAGAAACGCAAGATCGCCATTTTATTACATCACATTGGTGAAAAATGCTTAAATATTTTCAACACATTCAACATAGGTATTGGAGAAGGCACATTACATGACGTCAAAGCCAAATTCGACGAATTTTTTCAACCCAGAAAAAATATTACCATGTATCGTTACATGTTTTTTACCACACGTCAACAGAAATCGGAAAGCATCGAGGATTTCTTAACCGATCTCGAAAATAAGAGCCAAGATTGCGAATTTGGAACGCTCAGAGAATCTCTTATCAGAGATATTTTTATCGCCAACTTGAGTTTGGACTTAGCACATGTACGTCAGAGACGCAGGCTGCAGGAACCTGATCTGACATATCAGAGGATGCGAGAGCTAGCTAGGACACTCATCGTCGCACAGCAGGATGCAGACCAAATTGTCAAGAGGTCCACTAGTCAAGAGTCTGAAAAAGTCATGCATCTGCGTCGGAGGAGCCGTGGTCGAGCGGAGCGTCAGCGACGGCGAGCTTCACCAGTCAGTCAGCAGGGATCCAGCGCAGGGAGGTCAAAGTCAAGTCCCAGTCCTGAGAAGCGCTCGAAGACGTGTAGCCGCTGTGGACAACACCACCGCTACAAATGTCCAGCGCAGGGAGCTAAATGCAGGTCATGTAACTCTTATGGTCATTTACTTTTACTCAAATATTAGGTATGATCAATTATTTAGGTCCCTTTATTAGCAATTTGTCTCAAAAAACTCAAATTTTAAGAAATCTTTTGAAGAAAGATTCAGTCTGGACTTGGGATGAAAATCATAGTCAATGTCTTAAGAGTTTAATCGATGAAATTACAAATTCACCAGTTTTAGCTCATTATAATCCCAATGTACCATTAGTCTTGTCAGTCGATTCGTCAAAGTCAGCATTAGGAGCAGTCATTATGCAGAACAATAAACCTATTGCTTATAGTTCAAAAACATTAACTCAAACTCAGTCAAGGTATGCTCAAATTGAGAAAGAATTGTTAGCCATTCAGTTTGGTTGTGAAAAATTTCACCAGTATGTGTACGGTCATAAAGTAACTGTTCATACTGATCATAAACCTTTAGTCTATCTTTTTAAAAAGCCATTACATGATGTACCAGCAAGATTGCAACGTATGATGTTAACTTTACAAAAATATGATTTGGAAGTTATACATGTTCCAGGTAAAGAAATGTTTATATCTGACACTCTGTCTAGAGCAGCATTAAAAGAACATTATATACCTGAGAATGAGTCAGAAATATCTTGTCATGTCAATTTAATGCATTCAAGTCTAGCAGTCACAAAGGAGTACTGTACAAAATTGTTACAGAACACTAAGAAAGATGATACTTTGCAATTGTTAAAAAAGTATTATTATGAAGGTTGGCCAAAAAATAAAAATAATGTCAGTCTGTCAATAAAACCCTTTTGGAATATACAAGCTGAAATTCATGTAGTCAAGGATTTGTTGTTCAAAGGGTCAAAATTAATAGTACCACAGTCAATGTATAAGGAAATGTTAGGTAAAATTCATGAAGGTCACCAAGGTATAAATAAATGCTTAAAACTGGCTAGAGAGTCTTTGTACTGGCCAAGCATGTCAGCTGATATTAAAAACTTGGTAGAACAATGTTATGTATGTGCACAATTTAAACCTAATAATCCAAAGGAACCACTAAAAAATTTTGAAATTAATAAATATCCATGGCAACAAGTAGGTGTTGATTTAATGTATTTTGATAACCTTACTTATTTAATTGTCACAGATTATTATTCTAAATTTATAGAAATAGCTTTGTTAAATAAAAACAGTACAGCAAAGAATGTAATAACTAGTGTCCGACCGAAATTTCGGTTTCGGTTTCGGTTTCGGCCGAGTTTCGGCCAAAAATCAAGTTTCGGTGGCAGTTTCGGTTTCGGCGAAAATAGGCCGAAACTTTTGCCGAAACCGAAACTTATTTCGAAAGTTTCCGCACGATCGCGTTTGCCCAACTTCGTTTCCCGCAGCAACGCCTTGACGGACGCTGTCGGTCGGCCATGTTCGGGAATTGTCGTGCGCCGTTCGGATGGCTCTCTGTAGCAATAAAACTTAGTGCGTGTGCGCCCGACGCGACGTAAACATAGATGGAACTGATTACAAGTAAGTTTTTGTTTTGTTTCTATACTTAAATGATTTATATAGTAACTTAATTAAATATTTAGTCAGTAATTTGTATTAAGAAATCAAGTCACGTGTAAAAAATAGATTGTAAATGGAACATAATTTCAAATTATTGATTTGATTATTGTGAAATGATTAAAATTTTGCTATGAAAACTTAATTTGTCGAAATAATAAAAATGTTATTTATAGATATATTTTTTATATTATGTTAAATAAATAATTACAACAAACTTACTGTGTTGCCACTTCATGCCCTAATTAATGCAAAATAATAGGTACCTAAAATGCTCCAAATTTCAGTATTTTAAGAAATTTTATACTTAGACACGTGAGTTTCGGTTTCGGTTTCGGTTTCGGCCGAAACTGAAGCCCTGGCCGAAGATTCGGTTTCAGTTTCGGTTTCGGCAGAAAAACCAGTTTCGGTCGGACACTAGTAATAACACATTTAAAGTCCATTTTTGCTCGTCATGGAATACCTTTATCTTTAGTGTCTGATGGTGGTCCTCCTTTTCAGTCATTAGAATTTAAAAATTTTATGCATGAATGGGACATAGAACACATTGTAACTAGCCCATATCATCCACAGTCAAATGGTCAAGCAGAGAGTTCAGTCAAAATTATCAAAAATATGTTAAAAAAATGTAAAAGAAACTCATCTGATCCATACATAGCTTTATTACAGTATAGAAACACACCTAAGAATAATTTACCATCTCCAGCTCAATTGTTAATGTCCAGGAATTTAAGAAATAACATTCCTATGTCTTATAAGAAATTAAAACCTAAAGTGGTTACATTCAAAAATTATGAAGAATGTGTCAAGCAAAATAATAAAAATAAGTCTAAATATTATAATAGAAATACAAAGTCATTGTCATTACTGTATCCCAATGATCATGTATACTTTAAAAGAAAGCCTGATAGCAATTGGGAACAAGCCATTGTCAAGCTAAGGTTGGCTAATAATAGGTCATATGTCGTTGAGGATGTCAATGGAGTTAGGTATAGGAGGAATAGGGTTCATTTAAGACACAAATATTCTCCTATGCTATCCAATTCGTCGCAGGGGAGAGAGGAAGGTAACAGGCAGGAGTCTAGACCTCAAGAGCTCTCATCTCAATCCTCAGTCAGTCAACATGTAACTCGTTCTGGAAGAGTTGTAAAGCCAACCAGAAGGCTAATTGATGAAATAGATTAAGTAGAACATTGTATCCTAGATTAAGACCTAACCATAGGCTTAAGTCATTGTCTAAATTGTAACTGGGTCAGGTCTCTATAATATTGTTTGTCAAGGGTTAATTTAAACTTAAACAGGGGGGATGTTGTATCATACATCACTACTCTGTAGTCGAGTAACTAATACCATCTCTATGTATTAGTGTCTATGAATATAGTCTATAGTCTTGTCATTGTAACTTAGGATCTGACCTGGAAGATGTCGATTATTATGTAATAATTATACAAGTGAAATAAACCAGTCTAATTATCTAAAGTCTTTAATATCTACCAACGCTAGAATCATACAGTAGTTAAATAAAAATATACTTTTTGACTAATTATATAGGAGTTAGCCGATTTGCGAAATTAAGGTATCGATGTGTGAAATTCACACGTGGTACAAGTGACACCTTCAAAATTTTTGGTTTTTAGACTAACTCTTTTTCGTTTCATCGACGTTCTAATCACAACGATGCTAAACATTGCAAAAAAAAAAAAAAATAGAATAGATTCTCATTTTCTATGAAATATATGAGAAATTTGCGATATCTGTATTTTTCTAGTATCCAAACTTCAGTTGGTCCTAAGAGTTTTTGATCCTTATAATAAACTAGCTGACCCGGCGAACTTTGTTCCGCCTTAAAGGCAATAAATATCACATGATCACATTTTTTACTTTTTAAATTAGGAACACCGTAAATAAAAAAAAAAAGTATTCCATGATTTTTTTATTTGTCATTTATTTAGTGTAGCACCTTGTGAAAGAAATGAATTTCTACTTGTGCTTCGTAAATTATCTAGCTATTGATCTCTGAGATGTCGTGGTGGCCTAGTGGTTAAAACACCAGCCTTTCTTGTATGATTGCGCGGGTTCGATTCCAGGTCAGGCAAGTATCGATGTAACTTTTCTAAAGTGATATGTACTCTTTAAGTACAATATCTAGGACACCAATGACTGAAGGTGAAAGAAAAAATCTTGAGGAAACCGCCACCCCGCATTGAGCAAGCGTGGTGATTACACTCAATCCTTCTCTGCATGAGAGGAGACCTGTCTCCAGCAGTGGGACGATAAAAAGATTGATGATGATGATGATGATCTCTGAGGTTTGTTCGCCGATTTCGCATTGTCAACGGAACAGTTTCACGGACTGCCGCCTCCCTTTGCTCTTGTGAGTGAGAAGCACGAAGTCGAGTCATAGTAAGGCGGCGCTCTGCACGTGCAATTTCTTGCTCTTCTTCAGTGCTTTCATTCAGAATGTTTCGATTTACTCTTGCATTACCGCTTTGTCGAGAAAGATTTGATGGTCATGGTCACGGCATGATATTTTTATTGATGATAAATGGCACAGCAATACAATATTAGAAATTTTGAAGTTGAAGTTGGCTTTGTGGTTTTTTATTAGAAACTTTAAACCAGCAGAGAGTATTTATATTTTTTTGCTTTAAACGATTGCTTCAACCGGTTAGACTTTTTTTTAAATATGCTCAGCTGTCATTTGCTTTTTGTTATACCATTTTTGGTATATGAATTGCTGACTTACATTTTGAATGAGTTGGACCATGTCTTATGTCACGTCACACGGGAACGACGGGGACGGGTTCTTAACTACCTCCCACCAATATTCAGCTAAATCGGTTCAGCCGTTCTTGAGTTATATATAAATAGTGAATAAGCAACTGAATCGATTCCAATAATTTTTACACCATGTTATATTTTGTCCCAAATACATTTAGAAATTGTTACAGTGTAGTTACCGAGTGCGTCACGCAGCTTACGATACATCATCATAGTATTGTGCGCGCGCAACAGCTGACGCTAGAGGTCAATGCACCGCGCTTGCTCGCCCGCGGATCTTTGACCATATTTATGTTGGGACAACGAAGTAGAATACACGTAGCAAGCTTATTATAACTTTGTGGTTTTTCATTATATCTTTTTGAAATTTTGTACATAATATTATTAACTTAAAAATACTGGACACGTATTTCCTACTTTGTGGAGGTGCAAGGTACCAGGGTAGCACAAAACTGTAGGAGAAGTCGAAACAATAAACCTCATTCATTCATCGTTATCACAAATCATCATAATACATGAAAGAAGGTTTATTGTGCATATTTTTTTGACGTTCAAGGTACCAGGGTATCACAAAACTGTAGGAGAAGTCGAAACAATAAACCTCATTCATTCATCATTATCAAATAATCGTAATACATGAAAGAAGGTTTATTGTGCATATTTTTTGACGTGGAAGGTACCAGGGTATCACAAAACTGTAGGAGAAGTCGAAACAATAAACGTCATTCATTCATCATTATCAAATAATCATAATACATGAAAGAAGGTTTATTGTGCATATTTTTTTGACGTTCAAGGTACCAGGGTAGCATAAAAGCGTGGGAGAAGTCGAAACAAAGAAGCTCATTTATTCCCACAGGAAAGACGGGGAGCGACATAGAAAGTATCCTATGTCCTTCTCCCAGTTCTTAGCTACCTCCTTACCAATTTTTAGCCAAATTGGTATAGCCGTTCTTTAGTTATAAATGATGTAACTAACACGACTTTCTTTTATATATATACTAGCTGACCCGGCGAACTTTGTTCCGCCTTAAAGGCAATAAATATCACATGATCACATTTTTTACTTTTTAAATTAGGAACACTGTAAATTAAAAAAAAAAAGGTATTCCATGATTTTTTTATTTGTCATTTATTTAGTGTAGCACCTTGTGAAAGAAATGAATTTCTACTTGTGCTTCGTAAATTATCTAGCTATTGATCCCTGAGATGTCGTGGTGGCCTAGTGGTTAAAACACCAGCCTCTCTTGTATGATTGCGCGGGTTCGATTCCAGGTCAGGCAAGTATCGATGTAACTTTTCTAAAGTGATATGTACTCTCTAAGTATAATATCTAGAACACCAATGACTGAACGTGAAGGAAAAAATCTTGAGGAAACCTGGACTTTATAAGTCTGAAATCGCCACCCCGCATTGAGCAAGCGTGGTGATTACACTCAATCCTTCTCTGCATGAGAGGAGACCTGTCTCCAGCAGTGGGACGATAAAAAGATTAATGATGATGATAATGATCTCTGAGGTTTGTTCGCCGATTTCGCATTGTCAACGGAACAGTTTCACGGACTGCCGCCTCCCTTTGCTCTTGTGAGTGAGAAGCACGAAGTCGAGTCATACTAAAACGGCGCTCTGCACGTGCAATTTCTTGCTCTTCTTCAGTGCTTTCATTCAGAATGTTTCGATTTACTCTTGCATTACCGCTTTGTCGAGAAAGATTTGATGGTCTTGGTCACGGCATGATATTTTTATTGATGATAAATGGCACAGCAATACAATATTAGAAATTTTGAAGTTGAAGTTGGCTTTGTGGTTTTTTATTAGAAACTTTAAACCAGCAGAGAGTATTTATATTCTTTGCTTTAAACGATTGCTTCAACCGGTTAGACTTTTTTTTAAATATGCTCAGCTGTCATTTGCTTTTTGTTCTACCATTTTTGGTATATGAATTGCTGACTTACATTTTGAATGAGTTGGACCATGTCTTATGTCACGTCACACGGGAACGACGGGAACGGGTTCTTAACTACCTCCCACCAATATTCAGCTAAATCGGTTCAGCCGTTGTTGAGTTATATATAAATAGTGAATAAGCAACTGAATCGATTCCAATAATTTTGACACCATGTTATATTTTGTCCCAAATACATTTAGACATTGTTACAGTGTAGTTACCGAGTGCGTCACGCAGCTTACGATACATCATCATAGTATTGTGCGCGCGCAACAGCTGACGCTAGAGGTCAACGCACCGCGTTCGCTCGCGCGCGGATCTTTGACCATATTTATGTTGGGACAACCAAGTAGAATACTCGTAGCAAGCTTATTATAACTTTGTGGTTTTTCATTATATCTTTTTGAAATTTTGTACATAATATTATTAACTTAAAAATACTGGACACGTGTTTCCTACTTTGTGGAGGTGCAGGGTACCAGGGTAGCATAAAAGTTTAGGAGAAGTCGAAACAATAAACCCCATTCATTCATCATTATCAAATAATCGTAATACATGAAAGAAGGTTTATTGTGCATATTTTTTGACGTGCAAGGTACCAGGGTAGCATAAAAGTGTAGGAGAAATCGAAACAATAAAAAAGCTCATTCATCATTATCAAATCACCATAATACATGAAAGAGGTTTTATTGTGCATAGTTTGTGGACGTGCAAAGTACCAGGGTATCACAAAACTGTAGGAGAAGTCGAAACAATAAACCTCATTCGTTCATCATTATCAAATAATCGTGAAAGAAGGTTTATTGTGCATATTTTTTTGACGTGGAAGGTACCAGGGTTGCACAAAAGTGTAGGAGAAGTCGAAACAATAAACCTCATTCGTTCATCATTATCAAATAATCGTGAAAGAAGGTTTATTGTGCATATTTTTTGACGTGCAAGGTACCAGGGTAGCATAAAAGTGTAGGAGAAATCGAAACAATAAAAAAGCTCATTCATCATTATCAAATCACCATAATACATGAAAGAGGTTTTATTGTGCATAGTTTGTGGACGTGCAAAGTACCAGGGTATCACAAAACTGTAGGAGAAGTCGAAACAATAAACCTCATTCGTTCATCATTATCAAATAATCGTGAAAGAAGGTTTATTGTGCATATTTTTTTGACGTGGAAGGTACCAGGGTTGCACAAAAGTGTAGGAGAAATCGAAACAATAAAAAAGCTCATTCATCATTATCAAATCACCATAATACATGAAAGAGGTTTTATTGTGCATAGTTTGTGGAAATGCAAAGTACCAGGGTATCACAAAACTGTAGGAGAAGTCGAAACAATAAACGTCATTCATTCATCATTATCAAATAATCATAATTACATGAAAGAAGGTTTATTGTGCATATTTTTTTGACGTGGAAGGTACCAGGGTATCACAAAACTGTAGGAGAAGTCGAAACAATAAACGTCATTCATTCATCATTATCAAATAATCATAATACATGAAAGAAGGTTTATTGTGCATATTTTTTTGACGTTCAAGTTACCAGGGTAGCATAAAAGCGTGGGAGAAGTCGAAACAAAGAAGTTCATTTATTCCCACAGGAACGACGGGGAGCGGCATAGAAAGTATCCTATGTCCTTCTCCCAGTTCTTAGCTACCTCCTTACCAATTTTTAGCCAAATTGGTATAGCCGTTCTTCAGTTATAAATGATGTAACTAACACGACTTTCTTTTATATATATAGATATAGAGATATGAATTATTGACATCCACAAAGGCTTTTATGAATTTTTTTTTTCCAAACGAATTTTATTTTAAAATCAGTGAATGCAGATCGCCTTTTTTTCAAAAAGTTACGGTCAATCCTAGGACCGTTTTCATGCACGAAAAGATTTTAAGGTCTCTGTAACTGTCCTGCCCCGTGTGGTACTGGGCTTAGAATAGTACCAACCCATATCCTCCCGTGGGTGTCGTAAGAGGCGACTAAGGGAACTCACCAGGGAAGCGGGCAGCAGCGTTTCTTCTGTGTAATATCATCAAATCACTGCGATCCCCAACCCGCCTGCCAAGCGTGGGGATTATGGCAAAGCCCCCCAATGAAAGCCTTGGGGGAGGCCTTTGTCCAGCAGTGGACATCCATAGGCTGAAAAAGAACTGTCTTAACAATTCCGTCTTAAAATTCCACCCTGTGTATGTAGGACGATAGGAGGCCAAGCTACCCGAAACTGTCATATATTCCCAATCAACCTTTTTTTTTGTTAGGATGGGAATTCATCAAATGACTTCTCCCGCTCTGAGCGGAGCGGAAGGGTGTGTCAGACTTATACTGACTAAAACCCACCCGTGTTTCTTCACTTGCCTGTGCCAGGGCCACGGTTTCTGTTTCCTTGAGCCTTAATTAAAGCATTAGACAGCATAGCATTTATTTGACAGAATACAATTTGTTTTTGGCTAGATTTTGAGATTGACAATTGAGAATTTGACAGATTGTAGTCGCGTGATGTGCTAACATCTGTACCTACTACATAATTATATGAAGTAAAGATTTCTTATAAAAGCTGAGCGATTCGGTTTCATGTGGTTTTTTCATTAAACCAGCCGAGATTAACATCTTTAGGATGTGTAAATGTGTAGGTACGGTTTGATGAGATTCGGAATTGCGTTGCCAAATGTCACAGGTAAGCATTTGAAGCAATCATTTAAAATCCACCTTTGACTCCATACATTTAGTTTTAAAATACGATTCAGATAACTTTAAAATATTGTTGTGTTGGGAGTTTGGTCGTGAAGGGTTTTCAGAACAATCTCCCTTTGGCGCAGCATCGTTGGTTGTGTTGTTGGGTTTAACATTGCATCACCTCGCTCAACTGCCGTCTTCCTTCCTATTCGCTCAGTTTTTCTGAGTGAATAGGCTCTTAATAAACTAGCGCGCTTTACCATCAACGATCGCATCATTGCTTACCATGCCCGAAATGGTCAAGAATCAACTAGTGCGAGACGGGAATGCGGCAGATACAATTTGTTTCTCCTTAATTTTCATTACTAGAAGGTAATATTTTTTTACTAAGTGTACTATTATTAATGTACGTATTTAAAATAAGAAAAAATTGTTTTAATTAACCACAAATTTCAATGTTTTTATAAATACTTTCACCTCCGCCTCTATTAATCTCTGCATCCGCGGAGGTGAGACTCGTCGCCTCCGCATCCGCCTCCGCCTCCGCTAACAAGGCCTTCGTTACAACCCCAGTATATAGGTACATATGTATGTAACATATGTACCTATATACATATCGTGAATATACTCAATTAAATACAGATATTTTTTTCTCATTTTCTCATTGAGGGAATTGCATGATTTAGTTACCCATCTCAGTTTCATCATCGGACGACTATTCGTACGGCGAGTTTCCACCCTTAACAATGTTGACACTACAATGATCCGAACGAAACGTTTCGCCTCGTCTTTTATATCGCGTACTTCGAGCGACTGGAACAATATGTTTCCGTCGGACTACAATTTGAGTGTCTTCAGGGCTAGAGTGAATAGGCTCTTAATAAACTAGCGCGCTTTACCATCAACGATTGCATGGCTGCTTACCAAGAATAAGCGTCTCCCTCATAAAAGATTCTCCTGAATGCTTCGAACAGTGGACAAGCAAACAATTTTCACAAGCTAATTAGGTACCTAATTCAAATAAAACTTGGCAGTCTCTGAATACTACCTGTGCTCCTCCCTTAAAAAAAAAAACAACCTAAAGGCGTGTGAACACATTAAAAAGCGATGACGGTCTATGTTCGGTGAGGTGTCCCGCGCACGCTCCGGCGGATAATCGCGTTTGATCAGCGCTCATGCGTGATAACCGCCGGTGAGCGCACGCCTTTATACCTCCGGTTATTTTTATACTAAGGTAACTTGCGTCTGGTAATGTACATTATTTGTATAAGGAAATTAAAAGATTTAATCGTGTTTTAAGTAGCAGTACCGAAATATTAAGCTGTTGGAAAGTAAATTGGAATTGTTGAGGAAATACCTACATATATTGGTTTAGGTAGTTTCCTAGTATAACGTAGTGACGTAACAGTTGTACTCATAAATTTAGTAAAATTTGAGACTACAATATTGTAATGTTGCATGATAACTGAATAGAAACGGGTATTATGATTAGTTGATTAATGAAGTCACGTGTTTTTTTTTTTATTTACCTTTAGTTAACTGGTTGTTAAATATGCGGCCAATCTCAAGAAGAAAATTAACTTTACAGTCACCAGAATTTCGACAAAGTATACGTAGTTTTGTTGTGTTGAATGTACAAGGTGTCTCAAAAGAAAGTTCACATTTAAATCTTTTTTTAAAAGAAAAGTCTTAGCTTTATTGAAAAAATGTTTATTTTATATTGAAGTACACTGTTTGGGAATTTATTTTTTAAAAATAACATCGTCCAAATGTAAACCGTTGCGCTCTCGGCATTCATTTAGTCGGGCACTAAAATTGCCTATGACAGCTCGGCAGGTAGTCTCCGTGATGGCTGCCATTTCATGACGGATATTTTCTTTTAATTGTGCCAGGGAAGTCGGTTTATTAGCGTAAACTTTTGATTTGACATAACCCCACAGGAAAAAATCCATAGGCGTTAAATCGGGACTCCGTGGAGGCCAATTTATGTCACCTCGCCTGGAGATTAATTTGTTCGGAAAAATTTCTCGAACTCGAGGCAGAGATCTGTTGGACGTGTGTGAAGTTGCTCCATCCTGCTGGAACCATGTTCTTTGGTTGTAACTAGGAAAGTTTTGCAGTTGGGGTACGAAAAACTCGTCTAACATCTCCACATAACGCTCTGAATCCACTGTGAGTGTGCGTCCCCTTCCATCTTCAAAAAAGTAAGGGCCGATAATTCCTCGCGCCGACATCGCTGCCCATACGGTGACTTTGGGTGAATGTAGCGGTTTCTGATGTTTTTGTTTTGGGTTGGTTGCACTCCAGTAACGACAATTTTGCTTGTTTACATGCCCATTCAGGTGAAAATGGGCTTCATCGGAAAACAAGATGTTGGTGAACGTTGGAAAGCGCTCAATCATCTGATTTACAAAGGCAAGCCTCTGACCAGCATCTTGAGGCTTCAGTTCTTGCACTAACTGAATTTTGTACGGGTGCAGCTTTAAATCTTTGTGTAAAATGCGGCATAATGAAGATCTGTGCACATTTAAAGCAACAGCACGCTTCCGAATCGAGAGGTTTGGATCATCTCGAATAGACTGAGTAACACTGTCCACGTTTTCGGCTGTTCTTGATGTTCTTGGTCGCCCAGATTTTGGTTTCTCCAGAGTTGACCCAGTCTCTTCAAACTTCTCAACCCATTTTGCAATGAGACGAGTGCTAGGCGCATCATTTAAGTGACGAATATGTCGAATACTGCAGAATTTTCTACGCGCTACAGTCGCCGAATTACCGTTTTTGTAAAACTCACGTACGCACAACGCACGGTCCGCACCAGAGAAACGCTCCATAGCGACTAAATTCCCAAGAGCCAGACTACCGACTGACATACCCCCCGCGCCCCTCAGAATAGTTGCTTTCGCGTAATAAGATAAGCAAATGTGAACTTACTTTTGAGACACCTTGTATTTTATTCGATGTATGTTTTTGGTATACAATAAAGAATATAGATCTACACTAATATTATAAAGAGGAAAACTTTGTTTGTTTGATTGTAATGAATAGGCTCAAAAACTACTGAACCATTTTCAAAAATTCTTTCACCATTTGAAAGCTACATTATTCACGAGTAACATAGGCTAAATTTTATTTTGGAAGAAATAGGGTTCCGTAAGATATTTGAGTTTTTTGTACACAAGGTGTAAAAAATCAACCAGAAAACTTACTTATTTTGCGTACGCTGCCTAAACTATAAAAGATAGATCTTATAAATATCTACAAAAAAAATCCGCGACACCCTATACCTATGTCGAGAGAGGCACAACAACCAATTTTTTATTTAAAAATCTTGATATTTTTTTTGGACTATATTTAAATGCATTTATTTTACTCATGCTATTTAGCCTTATCAAAGTAAATTATTTCATCACTAGGTACAGTTTATGTAGATAATATTTGGTCTTTGAATGATTAAAATTGGAAGTTTGTGTTTGAAGTTATGGCGAAATTAAAATATAATGATTTCTGCTGCACGGCCCGTTGCGTAGCGAGCGTCGCCAAAGTGGGTGTGCGCGTGCGAGAGGGGAGTAAAGATCTATGAGTCTAATATAATTTTCGTGCGATTTTTTTTAGATTTCGTTCATAAAACTACATCTACGCAAAAGTTCTTCTCAGAGAACAACAAATCTAACAAATCTTTTAAGGGATAATCAACAGTTCTTTTCAGGGCTAATCAATAGTTCTTTTCAGGGCTAAACAACAGTTCTTTTCAGGGCTAAACAACAGTTCTTGTCAGGGCTAAACAACAGTCCTTTACAGAGCTAGAATATTTTTAACAATATTAATGCTATTAAAATTTTCTTAAACATTTGAAAATGCCTAAAAGAGCCAGCAACTTTCTATATTAGTTCTAATAGTTCTCAAGCACGGGCAGCAAGAATACGTCGTATGGGAGAATCTTCAGCAGAACGTTCACAAAGCCTTACTGAATAAAATCTGAGAAACTCTCAGGTACGCACACGAAAGTCGAGTGTTGAGTGTTCGTAACGCCTTGCACAACAAAATCTGAGAAGCCTCGAGTCGACTGGAGCGTTTCCAACGTATTCATGAACAAAATGTAAGGACCTATGACTTACGCGAACGAGAGTCAAGTGGCGAGCGTTCGCAACGCCTTGCCGTACAAAGTTTGAATTTTAGAACCTCTGAGTTACGAGTCGAGGCTGGAGCGTTTATACTTTTCATGAACTTTTATTAATATTGTTGCACGACTTCTAAACAGAAGAGTCTTCAACGGATAATATTAAACCTTTAAAACTTCTCCGTTTTCATGAATATAACTTTCCAATGATGTGACCTATAAGAGATTGTATTAACAAAATATAAGGACTCTATTTGTGGACAACTGCTGTCTCCCTTTCGCCTCCTCCCAGTCAAGTGTCGAACCTTTGCACAGACTTATGGTTCAGGCAGAGAGACAACAGTTGTCCACAAATAGAGTTCGCAATCAAATTTTAGCAAACAGAAACAGACTGGCTTTCGGATATGATTCGCAGGTTGATTATGCACAACAAACCAAATAGGAATCATGAATAAGACCTGCTCTAACCGCTCTGCCAAGAAATGGGCGGACGAACCTAATGGTTTTTTTTTTATTTTAATTCCTAACCTTTCTTCTAACTATTAACCATCCAATATCTGGTCATTCTTTAACAAATATACATAAATACAATAGTCTTTTTCAAATGACTTCTTTTGGCGCAAATGAAATCAGGGTATGTAATTTTAAGCCCACTTTTAAAACTGAAGGATAGGTGTATCACTTCATTGGTAGCCTTTTATAATAAATAAATAAATAAATTTACCATTCAAATACAATATTAGATTAACAATGTGACTTGTGACCTAGCAGCCGCATGGATCAGCATCAGGTCAAGCTATGCTTGTCGTGGTTGGTACGTGGATGGGTCACTATTTTTACATATCATGACCCCTCCATGATAAATAAAGCACGTTAAACCGTCCCTGCTGCAGAAAAAATCAATGCTACTAGGTAAACAATATAATATCACTGAAATAGCAAATAAATCAACGATCACGTACCAGGGTTACATAATATTTCCACAGGTGTGCTCTTTCGCACTAATATAACAACACCTGAACTGACCGCCATCCCTGAAAAGGGTCTGGGGCAAACAGGGGGGAACAAAAATATTTGTCCAAATATTCGCTTGTCATCAATGTAATTAAACTGTCACCTTTTTATACAGCGTATAATATGTCAGGATAATTGAACTAACTCCTTTCATTTTCTAACAGCCTGGTACATTTGGATATAGGAAATATGACAGTAATAACATAGCATGGATGAAATAAAAGGTAATTAACAAATTGCTAGGGGGATAGAGTTATCAATTATTCTTGTTCATAAGTATATTATTAGTTTTTACATTTGAAGCATTTTTCTTTTTACTACATAGGTACTGCTGATAGGGGCATTTATTTTATTTAAAGGAAGCAGACGGATTCGATTTCGAAATGTGGATTGATACAGTAATCAATCAGAAAAATATCATCAATCACACAATTCACGAGCTTGCGAGCCATATCCAATACATATTTATAGACATGTGTTTATACTCTCTCACTCTGAATATGAAAATTAATTAATATCCATATTTTAGGGTTCCGTGCACAGAAGCGCGATTTATTATTAAGACTCCATGTTGCCTTCCATTATTTACAATTATAAGTTAATGGTCTCGATTTCCTTGTTCACAAACTATCATCATCATCATCATCACCCTCTACTCGTCCACTTCTGGACATGGCCTCTTCCATGGCACGCCAACAAGCTCGATCCTGAGCAGTTCTCAAACAAAAATTCAGTAATAGTATCACAAACTATAGTAACTCTAAATTCTGTGCATATTTTTCTTTCTATTTCATTAAGAGAAGGACAGAATGTAAAACATTAGTTTAATACTGACAAGACATAGACAGTTTTTCTTTTGTTGGGTTGGGAAAACATCAAATGCCTTCTGCCGCTCTGGGCGGAGCCGAAGGGCGTGTCAGACTTTTACTGACTAAAACTCACCCGTGTTTCTTCACTTGCCTGTGCCACGGCGTTAGACGTGATTAAAAACAGCGACTAAAAATGCGTATATACGTCAGCCGCTGATTTATCCCTTTACCAGGCCTCGGACGAATCCTGCAGTAATACCTAATATTTTTTTCGTAGATTTAGATGAGTAAAAACATTTGGTATGAAATTTTATCAATAATATTTAATAAATTAGCTGAAAACCTGAAAAAAACCATGTGGGAAAACATAATCCCATTGCCTGTCTAGACGACGACATAATTATTATCTATATATAAAATAAAAAACGATAGTCATTTTGATAGAATTTTTATTATTAATTGTTCATACTAGAAAAAAAAAAAACAGAAAGCCACAAAAACCAATATCCGGAAATTCTCAAAGATTATTGAGAATTTCTGGATTTTGATTTTTTTGGCAGATAGTGGACAAGCTAGAGGATGGTGCAGGCAATCGAATACAAAGTGGCATTGCTTCATCAACAGTTTAGGGACATAATCTAAATATGGGTCTTCTTCTTCATCATTTTCTTCATCCTCAGATGAAAACATTTAATTTAGCATACTTTCGAGTTATTGATGGTTTAGTACCTGAATAACAAAAATACACTAAAGTAGACTGACAAATTATGACGAGAAAAGTTTACCACCCACATTTTATACTTCGATAAATGACCGTGAATAAATACTAAGTAAAACCCGTGGCAAAAACATAGTATAAAATAATGATTTTGATTCACCGGGCAATGGACATAATAACACCCACAATAATTAGACATTCACAGGCTTTGGGTATACGGTTCCCCACATGTATTATTTCGTTATAACACGATATTTTTGAAGTTTTTACTGAGAATTTATACACAAATCACTAGAAAAACTTAAATTCTCGAACATATCAAAAAAATGTACGACTTACCTTTCTCCGATTCGCCATAATGTTTAAAATTACGGTGCACTAGTCACAAAAATTTACGTTTAACGGCCGGCCACAGAGCAAATGGCTGCAAAAGTGACATTTGTGTTCCGTCACACTTTTTTTTTGTGTTACAATAATTAATATTTCTTATGTCAGCCTTTTTGACAGATGGTGGAAGATTCTTTACCAAAACCTGGTAATAACTTAAGAAAATACTATGTGGGAAATTCTCAATCCATAGCCTGGTTAAGGGTTATTTTGATGTCTGTATAATCTGAATTTGCAGCATTTGTTCGGGTAAATCTAATTCTGTTTCCACGACGAGTTGTGACACCTTCTCCGGTAATAGAAGTAACAATAAATCAACTGTGTTAGTTTACTTCAAAGATGGTATTGATAGGAAAAAGTTTTCTATATAGAAATAAATAATAAAGTAAAAAGATACATACCTAGATGGGGCCGACGGATTCTATTTATCTTCCCTTAACAATGTCATATTTTAATCTATTACATAGCTTTTATGGCGCGCTTTTGTGCTTGCGCAGGACGGCAAGAAATTCCGTAACAAAAATAAAACCTAACGCCGGACCGCTGTGCTGGTTGGAGTGGGGGAGTGAGAGAGGGAGAGCTACCAGCACAGCGGCGCGGCGTTGAAAGCCGTGCTTCGTCTAACGTCGTTTCAGTTTGGCAGACTTCGGCACGGTGTCTGTTAGGTATGCGTGTAGACCAGTTGCCAACTGCTCATAACTGATTTTATCTCTTTTAGACATGACGCTACCAAACCTAACGTTTTTTTATGACTTTAAAGAATTTAACTCTCGTAATGATATTGTTTCTGGTGATCGTACAACAACAACATTATTCGTGCTGGTATAAATTATTCTATAAAATAGCAGTTGATAAAAAATGCTATGCAATAGCTTTACCGCGGCAGTCCCCGAGTGAGAGACACGTTTCTTTATATTTAAAAAAAAAAAACGAAAACGTGTTTTCCTTATTATTTAATTCTATCTTTATATATAAAATATTAGTAGCTAGTCCATTTAAACAGGAACCTCAGAAATCCAGTTAAAGTTTAAAACATAATAGCATTTAACTTACCGACTATGCAGCTATAGAAGTCCCACAAATTGCAAGTCTCATACTTTTATGAGCCAAACCAAGCGTCTTTACATGTCTTAAGTAAAAATACACTACGACAATGTTGCGGTACGCCGTTAGTCGTATTATTGTCGTATAACAGCGAACTTTATAAGTTTCTAGAACGCTCCAAGTCTTAAAGTTTCATACGTGGAGTCATAAATTTAAAATTCTCTAACTTGGGCAGACGAATTTTAGTAGTTTTAAATTAAAATCAAACTGTTTTTCACATTTTTCTTTACATATCTAATACATTCATCTAGTAGTCTAAATATGTTTGCTTAAATTAACCTATATTTGGGATGTAGTGCATCTAAATATTTAGAGATGTAAACACTGTCTCATATACATCACCAGTGAGGTAGCTGTCGGAGTTTTGGCGGGAAGGTCAAGCTGAGTGTCACGCTCATTTATCATTGGACTATGTGCGTGCGTGATTTATGTAGTAAAAAGTGCATTCAGTAAATAATTCATAATGAACAGTGAAATATCGCAGCATAGTGGCCACATCATGACGTTCTCTCAAACCTCCATCCTAAGACGGGTCACGCGGCCGTCTTTTTCGACATGAACAATTCATTACATGACATTGGCTAAATGCACAAACCGTGCGAAGCCATAAAAGAAAGAAAGAGGTAGCTGTCATAAATGTCAACTGCCAGTTAACCATGAATAGCGGAGTAAGCGGAGAACGATGAAACGTGAAGTGTGCCTGCACTAAAGGCTTGGTGTGATAATCTTGGATGATGATGATGATGATGGTAGCTCACAAGAGAAATTCAACTTTTCTACTTAATAAGAAATCTGAGGGCCTTTAATTGTAAAAACGAAACTTTCACAGTCCGAAGGCCAATAGGGTACTTGACAAAAAAAAACTAATTAGTCCGTCAGTCAGATTTCCAAAAATACTAGACACGTATTTTTTCTTTTTCATATAAACAAAAAATGAAGTTGATACAGTGAGTTGAAAACTCGTGTGACGTCACTGTTTTCTACACTTTTTAGCAACCAGTGACGTCACCAGCCACCACTCCTGATCTTTGATGCCTTTTATATTAAGTCAATTTTTATTGAATTGATAAAACAAAATATACGTATCTAATATTTTTCTATAATCTGAATGACGGACTAAATAGAATCAATTTTTTTTTACCCAGGAAATATCCCTATTACAGTAATTTAAAACGTTCAAAATTTACCCATTTCTTCATAAACGTTGCTTAAAGTTAACTAATGATTAGCGAATGTTTAACGATACATTTTGACATTTGAACGTCACTTAACTTTAATCTTCGTTTATGAATAACGCCATAGTGTTTAAGGGGTTAATTTATAAACGATGATTAAAGATAAGTGGCGTACAAACATGTATGGTTAAACATTCGCTAATCAAAGAACGTTTATGAGTAAAGGGGATAGAATCAAGGGTAGTAGCAATCTCATCTTGGCTAGAAGAAAATGTCAAAATGTGGGGAATTTAGACGTATTTTGAGACTGATTGATTAAGACTTAAATCTTGTAGGGAGGCCTGCAACAAGGTGGACCGATGACCTGGTGAAGGTCGCGGGAAGCCGATGGATGCGGACAGCACAAGACCAGTCATTGTGGAAAGCCTTGGTACGGCAGTATGCTGAAGAAGAAAAAGAAGAGGAAGAATTAGATCAGACTTTGAACGTTTTTATAATTACGAGAATTGCCCTCTGACCTCAGACTTAATCTGACAAAAATACTTCTAATGAGCACTTTTCCAGGAGCTTTCCTATAACTTGGTACATGCACTTTTGGTAATAGAAGAGTGTTGTATGCACATTTTTTATTTGTTTAAATCAATCAAAATATGACTCATGATATTCTATCACTATCAATTCTTTCTTGCCACAGACTAAATTAACCGTAACAAATCAAATGAAAAAAAATAGGTATCAAAATTATGGTAGCGCCATCTCTTGATGGTTTTTGAAACTAACCTACAGGTAACTGCTCATTTCCCTAAAATTTTGATTCTTTTGATTTTAGATTTTATTCTTAACATTGATTGTCGCTGAAATGAGGTTGCCTGAAATCGTAATTTGTCTAATGAGGGACTAGAAATGCTCTAAATGACTCAATTTAGAACATTTCTACTTACTGAAATTGGTAAATAACCCTTCCCTAATTAGACAAATTAAGTTTTCAGTCATTACTGAACTTAATAACTGACTAACTAACTTAGAATACTTAGAATAGAATTACATTGTGTACACCGTATAAATTACAGAACATAAATATGAAAAATTTAGAAAGAATGACACAATGGGCGGTCTGACTTACTTAACAGACAAAGGAATAAATAAGGTAAAATTTAATAAATTTAAATAAGGTTAAATTTTAATATGTATACATATTAAAATTAAAATCTTATACGGTCATAAAGTCTCTATTAAGTCGTGGTGGCCAAGTGGTTAAAACACCAGCCTTTAAGTATGAGTGTGCGGTTTGATTCCATTTCAGGCAAGTACCAATGTAACTTTTCTATAAGTAAGTTATATGTACTTTCTAAGTATACCTTGGACATCAATGACTGATTACAAGGTGATGGAAAACATCTTGAGGAAACCTGGACTTTAAGTCTGAAATCGCCAAACCGCATTGAGCAAGCGTGGTGATTACGTTCAATTCTTCTCTGTATGAGAGGAGACCTGTGCCCAGCAATGGGACGATAAAAGGTTGATGATGACCCTCATACTTACTACGTTTTTCATACTTTACAGAAATAAGGATCGAAGTTTTTATAAATACTTGAGTTAAGTTTACGTTTTTTACAGATCTATTTATACTAGTAACCGAACACAGTATTCTACGAGTTCGAAATACTAGTATAGACGCTAATAAATATGAAGGGAATGTAATATAGTCAGTTTCACATTTTTAGCAGATGTGCCAATATATTACTGCGCGTGCATGTGAGCGATGAAACAAATATCAGGTGGCAGCGGTAGGATCAATGTTTAAAATACGCAAAATAATTTCCGTCCATTTTCATTCGGCGATTTGCCTGACTTTACTGCCCGTATCTATAAAAATATTATCCCCATATGTATATCGCACGGTATGGATGCTGTGTTGCTGTGTATCATCATGAATGCAAATTTCAATCAGTTTGGACGTTGATTGCCAATAATCTGACTGAATTGTGTTCGCTGAAAGCGGTGGAACACGTCTTGATATTAATTAATGTCTGCAATCTGTAACAGATGAGCAATCCACATATGTATTTGCGATGAAATTTGGATTCTGATTTTTATATAACACAAATTAATCAAAGACATGCTATTTTCTTTTACTTTTGAGCTCATACAGCAGTACAGTAAAGCGGACCCCAGAATACAAAGCTGAAAAGCCTTGGATGCGGCTGGGAATGACGTTGATGATGACAGCAGCGCTGTTCTGTAACCATATCATCGGCAAAAGTTAGATTAAGTATTTTCTTTTTTATAAACTAGTTTTTGACAGCAATCTGGCCTGATGGCAAGCGTTGATGCAATTGTTGATGGAGATCTAGTAAGAGCCTATTCACTTTAGCCACTTAAGTTGTAATCAGATGGAAAGACCGCCTCAAGCAAATTGTTCTGGTTCTTCGATGTACGTGTTATAAAAGACGATGCGAAACGCTTCGTCCGGATCGTAACGATGTCAATAGTAAGTGCCTGGCCACAACACTGCGTTGCGGCTTCGCATCGTAAAAATCTGCGACGCCGCACAACGCATTGTGTAAATTTCCGATGCGCTGACGCAATGTACAAATCTGTAATGCGGCGAGGTAATTTCCATCATTATTTATATCAAAAGTTATTTATTCAAATTAGGCTGACAATCAGCACTTTTTGAACGTCAATATTACATAAGACAGTCCCCCAAAACGCCCACTCATCGCCACTTCCTAGTGCTTTCGCTGGGAAGAAGAGGTGGCGGAAGAAACGCCCCAGCAGCACAGTTGTCTGTTCATTTAGAAAAAAACACATTACTTTATACAATACTATGTAGGTACAAATACAAACAAAAAACAACAACAATGCATTTATTTATCATATGCCAGCTAGCCACGCCAAAATACCAGCAAAGCAAAAAAATATCATTAAAATGGAAATGTAAATAAGTAAAAACTTATTACATACCTAAATAAAAGCCCCTGGTATAATGGGTGTGACAGCTCACATATTTATGCATTGTAAAAAGCAAATTATATGAACTCATATAATGTGTCAGTAAAATAATTCTGGAGAAGGAGCACAAACATTGTCTTGAGTTAATCAGAGCGACCAGCTATTCTTATCATTTAAATAGTCATTTACAGAATAATATGCTTTTGAACAACGCTTGGATTTGATTTGTGCATTAAATGCATTGTAAGGCAAGTCTAGCAAATTAATATAATTGATAGAAATGGATGCGCCCAGTACTCCCTTTTCTGTTTCTTTTTCTTGATGCGTCTTAACGCTAGCAAAAGTAGGACCCGTATAGTGCGAGTCGTACGATGTCTTATGCTGTGAATTTTTTGCGTTGCGTCATCGCATTGTATTGCTGTGCGACGTCGTTTTTGCGATACGACATCGCAACGCAGTGATGTAGCCTCGCCCTAAAGGTGCATACTCGCCGTACGACAGGTCGTCTGATAATGGAACAGTAATGGCAGAATTAAGTCATGTATTTAGAGTGAACTGTCAATAGTGATAATCTCTAACATTATTTGAAATTACTACAATCTCGTACCACAGGACGGCGCACAATCTCTTACAACGGAGGAGAATGAAGAGGAAAGCGGAACTCAGGCTCCAACGCGAAGGCCGCAGATGCAACCGGGACTGAACGCTGAGATGATGACGCTGAATTGAAATGACAGCTCGCTCTACGCTCACTTATCACAAAAATCTCACCGTTTTTAGAAAATCAATCAGCTGTTTATTAAAAATGGTGTAGTGTATCAAAATATTACGGTTTCTTGTTTTTTTTTCTATTCAATTTGCTGTTCTATTGGTAGTGAGCGAGTTATCTATTATTATTTCAGCTCCAGATGTTATTATAAGTCAAATATTTATGCATTGCTGAAGGCGTTTTTCCTCGTACATGGCGACGCGGTTTCATACGAATAATACCAAAGTGTGGTGACAAACCACCGGATGATCCGAAGTCATATCGTCCTATCACACTTCTACCATCTTTGGGTAAACTTCTTGAGCGCCTCATCGTTCCACGTTTACTACCGAACGGTCCAAAATTCCATAATAATCAATATGGCTTCACCATAGGTAAATCTACAGTCGACGCGGCGCTTTCTGTCAGAAGAACCGTTAACCAATCTGAAAACAAGTACGTAATTGGGATCTTCCTGGATATTTCTGGGGCTTTTGATAACGCCTGGTGGCCTATGCTGTTGTTAAAATTAAAAACCCGCGGTTGCTATAGAAACATATATAATCTCGTTTACTCTTACTTTATAAACGGTTCCGCGGTACTTAAGCTCGGTCATTTTTCTAGTACTAAAACACTAACCATGGGATGTCCTCAGGGTTCAGTTGTCGGTCCTTATTTATGGAATTTGGGTTTTGATGACTTCCTCGCGATCCCGCTTCCTTGCGGCTGTTCACTTACTGGTTACGCGGACGATGGCCTACTGCTTATTCAGTCAAGTACCCGAGCTGGACTTGAGAACTTGGCCAATACCTGCCTAAATTTAATATCTCAGTGGGGTGATCGTAACCGCCTAGCGTTTGCGCCACATAAAACCTATCAACTTCTACTAAAAGGTAATCTTAAATCATTGCCTACTATTAAATTTAACAACGTTCCCATTAAAAAACAGCAATCCGTATGCTACCTTGGTATGATCTTAGAAAGGAATTTTTCATTTATCGAACATATAAAAATAGTTGGTGAAAAAGCTAAAAGGAACTTTTATGCCCTAACTAGAATATCCAAAGCAACTTGGGGTCTATCATTCCTAACTTTAAAAACTATATATGGAGCTACCTACTTAGGATGTATGTGCTACGGTGCACCTGTTTGGGCCGATAGGGCCAGCATAGGGGCGGCACGATGTAAACTGCTTCAAAGCCAACGTTTGGCATTGATATTTTTATGCAAGGTGTATAGAACGGTCAGTACTGAAGCCTTACCGGTACTGGCAGGTGTACTTCCAGTCAACCTTGAGGTACAGCGACGTGCTTCAATGTACTACTCCGCGAGGGGGGAGGCCATGGACACTAATTTTGTTACACAACGCGACTTTAATAAAATCTCTAGATTATTTAAACCTCAGACTGAAGTCTGGGAGGACCTCTTATCCGAATGGCAAAGTAGGTGGGATAATTCCATCAAGGGCCGGCACCTCCATCTATTCTTTCCATCCGTTGGCGATCGGCTGGCTAAGACATGGCTGGAGGTTGACCACTGCGTTGCCCAATTTCTCACAGGTCATGGCAACTTTAAAAGTAAACTGTATTCTTTTAAACTTGTTCCTTCCCCTTTGTGTCAGTGTTCTACATCGAACTGTGAATTTGAACAGTCCGCACATCACATCTTGTGGGAGTGTGTTCTTTGGCAGAATGAACGCAATATTATGTTGGATAGTGTACAAGTTACATCTGGAGTCGTTTATTATACGGACCTTGTAGAAACTAGAACCAATTTCTGTGCGTTCAGGCGCTTTTGCCATACCTATTATTGGAATCAATTGTAACAGCTAATACCTACTTAGGACCCATTAACTTAATCAAATTTTATTCCGTGGTGTTTGGCAATCTGGGCTTCTCCCAGTTGCAATAATGTCCCTTTGTGCCGATTGGCCTAGTTCTGTTCTGTCTCCTGCTTGTTATGGAGGGAAGTGGAAAAAATATCTTTTTTCTTACTCCTCCGCTATTCTTTTCTGATTAATTTCGTTGCGGGACCCAAGACAGTTGAATCGTTTCTCCGGGACTCGTCGAGCTTCATTGCTCGGCGTTTTTCTGGCGGTCGCCACTGTTGATTCTGGCTTTCAGGAGTTGCAGTGGTTGGGAAAAGTGTGGCGGGTTTTGTCACATAAAAAAAAAAAAGTCAAATATTTAACGCTTTTGTATGTAAATGCTCAGTTCCTTGTACAGACGACAGCACATCAAGCTAAAATCTGTCAGATTTCTCTATTAGATTTTAAACTCTATCCCGCAAGCATTAAGACTCAAGGTTGATTGGGAATATTTGACAGTTTCGGGTAGATTGACCTGCTGCCATCCATAACGCAGAAAGGTGGTATTGCGGGATCTAATCTGTTGTAGATTATGCCTAATCTCAGCTGTGTAAACCAGGCCTTTAGAGCCTACTGGCACGTTTTATTATTTTCATTGTGTTCTATTCTATTTTTATTTTATTTGAAAGCCTTGTTTACCTTAGCGCTTACTTCAATATAAACTTTTCACCGAACAACATCTTTCCTTTAAAATATTTATTTACCACGGTGCCACGAACCCCGTCGACCTTTATATCTACAAAATAATCCGATCTGATCACTAACTATATTCGCATTTAGTAATGTCAATAAAATGTTTGAAGTAATTTAATTACATTTTTGATCCTAAAAATATGAAGCACAGTTTAAAGTGCATCTAAAATATATTGCGATTATGGCGCCGATTCTGTTGACCCTAAACTAAACTAATTTTAAGTTATGTGCATCTTTTTCTTTCCATTTCGTTAAGAAAAGGATAGAAGATAACATTCTAATTTAAACCTGTCAAATTCAGATATTTCATAGACAGTTTAGACGCGATTATAAACATGGCGACTAAAAATACGTCAGTTTACGTCAGGAGCGCACTGATTTGACAGGTCTAAACTGGCATTTTATATTCATATTATATTCATATTATAGGCATATTATAGTACAGCACGTACATTTACCGCGATCAGTCACGGCTTACACAAATCTCCGACCACACTCCACAACAAAACTAAGGAACTTACCTCGGACATCGTGTGTTCCGTCGTGGGATGAAATACCGGAGAGCCGGCGCGCGCGCCTACTTACAATGCTGTCCGATGGCTTCCAACACACTAATTGTCCAATACCAGTAGACATTAAAGTTCCTCCATGAGGACAACCAAAGCTCACCAGCATAAAAAACCGTTATTTAGCAGCGTCAATCCACTCCCGACAAACAATCAGCAATGAAACCACGTTTCAGATTCAAATTCAACTCAATTTAAAGGCGGCACTGTTACGGTTTATAATCCAAGTAAATACTTCAAACACACGGGCAACAAAACGCGAGAACTGTCCAAAACCGCGGCCCGGGACTATACTTCCCGAAAATCAATCGTCAAAACGCACCCCGCGTGCGCGATGATTTTTTCAAGACTTCTCGAAACGTTCTATAACTTAAAATAGTTTAGTTTATCAACAACAGAATTGGCGCCAATGCCGCATTATCATTGGTCACGCTATTTTCTTACATCTTGTCCTTAACTTTTCCTAGCAATTTGTCTAGATGTTCAATTTCCCGGGCGCCCTCTAGTGGCTGTCACCGTCAGATGGCTTGTCTAGTGATTCAGACGCGACGGCCGAGATGCTTGGTGCCTATAGTTTTTGTTTATTTAGCTCTATGGTAATATTTTGACGAAATGGATGCGGTTCGAACCGCGGCGCTTTTTATAAATTACAACTTTCACAACAAACACAATACATAACCGAAATAATTCTTTTGCAAAAAAAAAAACAACCGACTTCCAAAAAACACTACAAAGTGAAATATAACTAATTTCGGAAGTCGGTGTCTTTGGTTTTTGTATATTAGTTTTTGACACCGACTTCCGAAATTACCTAAGTGGTTATTTTTCACTTTGTAGTATTTTTTGAAGTTTTTTTTTTTTTTTTTAATATTTTACACTTTTCAGTTGTGAAAAGTACTGTTCAGCTGCATCCGATTAGACTGGATGCTGACGCTAAAATACTTAATAATGAAAAAGCTTACAAACGCACTGGTTGCCCCTACGATTTTTGAAAGTTCCTCTTGATTCTCTCTCTCTCCTTCTCTGGTCTCCCACCACCAAACCCTGATGTCCACGGACATGGGACCACATTGGCAATGTCTTCTTCCCAACAGAAAAAGAATTATCAAAATCGGTTCATAAACGACGAAGTTATCCGCGAACAAACATAAAAAAAGCATATATACAGTCGAATTGAGTAACCTCCTCCTTTTTGAAGTCGGTTAAAAATAGTTTTCATGTACGGACGACAGAAGGTCAAAATAGCCCAAACTGTCAGATATTCCCAATCATCCTTGAGACTTATTTCTTTAGTTATATAGTTGAAAATCTAATAAGGAAATCTGACAGATGGTAGTAGCTTAATGTGCAGTCGTCTGTAGGTACAAATGGACCGCAAAACATTCCCTTATCGGAACTACCACACGAATCGAATGATTAATTAATAACTAAACTGTAAATTAATTCAATAGAGCAGAAACCATTCAATTTAATTGAACAGTAACTGTTCAAATATGAATTTACCTTTATTTAAGTAGCTGACATTTCATTGGCTCATAATAGTAATTCCATTAGCCTTTAATTTGTCAGCAGTGTTGCCAGATGGCAAATATGAATGAACTCAAAACGACTATTTGATGGATTAAAAGTTTGTTATGCCTACTGGCTGGTTGTTTTGTATTCAAATGAGTGAAAACAAATATCTTTAGACAATGCGGCTGTTAATGGAATCATTTAGTTTCTGTAATAATTATTGATTGTTCTATATAGGTAAGTATGTGTCCTATCAACCTTTCATCTTAACTCTGATGCGCTAAGATAGTATGCGATTTTTTTTGATGTTTTTGTATTTATTAATAAAATTATAAGAGCATTCACAAAATAAAATATAGCGTCGAAAATTCATCCGCATCGCTGTCAACTGGTAATGTACCCAAGAGACTGGCGATGTTACCATGTTGGATGGCAAAATGGATTCTTTCGGCTAAAAATAGGCCAGTTCTCACGTGAAGAAACAATCAACCTCTTTGCGATGTCCCGAAAAATTCGATGAACACTTGTACTATAGCTCCCGATGTAGGTAGTTATATTTGAGCAGTTTGAGATTTTCTGTTTCTGCAGCAGCCAATATAGCCTACCATGTTAGGAAGATGGGATGGCGTTTTCATTCATCTCTCTCACTTATCCCATTGACGCCGATGTAAAGGAATGAATGAAATGAACTTCCGCATTTTTCTTCTTTACGTAGAATATAATAGAATACTCTTTATTATGTACACCATATAGATTCAAATTCATTATCAACCCTTTTATCGTCCCACTGTTGGGCACAGGTCTCTCATACAGAGAAGGATTGAGCGTAATCCCCACGCTTGCTCAATGCGTGTTGGCGATTTCAAACTTACCCCCTTATTCATAAAAGCTGCTTAAAGTTAACTAGTGATTAGCGATTCTTTAAACATACATTTTTGACCTTTTAACGTTATTTAACTTTAATCATCGCTTATGAATAAACCCCTTAAACACTGTGGTGTTTATTCATAAAGGATGATTTAAGTTAAGTGACGTTAAAAGGTCAAAAATGTATGGTGAAAGAATCGCTAATCACTAGTTAACTTTAAGCAGCGTTTATGAATAAGGCGGTTAAAGTCCAGGATTCCTCAAGATATTTTCCTTCACCTTCAGTCATTGGATAGATATATACAGATAAATATAGATATGGATTATATAGATTTTATTTCATATAGATTACAGAACATTTATTAATAGATTTTACAATGGGTGACACAATGGGCGGTCTTATCGCGAAGACCGATCTTTTAAAGACAACCTTTGGATGGAATATCAAGGGGAAGGAGAGAGAAATAATAAAGGTAGTCTACAGTGTACTATTTACATAGATTATACAATAAAGTTATAGTTTGAATAAATGTACGTAGCATCTAATTAATAAATATCATACAAGAGCAAATAAAATATAATAATAATATTTAAATAGAGAGGAAGTGCTTCTTTATCATAGTTTTAAAAGTTGACAGTGTTTGAACACGCCTTACATATATACAATATGTTAAGAAAACCCTGTCCGACCCATAAGGATAATAAAGGTTAGGTAAACACATGACCAAATATAATATAAAATTTTACGTAATCATCATAGTACCAATACAAATGAATTTTGAAATAATCTTTTTTTCCCGCGAATTAATTCCAACTTCCTCGTAATTTGGTAATGCGGCGTGCCCTGCCGCCCGCCGCCCGCGGAAGGGGTAACGCACATTTATTAAGTTACCACTTTTTGCGAAATAATATTTATTTTTTTAGGGGTTTTCTTTTAAGTTTAGCCCGGTTTTGTATCCATTAGTAGAATCAGTTATCGATACCTAACAACACCTTCAGGGGTCGGACAGGGTTTTCTTAACATACTGTATACATATAAGCCCCGTGTAGTACCGACACAGAATAGTACCAACCTATATCCGCACGTGGGTATCGTAAGAGGGGACTAAGGGAACTCTCATCAATATCATATCAATAACAAATTACTGCGAACCCCAACCCGCCTGCAAAGTGTGGGGATTATGGCAGCCCCCCCCCCCATCCCAATCTCAATGAGGAAAGCCTTGGGGAGGCCTTTCTCCAGCAGTGGACCTCTATAGACTGAGAAGAAAATATACATAAAGGGTGTATCTGACATCGACGCACAAACGAGTACCATGGATCCAGTACATTATTCTGAACCCCCCTGTGGTGGAATTTTGCGTCGGGTTTTTCATGATTTCAAAAAATATATATGTAGTTTTTTTCACTTTAGACCGTTTATAATTGCTAAACTTTTATAACCCAATAAGATTTGAAAATAAAAATTAATTAATTCGCTATTTAAATAAAAAAGTGCGATGAAAACAAGTCTCGAAAAACTATCTTATCAGCTGATTTAATAGAGTTCACAACAGGGATCAACGTCACACCTACAAACCCGCACGGCGGCATGCTTGCAACGTTCAACAGCCGAGCTGACACATTTTTTTAAACACTATGAATTCTGTAACCGTTCATTAACGATATAAATGACTGTCATAATTTTATTAGTGGCATGCGGTCTAGCCTTTTCCCAAAGTTTGCGTTACGATGTCAGATACACTCTGTATATGGCGTCTCAATAGTACTACAAGTTTTATCACATAGCTGTTAATCAACGTGTCTTCAAGAATCTTGAATCTCTCTGCGATAAATCTTTAAGTACCTCTGATATGTTTAACAACGGAGGGAACTTGCAAAGTGTAATAAAAAATGGTTGCCTGTAAAGTCGGTTTTACGGGCGAAGATTTTACGTGACAACGTCTTTTTCTCGGTAGAATATTTATTGATATGAATATAATTAAATTGCACAATAGGAACAAGGAATTGAATGAAAATAAGAATTGCACAAATTTTCGGTGACTCATCGTAACGTTACCGAGCGTTACACTTTTTCATAAGTGACTCCCAGCCGCAACCTAATTTAAGACGTTGTCACGTCAAAATCCTTCCCACTTAACTCTCGGTACTTAGTAATAGTGGTCCAATCATAATAAGCTCTCTCGCAATAATAATTAGCTTTCTCGGTGGTAGGCCATCGGCTGTCGCCGGAAGTTACACCCACCAGACAGTCTTCCCGCCAAGCGATTCGTCGTGTTCTGGTGATGAAAATGAGATCTGCCATGGTGAAGCCGTACGAAGGACAGATCTGAGCAACGTTGTGGTGCAATGTGCGCCATTTACAATGCGCCAAATGTTGTAGTGTCGGGAGTTTGGTCGTGGAGGGTCTTCAGATCAATCTCCCTCTGGCGCAGCATGGTTGGTCGTGTTGTTGGGTTTACCTTTGAATCACCACGCCATCTTAACACCATCACCATCTTAATAAACTATCGCGCTTTACTATCAACGATTGCAACACTGCTTACCATCAGGCAGAATTAGGGTCAAGCACTGGTTCATACAATAAAAAAATTATTGCAGAAATCACCACTTGTACCGACTGCCACTCTAAATCGTCGTATTCTATTCTATTAAAAAAAAGAGTAATCTATTCTGCGTCCTACAGTTTGACCCGCTTAAGTTTCTGTGTCTTAAGTATAAATATTATTCTTAGGGTATTTTTCTCACCACGTTCTCTCACAGTTAGTTGCCTTAGATGTCACCAAAGACATTAAATTACCGATCTTAATCTCTGGGTATCACTATCAAAAGTGCCATCTGTAATTGTCTCTGTAAAAAAAGGCCAAGAAAAACGATAACTTTATAATTACTTATAAAAACTCTGTAATATAAAGATATATCCCCAAGTCTATATGTATATATCATCTACCTACATATGTCTGTGACAATTTGTAGTGCGTGTCCAAAACGAGGTCTGAAACCATCTATCGACGTGTTCATAAGGTTTATTTATTCAGAGCCGGCCCGGGCGGCGCTATCAATCCACACAAGAAACACAAATACTCCAGAACTCGTAGGTTCGCCCCTAATGGTCAGCCGATCAGCCGATATCATTAATTACTGTTCTCCTGGTACTTTGATACCGCATTACTGATTTATTTATTCAAGAAACCAAAATCTAGGCGGATTTTACGCTCAAAAGTTGATAAACAAACTATTTTTGAAATCACGTGGTAATTCCACGATTCACATCTTATTAAAACACGTATTGACAAATCGAAGCCGATTGTAATATTTATATTGTCAAGGTTGCCGATAACAGTAAAAATTAGATACTCCGAGCTCTGTGATAACCAGTTTCTATACCTCTAATATTATTAACTCTCCAGCACACGAATGTCTTATTAGTCAACGCTGAGTTGACGTGCAGACGTGCGTGCAGTTTGTGTTGAATCGATCACAAATGAGTTTCGAAAATAAAATAGTGTTGATTACGGGCGGTAGTTCCGGCATTGGTGCTGCCACTGCAGTGTTATTTGCTAAAGAAGGTGCTTCCGTGGCCATCGTAGGTCGAAACGAAGCTAAGCTAAAGAGTGTCACTGAACTCTGCCAGCAACACGGAGTCACTCCACTCGTCATCAAGGCAGATGTTTCTCAAGATGAAGCAGCAAGTGATATTATCAACCAAACCATCGATAAGTATGGTAAACTCGACGTTCTTATCAACAACGCTGGTATGGTGTTCACGGGAGGACTTCTTGAAGGCAAAGTTATGGAGACATATGACCAAATTATGAACACAAATTTACGAGCAGCCATCAAACTCACGACCTTGGCAGTACCTTATCTGGTAAAGACCAGAGGAAATATTATCAACGTCTCAAGTACATTAGCAACAATAGCATACCCATGGATGATGGCATACTGTATATCAAAAGCTGGTTTGGATCATTTCTCTAAGATTGCTGCACTGGAATTGGCAGCGTCTGGAGTGAGAGTCAACATAGTGAGTCCTGGTCCAGTTGAAACTGACATTATGGAAACTGCTGGCATTCCTAATAATTGGGATGATATAGGTAAATTATGTCCTCTGGGTAAGGTGGCTTACCCGGCTGAAGTAGCCGACATGATCCTGTTCCTGGCAAGTAGCAAGGCGAATAGTATTACTGGTGGAAACTTCGCTGTCGATAATGGTTCGTTGTTAAAATTCGGATAGTGTTTAAGAGTGGTATTTCCTTTACCTCCATAGTTGTTATAATTAAATGTGTTTTACGATTATGTTGTATTTTTTATGTCGTTCAGTGGCCTGTTCGTGTTTTTTTTTTTAAATCGCATTAGTAGGTAGAAATCATGAGCGAGGTGCGTGTCCCGCATACCAGAGCGTGGCGCGTGGTAGAGCGTGGAGATCCGCCGATAAATAAATAATATTAAGGCGAAAGTGTCAGGGAAACTCACGAAATTAAAATTCTTTTAAGTTTTACATTGTATTTTGACCTAAATATGATTCGCGGTCGTTACAAATATTTAACTATAGAATTATAATCATGAATATAATTACAAATCATATGTTACAATTTAACCATTTATAGAATTAATCTCCGTTCCATCATCGGACGACCCGTCGTACGACGAGTTTCCATCCTTACGTTGTTGACACCACAACGATTCGAACAAAGCCTTTCGACTCGTCTTTTATACCGCGTACATCGAGGGATTGGAACAATTTGTCAGCAGCGGTGTTTACCGTCAGACTATAATTTAAGCGTCTTCAAGGCTAGAGTGAATAGGCTCTTAATAAACTAGCGCGCTTTACCGTCAACAATTGCATCACTGCTTACCATCAGGCGGGATTGCGGTCATGCACTAGTTAATAGTAGGTCAGTTAGTCGGAAAGTTGAAACTAATCGGCCATTACAAAACGTAGATCTCTATGGAGAAGAAAGAACAAGAAACTCCAACGACTCTATTTATGTTACCTTAAGATATATTTCTCTGAATTCTTAAAATTCAAACTATTTAGTGTTAATATAAACTTATACTATGTCAGTCGATAACAAAATACAGTTATTTAAAAAATATTCTAATTGACGCACGCACATATCTACAATCCAGAGCCTAATAAAAGGTCCGTCGACCTTGTCTGCCATATTGCTTGATGATTTTATTATGTCTTATGACACATGAGGTCAATTCCAATTAAAGAAGTCGTATTGTTGATTTTGATGACAACAATTCTCTCAATAATAATTTGAATTATGTATATTTTAATCTGCATAATATGCTGGTACAACATTACATTGACCCGCATATTGCAAAATACGAGATAACATACAATAAGTTCTTAAACATAATGGTAGGTACTTATGATATGAAATTCATCATTATCATCATTATTTCAGCCGAAAGACGTTCACTGCTGGACATAGGCCTCCCCCAAGGTTCTCCACGACGACCGATCCTGCGCTTCCCGCATCCAGCGGTTTCCCGCGACCTTCACCAGGTCGTCGGTCCACCTTGTCGGGGGCCTACCCACGCTACGTCTTCCGGTGCGTGGTCACCACTCGAGAACCCGTCGGCCCCATCGGGCATCGGTCCTACGGGCAATGTGTCCAGCCCACTGCCACTTTAGTGTTGCAATTCTTCGGGCTATGTCGGTTACTCTCGTTCGTCTGCGGATCTCTTCATTCCTGATTCGATCGCGCAGTGAAACTTTTTTTAGTCAGTTTTCATTTTTTTTAAACGTTGTCCCACACTATGAATTTCTACTGTATCGTGGGTGCGTTTACAAATATACAGCATGTATCTGACATCGTAACGCAAACTTCGCGAGAAGGCTACACCGCATGCCACTAATAAAATTATGATAGTCATTTATATCGTTAATGAGCGGTTACAGAAATAACAGTGTTTAAAAAATGTGTCAGCTCGGCATTTGAACGTTGCAAGCGTGCCGCCGCGTGCGTTTGTGGGTATGCCGTTGACCCCTGATGTGAACTCTATTGAATCAGCTGTTAGGATAGTTTTTACCCGACTGCCAAAGAAGGAGGGTAATGTTTTTCGAGTGTATGTAAGTATGTATGTATGTCTTTTGTCAGTTATCACATTAGAAAATGCAGATCACATTAGAAATGAGCCAAAAAATCACTTCAAGGCTTTGGGACATGACCGTCACATCTTGCGTGGGTCTTTTCACCAAGGCAGTGATCGGTTTGAAGAGGAATCCCGTGGCCGCCAGTGCACGGCTAATGCCGCCACGGCTATCGCCTACTCCAGTTCCAAACCATTAAATGAATGGGCCCCATCTGACTTGGATCGAATTTTATTAGCTGGTAATACATATTTCAACAGGTGCATGTCACGACTTGCAAACAGACCGCAATTTTTAAATACTGAAGAGCTATTACCCGCAGTTTCTGTGGCCGCTACAGAATTCGAATTAAATATACAGCCCGATGTTGTCGTTGGAGTTGTTAACTCGAGTGCGCCATCTGACGTTCTTGAAGGATACTTCCCTAATTTGTCTTCGGGGATTGAATATTTTTTTACAACACACGATAAAGGAATTATTACATGTCAAACAAATATTGCATTGGCGGTAATGAAAGTAATCGTCGAACGCAATCAGTCTACCGATGTCGAGATCCCAGAATATTACTTATTCGACTCACATTCTTGGGGACCCAAAGGTTATGTTGCACCTAACAGAGGAGCCTCCATGTTGATGAAGTTTGCAAATCAAGGCGATTTATGTCAACATCTTGCTGTTGCACTACAGGTAAGAGGCCATCGAGATATGCAGTATAGTATCACAGCTATAAATGCAACACCCTTGGTCATCCCAAATGAATCGCCAGTACTGAATGAACAACACGACACTCAGATAGTTAGCGACGGCAATCTGAATAGCAGTGATCCTGTTCACGAAGAACACGCGTTTGTTACTACAGCTCTTATGCCGATTGATACTAATATTCCAGATCTAAACGAAGTTGTTTCGAACGCTAATACCGTAGAAGAGAGACCAATACCTATCTACGAACTCAAACGGAAAACTGTGCCCCCGGTCAGCGTCTTGAGAGAGCAAAGAGCAGAAGAGCTAGCGTGGATAAGGTTATTCCCAGATGGTCGAAATGGGCTTAGGGAACAAAGACCCGTTCCAATAACACCGCTCGATTACTACCAAACTCGAGTGATGAGCAATGACAAACGGTTCCAATTTAACGAGTACATATTTTACGCCCTCTCGTTAGTAGAACTTTGCAAGGCTCAACAAAATGTTTCAGTCTGTGGCCGGTTGCGTCAGGATGGAGCTGAGCCCACAGATGTTGTACAAAATGTGCACCTGGTAATGCGCAACATACGTGGCACGTCCGCGTACTGGCACAAAGCGTATACGGATCTTCTTGCCATGGTGAAAAATTTAGGTCCTCCTCATTGGTATCTTACTCTCTCTTGTAACGATTTAAATTGGCCCGACATGCTAAAAGCCCTTTTAGTTGCCGATGGCCGCCCAAATTTTTCTTTTGAAGATTTGACCTTCCTTGAAAAGCAGCACCTTGTCGAGTCCTACCCAGTCACGTTATCAAGACAATTTATGTTGCGCCTAAACACTTTGTTTACTAGGCTGAGAAGAGAAGAGGATCCGATTTTAGGAAAGAAAATTATTAATTTTTGGTGGCGCATAGAATTTCAGCTACGAGGTAGCCCTCACGTTCACATGGTTTTATGGTGTGCTGATATGCCGGCTTTTGACACCCCTGAAGGTATTCAGTTGCTGGAGCGTGTTGTCACGTGTGAGGTTCCCGACGCTGAGGACGACTCAGAGATGCATGATTTAGTCGTTCAGTTACAAACACATCGACACACTCAAACATGCTTCAAAAATAACCGAAACGTTTGTAGATTCGCTTTCCCGAGACCAGTGTCTGAAAACACTACAATCATAGACGACGAGCAAGCAATGAGAAATGGTGGAAGATTTTATATATTAAAAAGAACAGATTCGGAAACCATGATAAACTGCTACAATTCGAGATTATTAAAACTGTGGCGCGCCAATATTGATCTACAGCCTTGCGGGTCAGCTTTAGGTGTGGCGTACTACATCTCAAAGTATATCTCAAAAGCTGAACCTGCAGAGGTCTCTAGATCAATAAGGCAAGCTATAAGTGCTGTAAGAGACCGCGGTGGAAGCAACTTGGGACGGCTGGTTTTTGCTATCCAAAACGCAATCTTGTCTCACAGAGAAGTCTCTGCCAACGAATGTGCGTTTCGATTGTGTCATTTAAAATTAAGAGATAGTTCACGTAAATGTGTTTTCGTAAACACTTGCGCGCCTGAACAAAGATACCGAATGCTTAGGATTGACACAGAAAGTTCCGAACCGTACAAAAATGTATTTGATAGGTACGTTCACAGACCTCTTTCTCTGGAGCAACTTAGTTTAGGTGAGTTTGCGATTTGGTACGAGGTTGCCTCTACTAGAAACGATACAGAGGAGGATGAACAAGATGCTGATGCCTATGATGCTGAGGATGAGGACGTGTCTAGTCGTCGATACATTACCTTATTAGACAACGTAGGTAGGATGAAAAAGCGGACACGTCCAGCTATACTCCGAACGCGTTATTATACGCTGTCTTCAGACCCAGAAGCATATTACTACTCATTGGTCCTGACTCATATTCCGTTCCGAGCAGAGGAAGAGTTGTTGGATGGTTTTAATACTGCAAAAGAAGCTTTCTGGGCCAAAAGGCATCGACTACGTCCGCTGCAAGAAGGTTTTGACGCCGAAACTATGATGCGGTGGGAAACTGAGATCCAACAAGCTATAAGCCGCATTGTGGCAGAAAACTTGGCAGCAGGAACCGTTGAGGAACAAAACGATGACGCAAATGACAACAATGACGTTCAGCCTATTGAACACATACTCGACGACGGCGGTCATAATATTATGATCGAAGAAGTCGAAGATGAACCAACTGACATAGGCATGCCAGACAATCAGTTTGAAACATTTGTAGCTTCGTTGAACATGAGTCAACGACAACTGTTTCAAAAAATTTCCCAAAAGTTATTGGACGTGTCAAATTCTGATCCGTTACTAGTTTTTGTTACTGGAGGAGCTGGTACCGGAAAAACCTTTTTAAAATTTACCTTAAAAGTTATGACTGAACAAATTCGTAGGTTGAGTAACACTGAAATAGGTAAAAACGTGATTGTTACTGCACCAACTGGAGTAGCAGCCAGACTAATCGGTGGAACTACACTGCATTCCACTTTTGCGCTACCAATTGAAAAGGGAAGAAATGAAACATTACGCCCACTAACAGGTGAAAGGCTGCAAAGGGAGCGACAAAAGTGGAGGCATATAAATTGGCTCCTCATCGATGAAATATCAATGGTGCCCTACTTAACACTGCGAAACATTCACATTCGCCTCCAGCAACTAAAACAGGATCAAGGGAACTTTGGTGGTATCAATGTAATTTTGTTTGGAGATCTCATGCAGTTACCACCAGTTTCCAGAATCACCGGTGGTTCTTACTTCTTCCGACAGCCGTCGAACTTAACTGGTGAAACAAATCTGTGGCAATTGTTCAGCTTTTGTGAATTGCCACAGAATATGAGACAGGCAGGAGACAATACCTTTGTGGACATTCTCAATAATATTCGTGTTGGTGAGTTAACGATGGACCAACTTGAGATCCTGGACAGCCGCAGAATTCCACTAGAGGGTCCATTTGCCGATGGAGAGGCAGTTCGAATTTTCCCTACTACGAAACAAGTCGATGCTTATAATTCAGCCATGACTAAAAAGTTGGGCAAATCGTTAAAGCTCTACCAAATAAACGCTGTTGACATCTCCCTAGAAGCTAAAACCTACGGTCAGTGCCCTCGCAAACAATACATTTCTGACGACCCGAACAAAACAGGGGGCATTCTCGGCACACTAACTATTGGAATTGGATCTCGCGTGATGTTACGCCGCAACATCAATGTAAACCACGGTCTGGTGAACGGTGCTATGGGTATCATAAGAAGAATTGAGTCGCCTTCTCTTCGCAGAGAGCAGTTAGAACCAGGTGAGTTACCGCAGGCAGTATTCGTAGAGTTCGACGATCGTTCTGTTAAGGGCAATGAATTGGGTGTGGGGGTTCGCATAGAGCCCTCCACTGTCGACTTTGATGCGCTTCGCGGACAAGGGAAGATTGAACGTCGGATGCTGCCTTTGATACTTTGTTGGGCTGTAACGGTACACAAACTGCAAGGTACCACCTTGGATCGGGCTGTCGTGGACCTATCAAACGTGTTTGCAAAGGGCCAGGCTTATGTAGCCCTAAGCCGTGTTAAAACACTTGCTGGGTTAGCAATAAAAACACTTGACCCAAAAAAGCTGTTGGACCGGCCCCACGACGAATGTTCTTTAACTGAACTTAAACGTTTGCGGGATCTTCAGCAGTAATGACTCACCTAATTCTTTTTCTTCTTCACTACCAACAGTCCAGATTGGCGGTAAATTTATGTTGCGGAGTAACATCACTCGTAATCTAAAGCCAAATGTCGTCGAAATAATTTAAAATGGTACTTACATATACATAGTCTTCTACATCTACAACATTTTCGTTAAATAAAAACAGCTAAAAAGTTATAAATAAAAAAATTATTATTAAAAAAACAAAATACCCGACTGCACACTAAAAAAAGAGTAAAATAAAAAAATTATTATTAAAAAAACAAAATACCCGACTGCACACTAAAAAAAGAGTAAAACAAGCCCCACAATAATATTGATCAATCAAATGCTAAAAACTAATTATGTAATACCGTTTAAACAATACCTATATTAAAATACACTACAATATGTGTTCGTAATCGATAGTTAAATAAACAGAAACTTATTTTGAATACAAATTTACTGAATATAATTTATAAATGTTGATGGAAAGCATCGCAGGCGGGGACCACCTTGACCGCCACCAACGAAAATTCTGCTAAATGGTGCACAACCGAAATGACTATAAGTAAGCCTCTGTTGGTCCCCGCCTGCGATGCTTTCCATCAACATTTATAAATTATATTCAGTAAATTTGTATTCAAAATAAGTTTCTGTTTATTTAACTATCGATTACGAACACATATTGTAGTGTATTTTAATATAGGTATTGTTTAAACGGTATTACATAATTAGTTTTTAGCATTTGATTGATCAATATTATTGTGGGGCTTGTTTTACTCTTTTTTTAGTGTGCAGTCGGGTATTTTGTTTTTTTAATAATAATTTTTTTTTTCGAGTTTTGTTCACATTCCGCTTTTTTGTGTAATTAACGAATTAATTATATTTTACTTTAAAATCTTATTGGGTTATAAAAGTATAGTAATTATGAACGCTATAAAGTGAAAAAAACTGCACAATCAGGAATAAACCGACGAAAAATTCCACCTGTGGGGGGTTCAGAATCATGTACTGGATCTATGGTACTCGTTGTGCGTCGATGTCAGAGACAGCCTTTATAAAGTCACATACACAAACAGCCAGACCCGGAACAACTAATTGTAGACAATAAAAATAGTTGCTGATCAATCAGCCACTGCGTCAATCGTGTCGTTAATAATTACTAGTACTTGACCGCAATCCCGCCTGATGGTAAGCAGTTGGGCACGCCACAATAGCGACGATAAGTCCCCGCTTTGAGGAGTGGCTAGAGAGGCGCCACGGCGCCCTCACCTTCCGCCAGACGCAGGTCCTCACCGGACACGGTTGTTTCGGGAGGTTCCTGTTCCGTATTGGGCGGGAGGAAACGCCAGGGTGTCACCATTGTGTGAATCACCCTGAGGACACGGTGGAGCATACGGTGGAGGTCTGCCCGGCTTGGGTAGAACACCGCCGTCTGGCCATCGCACAGGCAAGTGAAGAAACACGGGTGGGTTTTAGTCAGTAAAAGTCTGACACGCCCTTCCGCTCCGCCCAGAACGGGAGAAGTCATTTGATGATCACTCATCCCAGAAAACAAAAAAAAAATGGTAAGCAGTGATGCAATCGTTGATAGTAAAGTGCGCTAATTTATTAAGAGCCTATTCACTTAAAAGAACTGAGTGAACAGAAAGGAAGACGGCAGTTGGGCGAGGTGATGCAATGTTAAACCCAAAAACACGACCAACGATGCTACGCCAGATAAGATTGATCTTGATACCCTCCACGACCAAACTCCTGACACAACAACATTTGGCACATCGTACCCGGACACATCGCAATACAACTGCTCAGACCAGGCCTCCATACGGCTTCACCAGACATCATGCCTACATAGCTACTTTAAAACGAATACTTTATATTTTACGATTATACTCTATAACTCTCAATGAGTTTAGACAGATAGTTTGCAGATCTCACTCTCTATTCACTTTTAGTAAAGTCGCATTTGCGCTCGCGTAGATAGTTACTGCAAGTATACCTATACCTATCGCTTACTGAATGAAAATCATCAAAAAGTAAACATTGTTTAAAGTGGAACAGTTTACATAATGTGTGTGACTTCAGAACATGCGAATGCTTCACACTGTTTTCATAGAAAATTATGCATCCCACAAGCAAAGTTTAGCTTTCAATTAACATAATTTATACATCGTTCCGGAATCAATCATTGTGCATACACGAGACACTACTAGTAGGAGGATCTTTCTTTTGTATAGAAAATAGGCGACTTACAGTCTCATATTTCTTCTAAAATCATTACTTTTTCTTAATTCTTTAAGAAAAAAAGAAGCAGAATATTCACGTTACCTTGTATTATATTAGTTTTAAATAAATTCAACAAGCGTCGACCTAATATTACGAAACAGAATTTCATGAAACATTTCGGTAAAATAAAACACCAAGGAGATCAATTTGTATTCATAAAAGTTTAATTAAGTCACACTCAGTTAGCGGGGACAACTTTAAAATTTAAATAAATTCAGTAGTAAAGTACCAGGAGAGCAGAGAAACGAAGGAATAGATTAACTCGACTGCTCGTTGGATATTAAGCTCCGGTAGGTACTTGGTAAAACGTTTGGATGCTCCAAAAAGTTGTTGTAAAATATTGCGTATTATGTAGACTGTGGCGATGCAAATGAAGTGTTTTAAACCTCTTATAGTATCCTGGTACCTGTCCTGTTCATTTACGACGAAATTTTATTTATAAGGAGTAACATTTTAAAAAATAAATGATTTATTTTCTGTAAGGAGGTTTATACAAGGAAATTATATCTAAACTGAAATGTGAACTTGCATAAGTCTCTTATTTAAAAGAAGACTCTATTGCAAGAGCAATAAGGTCGATCGGAAATAAAACTTTATTTGAAGAGAACACGATCCGAGGGAGAAAGCGTCTCAGTAGCCCTTTGTCTCTTTCTAAGTGTTACCCGTATTTATTTTTTGTAATTTTGTTTGAAACCTACAATTTCGATTAGAAAAAAGATGGTGAAAAAATGCCATTAATGGCTGCAATAGTGAGTCATACTCTGGATGCGGAATATCATTCTTTAAGTAAGTTTTTTGCGGTGATCATATACAAGTTATTTTGTTTGTATGTAGGGTGACCATAAATTTCGGAATGATTAATAAATGTGCTCTTAGTCATTGTGCGCATAATAAGTAAGTGACTTTTATTAGGTATTCACAACGAGATTAAATTTAGCTTTTTGCAGATATTTTATCAATCTAAAGGTACAGTTTCAGGTAGATTGACCTGCTGTCGTCCGTACATCATCAATGTATTCATCTATTTTTAAAAATCAATAATAAAATTAAAAAGTTCGCATCTATACCTAAATATTCTTTAAAACTCAGTTAATATATAAACACAACACAACAAACATATAAACTCACATACACAAACAGCCAAACCCAGAACAACTAATTGTAGGCCATACAAATATTTGTTCTGTGCGGGAATCGACGGCGCAGCAGTGGATCACCCAACCACTGCACCAATCCTGTCATCAAAAAAAAAAAAAAATCACAACTACCCATCTCTATTTTCGTTGCAATAAGGATTCTATTGGATTGATGCTGTGAGCGATGTAGCACAGGCTGTATTGACACCTTTTTATCACTTATCTATTCCTTGGTTACCACAGCCAATAATGGCCCATGACATTCTCGATAGGTTTGGCTCGACATTATAAAACATTCAAAAACTGGCTGTTGCTATACTGCATTCGAAATTCAAAATAAATTTGAAATAGATTGTTTTCAGGGTACAAGCTTCCACCAAAATACGTAGGTAACTGCGTGCTTTATGAGTCATGAAATAGGTGCCAAATTTGCCGATTTTCGTTATTCATTTGTTATCGTGTGTTTTTATTTTGATGTTTGTTAAAATCGTTTAAAATTACCGACGATTTGCTCACCGTAAATGTCTCAGTGGCTAAGGGTTAAAATAAAAATTAATTTGAAAATTAGATATAGTACATCTGTTCTTCTATATAACTCTTTTGTTTAAAGCTAACGCGAAGTACATAAAACGCGGTGTATATAAAACTGCAAATATAAACTGCATCCGAGCTAAGCCTCTGGCTTCTGGCCCTACATGAGATAATTTTTTAGATATTTTATTTCATCATTGTCTATATTTGTATTATAAGGTGATGAATCTATATGATTTAAAACATTTATTTGTCAAAAACAGAATACAATAATAACTGCTTGTATATCCTTAGTAATATTATAAATCGGAAAGTGAGTTTGTTTGTTTGTTCCGCTTTCACGCCGTAACGACTGAACCGATTGCTTTGAAATTTTGCAGGCGTAAAGTTAGAAGTCCGAATTAAATAATAGGGTACTTATTATCAAGCAAAAAACTGATTTTCCAAAGGGAAATCTAAAAAGCGTGATATATCCGAAGTTCACGCGGGCGAGCGGAAAGCTAGTAGCTAATAAACGGTACGGCAACTTTTTGGATAGATCTAAAAATATTAGAAACATTCAAATAATGGTTAAAAAAGAGAATATATTTCTAAAGAATATATTTAAAAAAACGCACACACGTGTGCGTGACGCTATAAAGTGCCATACTTGGTTTGGCCACCACAACTTAATATACAACATGTAATGTAATTAATGCACAGTCTCAAACACCCCAACTAGAATATCATGTTGTGATCATAATACATACACTGAATTTTTAATTTAACATGAATCTTCATTCTTGGAGAATGAAGATCTTAAGGTTCATGGAATAAATATTTTTTTCAACTGCGATTTTAAAAGTCTGTACAAACAACAGGGTTAATATGACAACAATAGGGTAGTTGATTAAAAAAAAACTAATTAGTCCGTCAGTCCGATTTCCAAAAAATACAAGACACGTATTTTTTCTTTTTTCATATAAACAAAAAATGAAGACGACACAGTATGTTGAAAACACGTGTGACGTCACTGCACGCTACACTTTTTAGCGAGCAGTGACGTCACCAGCCACCACTCCTGATCTTTGATGCCTTTTATATTTGTCAATTTTTATTGATTTGATAAAACAAAATATACGTATCTAATATTTTTCTATAATCTGAATGACGGACTAAATAGAATCAATTTTTTTTTGCCCAGGAAATATCCCTATTTCAATAATTTAAATTATTTTTGGTATAAAAAATTACCTATATTAAAAATTATATAAACGGATTCAATAAAAGATTCTGAAGAAACTATTTACAGGAAGTGCGTTACTTAATTTACCTGTTGTATAAATGCTGGAATGCAGTCCATATTTATCAATTTAATAGCAAAACGTCATGAGTGAAATGACCTAGTATTATGACGTTTTATCATCAAAGCCCCTTTTATTAACATAAAACAAAAGGCAATTTATATATTTTTTTAACATGATTCTCATATTTTACATACAGAGCGAGGTGCGCAGTTAACTTGCTCGAGTTATACAGTATGTTAAGAAAACCCTGTCCGACCCATAAGGATAATAAAGGTTAGGTAAACACATTACCAAATATAATATAAAATTTTACGTAATCATCATAGTACCAATACAAATGAATTTTGAAATAATCATTTTTTCCCGCGAATTAATTCCAACTTCCCCGAAATTAGGTAATTTTTAAAAAAGTGACTACACCGGTATTATTACGAGCGAATAGCGATGCGACCACGTGCCGCGTGCCCTGCCGCCCGCCGCCCGCGGATTGGTGCATAACGCACATTTATTAAGTTACCTCTTTTTGCGAAATAATATTTATTTTTTTAAGGGGATTGTTTTTTTTAAGTTTAGCCCGGCTTTGTATGCATTAGTAGAATCAGTTATCGATACCTAACAACACCTTCACGGGTCGGACAGGGCTTTCTTAACATACTGTATAGTATCCCAATCGAGACGGAGAGAGAATACTATAGGTAGTCGCATCTTGGACTAACACTGACCCACGGTGTCGGCCATTAAAGTGACATACGGGCTATATAGTAGGATGTCCATTTAATAGCTTTCTTGTCGTTAATTACAGACTATATAACATACTCGATTCTATTACCAAAGTTCGTCTGTTACTTAATAGTACAAGAGCCAGCGTAATTAAAATTCCTCGCTGGTTTCACAGTGGAACAAAGAAAACGTAAATACGAGGGTTAAACTGAAAGTTCTTAGAAAATCAAAAACTGATAACATTAGCCAGTTATAGTTTTATTATATCTTTTTAAAATATTGTCCATTCACGTCAATTCTCACTTTGCCCACTCGTCCTTAGGGGTCTCTTCAATGGCATCGCGATACGCAGCCACCGCTTCTTCAGCATTCATAAACCGCTTTCCTTTAAGTTTTTCTTTAAATTTTGGAAATAAATAAAAATAACAAGGCGCGAGGTCGGAACTATACGGCGGGTGACCCAGTAATTCAACGTTTGATGTCGCCAAATAGTCGATCATTCACTTGGCGGTGTGCGACGAGGCGTTGTCGTGGTGAAGGAGGATCCTACTGCGAGGTCGTTTCTCTCGAACTTTTTCCAAGACAAGTGGCAAACAATTGGTAGTGTACCATTCTGCAGAAACTGTTTTTTGATCCTCTAACACAATTGCTGCGAAATGACCTATCCTTCCAAAGAACGAGGCCACCATTTTTTTCCCGCACTTCGATATCTCTTCACTTTAGTTGGCAACTCCTCGAAAGGAAACACCCACTGAGCAGATTGTCTTTTGGTTTCAGGATCATAACAGTAAATCCAGCTTTCGTCACCTGTTAGTATGTCGAACACAGCATTTGAGTCACCTCCGTTAAATCTTTCAATCCTTTTAGGGCACCAATCCACACGATGGATTTTTTGAGCCTCAGTCAAATTATGAGGTATCCACCGGGCGCAAAGCTTCCTGACCGCTAAATGTTCGTGGAGGATTTTGTGCACTTGACTCATACCGATGCCTAAGCTTGTCCGAATCAGCTGATAGGTCACTCTTTTGTCAGTATCTATCATACGCCGCACAACACAGATGTTATCTTTAGTCGTCGCCGTAGAAGGCCGTCCCTCACGTAAATCATCAGTGAGATTAGTGCGACCACGTTTAAACTCATTAAACCAGTTGTAAACAGTCGCACGAGATGGGGCTTCATCGTGAAAGGCCAATCGTAGTCTATCATAACTTTCTTGTTGACTTAAATGACATCGAAAGTCATAAAAAATCATTGCACGAAAATTTTCTCGTGTTAAATTCATGTTGACGTGACACAGACAATTTTCAATTTGCCGCCAAATCGTATAACTAATGACAAATGAATGAAAATATACTCAGTAATATTGCCAAAGAGTTCTATTTTCAAATTTTAGAATTATTTTTTTATTATATTGTTTATAAGTGGCCAGTTCTAAGAACTTTCAGTTTGACCCTCGTACATTAGAAGTTTTGTGTGGTTTACTGCAGCTAAAGGCGAATTGAACCCTATGAAGTTGTACATAGATTCGAATTTAGCATTTTCTTAGTTTTATTACATATACGGCAAAATTATAAGGTAATTGGGAATAACCAACCAAAGATTAATAAGGGTACCAACATCCCCACAATTAGCTTTTAAGCCCTTTTAATAAATTTGTATGTTAGCATCAGAGTTATTACCCAATTATGAAAATTTTGTGCCAGCAGTACGATTATGAAAACGGGGGTGAAGTAAACTGTCAATGTCATTCGACCTGATTTGTCGTCCTCCGTGGCGCAGCGGTCAACACGCCTGCCTGCGACGTGGAGGCCCCGGGTTCGATCCCCGGCCAGGTCGATATGGAAAACGGTCTTTTCCTGATTGGCCTGGGTCTTGGATGTTTATCTATATATGTATCTATTATAAAATATAGTATCGTTGAGTTAGTATCCCATAACACAAGCCTCGAACTTACTTTGGGGCTAGCTCAATCTGTGTGATTTGTCCGTAAAAAAAAAGAAAAAACACACAAACCTGAAACTAGGGATTGATGAAGATCCATTTACAAACCTAAATGAAGATTATACGCGATCGCTGTGAAACGAGGTTTTATCCCTGCGCAGTGCAAATATTTGCAAGCATGAATATGAATATTTGCACCGGTTTGGTCGTGCCTCAGAAAGATTGTTAAGCCGTTGGTCCCAGTTGCCATACGAACATCTAATGGCAGTCGTTACGGGTTGTTGGAGCCCTCAAAAGTCCAACGATTGGTCTAACTACAATGCTTCGATATCGCCTGCGGGTTGTGGAGGTCAGACGGTAATCGCTTCACTGAAAATACCGAAGTGTAGCCAAAATCAGCAGTTAGACTGGTAAAGCGGACTCCAGACTCCAAAAGCTGAAAAAGCTTCGGTTGCGACTGAGATTAACGCTGAGAGGGTGATTGGTGTGAATGTTTATATTATCTGAGATTTTAATAAATCTAGTTCATTTTACATAATTATAAAGGGTGTATCTGACATTGATTGCGTACATCATGACACTCTTATTAGGAAATTGTACCATTATGGTTTAAGGGACAGAGCTCTCGACCTTCTGACTTCTTATCTGAATAATCGAATTCAGAGGGTTGATGTTAATGGCAAGAGATCTGCAGGATCTGTGGTCACCGTGGGCGTTCCGCAGGGCTCAATTCTAGGTCCATTCTTGTTTTTAATCTATATTAATGACTTACCTCATCACGTGAGGGATAAACACAACATTGTATTGTTCGCGGATGACACTTCTCTTATTTTTAAAGTCAAGCGTCAGCTAGCCAATTTTGACGAAGTTAACAATGCACTTTCTAAAGTTGTCCATTGGTTTAATGTAAATAACCTTCTTTTAAATGAAAAAAAACGAAATTCATTAAATTTTCTACGCCAAATGTCAGGCAGCTAAGTACCAATGTTCAACTGAATGGAGTAGAGTTGATCCCTGTCGAGTCGACAGTTTTTCTTGGATTGACTATTGACGCCAAGTTGCAATGGGGTCCTCACGTTGAGAAGCTGTCAGGTAGACTCAGTTCCGCCGCCTTTGCTGTTAAGAAAATTAGACAGATAACTGATGTGGATACAGCCAGAATTGTTTATTTTAGTTATTTTCATAGTCTAATGACTTAAGGGATTCTTCTCTGGGGAACTTGTGCGGACATCAATACCATCTTTGTTTTACAGAAAAGGGCTGTTCGAGCCATTTACAACCTTGGTCCTAGAGATTCTCTTAGAGAAAAATTCAGAGAGGTGGACATTCTGACTGTAGCTTCACAGTATATATTTGAACATCTTATGTACGTACATAAAAATATATCGGATTTTAAGAAAATAAGCGATATTCATAATATAAATACCAGGAACAAACACAATCTAGCTGTACATCACACTCGTCTCCACAGAGTAGGCAACTCATTCATGGGTCAATGTATACACTTTTACAACAAGCTTCCCATGGATATTCGAAACTTACCCATTAAACGATTTAAAAAGTATATAAAGGCCAAACTTTGCAAAAAAGGGTATTATAAAATCACAGATTATTTAGAAGACAAAAAAGCTTGGGACTGAGGTGTTCGCTCTGATAAGCATTGTTATTATCTATTACATATAATAAAACAGTAGGACCCGGTGTGTCTGTACATTGAAGATAATTGACAAAAATGGAGTCAGGGCGATAAAAGAAAACCAATGAAACACAAAATTTTTTTTTTTAATTTTTTGTCTGTCTGTCTGTCTGTCTGTTTGTTCGAGCACATCTTCGTAACTACTGAATGGATTTTTATGCGGTTTTCACTAATGAAGAATGCACACTCCCGGGCAGTGTATATATAGGCTTTGTTTCATCAAAATCGGACAACAGACAAAAAAGTCAGTCTAGGTAACAATATTGATAATTGACAAAAATGGAGTCAGGGCGATAAAAGAAAACCAATGAAACACAAAAAATTTTTTTTTTAATTTTTTGTCTGTCTGTCTGTCTGTTTGTTCGAGCACATCTTCGTAACTACTGAATGGATTTTTATGCGGTTTTCACTAATGAAGAATGCACACTCCCGGGCAGTGTATAGGCTTTGTTTCATCAAAATCGGACAACAGACAAAAAAGTCAGTCTAGGTAACAATATTTGGAAAATCACTTAACTACCATAGCTTTAGAAGAAAAGGTTGTCATAGAGACATAATCAACAGCGTTGTCAAAAACTGTCATAACAATGAAAATATTAGTGTAATATGTAAATATATTAAATTATAGCGTAGTGTTGAGTAGAAAAATTAATACAGCACAGCATAGGTACAGCTTCTTACGCTAAGATATCACCAAGTCGCTGAAACTTAGGCATGAAGTTGAGCACCGTGTCTGTAAGCTGGATAACGAGTCTTGGTGAAGTAAAATGTTATCAGAACAGCGCCTAATTGTAGTATAATGCGTATTATGACCTGCAGAAATGAATGATATAAATGTAAGAATATAAATAAATAAGTGTAAGTATCTGTAGGTAAATACATAACACTACAACTATTAGGTGCGCTGCTCACGTTTTTTAGTACATATAAAATCCAATAGATGTCACTGTGCGATTTTATCATTTCTAATTCGTATCCATCAATCGGAATATAGTTTCAAAATTAATTTTATATTTGTGCTTTTTAATAGGTAAAAAATCTCAAAAAATATAACAACTTACCTGCTACGAATACGGATATTTAGAGATTGCTTTGCGATTTGGATTACTTGGTTTAGAGGATATAAATAGGATTGTGTTTAACGTTTTTATTTGGCTTTCTTCTTCGAAATTTTTATTTTGTTAAAAATAATAATACAATACTTAGAAAATGACCCGAAAAAGGTCTAATCTATCTACCTACACCAGAGCATCGAAAAGAATGAGAATGACTAGATCTCAAGAGTCTAATGAAGAGAGGCAAGAACGACTTAGGGCAAGTCGTGAACGTATGTCATTGCATCGCGCGTCAGAAACAAATGTTGAAAGGGATTATCGATTGACGGCTGATTCTGAACGCCATAGATTGTCTCGCGTCTTAAGTGCTGATCGTGAGCGCCATAGGTTATCTCGCGCATCAGAGACGTTCACAGAACGGGAAGTTCGTTTGACTGCTGATCGTGAACGCCATACAACATCGCGCGTATCAGAGACGTTCACAGAACAGGAACTTCGTTTAACTGCTGATCGTGAGCGCCATTCAGTATCGCGCGCATCAGAGACTTTCACAGAACGGGAACTTCGTTTGACTGCTGATCGTGAGCGCCATACAGTATCGCGCGCATCAGAGACTTTCACAGAACGGGAACTTCGTTTGACTGCTGATCGTGAGCGCCATACAGTATCGCGCGCATCAGAGACGTTCACAGAACGGGAACTTCGTTTGACTGCTGATCGTGAGCGCCATACAATATCTCGCACCTCAGAATCCTTTTCGGAACGAGAATCTCGATTGACATCCGACAGGGACCGCCACGAACTGTCTCGCGCTTCGGAAACATTTACTCAGTATCTTGACCGCTTAAGTAATGATCGAGAACGACACAGTATTGCTCGAGCTTTAGAAAGCGATGACCAACATCAACGACGATTAGAAGTAGCTAGAGAAAATTATGAACGCTTGCGTGAAACTCATAACACTTCACTAGAAATGGAAAGGGAGAGAGTAGATGCTTTACGGCGTGCAGAGACAGAAGAACAACGTGAGGACCGCTTACATGCTGATAGACTGCGACACGCACTGAGCAGGATGTCAGTTTCTTCTGAAGATTCTGATGATCCCGAAGAAACAGTAATGGGACATGAAATCCTTTCTTGGATAAATAAAGAAAAGAGTGCTTTCGTTTATACACACATGATAGATTATGCCTCATTTTCTTCCATCGGGGGAATGGTAGTTCAGTGTCAGTTTTGCGATGCTATGAAGTGGCCAAAAGAGACAAGTGGAATGTGTTGCTCAAACGGAAAGGTGCATATTTCTATTTTTAATAACATTCCCGAGATTTTAAAAGCATTGTTGGATGGGGATCATCCACAATCACATCACTTTTTGGAAAATATTCGACAATATAATAGCGCCTTTCAAATGACGTCTTTTGGTGCTAATCAGGTAACGGAAGGATATTTCATGCCTACTTTTAAAATTCAGGGTCAAGTGTATCACCTAATAGGGTCTCTGTTACCCGAAAACGAGCCGAAGTTTCTACAAATTTATTTTGTTTCCGATTATCAAGAACAGGCAAATATAAGAAACCAAAACTTTCCTCAACTGAATGGTAATCTTATAAGGATTCTTCAAAATATGCTGCACGAAGTAAATCCCTATATTCAAAGTTTCAAAACATCATTAGAGTCATTTCCTCCACAACAAAACAATGAATACAAATTTGTCATTTACGCAGATAAAAGACTCGCAGCTGAACACCGTGGCAGATACAATGCTCCTGTAGCAAACGAAGTTGCAGTGGTATTGTTAGATCAGGAATGTGAGCGTCGTGATATAGTCTTGCGAACTCGAGATGACCGATTGCAACGTATCTGCGAAACCCATCGGGCTTACGACACTTTGCAATATCCATTAATATTCTGCCGTGGTGAAGATGGGTACCATTTTGGCTTAAATCAAATCAACCCCATTACAAGACAGCCTAATTTAAATAAAACAGTATCAGCGCAACAATTTTATGCATATCTTCTGCAAATAAGACGCAACAATTTTATTTACTTGCAAAGATTTCGAGGTTTATTCAATCAGTTCATTGTAGATATGTATGCCAAAATTGAAACAGAACGCTTGGTGTACATACGCACCAATCAAAGACGCTTACGAGCAGAAGAATATGTGCATTTACGAGATGCCTTGCAGCAAGATGCAGATTCAGAAAATCTTGGTCGTTTGGTGATTCTTCCATCCAGCTTTACCGGCGGGCCACGTTATATGCACGAGCGTACGCAAGATGCTTTTTGTTATGTACGAAAGTATGGACGGCCGGATCTTTTCATTACATTTACTACGAATCCAAAATGGGATGAAATAAAACAAGAACTTTTGGCAGGTCAGGCCTCTTATGATCGGCACGATGTAGTCGCAAGAGTCTTTCACTTGAAATTAAAATTGTTGATGGACTTGCTGACTAAAGAGAATGTTTTTGGTTCTTCATTATGCTTCATGTACAGTGTCGAATGGCAAAAGCGCGGCCTTCCGCACGCACATATCCTTCTATGGCTGCAGGAAAAAATTCGTCCCAACGATGTAGACACGTTGATAAGCGCTGAATTCCCGAATCCCAACGAAGATCCAGTACTTTATGAAGTTGTCAAAACGCATATGGTGCATGGCCCCTGTGGTACCATAAATAGAAATTCTCCCTGCATGAAAGATGGACGTTGCACGAAAAGGTATCCCCGTGCGCTGACAGAGCACACAGTAACAGGCGAGAACGGATATCCGCTGTACCGACGTCGTTCCCCAGAGCTTGGAGGGTTCACTGCACAAAGTAGAGTACAAGGACAAGAAATAATAATTAGTAATATGTGGGTTGTTCCTTATTCGCCCTTACTTTCCAAAACCTTTGGTGCACATATAAATGTCGAAGTGTGTAATAGTGTATCGGCAATAAAATATATTTGTAAATATGTTAACAAAGGGAGTGACCAAGCGACATTTGCTCTACAGGGAACCGACCGAGATGAAGTCACCAGATACCAAACTGGACGCTACATAAGTACTTCTGAAGCTATATGGCGAATATTAGGATTTTCTATCCACGAACGTCATCCCACGGTCACACACTTGGATGTTCATTTAGAAAACGGCCAGCGAGTGTATTTTGATCCTGAAAATGTAAGAGAACGTGTAGAAAATCCTCGGCAAACTAAACTTTTGGCATTTTTTAAGCTTTGTCAAGAAGATGATTTTGCTAAAACGCTAACCTACGATGAAGTACCGTCCTATTACACTTTTGACATGCAAAGACGTGTTTTTAATCGACGAAGACGCGGTCAACGAGTGGAAGGATTTCCAGGAGTTTATAGAGATGCTGCACTAGGGCGAGTATATACTGTTCATCCTAACAATAGCGAATGCTATTATTTACGCATGTTGTTGCATACAGTTCGGGGGCCAACTTCTTTTGCCTATTTAAAAACAGTTAATGGCGTCCAATACGCAACATTTCAAGCGGCTTGCCGGGCACTTAATCTTCTTGAAGGAGATCAACACTGGGATAACACCCTCGAAGAAGCCTGTGTCAGTGATAGTCCCAAACGTTTACGTCATTTGTTTGCAGTGATGTTAGTGTTCTGTGGTCTATCGGATGCTCTAGCGCTGTGGCAAAAATATAAGACACAATTATCCGAGGACTTTCTACGCTTGCTTCAACGCAATTCAGACCAGCAAATAGATCCAACTGACGATAGAGTTATAAATAGTTCACTTTTATGTATACAAGACATAGTATTTTCGATTGGGGGTAATTCCTTGACCGACTACGGCCTGCCTAATCCTCAAACTCTACCCAATCAACCACGGGTAAATCGTGAATATAATTCCGAGACGAACTACAATATTGCTGCGTTAACCACCACTGTAAATGATCAGATTGGTTGTTTTACTGTAGAACAAAGAAATATATTCGATGTAGTCATCCAAAGCGTAAATAATAATGAAGGGAATTTATTTTTCTTGGACGCTCCAGGTGGAACGGGAAAGACTTTTTTGATAACAGCAATACTGGCTGAGATTAGGCGGCAAGGTAAGATTGCACTAGCAGTGGCTTCCTCGGGAATCGCAGCCACATTACTTCCTGGCGGAAAGACGGCCCACACGATGTTTAAAATCCCAATCGATTTAGACAGTAATGAGTCACCAACATGCTCTATCACAAGGAACTGTGATAAGGCGAAAGTGTTACAAGATTGCTGTCTGATCGTTTGGGATGAGTGTACAATGGCAAATAAAAAAGCCGTCGAAGCTGTGGACAGAACCCTACGTGATATTCGGCGAGATGAAAGGCCAATGGGCAACGTCACACTGCTTTTTTCTGGTGATTTTAGGCAAACACTTCCAGTTATAAGTCGAGGAACTAGAGCCGATGAAATTAGAGCTTCATTAAAGCGTTCCCACCTCTGGCCTCTAATGAAAAAGCTGCAATTGACGATCAATATGCGAGCACAACTAGGTGGTAATTTACATGCCCAAGAATTCTCAGATATTCTTTTGAAACTTGGAGAAGGTACTCTTTCTGAAGAACATGGTAAGGTGACGCTTCCAGAAACAGTTTGCCGAATAGTTTCTTCAGAAGATGAACTTATAAATTTTGTATTCGGTGACCTATCACATATAACATATCAGGAAAATTCTTGGTTATGTGAACGTGCGATACTCACTCCCAGAAATGACCAAGCTGCTGCAATAAATCAAAAATTTTTATCTGAAGTGATTGGGGATGACGTCGTTTATACGTCTTATAATAGCGTTCTCAACCACGACGATGCTACACATTATCCTGTTGAGTTTCTGAGTTCGCTTTCTGCAAGTGGTCTTCCTGCGCACATAATTGTGCTTAAAATAGGTGTACCAATAATGCTGCTGCGTAACCTTACTCCTCCAAAATTATGCAATGGTACACGACTAAAAGTAACTGCTCTACAAAGAAATTTAATCCAAGCTCAGATTCTTACTGGATGTGGCTCAGGGGAAACTGTATTTATTCCACGAATCCCACTCAATTACAACAATTTAAGCGCACACAGTTTCCAGTAGCCGTTTGCTTCGCCATGACTATAAACAAATCCCAAGGTCAGACTCTCAGGACTGCTGGTGTCGACTTAAGATCTGATTGTTTTTCCCATGGTCAACTGTATGTGGCTTGCTCACGAGTAAGCAGCCCAGACAACCTTTTTATTCAAGCACAAGGCGGTAAAACGGTTAATGTCGTTTATAAAGAAATTCTTTAAAGTATCTCCATTATTTAACTTTTTTTTTAATTTGCTAAATTCAAACAAGTAATTAAAAAAACTAAAAGAAAAAAATATTTTTATTTTATGCATATATCATAAACAAGTGGAAAACTAATAACGGTTTTTAGATGTAAGTTTTATCTCTATGAAGAGCTCTTCCAGCCATGAAAAAGGTGAAAAGAGTTGCAAAAGTATACTTACTCTGACTACTACTGTGACTAGCATGACTTAAATTTTCCCCGTTTTTTCCAGGTTTTTTCCACATTTTTCGCCGTATTTCTGCTCCTATGGGTTACAGACTAATGTTATACAGCTTAAAGCTTTCCTCTATAAACTAATAAAAAAATATTCAGTTTGCTCCCTTTACCTACCATGCCAAGGATTATATCTACTATATAAAAATAAGTCCGGTTTTCCTCCCTAACGCTATAACTCCAGAACGCACGAACCGGTTTCCACGGTTTTGCATTCGTTGGAAAGGTCTCGGGCTCCGTGAGGTTTATAGCAAAGAAAATTCAGGAAAAATTCAACAGAAAAGTGGGGAAATCGTTTTTCACATACTTCATTCAAGCTCCGGCGACGGGGACGGGGACGGGGACGGGGACGGGGACGGGGACGGGGACGGGGACGGGGACGGGGACGGGGACGGGGACGGAGACGGGGACGGGGACGGGGACGGCGATGGCGACAGCGACTAGCCTGAAAAAATCAGTAGTTCCCGAGGGATAACGCGCGATAAACACTTTCTGTGAAAAAACGAAAACCACGCGGGCGAAGCCGCGGGCGGCCGCTAGTAAGGTAATATGCGTAATTATAAGGTAAATTATTGTAAACATTCTCATTTTTAATGTCTGGACTTGAAAAAAGACGATGATCCCTGAGTTTGTTTCGGCTATTTCTTCTCAGAGGTAGTCAGTTAGGAAATGCCGGCTTCATCTAGTTAAAAAAAAAAAATTATGACGTGTAAAAGTGATCGGTGATCCTACTTGCTTAATAAACGATTTCATTTCATTTCATTTCATCGACGCACAAACGAGTACCATGGATCCAGTACGTGATTCTGAACCCCCCTATGGTGGAATTTATCGTTGGCTTTTTCATGATTTGAAAAAAAAAATATGTAGTTTTTTTTTTCACTTTAGACCGTTCATAATTGCTATACTTTTATAACCCAATAAGATTTTAAAGTAAAAATTAATTAATTCGATAATTACACAAAAAAGCGCAATGAAAACAAAACTCGAAAAACTATCTTATCAGCTGATTTAGTACAGTTCACATCAGGGATCAACGTCATACCTACAAACTCGCACGGCGGCATGCTTGCAACGTTCAAAGGCCGAGCCGACACTTTTTTAAACACTTTGAATTCTGTAACCGTTCATTAACGACATAAATAACTATCATAATTCTATTAGTGGCATGCGGTCTAGCCTTTTCGCGAAGTTTGCGTTACGATGTCAGATACATCCTGTACAATATGTAACAAAAATTCTGTTTGTTCATTTCAGGGACATATACAGTTACCTACAAGCACATCATTAATGAAATTATAATTTAAAAAAGTAATCATTGTCAAGTCGAGGGGTCAAAATCAAATACCCAACTATTAAAATCGACACATTTGAAAAAAAAAAAAGAAATAGAATATCTCATTTTATTTATAATTTAAAAAGATTGGCGGGAACGTTCGACTTATGTCTAGTTTCTTCATGCAGAATTGCAGAGCTAAGAATCAGTTAAAGATTACAAATATTAGTAATTAAATACTTATTTTAATTATATTTGTTAAACAATTTTCATACATGACTTGCTATATTAGGTACGGACTACAGCAGGTCAAGCTACCTAAATCTGTCAGATATTCACAATCTACCTTGAGCCTTAATGCTTTAGCCATAAAGTTGAAGATCTAATAAAGAAATCTGACAGATTGTAGTAACATGATGTGCTGTCATCTGTACGTCCGTATGCCAATTCTTAAAACGTAGGTAAAAGGAATAACAGGGTTTTTGTTACATATTGTATCTATTAGCTAGTAGTTTGTTATTTATTATAAGATTCGATTAAAAATCGAGTCTACTAAAGAATGCAACGATGTTCAAACTAGAATACTCTTTATTATGTACACCATATAGATTACAGAACATAAATATAAAGATTTTACAAAGGATGACACAATGGGCGGTTTTATCGCTAAGAGCAATCTTTTACAGACAACTTTTGGATGGAATACTAAGAGGAAGGGGAGAGAAATAATTTAGGTAGTCTACAGCGTGCTATTTACATAGATTATACAATAAATATGTACGTAAAGTGGATCATAATAGTTTAAATAAATATGTATATACGTCTAATAAGAATAATAATAAGAAGAGAGTTAACAGAATGTGTCAAGCCTTCGTATATGCCTGGCTTGACGGACCGTGATATAAAAAAGTCAACAATACATAACATTGATTGTACGTAATTAAATACGTAAAAAATTCATGTTCAAACTAACGTCGGGTGCAGACAGGCAAAATATTTTTATAGCTGCCTTTTTTATCGATTTGCTGCGCCTGCCCGGAATGTTACAACAAGCTAAATAGACTGACAGATATCACAGACAATCCAGTGCAGGATAATAGGCTTCTGAATCGCGGCCGCCATTTTACGGTAGTCACACTTTATGCACGTACTAGGGTGGCATGAAACTTTGGGTCTATGGTAAGAGAATGTTGAGTGAGAGGTAAAGAGATTTAAATATAATTTTAATGTCTTTGGTGAGAGGTATGGAGAAAGAAGGACGGTACAATTGGTCCCACGTACGCAAAGTATGCATTACAGAGTCCGTCTGACGAAACTTAAGTCTTGCGGCAATCATCGTCATCATCTCAGCCACATGAAGTCCACTGCTGGACATAGGCCTCGCCCAAGGATTTCCAAAAAGAACGTTTGGACGCGGCCTGCATCCAGCGCTCACGGCAATAAATTGAACTAAATATTAGTAACATTCCAAAACCAACTGTGGCGTATTGTGTCACAACACTAGTTTGTGGAGGCATGAGGAACAGGGAGTAAAGCTCACTCATCCTCCATAGAAAAGGGAGGATCCTCCGACCAGACGGGTGTTATGTCTGGCGGGCACTTGCCCGATGGTTGAAATTGGCAAGTTGTATGTATGCTAATTGCACGGTAAACTCTGATTGCGAGATGTAGAATTCGTGTGACGTCAGTATATTTAATTTAATCTTTCGCACATGAAATGTACAGAGGTGGACTTAATTCCTTAGGCATTCTCTACCAGTCAACCATAGGTGGTGAAGAGATAAGATGGTAGGTGCTTTCGTTTGCAAAAAAAATTGTAAAGATAAAAAAAAACCTCTTAATACTATTAAAAAAAATACTTAAATAAGCTAAATATACATACATACTATTACCAAAATATATACTTATAATATTGTTACGAATGTACCTTATGTCGAGGGCATAAGGTTCAATATCGCGTGACATGCAGTGCGTAACTTCTAAGCTTTATAACTCGAGATCTAAACATTGTCTAGGTGTAATATAAAAACGCATTCCTAGACTCAAGGTGGCCTATCGAATGGTACAGGTTTTATCAATTTTGTCAACAAAGCGACGACATCGAAATTTCTAGAAACCCGTTTCCGGGAATTACCGTAGGTACCTAGTGAATGTACTCGAAGTTATGCGCTATTATTATTACGTCTAGACGATTCTGGAATGTTCGATCAGCTGGCCTATATATAGCGCCGTGACGCCGGCGCCCAGTCAGTCTACACTTGACTGCCGAGACGAAACAGCGACATTTAAGAAGCGATCTTTGAGAATACCTACTGCGACAACTGTAACGAGAACATTGAGTACTACGTGAAGAAACATCTGTAGTGTTGTTGTGTGTTTACAACACGGACTTCGTGGACGTAAGTGAAGACTTCGGTGCAACGTCAGCAACATTCTACTTGTCATTGCCTACAATCGACTGTACCTTCGTTGCCAATAAACTTCGTAACCCTTAACCGGTATTTTAGTACCCCTAGCCGGTAACAATTGGTGTCAGAAGCGGAATGCCGGTCACGCCAAGGGAAGACGAAAGAGTTCGCACGCGACGACAAGCAGCGATGGATTTGGCGCGTCAAGAGGAAGAATCGCTTAGTGTCCCTGCACCCATAGAAGATGCGGCCGTCGTAACACCGACGAATGTGAGTGCGCCTAGTACCACCACTATTCCCGGAACCAGCGGATGCGATTTATCGGCATTACTGGCTCACTTGACGGCGCAAATAAAGCTGAGTATAGAACAATCCCAGGCAGCAACCCAGGCACAAATAGAAAAAACCCAGGCACAAATAGAAAAAACCCAGGCACAAATAGAAAAAACCCAGGTAAAAATAGATAAATCCCAGCAACTGGTATTAGAATTAAACGAAAAATGGGAAAACACCAAAGAAGAGGTCAACGAACTTAGAGTAAAAACAGCACAACAAGATGCACGTATGGACCAGCAAGATACGCGCATAGACAAACAAGAAGTGCGTATGGACCATCAAGATACGCGTATAGACAATCACGATGCTCGTATAGACAAACATGATGCGCGTTTAGAGAAACTGGACAATACCATCATGGAGTTTGGGAAAGAAATAGAAAGAGTACAAAAAGGAGGTATTAAAGGTGTGATTCCTGTACCCAGTGCTTTGCCGACGTTCCTAGTACCTCATTTTGACGGAACAACGTCATGGGTGGCCTTCCGCCTTCAATTCGAAAAGGTCGCATCAGCCAACAACTGGGACGACAATCAAGCGGTAACCGCTCTTACGCTTGCTTTGCGTGGTGATGCGGTACAAATTCTCGAGAACATTCCCGGCGATTGCAATACCCTAGCCTGTCTGTTAGAAGCGTTGGAGTCTAGATATGGAGAGAAACACCTCGAACATGTCTACAGGGCTCAACTCCGCGACCGCACACAGAAGAGCAGTGAGGGTTTGCAACAATGGGCAACGGAAGTAGAACGTATTGTTCGGAGGGCGTATGTATCAACACCGGGATTGATCGATACTACTACGGTGCAAGCGTTTACTGATGGAATCCGAGATGCGGAAGTAAGGGCTGCAGTTCGCCTGGGTCACCACCAGACTCTTAAGGCAGCCCTGACACACGCTCTGGAGGTGGAAGCAGTACGTCAAGATAGCCGACAACACCACCGCATTCGTGAGGTAACCCCAATAATAAAAACTCGGCAAGGACCAACCTGCTATGAGTGCGGCGAAAAGGGGCATATTCGGATCAATTGTCCCAGGAAGTCTAAGGGAAGAAGTACTTCTGGGACACAGGTGGAAGCAGAGGATTTAAACTAGGAACAGCCAGGGCTATGGGGCGAGTACTGGCTGGTCGACGTGAAGCCCCCATTATAACAGTATCACAAGTGGGTGACGGAAACAGTCTTATTATAGAAGGAGAATTGAATGGTAAGTCATGCAGTTTCACATTGGATACTGGTGCATCAAGAACTATTGCACGACCGGAGCTATTTCCTCGGACCATAGCATGGAAAAGAGGGTCTTCACAATGCCGATTACAAACCGCCACCGGCCAACCAGTGCTCGTCCTTGGTGAAACGAATGTGACCTTGAAAATGGGTGATAAGACATTTACACATCCTGTTTTAGTAGCGAATATTACAGATGATTGCATAATAGGACTGGACTTTCTGAAGAAACAACAGTGCATCCTTAATGTAGCAAAAGGAGTATTGAGTTTTCCAGAACAAGAAGTATTTCTTCAAGGTGCAAAACAAGGGTCAGTGTACTGTTTAAGGAAAACTGTATTACCACCAAGATCAGAAACTTTAGTAAATATTAGATTTTCACCAATTGGATGCCGCAAACGTTGCATTATAATAGAGGATTCTGGAGATCACCCAGACTGGATAACGGCAAGGACACTGATGATGATTTCCGATAAACCAAAAGTACGCATCATCAATGTTAGTAACAAAGAAATAATTCTTGAAAAGAATTGCATGGTGGGTGTGTGCGATCATGTAGCATCTTTGAGAAAAACAGAGGTGCACGAAAAGGAACGTGATAAGAAGTGGCAGGAACATGTATCGACACTACTCGAAAGTTGTAAGGGTAATTTAAACAAGTTCGAAAGTCACAAAGTTAAGCAACTGTTGCATAACTTCCATGACATCTTTGCGAAGACCGACGGTGACGTGGGAAGGACCGGGCTAGTTAAACACCATATAGATACGGGTGATACACAGCCGATAAGACAGAGACCACGTCGTATTCCCTTTGCAAGAGAACAGGAAGTCACGGAAATGTTAAGAGATATGGAGAGAAACCGGATTATAGAAGCATCCACCAGCCCTTGGTCATCTCCAGTTGTACTAGTCAAGAAAAAGGATGGCAGTACAAGGTTTTGCGTTGACTACAGGATGTTGAATGATGCCACGAAAAAGGACAGTTATCCTCTGCCACGTATAGATGACACTTTGGACTTGCTAAGTGGCATGAAATGGTTCTCCACAGTTGACCTCAAAAGTGGATACTGGCAGGTGGAAATCTGTCAGCAGGATAAAGAAAAGACCGCTTTCTCCACTGGTCCTGGGAACGGTCTCTGGCAATTCAATGTCATGCCTTTTGGACTGTGCAATGCTCCAGCTACATTCGAGCGCCTAATGGAGCGCATTTTGGTGGGGTTGCTTGGTGATGCATGCCTGGTCTATTTGGATGACATCATCATTATGGGACGAAGCTTCGAAGAGCACCTACGCAATTTGGAGAAAGTGTTCCAAAAACTGCGTGAAGCGAATTTAAAACTCAGTCCTAGTAAGTGTACACTATTCCAGAAAGAGGTTGGATACTTAGGACACATTATTTCGGCGCAAGGAATTCGAACAGATCCTGAAAAAATAAAAGCCGTGTCGAAGTGGCCTACCCCTCGTAACAAAACTGAGGTACGCTCTTTCTTGGGTTTGTGTGCATATTACCGTCGGTTTGTGAAGAACTTCTCCGAGTTAGCGAAACCGTTGCATCGTTTAACAGAAGAAAAGTGTCAATTTGAATGGAATCCTGATTGCGAACAGGCATTTGCGCTACTCAAAACTCACTTGTGTGGGGCTCCTGTATTAGGTTACCCTAGTCGGGAAGGCCGATTTCTGGTGGACACGGATGCCAGCAATGTTGGCATTGGAGGAGTTCTCTCTCAAACACAAGGAGATCGGCAGGTCGTTATTGCATATTTCAGCAAATGTCTTTCCAAGCCAGAAAGAAATTACTGTGTTACCCGCCGAGAACTTCTAGCCGTTGTTAAGACCTTACAGCACTTCAAGAAATATTTGATTGGGAGACAGTTTACACTTCGCACCGATCACGCTGCCTTACAGTGGTTGCTTCAGTTCAAAGACCCAGAAGGGCAAGTAGCAAGGTGGATAGAGCAGCTGCAGGAATTTGACTTTGTCACTGAACATCGAAAAGGCAAGTCACACAATAATGCTGATGCTTTATCTAGACGGCCTTGCGAAGAAACTTGCCGACATTGTGCCAAACAGGAAAAGAAAGAGAACGTAAGGATTATCCAGGTGAACGCTTTGGATGAAGATTGGGATAATCGATCATTGGAAGAGGCACAAAAGGAAGATAGTGACTTGAAGACAGTAATCGAATGGAAGAAACGTGGCCAGAGGCCCGCTTGGAGTGAAATATCAGCGATTAGTCCAACAGCAAAAAGTTACTGGGCTCAATGGGACAGCCTGATAATTGATAATGGAGTTCTGAAGAGGAAATGGGAATCACCTAGTGGACAGGAGGTCGCCTTACAGATAGTTGTCCCCTGTGAGAAGGTCGCGTCGGTGCTAAGACAGGTGCACGACGGAGTATCCGGAGGACATCTAGGAGTAAAGAAAACTCTGGAGAAGGTGAGAAAAAGGTTCTATTGGGTGCATTGCCGCGAAGACGTAGAGGACTGGTGTAGGAAATGTGTAGCCTGCTCCTCAGTAAAGGGACCGCAAACGAGGGCCAGAGGTCGGCTGAAAGTGTATAATGTTGGTGCACCATGGGAAAGAGTTGCTGTCGATATAGCTGGGCCGTTCCCTATTACTGAAGAAGGGAATAGGTATATCATCGTCATGCAAGACTATTTCAGCAAATGGCCAGAAGCTTTTGCAGTACCCAACCAAGAAGCTCATACCGTCGCCAAAAAGCTAGTTCACGAGGTGTTCTGTCGATTTGGCGTTCCCTTGGAATTACACTCTGACCAGGGTAGAAACTTCGAGTCTTCACTATTTCAAGAGGTTTGCCAACTACTCGGGATACATAAGACTCGTACAACACCATATCACCCTCAGTCAGATGGAATGGTCGAAAGATTCAACCAGACGCTAGAGAATCATTTGGCCAAAGTAGTTGAAGAACACCAGAGGGATTGGGACCAATACATTCCACTCTTCTTAATGTCATACCGCTCTGCAACACATGATAGCACAAATTGTACACCGGCGAAAGTCAACTTCGGCCGAGAAATTAGATTACCCATAGATGCACTAACCGGAACACCCCCCGATACCCCTATCCTAGCCGTCGACTATGTGGCCGACCTCCGACGTAAACTAGATGGAATACATGAGCTAGTGAGAGAGAATGGTCTGAAAACCAGTGAGAGAATGAAGATCCGATATGACCGCAAAGCTAACGTGCCCGGATTTGAAGAGGGAACTTTGGTATGGTTACATAATCCCATTAGGAGAAAAGGAAAGAGTCCGAAATTTCAAGCCAAATGGGAGGGTCCGTACACGATAGTAACGAGGATAAACGATGTCACCTACCGGATAAAGAAAGGACCTAGAGGGAAGCTGAAGATCGTACACGTAGACCGTCTAGCCCGCTATTATGGTTCAAATCATGCTCGGGACGAGCACGACTAAGAAGGGGGCAATGTTACGAATGTACCTTATGTCGAGGGCATAAGGTTCAATATCGCGTGACATGCAGTGCGTAACTTCTAAGCTTTATAACTCGAGATCTAAACATTGTCTAGGTGTAATATAAAAACGCATTCCTAGACTCAAGGTGGCCTATCGAATGGTACAGGTTTTATCAATTTTGTCAACAAAGCGACGACATCGAAATTTCTAGAAACCCGTTTCCGGGAATTACCGTAGGTACCTAGTGAATGTACTCGAAGTTATGCGCTATTATTATTACGTCTAGACGATTCTGGAATGTTCGATCAGCTGGCCTATATATAGCGCCGTGACGCCGGCGCCCAGTCAGTCTACACTTGACTGCCGAGACGAAACAGCGACATTTAAGAAGCGATCTTTGAGAATACCTACTGCGACAACTGTAACGAGAACATTGAGTACTACGTGAAGAAACATCTGTAGTGTTGTTGTGTGTTTACAACACGGACTTCGTGGACGTAAGTGAAGACTTCGGTGCAACGTCAGCAACATTCTACTTGTCATTGCCTACAATCGACTGTACCTTCGTTGCCAATAAACTTCGTAACCCTTAACCGGTATTTTAGTACCCCTAGCCGGTAACAATATATACATACAAAACTAAAATTTGAGAGAGAGGTGTAGCAATAACTCTAACCTAATTGTTGCGAAAATAACTCTGCAATTTCCGCTTAAATGCAAACCGACTGGCGGCCATCCTGATATCGAGAGGAAGCGCATTCCACAGAAGAATGGATTGAATATGAAATGAAGAATGAACAAAGTCAGACGTATGCGAAGGACAGAGTAAGAGGAGATTGTTAGAAGAACGCAGATTCTTAGTGTGAGAGGAACATAAATATTGGAAGTGAGTCACAAGATAAGAAGGAGGAGTGGGTGATTTAAGAAAGGAGAAAAGCGTGGTCAAGGCGCGCAAATTTCTTCTCTGACGAATGGGCATCCATTTCAGTTCAGACCTGTAGCTCGACACATGGTCATATTTCTTTAGATTAAATATGAACCGGATCCCATTGTTGAGCAACCTATCAAGCTTATCCAGCAAAGCCGCATTCAGGTCAAAGTAGCACACGTCACCATAGTCGATTATAGGGAAAATCAAAGTCTGCACAAGCAACCATTCTACCGCATACACTGTTTGTTATTTAAGACTACATTATACAAACCAGTGCCTGTAATGTTAAGATAAGTAAATAAATAGAGATTTATGACTGTCGCATGTCGGCGTGGACCCCCATCTTCTTCCGTGTGACGAACTCTGCGACAATTTCGTTCCTAATGTATAGTTCAGTTTGTTTTTACCTTTATGGGTCCACAAATGTGTAAAAATGTACATAATGTGTACATTCATGGTTAACAAAAAAGAAGAAACACACAAGAAGAATACTCATGCCATTAGCATAAATATTTCAGAGACGCGTTAATGTAGATGAGTTCTCCTTTTTCTATACTTAGAAGTATTTGCAAAACTCATTTTCCTTCCTGGCCAGTATCCCCTAAAAGTTAAGCTTCCATTTGTCAAAATAAATACAAAAATAAGGCACCTTCGTATTAAACAAAAAAAAAAAATACCCCAACGTTAAAAATAGAACTTCAAAAATAAAATTTCGCCCGTAAAAATAAAAAAGTGCCTAATGTAATTTAAAATGGCGAAGGAACGCCGTGGCTATCTGTTACCTGAAAATATTCTTCCTTGTGTGGTATAAAAAGATAAATCTTCATGAGACGCCATCATGAAAGTGCATGTACGTAGGTAATTTCGACGCGTTGCCAGCAACATTTATCATCATTCGCACTGGCAACACCAAGGAAGATGTATCATCTTTGGAAACTATGTGTGCTTAAGCTGGCTTAAGGTTTCTTATCTTCTTAGCCAGGTGTTTGTTTATAATTAGTTGCAAGTTGGATAGAAAAATAAGATTGGTTTGCTGAAAATGTGTCTAATAAAATAAGGATAAATGAATCAAGAAAGATACTTACCAAAGGCAAGGATTTCTTGGAAGAAATCAAACGAAAGCCCAAGGGTATTTTTAATCCTATGTTCGGAAATAATGAGAATTTTTATCCTAGTACATACATAGGTACTGAAAATTGAAATAAAATTATAAAAAATTAAACCACCACTCTATCATGATATTGGCAAGTAGGTAACGATGTGCATGTTATGATTTGAATTTATGAAATATGTGATAAGAAAATTGTGGTATCAATTCTTAGAGTAATTTATTTTAATTGAAATACTGTGTAATGATTCTATACCAGCTATTATTACGATGAAAATGTTATTATATCGTCTCAAACTTTTTCATCTGTGTGTTGCATGTCGTGTGATGGTCGGCCGCGGAGTAGGGATAAAGTAAACGGCGCTCGTCAGAAAAAGTTTCATTTTTATCGTGGTTTCATAAAACCACAATCCTTTTTATCTTTAGTGCTTAATTATACAATAGGGTTCGTTACATCGTACACTTAAAGAAGTTTTCCTGTATTGATTTTTCTCGCTTTCATCTAACAGGTCAGTAATCAAAGTAAAAGTAATAAAAGTACTTTTCTTCTTTTTCTTGGGGAATGTTTATTTTCAGTTTGCCTAGTATTTTCCAACTATGTACGTTAGGGCCAGCTTCCAATCAGGGGGGCTAGTCTGCTATTTTTGTAAATTTATCATTCCAAAACGATTCCATTGTCATTGTGTTAAAAAGTTCGAAATCTGCTAAATTCATAATAATCGATCAATTCCGTCGCCTTGTAATGAAATGGTAATAGAATAATATTGTCGTATTGCCAATATTATGAAACCCGTTAGTAAAAATTATTTTCTAAAAAACTACTAGGTACCTACTCAATTTGATTATTTATTACTATGTAATGGATTGTCAGTGATTGACCACTGGAAAGTCATAATGACGCCATTTTATTAGTAGATTACAAAACTTATCAAAATCGATCGTTCTGAGATCACTGTTCGACCATTTTGACACTATTATAATAACAGATGAGGGCCCCTGATTGAATGCAAACTGGCTTCATCTTTCTGAGTAAAGGTGGTGCCTGGAAAAGGTTTACGTAACATAATATACTCAGCCCACTGCTGGGATACAGGCCTCCTTTTGGTGAGATGAAAGAAGTGAGCCGTATTCTACCACGCGGGCCCAGTGCGGGTTGGTAGATATTCGAAGCGTTTGGCTTCTGGGACATGCCGATGGAAATGCTTTAATTTAAATAAATGCTTTAAGTTTGAGTTTGCAGCTAAATACCAGTGTGACTGCGTCTCTGATCATTACCCAGTTACTCGGTAACACGATACCCCTAAGTCTAAAGTTATATGTACCTTCTAAGTATATCCTAGACACCAATGACTGAAGATGAAGGAAAACATCTTGAGGAAACCTGGATGTTTTAAGTCTGAAAACGCCAACCTGCATTGAGCAAGCGTGGTGATTACGCTCAATCCATCTATGTATGAAAGGAGACTGTGGGACGATAAACGGTTGATGATGATGATGACTATACCCCTTAGCAAGACTGGTGGATAGACTTCTGGGCTTCTGACGACCCGTAATGACTATAAAAGATCCAAGAAAGACAGTTGGTTAAGCTATTAGACAATAGCTTAACTTTGGAACGTCCTTAGGGTCAGTTACCATCGGCTTGGCTCATCAGAGCACTTTCATGAGACTTGGGTATATTGCGCATGAGGCCTTGTGCATTTATTCTAATTTAAATTATTATTATCTTAAAGAAATCGATTAGTAAGCAACACCATCTATACGAACCTACTTGGCACCGATTATTAATTCATTCCACCATTTGCCACTAGATGCCGCTACTTATCTCTTTTACAAGTTCTGAATTTTTATACATTACAACTTGCTTTCCGAGGCATGCAGGGGTCTTGAATAACAGCCACCCATTCACTGACCGATCGTGGCAAGAGCAACCTGACCTGGGACCCTAATCTGATATTTTTTTATAAATTTATCATTCTAACATGATACCATTGTCATTATGAGTCGTCTCGTAAAGGAATGGTGAAAGAATGACATTGCCGTATTGGCATTATTATATCTAAAATCCGTTAGTATAAATGATTTTCTGAAAACAACTACTCAATTTGAACATTTAGGAGTGGAATGTGGATGACCACTGGCAAGTTACGATGACGCCATTTTGTTAATAGATTACGAAACTTTTCAAATTCGATCATTATGAGATCACTGATCGACCATTTTAACACTATTGTAGTTGCAGACTAGGGCCCCTGATCGATGGCAAGTGCTGCTGTATACTCGTACAACATTATTATTTCTCTATATAAAACCAGATAATACTTTGTACAGAATAAGCAACTGAATCGAATCCAATAATTTTTACACCATGTTATATTTTTCCCAAATACAGGTTTCAGGTTTTGCATATACAAAAAATAATGTTATATATACATCTATATAGAACACATACATACAACACAAGCCGTTATCAACTATGCTACAAAATCAGGCTATACAGTCCGACCCATAAGTATAATAAAGGTTAGGTAAACACATGACCAAATATAATATAAAATTTTACGTAATCATCATAATAAAATAATCTTTTTTTCCCGCGAATTAATTCCAACTTCCCCGAAATTTGGTAATTTTTAAAAAAGTGACAACACCGGTATTATTTTGAGCGAATAGCGATGCGACCATGTGCCGCGTGCCCTGCCGCCCGCCGCCCGCGGAAGGGTGGTTAACGGACATTTATTAAGTTACCTCTTTTTGCGAAATAATATTTATTTTTTTAGGGGGATTTTTTTTTAAGTTTAGCCCGGTTTTGTATGCATTAGTAGAATCATTTATCGATACCTAACAACACCTTCACGGGTCGGACAGGGTTTTCTTAACATACTGTATAGGTAAGGACGAAAATCGGCCGCAAATACAATTTACTGCTTATTATGCCTACACTCCGTACACTTCTTACACTATCCTCCTATAAACGCTTAATACACTGCTTTAAAAAAATTACCCTTATTAACATCAATCACACAGGTTTTACCTCAAAAGTGGCACCAAAATATTTCCTAAACTTCATATTCTCTTAGTAATAGCAATTTAAATTTACGATATTACAATAAAATTTTAATCTCACCTTAAAAGGCGTGCCTTTTAAGGCGTGCCTCATAATATATTCGTACCCGTAATTACACTTCGGAAATTAATATAACCTGGGATATTTATACCCGCTATATTTGTACCCGCGGTCTTTTGTCCGTGAACATTGTGGCCTGGAGTGTAAGATAAAGTATATAGGGGCCTATACGACCCTGGTAACAGAGGAATTACTTACGGAAAAGTGCTTCCTCGACTGGTAAAGAAAATGAGGAGTTTCAATATTATTTATGTGTGTAGGTAGGCTTTTATAATGGTTTTTATTTTAAACAGTCAGTTTTGAGTGATCGACTACTGCGCTGCGTATCGCGGGTTCGATCCCCGCACGGAACAAATATTTGTATAGCCTATGGCCAATTCCTTAACACAGAATGCTAAAGATCGCGCGAAATGGAGAATGAGTAGAAAAGCGGACCCCGGGCTCCAACGCGAAGGCCGCGGATACAACCAGGACGGAACGCTGAGATGATGATGATGATGATTTTAAATAGTCATTCATGACATGGCTGACTATTTAAAATCATCAACCCTTACCTTGGAGATTATCTGTATAACGTTATCAGGTTCCCAATATTTACATACTACAGACATTAAGTTGTAATCGGAAAGTAACTAACTTCCGAAAAAGTCTTTCCTATGAGGACACAAAAAAAAGGCTACATTCAATTAAATATTATTTGTTTCCAAATAATTACCTACACATTCTTCACCGTTCATATACCTATACATCAGCCACCATTCGCCTTCACATTCACTTTTCATCTAGACATTGATCTCTATTCGACTTCAGATTCACCACTACACCTACCTACACATTCACTATTCACTCTATGACCTCCGTTCTTCTCATTTTACTTCTTCTTCTTCTTCAGCCTTCTTCATCTTCTTCAGCCTTCTTCATCGGCTAGGTCATCGGTCCACCTTGTTGGGGGGCCTCCCTATGCTGCGTCTTCCAGTACGTGGCCGCCACTCCAGAACCTTACTGCCCCATCGGCTATCGGTTCTACGAGCAATGTGCCCTGCCCACTGCCACTTAAGTTTAGCGACTCGCAGAGCTATGTCGGTGACTTTGGTTCTTCTGCGGATCTCCTCATTTCTGATTCGACCACGCAGAGAAACTCATTTACTTCATTTTACTTATATATTTATATTTTTTTTGTTATTCCTTTTTGTTTGCTCTATCTTCTCATTTATTTATTTTTTCTTAATTGTTCATGCGGAAAAACATGTTTCCTGCTTCTTATTTCTTTGAAGCCACTAAGTGGTGTACTTGTACAAAAAAAAAACCTGTAGTTTTTGTATGACCTACTTCAGGAACCAACTCGTACCATGCAAATAAGTTCAAAACTGTTAAGTACTAAGTACAAAACCATTGTTGTATAGAGATAATAAATGAATTTATTATTATTTTGTAACTATGTAGCGAAATAATATTAATGTTCACCCGTAAAAGGCTCGTAAATTTGAAATTGTTTACCTAGTTAGAGACATATGTGTGCAAAATGGTGTTCACGAAAATCAAGGTACTTCGTGGAACAAATTAAGTTATTTTAAATTAAGATACACTGCCTCGCAGCCGGTACCAGGAGCACAACTCCACCAGACTAACTAGGAGCAACATTACAATTAATCCGACTCTCAGCCGCGGATTAAGGTGACACAATCCTTAAATCTCCGAGCGCCGTTCGTAAATTAACCCTGAAATTGTACAATACATTCACCAGCTAGTATCAATACAATTTCAACACGTTTTCAATTTTCGAATTCCAATGTGAAATATTACTTAAATCTCCTCGGCTGTTCTCGTGTCCTGGTAGTTTGGGTTGTGAATTAAATTGATTTATGTAATTGATCTGATTTTAAAAGATAAATAAAAAGTGCAACAACATATATCGGATCATAATAAAATAATAAAAATTTCTTCTTTCGTAAAGAAACAGTTACTTAATTGAGTAGGTACCTATTATGATGTCAAATATTTATTTTACCGATATTATTTTATAACAGAAAAACTCGAAACAAATTCGATATTCTCGTCTCGCGTCCCGCCTACATTCAAATTAGACACGGCATTATGAATTTATTAGTAAGTTCATGAAAAGAATATACTTATCTTCAAACAAAACCCTCCTCATACCCTTCAGGAACTTGTACGTTACCGAACGTTTTCTTCCATCCAATTTTTCGCACAAAAGGTAAATTATGATCGTAGAACAAAAACTTCTTACTGGAATCGCCAACAAATTGCTTTAAAGTGCTCATGAAAAATATGGCTGTTGTAATGAGCTGGAAGACCATTCTAGATAAGTTACAGCTATAAAGTGGTAGATATGAATTATGCTCGAGCATGACCACACAGTTGGGCTAGTTAAGCTTCACACGTGCTTCTAGGGGTGACACACTGGTTGTAAAAATGGCCAGCACAGGCCAACCATTTTATTTGAAGCGCAAATTTCATATCAATTATATAAACAATTTTTGCCTCACATACATTTAATAGTTATCAGGCACTATTATTCAACTCAAAAAATCATAAAAGGTTATAACAAAAAATATTTGTATGACCTACGTTGTTCCAGGTCTGGCAGTACGTAAGTTTAAATGTAAACGCACCCACGATACAGGAGTAACTCCTAGTGTGGAGCAACTTTTTTTTTTTTTATGAATCCTTTTATAGGGTAAACTCATCACATGTTAGTTCAGTTTTTTTCTGTAGTAGAACCATTACAGATTGACATAAATGTAAATTATTATGCAAGTTTTCGATCTCAGCGAATGCAAATTGAGGGTGAATTATTACTCGTAGTACCTATCTCTGAAGGTGAGCGGTCAGTGACCTCACTCTATTCCCGTCGGCGCGTCGTCGTCGTATTGATAAAAACATATTTATTATCATTATTATTTCCCACAGGGCTTTGAAGGCCAGACCTTAATTGTGTCGTAGAGTAAACATAATATTTAGAAAGTAAATTATAGACAAAAATTAAGCAGAAAAATATACTAAGTTTTTATAGGTATATTAAGGAATAGTAGCCTGACAGCCTCCGTGGCGTAGCGGTAGCGAACGCGGCCCCGCTGCACAAGGAGGCGCGGGTTCTATCCCCACGCAGTGCAAACATTCGTATGCATGAATATGAATATCTGCACTGGTCTGGTCGTGCCTGGTAAAGCACGTTAAGCCGTTGGTCCCGGTTGCCATACCAGCATCTAGTGGCAGTCGTTACGGGTTGTTGGAGCCTCAAAAGTTCAACAATTGATCTAACTACAATGCTTCGATGTCGCCTTCGGGTTGTGGAGGTTAGACGGCAGTCGCTTCACGGAAAAATACCAAAGTGTAGCCAAAATCAGCAGTTAGACTGGTAAAGCGGGGCTGACGACTGGGATTGACGCTGAGATGACGATGATGACAAAGCAACAGTACCCTATTATTATCAATTGGAATAATTTTGAAATATATTGCTAATCCATTGGTCATTTGATTTATTAAAGTGTTTACTTAGCAACGTAAATAACGCAATGAATGTTGTTTAACTGTCAAAACGAAAGTTATTGCTACTACAATTTGTGTGTTACGTATTTCCCCTGCAGGACTATAAATAAACGACATTTCTATAATGTAATATAAAAAATATAGATTATGTTAAATGCCTAATGTTAATTGGTTCGGATGCGACTGGAATTAACTCTGAGATGATGATGAATGCCTAATGTTAATTACCTTACATACCTAGTATTGTATTCAATTAAGTTTTATCTAACTGAACAGACAGCTGTGCTGCTGGGGAGTTTCATGCGCCAGTACCTCTTTCTACCGAAAGCACTAGAATGTGGTGAAGAACGGGAGTTTTATGGGAGAGTTTCTTGTAATTTTGACCTTAGAAAAGTGCTGATTCTCAGTCTAATTTGAATAAATGACTTTTGACTTTGAATGAAAAGTAATAGAATAGATAGACTCACGAAGATCTGAGTTAGATAAGTAAGATTGTTTTAATCTTCCTTCTACTTAATCTGTGTCGGATATAGAACCACTTTAATTTTAAAAATAATATTATAAAATAGTGTAAACAAACGACCAATTCCACCAAAACCGCGACAGAAAAAACAACGCAAAAATGCGTCAAACTCGATTACCTATATCATTACTTCATTAGGATAATAAATTTTAATGAAAACTTGAACCGACTAGGCTTTGTGAAAGCCTGAATCGTGCTACAAGTTTCGTAGCAGCGCACGGTGTAGCAATTTCAGTATGATTTTTGTAGTTAGTATGGAATTTTATTAAAAGCTATGTGAACGTTTTTATTTTACATTAAAAGAAAAGCTAAAATAGCGGGTTTTTTTTTTATAAATTAAAAACTAGTACTTGACCGCCTGATGGTAAACAATGATGCAATCGTTGAAGGTAAAGCGCGCTAGTTTATTAAGAGCCTGTTCACTCTAGCTTTGATGACACTTAAATTGTAAGTATTCCGACGGCCACACCACCGCTGGCAAATTGTTGCAGTCCTTCGATGTTATCATTTAAAAATTGTAAATTTGGCTTCGTAAGCGACATTTCTAAAAAATAATATTCGCCGAATCACTCTGCCAAACTACCGCTCGGTGTGACACCTTTTCTCAATTAATGACGTCACACGCGCACGCCCGCAATAAATATTGATAACGCAGTTCCGTTCGGACAACATGCTGTCCTAACGTTTTAGTGATGTAACTCTGCTGGTTTTATGACAGCCTAGTACTTTTTTGTGTTACATACAGACTGTATTATATGCACATATAACTAAAGGGGACTTTTTAAATTTTAAAGTGTCCACTTTAGATATAATGTGTAATATTAGGGATAAGCATAGATTCTATCCTATGCCTATTCTTATAATATACATTTATTAAGTCTGCGCTGGTAATAATACACCTGGACAGACAGTAAAAAGTTATCTCAAGCTACCCCGTCGCATCGCATCACCCAAACCACCCCTCCCCATCCATCAAAAGCGTTATCACTTCTTTTTCGCTTGGCGTTCTTACTTGTTTTTATATTTTTACTAATCCCCTATGTGTGATAGCATGATATTAAACAGCCTAATGCCGTCCTCAAGAAAAAGAGGTTGGAGTCGTGTAACAAAACCAACTATTAGTCGTTCGTGGTGCGTGCTCCGACATGTCACCTCGAGACATTCCTCAGAGTTTTGACCGAAGGTGTACCGCTTGTTTCTTGGCTTGTTACGTGACACCAGTCAGCGAAACACGATGCATAATATATGTTTTTATAGTATTTAAAGTTTTTATGTTAATAAAGTATTTATTGACATTGTTATATGGGCCTTGATGCTTGAAATAAAAGGATAAAAAAAGATTTTTTCAAATCTGCTTAATTCCAGAGATTGGCACTTTCAAACAAAAATACTAACCCTTCAGTTTTTATTATAACCTGGTAACTATAAACACATTCATGCTAATATTATAAATGTGTGTGTGACTCATTGTTTGTCCATCATTTACGGCAAAACGGGGTTGTTGTGGCAAGTGTTGATAGTTGATAGGATGGGAAGTGCCATAGGCTAACTTTTACTTTTGTCTGTTTCTACCCTCCACTTTCATTAAATGAGTGGAGATTTATATGGAGCGTTACGCAACTTTCAAGGTAGAACACTAAAAAATGGCATGCCCGCCCCCAACTTCTCAATAAAATCGAGTACCTACTGTTAGGTGGTGGTGGTAGTTCCATTTACTGGCAACACAACTAAAAAAAAATGGCGGATGGGAGATGACGGTTGGGAAGGCGGGAGGAGACTGCCTATTTGCTCGGGGCCAGCATCGAAGGCGGACGTTTGGACTTGTTGAGAATAGTTATAACATCTTTCTATAAGTAATTATGGTGAGATAATAATTATACACTACCCATAATTCGTGTGAGTATTATTTTATTACACTACTGTAAGAGTATTAAAATAATATTCTGTTCCGAGTTCTCTTTTGTATTCTAAATTAGGAAAGCGGCCAAAAGCTAGTTCATACATCTTCTACAAAATCCTTCCATGTGGTAAATAAATACCTAACTATCAAATTCATGATTGAACATAATTGTTGTTGTACATTGTAATCAGTAATTACGTTGAAAGCCTAATGGTTTTCGACTCGCTACTGCATAATTGCAGTAGCGGATCCAAACACATAATTATCAGCTTTATTCGATTAAACTCTATTATCTTGTCGGTAGACCCCGCTAATTATCAGAAACAGACGATGAAAGTTCCAATATTGGTTCGCAAAATTATTATCAGCCTTTTTCCGACGATGCACGACGAGTGGAAAGGGCGTGTCAGACTTTGACTGACTAAAACCCACCCGTGTTCCTTCACTTGCCTGTGCGTCAGAACCACGGTTTCTTTTTTAACCAACCCGCAACTCTGACCCAGGAGACATCGGTCTTTGTAGACCCCGTCACGATGTGTTGATCGGTCTTTGTAGACATCTCTTTGGGGCGCGCGTGAAACAAAACCCGCGGTAGACTCGGAACTGATTCTTTCCAGGTGGTGAGCTGCCCGCAAGCCTAAGGTGTCCGGGAGTTCGATGTTGTCTGCCGGTACCAAAGAGTCTCCTGAGGCGGCTAGAGGTATGAAGGTGCTGAGATTCCCGTTCCCTCACACGCTCCGCCTCCGCCTTTGCCAGCATCACTGCTTCGCAGAAGGAGGTGACGGCCTGCCATGCACTCTCGTTCCGAACCATGACCTGAACCAGGGTCTACCCGGCGGTGTTCTACCCAAGCTGGGCAAACCTCCACCTTATGCTCCACCGTGTCCTCAGGGTAATCCACACAGTGGTGACGCCCTGGCGTTTCCTCCCGCCTTATACGGAACAGGAACCTCTCGAATGTTGGGGTTAGCTTCCATTCTAACCAGGTGCAGCTAAATACCAGTATTTTCAGTTGGAGCTGATTGGGTGAAACGATACCCTTTGTTTGGAGTGATTACCAGATTTTGAGACTTCCAACTACCCGTGATGACTAGCAAAGATTTATGGTTGATAGCCGGGACAGAAGGCTTACCAACCATAACCATGGTGAAGCCGTACGAAGGACGGCATGGCTATTGCGTTACATACTGTCGGTAGCAATGACTTTCATTTTGACAGTTCAATAACATAGATTGCGTTATTTACGTCGTTGAGCAGAGCACAGGCGTAGAGTATCCAGCCTTTCGATGTTCTATAGGATGCATTTTGGGGAGTGTGCGAGGGAATTGCATGATTTAATTCCCCCATCTCCGTTCCACCATCGGACGACCCGTCGTACGGCGAGTTTCCACCTTTACGTTATTAACACCACTACGATCCGAACGAAGCGTTTCGCCTTCTCCTTTATATCGCGTACATCGAGGGACTGGAACAATTTGCCAGCGGCGGTGTTTCCGTCGGACTAAAATTTGAGTGTCTTCAAGGCTAGAGTGAATAGGCTCTTAATAAACTAGTGCGCTTTACCATCAACGATTGCGTCACTGCTTACCATCAGGCGGGATTGCGGTCAAGCGCTAGTTTATAATATATATATTAAAAAAAAAATGTGCTTCAAAATGATTTTAATTAATAGTGCGTTACGTATTTGGGGTGCGGTCTGAGCAGTTGTGTTGCGATGTGTGCCGGGTACGATGCACCAAATGTTGTTGTGTCGGGAGTTTGGTCGTGGAGGGTCACCACTATGCCTAGTATGAGTTATCATTACGAGATTCGATCGTCGATATCGAGTGCGTTTGGCGCTCTCATTGGTTGAGAGATCTTACAACCTTGAAGCAGGCCAATTGACGAGTCAAACGCGTACGATATCGACGATCGAATTTCGTAATGAAAACTCATACTAGGCCTACAGATCAATCTCCCTCTGTGACAGTTTCGTTGGTAGTGTTGTTGGGTTTAACATTGCATCACCTCGCTCAACTGCAGTCTTCCTTTCTATTCACTAAACTAGCGCGCTTTACCATCAACGAATCAAAATCAAAATTGTTTATTTCAAATTAACCATCCGTTGGTGCTTTTGAATAGTCAATGTCGGTCAATCCAAGAAAAGTGAAGCTAAATTGCACGTTCCAAAGCGTAGATCTCTATGGAGAAGAACGTGCAAAAAACTCCATTGACACTCTTTTAAAATCATAGTATGGGGATTACATCACTGCTTACCATCAGCCGAGATTGCGGCCAAGCAAAAAAACATGTTGTTCGAAGCACGGCCGGATCTCGGTATCTAAAGATGGTTAACCTATCCACAGGGCAATGGCTACTACGCAGGTAAAACATGATATTTACGTACATTGTCCAAATAAATACGAATTTCACATTGGAATCGTCAGAGTGAGCGCGACAGAAGCTACCATAAATTTTGTTCTCGTACACACGTTTACGGGAACGCGACGCTAGCATTAAATCCTGCGATAACACTGCCAGCAGCGGCCATATATCACAGCGGCAAAAAATTAAAATGTGTCAAAATGACTCAACCGCGCCCATACGTGACACGAAAGTTATTAAAAACTTGCCCGCGATTTAGTTTGCGTGTAAGTTCTTGTACTTGACCTACCATTTCGCATCGCATCGCCCGCCCGCCGTATCACTTTGTTTTTGGTCATCTGAAAGCCTTGCTCGCGAATTTCTTATCAAATGTAAAAAAAAAACAAACTCTTTATTTTTACCTGGTACCTATAGATATATTTATACTCTATTCTCTCGCCTTCACAGCTTACAAATAAACACTTCTTGCATTGTGATTGCATAACACACTACCAGTAGCAATGGATTTAATTTTGACAGTTCAACAATATTCAATGCGTTATGTATGTTGTTGAGCAGACACGTTTTCGAATATATGAAGCTTTGGATTAGCAATATGTTTCAAAATTACTTCGTCTCGATGGCACGAATTACTGTTAGTTATATCTTGCTGGCTCACTTTACCGCTTCCACGGAGTCGTCAGTGGAGTGGAGTCACAATCACACCTAACCACCGATCCGTCAAAATAGGCCCATTAACCACATTGGACTTTCATCTTCCTACTTAAGTCCGAAGACGATTTCGAAACTTCTAAGTGGATCATGTCAAAAGTCGTGGTGGCCTAATGGTTAAAACACCAGCCTCTCAAGTGTGAGTGTGCGGGTTTGATTCCAGGTCAGGCAAGTACCAATGTAACTTTTCTAAGTTATAGTGCTTTTTAAGTATATCTTGGACACCAATGACTGATTAAAAGGGGAAGGAAAACATCTTGAGGAAACATGACTTTAAGTCTGAAATCGCCCGGATTGAGTAAGCGTGGTGATTCCGCTCAATCCTTCTCTGTATGAGAGGAGACTTGTGCCCAGCAGTGGGACGATAAAACGTTGATGATGTTGAATGACATGACATCCTACAAGGAGATACAGGTGATAGATTGTAAGTAACTGGGGTAAGAGTATACTGCTACAGTTTGCAACGGGCGTCAGCCGAGCTATAATACCCTAAATACATAAAAACTATTTACATATGTATCGTCATCCCAGTTATAATGAAAATGTGAACGTTTATACTCTTTCACGCAAAAACAACTGAACTGTTATGGATTAAAAGAGATGGCTAGACAGCTGCCCCAGCTCGGTTAAACGAACAGGAATTTCACACTAACACATAATATTTATATATTCATTCATGAATTGTTTAATGTTTTCTTATAACTTTCGTGAACTATTAAACATTAAAAAGATTCTCAATTATTTTTATGCATTATTTTGGTTTGACATAATAAAATATTTACTTCAAGTACCTTAGTACAATACCCGCAGGGAAAAATACTATTATCAATAAAAATCGTTGCCGAAACCTTAAAACGCATAGACAAAAGTTCATAGCAGTGTCATTGTTTGAAGATTTTGTACCTTTGTCGTAGGAGTTACGCAATATTATTTTCAGTATTTTGCACATATGAAAAGGTTCTAAACCTTTTTAATTACAAAATACTAATTTTCAGTTATTCAGCATTATATATTGCTAGGAATCATGTTTATACATGCGTTTTCATTGCGGGGTCTCGTCCATACTTCAGTTTAGCCATGTCCTTTGACGATACGGGATACAGAATCGAAACTTTTACGAAATTTTACTCGCATAAGCGGGGCGCAGCTAGTAATCATATATGCATATAGTTTTCGCAGTATTCCTTTGACACCGTACCTGTTATTTCGTTACGTGGAACAGGCAAATTGCTAAACCAGCTGGTTTTACTGCTGACAAGCAAAAGCTTCATTTATTTTTGTTTCATATTTGATTATTATTTGTTTTGTGAATTTATGATGATGACTCGACGGTCTGACATTGTTTTACAGGTCACAAATGAATGTTTTGTTGCGACCTAAACAGGTTTTTAAAATGCGAGGGAAAAAAGGTTTTTGAACTCGGTACATACAATCTTTTATAAAACTTTTTCGCTGCGGGTTTCTGAAGAATTCTCCGTTTATATCGAAACTAAGATAAGTATCATTTCATCTCACTTATCAGAATCATAAAGGATTAAGGAAGTACTACATCTCTGAGGATGTTAAGAGCTATCCCCGGTTTTCAAAGGCTTCGCCTTTTTGATGAGTCGAACAGGATAATGTCGAAATTTTATTATTCTACCGTAAAATTGTATTTAATATAACAGTAGTGCGATTCCTCTAACTAGTGTGATGGTTGGTTAACACTAAGGTGCAGTCAGCATGGAGTGCGTCGTTCCAACGATAGGGAATATATGTACGGGAATGTATTAAATTAAGTTAAGAACTTATAATTATTAACTGTAAATTTATGTGTTGTAACAACTACTGGTGGCTATATTAAATATAAATAAATATATAAATAGGGAAAGACAGCTAGGCATTGACTCACTCTTAGGTCTCTTCATCTTATTTTTTTCCTTTTTTTTCTCGTGGAGTAATTCTCATGGAATAATCATTGAAACATCTGGGAATAACGGAAGGTTATGTCGTACTCCTAAAGACTAAAACCCCACTATTATGTTGGAGTCCTGCCGACTAAAACCCCACTAATCATTCGAGTACCATCTCTAAGTCGGTGGCCCGGAGATATTACTAAATTCGCCGCGCCCCCGTCGAGTTATTTAAAAATAGATAGGCGCGTTGATTTAATTTATAGATAGTAAAATATATTTTTTTAGTTTTTTGAGAAATAAATTATTACTTATTTACAGTTCAGTCAGTAATACCATTTCATTGTATTTTGACAGCCTCCATGGCGTAGCGGTAGCGAACGCGGCCGCTGCGTAAGGAGGCGCGGGTTCGATCCTCGCGCAGTGTAAATATTTGTATGCATGAATATGAATATTTGCACTGGTCTGGTCGTGCCTCGGAAAGCACGTTAAGCCGTTGGTTTCGGTTGTCATACGAACATCTAGTGGCAGTCGTTACGGGTTGTTGGAGCCCACAAGTCAGACGGCAGTCGCTTCACGGAAAATGTCGAAATTTTGCCAAAATCAGCAATTAGACTGGAAAAGCGGACCCCAGATTCCAAAGCTTTGGATGCGACTGGTATTAACCCTGAGATGATGATGATGATTTCATTCACGAAATCATCATCTCGATCATGAGTTCGAGATGATGACTTCGTGGTGATAGAGGCAAGCCACATCTTCAAGAGCCGCGAGCAGAGAGCCATGGTTGATCAAAACTTGAAACATCGAACATCGCGTTCCGATTCATTGAGTTGTGTAACTACCTTCATGTGATTCGCTAGTGTGACTAATTTGTTTGTTAATTATATTCTTACTTAAACTGAAAACCGTGCTTCTATTGTGCTATAACCAAAACTACCCATAATGCCTACATTATTTAAATATGCCTAGTGATAACGAGAATCAGGAATACCATTTCCGGCAAATTTAAACGTATAATTTCAAGCCATTAATCCGCATAAGCCGCACATCACATTCAGTGTTGACGGCGATGGGTTTCCAAATGTTTCTACATATGTTTCAATAAGCACGTCCAGTAAGTGGTTCATCATCATCATCATTTTAGCCGAAAAACGTCCACTTTTGGACGTAGGCCTCCCCCGAGGCTCTGCACGACGACCGGTCCTGCGCCTCCCGCATCCAGCGGTACACCTTGTCGGGGGCCTGCCCACACTACGTCTTCCAGTACGTGGTCGCCACTCGAGAACCCGTCGGCCCCATCGGGCATCGGTCCTACGGGCAATATGCCCGAACACTGCCACTTACAGTGTTACAATTCTTCGAACTACGTCGGTTACTCTCGTTCTTCTGCGGATCTCCTCATTCGTGATCAGATCACGCAGTGAAACCCCAAGCATAGCGCTCTCCATTCCCTTTGGGTAATCTTGAGCTTTAAAAAACAATTTTGGTTTATTTTAGTTCTATCGTATCGTGTATTTTTAATAAACCGTGGAAGTTGAGTCGCCTTACAAAGACAGTCCACTTCATCAATTGAACGGCACGGTTGGCTGCTGAGCTACGTCACGAGTCCGATTGCTGCACGGAACAAATATTTCTATGACCTGGAATTAGTGCTTCCGGGTCCGGATCTTATATGTTTGTAAACGCATCCAAGAGACAGGAGAAATTTCTAGTGTGGGGCAACGATTAAAAAAAAAATACTACTAAACATTAAATAAAAAGGTTTCAATAATAGCGATGTTTCCAAGGTATGAAAATCAAAAAAATAATTAGTCTGTCTTATAGATAATAAAAAAAAAAAAAATATTATGTCGAAATTAACAAAAACTACTGAGACATAGCCTATTAAAGTTACAGAGTGGGGCTAAGTACCTACGTCACGCCGTGGTATATTATGTACCACGGCGTGACGTCATACGACTTTTCAAACCAATATATCTTCCTAAGTATTTCAAAGAAAGAAAAAATAAAAAATACGTGTTCAATATTTTTTATAAATCTATCTAATGGACGTGAAATTATCTTCTAGGATATAACCCAATTTAAAAAATTAAATACTTAGGTATAATGCATTGTTATAACGCATGATGTGGTTTTAAACACCCTTTATGCGAACGCAGTCCGAGTCTTGCATTCCAAGGGCATGCGGAATGGAGCGGCGACATCTTTGTGTTAGTACTTGCTTACGAGATAGTTCATTCATCTTAATTCAAAAATTTTACTTTTTTATTAAGGTAAATGCTAAAGTTTGCGAGTATGGGTGAATATGTGTTACTCTTTCTCGGGAAAACTACTGAATGGATTGGAACGACATTCGGCACACAAATGGTTTTTAACCAGAGGGGCAATCACGCTAAAATAATTCAACCAAAATAGAATTGGATCGCAACCGAACCATAACTTTTGTTATGTTCCGTATCGCGCTAACGGTATAACCATAACTGGATCGCAATTGGAACGTAACCGTTGTCAAATGACAAATTTGAAACAAAGTTAACTTTTTCTATATCATGTCAACTTTGCGTCTAAACGATTAAATTTACTTATAATTGATTTAGTTTTAATTTTTTATATCTGATGAAACATATCACTCATACCTACATTGATTTTACTTCAACCGCAGTTGAAACTTTAGCGCAATACAAAATATGATCGAAACTAAACCATAACTTTAACTGGATTAGATACGAACAAGAGTTGAACTTCTACTGTTTTATTTAGCGCGATTACCCCCCAGGAATTACACATAGCTTACTTTTATTTTTATTTTTTTTTTCCTAATAAATAAATAAAATAAAATAAAAAAAAATATTTTTACTGGATCTACTCTTCCTCTGGACTTTTAAAATTACACACACAGTATATATGTTAATCGATACCCTTCACGACGGTATAGTTTCGCTACCTTATCGAATTTGAACCTATATTGTGTCCCGTCGATCGAAAGTGTGGTCACTGTTTATCAAGCTTTCCATTTTGAGGTAGATAATAGGTAATTAGTGTTCAGTTAATGGAATCGGTCCGCCATTAGGTAGTGAATCAGCGAAGACTAAATAGGCACCATAGGCACCTTAATTCATACTGTATAATGTTCCTAAATTAGTGAGTACTAAAATCTATTTTTTTTTATTTTTTTTTATAGATTATAAACTAGCGCTTGACCACAATCCTGACTCATGGTAAGCAGTGATGCAATCGTTGATGGTAAAGCGCACTAGTTTGTTAAAAAACTATTCACTCTAGCCACTCAAATTGTAGTCCGACGGAAACACCGCCGCTGGTAAATTGTTCCAGTCCCTCAAAGTACGCGGTATAAAAGGCGTGGCGAAACGCTTCGTTCGGATCGTTGTAGTGTCAACCACGTAAGGGTGAAACTCGCCGTACGACGGGTCGTCCGATGATGGAACGGTGATGGAGGAATTAAATCTTCTTCTCAGCGGTCCACTGCTAGAGAAAGGCCTCCCCAAGGCGATCTTCACCAGGTCATCGGTCTACCATGTTGGTGGCCTCCCTACGCTGCGACTTCCGATACGTGGCCGCCACTCCAGAACCTTCCTGCCCCATCGGCCATCGGTTCTACGAACAATGTGCCCCGCCTACTGCCAATTCATTTTAGCGACTCAAAGAGCTATGTCGGTGACTTTGGTTCTTCTGCGGATCTCCTTATTTCTGATTAGAAACTCCGAGCAAAGCTCTTTCCATCGCCCCTTCTGTGATATTGAGTCTTCGTATTAGGCTCATAGTGAGCGACCACGTTTCAGTTCCGTATGTCATCACTGGCGACACACACTGGTCAAAGACTGAGATACTGTGGTATCTTGGACGACGAGAAGATGTACCTAGCGTAGCTTGCCGAACGCAAAATGTACGGAACAAATTTAGATTAAATTTGGCACACAGGTTGTTCCGGGGTTAACATATAAAATACTTTTTATTACGTATACCCACGGGGTCGAAACTTATGCAGGTGAAACCCCGAGGCATAACTAGTATGTAAGGCTTCTGTTCAAGCATGAACAGTACGTATAACTTTAATAAGAAAATTATATTCCTTTCAACAGTAACTAAAAGTTTTATAGCTAACTTCTATAATATCGACAACAGCCTGCTAAGTCAACTCTCTAATTTATTGTTATTCATTACGGCACCCGAAACCCAATCATTACGTGCCACATAAAACAAGCTAGGGACCTGCCTGCTGCCTGCCAGAATCCACCCCTCCCACTTATAAGACGCGCCGACTCCACAGATACAGGCACCGATATAAAATGAACAGATGTAAAGTGTCAGATGTAGATAGGCTCAACAATTTTATGCCTTAGCGTAAAAAAAGATCTTTATGCTTTTAGAAAAACTCAAGGATTGGCGGCTTATGACCTTTGCTCGCCAACTCTAAAGATTATATCGATTATATCGCTCGGTGGTAGGCCATAACATCGGCCGCTGGCAGAAGTTACCACCCACCTGACAAAGCCTTGCCACCAAGCGATTTGTCGTGTTTCGGCATGATGTCTGGTGAGCCGTACGGAGGACGGGTCTGAGCAGTTGTGTTGCGATGTGTGCCGGGTACGATGCGCCTAATGTTGTTGTGTTGGGAGTTTGGTCGTGGACGGTCTTCAGATCAATCTCCCTTTGGCGCAGCATCGTTGGTCGTGTTGTTGGGTTTAACATTGCATCACCTCGCTCAACTGCCGTCTTCCTTCCTATTCGCTCAGTTTTTCTGAGTGAATAGGCTCTTAATAAACTAGCGCGCTTTACCATCAACGATCGCATCACTGCTTATCATCAGGCGGGATTGCGGTCAAGCGCTAGTTTATAAATAATAAAAAAAAACCAATTGATTCGTGTACTCTGTGGTCGAGGTTTTGGCGGGAAAGCTAAGATGAGTACCACGCTTATTTTTAATTGGACTTTCAAATTATTTATAGTGTCGTTTACTAAATAAAAACGTGTGATTTATGTAATAAAAATTGCATTCAGTGAATAATTCATAAAGAACATTGAAATATTGTAGCATAGTGGCCACATCATGACTTTGTCCCAAATCTTCCTCAGAGTCGGTTCACGCGGGAAACGATAGGAGATAGGTTTAGGTTAGGTTAAGTTAATCCTATTATTTTCCGTGTGCAGTTTCTGGCCTGCCATCGGACGCGTCCCCAGGTGGCGGATAGGGGAGCGGCCCCCAGACATGGGGGATACCGGTTTACCGGCGCGGACCAAAACCAGAAATGGGGACCGCTTTGGCGGTCACACGTGAGGCGGGTCGGCCACCACTCCAGGTGGCTGACGTAACCCGAACTCCGGGTAACCGTCGGACAACCCGGGCTCCTCATTGAGAGGAGCTGGGGCCAAGAGGAAGGACACCTCGCCCTTGGCTGCTGCGTCTTCTCGCACAAGAAGACGTACCCTGCCACGCCCCTCCCTATGGAGGGACCCGGCTTAAATGGCGTGGGCCCCCCTTTTAGGCGGGAATCGCCGGCGTTGGAGTGGTCGCTCAGCCCACCACTAAGGCGAAATCGTTGTGCCGCTGTAGTTTTTAGTGGGTATACCGAGAGGCTATCTTCCGGGGAGTCCCACATACCCCTCGGGGATGCGTAATTGTCATTATCTACAGCGACAGCAAAAAAAAAATACTGAAGACATGGCAGTATGGTCTCTGACCTTAGCTGGTTCCAAATGGAACAAACAAAGCAAAAAAAAAAAATACTCTGTGGTCGATATCAGACAGACTTTCAATATCCATTAATCGGAGAGTTTTGGCGGGAAAGTCAAGCTGAGTGTCACGCTCGTTTTTCATTGGACTTTTAAAATTATTTATAGTGTTGTTTACTAAATAAAAGTGCGTGATTTATGTAGTAAAAAGTGCATTTAGTAAATAGTTTAAAAAGAACAGTGAAATATCGCAGCATAGTGGCCACATCATAACTTAGTCCCAAACCTCACACGTAAGACTGGGCACGCTGCAGTCTTTTTCTACATGAATAATTCACAATTACTTGACATTGGCTAAATGCACAGACCGTGCGAAGCCAAAAAATAAAGAAAGAAAGATATCCATTAATGTTGATTGATTTCTCTTCATAGAAAATTAAATAGAGAGCTTTTGCACAAACAAATTATTGAGTTTACCATAAATGAATTTGATTGAACCCTTTTTAATATCATTTTCTACGGATTTCCACGTAAGTAATTCTACAAAGAGTTAGAATGAAATAAGACGCGTTTCAAAATTACGAATATGGCTTTTATATTTGATTTGTGTGGTCTAATTCCAAAAGTTCGGAACGACGCCATTTTGAAATTAATGTCAGTCAACATAACCAATTTCTCTATTAAAATATTTGACGTGCAACACGTTGCTTCAATCAACTGTGCAATAACACTTCGAGGCAGCCAATAATTTATACACATTTTGCTGTATCCCATGTCAATACTAACTCAATAGTAGTTTGAGGTCTATTCTATAGGCTATATGGAAACTGAAATTCAAGAATCATTTTAGAAAACACGAACCAATTTCACAATTGCTATATCCAAACCATTCCAAATAAGGTTTTGTGAACTTTAAAGAAGCTTAGTAGTGACCAGCGACCCTTTGTCGCGATTATTTCCGTAAAATCCGGGTTCTACGCAATCTGTATTATGTATTACCCCTAATCTTCTTAGAGGTTTAGGTACCCAACGAATACCTTCTGCGTAGTTTTGAACAAAAACAAATATTTTCCAGCTTTGGTTCGAATAGAGTTACTTTTGCTAGACTTTGATTGGTCGTTTAAAAGTTTTTATTGAGCATTACTGGATTTAGCATAAACTTATGTATTTACCTGCCTATTTTGGGTCCGCTTGGAAATAGGTACGATTTGAATATTATTTGCTAAGAGGGTTAAAGGGCAATCTCTTGGAAATAGGAAATAGGTTTAGTATTACTGTTACCTATTACTTTGATACGAATGTAGAAAGGAAGGTAGAGAATAATTGAATTATAATTTAGCTTCCCAATACGTTGTATAAGTAGCAGTATTTTATATAAGTTGTATAAGCGGTATGTTTTCTTTCAATGTTATTTTGTTTGAAATGTATAGTTTCAATGGAAGTTCATCTCCTAGAATTCTTATAAACAGGGATCACTTAGTTTCAATCGAAGTAAGAAAGAAGGGTGCTGTTTTATTAGTTTCCTTGCGTCTTTCTTCGGAGAGTAGCTCAGAAAAGGAACTTCAACATCTAGTTTAAAAAAACATACTTACTTAATCATAATATTCTGGAAACTTGGCTTTATCTTCTCTACCTATTTATTATATTCGCAACTTTTAGATCTCCAAAAATTTTATTTTAGTTATTCAGTTCATTTCACACATTTATTTAGATTACGTGCAATTCGTACGAGTACCAGGCTACCAGGGACGTAAAGAGCACGCAGCTAATAAAATAGTGAAAAGCATGAAAGCAAAATTTAGACAAACGTTTTCTCTCGAGACAGCACTGGCGCTAGTTGTAGTGTGTAGTGCAACCGACAGTCAGAGTAGCGATTTATCTATTAGCGAATCAGAGATACGGGACGCTTGGCACAATGCCAGCGACTTATGCATTCATGGGGTGACTAAACAGGTAGCGTTGGTAGAAAAAAAAACTTTTTAATGGCAATGAAAGTGGGAAACTACAATTTTCCAACAGCTTGCTCCATTGTGACGTCAGACTGGAAAATTTCTATAAATTATATTTGAATTTACATTGTTTAAGTACTTGTAGTTCAAAACTGTTACCTGGTTTGAAAGACTATATAAGGAAATAAATGTAAATAAGCTTAAAAAAGATCCTAATAAAATACGGGCAGCTCACTGGCACGTAATTTGCAGCAATTTTAAAATCATCGCAGCTGTCTCCTTGTATTAACATAGTGAAGAGCGAGACAAAGCGCGAATTTGTGGTAACAGGACAAAATTGTCGGTAAAGATGGCGGCGGGGACGATTCTGCCGCTCGACACAATTGGCGTCTCGCGAGGACCTAACTCAATTGCGCCGCGCTGCTAAAATCACGTATATCCCATGCGAGCTTATTTAGTTTTTTTTTTCTTGTTCTGAGCTACCATTGTTGCGTTATATCAGTAATAATCATCCTTGTTTGTCGAATGATCATCAATTGTCGAATGTTCCTTCTGTTTGGTTATGTTTACCTGGTACTGTTAATCCAATTGAGAGGTAGTATTGGTAATTGCATTATTAGGGATAATGAACATCGATCAAAGTTATTATTATTATTATGTAGGTTCCGTTCTCTCGTAGGTTAAATAAATAGTAAGCCATGTAGGTTAATAACTAACTGTGTGCAGTTAGGTCATCGGTCTATTCACCCCTACCCATTGGGCCGGTGTGGCGGGTGAATCGATATTCCTATACTTTAGGTACAAGATATTTAAAATTTTATGCAAATGAAGAAACCTTTTTGGGATCCGGGTTACGAAATTACGGTGTGCTAACCCAGAATCATATTTAATTATCTCGGGAAAAGGTTCCCTATGAAATTAAAGAAACTTAATGAATAAAGGGCAAAAATTCCCAGCCCCTCTAAAAAGTACTTACCTTTAACAAAAATTAAATTAAACTCTGTATCAACAGAATATTTTTAAAGACATTACAGCTGGCCTTACCTAATTTTCTGTTTAAAAAAGGAATACTAAAAATATAAAGAAAAAGGCATTTTTTTTAAATAGCATAGGGCGAGTAGAATCATTCTGCCTCATTCGGACACTGGCAGCCTAGAGGACGCAACGTCAATTAATGACCACGGCAACAGACGTACAGCCTTGCTCAATTACAGCCGCACTATCTATTACTCAATATCGGTGATTAACGGTAAATGGACTTAAATGACATCAGGATATACCATCCACCTTGTGTTTAATACTATTGGCCAGTGATAATGAGGATAAAACTTTTGCACACATAGAAAAACATGTAAAAACTACTATTTTTCTTACATTGTTATCCACTAGCGGCCGCCAGCGACTTCGTTCGCGTGGAGTTAGTTATGCTCCGCTTCTGTTATTCGCAGCGTGATGTTATATAGCCTAAAGCCTTCCTGGATTAATGGGCTATCCAACGTAAAAATAATTTTTCAATTCGGACCAGCAGTTCCTAAGATTAGCGCGTTCAAACAAACAAACTCTTCAGCTTTATATATTAAGTATAGATTTGGTGAAGGAGAAGTAACAATGAATTCTTCTCTTAAGAAGGCACAGAACCGGTCCATGTGGCTGGCTACATCGGTATATCGTCAAAAATGATAATGATGAGGAACTCTGTGCAGGAAACTAATCTTTTTGCACAAAAAGTTAATTATCGAACAAACACTCAACATGTCTGATTCCATTTTTTTTTTACATTTTTTAATTAAAATTGAGAACTATTTCGTGCAAAGTGTTTTTTTTTCCTGCGAACACAGTTCCGCATACAGGTATGAAATTAAAATATTGAACTCATCGATTGGCACGAATTGTATGTTACGTGTTTAGTTAAACGCTATTCGGAACTAGGCCTTAGGCTGCTACAAATGATTCGGTCAAACAGTTCGGTCGGTCGTTTAAAAATGTACGTGTTCCGTGTTCCTATGATACCTTACAGGTCTCTCAAAGTGATAATGCGCATAAAAATCTTCGTCACTGTTCGGCAACGGTCGTATTCCCCGAGCGTTCGGAAGAAGATATGTATATAGAGTGGTGCACTTAACCACTTTTTATGCACTTAACCACTTTAAATACATATCTTCTTCCGAACGCTCGGGGAATACGACCGTTGCCGGACAGTGACGAAGATTTCTATGCGCATTATCACTTTGGGAGACCTGTACCTCTGTAGACAGTAAATTATTTTTGGAACTATGTATATTATTGACAGCCTTCTGTAGAAGAGGTTCTTATGATTTTCTGGAAAACTTTAATACATCAACTCGCACTATTTTTATGACGATATTTCTTCATTTTATATAAATTTCATCACCATCATCTCAGTGTTAATCCCTGTCGCATCCAACAATAGTTAACAGCCAAATTGGATAAAGAATAGAGGTAAATAAACAGTTGGTAGGCAACGAGTTGTTTACGCCTCAAAGACAGATGTTAACAACCTTTTCTAAATAGATGATTTTCATAAAAGTAATAATTCTACTTCCTACTAATGTAAACAGTTTATTTGTTTTATGATTTGCATAGAACGCTTAACCGATTTGAATGAAATATGACACATATGTAAGCTAATTTCCTAATAGGTTACATTTTTGATACATAAATATAATACTTAGTCCATACTTGAAAGTATTACAATGCATGTGTTATGCAGTTGATTTGAAAGTAATTAAAATAAGCAAATTGTTTTGACAAATGCATTAACTTTATTTATTGGCTGAATTCCACAAAATGTGTTTAATACCTGGATTTCAGCCATGTCTCTTTTTTTGTAGGGCTATCACATAAAATTATTGTAGACTTTTTAATGGTTTTTCGAAGTACTGAGTAAATTAATATGCATGTTATTTTAGTGATTCTATTAAAATATGTTGCAATAGGAATTCTTAATAAATAGTTAATAAAGGCAACAATCATGTAAATAATAGGAGATTTGTAAAACGTGAGTTGTGATAACCCTAAATTTGTTTGTTTACCTCTATTCTTTATCGAGCTTGGCGTTGGTATAGGTATATTAAATATTATTTTTAAACATCTTTTTTTTGCGCATGGGGCATCATCAAATGACCTCTCCCGATCTGAGCGGAGCAGAAGGGCGTGTCAGACTTTAGCTGACTAAAATCCACACGTGTTCCTTCACTTGCCTGTGTGCCAAGGCTACGATATCTCTTCGCGGCAAGCTGCCCACTGCTTGTGACCGCTTTCTCGCTGTTTATAATAAAACTCTAGGTATCGCCGTACAGTAACGAGGTAAAAATGAAGGTCGGTTAAATCCTTTTATGGTTTAAAAATATTAAAACATCGTCTTCTATGAAATTTCAGAAGTACTCAACCTTTGACACTCGATTCTCCGGAGGGGATGAAACAAGATCGTGCTTAATTACTCAAAGGGTTGAAAGTCAATTCTCGATAGTCTGAAGTTGCAGAAATTATGCTAATTAATAATTAGCGACTTTATTGTGGAGGCCGACCGCCATCAGTCGCGGTTCTTGGAAACAAGTCTGGGAACTTGGATAATATTTTAAATCTCTGTCCATTATAAGTTTTCTTGAAAGAGATTGTATTACCGATTAGGCCGCCCATTGTATATTTTGTAGTGTTAAATGTATTTCTTATGTTTTTGGTATACAATAAAGTTTATACAATATGTAAAGAAAACGCAAAGATATTGTTTTTAGGCATCGATAAGTGATTCTACTAATGCCTACAAAATCGGGCTAAATTTAAATAAAACCCCTAAAAAATTAAATATTATGTCGCAAAAGGAGGTAACTTAACACATGTGCGGTAGGCAATACATGCGCGGGCGAAGGGGGGGGGGGGGGGGCAGGGCACGCAGCACGTGGTCGCATCGCTCAAAATAATACCGACGAAACTTTTTAAAAAATTACCAAATTATGCGGAAATTAGAATTAATTCGCGGAAAAAATTATTATTTAAAAATTCATTAGTGTTGTTACTATAAGTACTATGACATAAGAATCATACAAGTCAACATAACTTTGCAGCATTCTATAGCTAAAATACATAGCTCTTAAACTAAGGTTATGGCGCCATAAACGACGATAACCATTAACTTTTAGAGGTACTTAACAATTTTAGGCTAAAGAAGCAATAAATCGTTCGAGTTCCCCAAATACTTAAACTGTTAAAATTTAATTAATTTAGTTAACATACTTTGGTAAAGTTAATTGGAAGAATGTGAATTCAACCATAAAGCAAGAAACAAATAAATTAATTGTAGAGAAGTACAAGATAACAATAAGCCCAATTCCCTTGTTTACAAATTAAACTAGAACTAAGTGCATCTGCTACTTCATTAAGAAAAAGACAGAAGATACATATTCCTTTAGTTCTGTCAAATTTCTCCGCGCCCTACCTATATTGGCGTATTTTTAGTAGCCATGTCTGTAATCGCGTCTAAACTGTCTATGAACTAACTTAATTTGACAGAACTAACCTAATATTATATCTTATGAAATATTCTTAATGAAATAGAAAGAAAAGTTGCACTGTACTTAAAGTTAGTTTAGTTCGTGAAGAAGAGAAACGGGACAATGTCTGCCTTTTCTCCTATCTGTACACACATCGCTCTCTATGTACGTCTCGAGAGGCTTTAAACAATAGATTGTTCACAATAAGCGTACGACGTCATGAAACGACTCCTAAACTGCGCCACGTATTCAATACTATTCAAATCTTTTAAACATACACATTTTATACCGTATTGAACGGTCTACAAGTTAACCGAACAAATCTTTGAATAAAGTAAAATGCAGACGTAGTAGCAACCAACTTTATGTTCGAAGTTTAAAAAGAAATTTAGAATACAATAGTCATTCTATCATTTTGATACGGAAAAATTAAAAAAGTTGGTAGTCCCTGTCGTCTGTTAACATTTTTCTGTTCTGAGAAAAACTGAACCACTTTGAATGCAAATTGGGCGTTTTGTACTCAAAAGACGCCACTGTTTAGGGTTCCATAGCCAAATGGCAAAAAATGGAACCCTTATAGATTCGTCATGTCTGTCTGTCTGTCTGTCCGTTTGTCCGTCCGCATGTCACAGGCATTTTTTTCCCAAACTATAAGAGCTATACTGTTGAAACTTGGTAGGTAGATGTATTCTGTGAACCGCATTAAAATTTTGATACAATAATAATAATAAATATTGGGGCTCCCCATACTTAGAACTTCAACTGAAAAATTTTTTTTGCGTCAAACATATACGTGTGGGGTATCTTTGGATAGGTCTGCAAAAATGATATCGAGGTTTCTAATTTTTTTTTTTCTAAACCGAATAGTTTACGTGACAGGCGCTTCTAAAGTGGAAAAAAAGTTGCCCCCCCCCCTCTAACTTCTAAAATAAGAAAATGAAAAACCTAAAAAAACATATGATGTACATTACTATAAAAACTACCAACGAAAATTGATTTGAACGAGATCCAGTAAGTAGTTTTTTTTTTAATACCTCGTAAATCGTAAACCGCTTATTGCCGCGTAATCTTTCGTACAAATAACTTAAATCCTTTAATTTCATAAATCAATGGTAGGGAACCCATTGTGCGTGAGTCCGACACGCACTTGGCCGGTTTTTTAATTATAATTATTTAGAGCTTTGTCTTGCCTGTTTCTGGAACACGGAATAAAAGTTGTTGACTCTATAAGACCTGAACTAACAGTAGAAATGGCCTTCATTATGACAGTTCAACAATATTTATTGCTTTATTTACATTTATGAGCAGAAACATTTGCCGAACATTGGAAGCAATGCACGAATAATATCCATTTAAAGATTTGAGACTATTAGTGTGTTATAGAATTAGGGTGCAGTCTCTGCCTACACATGACTGAAACAGTTTAAAGGAGTTTCTCACTAATTGCACTCTGGGCACTTCTTACATGACAGTTTAAGTTTGGATTTTCAAATTGCATTTCCAAGTTCCAATCCAAAGAAGTTGGCAAATAATAATTCAAAAACTTATTAAGTAAATTCAGCTTTGAATAAGTTCGTTAGATTGCATAATATTCTCAAAATGGTGCCAAGACGCAAATGAATGAAGTATCGCGTATAACTTTACTAAGGCATTGCAGCTGTAAGTAAGATTCCCTTTAGGCGACTGACAGTTATAAGCCACTTTGTATTTTCAACTTAATGTAGGCGAACGAACTCAATTTTTTCTCGGCTTTCTTTAATTACATCTTTAATAGACCTCTGCTCTTTGTTACAAAATTCTTCACGCTTTATTCTAGAAATGGTAAAACGTAACGTATATTAAGAGACACTCCTTATTATTACACTATTAACGTCTCCATAATCTATTAAAAATAATGCCGGAAGCCCATTTAGCCCGCGAACGACGACGCTGTCAAAAGTTGACACGTCTTTGTTAATTTCCATAGAGATTTCGCATGCCATGGAATTAGTATGTGCTACGCATGATAATAAGATTAGTACAAATAGTCTCGTGTTTTCATACGTGTAATACTAAAAAACGCTATAAGTTATTATCTTAAGACCCACTTAAATGGACAATGACGCCGCAGTCCCGGTGAGATTAACAGCTAATCCCGTAGCAGTAACGCAAAGCCGCCTCCCCTTCGCTAAACAGAGCACTACCCTTCGACCGGCTCATTATTGCCAGTTGCTTTGTTGCTGATATTGCCCGTCTACTTTGTTGCTAGTATTGCCCATGCTTGCTTTCTTGATAATAGTGTCCGTTTACTTTGTTTTTAATGTTGCCCATGACTGCTGAAATTAACAGCTTATTCCGTGGTGGAACCACTAAGCCTCATTAGACACTATCTCATTTAGCGAATATTGCGTTTGCTTTGTTGCTAAAATTGCTCTAAACTCTGCACTGCCGTTGATCATATTAATGCCTTTGTTCTTTGTTGCTGAAACTGTTTCTTATTTTGCTTCACTTGACATGAACAGCTAATCTAGCAGCGTTAAATCTTATTAACACTACTCTAGTTTGTTGCTATTGCCTTACTTATTTATTTAAATACTAGCTTTCCGCCCGCGGCTTCGCTCGCATGGAGATCGGTTATATCGCGCTTTTAGATTTCCCTCGTGAATATAACTTTTTCCGGGATAAAAAAGTACCCTATTATTTAATCTGGACTTCTAACTTTACGTCTGCAAAATTTAAAAACAATCGGCTTAGTAGTTACGGCGTGAAAGCGGAACAAACAAACTCACTTTCCGATTTATAATATTAGGATATTTGGTGTACACATACAAATATTCCAGTAATCTCCCTTGGGAATTTGATGTTTTTTTAGGACCAAAAGTAGCCTATGTTACTCTCCATCTTTTCAACTGACTGTATGCCAAAAATCAGGTCGATTGATTGCTTAGCTACTGCGTGAAGGAAGGACAAACAAACAAACATATATAGTATAGTATGGATTTAAAATTGGTCTTGTCTTGTTACCCGATTGCAGCGAATCACGAAAGGATGGGGTCATTTAGATGTTAAATTCATTGTTTGCAATGGGCCACCATAGCGAAACTTTCCTTAATAAAGACACAAAATGTGTTGCACCCAAGGATTTGATTCGATCACAAATCTAAATTATTCATAGACGGTTAGAAGTACGTTTACGAAGGTTAAAAGCCATAAATGAGGTTTTATACGTCTTTAAGTAGATTCAAAGGATAAAAAAGTCATGGCAAAAAGAGTCACAAAATCATATTCGGTGTTTGCTATCGATTTCGGCTCAACAGCGCGTAGTGTAAGTCCGCTGGACCAGTGTGTCTACCCGTCCAGATAAACTGCTAATCCCAACAAAGCGGCGTTAAACCGCTTACTTTGTATGAACATCCCACAACTTTCTGCGCGCCTGGTATGCCGTGCCATGGCAAGAATTGAACTTTGTCGTAAAATAATAAGCATTTTGGAGGTGATACGTTGGTAGGTTTTCATTTACTTTTCTTATTAATTTTCCTGTTACGGTCTTGTGCAGAATTGTTGTACTTTTATTTAGAATGTTCGATATCAAGCTTAATCAAACACAATATTGAGTCCATGTAAACGATTTTCGCCGTGTTTGAAATAAAATTAATCATTCATCAAAATGCCTTTTTATCATTCATTGCGGAGATTTGTTATCGTGTCGCAAAAAGTCATCAATAAAAAAATAAGTAAATCGATTAAGGTCGGACTTTTCAATCAACCGATATTTTTAAATACATATTTGTGGAAGAAATAATTGACGTCTGACAGTTTTTGTTTGAAAGAACTGACAAAAACAACTAATACTCCGATTAAGTTATTGTTAGCAAATACTTCATCTTCAGTTACTCTATTCCGTCAAAGAAAGTCGAACGTAATCTTATTTTTCTGTGAGTTGCTAGTTAAGACGTGGCGTGACACCTACAAAACATCACGGGGAAGACTTGGACGAGATGGCATAAAAGGAAGGACGATTATACGCAGATAATGGTGGATCTAAGTTGCCAATGATGATAGAGTGACGAACAAGAAGATTCTGAGGATCACTTGGCGATCGATTCTGCAAAAATATCACCTTGAAAAGTTAAGTGAATCTGTAACATTAATTGGAATGGCTGCTTACAACACCTTTCTTTTCACATTGAGCTGGTATCAGAATCACATTGCTAGATGCGCACAGACCAGGACCGTATGGCACAAAAGAGAGGATGTCTTTAGGCAATACCGGGTTGGAATAAAAGTCACCGATGATGATGATGATGACAGGTCGTGGAGTCTCTGAATTCACGTTTGCTATCTTTGCGAGTTGTCTATGTTAAAGTAAAAACAACAATCTAGAGACTGCTCTACCTCCAAATGAATTAACGCACAACAGTGTTTTATTATTTACACAAAAACTTAGCCGCATGTTTTTCTAAATTAAAAAAGTTCTTTCGCCAAATTCGCTGGCTTTGGTTAAGCGTTTGTAGGCGTTTTTAATTTTGGACAAAGTACACTGGTTTATTTAGGTACATAAGTCAGTTGGGCAATACTTTAAAGAAATATTAAATGATACATAGACAAACTTTATCTTAGCCAGGCACCAAAATAAATTTTTGATTTCGGAAATTATCACCGTGTTGAAGGTATCCAGCCGGGTGGGCGGAAACCTACAGAAGAGCGTGAGAAAGATTTGGCTGAGTTTTAAGTATAAATGTCAATATTTTTAAGAGAGCCATGCATCATGTATCTTATCTGCCCATTCATAACTCATAACTCATGAATACATATTGATCGATATAATATGACACGTCATCATTATTTTTGTTATCATCATTTCAGCCGAAAGGCAACCACCGTTGGACATGAGCCTACTTCAATTCTTGGCTTCTCTCATCTAACGAGGATCTTGCGGCTTTAGCAATGTCGAGGTCTTCCAACATTACGTCTTCAGGTACGCGGACTCCAGAACCTATCAGACACATCGGCTTTCTCTTTTGCGAGCAACTGCCCTGCCCACTGCCACTTTGACAAATCTTCCGGCTATATGGGTCACCTTGGTTCTCCTGTGGATCTCGTTATATTTGAATTTATGAAGCAGAAAACTTCAAGCATAGCCATAATAATTATACGTCATATAATTTCAATTATGTTACGAAACTGGAAAGCTTGTCTATGTAATATTCACCCGGCACCCTAATTACGTTACACATTATTACTGTCAATTGGAATCATTTTGAAGCTTATTGCTATTCCATTGCTTCATATGTTCGAAAATGTTTCTGCTCAGCAGCGTAATCAAAGCAATGAATATTGTTTAACTGTCAAATGAAACCAATTACTACTAACAGCTAGTTACCCTGCGGCTCCTGTGATGAACACCCCACCAAAAATATTTATTAGTCACGGGACAGTGTCTCCGTGTCCTCCGTCTCAGCCCAGCTAATAACATCTTTGCCAAGAAACTCAAACACGAGCTATTATCTAAAATGTAATTAAATCTACCCATCACATAACATCACTAGCTAAACCATATATATGATGAAGCGAGCCATGCATCGTGTATCTTATCTGCCCATTCATAACTCATTCATTAGATACGAAATTCTGTAACATCCAAGCCTTCACTCATTCATGTCCATGTCCCCACGTCAATTAATGCTAACCAAAGCATCATGAAACCTTTAAATACTAAATAAGGATTGGATTAAGACGAGATTCGCAATCTAATGTTTTCCGACCAAACTTAACAGCTCTTGTTTCAAGAGTATAGGGTTGAAATTCGTCTGGCAAATATAATAATACATAATTTGTAATGGACAACGAGTGACGCGGCCCCCGGGTCAGATAAATGGTTAATATCATGAATAGTGTGTTTCACGGGATTATATTTCGCTTGTGTCCGCTGCGGTTTTCAGTTTTAAATGTTTGATTTGTGGGGATTGTATTTTAGGTGAATATTATTTCAGTTTGGCTTCATTAAGCCGAAAACTTATATTTTCCTTCTCTATATGAGAGGAGACCTGTGCCCAGCAGTGGGACGATAAAAAGGTTGATAATGATGATGGTGATGATGATGAAGCCGAAAACAATATGATATACATAAATATGTGTTGTACGATGTTTTATGCTGGATGCGTGTAACCTAGCCACGTAAGAGCTAGTCCGTTCTTAAGTTGTAGACTACAAGGTCTACAATTTGAGTCCAGGACGGATTGGTCCAGGCTTTCAATAAATATAGTTTAAAAAACTAAAAAAACATGCTTTTAAAGAATATCAAACTCAAAAGTTAAAAATAATTTTAAAATTTAATTTATGACAATAGTATAGTAAACAATACTAGTATAAATGAGAAAAAAGCGTGAGGCGCTTTGTCCCATAATTTTTGTATATTAAGCGCCTCACGCTTTTTCCTCGCGTTTTTTCCGGCGTGGCCGGGAGTAGAACCCTCGATCGCTGAATCCGAACGCTGACGTCACTGAAAACGCGCGCCTTAGGTCTCTACCTCGAATCTTGCGGGCAGCGGGGCGGCGGCGACGGCGGCGAGTGAGTGTAAAATCAAACGGACCGGTTCTCGAAAACAGCGGGGCGGCGGCGGGTAGCGAGCGGAGTACTTCTCGCGCTCGAATCTCGCGGGCAGCGAGCGGTGATCGAGCGTTAGAAATAAATTTAAATCAAAAAGATGTTGCCGCCATTATTCAGACATTTCTTTCTCGAATAAAAACAAAAATATCTCATCGACACAATCGTGAATACAACACTACGCGGCTATAGTGACGCGCGATCTGCCCGCTAGTTTGGAGAACGGATCTTCGATGCCTGCCTGGCTTCCGCGCCGCTGCCGCCGCCGCCCCGCTGCCCGCAACAGCGGCCTTAGACCGCTCGGCCAACGAACGTATTGAAAACGGTGGGACATTCTACAGTAATGAGCCTCCCACTCGTAGCCAAAAGAGTTAGAGACGGACAAACAAACAAGCAAGCAAGCAAACATGCAGTGAAGCTAATAAAAAACATGTAAAAATACCCCAGTGCCACACAAATAACGTTTTAATAATATTAAAGCACACAAATAATTATTTGTGTGTTACGTATGTGATACTAGTTGTGCCCCGTGGTGTCACCTGCGTAATTTTCGATCCCGTTGGAATATCGGAATAAAAATTGTATTCTAGGTTGTCAAATTTCATCCAAATCCGTTATAATCAATCCGTATAAAGAGTAACAAACATCCATTCATACATACAAACTTTCACATATACAACGTGATTTTTACTTTAATTACTTTAGTTTGTTCAGAATAAGCAACTGAATTGATTCCAATCATTTTTACACCATGTTATACAGGCTGTATCTGACATCGTAACGCAAACTTCGCGAAAAGGCTAGACCGCATGCCACTAATAAAATTATGATAGTCATTTATGTCGTTAATGAACGGTTACAGAAATAATAATGTTTAAAAAAAAGTGTCGGCTCGGCCTTTAAACGTTGCAAGCGTGCAGCCGTGCGGGTTTGTAGGTATGACGTTGATCCCTGATGTGAACTCTATTAAATCAGCTGACAAGATAGTTTTTCGAGTTTTGTTTTCATTGCGCTTTTTGTATAATTAGTGAATTAATTAATTTTTCTTTAAAATCCTATTGGGTTATAAAAGTGTAGCAATTATGAACGTTCTAAAGTGAAAAAAACGACATATATATTTTTTTTTATCGTGAAAAAGCCGACGAAAAATTCCACCACCGGGGGGTTCAGAATCATGTACTGGATCCATGGTACTCGTTTGTGCGTCGATGTCAGATACACCCTTTATTTTTTCACAAATACATTTAGAAATTGTTGTTACCGGGCGCGCCACGCAGCTTACGATAGATTATAGTATAGCACACGCCCGCGCAACAGCTGGCGCCAGAGGTCAACGCACGACTCGCCCGCCCAAGCGGAGTGTGGAGCATATTATTGTTGGGACAGCCAAGTAGGGTAACAAGCTCACAACTTTGTGGTTTGTCATTATATCTTTTTGTACATAAATTCTTTACTTAAAAATACTAGATACGTGTTTTGGGTTTGGCAAAAACAAAGAATAACATTGTGCAAAACTTACAAAATTAAAGAAATTGGAGGTTTATACTTGACACGCCGCGCTCGTTCAGTTAAGATACTGATTAATCTAAAACCGACTCTTCAATATAGTTCACTGTACCTTCGTTATTTTGTTGACCTCCTGTAATGAAAAAAAATAAAAAATAAATATTATTTTAAGAATGGTGTATAAATTATGCAGCAATCAAATAATTCAATTAGCCGATTAGTCAACCGCCTTGCCTTCTAAATAAACGGCCGCGCCGGCCGTCCAGGTTGTTTAGGTTGGAACTACACACATCAAAAGTGTCTAGGGATCAAGCATTTTTATGCGGATTTCTTGAGATTGAGATGTGGCTTTGTAATAAATTTATGATTTTATAAATTTATATGGATCCTTTTTGGTGCATTTCATAATTTGAATCAGGAACTGTGAATCAAATTCGAGTAAAAGATGAAAATCAGCTGTCAATATTTTCCCTATAAAAACATACAACGCATTGAAGACATTATTAGTGCTGCTGTTTCCCTACTACTGATTAAAACCAACGTTATTATGGAGCGGCGACGTCATTTAAGCAGGGAAGAAATGCTCAGAGCCGTGGGAATGATAGAAGCTGGTTCCCGGCAACGTACTGTGGCTTTAGCTCTGAATACAAGTCAGAGTGTTATCAGTCGACTTTGGACACGTTACCGAAGCACTGGTACCGTGGCTGAGCGCCATGGAGGACGCTGCACCACACGGAGACAAGACCGATACATTCAAATCTTAACTCGAAGAGCTCCAACAATAACCGCCATGATGTTAGCCGTGAGGCTTCATCACTCTTCAGGGAACTTAATTAGCGACCAAACAGTCAGAAACCGCTTGCATGAAGTGAACCTTCATTCCCGAAGACCGCTACGGGTACCACCTATAGCAATGCACAATCGTAGGATTCGATATCAATGGGCTCTTGAACACAGAAATTGGGCAGAAGAACAATGGCGTTTCGTGTGCTTTTCTGATGAGTCTCGTTTTGGTATGAGACCGGATACAAGACGTATACGACACTGGAGAACCCCTGGACGCCAACAGCGATTAAAATCCTGCCAGGAAGTCCATCCTTATAGTGGTGGAACCATCATGGTATGGGCGGGTATTTGGATCGGCGGAAGAACTGAGTTGATTTGGATCAGAGGCAACCTCAACGCTCAAATTTATGCTGAGACGATTGTATCAGACGTCATCGTTCCTCTACAAGTGCAAATCGGTCCCTTATTTCAGTTAATGCATGATAATGCACGACCGCACACCGCAAGAGTTGTAAGACAGACTCTCGCCGCAGCTAACATCAATGTCCTGCCCTGGCCTGCTCAGTCGCCAGACTTGAACCCGATTGAGCATGCATGGGATATGCTACAGAGAAGAGCTCTGCCGAATATGGAGGGTATCCAGTCGCAAGAAGACCTTTTTTTGTTGTTGCAACGAACATGGGCGGCCATCCCACAGCGTGATTTGGATGAACTCATTTTGAGTATGCCAAACCGATGTTCTTGTGTTGTTAGTGTTCGCGGTAGAAACACGGATTATTAATTGTTTAAGTTACCCAATAAAATTTTAGAGAAAACTGTTATTTCAGTCTTTTTTTCGAACTTTTGTGTTAGTGGTTCAAATGTCAAATATCCCTTTATTAGGAAAATGGTATATTTCTTTATTAATGCAAAGGTGACTTGGTTTATCGTTACTGTGACAAACGAAAACACTTTATTTGATGAATCCTTAAAGAAAATTTTAATTTATATCAATCAGGAGAAAAGTTATTGCAAAAATATATGTTGATCCCTAGACACTTTTGATGTGTGTATTACCAATTACGGGCGAGTTGAAATGGTCGCCGTAATAATACCAGGGCGTCCCGATCAAATGGGTTAAATTAGAACTATGATATACAATATGCAAAGAAAACCCTGTCCGATCCGTAAAGGTATTGTTAGGTATCAGTAACTGATTCTACTAATGGTTACAAAACCGGGCTAAACTTAAAAAAAAATCCCCAAAAAAATAAACATTATTTCGCAAAAAGAGGCATTCGCATCGCTATTCACTCAAATAATACCGGTGTTGTCACTTTTTTAAAAATTACCAAATTTCGGGGACGTTGGAATTAATTCGTGGGAAAAATAGATTATTTCTAAATTCATTAGTATTGTTTCTATGATGATTACTTAAAATTTTATATTATATTTGGTCAAGTGTTTACCTAACCTTTATTATCCTTATGGGTCGGACAGGGTTTTCTTTACATATTGTATATTATAGCGCTCAAATGCCATTTTAAGTATTTATTTTTTTGTAATTATAAACTAGTGCTTGGCAGCAATCCCATCTGATGGTAAGCAGTGAAGCAATCGTTGATGGTACAGCGAGGTAGATTATTAAGAGCCTATTCACTCAAAAAAAAAACTGAGTGAATGGAAAGAAAGATGACAGTTAAGAGAGTGATGCAATGTTAAACCCAACAACACGACCAACGTTGCTGCACCAAAGGGAGATTGATATGTAGACCCTCCACGGCCAAACTCCCGACACAACAACATTTATGTAACCCTATCTCCACACTTCATACTTAAAACATCGTAATATTTCAATTTTAATAATCGTCTTTATTAAATAATAATTTTTAGTGCCTCACACACTGCAAATGTTTTTTATTTACAAGTAATACCATGTTTCCTTTCTCAAAACACACTCGGCTCTCATATAAATACATTGGCGACCCCTCAGGCAAGGTTTAAATAACACGCTTTGGTCAGATTCGTCGCGAAATGGTGTGGGCAATGTTATTTGGAAATATTTTTATTCTGGCACCTATAAAGTGGTTATGTGACAATTTTGCGAGTAGTAAATTTACGGGTTTATGATGTTAAATGTCATGGATGCGAGAATTTCAACGCATTTGATCGTAAACGGTCTACATGTGGTTAATATTACTTCAAATAATAATAGATTGAATTCGAATCAAAAGTAGAGTGCTTAAACTGTGAAGGAAAACTCCATGATGAACTCGGCATGTCGTAGAATATAAAAGGCGAAGACATGGAAAATTCACCAACTCGCACTGGGTGTGACAGAGTACAGCCGACTGATTATATAAAATTAAGATATTGTATGTATCTAGTAATTATGTACTAGGGCAACATAATTCAGATAGTGTATGTAGGAGAAAATACAGTCAGGAGCAAGTAGAAGTAAGCCGGCATTTCACACGAATGCATCCGTATAGGCACAGATCGTCTATCTTGAAAGACATTGCCGTCGAGTTAGACCACAGCGAAGGTAACGTGTCGAACATAACGTTTGAAGGGCCAGATATTACGTTAAACCAAGGAAAGGTAAGGCCTTTGAGGTATTAAGTCATTGAGATTGTTCTGTTAGCTTTATTATGGCAATAATCAAATATTTTAAATAAAACCACACCAGTTTGCTTTATGGCCATTGCGGGTCCGTCCAAACACCGAAAACTGTATGTCCATTCCAATTTTGTACAAACAAAATACCAAGTTAAACACACACATGGCATGCATTAATAATAATTACACGATTACTGTGACCAGGATATCATACCACACAAACTGATGTAATTACAAATTCATTTGAATTAAAGTCGAAATAGTAATATTTGCCGTAATGCCTGCGAATGGGGTGATTCGGAGTTGTTTACAAATACATGCAAACATAATTATACGCGTGAATAAATTAGTATGATTACATACGTTGATTACAAATTACTTGACAGTATGAGAAGCTTCAATTCTTGACAGTAGGGGTAGCATCTGTGTCTTGGAATTTAAATCTAATTAAGTCTGACATATATCTTTATGTAAATTAGCTGTATACTATATGTAAATAAAACCCCCTCCGGCCCATAAGGATAATAAAGGTTAGGTAAACACATGACCAAATAAAATATAAAATTTTACATAATCATAGTAACAAAACTAATGAATTTTGAAATAATCTTTTACTTTCCGCGAATCAATTCCAACTTCCCCAAAATTTAGTAATTATTTAAAAAGTGACAACACCATTTCGACGGTATTATTATGAGTAATGCGACCACGTGCCGCGCGTGTAGCCTGTCCCCCTACGCCCGCGCATGTATTGCCTACCGCACATGTATTAAGTAATTTACCTTCTTTTGCGAAAAATTATTTAATTTTGGGAGGATTTTTTTCTAAGTTTAGGCCGGGCTTTGTAGGTATAAGTAGAATCAATTATCGATACCTAACAATACCTTCACGGAGCGGACAGGGTTTTCTTTATATATTGTATATACCACATGATTTTGTTATATTTCGTAGTTTTGTCTTCATCTGTACCAATATAGGCACTAAAATTAAGCCAAAAACATAATATGTTCTAAAGGTTCTTTAGTCTTGTTCCACTTTTTCTAGACTACTTAGATTGTGAACCAATTCTTTAAAATGAATTCCAGCTTATCCCGCCATCCCTTTTTGCAATCGTTTCCTGCCATTTGGGATCCACTGAATGATCAAATAACTTTCCTATACATAGCATTTTACGACCATAAAAATGCAGTTTTGTCGCGTTGCTACATGCGCTTACATTCATACAAGTCCGTAGGTTTGATGTGAGAGAAATTCACTGCGGAGACAAAAGTTGCTCGTATACGCGTTCCTAAGCCTAACACACTATGAATCTCAATCCGAATCTACAGGCTATTTTAGATGCCTTTATTCAGCCATGGTAGACGGGTGGTAAGATAGATAACAGATAATAATAAAAGGGCGAGAAAGGCGAGAAAGGCAGAAAGATCACAGATAATATAAGGAAAGAAAAATGCGTTGAATTGCATCACAGCGGCACAAATATACCTTAACTATAAATAATAGAACACAAAGATTATATATGATACAACTAGCGGCCGCCAGCGACTTCGTTCGCGTGGAGTTAGTTATGCTCCGCTCCTATTGGTCGCAGCGCGATGTTATATAGCCTAAAGCCTTCCTGAATTAATGGACTATCCAACGCAAAAAGATTTTTTCAAATCGGACCAGTAGTTCCTGAGGTTAGCGCGTTCAAACAAACAAACAAACAAACTCTTCAGCTTTATATATTAGTATAGATATTTAAGTTCAGATAATTGCATAATAGTTATTTATCTTACGAATATATCTTCGAAATTATGGTAAAACCCACTTTAAAGTACGTTGTGTGTTTAAGAAGAACAATGCTCTCACATGACGGACTCTGCCAGCAACTTTAAGTCAGTTTTCCGGGCCTGTAAACCTTTGAGACGCTACCTCCACCCCTCAATACTAATTCTGACTTTCTGACTTCAGACGACCCGTAGCGACCCGCCGTCTCCAACAATTAACGTGATATCAGAGGTACGAAGAGTTCTTCGTATGTAAAGACATCCCCACCCTAGTGTGAATACTATTGAGGCGGATAGCCAACTATAGTATCGATATGAATACACAAGCCTACGATCAATACAGTGTTGCAGCAGCTTATCCGCCTGTAATCCCCTGCGACTGAGGATTCCCTACAGAAAAGACAGTGCCTTATTAGCTGGGATAGACAGTTAATGCTTTCAAGACAAAATTTTCTCATGTAGACAAAGGAATAGACATGATTGTAAATAAATTTATCATAAATCACCATTTTGATTTTATCTTTTCTAAGCAAACTTTCGAAATTAAGACATTTCACAAACACATAGCTTTGTGTTAGGCAGAGAATTGAATGAATGGATTTCGAACGAACAATATATGCTTAGAAATTGTCTCACGTTCCATAGATATCATTAAGTTGAGTATTAACAATGCGATTTTGTCACAGTGAAAACTTAGATGAAGTAAGCTCACAATGGGCCTCACAAGAAGGCTCAGGGTCACACAAAGAGCAATGGAAAGAGCTATGCTCGGAGTTTCACTACACGATCGGATCAGAAACGAAGAGATCCGCATAAGAACCAAAGTCACCGACACAGCTCTTCGAGTCACTAAAATTAAATGGCATTGGGCGGACATATTGCTCGTAAACCCAATGGCCGATGGGTCAGTAAGGTTCTGGAGTGGCGGCCATGTGATCGGAATCTTCATCTTGTCTTCCGATCACAAGATGATCCGAAGACAAGGTGGATCGATGACCCGGTGAAGGTCGCAGGACACCGATGGATGCGGGCAGCACAAGATCGGTCATCGTGGAAAGCCTTGGGGGAGGCCTTTGTCCAGCAGTGGACATCCATAGGCTGAAGAAGAAGGAGAAGGGTGTGGAGTGAACTGTCATTCCAACTAATGCTAAGAATTGACACTATTGACAACTCGCTCTAAACTCACTTCACTTAACTTATCAAAGTGAGATTTTTACAAAGTCACCACCAAAAGCCGCCAAAAGGAGCCCGTTCACCTTGGCTCCTACTTTTCGGAATGTATCCTTGGAGTGTACCGACCGCCTTCAGCTTTTGGGTGTTGAGATTTCCTCGAACCTAAACTTTGGGCGGTTCATTGAGTCCAAGACCAAGGTGGCTGCCAGAAAACTTGGCGTTATCGCAAAGGTCCGGCAGTACTTCACACCAGGGCAGCTTCTCATGTTGTACAAAGCACAGGTCCGTTCGTGTGTGGAGTACTGCAGCCACATTTGGGCTGGTGCTGCTAAGTGTTACCTGGCCACTTTGGATTCAGTGGAGAGGCGTGCGAAGAGGCTGATTGGTGACCTTGATTTAACTCGAGTTGGTCTCCATAGCCTAGAGCACAGGCGTAGAGTAGCCAGCCTTTCGGTGTTCTATAGGATACATTTTGGGGAGTGTGCGAGGGAATTGCACGATTTAATTCCCCCATCTCCGTTCCATCATCGGACGACCCGTCGCACGGCGAGTTTTCACCCTTATGTTGTTAACACCTCTACGATCCGGACAAAGCGTTTCGCCTCCTCCTTTATACCGCGTACATCGAGGGACTGGAACAATCTGCCGGCGGCGGTGTTTCCGTCGGACTACAATTTGAGTGTCTTCAAGGCTAGAGTGAATAGGCTCTTAATAAACTAGTGCGCTTTACCATCAACGATTGCGTCACTGCTTACCATCAGGCGGGATTGCGGTCAAGCGCTGGTTTATATTTTAATAAAAAAAATAAATAATAAAGAAAGTCGATTAGCTGTAGATTGTGACTGGCTTGTTCCTAAACTATACATGAAATACATACATAATCAGCCTATATTGTGTTTACTGTTGGAACTCAGACCTCCTCCCGGTAAGAGGGAGTGAGCAGTAACCTACCACACGGGCCCAGCGCGTGTTGGTAGATCACACATGTCTTCGAAGTTTTTGACTCAAGGACATTTTTTTTATGATTATAAACTAGCGCTTGACCGCAATCCCGCCTGATGGTAAGCAATGATGCGATCGTTGATGGTAAAGCGCGCTAGTTTATTAAGAGCCTATTCACTCAGAAAAACTGAGCGAATAGGAAGGAAGACGGCAGTTGAGCGAGGTGATGCAATGTTAAACCCAACAACACGACCAACGATGCTGCGCCGAAGGGAGATTGATCTGAAGACCCTCCACGACCAAACTCCCAACACAACAACATTAAGCGCATCGTACCCGGCACACATCGCAATACAACTGCTCAGACCCGTCCTCCGTACGGCTTCACCAGACATCATGCCGGAACACGACGAATCGCTTGGCGGCAAGGCTTGTCTGTTTCCGAATTCCTTTACCGTTTTGAGAGCAGTGGTGGTGAAATAATTTACACAAAGTAATGCGCCTGATGGTGTTCGAACAAATCGTGCTTCTATTATAACCAACACTATCTACGATGCGCCCACAAAGACTGAAATGTGCCTGATGTTATAACGAGAAACTTACTTGCCATCTCCAGCATAGATAGCTGTAGGTATCATCATCATCAACGTTTTATCGTCCTACTTCTGGGCACAGGTCTCCTCTCATACAGAGAAGGATTGGGCGTAATCACCACGCTTGCTCAATGCGGGTTGGCGATTTCAGACTTATAAAGTCCAGGTTTCCCAAGATGTTTTCCTTCACCTTCAGTCATTGGTGTCCAAGATACACTTAGAAAGTACATTAGAAAAGTTACATTGGTACTTGCCTGACCAGGAATCGAACCCGCACACTCATACTTGGGAGGCTGGTGTTTTAACCACCACGTCAGTTCACTCCAACACAGCTGTAGGTATACATATAATATAATCAACAATTTAAAATACCTTACTCTATATCTAATATATAAAATTCTCGTGTCACGGTGTTCGGATTTAAACTCCTCCGAAACGGCTCGACCGATTTTGATGAAATTTTTTGTGCTTATCCGGTATCTATGAGAATCGGCCAACATCTATTTTTCATCCCCCTAATGGTTAGGGGTAGTCCACCCCTAAATTTTTTTTTTTATTTTTTCGGCAAAATTTTGAATTTCTATTTTTTTATGATACAACATACAAAAATACATACAATCCCTAATTTTCACCCTTCTATGATCAACCCTTATTTTTTAATAGCCATTTTAGTAATTTAATCTATTATTTATATGGCAAAACAACGTTTGCTGGTCAGCTAGTCTTATTATATAAAATACTAGCGGCCAGATACGTGCTTCGCTACGTAAAAAGTGAAATAATAAAAAATTATTGGATCATCAAAATTATTTTTTCAAACATAAAATATTTTTTTTTATTGCTAGCAATTTTATAACTTAATTCAAAACATTAAGATTATTAAACAAACGACTGGGGGTACCGACTCTCGAACAGGCAACATAAAGTTGGCCATGTGAAAAACATGATTCCTCCAAATTCGGACAACAAACGTCAAATAATTGCCCTTGGGCTTTGTTGATGGACATAGCAAATGATAAACGCACTGGATATTGTAATCGTTTGAACTCAAACGGCATATCAGTTGGGATCATAGGGATACGCGGTATCAAACAAACTTCTCCTTTTGATTTAACAGTTAAAATCGTAGCTTCAATTAAATTTGGCAATAAGTTTTACACTGCCAATCTGGTGCAATTACACAGTTTTGGTGGATTATAAAGTTACAAAGAAAGTGGCATTTATTGTTATATATATATATATACTAGCTAACCCGGCGAACTTTGTTCCGCCTTAAAGGCAATAAATATCACATGATCACATTTTTTACTTTTTAAATTAGGAACACTGTAAATAAAAAAAAAAAGTATTCCATGATTTTTTTATTTGTCATTTATTTAGTGTAGCACCTTGTGAAAGAAATGAATTTCTACTTGTGCTTCGTAAATTATCTAGCTATTGATCTCTGAGATGTCGTGGTGGCCTAGTGGTTAAAACACCAGCCTCTCTTGTATGATTGCGCGGGTTCGATTCCAGGTCAGGCAAGTATCGATGTAACTTTTCTAAAGTGATATGTACTCTCTAAGCATAATATCTAGGACACCAATGACTGAACGTGAAGGAAAAAATCTTGAGGAAACCTGGACTTTATAAGTCTGAAATCGCCACCCCGCATTGAGCAAGCGTGGTGATTACACTCAATCCTTCTCTGCATGAGAGGAGACCTGTCTCCAGCAGTGGGACGATAAAAAGATTGATGATGATCTCTGAGGTTTGTTCGCCGATTTCGCATTGTCAACGGAACAGTTTCACGGACTGACTCCTCCTCCCTTTGCTCTTGTGAGTGAGAAGCACGAAGTCGAGTCATAGTAAGGCGGCGCTCTGCACGTGCAATTTCTTGCTCTTCTTCAGTGCTTTCATTCAGAATGTTTCGATATACTCTTGCATTACCGCTTTGTCGAGAAAGATTTGATGGTCTTGGTCACGGCATGATATTTTTATTGATGATAAATGGCACAGCAATACAATATTAGAAATTTTGAAGTTGAAGTTGGCTTTGTGGTTTTTTATTAGAAACTTTAAACCAGCAGAGAGTATTTATATTCTTTGCTTTAAACGATTGCTTCAACCGGTTAGACTTTTTTTTAAATATGCTCAGCTGTTATACCATTTTTGTTATATGAATTGCTGACTTACATTTTGAATGAGTTGGACCATGTCTTATGTCACGTCACACGGGAACGACGGGGACGGGTTCTTAACTACCTCCCACCAATATTCAGCTAAATCGGTTCAGCCGTTCTTGAGTTATATATAAATAGTGAATAAGCAACTGAATCGATTCCAATAATTTTTACACCATGTTATATTTTGTCCCAAATACATTTAGAAATTGTTACAGTGTAGTTACCGAGTGCGTCACGCAGCTTACGATACATCATCATAGTATTGTGCGCGCGCAACAGCTGACGCTAGAGGTCAATGCACCGCGCTTGCTCGCCCGCGGATCTTTGACCATATTTATGTTGGGACAACGAAGTAGAATACACGTAGCAAGCTTATTATAACTTTGTGGTTTTTCATTATATGTTTTTGAAATTTTGTACATAATATTATTAACTTAAAAATACTGGACACGCGTTTCCTACTTTGTGGAGGTGCAAGGTACCAGGGTAGCACAAAAGTGTAGGAGAAGTCGAAACAATAAAGCTAATTCATTCTCATGGGATCGACGGGAACGGGATAAAAGGTACCCTATGTCCTTTTCCTAGTTTTTAGCTACCCCCCTACCAATTTTCAGCCAAATCCATGGAGCCGTTCTTGAGTTATAAGTGGAGTAACTAACACGACTTTCTTTTATATATATAGATAGTGAATAAGCAACTGAATCGATTCCAATAATTTTGACACCATGTTATATTTTGTCCCAAATACATTTAGAAATTGTTACAGTGTAGTTACGGAGTGCGTCACGCAGCTTACGATACATCATCATAGTATTGTGCGCGCGCAACAGCTGACGCTAGAGGTCAATGCACCGCGCTTGCTCGCCCGCGGATCTTTGACCATATTTATGTTGGGACAACGAAGTAGAATACACGTAGCAAGCTTATTATAACTTTGTGGTTTTTCATTATATATTTTTGAAATTTTGTACATAATATTATTACCAGGGTAGCAGAAAAGTTTAGGAGAAGTCGAAACAATAAACCTCATTCATTTCATCATTATCAAATAATCGTAATACATGAAAAAAGGTTTATTGTGCATATTTTTTGACGTGCAAGGTACCAGGGTAGCATAAAAGTGTAGGAGAAATCGAAACAATAAAAAAGCTCATTCATCATTATCAAATCACCATAATACATGAAAGAGGTTTTATTGTGCATAGTTTGTGGACCTTCAAAGTACCAGGGTATCACAAAACTGTAGGAGAAGTCGAAACAATAAACGTCATTCATTCATCATTATCAAATAATCATAATTACATGAAAGAAGGTTTATTGTGCATATTTTTTTGACGTGGAAGGTACCAGGGTATCACAAAACTATAGGAGAAGTCGAAACAATAAACGTCATTCATTCATCATTATCAAATAATCATAATACATGAAAGAAGGTTTATTGTGCATATTTTTTTGACGTTCAAGGTACCAGGGTAGCATAAAAGCGTGGGAGAAGTCGAAACAAAGAAGCTCATTTATTCCCACAGGAACGACGGGGAGCGGCATAGAAAGTATCCTATGTCCTTCTCCCAGTTCTTAGCTACCTCCTTACCAATTTTTAGCCAAATTGGTATAGCCGTTCTTCAGTTATAAATGATGTAACTAACACGACTTTCTTTTATATATATAGATATAGATGAGATGAATGTCCACCGTTCATGGAATTCATTTGTTACAAAAATTGTGATAAATGAAGAACCGCTGGATCGATTCTGTTCAAACTTCACATAAACCATCTATTAATTAGTCAAAACAAAGCCTGAATATTTGGTTTGGATAGGTGAGTCCGTTATTGAGTTATAAACTTACAAAGAAAGTGGCATTGATTTTTATATATATAGATATTATTAAGGTAACATGTAATTTCACATCGTGACGTCCACGGTCCACGAAGACCGGCCTCCTGGGTCACGGTTACGGGTTGGTTAAAAAGAAACCGTAGCCCTGACCGTCGCACAGGCAAGTGAAGAAACACGGGTGGGTTTTATTTAGTCAGTAAAAGTCTGACGCGTCCTTCCGCTCCACCCAGAGCGGGAGAATTCGTTTGACGATTCCCCATCCCAAAAAAAAAGTAACATGTAATTTTAATAAGTGACAGGGTAGTGTAACAATCATTACTCTGTCATTTACTGAACTCCGAATACATAAAAACATGGAATTGTACAAGAAATTTCATATAAACCTACATGAGCATCTATCTTTCTATGATACGTCTGAAGCGGAAAAGATCGGTAAGAAACTTTATGGTTAGATATTCTTTTAAAATAATTAGCTTTTACAATGTTTTATGTTTAATATCAAGACAGACAGCAATTTCTCGTATTCAGGCACATAATGGCTATCAAGTGTAATCGCAAAGAATATAAGGTAATGTGTCGTAGCTAATGTGGCCTCAGTTGGGAACCCTGCTTGATTCATGACTACGCTGTGGTTGTGCCAAGTGTCGTGATAACGGTAATATAGCTGAGGCTGTTCATTGTTGTCTATAGTGTTGAAGACCGGTGTTATGAGTTTTCTGTTATACTGTTTACTAAGCTGGTTAGATACCCACTATAATTAATATTGTTTGCATAAGTTAATTAAGTTTTTGGTTTCTGTAAACAAAGAGTTACTCTACGCGATCGATTCAGAAAAGAGGAGATCCGCAAAAGAACCAAAGTCACCGACATAGCTCTTCGAGTCGCTAAAATTAAGTGGCAGTGGGCGGGGCACATTGCTTATAGAACTGATTGGGCAGTAAGGTTCTGTAGTGGCGGCCACGTACCGGAAGACATAGCATAGGGAGGCCCCCAACAAGGTGGACCGATGACCTGGCGAAGGTCGCGGAAAACCGATGAATACGGGCAGAACAAGACCGGTCACCGTGAAAGCCTTGAGGGAGGCCATTGTCCTCCAGTGGACCTCTATATGCTGAGAAGAAGAAACAAAGGGTAAAAACAGATCTAACCCACCACCCGTTAAGGACCAGCCTCTAAAAATCTCACCGAGACTCACTGAGGCGAGGTGAGCATAAAATGAGACGTCAATAGTGTTAATCCTTAGTATTAGTTGGAATGACAGTTTACTTACTGCACTCCCATATTTTCACGGTGAAAAGGTTACAGAATCGATCGGCTGGTCCTTACAGGGAGGCGAACTGGTCTTGTTTTTCACCATCTCTGCGACAAGCAATCGTCAAAATAGTTATAAAGTTATTTTTTGACAGATTTGAGACCAGACTGTGAACGTTCAAAATTACGAGGATTTCTCCTCTGATCTTTTCCCACAAAAGTGCTTGAAAACAATTAACAAACGAACCATCGATCAATTACATCCTAAATCTTCCCATAAGCAGTAAATCAGACGAAGCTATATCATCACTAACACACCGATCTGTGGGCTCCCGAATAATCGCTCAGACGGCCTTGACAAGACAAATGACTGGCGTTGACCATTTATTAGTATACCGTCGACAGATCGACAAATGCAGAAGAGATTGATAAATTATATTTCATTTCCTCTTGTGGTTGTTGTTTTTTTGCCAATAAGGATATTTCCTGGGTAAAAAAAATGATCTATTTAGCCCGTCATTCAAATTATATAAAAATATTGGAAACGTATATTTTGTTCAATAAAAAATGACAAATATAAAAGGCATCAAAGATCAGGAGTAGGGGCTGGTGACGTCACTCGTTGCTAAAAAGTGTAGCAAGGAGTGACGTCACACGAGTTTTCAACGCACTGTCTTCATTTTTTGTTTATATGAAAAAAGAAAATATGTTAGACACATATTTTCTTTTTCTGATGGATTAATTAGTTTTTTTAGTCAACTACCCTAGTTGATTTTTAGGCAAATTTTCAATCTGTGGGTAATTTAATTTTAACTAAAACTGTTTAATTCTCCTAATTAAAGTTGTTTTCACATTATGTTATTGTAAAAAGATTGTTTTGTAATTTGAAAGCCGATGAAACAAAAAGAGCCACATACATAAATTTTACATTTGTCTCATTAATCTTAAAACTATTATTTTTTTAATAAAGGTCGCTCAGAAAGGAGTTTCCATTAAAAAAAGAAGATATTCCGACAATAGAACAAGTTTTATTGAAGATTGAAACCATCCAAAGTCATGAGCGAAAAACATTCATCATCAGCATCATCATTATCAATCTTTTTATCGTCCCACTGCTGGGCACAGGTCTCCTCTCATACAGAGAAGGCTTGAGCGAAAATCATTACATTCACAAAATTTAAAAACGTTTAAATATCTCATGAAATAACAAAAAAATAACTTTGACAGGAGACTGTACAACATTTTTTTGATAATACAATGTCCATAACACCATAAAACAATAAAAGTATAAGGTATTAATCGATCAACTAAAGCAGTCTACTGCTGGCCAAAGTTAGGCCTCTCCCAAACTACACCACAAAACCCCGTCAATATTTTTATACTCATGTCAAAACACAGGAGCAATCAAAAAGCAACCAGTGTCCCAACCACTAAACAAACTTTGATAGTAGTTGGCTGCTCTACAGAGTTTAGAGTAGTATGGAAATCATGTATAATAAATAATACATGATTTCCATAATACTTTAAAAGCTTTTTTATTTCACGTGCGAATGAGTACAAGAAATGAATAGAGCACTTCTGATAGACGTCCAATTATGAATGCAATGTGTTAGAAGCTGTTTTTAAATCTAACACAATATTTATTGGTTTTTCAGATAGCGGTGAAGTGTGAATTCAACTTGCCGACCGGATGGCTGCGCTCTGAGACACAAAACACAGTTGTCACCCAAAACTCATCCAAGTTCAGGACTGGGTTAGACATGCTTGCCGCATTTCTGATGCGTCGTGGGCTAAGACCAATACAGTACGGGGTCTAAGAAAACATCTAACTACTTCGCGGAAGATCCAGGCGTTGATAGCAAGGCGGAATTGAATACGCCTGCCTGTATGAGGAATTAGTCCATATAATCTGAGAGTCGAAATGATTGGAGAAAGTAAAGTGAGGCGATTGCATCATTTTTTTTTTATAAATTATAAACTAGTGCTTGACCGTAATCCTACCTGATGGTAAGCAGTGATGCAACCGTTGATGGTAAAGCGCGCTAGTTAATTAAGAGCCTATTCACTCTAGCCTTAAAGACAGAAACTTAAATTGTACTCCAACGGAAACATCGCCGCTGGCAAATTGTTCCAGTCCCTTGATGTGGCGTAGTGGTGTAACAACGTAAGGGTAAATACTCGCCTTACGTTGGGTCATCCGATGATGGAACAGAGATGAGGAATTAAGTCATGCAATTCCATCACACATTCTTCAAAATCTATCCTATAGAACACTGACAGGCTGACTATTTTTTGCCTGTGCTCCAGGCTTTGGAGACCGTTTTGAACTGAATCTGAGTCGCCAATTAGCCTCTTCGCACGCCACTCCAACGAAACCAAAGTTGCTAGTATAGTGTAATTATTATTGTTTGCATAATTTATTCCACTTTTCGGGTTCTGTAAACAATTTGGTTCTGTTCGGGTGATGTACGTGATATAAAAAACTCATCGCAAAAAGTAAGGTGAGTGAGTTTAGAGTGAGCTGTTAATAATGTCAATCCATTGAGATGGTAACATAATCCCATTGTTAGATAACACAGGCTGACTATTCGTTATGTTAAATAAACTATTGCTTCACGTCTTCCAGAAAGAAAGAATGCAAAATTATGTTTTTACCGCAAAGGATCTTTTTAAATCTTTTTTTCTTATTATTTCATTTTTCTTCAGGTCACATCGTATCATATTCCACCCGGATGTCATGGATGGATTATTTTGACCCTACCTTTTCCATTCCGTTGTCATATCATATTAGGTAAGCACAACAAACTAAAACTAAAATGTAGGTAAGATATGCACCTTACCTAAATTTTAGTTTGTTACCATATCTATTATGTTGCCATTAGCGACCGGTACACTTTGTTAGCTTTTCCTCATAGTTATTTATAGATTTTTATTGAAACAAATTTCTAAGTATATCTTGGACGCCAATGACTTACAAAGTGAAGGAAAACGTCTTGAGGAAACCTGGACTTTAAGTCTGAAATCGCCAACTCGCATTGAGCAAGCGTGGTGATTATGCTCAATCCTTCTACCTGTAGTGGGGCGATAAAAAAGATTGGAGATGATTTAAATTAACACTGTTTCAGTAAGAAACGGACAGAAAAAGATTAAGTACAAGTTTAATCTTGTCAAATTAGTTAGGGCCTGAAGTAAATTGACGTATTTTGTTTTAGTACCTAGTAATTTTTTTGATCACGTTTAAACTTTTTATGAAGCATATATACAATATGTAAAGAAAATCCTGTCCGACCCATAAGGATAAAGGTTAGGTAAACACATGACCAAATATAATATAAAATTTTACGTAATCATTATAGACACAATACTAATGAATTTTGAAATAATCTTTTTTTACCACGTATTAATTCCAACTTCCCCGAAATTTGGTAATTTTTAAAAAAGTGACGACAACGGTATTATTATGAGCGAATAGGGCTGCGATCATATGCCGCATGCCCTGCCGCCTGCCGCCCGCGGAAGGGTTTGCTTACCGCACATGTATTGAGTTACCTCTGTTTGCAAAATAATATTTATTTTTTTAGGGGATTTTTTTTTAAGTTTAGCCCGGCTTTGTATCCATTAGTACAATCAGTTATTGATACCTAACAATACCTTTACGGATCGGACAGGGTTTTCTTTACATATTGTATACGCAAAAACTAAACTAGGATTTATCTTCTGTCTCTTTCTTATTGAAATGGAAAGAAAACGATGCACTGATTCTAAATTCAATTTAGTTTGTGAAAAAGGGAGTCGACATTATTTTCTAACAAGTTTTCGTCGTTTCTTTCCTTTTTCTCACAGTCATCTCGGACTCGGATTTTCCCCACAAAACATCCGTAAACAAAGAGAGTGCTTCATAACCTCTGATCTCCCGGTAGAGGGTACAGAGTGCCGGCGTTGGAAGTGGTGTACCGATTTCAAACCGGATGCCGCCAGCTAGAAGGCGCAATATCCGCTTCCTAAGAAGCATCGGGGAAGTTCTGTTTTGCAGTGAATTTCGTTAAACTATGTGCCCCTGGTATCACTGCATAGCAAATCGTATTAAATGTATGTACCCATTATTACTTTTCATGTTGGGGAAATATCATGACCAAGTTAGGTACAGGTATAAATATAATTTTAAACTATTTTTTTTATTTCTTTATTTTTTGGCTTCGCACGGTTTGTGTATTTAGCCAATGTCACGTAATTATGACATATTCATGTCGAAAAAGACGGCCGAGTTGACCCGTCTTACGAGTGAGGTTTGGGGCAAAGTCATGATGTGGCCACTATGCTGCGATATTTCACTGTTCTTTATGAACTATTTACTAAATGCAGTTTTTACTACATAAATCACGCACTTTTATTCAGTAAACAACACTATAAATAATTTTAAAAGTCCCATGAAAAACGAGCGTGATACTCAGCTTGACTTTCCCGCCAAAACTCAATTTTAAACTATTTATTTCGAGCACGAGAGTCATGTTTATAATTTATGTATACTTATATATATATATATATATATATAAAAAATAATAATATGTACCCGTGTTTTCCTTTTTTTTACTCTCTAATGAGAAATACAGCACGAGGATGGTTAAATAAGTGAAAAAACATTCCCTTCCCACTTCGACAAGGATGTCAAAATAAACGTTGCGGATTTTTGCTGGCGAAAAAGAAAATGTTATATGAAAATATCCAGGAGATGTTGAACATCTAAGAGCTGATTATTCAATGGATAAATAATTTCTATTCTACAAAATAAAATTGATATCTGAACACTGTTCTCATTCCGATAGGACTCAATATATCCTAATTATTCTTCTGATATCCCTAATTATCTGACGTTGTAAATATCAGCCTTAACAAAAAATAATAATTATTGAAATATGGTATAAGAAAATTAATGTTATTAGCATAACATATTTTTAACTCAATCATAAATAATAACAGACGTATCCCTAATTATCTGACGTTGTAAATATCAGCCCTAAGAAAAAATCATTATTATTGAAATATGCTATAAGAAAATGAATGTTATTAGGATAGCATATTTTTAACTCAATGATAAATAATAACAGACGCACGGGGGGTTAGCAACGCTTAACAAGATTGAGTTCCTAAATCAAAAATGTATATACGCAAACTTTTTTCATAAATTCTAAGAATTTATTTACAGATTCGTAAATGTTTGCCATAATGAATATTATGTCAACCGAAACGTTTCTAAGTATTTAACTGTTACAGGAAGACTTGTGTACCCATAACTGAAATAAACACGGCAAGTAAATTCTTATTTTACTGAACCTGCAAAGCACTAAAATTTTAATTGGACGCGTCTAATGGAAAAGGCGGTACAATACAATTGTGAGCCAGGCAAGGTGCAAAACGATTACAGAAACCGCATCCTTTAGTCCCCACTCTTCGCTGCACAAAAAAGAAAAGAATACTAAAGACTCTTGGGAAATAGTTATTTCTGCGGTGCTTTGGCACAATAGCTTAGTAGTACGTTTGCCTTAGTATAAAGTCTACGAGAATAAAAATCAATTAAATAGTTTGTTGAAGTGTGGCCAACGTGGACAATAGTGGGGGGAGAGCTTTTAGACAGCCGGGAACTGCATTATGTGGTTCCCGAGTCACGGAAGGGTTTTGAAATATAAAGACGGACAACCCATCCATAAACCAACCCCGGCCAGAATTACTTCGTCTTATCGATCGACCGGAAAAAACGTGTCTAAAATATTGGTTTGTTTGTCCCTGATTAATTAATTATTATACCAAGCAAATATTTGTCTTTCAACAGTCCCAGGTACTAGGGCCGCATGTAAGGCAAGACGTCGTGATAACTGAATGCTTAACTGTCTACAAGAATGAGCTAATAAGCATTTTAAAAAGGCCGTTCCTGATTTTTTTACAGTCCCAGTCTATTTATTCCACGTCTAACTAAGTACCAGGGCCGCAAATCAAAAATCAAATTCGTCTACCATAAATAAAAGGTATAGAGGTATTAAGTATAAGGTATAAAGCACGTGTTTAAAAATAGATTTAGATAAATGTTGTCACTGATTTTCCGAGCACAAAGTTAACTTTTAAAGAGTCTTCCAAGTACCAGGACCGCATGTTAGATAAGAAGAAACTTCAACAAAAAAAAAATACAGCTGCCAAAAAAGAATTAAGTTAAAGTTGTCAAGTAAATAATCTTTTCTGCATGTCGCGACGTAATGAACTGCCGCCAAGCATTGAGCGTTGTTTCTCGACCCAATTGTTCCGGTACTGATGTTGCATACGACACCAGTTTGGTGTCGTATGCAACATCAGTTTATTGCAAATAAAATTAAATTGCACATCCATTTTAATGTGTTTTGTTAAATTAATGACTACTTCGTTTTAACTGCTTTATAAACTATGCTTTGGCGCATTAGTTTGGATTTGTTCATATAAATTCAAGGGTTTTCTATGTTTTTATTTATCATCCATTTCACTCCATGTTTGCAACAAAAATTAATCTCGTAATTAATTTAAAAATAACTAATAAAAAAAATACTAACGAAAACTAACAACTAATAATTTAGAAACTACTGAAGCAACGGCCTCCCTCAGGTGCCACAGGAGGATCGAGACGACTGCATTAACAGCCTATATAAAATACATATACTGTATCTTTGAAACGAAACTTTTTCTCAACATTTCTGTTACATTTTTACATCATAATTACCTATGTCAGACGATTTAAACGGAGGGTACGAAACTTGTAAAAAAATAATTAACTTATTCTTGTCTTATTTTATATTATTGCTTAGTTGGCAGCGTTAAAGTCTTTTGTCTTCTGTCAATAAAATCTTCAGTCAATCTTAAAATTAAAGCAATTGCAGTCATTAAGAAACTGCACCGCCATTACACAGTCTGACTTGCCCAAATGTCTATAAAACATGGCAATAAAACTCAGCAAACGCGACGTCGGTAATGAGAATACCAGGACAACATAGCAAGACGAGGGTCTTAGCAATTGGACCTCGGCCAGCAGTCACCGACCCCTACCGAAGGCATTTGACATTGCTATTGTTCGACCACTCGTTGAATATTGAGACCAATGGGTATTACGTCTTTAGCCATAATTTGTTTCAGATGACACAAATTTTGTTGGAACAAAATCACGCAGAGTATTTATTATTAATATAATTTTAATGAAACTAAAGCAATTTTTAAAAGTAAAAATCCTTATAATTATCGTTGTGATTTGAAAGTGAATAAAAAAAAATAACAGCCAATTGCGAGTTGGACTCGCGCAAAAGGGTTCCGTACCATTATCTTTAAAAACGGAAAATAAATGTTTCTATTTCCGTTATTAATATGGAGCAAAAACGCCAAAAACACGTTTGTTGTATGGAAGCCCCCTTAAATATTTATTTTAATTTAATTTTAATATATAACCAAATATTCTGTGAACATTTCAAGCGTCTATCTATTTCAGTTAATACAACAATCGTGATTTTTTGTATGGGAGCCCCCTTAAAATATTTTATTTTTAGTATTTTTTCTTATAGCGGCAACAGTAATACATAATCTCTGAAAATTACAACTGACTAGCTATTACGTTTCATAAGATACAGCCTGGTGACAGATGGACGGATCGACAGACGAACACACGGACAGCGAAAACTTAAGAATAGGGTTCCATTTTACCTTTTAGGTACGGAACCCTAAAAATACAGTAAAATTTTACATTAATCTCATTATCTTAAAATCAAAATTTTTCTAAGTTCCCTTCTACCACGTGTGAATTTCACACATGTTCTTTTTGTGTATTATATATAATTATGTTACGCGTTTTGATTGATTCCGAAAATTCTATTTGTTTTGAGTGGGTTATGCCTCAAGCGTTGCCGATACTATTAACTTTGTTTCTCGGATAGTCTTTGAGCTCGCTTTGATAATAGTGTGTATTTTGGAACAAAAAGTAAAAAAGACTATTCTTTTGTGATAGGCTCCTTTTTTGTATTTTTTTTAATGTTAGCCCTTTTTTGAATCCACAATTAACTAAAGCTTTCTCAGTCAACATCTTTACTCAAAATCATAAATGAAAAACATGACACAAACCAGTCGCCCAAATCACAAAGCTATTTTTTACGCGGTATTTTCCCTAGTAATATTTTACGCGAGTCGATAAATATGATACGATATTATTTCTTTTTTATCCAAAACATAAACAAAATAATACCGAGAAACAAACGTAAACATAAATATTGTGGAAACATAAACTGTGGAAATAAATAAGTCTAAATAGCGGAAAAAGTGTAGGTAATTGCTCTTAGTTGTTGCACTTATAAGTTCTACGAAGTTTCTGTTACCTCATTCGCCACATTGGCTGTTGTTACCACAAGCAAGTTATTTCTTTTGATATATAAAGTTACTTTCTATTTTATTATCAGCACGAGCTAAAGGTACTAATGTCTTATACATTAGGTATATACGACAGCACATTAAGTTACTACAGCATTAAGGCTCAAGGTTGATTGGGAATATCTGATAGTTTGGGGTAACTTGGCCTGTTGTCGTCCGTACATAACGAAAACAGCGGTGGCCAAGTGGTATCGGCCGCGACTTACATACAAGTTAGGTTAGATTCGAACCCCGTTGAAGTAGGAGGCGACCTGACGCTGCCGGCAGTAGTGCGGAGGATGGTCGGTAGCACAGAGTCGTGGGACACGGTGGTGTCCTTCTGCGAGGACGTGATGTCGCAGAAGGAAGCTGCGGAACGGGAGAGGGAGATCTCAACTCCCTTCCCGGGCCGCAGAAAACGCACCGGGCGCCGAGTAAGGGCGGATAACGCCCTCTTCCGCCCCCCATGGGTCCAGGGGCGACGGACACGGGGAAGTCCCTGCCCCCTATTGATGGACCCCGAGGCGGAGGCGCGCGCGAGTGTCGGCTCGCGCCCTTGAGGCGATGCACGGGGTAGTTTAACACCCCACTACCCCGTGCAGGAGACGAGGCCCGGACAGACCGGGCCAGCACGAGGGTGTGAGGCCGTGGAAGAATTTAGACTCCCGCGGCCCCACGCGCGCTCGTGATGGAAGAGACACCGGAGCTGTTTTAGTCAGTAAAAGTCTGAGAGACCCCGTCACCCAGCCCAGAGCGGCGGACATCCTATCAAGGAGGAAATCGGCAGGTCCTAGAATCAAATATTTGCAGACACGTGACATTCTACAAACCCGCCTTGAGCCCAAATGGTGGATTACAGCCCATTCTTGGGAACATAATATGTTGTACGTTATGTTAAGAGTTCAAAGAAAGTCATTTTACAATCTAACCGACAGACGAGTAAATAACACAGCCCACATGAACAGCCATTTAAAGATTGTGTCGAAACGATTTCAAACCACATTTAATTAAAAGAGATTTAATTATTAACTGAATGCTGGCGGCCGGCACTATAGTCTGAATCTCGTTATCTCCTAGCTCAGACTCAATTTGGTAAAATTAAAATAGACAAAGGATATTCAGTTATTTATTTATCCTTAAATCTGCCGTTTGCTGGAACTACCAACTATCGGCCATTTGCAATAATCTCCATACTCTGCAAGATTATGGAGCGTGTATTAACTCGCGTCTCTTGACTTACCTGGAAGGTAACGATCTCCTCAGTGACCGACAGTACGGGTTTCGACGCAAACGGTCAACTGGGGCCCTAATAGTGTATGCCACTAACTTGTGGGGCGAGGCCCTCGAGAAAAATGGGGAAGCGATTGCCGTCTTTCTTGATGTCTCGAAGGCTTTCGACCGGGTATGGCATGCTGGCCTTTTGAGTAAGCTTCCAGCGTACGGTATTTCCGCTGGCCTGACTGGCTGGGTAAAAGACTTCCTGGCTGAATGGTCCCTCCAAGTTAAAGTCAACGGATGCTCATCGGAGCCCATGTCGACCAATGCCGGTGTTCCTCAGGGGTCTGTTCTCTCTGCAACTTTGTTCCTGCTGCATATTAACGATCTGCTGATGCCCGGTATCTATGGGTATGCAGATGACAGCACAGTTGTAGAGAGATACCTGTCGGAAACTCGGGCTAGTAAGGAATCAATCCGGTCCGTAAGAGAGACTATAGTGCTGCACTACAGGCAGTCTCCGAATGAGGCAAGCCAATCTTGTAGCATTCAATGCCGCCAAAACACAGGCGTGTCTTTTCACCGCCAAAAGGAGCCCGTTTACCTTGGCTTCCACTTATCAAAATGTATCCCTGAAGTGCACCGAGTTGAGATTTCCTCGAACCAAAACTTTAGGTGGTTTATTGAGTCCAATGCCAAGGTGGCTACCAGAAAACTTGGCGTCATCGCAAAGTTCCTGCGGTACTTCAAACCAAGGCAGCTTTTAATGCTGTACAAAACACAGGTCCTCTCGTGTGCGGAGTACTGCAGCCACATTTGGGCTGGTGCTACGAAATGTCACCTGGCTACTTTGGATTCAGTGGAGAGGCATGCGAAGAGGCTGATTGGCGACCCAGATTTAACTCGAAATAGGCGTAGAGTAGCCAGCCTTTCGGTCTTCTATAGGATGCATTCTGGTGAGTGTGCAAGGGAATTGCATAATTTAATTCCCCCATCTCCGTTCTACCGTCGGACGACCCGTCGTACGGCGACTTTCCACCTTTACGTTGTTAACACCACTACGATCCGGACGAAGCGTTTCGTTTCTTCTTTTATACCGCGTACATCGAGGGACTGGAACAATTTGCCAGCGGCGGTGTTTCCGTCACACTTCAATTTGAGTGTCTTCAAGGCTATACTGAATAGGCTATTAATAAACTAGCGCGCTTTCAACGATCGCATCACTGCTTACCATTAGACGGGATTGCAGTCAAGCGCTAGTTCATAATTTATAAAAAAAAAAAAGTTATTCGGGCGCCAGATTAAGAAATGGACCCGTAAAGAAGTGTTATTAGAAAACAGAATTTGTATTAGTTAGTATATTATATAGAGTTTATTGATTTTTGTTTCGTATTCTATTTTTCTTACGATATTTTCTCGTGGCTATAATAATAATAACAAGTCGATTGATTAGGTTAAGCTACGCGCCATCTTTACACCGTACGGAGGACGGGTCTGAGCAGTTGTGTTGCGCTGTATGCCAGGTACGATGCGCCAAATGTTGTTGTGTCGGGAGTTTGGTCGTGGAGGGTCTTCAGATCAATCTCCCTCTGGCGCAGTATCGTTGGTCGTGTTGTTGGGTTTAACATTACATCACCGCACTCAACCGCTGACTTCCTTCCTATTCACTCAGTTTTTTATTTTTGACTGATAAGACTCTTAATAAACTAGTGCGGTTTACCATTAACGATTGCATCACTGCTTACCATCAGGCGAGATTGCGGTCAAGCACTAGTGTATAATTTATTAAAAAAAGAGAGACGGGAAGACCATCGCAGCTAGTTTATAAAAAAAAAACATTGAGAGAAAATGTATTTACGTAGGTATTATATAATAGACGTTACCCGACTAATTGACAAGCCGTAGGATACCTCGCTTTCGCTTATACGTTTTCTGGTGTATTTCTTCAAGGATTTCTTTAGTATAATATTCTGTAGGCAGAATTTTTCCTTTCAACAAAGATCTTTTCAAATATTACCATAGCCTTTTATACAGAATTGAATTCGTAAATGTAATCTAGAACAGGTAAGGTATTACCTTCGAAAAATGCGTAGCGTAGTAAAAAAGCTTAGGGCTCATTCATATGGGGCGTGCATTGTAGAAACGTTTGTCATATAATGGGCCCTAGTCCCATGTTGGCAAAGTAATCTAATTTTAAGTTCATTGCATTCTTTCAATTTAACTAAGAAAAGGACAGAAAAATATTGGTTCATCATCAACCTTTTTATCGTCCCACTGCTGGGCACAGGTCTCCTCTCATACAGAGAAGGATTGAGCGTAATCACCACGCTTGCTCAATGCGGGTTGGCGATTTCAGACTTAAAGTCCACGTTTCCTCAAGATGTTTTCCTTCACCTTCAGGCATTGGTTGCAAGATATACTTAGAAAGTACATATAACTTTAGAAAAGTTACATTGGAACTTGCCTGATCTGGAATCGAATTGAATATTGCATATTTGAATGAGCAAGCGTATTCAAATATGCCCGCATTTTTCCTTCAACCTCATTGCCTGGCTGAGCATCCAATCAGCACTAAGGATTGGAGAACGAACAAAACTTAAGAAGTTTTCCATTCACTCGTCATTATACATCTTTCTTTTCCTCCATAATCCTGGTTTGAACAACACGCTGAACAACCGGCCGGTGAGCTTAGCAAGACTATAGCGTTAAGTGAACATCTGGTGAAAGTCTCCATCCACTCCAGCACACCATTAGGACATTGCTGGTCCTCTCTTGTAAGTCCAACCTCTTAAAAATTCGCTTGTCCTTGCTCGCGGTTATTCTCCGTATCTCAATTTCAATATATTATGTATCAACCCACATTGAGCAAGCGTGGTGAATAGGCTCAATCCTTCTCTGTATGAGAGGAGTCCTGTGCCCAGCCCTGGTACGATAAAAGGTTGATGTTGATGATGATTGATGTATGTATTAAATTGTTATGTGCATTAACAAGGTTGATTCAGAAATAGTCAATTATAATGTAGGTATGTAAAAAACATCATTTTAATCCAGGATAGGTGTAGTATTACTTTATAATATTACGTAGTTTGGTTACAATATAAGTATGGATAATATTCCGTATTTATATTGTGGTTTGGTAAACTAGCTTAGGGCTCACACAGATGTGGCATGCAGTCACGAGACACGCGCGTTTTGACGTAGCGCGTGCCATGCATGCTTCATGTATTTACAAAGCACTGCATTTCGAATTTATGCAGTAAGGTAAGCGATACAAAGATTATTTCAGCTTACATAAATCTTTATTTTGGCAAAACTGTATCCAAGGCGTGGTTAAGTCTTGAAATCTGTTGCGTTTAGATGGGCGTTGATAGCTGCGACACAGTTTTTAACTCTTATAGCTTTCATTATTTCCATTGTAATTATGTCGGTAAGGCGTGTACAATTTTTGTCCTATTGAACATTGAAGTAATGTTCAATAGGACAAAAATTCAATTCACCTCTCTTATTGTTCATTACCATTATATTTAATTTGCTCTTGTTTTATATTTATGATTTCTATATATGTGACGGGGTAAAACCGTCAGGAAGGCGGAGCCGAAGTTCCGGATAGTTGAGTTGTCTTCTCATCCGCATGAGCATCCATCGTGAGCGGTATTTCGATAAAACGTTGAAAAATAACTATAGTTCGATGTTCGATTCTTATTATTTTAACTGTACAGACACTTAGATCACATAAATATTAAGGGATTACAATGATAATCTCAGATTAAAACAGATAAGAGCCACTGAGTTTGAGTATGACCAACCCACTCGATCGAAGCTTGAGTAAAGAATGCCCAGCGCCAACGGTCGATCGCTATGTCAAACGCAACTCCAGTCGGTGTTACCCTCTCTTAATAAAAATCATAGTTTATCAGAATACCGACCGATTAATCGACTTCAAAAAATAGTAGAGTAATTTATGGTCATTTGATACTGATACGATAGAACAGATCACAATATTCAAAATTAACCAGCCATGCGCCATTATATGTATAGATAGTTCAATCCACGAAGACGCGCCCCACTATTTCTCCTAACCGTTTATAGTATATGTGTGCAAGCTTCCGTCAATGTTTGAGTGTTATCCGTACACAATAATTATCTATGAGTGCACACCCACACTACAATAAATTGACTAATCAGGAGAGAGCGTCATGGTCAAAGTGAAAGATGCTCTACTTCAATTTTATGCTCTTTACCCGACTGCAAGGAAAATTGAGGTGTGGATATTTTATGTGATTATTAGTTAATATACGATTATAATACCATTTTTATATAATAATAGGAGGTAATTAGAGACATAAATGAAATACGTGAAAAAGTTTTATGGAACTTTTTTTATTGAAATAAAAATCGTCAATCACTAGTTTCAGAAATGTCTGATTCAGATTCTGAAGTATCACTGACATTTATAATAAAATTGAAATCAAGATCACAGTGTCTCATGTATTCGTCTTCTATTTTTTCCACGTGCTGACAAGTATTGAACCAGACATCTTTATTTACTCGATCAAATGCTTCATTTAAAATGGGCATAATCGAAGTGTAGTTTTGATTGATATTGCGGCTAGCAACGTCGTTTTTTACAATACCCCAAATGTTTTCGATTGGATTTAACTCTGGGTGATAAGGAGGCAGCCGAAGCACTGTGAATCCATATTCCTTTAATAATTCGTCAACTCTGTACTTGCGGAAGTTTTCTTTGTTTTTTAATATAAGGTCATAAAGTTCAGGCTTTTTGTAGGTTGGTACAAAATGGATATTTTTTGCATTCAGCCAAGTCTGCATGTCTAATTTGTTGGAGTTGGATGTGGGTATTTTTTCCGAACTAGTATTGTGATAGGCTGCATTATCCAAGACTACCACGGCATCATTTGGGAGATTTGGTATTAGTTTCTCCTTAAGCCACTTTAAGTAATTATCCGAGTTCATATTATCGTGGTAGTCTCCGGATTTGATCTCTGCTGTGTACGTTAACAACGCATTTGGTACGAAACCCTCAGCACTTCCGGCATGTACTATAATTATGCGCACACCCTTTGTTAAATTTTGTTTCATTGCTGTTTTAGAGCCTTTGTCGGCCCAAGATTTTTTTTGCACGTGGTTGGTATGAATATATGATTCATCTGTGTACACTATAGGTCTACCTGCATTACGAAAAGATTTTACCTGTTTTAAATATTTCAATCTTAACATTTGAATATCATGTTTTTCGGTTAGGACCTTCCTATTATTCTCAGTTTTTCTCCATTTATAACCAAGCTTAAGTAACAATAACATTAAATTGTGTACGGTCTTTCAAAATAGTATTTAGTCGTGATAATATTGGAAATTGATGATGTTCTTTATGGCAGTTTTGGATAGTTCTTCGGACTACACCAATATCAAATTTGTCTAAATTAATTTTTCGTGGTCTTACCCTTCTCTTCTTCATAGGTGATGTAAAAATAGAAGCACTTCTGCCTGCTAAATTCGAATGCGACGTACTCGCTTCATTTTTAGAATCAATATCCATTTCCGTAGTCGGCTCTGTTGTACGCTCTTCACTTTGGACTACAGAAACTATCGCATCCGTCTCCATAGTTATATTAGACTCCATAGTAGATACTGTAGTTTGCTTTATTGTCTCAGTATAAGCCTTTCTTTCGCGTAGAATTCTAGTCACTGTGCTTTCAGATATTCCAACAGCCTGTGCGGTTCTCCATCGAGCATCAGTGAGTTTTTCTGCAAAATTTTGACTTGCTTCTTTTTTCATGAAATCGTAAACTTTAGAAATAATTTCTCTTGCCTACAATTAAAAAAAAAAATAAAAAGAAATAACATTAGTCTTACTTTTAAATATAAAATGAAGTCTAGTTAGTAAAATTTAATTTTGAATTAAACTACTTTTCTTTTATTATTTTATGTGTTTCGTAACAATAATTTACATACCTGGCTTTTAAGTACAACACGCTGAGATTTTTTCGACATTTTAAAAAAATATAAAGTAGAGCAACTTTCGTGTCGAGTCTTTATTTTTGAAATACAGGTTGTACTACTTGTGTGCATCGAACCACTGACGGTCCGTGACTGACGCTCGGAGAAAACTCCCCGCGCCCCGCGATCCCCTCAACCTAAAATTGGTGGGGCGCGTCTTCGTGGATTGAACTATCTATATATTATTTTTATATTTATTTATTGTATATTCTAAAAAGTACACCGTAGACTACTTTTCTCTCCTTGGTACACCATTCAAAGGTTGTCTATAAAAGACCGCTCTCAGCGATAAGACTTTTTATCACATTGTGTCCCTTTGTGAAATCTTTATATTTATTTTCTGTAATTTATACAGTATGTTAAGAAAACCCTGTCCGACCCGTGAAGGTGTTGTTAGGTATCGATAACTGATTCTACTAATGGATATAAAACCGGGCTAAACTTAAAAAGAAAATCCCCCTAAAAAAATAAATATTATTTCGCAAAAAAAGAGGTAACTTAATAAATGTGCGTTAAGCACCCTTCCGCGGGCGGCGGGCGGCAGTTCATTTGTATTGGTACTATGATGATTACGTAAAATTTTATATTATATTTGGTCATGTGTTTACCTAACCTTTATTATCCTTACGGGTCGGACAGGGTTTTCTTAACATACTGTATGGTAGGTATGGTGTACATACATAATAAAGAATATTCAATGTCAATATGTTTTTATTCCGAATTAATAAACATTTTCTTTACTATTTCATATACCTAGTTACAATAAATAAAAAGATTTGAAAAAGTTACTCTGTGTTTAACTTTGTGAAGAGTTTCGTCTTGCTGAGGTATTGCTACAGAGAGACTTTGGGGAATAATTTTAAATTTTAAGATCTTTCTCCATCATCATTTACACATCCCCCATATACCCCTCTATTCATAAATGTTGCTTAAAGTTAACTAGTGATCAGTGGCTATTTAACCATACATTTTTGACATTATACCGTTATTTTACTGTAATCATCAATCCATACTTATTAGTATGGATTGATGATTACAGCAGTTGTGTTGCGATGTATGCCGGGTACGATGCGCCAAATGTTGTGTCGGGAGTTTGGTCGTGGAGGGTCTTCAGATCAATCTCCCATTGACGCAGCATCGTTGGTCGTGTTGTTGGGTTTAACATTGCATCACCTCGCTCAACTGGCGTCTTCCTTCCTATTCGCTCAGTTTTTCTGAGTGAATAGGCTCTTAATAAACTGGCGCGCTTTACCATCAACGATTGCATCACTGTTTACTATCAGGAAGCATTGCGGCAGTAGCTTAACTTTATATATATAATTCTGCTGTACGTGCGTATGTCATTGAACTCCCCATAAACGGCTTGACCGATTTAAATGATTTTTTCTGTATGCGGTTGAGTAGCGCCCTGGATGGTTTAGATTCACAATTCTGCCAGGCAGATGGCGCTGATTGCTTGAAAAAGCATATGATCTCGGAAACGTTGTTTCGACTTCTACAGATTTGTGTTACCCTGGTACCTTGCACCTCTACAAACTAGGCACAATAAAAGTTCTTCCATGTAATTATTATAGTTTAATGATGAAATAAACGTCATTGTTTCTGCTTCTCCTAGACTTTTGCGCCCTGGTACCTTGCACTTCCACAAAATAGAGAAAATGAAATTTCTTCTATGTATTTTTTTTTTTATGTTTGGATATTAAGTTTTTATTTACACCAAATATAATTTAACTACACACAATAAAAAATTAACATTAATATTAATTAAAAATGAAATAAAATACAAACTAACTACAAATTAAATTTAAAGTATATAAAAAATTGAACCCAAATCGCTGCGATCACCGGGCAGGGTACCCAAAAGGCTGGCCGCGTTTCCACGTTGAATCGCCAAACTCAACCTTTGACCGAGATGCGCGCCAGCCCTCCGATCACCAAACACCAATTCTATGTATTATTGTGATTTAATGATGAAATGTTACAAGCTGATTAATTATAAGGTGAAGGAAAACACCTAAATTAAACCTAGATTTTAACTCTGAAATTGCCAACCTGCATTGAGCAAGCGTGGTGATTACGCTAAATTCTTCTCCTTATGAGAGGAGAGCTATATCCAGCAGGGGGACGATAAAAAAGGTTGATGATGATGATGATTAGCAGCTTCATTGTTTCGACTTCTCCTACACTTTTGTGCTACCCTAATTATCCTAATTTAAAAAGTAAAAAATAAGATCATGTGATATTGCCTTTAAGGCGACAAAGTTCGCTGGGTCAGCTAATAATCTATATAAAAAAAATAACGACCATGATAGCAGTTCCCACATTACCTTAACGACATTCGACGCACGACTGAAGTATGAGCGAAAAACCGTCAGCGTACATCAAAGAATTGAACCGTATATTGTGGCAATAGCAAATAAATTCCGAACAACAATTTTATGCTCGATTTGGCTCCACCACACAATGAATAGGTCTGTACGTGAATTTTAATGCCGTAAAAGGGGAGAACTTTGCCTTGCGTATGTATTTTATATTTTATAGACGTTTTTTCAGGGTTCTATATCAAAGGGAGATGAGAGGAGATGACACTTAAAGGACCCTATTACTTTTCGACGAGTCGTTGAGCTCCTTATTATCTGAGTTGAGCTGTACGATTTTCGATAAATGCGTGCACTGAGTGGACAAGTCCGGTCAATCTGCGGTCCTCTGCTCAAAAGACGATTTGTGACGACTATGTGGACCTCAGACGATGTGTCCAAAATTTGGTCTGGACTTTGAAAGATTGACCTCTGAGTCTGTTTCGGCCTTTCTTTTCAGAGTCTTTAGTCAAGTCAAACGCCGTCGTTAAAAAATAACGTGTTAAAATTTAAATTTGGTTTAGAAGTAGAATTTTTAAGTGTTCAGACAAACCTGCTTATAAAAAATAAATTATTATTTAAGGCTCAGTTCGTTGTTCTTTCACAAGGCTGTATATTTTGAATCGTAATTTATTTACTTATTGAATATGAAATGGGGTATTCTGGGTCATAGACTAATGGATCTGCTAAAGAAATACAACAATCCGCTCCATCATTAAAATTACTGATGTCACTAGGAAAGCTGCCATGCTTAAATGGAATTGGGCTGAACACATCTGCCGCATGTCACACGATTAATGAGCCAAACTTACGACTCAGTGGGTCCCTCTTAATGGCAAACGATTAGGCAGCACCGACTGAGTTGTAAGTTGAAATAATCTCAACAGAGAGTCTAGCCTTCGGCGCGGGAGATGCATACTATAAGTGTGTAGCAGTATCCATAAACGCCACACAGATCCTGGATCTCGCAAGTAGAGTTCTAATGCAATCAGCACATATACAACTTCCCAACATCAACCGTTGGGCAAGTGCTTGCCAGAATCAACACCCTTCTGATTGAAGGACCTTCCTTTTCAATAGAGGATGAGCGAACTATACTCCCTGTTCATCTTATCTCTGAAAGTTCATAAATGCATACGCAGATCTGTATCTGAAAATCAAAAATGAAAATTAAAATTGTTTATTTCAAATTAACCATCCGTTGGTGCTTTTGAATAGTCAAAGTCGGTAAGTCCAAGAAAAGTGAAGCTAAATTGCACAATTGCACGTTCCAAAGCGTAGATCTCTATGGAGAACAACGTGCAAGAAACTCCATGGATACTCTTTTAAAATCATAGTATGGGTTACATTTCTTCGTTACATATTTCTGTTGCTTCTATCATGTGAGCACAATGTATAAATATAAAAAAAATAAATTAAAAGATAGAAAATGAATTAAGCCCACTGGCAGCTAAGAGATGACCAGTCTCCACCCACTGACGGCCCCCGTTCACGAGCATGACGCGCGCATCAGCCCCACCTAGCTCAACCATTTTGAAGGGAACCAAATGACCCAACAACACGCGCCACCATCAGCAAGACATTTGAGTGAGTATGACAAACTCTCAACTGCCATGCTCGTAATGTCAAACAAGTTATATAAAAAAAAACAAGCCATAGTCCATGGTGCCTCCCATTCACAAACTTGAAAAGTTCTGTACAGGCTGAGTACACTCTCTGTTCCCTCACATAGTCCGATGGGGCGGTAGTTCAGCATCAGAGGAGAGAGATCAGGGCAGGAACAACGACTTAATCTACTCTGAGGCAACTTGGTCTGACACCGCCAACCAAACTTCGTGTTGTTACTAAGAAAATCCTAATGGAAAAAGCTAATAACACTTTGTACCGAAAATATTGTACGAAGGTACGTGACCCTTCGAGGAGTTAAGTAATAAAAACCTCCCAGGTCAATCGAACAGGTTAAGCTACGTACGTCCTTAGATGGGTGATCTTCATATATCAATAGCTCCTAAAGCACTTTTCCTTTAGTCCCGTCTGCCATTTATAGACCTTTGACAGTCATTACTCACCAAGGAAACGGGTAGCAGCGTTTCTCCTGTGGATTAACAAATTACTGCGATCCCCAACCCACTTGCCAAGCGTGGGGATTATGGCAATGTGTGGCCTCTGTCCAGCAGTGGACTTCTATAGGCTGGGAAAAGAAGGTGTTACTAGGTCGTCAGAAGTCAATAAGTCTGACAACTAGTCCTTCCTACCTATCTATCGTATTATCCAATAATGTAATGTAATATACTATGTGGGATTTATGAGGTCCTAGTACCGAGACGAGTAAATTAAACCACAGTTTGTCATAATTACTGTCATTCGTAGACCTTTGCCAGTCAATACGGGTAGTCCAGAAGCCCGAACTTCTGACAACCTTACCAAGGGACATTGTATTGCCCAGTGACTGGGTTATGGAGGTAGAAATGCAATTGTCTTAGGTATGTGAAATACTGGAATTCAGTTGAATCTCATAAGACAAGTAGCTGATCACAAGTTAGATGGGACAGGCTTAGGCAGACTCTGCACGTAACCATGGGCGTACCCAGGTGGGCAGGTGGAGGCAGCTGCCCCTGGAAATCTCACAGAACATGAATGAACACCCCTAATTATTAATCAAAGTATAAACGAGGACATATCTATAACTTTTAAATAAACCACACAGACGCTGGCCAAATGTACGGTGTAATAGTGTAGTTGACTAAAGAAAACTAATTACCGTCAGTCAAATTTATTATTTATTTCCAAAAAAAAATAGACACGTATTTTTTTCTTTTTTCATATAAACATAAAATGAAGACGATACAGTGCGTTGAAATCTCGAGTGATGTCACTTCTTGCTACACTTTTTTGCAACGTTTGACATCACCAGCCCCACTCCTGATCTTTGATACGTTTTATATTTGTCATTTTTTATTGATTTGATAAAACAAAATATACGTATCCAATATTTTTCTATAATCAGAATGACGGATTGCCGTGTGTGACTATTATTTTATTTGACGATTCGAACCTAAAATCTAACTTTGCCCCTCTAGGCCAGAAACTGGATACACTCATGTACGTAACTCCTCGTGTGTGAGTAAGACTCGAACTTAGCACTTTTATTTCGTTGAAAACCGTCGCATTAGTCTGCGGTGGTTGGTGCGCATTGCGGAGCTCGTGTCATTTTCATTGTGTTTTATTTAGTACCGTGTTAGGAATGTGCGTGAATGTATAGCGATTTATCACGTAAGTACCCAAATCACTTTGTACCGCGGCGGTAACCAGATGCGAGTGCTTATCATTTGTAGGTAGAGATTGTATGATGAATGAATTTTTTATCGTAAGGTTTAAGGTTTGTAATTTTGCCGACTTTATCGACAAAGCATCTTTAAATCTTTTTTTTTTTTTTTTGGCATATGGGAAATCACCAAATCGTTTTGGGCAGAACGGTAGGGCGTGTCAGACTTTTACTGACTAAAACCCCCACGTGTTCCTTCACTTGCCTGTATGGCAGGGACCTCTGTATCTCTTTCGAAAAACCGCTTCCGTGGCAGGCATCGGTCTTCGTGGACCGCGTCACGATGTACTGACAAGTCTTTCAGGCGCGCGTTGTACACAACGCATATTCGACCCATAAAGAAAACTAAGTGAATAGGAACGACGACGGCAGTTGAGCGAGGTGATGCAATGTTAAGCCCAACAACACGACCGTACACGATCGTACCCGGCACACAATTGTTCAGGCCCGTCCTGCGTGCGGCTTCACCAGACATCATTCTGGAACACGACGAATCGCTTGGCGACAAAGTATAAGTAACATACATACATCAGAGTGGCAATTCTGTTAATTTTAAGAACGTCCACAACACAATATCCGGTTTCAGTCTCGATCGGTCAAAAATAAATCGTTGGTCGGCGGTCGGCTTTTAAATTATTGATAATGTTGTTTAAAAAAGTGCGTGGTTTATGTAGTAAAAAGTGCATTTAGTAAATAATTTATAAAGAACATTGAAATATCGCAGCATAGTCGCCTCATCATGACTTTGCCTCAAACCTCCCTCTCGTAGACGGTAACATGCTTGCCTGCGACGTGGAGGCCCCGGGTTCGATCCCCGGCCAGGTCATGATGGAAAACGATCTTTTCCTGATTGGCCTGGGTCTTGGATGTTTATCTATATATGTATCTATTATAAAATATAGTATCGTTGAGTTAGTATCCCATAACACAAGTCTCGAACTTACTTTGGGGGTAGCTCAATCTGTGTGATTTGTCCGTATATATTTATTTATTTAAATATAGTATCGCTGAGTTATTATCCCATAACACAAGTCTCGAACTTTGGGGCTAGCTCAATCTGTGTGATTTGACCGTATATCTTTATTTATTTATTTTATTACGTGACATTGGCTAAATACACAAACCGTGCAAAGCCAAAAAAGAAAGAAAGAAATAAAATTAATAAACAATTTCATAATACTTGATATTGGCACAAAGCCATAACTAGTGCCACACTACAAAAAAAGTACTAACCTTCTGATAAAAAAAAAAGTTAAAAGTCCAGTGTAAGAAATATTCAGTAACCCGAAAAGGATCAGTACCCTAATTACGTAACACACAATTACTGTCAATTTTAATCAATTTCAATCATATTGCTAAACTATGGCTCTATATGTTCGGAAAGGTGTCTGCTCATCAAAGAATGTACCGCCATGAATGTTGTAGAACTGTCAAAATTAACCCCAATGCTACTGATAGTGTGTTACGTGATTGCAATTGCAGTTCAGTTATAATATGTATTATAATAATGAGCCGGTATACAGGATGTATCTGACATCGTAACGCAAACTTCGCGAAAAGGCTAGGCTAGACCGCATGCCAGAAATAAAATTATGATAGTCATTTATGTCGTTAATGAACGGTTACAGAAATAACAATGTTTAAAAAAAAGTGTCGGCTCGGCCTTTGAACGTTGCAAGCGTGCCGCCGTGCGGGTTTGTAGGTATGACGTTGATCCCTGATGTGAACTCTATTAAATCAGCTGATAAGATAGTTTTTCGAATTTTGTTTTCATTGCGTTTTTTGTGTAGGCAATTAACGAATGAATTAATTTTTACATTAAAATCTTTTTGGGTTATAAAAGTATAGCAATTATGAACGGTCTAAAGTGAAAATACTACATATATATTTCATTAAATCATGAAAACCCGATGAAAAATTCCAACACTGGGGGCTTCAGAATCATGTACTGGATCCATGGTACTCGTTTGTGCGTCGATGTCAGATACATCCTTTATACACGTTTGTTTGTTTGAACGCGCTAATCGCGCTAGTCTGATTTGAAAAAATCTTTTTGCGTTGGATAGCCCATTAATCTACGAAGATTTTAGGCTATATAATATCACGCTACGACCAATGGAAGAGGAACATATAAAAAAAATTAATCGTACGCGGGTGAAACCGCGCGGCGCAGCTAGTAGTATAGATAACAAAAATTGAGTAAAAAAAAACCTAAAAAAACAGGGTTTATTTCATTACAAAGACAAGCTCGAGTGATTTGTTAGTACCACTGTAAAGTTTTTACCGTCCATCGCTTGGCTTCATCATCGTCTTAGCTCTAAGATACTAAATTATAGTTTTGATATTTGAACCACTAAAACGCACAACATTTCAAAGAAGAAACTAGAAGTTAAAATTGAGACCAATGCAAGTAAGATGAGAGTCAAAACAGGGCAAAGATCCTGAGCCGTTACCAGGAAGACATGGGTTAGAAGGTAATAAAAATAAAATTAACGCGTTCGAAATGAGAGTAGCACTCAGAAAAATGCGTTACGTCACGCATGTTTTAAAGAAAAGGTCCGTTAGTATAAACGAAAGGGTTCTGTGGGTCGGATATGTGGATAGAATGTAGTGGGACAACATAATGAGCAGGGAGACTGTAATTCAAAGGGTAAACAGAACTGACGGGTCGCATTAGTATTCAAGAGACAAGAAATGGACAAGAGAAATCAGTTGAAATTTAAGGCAAAAGGCACTGGAAACTTTTGTAATTTGTAGACTTGGAATACAACAATTTGTTAAACACATTTTTCTCGGTGGTAGGCCACAACACCGGCCACCGGCAGAAGTTACCACCTACCAGACAAAGCCTTGCCGCCAAGCGATTTGTCGTGTTCCGGCATGATGTCTGGTGAAGCCGTACGGAGGACGGGTCTGAGCAGTTGTGTTGCCATGTGTGCCGGGTACGATGCGCCAAAATGTTGTTGTGTTGGGAGTTTGGTCTTGGAGGGTCTTCAGATCAATTTCCCTTTGGCGCAGCATCGTTGGTCGTGTTGTTGGGTTTAACATTGCATCACCTCGCTCAACTGCTGTCTTCCTTCCTATTCGCTCAATCTGAGTGAATAGGTCCTTAATAAACTAGTGCGCTTTACCATGAACGATCGCATCACTGCTTACCATCAGGCGGGATTGCGGTCAAGCGCTAGTTTATAATTATTAATAATAAAAAAGTCACGAAACTTATTTTATGTATGGCAATTTTTCTTATGTTATTCAGTGTGGACCAGGCTTTTGATTATAATATAAATCAAACATGAAAATAAAATGAAATACAGCCCTATCGGCCATCGGTTCTACGAGCAATGTGCCCCGCCCACTGCCACTTAATTTAGCGACTCGAAGAGCTATGTCGGTGACTTTGGTTCTTCTGTGGCCCCTAAAAAGGTGGACCGATGACCTGGTGAAGGCTGTGGGAATCAGATGGATGTGGGCAGCACAAGACCGGTCTGTGCGGAAAGCCTAGGGAGGGTCTTTGTCCAGTAGTGGACGTCGTTCGGCTGAAGAGATGATGATGATAATGAACATAAAACGTAATAACAGTCCTATTCAATTCTCATACTATTCAATCGTCATTCTATATACCAGTAGTGCTCCTCAGTTTAGCAATTTATAATACTTTAATATCGTTGCTTATTCAAGCAAGCAAGATGCTGCGCCAAAGGGAGATTGATCTGAAGGCCCTCCACGACCAAACTCCCAACGCAACATCATTTGGCCCATCCTACGCGGCACACATCGCAACACAACTGCTCAGACCCGTCCTCCGTACGGCTTCACCAGGCATCATGCCGGAGCACGACAAAGCGCTTGGCGGCAAGACTTTGTCTGATGGGTAATAACTTCTGCCGGCGGCCGATGTTATGGCCTACCACCGAGTAAAGTAAGTATATACAATATAAAAATTTATAAAAATGAAAAATATAGTTGTATAATATGGTGGCTCACGATCTCCACGAGCGGGCAGCAACTAACCAGTCTTAAATAAAAAGGTAATTCATAAACTACCTGCCAGAAAAAGGTAAAGGACGAACATTTGAATTCTTCATTCATAATGTGAATCTCAAAAAATATATATAAAAACAGCTTCTGCTATCCCCGGTCAGACGCAAGCGGGATTCAACGAATTAAATATGAATAACATTCATAAACCTCATTCAACAAGAAATATGAACAGGGAATAGCCTCGTATATTCGAGTACCCGTTTATTTCGAGGGCGGTATATTAAAAAAAAAACTTTTAACGTATAGAAAGCATGTGTGCTGGTCTTTCACAGGTTATCTTTTTACAGTACTCGTATTGTCCCGAGCAAAAAATACCAGGCCCGCATAAAATATAGGCACCCTTATACGCTTTATGCTGCCTCTGGTTGATGTACCTACATAAAAAATTACTTTCGAAGTATATACTTCTAAGCCATGAAGTGTTTGTTAAATGTGCCACCCGCTGTGAGATTTTTACGAATGCCAGTTTTATTTTTGACAAATTTTGCATAAGGTCAATCGTAATCTCAAACTTCAAAACCAGCAAAGTTCCAAATTCGTTTAATTTTTTGCACAAGTTTCGAATAAAAAGATATTCAATAAATAAACAATAATGGAAATAATCTTTTTTTAAGCGATAGGTTTTTAAAAGGCAATTTTATTCGGTGAATGGGCAATACAATTTTATCAAAGACTTATTTAAAAAGGCTACGACTAATGCTCCGTCGACGGCAGAAGAAAATCCACCACCCATTCAATTTGAATAAAAAAATATCTCGTGTTTTTCTAAAATACTGTCCAATTCAATAACAAAAAAGATCCAAATGAAACTATTAGCCGAAAAACCTGAAAAATGTTGATTACAGTCAGCTTAGAGAGCTGTAAGGAAGAATAACAAAAGATTCGAATGCGGGCCGAAAGACAATAAGCGGTAGACAATACGCGCCCCGATATTATCGGATTTTCTCTTCGCACTTATATTTTCCTGGTAGGTATCTCAATAGAGATGGATCTATTTTTTCTGTATTCTTGTCGATTGTACTCTCAAAAATAAAATGAAATGATTGAGAATGTGCGTGTTTTATTATTTTTGATTAGTTCCTTATACATGGTTTTTCATTAATAGCGCTCGAACATTGAAATGAAATAAAACAATCTGCTTAAGTGATATTACCACAATTTTTATTACATTTTAAAGAATATTCAATGACATTATGTGTGGAAAATAATATCAGCCAAATGGCCACCGCGACTCTGCTGTAGATGGTCTATTCTGGTGGATAAATTTTGAAGGACGTCTTTGCATAAATGGGGCTCAATTTCACGAAGAACGCGAGTTATGTTGGCCTTTAGGGCAGCAATTGACTGTGGTTTATCTGCATACACTAGAGATTTCACGTAGCCCCACAGAAAATAATCGAGTGGTGTTAAGTCACACGATCTCGGGGGCTAGTTGATGTCGCCACCACGCGAGATAACGAAGCCCTCGAACTTCTCTTTCAATAAATAAATTTAATGTTTCCCGTGCTGTATGGCAAGTGGCGCCATCCTGTTGGAACCACATGTTTGTAAGATCCATACCACCTACTAATTTGACTTAATTTTAACTGATTTTGATATTATATTTTAATAATCTCTACGCGTTGTTGAAGCGTGTAGCGTACCATGATGAAATGTCACGACTAAATGTGTATTCATGCCAAATTTGACAGCTATCGCATTACCAAGATGGCCGCTATGCGCTGTCAAAGTTCGAGCATCCCTATTGAAAAACCCTTTACTTCTAATATTATAGTTGAGAAAGTTTTTGGAATATGGATGGATATTTGTTACTCTTTCACGCAAAAACGTCTTAACGAATTTGTACGAAATTTGGCACACAGATAGTTTAGAGCCAGGATAGCACATAGGTATAATATTTTCCCGATATTCCCCGGGATCGAAACTTAGCGAGTAAAACCGCATGGTGCAGCTAGTCTTTATATATTTTCATACATTTACTTCAATGTTCTATCGTGATAGCTTTAATATTGTCACTTACAAATTATAAAAGTGCGCGAGGATATTATTAATCCGTTTTTAATTTGAGTTGGTATTTGCATAGATTGCTATACAGAATGTTAAGAAAACCCTGTCCGACCCGTGAAGGTGTTGTTGGGTATCGATAACTGTTTCTACTAATGGATACAAAAACGGGCTAAACTTAAAAAAAAATCCCCCTAAAAAAATAAACATTATTTCGCAAAAAGAGGTAACTTAATAAATCTGCGTTAAGCACCCTACCGCGGGCGGCGGGCGGCAGGGCACGCGGCACGTGGTCGCATCGCTATTCGCTCATAATAATACCGGTGTTGTCACTTTTTTAAAAATTACCAAATTTCGGGGAAGTTGGAATTAATTCGCGGGAAAAAAAGATTATTTCAAAATTCTTTTGTATTGGTACTATGATGATTACGTAAAATTTTATATTATATTTGGTCATGTGTTTACCTAACCTTTATTATCCTTATGGGTCGGACAGGGTTTTCTTAACATACTGTATACACGTAACAACAACCTACAGGTGTCAGAAACGCATTCTCTCTTCAATCGAACTGTAATGTAAGCATGTACTGTAATGTACATTCAATTACTTTTTAAGTAAAATATTAAGTTTGAGTATTGTTTAATATTACATTTTTGTAATTTTATTTATTTATTTATTGTGATCTCCAACAAAGGATACACATATACAATAGAAAATTACAATAAATCAGTAAGGCTCTTTTATGTGTGCGCCTTCAATTATAGAAGACCACAGCTTGCAATGTAATGTAATGTATAGACGACAGCACATCAATAGATTGTCACCCTTATAGCTAAAGCATCAAGGCTCAATGTTGGTTCGGAATATTTGCCAGTTTCGGGTAGCTTAACCTGCTGTAGGCCATACATACATAATAATAATATAAATATACTTACATTTACTATTTGTACTCACAATTATTTCGAAATAAAATCGCCCCAGACTGACCGACAGAAGTGAAAACACAGAATAGGTACACAAAAAGCAAGTAAGCGTTACACATTATCTGTAGCAATTGGTTTCATTTTGAAAGTTCAATAATATTCATTCATGCGTTCTTTACGTTCTTGAGCAGAAACATTAGCGAATATATTATGGGGCAATAGAATAGCAACAAGCTTCAAAATGATCCCAACTGAAAATAGTAGCATGTTTAAGTATTTTTTTTTTTATATACCCGCTACATGAGATATAATTGTCGGTCTCCGTGGCACAGCGGTCAACACGCCTGCCTGCGACGTGGAGGCCCCGGGTTCGATCCCCGGCCAGGTCATGATAGAAAACGGTCTTTTCCTGATTGGCCTGGGTCTTAGATGTTTATCTATTATAAAATATAGTATCGTTGAGTTAGTATCCCATAACACAAGTCTCGAACTTACTTTGGGGCTAGCTCAATCTGTGTGATTTGTCCGTATATATTTATTTATTATTATTTATTTATAATTTCCAGGATTTTAGTGCAGGGGGGGGGGGGGGGTGGATTTTCTAAAATGTTTTTTTGTTAACGTTGCGGCTAGCCCGTCTTATTATTTATCTGGGTGCTGCTATCTCGCAGTTACCTTTCGGTTAGGTCACGTTCACGCGAAGTGGGTTCTTTTTCCCCATCCAATGTTACCGCTAAAGATTAAAAAAAAAAACACACACACACACTTCCCTAACAATGGACAAAATTTATAGAAAACAACAAATGTAACTACAAACTACAATAATTTTTCTTGATGAAATATTTTTATCTGTCGTACATATTGCAAACGATTTTGGCATATTATTTATGTTTGGGAGATAACTTTCCTGTGACAGCCTGTTGGTTGTTTTTAAAATAAATCATTCGCGAATGTGGTCTCTACTCCATGGAATAGTATCACGCGATATCGAATTTGGCCCATCCCTATTCATCCATAGATATATTATCTAAAGTAACGCGTCGGAAAACTGTATAAAATATGAAAACCGTTTATGGTGTTGCCTCCAACGTAACAAACACTATATATAGGGCGATAAGATGGCGATAGGTTATTGTATCGTTTTATTACTTTAGGGAAATTTTGAGTTTTTTATTTTATGGTACCAGGAGGAAATGAAATGTTCGGAAATTCTCATGTTGTAACTGATTACATCGTAATCTATGAGACCTTGGTAACTTTTGTCAGATTACTTTCAATATGATTATAGGAAAGCAAATTTAGAACAAAAAAAAAGTTTTCTCCTAAGTTAAAATTACATTAAATTTAATTAAATATTTAAATTAAATTAAGTGCCTAAGTAACTTGAATTTGATTAAATTGTAAATGATATTCAATAAAATGAATTTTTCTATACCCAATGAGTCTTTTATTTTTTTACAATATACTTAGATATAAGTAAGTGTTAAATTGTAAGTAGTATATCGTGTAAAGGATTCTTAAATTAAAATTTATGGTAGTAAAAAAAACTCCATTCACCTCTTTACCGTTAGTTTGAAGTGAATAAAAATAGTTACTAGCTCCGAAAGTATTGTAACGTACGTGACTTTTCTTATTCCATTTTTTCTCATTCCTAAGAGTATTCTTCAATCGTTTTATGTGTGTATTTTATTATTATAGTATGGGATTGAGTAGAAATCATGATTGTATTTACTGTCAACGATCTTGCTAAGTCAAGAATCCAGAAATATGCCATTATTGTTGTTTTGAAGAATCATACATACCAGTTAAAAAAATCAGCTGATTGATGAATACGTAAGTAATCATCTTCTTTCCGGATCTAAATGAACGAAAGGATCAGTCATCCAGAACAGGATGAAATTACTTCAGACTCCAGAGAACTTGCTACATTATTGATACAGCAAAGTACGGATTGACTAACAATGAGAGCTTCATACCGCTCTGAATATATATTCATCCATTGTTCGCCGAGCCCGAGACAACTTAGTACACAGACGCAGATCCATTTATTACATTTCAATTTTATACAAACACCTGGGACCTGGGGCCACGTCAATTAAAGAAATACGTCGCTGTTTTCCTACAAGATGGCTTTAAGTCTGTCTACCTCAGAGTGTCAAGTAATTAAATCCGAGTCTTCCTACCTACCACGAGGTACCAGGACTGTATAACGAAACAGGAGAGTGTATAAATGGGATTGGTGCATGCACGGCTACGAGTATACAATTATTTTTGTTCATAACAACTCAACCTATATATGCTCCTTACAAAGACCACATCCTCCTCGTACAAAGGCCTCATTGTGTTTGCTTTGAAAATATTATTTTCGGCGATCCCTTACGTAGATTGTAGTTAACAACACGTACGGGAAGGAAAATACGGTTTTCGGGGCTCAATACCGTATTTTCCCTGACCCCACCACCGGTCTGTATCTACTTATGCTTATAGTTACGGTATACCTAGTAAACTTTATTTGGGGTCCACGAAATCCATCTACGTTTACGATAAAAACCAGTACGATGTAATATACAATATGTAACAAAAACCCTGTTGTTCCTTCAACCTACGTTTTAAGAATCGGCATACTGACGTAATAAAGCAAGTAATTTATAAAAATTGTTCAACAAAAATAATTAAAATAAATGTTTAATTATTAATATTTATAATCTGTAACTGATTTCTTAGCTCTGCAATTCTGCATGAAGAAACTAGACATAAGTACAAACGTTCCCGCCAATTTATTTAACTTATAAAATCAGATATTCTAAATTCGAATTTGTCGGTTTTAATAGGTAGGTATTTGATTGTGACCCCTCGACTAGAGAATGATTACTAATTACTAATTACTTCATGTTTTCTAATTACTTCATTAATGATATGCTTATAGGTAAAATTATATGTCCCTGAAAGGAACAACAGGGTTTTTGTTACATAGTGTATAAAGTATTAAGATATTTTTAGGAACATGTAAGCTTTTTTTTGTAGTCACGACTTAGTGCTGGTAAGTCCAAAGACAAAGTATTACTAAGGAACCTTAACTCCGTGCTTCTCTATCTTTAATATTATAAAATATAAAACTGAAGAGATTGTTTGTTTGGTGGAGCTTAATATATAATCACGCTGCGACCAATAGGAGCGAAGAATTAGAAGACAATGTGGAAAAACCGGGGAAAATTATTCGTCTTTGAGGGCTTCCGTTGTGTGCACTCCGTAAACGGTTCAAGTTACCCAAAAAGTATAATACAAAACTTCTTAAGAGGTGACTCTAGCGCTGAAGAATTTGAAAAATAGGTATTTGAAGAAACTATTGCCGTCGCGCCGCTACCAAACTCTCCCGGTAAAGTGCGAAAGGGACAGTTGCAGATCAGGCTGATTTTACCTACAAAAACGTTGACTAAAAGACGTTTCGTATTCCGCTGTTTTCTTTTTCAAAAAACGACAGATCTCAATTATTTTTATATCAAAATTTAGAAGAAAAGTTTACCAATAGATACTAGTACTATTTTCTTTTTCACATTTGTCCCATTTGTCTAATAGTCGTCTTAACATCGCGGTAAAAATGGGATATTTTTAGGTATTTTGATTCATCATCCATACTAATATTATAAATGTGAAAGTGTGTTTGTTTGTTTGTTTGTCCTTCCTTCACGCCGTAGCTAAGCAATCAATCGACCTGATTTTTGGAATACAGTTAGTTGAAAAGATGGAGACTAACATAGGCTACTTTTGGTCCTAAAAAAAGATCAAGTTCCCAAGGGAGATTACTGGAATATTTGTATGTGTACAGCAAATATCCTAATATTATAAATCGGAAAGTGAGTTTGTTTGTTTGTTTGTTCCGCTTTCACGCCGTAACTACTAAGCCGATTGTTTTGAAATTTTGCAGACGTAAAGTTAGAAGTCCGGATTAAATAATAGGGTACTTTTTTATCCCGGAAAAAAATTATATTCACGAGGGAAATCTAAAAGCGCGATATAACCGATCTCCACGCAAGCGAAGCCGCGGGCGGAAAGCTAGTATTTTATAAATTAAGTTTTGGAAAAAATCAAATGATAGGGGCACGTATAATCAAGGTGTAAATTTGTAGAAAAAAAAAATCTCTAAAAGCGTTATCTTTTTTTATAAATTATACAGTAGCGCTTGACGGCAATCCCGCCTGATGGTAAGCAGTGATGCGATCGTTGATCGTTTATTAAAAGCCTATTCACTCTAGCCTTGAAGACACTCAAATTTTAGTGTGACGGAAATACCGCTGCCGGCAAATTGTTCCAGTCCCTCGAAGTACGCGGTTTAAAAGAAGAAGCGAAATGCTTCGTCCGGATCGTAGTGGTGTTAACAACGTAATTGTGGAGAGTCGCCGTACGACGGGACGTCCGATGGTGAAATGGAGATGGGGGAGTTAAATCATGCAATTCCCTTGCACACTCACCAGAATGCATCCTATAGAACACCGAAAGGCTGGCTACTCTACGCCTGTGCTCCAGGCTTTGGAGACCGTTTCGAGTTAAATCTGGGTCGCATATCAGCCTCTTCGCTCGCCTCTCCACTGAATCCAAAGTACCCAGGTGACATTTCGCAGCACCAGCCCAAATGTGGCTGCAGTACTTTACACACGAACGCACCTGTGCTTTGTTTAAATAAAGCGGAAAACGTTTGTATAGAGAAAGCGCCACTACCATTATCAACCTTTTATCGTCCCACTGCTGGGCACAGGTCTCCTCTCATACAGAGAAGGATTGAGCGTAATCACCACGCTTGCTCAATGCGGGTTGGCGATTTCAGACTTAAGATCCAGGTTTCCTCAAGATGTTTTCCTTCACCTTTAGTCATTGGTGTCCAAGATATACTTAGAAAATACATATAACTTTAGAAAAGTTACATTGGTACTTGCCTGACCTGGAATTGAACCCGCACTCATACTTGAGAGGCTGGTGTTTTAACCACTAGGCCACCACGACATTTTTTCAGTTCAAAAGCGCCACTATAGTCCCCTCTTAATCGCGTTCAGATATTGACGCGGATGAAGCCTTAAGCAACAGCTAGTGAAAGATAAATATTCGAAAGAATTTGTTTTGACTCGTGGAAATTGTTCTTTTGAAGAAAAACGGAACCGAGCGTTTTGTAAAAATTATTTTCCTGTAAAAACATGAAGCTGCGGAACCATTTAACGCTTGGGTGCAATTTGCTTTGAGTGTGAGCGTCCCATCGACGTGTTTTCTTTTAATATTTGTGCATTATCGGGAGCTTTTATATGCGAAAAAATACTCTTTTTTATGTACCTACATATGAATTACAGAACATAAATTTAAAGATTTTACAATTAATACTTCTTCTTGCTAAGAACGATCTTTTACAGACAACCTTTGGCCATCCAAAGGAAAAAATACTAAGGGGAAAGAAAGAGAAATATCGTAGGTACAGTGATCATAGCTTATACAATAAATATGTACAGTAAGGGTCAAAAGTGGAGTACCACTTTTGACACTTATTGTTATTGCAATAAAGTTCAAAAGTGGTAATGCGCTTTTGACCCTTACTGTAAATAAAGTGTATCATACTAGTTTAAATAAATCTATACATCTAATTAATAAATATCATCAAGAGCCATTAAAATATAATGATATGTTTAAAGAGAGGAAGGGATTTTTTTATCATAGTTTTAAAAGTGGACAGAGTTTGAGCACTCCTTACAGAAACGGGCAAGTCATTCCATAGTCAAATTGCTTGTACAGTAAAGGATTTATCCTAGAAACTAGTGGAATGCATCGGCATCTCTAATATCAGGTATTCCGATGACCTCAGATATCTATTATGTGTGTCAGAAGGAACTTGAAATGTTCTTTAAGATAAGAGGGGGTTTTAGGATTTAACAAAATGTTGTAGAGCTGGAATAGGATATGAGAATTCCGACGAAGACGAATGGGAAGCCGCACTTAAGCTTTGTACGAAATTCAGATATGTGTATCAATATGTAAAGAAAACCCTCTGCAACCCATAAGGATAATAAAGGACCAAATATTATATAAAAATTCACCTAATCATCATAGTAACAATACTAATAAATTTTAAAATAATCTTTTTTTTCCCGCGAATTAATTCCTAGGTACTTCCCCGAAATTTGGTAATTTTAAAAAAAGTGATATATTATCTATAACGGAGGATATAGGATGACGGGATTATTATAAGCGATGCGACCGCGTGCCCTGCCCCCCGTCGCCCGTGCAAGGATTGCCTACTGCACATGTATCTACTTCGTTTGGCGAAATAATATTTATTTTTTTAGGGAAAGCTTTTTTTTTTAAGTTTAGCCTGGATTAGTGGGCATTAGTAGAATCAATTATCGATACCTAACAATACCTTCACGGATCGGACAGGGATTTCTTTATATATTGTATAGAACCTGTTTACAAATACTTGCGACATATACATATTATATATCGAATTCCACCCAGTACATACGGAAATACGTTAAATATTGTAACTGAAAAAATACATTACCCATTATCGAAAATTTACTGTTTTATGATGTTTTTTATAGATATTTTGATTTACATGCTTAGTAAGATATCTTAAATACCGTACCTAAGCTACGGTGAAAAATATTACATAGGTATCTATATACCTAGATCAAAAAATTCGTCTGCGTCGTTGTCTGTGTGAGAAGTGAACAACATAAATTCTTCGATGAAATTGCTTTTTCATCTTTTCAGTAAGAATTTATGAGTAAAAACTTCCTCTGTCCGTTCGACATGCAAGCAACAAAGTATGTGTGAGTTTATTATAGAGACTTGGACTGTCGAAATTATTACTTGAAAGTTATGACTCGGAGAAGATTGTTAGAAAGAGTCAGACGATGCCAGACATCCTTAACTGCTGGTCCCGAAAGAGATGCAAGGTCTATCAAGGTTTATTTATTGTATGTTAGTTTAAGCTTGTGGCTAGACGAATGATTCTGTCGTTCAGAATGAAGCCACGTTCGGCACATTTTCCCCTTTTTCGGTCACAAGTCTTTCAAAGTGAAGAAAGGAAAAATCTAAGAAACTTATGAAATATATTACTCATTTGGACGACGTCAATAATTCTTTCTAGTCTATAGATATTATTAGGAATACCTTACATATTTGAATTAAGGTTTCTCGGTCGGCCATAACATCGGCTGCCGGCAGAAGTTACCACCCACCAGACAATGTCTTGCCGCTAAGCGATTCGTCGTGTTCCGGCATGATGTCTGGTGAAGCCGTACAGAGGACGGGTCTGAGCAGTTGTGTTGCGATGTGTGCGGGGTACGATGTGCCAATGTTGTTGTGTCGGGAGTTTGCTCTTGGAGAGTCACCAGATCAATCTCCCTCTGGCGCAGCATCGTTCGTCATGTTGGTCTTGGGTTTAACATTGCATCATCTCGCTCAACTGCCGTCATACTTCCTATTCCTAAGTTTTTTAAGTGAATAGGCTTAATAAACTAGTGCGCTTTACCATCAACGATTGCATCACTGCTTACCATCAGGCGGGATTGCAGGCAAGCACTAGTTTATAATTATTATTAAAAAAAAAGAACCAGGTTAGATAGAAACCACAGAAGCGTAGTAGGGTTATAACCATTTATCAGAGAAGAAAAAAGAGACCATCAGCTGTCGCAAGCAATCTGGGCGATTCTTATCCAGTGGGTCTATTAAAACAAAGCAGCATGTTACCGAAACCGTTTCTAATCGATATAAGAAGTCTGTCTGTAAATCTACCCTTCATGAATTTGAATCTACCATACTAGTTTAAATAAATTTATATATGTACTTAATAAATATCATACAAGAGCACATAAAATATAAAAATATGTTTAAAGAGAGAGGAAGTGCTTTTTAATCAAAGTTTTAAAAGTAAACAGTGTTTGAGCACGCCTTACGAATTTTTTTTTCAATAATCATGTTGATATACCTTATTGGATAGCTATTAAAGCGTACATGTTTTTATGTACGAGAGCAGCGGTGGCCTTGTGGCCGCGACTTATAAGCTGTAGGTCGTAGGTTCGAAACCCGGCAGGTGCTTTTACTTTGTGTAAATAATTTCATCACTACTGCTCTCAAAACGGTGAAGGAAAATATCATGAAGAAACCACCATGTCCTAGAGGTAAAACTTCGAAGATATTCATATGGAATGAAATGAAATCGTTTTTTAAGCAAGTAGGATCATCGAGCACTTTTAGACGTCATATTTTTTTTTTTTTTTAACCAGATGAATGATGAATGATGAATGCCGGAATTTCCTAACTAACTACCTCTGAGAAGAAATAGCTGAAACAAACTCAGGAATCATCGTCTTTTTAAAGTCCAGTCATTAAAAATGAAAATGTTTACAATAATTTACGTTATAATTACGCACATTGCTTAATAACAATGCTGGCGTATTGGAGGTCGCATATGAAGCTAGTGTACTGGCATGTGCCTGTTTTAAATATAGTATGGAATAATCTAATTGACACATGCCTGTCACCTATGTCTGTGTGAAGAATATAGTGTTCTTACGTTAAGCTATTTTTTTATTATAACCACCGTTTTTCCAATTAACAGAGCGAGCAGCTCAGTCCCAAGTTTTTTGTCTTCTAAATAATTTGTGATTTTATAAAACCCCTTTTTGCAAAGTTTGGTTTTATATAGTTTTTAAATCGTTTAATGGGTAAGTTTCGAATGTCTAAATATATTTTCGAAGTTTGATATCATCATCAACCAACCCTCACTGGGCCTGCGTGGTTGATTATGGCCCACTCCCTCTCATCGGGAAGGGGCCTGTGTCCCAACAGTGGGAACATTATAGGCTGATTAAGTATTTATGTTATTGTTATGTATTTTTAAGCACACTCATAGCGATCGTAACGACTTCGTTCGCGTGGAGTTAGTTATACTCTGCTCCTATTGATCACAGCATGATGTTATATAGCCTAACGCCTTCCTGGATTAATGGGCTATCCAACGCAATAATAATTTTTAAAATCGGACCAGTAGTTCCTGAGATTAGTGTGTTCAAACAAACATACTCTTCGGCTTTATAGATTAGTATAGATTAACTGCGCTACCCAAAGCTTGGATCCCGTGGGTATATCCGGATAAAAAGCCATATGATAATACCATTTATAAGCCAACTGTATGGTAAAATTTCATCGAAATCCGTTCAGCAGTTTAAATATGTGTTAGTTAAGCCGTACGGCGACTTTCCACCCTTACGTTGTTAACACTACTACGATCCGGACGCAGCGTTTTTCTTCTTCTTTTATACCGCGTACATCGAGGGACTGGACCAATTTCCCAGCGGCGGTGTTTCCGTCGGACTACAATTTGAGTGTTTACCGACTTTTTGCACCCTCCTCACATGAATAAATTCAACATGAACGATGTAATCAAATGTTTTGTAACAATTTCACAATTTTAAAAGAGAGTCCATGGATTTCTTGTCGGTTTTTCTCCATAGTGACAGGCTTTGGAGTAGATGACTAGCTTCATCTTACTGGCTGACCGACCTTTTGACAATTCAAAAGTACAACTGTAATTGATTTCATCATCATCATCATTTCAGCCAAAACACGTCCATTGCTGAACAAGGATCTCCACGACGACCGGTCCTGCGCCTCCTACATCCAACAGTTTCCCGCGACCTACACCAAGGACAAGGTGGACCTGTCCGGGGCATACCCACGCTGCGTCTTCCGGTGCGTGGTCTTTTTTATGTTTCGCGAATAGTTTTTAATAGAGTTGGAAATTCAATAGATCTTTAATATCCTGCTATGCGATTCTGTAAGAATCCGGTAGAAGTTACCACCCACCAGACTAAGTCTTGCCGCCAAGCGATTCTTTGTGTTCCGACATGATGTCTGGTGAAGCCGCACGGACGACAGGTCTGAGCAATTGTGTTGCGATGTGTGCCGGGTACGATGCGCCTAATGTTCTTGTGTCGGGAGTTTGGTTCTGGAGGGTCTCCAGATCAATCTCCCTCTGGCGTAGCATCGTTGGTCGTGTTGTTAAGTTTACCATTGCCTCACGTCGCTCAACTGCTATGTTCCTTTCTATTCACTCACTTTTTTTTTTAGTTAATAGGCTCTTAATATACAAGCGTGCTTTACCATCAACGCTTGCATCATTGCTTACCATCAGGTCGGATTGCGGTCAAGCACTAGTTTATAATTTTAAAAAAGAAAACATTACAAGCTCACTTTACTTTTTACGGTGATATGTTATGAAATTGATCGGCTGATGCCTGTTATCAATCAAATACTGGGTTAAAGGTTAAGTCGACCTAGATCGTTTAAAAGGTTGTAGTGTCCACCATTCTTGACACACCAATCCACAAACATAGCCATTTTCAAGACAGCTATCTTAGAAATTTAAAAAAAAATGCCAATTTTAGCCTCTACTGCTATATTTTGCGATTTTTGTGTAGTAGATGTTTTTTTTTTATCAGCATTGTATTTTTGAACCAATTGGGAATCAGAAATCCTATTTATTATAAAGAAAACCCTACGGTTAATAAAAATATTTTTGGCGTATTTATTTCATTTTATAACTATCGTCTGCTAAGACACAGTTATTTACAGTTTCACTTTTTTTTTTAATAAATTATAAACTAGCGCTTGACCGCAATACCACCTGATGGTAAGGTAGTGATGCGATCGTTGATAGTAAAGTGCGCTAGTTTATTAAGAGCCTATTCACTCTAGCCTAGTATGACGAAAACAGCGCCGCCGGCAAACTGTTCCAGTCCCTCGATGTACGAGGTACAAAAGAAGAAGAGAAACGCTTCGTCCGGATCGTATCAGTGTTAACAACGTAAGGGTGGAAAGTCGCCGTACGGCTTAACTAACACTTATTTAAACTGCTGAACGGATTTCGATGAAATTTTACCACACAGATGGCTTATAAATAGGATTATTATATGGCTTTTTATCCGGATATACTCATGGGTTCGAAGCTTTGATTAGTGCAGTTAATCTATACTAATCTATAAAGCCGAAGAGTATGTTCCTTTGAACGCACTAATCTCAGGAACTACTGGTCCGATTTGAAAAATTATTTTTGCGTTGGATAGTCCATTAATCCAGGAAAGCTTAGGCTATATAACATCATGCTGTGATCAATAGGAGCAGAGCATAACTAACTCCACGCGAACGAAGTCGTTACGAACGCTATGAGTGTGCTTAATAATAATAACATGAATACTTAATCAGCCTATAATGTTCCCACTGTTGGGACACAGGCCCCTTCCCGATGAGAGGGAGTGGGCCATAATCTACCACGCAGGCCCAGTGAGGGTTGGTTGATGATGATATCAAACTTCGAAGATATATTTAGACATTCGAAACTTACCCATTAAACGAATTAAAAACTATATAAAACCAAACTTTGCAAAAAGGGGTTTTATAAAATCACAAATTATTTAGTAGACAAAAAACTTGGGACTGAGGTGCTCACTCTGTTAAGCATTGTTATTAAGCAATGTGCGTAATTATAACGTAAATTATTGCAAACATTTTAATTTTTAATGACTGGACTTTAAAAAAAGACGATGATCCCTGAGTTTGTTTCAGCTATTTCTTCTCAGAGGTAGTCAGTTAGGAAATTCCGGCTTCATCTGGTTAAAAAAAAATAAAAAACATATGACGTGTAAAATATACCTTCATATACCCTAGGTAATCAAGTTCTACCCAGATTAGACTCCATCCGTGATCTGGGAGTTCACCACGACTCTAAGCTCAGCTTTGAAACGCACATTGATGCAATCGTTAAGAAGGCATCCAGATCACTGGGTTTTATAATGAGGTTATCCAAGTGCTTCTCTCAAGCCAAAACTTTAAAAATTCTATACTGTACTTTTGTAAGAAGCCACTTGGAGTACGCATCTGAAATATGGAACCCATGTTATCACAAATATATTGACCGCATAGAGAACATTCAAAAACGATTTATAAAATACTTGTGTTATCATCAAAAAATACCATATCAGTCTGAAAATTACCTTAATCTTTGCAAAAAATTTCATATATTACCCCTAGTTAGTCGTCGCGAGATCTCTGACTGCGTTTGCTTATTAAAAATTTTCAATAGTAGTATAAACTGTCCCGAAATCTTGTCCAAATTTTATTTTAATACCCCTATGAAGTCAAAAAGATTTAATCCGCCTTTGCGTGTGCCATTATCCTCAACAAATTATCGTCAGAATTCATATATAGTGCGTGCAAGCAGAAATTTAAACAAGTTGTGTAAGCAGCATGATATAGATCCATTTTTGAGTAGTGTGTCCTTGGCTAGGAGGTGCTTAAGCCGTAACTTTTTCATTTAATCAATTAAAAATTTATGTTTTTGTTATTCGCGTACTCACTTACCTAGTGTCCATAGGATGCTTTTAATAATCTGTAATTTATAAGTGAGGACTTGTTATTGGCTGTCAGTCCATCTTACTGTTTCTTAACTGATTTGTTTAGCTGTAAGTCCTCCATGCTTAATGAATAAATAAATAAATAAATAAATAAAAAAGTGCTCGGTGATCCTACTTGCTTAATAAACGATTTCATTTCATTTCATATGAATATCTTCGAAGTTTTACTTCTAGGACATGCCGGTTTCTTCACCATATTTTCCTTCACCGTTTTGAGAGCAGTGGTGATGAAATTATTTACACAAAGTAAAAGCACCTGCCGGGTTTCAACCCACGACGTACAGCTTGTAAGTCGCGGCCACAAGGCCACCGGTGCTCTCGTACATAAAAATATGTACGTTTTAATAGCTATACAACGTAATTATTGACAAAAAAAATCCGTGCTCGCGTGGCGTGCTCAAACACTGTTTACTTTTAAAACTTTGATTAAAAAGCACTTCCTCTCTCTTTAAACATATTTTTATATTTTATGTGCTCTTGTATGATAAGGTGGGTGGACCATGGAAAGCCATGCTCCTTTGAAGGCCAACTATTAAAAAATCGTAGTTATTGACATTTAAATACATATTCCTTCTACTACACATTATTTATTAAGTAGATGTATAAATTTATTTAAACTAGTATGATACATTTAACGTATATATTTATTGTATAATCTATGTAAAAAGTACACTGTAGACTACCTACATTATTTCTTCATCCTTCCCCTTAGAATTCCATCCAAAGGTTGTCTGTAAAAGATCGCTCTTAGCGATAAGACCGCCCATTGTGTCACCCTTTGTAAAATCTTTATATTTATGTTCTGTAATCTATATGGTGTACATAATAAAGAGTATTCTATTCTATTCTTGATAAAATGCTCCTAAAAATAGCGTCAAATTTATCACTTGGATCTGCAGGTCATGTGAGGTGGTTGTCGATTTCTGTGAATTCATGCTCAATGCAGATTTAAAAGATCCATCTTTCTTAAGAAATATCTAGTCATCATCATCATCTCAGCGTTAATCCTAGTCGCATCTGAAGCTTTTTCAGCTTTGGAGTCTGGGGTCCGCTTTTACCAGTCTAACTTCTGATTTTGACCATACGGAGGACGGGTCTGAGCAGTTGTGTTGTGATGTGTGCCGGGTACGATGCGCCTAATATTGTTGTGTTGAGAGTTTGGTCGTAGAGGGTCTTCAGATCAATCTCCCTTTGGCGCAGCATCGTTGGCCGTGTTCTTGGGTTTAACATTGCATCACCTCGCTCAACTGTCGCCTTCCTTCCTATTCGCTAAATCTGAGTGAATAGTTTCTTAATAAACTAGCGCGCTTTACCATCAACGATCGCATCACTGCCTACCATCAAGCGGGATTGCGGTCAAGCACTAGTTTATAATTATTAACAAAATTGGCTAAACTTAGATTTTTTCCATGAAGCGACTGCCGTCTGACCACAACCCGAAGGCGATATCGAAGCTTTGCAGTTAGATCAATTGTTAGACTTTTGAGGGCTCCAACAACCCGTAACGACTGCCATTAAATGTTCGTATGGCAACCGGGACCAACGGCTTAACGTGTTTTCCGAGGCACGACCAGACCAGTGCAAATATTCATATTCATGCAAATAAATATTTGCAATGCACGGGAATCGAACTCGCGCCTCCTTGCGCAGCGGCTGCGTTCGCTACCACTACGCCACGGAGGCTGTCAAGAAATATCTAGTAGATAGTATTAAATGCGAGCGATATAACCGCCCATTGTGTCAACCTTTATAAAATCTTCATATTATAGTATTCCTTTCCAATTCCAAAAGTATCTTTAATAAATCAAGATATCCCAATTCAATGTCAAAATAACAATTCCGTTGACAATTATCTTCAAGAAATCAAACAAAGCTTTATTAAATAAAACACATTGTTCAAAGAAGTTCTTAGAAATAAAGTAAAAAAGAACGCACTGAGACAAGAGATGACAAGTCTCCTTAATGAACAAATGACCGCCGGCAATGACATAACGAGCGGCCGTCGCTAAACTGTTTTTACAGGACATTTCAAGCAATACATTTCCAGTTTAAGCTGACCTGCGCAGTAATTGAATACCACATTATCAGTAGCAATGTTTCATTTTGACAGTTAGACAATATTCAGAGTTTTTTAAGTTGTTGAGAAGACGATTTACTAAACACGTTTAACATATGCAGCGTGTGCTTTTAGTTACTCGTGTGGTATCGGCCTTAGAATAGTACCAACCCATATCATCCCGTGAGTGTCGAACTCTCACCAGGGAAGCGGGCAGCAGCGCTTCTCCTGTAGAATATCTGACTACTGTGATCCCCCAACCCACCTGCCAAGCGTGGGGATTATGACAAACCTCCCCAATACAATAAAAGCATTGGGCCAGCAGTAGACCTCTAAAAACTGAAGAAGAAGGAGAATGCAGTAATGTATTGTGTATTTTCTAGTGTTGTCTGCATTTGCAATATCTGGAAAAGAGACTGCGATGGGCGACCTCTGTGTTACTTTAGGTCTATCTTTTCAGAAAGTAGAAAACGCCCAACCCTTCAATATTTTAAAATTGATTCACTTATAAAAATGTTTGTAAGTACAAACCTCACAAAAATAAAATCATTTATCATTTATACGTGCTTTCTTTACACAGCGAGATCAGCTTAGACTGGGCTTAAAAGACGTCGGTATACTGTACCTAGAGGTTATATAACATTGTCGTCATTACCAGAGGAGCAGCTAATGATGTCGTTTACAATCCTTGCGACTAGTAGGTACAGGAATAATGTAGTTGGTAATGATGAGGAAAATTGAGTGGCAAAACTCGCTCGTGGCTCGTGGCTCAAAAATAACAACCGCACAAGTAGATCGAAGATTAAGCCAAACTTGTCACGGTAGGTTTGTGAATGGGAAATAAATTTAAAAAAAAAGAAATGTAACTAAAAATTTGAAAGTCGCTTACTAGGCCAAAAGGCTGCTACCTCAACAAAGTGCATTTGCTTTTATTTTTTTATTAAATTCAAACTAGCGCTTGACCGCAATCCCGCCTGATGGTAAGAAGTGACGCAATCGTCCATGGTAAAGGGCACTAGTTTATTAAGAGCCTACGATTATTCCCTCTAGCCTTGAAGATACTCAAATTGTAGTCCGACGGAAACACCGCCGCTGGCAAATTGTTCCAGTCCCTCGATGTACGCGGTATTAAGGAGGAGGCGAAACACTTCGTTCGGATCGTAGTGGTGTTAACAACGTAAGGGTCCACCCTTACGGCGAGTTTCCAAACTCGCCGTACGACGAGTCGTCCGATGGTGGAACGGAGATGGGGGAATCAAATCATGCAATTCCCTCGCACACTCGCCAGAAAGCATCGTATAGAAGACCGAAAGGCTGGCTACTCTACGCCTGTGCTCCAGGCTTTGGAGATATTTTCGAGTTTAATCAGGGTCACCAATCAGCCTCTTCGACATTTAAAATGTTAATGTCGCAACGTTGATATTGTGATAGGGTCTGGTGAGATGTCACGGGCAATCAGAGCAACACATAGACATTATAAAATGTATAAATATGTAGATTATAAATTTACAAACTTATAAAACTAAATAAACCATAAATTATTAAATAAACATTACTAAATACCGCTTAGATAGTTCATTAAACAGGCAATGAGCACTCGGACTCCACGGCCCTAGGGTTTCTACCCCAAACGGCTCGAAAATATAATTTCCGATAAGGTAAGCAGCAAAGCCAGCACAACACGTCTTGCCAGGAAGATGGGATGGCGTAAAAGTATCGACGCAAGTTGCGTCCCACACTAAATGCCTATCCATCTTCCAAGGAAATAAGGACATGCCGTCCGGTTTCTGGCTATCACCGCGCGCCAAGTCATTAGGTTCTAATACAGTTGGAACGCCGACTGTGACAAGAGCTCGACGAATGATGTGGTAAATGTTCGCGTGCCGCGCTAAGCGGCCCGCACTTCGGCTGTAAGATAAGCCATGGTGTCTGAGGTTGTTGACATCTGCACCACAATGACAGCGATGAGGAGAACAGCAAGGAGCTCCTAGTCGTAAGGAAGCAGCGATCCGGAAAGTGGTGTCGTCGAACAAAGTGCCTATGTTCGCCGAATGTAGTGCATGAAGCCAAAGACCCGACTCCCACCTTCCCACAGCTAGCAGGTGCGCACGCTCCGCATCAGTAGCAGACAAGTCAAGTAAATTGTTCTGAACTACTCTGCAGAGCGGCTCATCCCACTGTCTCTGGGAAGACGGATAGCTGGGAGGATCTGTATTCGGGCAAGTGAGTCCCAAGGTATCCATAGCCTCGGAGAAGCACGGCACATCAAAGTTAATCAGTGAGGCGGCTAAGATTTTTCTGATTAATTTATCAGTGCCGTGGACCGAGGATATGAAAGTCGGTAAACTAATAACAGAAATTTTGCGGACGCCGAGGCCCCTCATACGAATCGGGAGAGTAGCTTGTGCCCAAGCTCGGTCGTCCATGGCCATATTTAAAATCGACGTTAATGTATGCCTGATAAATTGGTCCATTTTGTCTAAAAGGTAAGTGTGCTTCCATAAATGAGAAGCGCGAAGGAAATAAATTAATTTAGGGCATATTAATTTGCAGCAAACTTTCCGAAACGTCATTGAAATTTTGAATTTTTTCGTCAATGAAAAAGAGAAAGTAATTCTCGAAGAATGGAGACCCAAGGATGTGTGCCGGGTACGATGTTGTTGTGTTGGGAGTTTGGTCGTGGAGGGTCTTCAGATCAATCTCTCTTTGGCGCAGCATCGTTGGTCGTGTTGTTGGGTTTAACATTGCATTACCTCGCTCAACTGCCGTCTTTCTTCCTATTCGCTCGGTTTTTCTGAGTGAATAGGCTCTTAATAAACTAGCGCACCTTACCATCAACAATCGCATCACTGCTTACCATCAGGCGGGATTGCTAGTTTATAATTATTAAAAAAAAAAGGAGCCGAAGAGAGGTATTTTTTAAAAGGTTTTTTTTTAATCTTAGAGCACCACGACACAACACGATTCTGGTCGGAAGATCTTCCCTTTTCAATGGAAGTTGAGTGAACTTTACGCCCTGTTCTCACACCTCTACAAAATCATTAATTCACGAAACTGACAGCCAAAAGCCTCTTTTCTCAAGCCTTTTCATCTAAGGAATATAAATTCTATTTCCCTTCCACTGCACCTGCTCCCATCGATCTTGCAGGAAGTACGAACATTAATATAAGTACATACGATTATAAAAGAGTCAGGTCTTTTGTCAAAATGACGTTATATGCTCTAAAAATCTCGCGAACGTATGCAGAAAGGCAATTGTTGAACCTCTGAATGGTTTTTCGATTCACATCGTATGAACAAAGGATTCAATCGTATGGACTATGAACACAGTTCTTCTTTATGTGTATATTATGAAATTCATGGTAGGTATTATTATGCGCCAAGCGATTCGTAGTGTTCCAGCATGATGTCTGGTGAAGCCGTACGGAGGACGGTTCTGAGCAGTTGTGTTGCGATGTGTGCCGGGTACGATGCGCCAAATGGTAAAATAGATAAACAGTCTTTTCATTTTCAGGCATAATTAATATAAATATTTTTTTTTTTTTAATCCGATATATTCGTATTTTATTTTGTGGCTTTCTTTTGATAAGAGAATTTCCAAAATACAATACATACTATATAATATTATATATTAATAATATAAATGCGAAAGTATCTCTGTCTGTCTGTCCGACATTCACGCCAAAACTACTGCACCGATAGTAATGAAATTTGGTGCACAGTTAGTTAAGAGCCTGAGAAAGGCTCTAAAACATCCCGCTATGACCAATAGGAACACAGCAGTAACAAAAAATGTTGCGAAAACGGGAGCAAACGCGGACATGCATGTTGATCCCATTATTTTAACAGGCGCTTATTTTATATCAACTGAGCTCTTTCGGTTCGAAGCTATTCACCCGAAGATTTTACCCGCCTAGGGTGAAATCGCGAGGCACAGCTAGTTACTTATAATCTTTTACATTATTTAAGCAATACTTAAAGGACTTAAAGGCGGTACTTTGCTAATGAACTCCATGCTAGGCTGAGCCCGTCTCTTGGAAATCTTGGGTGGTTATAACATATGAAAATATTTGTTGTGTGTTGTTGTACGTGGCGTAGCGGTAGCAAACGCGGCCGCTGCGCTAGGAGGCGCGGGTTCGATCCCCGCGCAGTGCAAATATTTGTATGCATAAATATGTATATTTGTACTGGTCGGGTCATGCCTCGGAAAGCACGTTAAGCCGTTGGTCCCGGTTGCCATACGAACATCTAGTGGCAATCGTTTCGGGTTGTTGGAGCCCTTAAAAGTCCAATAATTGGTCTAACTGTAATGCATCGATATAGCCTTGGGCTTTTGGAGGTCAGACGGCAGTCGCTTCGCGGAAAATATCGAAGTCAAAATTAGAAATTTTTGTCTGTTGAAGATATCTGGAATTTAGAACCATATTATACCGTTACACACCACCTTGTGTGTTACATTAAATAGGGTGAACACACAGGGACATCACGACCCTCAGTTATGAGGAGAACGACTTGAAAAGAGGAGAAGTAGGTGAACCAACAAAATTACTTTTTTAACTTAAACAAATATTGACACGACTTAAAAACTTATCGACAGTAATAAATATCAAACAAAGATCAATTTCGATTATGTAAAATCACAAAATATCTACGCGGCTTTTTGCCCTCCATTTATCTCTGTTAGACATTCTGAGTGGAATGCCTTACGAGCTTTAACATAATACCAGGGTATCATAGACAGACCCCGATTAATGTCATTTTCACCTCACTCGATGTTTTTGATAGATTTGGCTTAAGGAACGTGGGGGATTAGTTCAGGATTCTAATGTCAACTATCCTATGTTAGGACTAGAATATTTGAGTATTGTGCACGGTTTACAGATCATTACTGAAATGGGTCAGAATCTAAATAGTAAGCTGAAGAGTTTTTTGTTTTATTTTGAATGCGCTAATATCAATCTGGATTCAGGTGGTACCGGGTATAGAATAGTACCAACCCATATCCTCCCGTGGGTGTCGTAAGAGGCGACTAAGGGAATTCTCACCAGGGAAGCAGACAGCAGCGCTTCTCCTGTGGAATAGCAAATTACTGCGATCTCCAACCCGCCTGCCAAGCGTGGGGATTGTGGCAAACCCCTCCCAACGTAATGAAATCCTTGGGGGAAGTCCCAGCAGTGGACCTCTTTAGGCAGAAGAAGAAGAAGAATATCTGGATTTCCCATCGGATTCGAAAAAAAATTTTTTTCATGTTATAGCCAAATTCTAAAGGAAGGGTTGTTCGATAAAGACACAACGGCCCCTGGCACACTGACCAGTGAAGGAAGACGGGTGGGTTTTAATCAGTAAAAGTCTGACACGCCTTTCCGCTCCGGACAAAGCGAGAAGAGAGGTCATTTGATGATTTCTCACCCACAAAAAGAAGGCTATAAGGTACTAAACATGATGCTAGAATCCTTAGGAGCCGAGAGTGTGGGAGGGAGACAGAAGCTAGTAATTTATACGTAAGGCCCCCCACACCAACAATCACCCTCATTAAAATATATTATATACCTTGGCATTATCGGAAAGGTCCGGCGGTACTTCACACCACACAGGCCCGTTCGCGTGTGGAGTATTGCAACCACATTTGGGCTGGTGCTGCTAAGTGTCACCTGGCCACTTTGGATTCGGTGGAGAGGCTGGCGAAGAGGCTGATTGGTGACCCTGACTTAACTCGAGACGGTCTCCAAAGCCTAGAGCACAGGCGTAGAGTAGCCAGCCTTTCGGTCTTTTATAGGATGCATTTTAGAGAGTGTGCGAAAGAAATGCATGATTTCATTCCCCCATCTCCGTTTCATCATCGGACGACCCGTAGTCCGGCAGGTTTCCACCCTTACGTTGTTAACACCATTACGATCTGGACAAAGCGTTTCGCCTCCTCCTTTATACCGCTTACATCGAGGGACTGGAACAGTTTGCCAGCGGCGGTGTTTCCGTATGACTACATTTTGAGTGTCTTCAAGGCTAGAGTGAATAGGCTCTTAATAAACTAGTGCGCTTTACCATCAACGACTGCGTCACTGCTTACCCTCAGGCGGGAATGCGGTCAAGCGCTAGTTTATAATTATTAAAAAAAAAAATCTTTTGTTGGTTCGATCTTTTGTTTTTACTTCAAATTGATTAAAATTTTCTACACCTATTACAATAGACACGGAAGTCTTGGAAAAATAACCAAAGAAAAAAATAGTTATACAATGAACAAGTAATTATATACAAAAATCTTAAAGCAAGCTATTATTAATCAAAGCCCCCATCGGTCTAATTGATAGGGTGGTATACATACATACCTATGTATACCTGGTACATGAGGAAAAACTTCCTCATCCTGGCTAGCCAAATCTATACATCGTTCGTTCGAAAACATTAAGTATATACCGACGTTTTGCCAACCCGTCTGCCCTGGCCCCTGACCCTTATCACTTATTGTTACGATCTGCGGAAGATACAGCTGATACCTTCTATTGTTTTCTGATATCCTAGTACATGAAGGCCTTATGGGTCCCGTAGATTGCTTATGGTTGGTTCCATTTATTTGTTATCATTATTGATAGTGAGACAAATAAAGCCTTCTTGCTTGGGTTTATTTGTAAGCGATAAAGGTTTAAATGTGTCTTTAGGACATAAATGTTTCGGTAGATAAACTAATGTTACACTAACCCTTTTCAATAACCAATAGGGTAATTTCGTACACAACGTAACAGTATCAATAGACACGTCCGTCCATCGATCGTCAATAGAAGATCGCCCTTTTGACAGTTCAACAACATTTATTGCGTTTTTTACGTTGTTAAGCAGACAAATTTGCCGAACCTATAAAGCAATGGATTAAAAATGATTCAGATTATGATTTGTATTGGTTTATGCAATTGGGTTGGAAAAAATAATTTAATGTCCATCAGATAGATTAATAAAAAATATTGAACACGTATTTTTTATTTTTTCTTTCATTCAAATACTTAGGAAGATATATTGATTTGAAATGTCGCAGTGGGGGTTAATTACGTCACGCCGTGGTATATTTTGTACCACGGCGTGACGTAATTAGCCCCACTCCGTAACTTTAATACGCTATATCTCAGTAGTTTTTGGTAATTTCGACAAAATAAAAAATACGTATCTTAATTTTTTTTTATTATCTATAAGACGGACTAATTACTTTTTTGATTTTCATACCTTGGATACATCCCTATCAGGGGAAAGTATCGAACGAATTTTGGTTTAGCGTATAAACTTATTTCTAAACAGTCAGAAAAGTAGACTAATCACACAATCGATACTTAATTTGGGCCAAAAGCTAGAAACGAGAACATTTTCTATATTATGAGAAAAATATTCAACCCACAAGGGTCTTAGCAATAGACACGAACAGTTTGTTGGCGTGAAGATATCTGTCTACAATATTGGCTTCTAAAAATAAATCATCTTTCTAAAAGCTTAGAGGGTTTTAGAATGATCTACGCATAAAGTTAACCCGTAATCATTTCGATAGTCCAAAAATCATCACGATAATTTCAGCCGACTTTATTTTGGATGTGAAATCATCAACGTGACGTCTACCTCTCTGGGCGAAACGGAATGGCTTGTTAAACTTTTCATCATCATCATCATCAACCTTTTTATCGTCCCACTGCTGGGCACAGGTCTCCTCCCATACAGAGAAGGATTGAGCGTAATCACCACGCTTACTCAATGCGGGTTCGTGATTTCAGACTTAAAGTCCAGGTTTCCTCAAGATGTTTTCCTTCCCCTTCAGTCATTGGTGTCCAAGATATACATAGAAAGTACATATAACTTAAGAAAAGTTACATTGGTACTTGCCTGACATGGAATCGAACCCGTACACTCATACTTGAGAGGCTGGTGTTTTAACCACTAGGCCACCACGACTTAAACTTTTACTGACTAAATAAAATTCACGCGTAATCACTTGCCTGTGTACCAGGGGCCTCGGTATTTCTTTCCAACAACACGGGGTAAAATTTCAAAAGACTTACTGCTGGATATAGGGGGACAAGTCATATTCTTCTACACGCTAGCAAATAGTTGAAAGAAAAACTTGATTCCTTAAAAAAGTGAATCTTTTAAAATTTCATTTCAAAAGTCGTTTGCTTTTTTTAAAATTAAGATTATTATTTTTCACTGTTTAGTCGTGGTACCCACCCTATATAAATTCATAAATCGAGACTGCTAACTCCATATAAGCAAATTTCATAAAGAAGATTCTTAAAACTGTATTTTTTTTTATAGTTTACTTAATGAAAAACCTAAAATACCGTTTTAGATAATATTGTCAGCTTTCATTTTGACAATTGAGACTCTATTACATCTATTAATTAAAATACTATCGTGTTTTTAGGAGTAAAATAAAAAAATTTTTTTTTACTAAATGTGAAGTTAGCCGATCTGCGAATTAAAACATCGATATGTACCGTCACTTGATAAGTAAATGACAGTGATAGGAAATTATTACTTAACATCTTCATCATACACTATAGTACATTTAATAAGCTACCGCTAAAACCTTTCGCCAGAACAAGTCCAAATTTGTTGGACCTCACTTTAAGTACACAAAATCAAATATAGCAAAAATGATTACGCTTTAGTCATCACATCTGGAAAATAATCAGTCGATTTGATCACTTCCTTTTAAACAACTGTAAAATTATTTCTTTGCCATGTATCTCCCTTAGTTTTCTACTACACAAACTTGCCAACATTTGACTTTAATAAAAGCGAAAATTGCACATTTAAGCTCATATTAATCTTTATTATCTCGCATTGTCAACTGGGTTACTCGTTCAGAGAGTGCACAGTTCCTGCAATTGTGAGCAAACTTCGTATAACTCTCCTAATTGGTCTAGAGTTCGAAATAAAGGCTAAAACACTTTGAATGCAGACGCGATGGTATTCAATTAATTGGATTCATGGGAGTGTTAAATGCTTTGCAAGCCTACTATTGTATAGAATTAAGTTTTTATAACTAAACAGACATCAGTACTGCTGGGGAGTTTATGGCAGTGGCTGAGCGATTGACATAAATATTTGTGTGGCCTACAGGTAACGGTTCTGAGTCCGGCTGTTTTTGTAGGAGAGTTTAAACGTTTGTATACACACTCACGATACCTGCAGGAGTAATTCATAGAGTGGGACAACGGCTTTAAAAAAAAAAAAAAAAAAAAAAAGAAGGCGCTGGGAAGTGGTAAATGGTGGGCGTTTTCGGGTACTGTCTTATGTACTTTTGACATTCAAAAAGTGCAAATTCTCAGCCTAATTTGGGTAATTGACTTTTGATTTTCATTTCATTGCTTTAGTGAAGACAATATTGTTCTAGGCAGGTTCAAAGGCAGCTATAATGCCGATACGCCGTAAATATTTTCTTCATGTTGACTTTTACATTCATAGGTACATTATCGTATGGCTTTTTCTCAGGAGGGTAGGCAGAAATTACCGAACGTGACCTGCTGTTGTCCTAACACCTTTTCTACAGGGGAACTGCTTAACACACTATCAGTAGCGATGCGTTTCATTTTGACAGTTCAATAACGTTCATTGTGTTACATGCGTTGTTGAGTAAACAGATTTTTCAAACAAACAGGAGCAACGGATAAAAAATATGCTTCAAAATGTTTCAAACTCATAGTAAAAGTTTGTTAAGCAATAAAAGTGCAGATTTGTTTATGTTCATATACATAATTACCTAAAACACTACCAGTAGCAATGCCTTTCATTTCGACAGTTTTTTTTATTATTTATAAACTAGCGCTTGACCGCAATCCCGCCTGATGTTAAGCAGTGACGCAATCGTTGATGGTAAAGCGCACTAGTTTATTAAAAGCCTATTCACTCTAGCGTTAAAGACACTCAAATTGTAGTCCGACGGAAACACCGCCGCTGGCAAATTGTTCCAGTCCCTCGATGTACGCTGTATAAAGGAGGAGGCAAAACGCTTCGTCCGGGTCGTAGTGGTGTTAACAACATAAGGGTGGAAACTCGCTGTACGACGGGTCGCCCGAAGGTGGAACGGAGATGAGGGAATTAAATCATGCAAATCCCTCGCACACTCCCCAAAATGCATCCTATAGAACACCGAAAGGCTGGCTACTCTACGCCTGTGCTCTAGGCTTTGGAGACCAGCTCGAGTTTTTGAAAGTATGGGACAATGGTTTGGCATTAACCTTCATAATGATTCATATTAAGATTGAAAGTTTGATACGCAAATACTCCAAAAGCATTAAATTATTTAGCAACTTAGTTTCTTTTGTATACAAATTATAATTATCTTTTTGAAAACCACCAAAAGATCAGTACTTATGACCTTCTAAAGTGTCCTTTTAGCATCACCACTCGCATCTACTTGGAATCTCATCGCACAACAGACTTTTTCCAGAAATCATCAATACAAAACTCATCAAAACAATATAAGATTGTGGTTTTGGTGATTATTTTAACTGCTAACTTATTATACTAATCTTTTATACGTCACTACACACCTTTGCCCAGCATGCCTTTTAGAATACAATCGTAATGTTATATTATACTTTACCAACGAACACATAACAGGGAAATCAAAAGTGGCAAACATCATATTGACATGTGAATTTACCTCGTTCGCTATTTAATCAATGTGCTAATATTTTCAATATTCAATCAATTGAAATGAACATTCGCTTGCTCAGGATTTTGCTTAATTTATGATCGATTAATAATGTTTGTTTTAGCGTAAAGGGGTTGTTAAAGTGTCTGTGAGCGTAATTTGTAGTATAAACTTATTATTAATAATAAATTCCTGGCTACACACATTCTCGCGACTTTATAATTGACCCTGAAACCTTTTCACGGTATACTGGTTTCGATATCCAATAATCTCTTTATAAACCTGAGCTCCTAATACACAGAGCATTATAACAATCCTTTTAGCGATCATGGGCAATTCTCGTAATAATTTTTTCGTACCACTTGCTCAAAAAAGTAACATTCTATGCCACAAAAAGCGAACATAACAATAATCATTTTCAATCTGTTAAAAACAGGGAAAGGAAATTCTACTGAATTTCATTCATCCTCTAGGGGGAGAATGTGATTTAAATTTGGAATACTTACCAAAATATATACTGAACTACATCTGTGTTTACACCATTGAGTTTGTATATAAAGCATTATACATCTTTTTAAAAAAACGAATAATATAAAACTTAATCCATCAGAGCCACAACCATCAACTTCCGGCATCGGATTTAAGTTTTTAACACCCTTGCTATGCTCAGGGGTAAACCTCGAGTCCTTCGTGACAGAATACACTGCTTTATCCCCTTGGTTAATAATCTACTATAAGTACATTTACAAACTGATCAGTCATTTACTTATTTTGCAACGAATGTAAGTAAACATACTACTACCAAAGTACTTTTAGCGACTTCAACTTTGGTTCGCAACTGTCTGTGATTCTTGCCCAAATATGTATTTATTCCTTTTAGTTGCAAATTATCCGAGAAAACCAATTTTCCATCTATTTGATGAATTTCGGATACTAACTGTCGCTGAGATGAGAATGGGGCCAAATTTTATTCCACATACTTACTTTTTTTTTTACTATCAATATTATTAATATAAACAACTTTAATTTATTAATATAAATTGAAGTTGCTTTTCGTGTTTGTCTATATAACAGTTACAGAATACATTTAATATTCGATGAAGACAAACAAAACTCAATGTTTTTCAACTCTTAAAAGCCGTGCGAAGCGGAGTCGCGAGTTTACCACCGAAAAGTATCTGCCATATAATGACAAAATTAAATCGATTATATTTAATATACTAAACGTAACCCATGTTTAATATTCACGACGCGATATTAACCTTATCTAACCCCCAGAGATAATATAAAGCATAGATAAAAGTAGAATGTATGATTATTTAATTATGAACACGTATTATTTAGGCGATCTGAATGCGAAATTTATTTGTGAGTGTAAGTGTAGCTAACTTATGAAGATAATTGAAAAGAATAATAAAATCTAGATATTATATCATTATATTCGTTTACTTGTTCCACATTTATGGTTGATTTTGATACTTTGGATATCTGGGTAGAAATATCTGTTAGAAGTTTGAATTTGTATTACACCACATGTAGGCGAGGGTTTTGGCCTCCAGGTCCCATGGCGGTAATCCAGTAAAAAAGGAAACTCGCCACCCCAGCGGAGACCCTGCGGTATCCCCGGACCAGCCGAACGACCATGACCATGACCTGGCATGGGACGCGGTCAGGCATCGGGCTGGTCACTTCCTTGGAGACCACGCCCACACCAGTATCCCGTAAAGGGTCATGGACCGCATGTACCCCACGTAGAGCCTCCAGCAGGATGCGTTTGGTGTTCGTACATAGGGGAGAAAGAAAGAGGAGAAGAAAAAGGAGTTTTAGTAACACTGAAAGTCACTTACCTACATCAAGCAGAAGGTGCATTTTGTACTTATACAGGACTTGGTTATGTATGAACTTCGCCTATTATTTGGGACCCCGACCCATCACGTTGCATCCTACTGCTCGGGGTACTATTTCGTAGCGTTCCTTCTGACTTTTTCCCTTTTCCTCCTGTGCTAAGTATAGTAATGTAAACTTAAAATTTTCCTCAAATCTCAACAACAAACTTCTTTAAATATTAGTATAAATAGTTTATTTACAAAACACGTTTGTCTTTAGATTCAGATATTAACCACCGACCCAAACTTTAATTTTAAACAGTACCTATTTTCACAATTTCAAAGTTCTTAAGGCAATAAATGATCCCGCAACTGGGTCGCAAAACCTGGTTTTACGACCTAGTTTCAGGATTATTTATTGTGTACCTACACATTCTTAAAACAAAATTGACAACCTTGTATTAAACCGTCACTTTTGTATTAAGAATGCCAGTTCGTAAAAGGTTCTAATAATAAAAATTAAGTATTTCTATTTAATTTCGTAGCACAATAGGAAATAGAAATACTTAGCTAAGACGTGAGAACTCAGATTGTAAAGAAGTGGTAGGATTATTTTTTCACACATCTTTGGACAGATTATTAATTCAGATATTTTATTATTGTAATGGTCAACATGCCATTTGGGTTTTAAAATGTTTTTCCGAGTGGCAATTTGATTTTGGAGATATCGCCAAATGGTTAGTCGATTCTTCTGATGACCCGACGCCTTTTCTTGACCAAAAAAATGCTATACAACATCGATATGCTGCCAAATTTTTTCGGCAATGTTCCTGTTCATATCGTTGCAGAAGAATAACCTATGAAAATTTTGCTTTTTTTACATTTAAATATCATGATTTTAAATGTTAGCTTGTAAAATGTAAATATTTTAATTGAAAGAAATTAATATCTTAGATTATAAAACAAAAATAAATATCTTATAGGTATAGCTACTGTAAATTGTAGACCAACTATTTCTTACCAGCTCTTTTTCATAGGGAACGATTAATTTGGATCCGTGTACCTAAGTTCTTGTGTTTTATAAGCATTATGATTTTTTTTTTTATTTTATAAAAGAGTGCTTGGCCGTGATCCCGCTTGATGGTAAGCATTGCCCAGGTCGACGGCGCGTTGTGTTTCACGCGCGCCTCATAGAGATGTCAGTACCAGAGTTGTTCAAAACGACTATAAAACAATAGCACGCTACTATAATAGACTATATGCTATTAAATTCTAACGCGCTATTAAATGCGCTATGTTATAGCGCGCTATAAATAAGAAAGCACGTGGGCGTCCAGCAGGCGCGATTATTATTGCAACACGCTAAATTTCGTAGCGCGTTACATTATATAATTATCGTTCTTCGTTAGACAGACCGCATGCTATAACGGAATGTAAAAAAGCAATATAAAAGATATCAATGAACTCTCCTTCATACTTTTCAGGCTTAGAACTGTCTATAATTGGTAAAGGTTATTTTAACATTAATTTTAATAAATCGTAAATCAATTATAGGCGTATTTAAATAAACGTCACTAGTTCGTTTTGCAACAGAATTTTATACTAATATCTATCACACTAACAATACCTTTGCACACACTAAATAATCGTCACTAGTTCGTTTTACAATGCAACAGAATTTTATAATAATATTTACACAATAACAAGAAAGATCGCGCGCGACGAAAATAGCGTGCTGGGACAACAAGCGCGCTAAGCGCCGTCGCGCGCTGTGCGAGTTATTCGATCAATTTCATTCATAGCGTGAATAGCGTCGTAACGTCCACCTACATAGCGTGCGCTATGCGCTATGAGGAAATAGTGTGCTATTGAATGGCGCTATGCGTTATATTAACCATCTCTAGTCAGTACATCTGACGAGGTCCACGAAGACCGATGCCTCCTGGGTCAGGGTTGCGGGTTGGTTAAAAAAGAAACCGTGGCCCTGGCGCACAGGCAAGTGAAAAAATACGGGTGAGTTGTAATCAGTAAAAGTCTGGCACGCCCCTCCGCCCCGTCTAGAGCGGGGGAGGTCATTTAATGATTTCCCGTGCAGAACGAAGAAAAAAAATTTATTTACCTACAAATTACTCCACAATTTCTTCTTAAAAATACAATTGCCGGCGACAACTGCTCGATTCGATGTTCATTATTAATATCACGTAAACGGAGGTAGAAGGAAAGAATCCTGAAATCTAGACTTAAAGAATATCCGGTTGATCTGTCTGGCTACCAGCCTAACTAACTTACATTCACGTTTTTCGCTTTGTGATTCAGAATATCGGTTTTATGTTAAGGAGATTGGGAGAGAGATCGTGAGGTAGGTATTATCTACTAAAATTTGAATAGGGTAGTTGAGTAAAAAAAACTAATTAGTCCGTCAATCAGATTTCCAAAAAATACTGGACACGTAATTTTGCTTTTTCATATAAACAAAAAATGAAGACGACACAGTGCGTTGAAAACTCGTGTGACGTCACTGCACGCTACACTTTTTAGCGAGCATTGACGTCACTAGCCACCATTCCTGATCTCTGATGCCTTTTATATTTGTCAATTTTTATTGATTTGATAAAACAAAATATACGTATCCAATATTTTTCTATAATCTAAATAACGGACTAAATAGAATCATTTTTTTTTACCCAGGAAACATCTCTATTACTAACTGCTTCACGTGGTTTCATCCATATAAATATCGACTTTTTTATCATCTAAAAAAGTGTCATATGTTATTTCTAATACTTCCGCCGTCTTCCTTCCTATTCACTAAGTTTTTTAGAAAGCAGAAAGAGAAAAGCCTCTTCACTTAGAAAAACTGAGCGAATAGGAAGGAAGACGGCAGTTGAGTGAGGTCATGCAATGTTAAACCTAACAACACGACCAACGATGCTGCGCCAAAGGGAGATTGATCTGAAGACCCTCCACGACCAAACTCCCAACACAACAACATTAGGCGCATCGTACCCGGCACACATCGCAACACAACTGCTCAGACCCGTCCTCCGTACGGCTTCACCAGATATCATGCCGGAACACGACAAATCGCTTGGCGGCAAAGCTTTGTCTGGTGGGTGGTAAACTTCTGCCGGCGGCCGACGTTATGGCCTACCACCGAGAAAAATGTAGTGGTTGTTGTGAAAACATGTTTTCTAGAAACATATTACGTTATTAGTAGTAGAGATAATAAGGTATGATCTGCGTAGTGAAACTAGTATATAATAAACTAGCTTTCTGCCCGCGGCTTCACCCGCTTGGAATTTGGTTATATCGGGCTCTTCAGATTTCCCTCAGGAATATCAAATTATTCCGGGATAAAAAAGTACCCTATTATTTAATTCGGACTTTTAACTTTACGTCTACAAAATTTCAAAGTGATCGGTTCAGTAGTTACGGCGTGATAGCGGAACAAACAAACAAACAAACTCACTTTCCCGTCGATACTAATATATAAAGCTAAAGAGTTTGTTTAGCTTGATAGCCCATTAATCCAGCAAATAAGATCACGGTGCGATCAATAGGAGCGGAGCATAACTAACTCCACGCGAACGAAGTCGCTGGCGGCCGCTATTTTATAATATTGTACTAAGGATTATAAATAATGATGACATTATGATGATGAGTGTTGGGGTTTCTCGATGGTATAAATAAAATAGCGGACTGTATAAATAGGTGCTTGTAATTATATAGGACAGCTATGGATTTTTTGGAGAGTGATGCGCTGTCCCCGCTCGCCGCTGTCTCCTGTGGTCGTACGGTCCGGCAGCGGTGCTACGGGCTACGGTTTGTCTCCAACAATGAGAATTGACTTAAAAAATCCTCAGAAAAGAAATAATAGGGCATTTACATTATGTAGTTTAGTGATATAATAATAAAAAACTACAGTTTATATATATCTCTCTCTTTTTTCTTTATGCAAAACCCGAAACACTTGTCCAGTGATTTTTAGTAAAGAATCTATTAATCTAAGCGTGTTATCCTACTTGCCTGTCGCAACAAAAATATGATCCACGCTCGGCTTGGGCGGGCGAGCGGTGCATCGACTTCTGACGTCAGTTGTTGCGCGGGCGACTATCTACCGTAAGCGCCGTGGGGTGCTAGGTAACCATACTGCAACAATTTCTAAATGTATTTGGAAAAAAATATAACATGGGGTAAAAATTATTGGAATCTGCTCAGCTTGCTAAATAACGTTGCATAATCTAGCTATACCATTTCTTTCACAAGACTTTAAAGATCGGCGTCATAAGCAAAAGCAGCCTAAAAAATCGCCAGCATAACGATATTAAACTTCTATCCAAATACTGCTCTTGACTACTTTGCTATCTCACTACATCGCCTTGTCGCCACAAAGGCACTAGTCTATGCATGTCATCTACACACTTCGTGTAACAAGCACACAGTGAGACCCTTTGGGAGGACATCAAGCAAGCGTGACAGGAAATACTGACAAGGCTCAGAGCCAGCTAAGGCGGCCCTAACTTGAGTCTATTACAAAGTTATAGGTACAGACGACAGCTAGTCACGCTACCCGAAACTGTCGAATATTCTCAATTAACATTGAGCTTTACAGACCTTGGCAGTATAATTGAAAATCTAATAAAGATATTTTACAGATTATAGTAACTTGATGCGCTGTCATCCGTACCATAGAATACAGCGTGTTTGTCTGTCTTCATCATCATCATCATCATTATCAACCTTTTTATCGTCCCACTGCTGGGCACAGGTCTCCTCTCATACAGAGAAGGATTGAGCGTAATCATCATGCTTGCTCAATGCGGGTTGGCGATTTCAGACTTAAAGTCCAGGTTTCCTCAAGATGTTTTCCTTCACCTTCAGTCATTGGTGTCCAAGATATACTTTGAAAGTACATATAACTTTAGAAAAGTTACATTGGTACTTGCCTGACCTGGAATCCAACCCGCGCACTCATACTTGAGAGGTTGGTGTTTTAACCACTAGGAATCAAACTAATCATTTATATCAGAAACTTTCGTCTCCATATTTTAGGTAGATAACAGTTTTAGTTTATTTGTGTTGTTGTTGTTTTATTGTCTTACTTCTAACTTAATTTAGCTAGTACCTACACGAATGTAATTTTGTAGAGGTGAAATAAACAGTTAGACTGTAGATTCCCTTGTTCAAAAACTCAACTAAACTTAAGGTTAGTACATCATTTTCTTTCTACATATTTTTTTTTTTTTTTTTAATAATCATAAACTAACGCTTGACCGCAATCCCGCCTGATGGTAATGCGATGTGATGCGATGCGATCGTTGATGGTAAAGCGCGCTAGTTTATTAAGAGTCTATTCACTCAGAAAAACTGAGCGAATAGGAAGAAAGACGGCAGTTGAGCGAGGTGATGCAATGTTAAACCCAACAACACGACCAACGATGCTGCGCCAAAAGGAGATTGATCTGAAGACCCTCCAGACCAAACTCCCAACACACCAACATTAAACGCATCGTACCCGGCACACATCGCAACACAACTGTTCAGACCCGTCCTCCGTACGGCTTCACCAGACATCACAAAAATTAACAAAAGGGCAGAAGATAAATTAATTTTCAGTTACTTTCATTGCATGCATGGGCGTACCCAGGCGGGAGGAGGTAGATGGGGGCAGCTGCCCCCCTGGAAATCCCTCAGAACATGTATGATCTCCCCTAATTAGTAATCAAAGTATAAACGGGGACTTATACAGGATCATTTGCATCTATTTGCCCTGTACACTACACTACAAATACCTAATGTCTCATGTAGATGCGCTTGTGTAGTTTGTAAGGCAAAATAGCCGGGGATGATTCGACCCTAAAAATCTGCCCTGCCCTCCCCTAGCCCTGACTTGCCTCTCCCCTAGCCCTGACTTGCTCCCCTTTAGGCCCGAAGCTGGGTACGGCCATGATTGCACGATTTACATTTATTTATTTTATCATTTATGTACACACAATAAAATACATAAAGATATGACAAAATTAAGATCTGAGTACAAAGGTGCTGCTTATTTCTTAAGAAATTTCTACCAGCAGACTTGCGAAAGGAGAAGTAAGACAGAAATGTGTAAGAACAAGGAGGAAATAAAATATGAATATGATAACTATTAAAGTAATAATCTTAAATATACCTAAACATATAAACCAAAATAATTATATAAGTATACTTAAATAAATACATAATACTAGAATATATAAATATGTATAAATATTAAACAAATTCTCACAATATAGAGGAAAGGTAAATGCTCTTTTAATCGACGTTTAAATTTAGAAATAGTGTTTAAATCACGAATGTTAGGCGGGAGTGAGTTAGTGAGATAATTTTTTCAAACATATGAAGCCATGGATTACCAACATTCTATTCACATATAGAAAGCTATGCTAAAACTTAATACTTCAGGACATGGTTTATGTTAAAACAAGAAACTTTGTATTTGTAAAATCGTGTAGCAGAAGATGGAAAGTTATATTTTCTCGTGTTAAAATTAGAATTATTTCTAAGTTTCCCTGCCTCGCGTGTTACTGATATATCAATTACCAGCCGAACTTCTTGTTAACAACGTTGAAAGTTTATCAAATTAATTTACTAACTTCAAACAATCAAATATACATATGTCGTGGATAACGATTTCGTTTTAATAAAAAGTTTCTCATTTGACTTGTGTAGTAATGGGCAAACGCTGTGACGTTATTTTGTAAAGGCGGCACGTGGACAGAGTCGTTTTGGAAAGTAAGGATTTTCGAATGGTGACTTCGCTTGGAGACGCGGACCAGTGCACTTCTCCGGGTGAAACTGTCGGTTTGCCTATTTAAATTGTTATTGCCAGGATTGGAGGGTATATTTACACTTCGTGCTTTAATTCAAAACTTAACCTACGAAATGGAGCCTTACCATCACACCAAGATGGAGAGGACTGGAGTCAATCATTACTACATTTTACAGTTAGCTTTTTGAAATCAAATATTAGAAGAGGTTGATGGCACACGTTCCGCCGCGCTACGTCAAAACTTCGGTAATTAGCAAAGTTTTGTGTGTTATTGTTTTTGTTCAGTTTTCTACGTCTTGAATTTATTTCTCTTCCGATAATATATTTACGATGTGCCGTCCTACTTCCAAGCGTCATAGAACTAGGATTAAGGTCAGTGCACCTCTTTCCTTCGTTTTCTTTAAGAAAGGGCCAGAAGATAAATATTAGTTTTGTTTTTTTTAAAAAAATTAGAAACTAGCACTTGACCGCAATTTTTTCTCGGTGGTAGGCCATAACATCGGCCGCCGGCAGAAGTTGCCACCCACCAGACAAAGCCTTGCCGCCAAGCGATTTGTCGTGTTCCAGCATGATGTCTGGTGAAGCCGTACGGAGGACGAGTCTGAGCAGTTGTGTTGCGATGTGTGCCGGGTACGATGCGCTAATTGTTGTTGTGTTGGGAGTTTGGTCGTGGAGGGTCTTCAGATGAATTTCCCTTTGGCGCAGCATCGTTGGTCGTGTTGTTAGGTTTAACATTGCATCACCTCCCTTAACTGCCGTCTTCCTTCCTATTCGCTCAGTTTTTCTGAGTGAATAGGCTCTTAATAAACTAGCGCGCTTTACCATCAACGATCGCATCACTGCTTACCATCAGGCGGGATTGCGGTCAAGCGCTAGTTTAAATTTAAAAAAAAAAACCCGCCTCGTTGATGGTAAAGCTCGCTAGTTTATTGAGAGCCTATTTAGTTTAACCTTGAAGACACTTAAATTGTAATCCGACGTAAACAGCGCTGCTGGCAAATTGTTCCAGTCCCTCGATGTACGCGGTAAAAAGACGAGGCGAAACGTCACTTATTTTATTTTTGGATTGTTTATCATGTAATTATTTGCTGTACTTCGGGATGCTTTTAATGTGTACGTATATTTTTATATCGTTAGTATCACATATGATGTAGGTTTTTGTAAAAACATAATTTATAATAACTGCGTAACGCGGTTTGTCCCGCGTAAGTACTAGTATGATTATTTATTAAAAATTGCACTTATGAATATAAAAAATAGATAGAAACTCATTCTCAGGCCTGAAGAATCTATATACGAAATTTTATTAAAATAGATTCAACCGTTTTGGAGAAGTTCGAGGACAAATATTGTGATAGGAGAATTTTATATATTAGAAAAATGGAAACTTGAAACCTTTAGGGTTTCTTAAGGGAATGCTTGTTACTTAATATAGACACCTAACTTGCACTCTACAAAACACTGGAGATGTTAAAATGAATCCTAACCAAACGTGAACCTATTTATGATGACAACACAGCGGGTCTAGAATGGCTAATGGTCGTAGAGTTACAATATTGATAAATTGCCAGACTACCCACGAAGTGGTTAGTCTTGCAATTTGTAAAGAGACGAACAGCTGATATAATCTGTACCAAGTCCTTTCATAATAATAACGCCGATCCTTTGTTCACAAAACTTAACTAAATTGAGGTTCAATGAATATTTTCCTTTGTATTTTTTTTTATATAAATTATAAACTAGCGCTTAGCCGCAATCCCGCCTGATGGTAAGCAGTGATGCGATCGTTGATGGTAAAAGCCTTGAAGACACTCAAGTGTGACGGAAACACCGCCGCCGGCAAATTGTTCCAGTCCCTCGATGTACGCGGTATAAAAGAAGAAGCGAAACGCTTCGTCCGGATCGTAGTGGTGTCAACAACATAAGGACAGATAAATATTAATTTAGTCCTATCAAAGATACTCCATGAACTAAAACATGGATTCTAAATATACGTCATTTTATATAAAGTCTGGACCAATTTCCTTTGTTAATATCCTATTCGATAATTATATACCCCCGTCCACCTCCACGATTCACCTCCCTCCCGAGTCAACACTAAATAACTTGAATTTATCTGTATCTCAATATTGCTATAGGCACCTAGGGGCTGCAACCCTTCCACTTGACATAATCCTTTGGTTAGCTAAAGGTGAGCCCTATGAGAAAAGATGGGTTGACCTATTTTTGGCTTTATAGATGACACACACATGCTATATTAAAACCATGAAGATTGAAGAATGTATGCAACTTATATATAGGTACTAGCTGACCTGGCGAATTTTGATCCACCTTTTTTTTATTTTTGTTGGGATGGGAAATCATCAAATAACTTCTCCCGCTCTGGGCGGAGCGGAAGGGCGTGTCAGACTTTTACTGACTAAAACCCACCCGTGTTTCTTCACTTGCCTGTGCGATGGCCAGGGCCACGGTTTCTTATTTAACTTCGTTCCACTTTAAAGGCAATGATTCTTTATTTGCCGTTTCTTGTAGCACCTTGTGATAAACTATTATCAGGCGCAAAAACAAATAACGCGGGGGGCTCTTTCGACCCGTGAACATGCCACATATAATAATTGGCCATGGGAAAAATATGGATATTCGAGTAAGACCACAAACTTTCAACGATTGGCTTTGTCACTTATTTACAGTCATGACAAATGCAAAACTGGTCAGAAATTAAAGCTATTTAAACTCAAATGGCATGTCGGTAGGGATCATCGGGATTCTCGGAATGAGAACTTTGTGACCTTTGAATTTTCCTTTGAATATTATGACGTAAATTAAATTGTTCATCAATTTACTTACCACCAAACGTGTTCCGTTGCACAGTTAAGGTTGGTTTAAGTTTCGAAGCATGATTACTAAACATGATTCTTTAGTCGTAAATTGTGCCGTGGTAAGCCAGGTACATCCATGGAGTTTAAAAATTCAAATGGATAGTTGGTGGCATCATCTTCATTTGTTACACAGTCAATAGATTTGATATCAATGACCTCATTTTGAATTATGTATTTTAAATCATCTACATCTTTATTCTTACCTGCCAAAATTGCTCGCTCACTTGAGTAAATCTCAAAAATAATGAATGGTTGACCATTTATTATTTTTAAGGTTAGAAATAATGTTTGGCAATACTTTGTTGATGAGTTCGTTTTTCGATGAGACAAATTTATAGATATTTCGGAGGATATGCAATCAATCCGCTCGATTCGTCGACAGGTACTCGACCATTACCGATAGTCAGGAATTGCTCAGAAAAATCTTCAGCAAACGTCTTCAGCAATGAAACTCTCATGTTTCTTGTCAGCTGAAGTTTCGAAACATAGCGTCATAGATTCGATGATTTGAGGCAAGTGTTTATTTCGTCGGCAGCAATCGATCTGGGAATTACTGGCGGAAATTGCCAAACAGTAAAATCATTGCGCCTCCAAAACATCTCGAGTCATTCAATTGAGTGAACAGGCTCTGAACTAGCACGCTTTTCCATCAACGATTATATCACTGCTTACCATCACGATTATATCACTGCTTAACATCAGGCGGGATTGCGGTCAAGCATTAGTTTATAATTTTAAAAAATAACAAGAAAATATTACTTACTTATTTAAATAAATAAATATATACGGACAAATCACACAGATTGAACTATCCCCAAAGTAAGTTCGAGACTTGTGTTATTTATTTATTAAAACTTTATGCACAAAGAAAAACATTGTACAATGGCGGACTTAATGCCATAGACATTTTCTACCAGTCTACCTTAAGGTGATGCAGAGACAAAACATGGTAAGTGCTAAGATATGAAAGGGAAGTTAAAAGAGAAACACAAAAAAAAACATTATAATAAATACATAAATACATACATACAAAATATAAACAGTAGAGAGAGATAAAAAAAATATAGATAGATAAAAAGAATAAATTATATGTTTGATGAATCTGCCAATTTCTTGCGTAAGTACTCCCGAGCTTTAATTTTAAAAGTGTACCGACTGGTCAACGTCCTGATATTGAGGAAGATCATTCCAAAGGAAAACCGCCTGTTATGGGATACTAACTCAACGATACTATGTTTTATAATAGATACCTATATAGATAAACATCCAAGACCCAGGTCAATCAGGAAAAGATCGTTTTCCATCATGACCTGACCGGGGATCGAACCCGGGGCCCCTAAGTCGCAGGCAGGCGTGTTGATCGCTGCGCCGCGGAGGACGACAATTTTTTTAAAAAAGTTATTTTTGTTTATTCGAAACTCCAATCCAATTATTCCAATCGATTCTAATCATTTTTACACCATGTTATATTTTTCCCAAATATATTTTAAAAATATTGCAGTGTGGTTACCAAGCGCAACAATACAGTTCACAGGTGATCATAGTGTCCTAGGGCCGCTGCAGGCGCGAGCGGGCTCGTTGACCATATTTTTGTAGTGACAACCACTTAACATAACAAGCTCAGAACTTTGTGGTTTTTCATGATATGTTTTTGAAATTTTGTGCATGAATTCTTTATTTAAAAATACTGGACACTTGTAAATAATAAACATAAAATAATGTTGTATAGTATTACTAGCAGTGTGCCGCGGTTTCACCAACATACGTTCCAATTCCATAGAGATATCGGGATGAAAAATATCCTTGCGTTAATCTTAGTTATAAACTATCATCATCATCATCATCTCATATAATCCCGGTCGCATCCGCGGCTTTTGCGTTGGAGCCCGGGGTCCGCTTTCCTACTATTACGCCTCCATTTCGCACGATCTCTGGCATCCTGTGGTGTGAGATTGTTGGCACGCATGTCATCTCTTACAATGTCAAGCCAGCACTTCTTTGGCCTGCCTCGCTTGTTCCGGCCCGGCGGAGGCGCCATGGCAAGACATTTGTTACCCACGTAACATGCCGGTTTAAGTAAGACGTGGCCGTACCAGCGCAGGCGACTGACGACTTAGTTATAAACTATCTGTGGGCTAAATTTTATCTAAATCCGGTTAGTAGTTTACGCATGAAAAAGTAACAAACATCAATGGTTAGCGTGTTGTCGCGAGTGAGCGGTCGAAAAAGGTCGAATTTGGGAAGTGTACGATAAATTATTCAACAGGGAATGTTTTATTAAACTCCAGTACAAATTTATTTATTAAGAAAACTTGACCAGCTTCTGTACTTATTTATTAAATTTTAAGTACTCTATGTGAAATTCGCTTTTGACTTACACTATCGTAAGTTATAGGAGATAACACATAAGAAATAGGTGATAACACATAATATTGATAGAACTATTGCCTCTTCAACAGCATTCAATCCAACTTAAACAATAAAAAAAAACTTCGCACCTCACTAGGAATTACCCCCGTATCGTGGGGGCGTTTTCTGTCTTTTAAACTCACATACAGGAACAGCCAGACTCAGAACAACTACCTGTAGGCCATAAAAACATTTGTTCCATGCAGTAATCGAACCCACGATACACAGGTCACTAATCCTTTAGTTTGTCTGTCCACCTGTCTGTAGCCTTTCATGCCAAAATTACTGAACAGATTTCGATGACAGGAGCTTTTTTATTTCACTGTAGCTATTTGAAGTGCTTTTCTGTAAAAATGGGCTGGTCACTTATGCCGCCGGGCCGACAACCGTTGGCGTAAACGAGTCCTCGAGTGGAAACCGCGTCTCGGCAAACGTAGCGTGGGACGCCCTTGGGCGAGATGGAGCGACGACATCAAAAAGGTGGCTGGTAGCGACTGCTCAGGATCGAGCTTGTTGGCGTGCCATAAAAGTGGCCTATGTCCTGCTGTGGCTGATGATTATGATGATAATGAAGAAAAGTATAAGTGAAGTGTGATTTTTTTTAATAATTATAAGCTAGTGCTGCAGTGATGCGATTCTTGATGGTAAAGCGTGCTAGTTTATTAAGAGCCTATTCACTCAGATTGAGCGAATAGGAAGGAAGACGGCAGTTGAGCGAGGGGATGCAATGTTAAACCCAACAACACGACCAACGATGCTGCGCTAAAGGGAGATTGATCTGAAGACCCTCCACGACCAAACTCCCAACACAACAACATTTGGCGCATCGTACCCGGCACACATCGCAACACAACAGCTCAGACCCGTCCTCCGTACGGCTTCACCAGACTTCATACCGGAACATGACGAATCGCTTGGCGGCAAGACTTTGTTTGTGCTTCTGCCGGCAGTCGGCAATCTTATAGAAAATTTTGAAAAATTAAATTTCATAGAATACACACCATCTGAGGAATCAACATGTTTTTAATTATTTTTTTTATCTTTTTACTACATAACGAATTTATCCTGTATCGTGGGTGCGTTTAAAAACATAACTACTACTAACACACAAACATCCAGACCCGGAACAACTATTTGTAGGTACAAATATTTGTTCAGTGCCGGATTTGTACGCAGCGCAGCAATCAATAACTTGACCACTGTGCCAACCGTGCAGTCAATTCAAAAGTCAGCATTGACAGCTTACTCATTGAATTAAATTGTTAAGTATATCAGTTCCCATACTGATGGCGAGAAGGTAGTCTCATAAAAACTTTTACGATTACCCAATCTTTTCTGATCGACGTAGTAAGAAAATTTTAATTTATTTTTATTTCAGACAATCATCCATACAAATACCGCAGTGTCTCAAGACAAAAGTCTTCGACCAGTGTGTGTTGCCAGTGATGACTTATGGAATTGAGACGTGGTCGCTAACAATGGGCCTTATGAGAAGGCTCAAAGTCACTCAAAGGGCAATGGAGAGGGCTATGCTTGGAGTTTCACTGCGCGATCGAATCAGGAATGAGGAGATCTGCAGAAGAACGAGAGTAACCGACATAGCCCGAAGAATTGCAACACTAAAGTGGCAGTGGGCTGGACACGTTGCCCGTAGGACCGATGCCCGATGGGGCCGACGGGTTCTCGAGTGGCGACCACGCACCGGAAGACGTAGCGTGGGTAGGCCCCCGACAAGGTGGACCGACGACCTGGTGAAGGTCGCGGGAAACCGCTGGATGCGGGAGGCGCAGAACCGGTCGTCGTGGAGAACCTTGGGGGAGGTCTATGTCCAGCAGTGGACGTCTTTCGGCTGAAATGATCCATACACAAATACAAGGAAAAAAGTTAGTCACACAAAAGAAGAACACAAAGTAGGACCAAGAATAGGACTCGCACATCAAGGGTTCAGTACAAACCTCTATTAATAATGTTTGTCTCTAAAAATTTACGTTTTTCGTATTGTTTCTTTCATCTGTGCTATAAGACGTTGCTTCTTACCAAATTTCAAGATTCTGAATTCACTGGAAGTTATCATCACCATCTCTGCATTAATCCCAGTCCCATCCGAACCTTTTTCAGCTTTGGAGTCTGGGGTCCGCTTTATCAGTTTAACTGCTGATTTTGGCTAAACTTCGATATTTTCCGTTAAACGACTGCCGTCTGACCTCCACAGCCCGAAGGCGATATCGAAGCATTGCAGTTAGACCAATTCTTGAACTTTTTAGAGCTCCAACAACCCGTAACAACTGCACATTAGATATGTATGGCAACTAGGACCAACGGCTTAACGTGCTTTCCGAGGCACGACCAGACCAGTGCAAATATTCATATTCATGCATATAAATATTTGCATTGCGCCGAGATCGACCCCACCTCCTTGCGCAGCGGCCGCGTTCGCTACCACTACGCCACGGAGGCGGAGGTGAATTTACGGGAAGTACCCTGTAGGTTTTCATTCCCTTGCGAATGTCGAAAAATTGCAGAAATTTTCGGCAAAAGCGGTGATATCTTTTGATTGCGTTGGCTTAGAAGTTTGATTTTTTCACAGCCCCAAGGGACAGTAGACCTGAGCATTTGATAAACATTCCAGATTGATACCGTTACGCGTTTCTGAGAAAAAAATCCTTTATAGAAAGACAGACGGACGGACAATAAAGCGATCCAGTAAGGGTTCCATTTTTTTGCCTGTCAACCTTAAAAAGAAAGAAAATGTGTTTATTTGCTATTAAAATGATCCCAAAAAAAAACAACCAATCTCAAATCCCACCTGAGCAAATTCGCTGACAAATACTTAAGTTTTTAGGACTCAATCACATCTCGACTGCGTCAAAGAACGGCGCGTCCTTAAGATTAAACGATCCCCCAAGGGAGGCAGGATAGAATATTAAACTCCTTTGTTACTCTGGTTGTTTTTTAGAAGCCCTTCCTAAGAGATATTTGCCCTTTCATTGAAGGTATTCTTCTCACTCTCAAAGCCCTATTAGAAACCGATTCAGACGCGGTTGGAAAGACCAGGACCGACCAGCGCAGGACCATCACGTGCTTTTTGAAACACGGGAATCTCTCACGAACTTATAAACTCAAGGCTATAGATTCTTCAGCTCGCCGCCCGGTAAGGACCAGGCCCAAGTCGACGGCGCGTCGTGATTCACGCGCGCCTCAAAGAGATGTCAGCACATCGTGACGGGGTCCACGAAGACCGATGCCTCCTGGGTCAGGGTTGCGGGTTGGTTAAACAAGAAACCGCGACCCTGGCCGTCGCACAGGCCAGTGAAGAAACACGGGTGGGTTTTAGTCAGTAAAAGTCTGACACACCCTTCCGCTCCGCCCAGAGCGGGAGAAGTCATTTGATGATTTCCCATCCTAACAAAAAAAAAGGCTATAGATTCTTATTCTCTATTATTTGAAATTTCTTATAACACTTTGCCCTTCCTATCATAGTGTCATTATACACTTGGCCGCAAGAATAACGGGTCACTTAAGAAAACCACCATATGTCCCAAAGTTATGTAGCTCATTAAGCTACTACCATCTGTCAGATTTTTTAATTTGGTTTTCAACTTTATCACCAAAGCATTAAGACTTAAGGTTGATTGGGAATACCTGACAGCTTGACCGGCTGTATGTTACGTTTATTATATTGTTTTAGTTTTAGTTTTAAAGAAAAGCGTGGTGATTATGCTCAATCCTTCTCTGTATGAGAGGAGACCTGTGCCCAGCAGTGGGACGATAGAAAGGTTGATGATGAGTTAAAGAAAAGAAACTATATTTATTTATTTTATTTAGGTATGCATAGACAGTCCTGGTGGCCTACTGGTTAAAACATCAGCCTCTCAAGGTTGAGTGTGTTCGATTCTAGGTCAGGCAAGTAGCAATCTAAATCTTTTACAAGAAGGAAAACATCTTGAGGAAACCTGGATTTTAAGTCTGAAATCGCCAACCCGCATTTAGCAAGCGTGGTGATTACGGTCAATCCTTCTCTGTTTGAGAGGAGGCCTGTACCCAGCAGTGGGACGATAAAAAGGTTGATGATGATGATGAGCCATAGACATGTCACATCGCAGTGTAAAAGTGATTCCGTCTACTCACACAAAAGGTTTAGTTGAAAGAGTAGACTCTACTTGCCAGATTTTATTCGAGCCATTTTGGTGCAGCCGTGAGGCACACTCTTTTGGTGCAGCCGTGAGGCACACTTCTTTGGTGCAATCATGAGGCACGCTTCTTTGGTGCATCCTTGAGGCACACTTCTTTGGTGCATCCGTGAGGCACACTTCTATGGTGAAACCGTGAGGCACACTTCTTTGGTGCAACCGTGAGGCACACTTCTTAGGTGCAGCCGTGAGGCACACTCCTTTGGTGCAGCCGTGAGGCACACTTCTTTGGTGCAGCCGTGAGTCACACTCTTTTGGTGCAGCCGTGTGGCACACTCCTTTGGTGCAGCCGTGAGGCACACTTCTTTGCGCAACATCTAGCTATTTCCTTACATCGGCCTGTAGGCCGATTGGATTATTATTATTACTAGCTTTCCGCACGCGGCTTCGCTCGCGTGGAATTCGGTTATATCGAGCTTTTTAGATTTTCCTGTTTGTATTTTTTTTCGAGATAAAAAGTCTGCAAAATTTCAATGCAATCGGTTCAGAAGTTATGACATGAAAGCGGAACAAACAAACAAACAAAAATAATATTAGTAAGGATTTTTTGGATTTTATTTGTGACTATGGGATATATCTGTTTTATAGTCTGTGCTAAATAAATATATTTTCTTTCTTTCATTAACGCTCAGCAGTTGAGCTTACGACCACGAGTCCAACGAGGCAGTTAAACTAATTACAGAGTTTGTTAATGAACGCTAAGAGAACATGTTAGCTAACTCTAGTGCCTTTTAACCTTGCAACAACATCTGAGTGCTTTTTAAATTACATAATTAATGATTTATTTATTTATTTATTTAATCTTTCGCACATGAAATGTACAGTGGCGGACTTAATGCCTTGGGCATTCTCTACCAGTCAACCATAGGTGGTGAAGAGATAAGATGGTAGGTGCTTTCGTTTGCAAAAAAAATGTAAAGAAAGATAAAAAAAAAACCTCTTAATACTATTAAAAAAAATATTTAAATAAGCTAAATATACATACATACTTTTACCAAAATATATACTTATAATATATACATACAAAGTAAAATTTGGGAGAGAGGTGTAGCAATAACTCTACCCTAATTGTGATTGAAGGATTTTTATTAAATAATTAAAAAAAAACATATAATACCTTTATAAGTTTTTTTTTTAATTTTTCGTATATGCGAAACCAGAAACACCTGTCCAGTATTTTACATAAAGATTTTATGTACAAAAAAGCTATCGTGGAAAATCACAAAAAATATGGTCAACGTGCCGCTCGCACGACCGCGCCTTCTGCGGCGCGGCGTCGGCTTGCGTTTTTTGATATATAATCATTTCTGTTTGCATTGTAATTAACTAGTTATAACATTTTTCACCGCACTTCCAGGCTGACTGTCGTAGTAATCAAGTGTAGGTATATGATATTATGTTACTTTACTCATAAATGCAGCCGTGAGTGATAAAATGAAAGGTAATAAGTACAATTTACTTACTTATTATTTTACTTAAAACGTATTGTACAGGGGTACAATACGTACATGTTTGTTCAGGTTTCATAATAAAAAAAAATATATTATAATAATTGTCTATACACATACATTTAAATTTTGTTTTTTATATTTTTTTTATATGCTGTAAATAGGTTAGGTTGAAGATTCTTTGTCAATCATATTTTTTTTAAAACGTTAGACCATGTGAAGACTACACAGATTGAGAGTAGCTGGTAAGGATTTTTTCTAATAATATACGCATGTATAACATAACCGTTATTAGAAAACTGTGTGTTTAGTTCATTGACCTCTTATTTTATTGATATAAAAAGTCTTATCAAATCGATAAATAAACTCTGATCTCATTGATATATGAGCCAATCTTTTAGTTATAGAAATCATTAAATAAATATTTTATATTACCTTTTTTTTATAAATTATAAACTATCGCTTGACCGCAGGTAAAGATGAAATGAAATGAAATCGTTTATTAAGCAAGTAGGATCACTGATCACTTTTACACGTCATATATATATTTTTTTTTTAACTAGATGAAGCCGGCATTTCCTAACTGACTACCTATGAGAAGAAATAGCCGAAACAAACTGGGGGTCATCGTCTTTTTTCAAGTCCAGACATTAAAAATGAAAATGTTTACAATAATTACGCATATTGCTTAGTAAAAATGCTTAGCAGAGCGAACAGCTCAGTCCCAAGCTTTTTTTGTCTTCTAAATAGTCTGTGATTTTATAATACCCCTTTTTGCAAAGTTTTGCCTTTATATAGTTTTTAAATCGTTTAATGGGTAAGTTTCGAATGTCCATGGGAAGCTTGTTGTAAAAGTGTATACATTGACCCATGAACAAGTTGCCTACTCTGTGGAGACGAGTGTGATATACAGCAAGATTGTGTCTGGTCCTGGTATTTATATTATGAATATCGCTTGTTTTCTCAAAATTCGATATTTTGATGACACACCATCTGATACTGAAGGATTAACATTGATTACCCAATCTTTTCTTATAGACGTAGTAAGAATATTTTAATTTATTTTTATTTAAGACAATCGTCCATACACAAATACAAGCAAAAACGTTAGTTATACACAAGAAGAATACAAAGTAGGAGTAATAATAGGACCCACACTCGTTTTGCTTCCCATCTGATGGTAAGCAGTGATGCGATCGTTGATGGTAAAGCGCGCTAGTTTATTAAGAGCCTATTCACTCTAGCCTTGAAGACACTCAAATTGTAGTGTGACGAGAACACCGCCGCCGGCAAATTGTTCTAGTCCCTCGACGTACGCGGTATAAAAGAAGAAGCGAAATGCCTCGTCCGGATCGTAGTAGTGTATTATGTCTGTTATCCATGTTATAGTAGGTATATATGTATGTATAAGCATAACATGAAATAATTTAACTAAAAGTGTGCAGTGCTGTCACCCCCTCGTCCTATTTAAAGCCAGACAAATTTCAACTTTATTTCAATGACTAATTAGTTGATTTTACATTGACTAGCACTATTAAAATGTTTTAAAAATGTTTGAAGTCGCTAACTAAGCCATCGTAACACTTTGCAATATATTCGCCAGAAACTTTCTCCTTCTTCGGCCTATAGAAGTCCACTGCTGGACAAAGGCCTCCCACCAGGGCTTTCATTCTATTGGGGGGGTTTGCCATAATCCCCACGCTTGGCAGCCGGGTTGGGTATCGCATATCTGGTGAGAAATCTAAACATATGTAAATTAATCGAAAAATAACTTTAATTCCTTCGCTGTAAAGTTAATTTTACAGTGCAACTTCCATTTTTTTAAATAATTTTTTGCAATAATGCCAGTCATTCTAAAATCAACTTAATTGTCGTAGAAATAATGTTGATTTCAGAGTCAAAGTGCGCGGTGCTGCATTACTACAAGAATTATTACATGGGTTGTGCTTATTTTTATGTGCGATCCGGAATACACACATACCTACAATGTGTAAAGAAAACCCCGTCCCATAAGGATAATAAAGGTTAGGTAAACACATGACCAAATAACATATGAAATTTTACATAATCATCATTGTAACAATACTAATGATTTTTGAAATAATCTTTTTTTGTCCACGAATTAATTCCAACTTCCCCAAAATTTGGTAATTTTTAATAAGTGACAACACCATTTTTGATGTTATTATTATGAGCGAATAGCGATGCGACCGCGTGCCGCTTGCCCTACCCCCTTTCGCCCGTGCATGTTTCGCCTACCGCAAATGTATTAATTTACCTCCTTTTGCGAAATAATAATTTTTTTAAGATTAGCCTGGCTTTGTAGGCATTGGTAGAATTAGTTATCGACACCTAACGTCCTAACAATACCTTCACGGATCGGACAGGGTTTTCTTTACATATTGTATATTATGGAGTTAACAAATAAAAATCTTTTGATTTTATTTGAGAAATGGTTTGATTTGATTTGATTATAATAGCCATTAAAGAAATTTTGCTTATCGATTGCCTATCGATCTGTAAGCAATATTTCAGGTTACAGTGTGACCGTCAGTTCCCCGATCATTAGGGTGAAGTACCCAATTACCCGCATGAGTAGATTGCAAGGCGTTATTTAATTTATTTGCGATGATACCACATTACTTATCTTAATCACAAATTAGGTGCCAAATGTGTTCTGCCGGGCTCTACAAATTGCTGGTATTACAAAGATAAATTACTTTCAGGAATATCGTTATATTGATTTTTTACGAAAACCTTTTTGTTGAGGTGTTTGTCGAAGTCCAATTTGTAATTAAAAACCTTCAAATCCAACCCGCCATCTAATTTCAGCCGCAATCAATATCAAAAACTTGACAAAAATGTAGGAAAATTAGAGATATTTTTGAGAAATCCAACTGATTTTATGGAATAAATTCATTTATTTCAGATTCATTTAATATAGAATATAATCAAACTGTATTTCTTAATAATTTTCACACCCTAAATAACAGTCACCTTTTGCAAAACTCTAAATTCCCTACATTTTGTAAATTTTTCAACACTTGCTCGCTAAGATGAGAATGCAGCTATAATTTTAAGGTTTTTGAAGTGAAAACTTCAGCATCATTGTGATTTAAAATTCGTAACACGAAAAAGCGACAGTAAAATTATACATTTGAATCGTTATCATGAAAGTAAAAAAAAAACTGACATATTTTTTTAGGTTTCACTACTACAACGGCTGTTTAAAAAAAAAGGTACAAGAATTACCCTATTCACCGGTAATTTAAACCGCAAAATGTATATTTCAAGTTATTCTTGGACACGACTAATGATTAAATAAAACGTCGTCAGGAAACCTGAGTTTAATGAACCCAAGTGTCAAAGGCGCACAGAACAACCGCATTGGCAAATAGTTGCTCTTTCTCTAACGAAAAGATTTGATCTGCCATGTAGAATAAAAAACAAATTTTATAATCTTCAAAAAGAAGTAATTGTTGGAACTAAAGAACTCACAAATTGTCTAACAAGAGATCGTAGAAGCACATTATCGAACTCAGTCTAAAGTAAAACGTGCAAATTACGTCCTTAAATAAAATTATAAGACGTAATGCCATAAAATTAAGCATTCTCTTGGCCAAAATGTCTTAAATACTCTCCAATGACTTTTTAAATACACAGCCTAAACTTCAACTTTTTTAATAAGCCTACCGACGGATAACCGTTGGATTAACTACCCAAGTTTACTCGTAAAGCACAAAAAAAGAATATTTGATTGTTCGAACATATTCTCCTTGGAGAGTAATGAATATTAAACGGCACTTACCTGAGTGCCGCAGCCGATCGTCCGCCGAATAAAACAGTAAAAATAAAAAAACACTGGTTTTCAAATATGGAATTGAAAGTTCGGAAAATTGGAGAGCGCGCGCGAACCGTCCGTTCGGCCCTCTAGACTGGCGAAGACTGAACGTTTTTGGGAAATCGGAGGGCTGTTTCAACCCCCCGGTGCAGCGCGTCTGCATGTACGAGTACGTACTCTTCGCACTGAGGCAATAAAGACCTATTCGTCTAATTTCCGTCGCAGTTTTGACCTTCTTCGTCGTGATTCGGATCGTTTTAGTTATTTAGTAGATTGGAGCTCGTTTCTTCAAATTCTCACTCATTTTTGTGCAACATAAGGTGTATTTTTGATTGTCGATTGTGTATCTTTTGTGACTTGTGTGTCATACAATATATGGTCGGTACTGATTCACTGGGGTCTACCATTTTGCACTGAGATATATTTATGATATATTGTAAACGGTGAGCTCAGAAAGCGACTCTCTTCGAAGAGAAATAAGACGATTACGTTCTCATTGTTAGTAATTATGTAAGTAAGCACTAAATACTTACCACAATAGTTTCTAAAGATAGTAATGCGTACTTCGGGACCTGCTTTATATATAAACAGTATATAATAGGCAACTTTGTGTGTCTTTAGGCATATAAGTAAACTTCTTCTCAGAATGGTTTCAAATACACATATTTGTAACTAGCTCACGGCTTTGACTACGTGAAAGTTCTTGTTCTCTGATCGCATCGCATCGCATAGCATCGCTTGCGCTATTACTTTGTCTTTGATTAGTTTTTTTTTTATGTTATTTCCATATTTGTAACTGACTTACGACATCAACTACGTGAAATTTCTTGTTCCTTCAACGTGCCGCATCGCATCGCATCGTCTGCGCTATTACTTTGTCTTTGATTAGTTTTTTTAACTGTTATTTCAATTTTTGTAACTAGTTCACGACTGCTACTTTGTGAAAGTTCTTGTTCTCTCATCGCGTAGCATCGCATAGCCTCGCCAAACAAAATAATAGCGCGTATTATTTTGTCTTTGATTATTTTTTTTACTTTTATTTCCATTTTTGTAACTAGTTCACGACTTCAACTATGTGAAATTTCTTGTTCCCTCAACGTGTAGCATCGTATCATATTGCCTGCGCTATTACTCTCTCTTGGTAATCTAACTGTAATTTCTTTTTACACGACTTCTAATTTTCTTAGCATGGGTTTAAATAGTCAACCTCAAAAATTGGGCTTTAAAATGCAACAAGAATGTTGTGAAACAAAACTGAGTGACAAGTCCAGAACTCATCCTCTATATTCAAACTTGAATATATAAAAGAAAATTCATGTTCTGAAAATTCCCAGTAACTGTTGACAGTATTCATATATTCATTAATTATCTAACTCATCAGTAGTTATTAGTAACCTAATGCGTTCTTATTAAGATTGCCATTCGGTTGTCAAAACCGTCAGTTCATTATACCAATTACTGTTCCACGTTTCAGGGCGATTTTCATGTGATTTGGTGGTTGTAAGTAGCTCAATTATGTTACTGATAACGTTTCGTTTTTGTTTGTTAGTAATGTGTTACAAAATTAAAGTACTGGTATCTGTTATAAGCCGATACCGATACTATAAGTATCAATACAACAAAGGCGTAAAATTGAGGCCAATACCTCGAATTCAAGTGTTCTTGTGACAGCTGACAGAGCCAATTTACTACTGGCTCTAATTTTAAAATTTTAAGTACCAGGAAGGTACTAAAACTGGCGTAATTTAGAGCATAATTTATCTCAATTAGATTATTTTCGGAACACTTTTAGAATTTATTAGAGTTGAATATTTGAATTAGTCGCCATTTCTACATGTAGATATGGATAATCCCATCATTTGGAGATAGGTAGTTAATCTCCATCCAGAGTGTCTCAAATATTGTCGAGAGAAGCAGATAATTCTGCTTCTCTCGACAATATTCGAGATACTCTAGTTCTCTTATTTTAATTGTTATAATCATTAATAATATAATTAATGATATTCACTAATAATTGATAATGTCCATTAATAATAATTGATAATATTCATTAATAATTAAGAAGTATATTAGAATAGTGTTAAGAGCTTTTTTTATTCTTTACATTTTTTTCAACTAAAGCACCTGCCATCTAATCTGTTCACCACCTGTGGTTGACTGCTGGAGAATTCCTAAGGCATTAAGTCCGCCTCTGTACAATTCATGTGCGAAAGATTAAATAAATAAATAATTAATTGATAATATTTATGAATCAATTGATAATAATACTCACATTATTTATTAAATCTTATTGTTTAATTGATAATATTTATTAATAATTTTTAATACTCACGTTATTTATTAAATCTTATTGTCTAATTGATAATATTTATTAATAATTTTTAATACTCATATTTTTCATTAAATCTTATTGTTTATAATACTTAATAAAAACATTTTTTTAAAGTCCTATTTATAAATAATTTGAGTTTGAAAAAAAAAAGTATCGAAAATTTAATTAAGCAATAATATTCAACGCCTCAACGTTCCCGACCGTCACTTTGTCTGTGGCAAAACGTTCTTTAAGTGAATCTGGCCTGACTACCAGTGAGTAGTGTGCTTATTGCATTAATTCCCGAACATTCCATTTTTCCCGAGAATCTGATCTGTCAGGACACCCAGATTATATTTCCAACCGACTTTTAGTAGAACGTGTGACTAGCATTATTAACATAAGTAGATCTATTTTACTCCCACAAACATTCTCCTCAAAAAATGATATACTTCTTCTCGTTACAAGCACAACATCATCTGAAAAACTATTATCGAAATGTTTAGGCTCCGTCAACCAAATGCAATTGAATACCTCTTTATAGTGTTTAACTTCATCCTGATTTAAGTAAGTAAGAGCCTATTCACTCTAGCCTTAAAGACACTTAGATTGTAGGCAGACGGAAACACCGTCGTTGGCAAATTTATTCCAGTCCCTAGTTTTACTCGGTATAAAAGATGAGGCGAAACGCTTTGTCCAGATCTTAGTGTTGTCAACAATGTAGGGGTGGATACTTGCCGTACGACGTGTCATCTGATGATGGAACGTAGATGGGGGAGTGATGAAATTCTTTCGCATACTCTCCAAAATGCATCCAATAGGACGTTTTTTTTTTTAAATAATTATAAACTAGCGCTTGACCGCAATCCCGCCTGATGGTAAGCAGTGATGTGATCGTTGATGGTAAAGCGCGCTAGCTTATTAAGAGCCTATTCACTCAGAAAAATTGAGCGAATAGGAAGGAAAACGGCAGTTGAGCGAGGTGATGCAATGTTAAACCCAACAACACGACCAACGATGCTGCGCCAAAGGGAGATTGATCTGAAGAGCCTCCACGAACAAACTCCCAACATAACAACATTTGGCGCATCTGGCGCATCTGGCGTACCTGGCACACATCGCAACACAACTGCTCAGACCCGTGCTCCGTACGGCTTCACCAGACATCATGCCGGAACACGACAAATCGCTTGGCGGCAAGACTTTGTCTGGTGGGTGGTAACTTCTGCCGGCGGCCGATGTTATGGCCTACCACCGAGGACTCCGACAGGCTGGCTACTCTTCGCCTGTGCTCCAAGCTTTGGATAACGTGTTGAGATTTTAAATGTGGCGTCTATCTAACCTCTACAATCCAGTTACTGGATAATACGATATCACTTACTAAGACTAGTTGTCAGACTCACGGCCTTCTGCTACCCGTTACGAATGTTAAAGATCCAGGAATGGACAGCCGGGACCAACAACTTAACGTACTTTCCGAGGCACGGAGGTGTGCAGTACTAGAGGACATAAAGTTAGTCACATACATATAAGGTTGGTCTGACATGTGACTCCATTATATTTTATGTCTATTTGATTATTATTATTTACTTGTAATGTGGGTTTAGTTTGTGCGGAATTAAAAAATTTTCTTTCTTTTTTTCTTACATATTCACAGATCAACTGCGGTCAGCGTAGTTTGGCCTGAGTGATCGACCTGTGCAGTTGTTATTTCATTAGCCACGAGCCGAGATCGCCTGGGCGATCAGAGACCTCGGCGATGTGAGGACATTGTCATGTTAACTTACATTATGTTGGTTCATGTGAGTATACAATAAATAAAGAAAACTTCGCCCGACCCATAAGGTTAATAAAGGTTAGGAAAAACACGTGACCAAAAAGATATGAAATTTTATATAATCATCATAGTAACAATACTAATGAATTTTAAAATAATCTTTTTATCTTTTTTTTTCCGCGAATTAATTCCAACTTCCCCAAAATTTGGTAAATTTTTAAAAAGTGACAACACCATTTTCGTCGGTATTATTACGAGCGATATTCGAGCGTGCCGCGTGCCCTGCCCCCGTCGCCCGCGCATGTATTGCCTACCGCACATGTATTAAGTTACCTTCTTTTTGCGAAATAATATTTATTTTATTAGGGGATTTATTTAAGTTTAGCTCGATTTTGTAGGCATTAGTAGAATCACTTATCGACACCTAACAATACCTTCACGGATTGGATCGGGTTTTCTTTACATATTGTATACATTACATTACACCATAGGACGTTTAAATAACTATGAATTTATTTTAAACTAGCGGCTGCCAGTGACTTTGTTCGCGTGGAGTTAGTTATACTCCGCTCCTATTGGTCGCAACGTGATGTTATACAGTATGTTAAGAAAACCCTGTCCGACCCGTGAAGGTGTTGTTACGTATCAATAACTGATTCTACTAATGCATACAAAACCGGGCTAAACTTAAAAAAAAAAAATCCCCCTAAAAAAATAAATATTATTTCGCAAAAAGAGATAACTTAATAAATGTGCGTGCACCCTTCCGCGGGGGGCGGGCGGCAGGGCAAGCGGCACGTGGTCGCATCGCTATTCGCTCATAATAATACCGGTGTTGTCACTTTTTTAAAAATTACCAAATTTCGGGGAAGTTGGAATTAATTCGCGGGAAAAAAAGATTATTTTAAAATTCATTTGTATTGGTACTATGATGATTACGTAAAATTTTATATTATATTTGGTCATGTGTTTACATAACCTTTATTATCCTTATAGGTGGGACAGGGTTTTCTTAACATACTGTATAGCCGTTCTATAGTAATGGGCTAGACTAATGGATTAACGCTGAGATGATGATGATGATTATGTCAAAGTAGCCTCACTTTTTGAGTTTCGACTTTCATTAAAAAAAAAAAACAAAAGAAAACCGATTTAAATATATTGGGAAAAAATAAAATCAAGCGTCAAATATTTAATGAGTGAAAATCGTTGGGATCTGGGGCTGAAATGTTTTTATAGGATAAAGCCATTACTTCCGCTCGTCTGATCACTTAACTAAAGATGGGTTTACATGACGTCTTTTTAATAGCTCTATTTAGACTCGGGCGCTGATTTCATTTAGTTACAAAACAAACTTTTTTTTTAATATTTATAAACTAGCGCTTGACCACAATCCCGCCTGATGGTAAGCAGTGATGCGATCGTTGCGTCGCGCTAGTTTATTAAGAGCCTATTCACTCAGAAATACTGAGCGAATAGAAAGGAAGACGGCAGTTGAGCGAGGTGATGCAATGTTAAAACCAACAACAGGATCAACGATGCTGCGCCAAAGCGAGATTGATCTGAAGACCCTCCACTACCAAACTCCCAACACAACAACATTAGGCGCATCGTACCCGGCACAAATCGCAACACAACTGCTCAGACCCGTGCTCCGTACGGCTTAACCAGACATCATGCCGGAACACGATAAATCGCTTGGCGGCAAGGGTTTGTCTGGTGGGTGGTAACTTCTACCGGCGGCCGATGTTATGGCCTACCACCAAACCAAATTTAAATTCATTGTATCTGCCTTTTATTTCAGCGAAAACGGCTGCACTAATATTTTATGTATGTAGTATTAAAACACTAATTAAGAAAAGGACAGAAGATCAAATTTCAAATCCTGTCAAATAAAGGTGCTCTTTAGACTGTTTAACCATGATTAAAAACATGGTGACTAAAATATGTCTATTTTCGTCAGGCGCAGATTAATTTGACAATACTAATCTAATATTCTTTATTTCTTTCATCTCTCCTTTTCTTAATGGTCTCGGTGTAACCCTACATCTTTTTGGTCCTTCGAGCCGGATATGAACCAGCGACCTATGGATTTTGCCCATTTGCCCACTGAAAAGGCCTGTCTATCAAATGACGTCAGACAACAACCTACATATGTCTGAAACATCAAGCCACCAATCAATGCCAGACTGAAACAAGAGAATGTCACGATTCCTGGACTGATTTGAATTTAATTAATTCATATCTATACTTTTGTTGTGGACAATGCAGCAAAAAGATGTAGGGTCTTTACACCTTTTAATTTTGATAGTTCGATTAATACGCAAGAGGTGCGAGAGAGAGGTACGCAGGGGTGCTGTGGGGTCCCACCTCCATCTTTGGGACTCAAGTCAACCCCACCTGCCAGACGGTGCACCTGCTGACACACGGACGGGGCCCTGACGCCGGCTTCCCTTTCGGGGTTGAGTGGTCAGACGGCAGTCGCACTCGTAAAAGCCAAAAACCGCCAAAACATGAAAAGGAATAATAGAAAGGCACAAGTTACAGTTAGGGCGCCGCCGCAAAACGGCGCGCAGGAGCCCCGCCCGACTCCTGTGACCTGTGGGCTAGGGCTACCGTGTCAGGGGCGGACACGGCTGAAGAAGCGAGCCCAAACCAGTAAACTCCGTTTCGCTTCGTGGAACGTTGGCACGCTAACTGGACGCGCGAGAGAATTGGCCGACACTCTCCACAGGCGGAGGGTGGCCGTGGCGTTCCTGCAGGAGACTCGGTGGAAAGGCTGCAGATCCCGACTTATTGGGAATGGCTACAAGCTGATCTACACGGGTGTACCTAGTGGAAGGAATGGGGTCGCCGTGGTGTTGTCTGACGAGCTCCAGGATGACGTCTTGGAGGTGAACCGCATCAGTGATCGGCTAATGTCGGTGCGGGTGCTTGTCAATGGGGTAATAACCCACTTGATAAGTGCTTACGCTCCGCAGGCCGGGTGCGGTGACGCCGAAAGGACGTTGTTCTGGAGTCAGCTCGAAGGATTGCTTCACAGGATCCCGTTATCCCAGGGAATCGTTCTGGGTGGTGATTTGAACGGTCATGTGGGTGAGAAGTGTGACGGGTTTGAGCGTGTTCACGGTGGCTTTGGGTACGGTAGCCGCAACGCGGAAGGGGACAACATTCTCCGAACGTGTGCGGCCGCTGACCTAGCAATTATGAACACCTACTTTAAAAAGAAACCGGAGCACCTTGTTACCTACCGGAGCGGGCGAAGCGCTACCCAGATCGACTTCCTACTAACTAGGAGACACCATATCGGCAAAGTAGCCAACTGCAAAGTCATACCCGGTGAGAGTCTTACTGCACAACACCGTCTCCTTGTCATGGATCTCTGCGTTAAGGCCCAACGTAGACGTGTAGAGCACTGCCGGCGCCAGATCCGGTGGTGGCTGCTTGATGAAAATAAGTACCAGGAGCTCGCTTCGGTTATTGGCGACAAGTGCGCTGGTACCGAGGGAGAATCTGTCCAAGATCACTGGGACAGAATCCAGGCAGCTATTACTAGGGCGGCGCGGGAGGTGCTCGGCGTGTCTAAGGGCGGTCGCAAAAGTGACAAGGAGACCTGGTGGTGGAACGACACAGTCCAGAGGGAGACAAGGGTGAAGAAAGCCCTCTTCAAAACGTGGCAGGCGACCGGATCTCCTGAAGATCGCGACGCATACAAGGTTGCCAAACGTGCCACTAAAAGAGCTGTAGCCAGAGCCAGACGAGACCACTTAGAACCGCTCTACCAAAAGTTGGAATCGTCTGAGGGGCAGAAGCTCATTTACAAGTTGGCACGTTCTAGGGTGAAAGCGGCACAGGATATATCCAAGTGCCGCTGTGTAAAAGATCCTACTGGCAACCTGCTTTGCGAGGATCGCGCGGTGAAGGAGAGATGGCGTACGTACTTCCACGAGCTGCTGAATAAGCAGCACCAAGAGGTGCAGACACCGGAACTCCCTCCGAACCTTGGATTGGTGTCCCCGATAACGCCTGAGGAAGTCCACACGGCTCTTCGTCGCATGGCGAATCGGAAAGCTGTCGGTGCTGACGGAGTCCCCATTGAGGCCTGGAAGGCGATGGGTCCTCGCGGTGTGGGCATGCTAACAAACTTTCTGAACCGCGTGCTCCTGTCCGGCAAAATCCCGAGCCAATGGAGGCTGAGTATTATCACTCCAGTCTTCAAAGGCAAGGGCTCTGTACAGGAGTGTGGTAACTACCGCGGTATAAAGGTCATGTCCCACACCATGAAGATCTTTGAGAGGATTTTAGACTCCCGGATCCGGCAGGAGTGTTCTGTCTCGACGTGTCAATATGGGTTCCGTCCAGGGTACGGAACCACGGACCCTATCTTCGCCCTAAGGATCACCATGGAGAGATACAGATCGAAGAACACACCTCTGCACATGCTCTTTTTAGACATGCAGAAGGCCTTCGACTGTGTCCCTCGGGGGGTGATCTGGTGGGCACTGAGGTCCAAAGGAGTACCAGAAGCCTATGTTGACATAATTCGAGACATGTACCTCAATTCCGATTCCGTTGTTAGGACCGCTGTTGGCGACACTAAACCCTTTCCCATCACCGTCGGTGTACACCAGGGATCCGTCCTTAGTCCGTTCCTGTTCAGCGTGATATTAGATGTCTTGTCAGACAGCATCAAGAATTCACATGAGCAACCTCCCTGGTTGCTCATGTATGCTGATGATATCGCGCTGGCAGACGCGGACAGGGAACGGTTGGTGCGGCGGGTAAATGCGTGGAAGAACTCGCTTGAGAGCGGTGGTCTTAAACTCAATGTGGCGAAGACGGTGTACATGGCCAGCAACACCACAGACCCTATGCCTGTGTGCATAGGCGGAGACAGGGTCGAGTGCACAGATCAATTTAAATACTTGGGGTCTGTGTTCCACGCGTCCGGCGACATTGATTGCGACGTCAAGGCACGCATTTCCGCTGCTTGGGCAAAATGGCGTGAGATGACAGGTGTCATTTGTGACCCCAAAATGCCGGTTAAGCTTAAGGGACAGGTCTATAAGACCATCATTAGACCTGTCCTTCTGTATGGCAGTGAGGCGTGGCCTGTGCTTGCGCGACACAAGCAGGAGCTGCGTGTCACGGAGATGAGTATGCTGCGGTGGATGTGTGGAGTTACGCGGAAAGACCGCATCAGGAACTCCCGCATCCGTGGCAGTCTCCATGTCCGTGACATAGCAGACAAACTGCAAGAGAGTCGCCTGCGCTGGTACGGCCACGTCTTACGTAAACCGGCATGTTACGTGGGTAACAAATGTCTTGCCATGGCGCCTCCGCCGGGCCGGAACAAGCGAGGCAGGCCAAAGAAGTGCTGGCTTGACGTTGTAAGTGATGACATGCGTGCCAACAATCTCACACCACAGGATGCCAGAGATCGTGCGAAATGGAGGCGTAATAGCAGGAAAGCGGACCCCGGGCTCCAACGCGAAAGCCGCGGATGCGACCGGGATAATACGCTGAGATGATGATGATGATGAGTTCGATTAATACGCAAGAGTACGTAAAAATAGAATTTAATTGAATGATAATGAGTACACGCGATTTGAATGACAATTGTGTACTAAAGTACAGGCCACGCGTAGCGAGTAAAGTGCTGACACAATGATGTCAAATTTGTGCGTGCTTGCACTGTATATGCTCCGGGGCCCGAGAAGATGTGAATGAGATGAAGAATAAAGATTTACAATATGATAATTAACAATTTTGCTTACAAACTTAAACTAAGCTTAAGGTATTTCATTGAATTGAGTCCGGACGGAAGGCGAAGACCCTCTGCTGGTTGTGGCGATGGTAGGTCGACCCGCAGCGGTGGGAACGGGAGCTACATAGCTAGCCTCCGCCAGCTCAGCTGCCGGAGGTGCGGGTGCCGGACGAGGCTGGTGCGCTCTCATGCGTTGCCATGCGTACAAAATGATACCAACTACGATGATTCCAACCAAGATGTAAATGGCGACATAATGGTGAATGTCATGGAATGTCAATTGATCTGCCAGTTCCTGATTGGATTTCATTTCTTTGAGTGCTTTTTCTATCGCCTTTATGTTTTCCCGTTGTCCGGTGTGGTCGTCTGTCTCATTCAGTGGAGCGATGAGAGGTATAGACAGATTAATTATGTGCTTTATTAGTGGAATTTCTATGTTCATGACATCGATAATTTAATTGTGTTTGATAACAATCTGTGTGCATAAATCGTAAACATTCTGTCTTTGATGACGCAACTGTCTCCCAGTGTAATGACACCTGTTTTGCCGAGTTGCTCGATCGTAATATTGTTATCGCTTATGACTCGTACATAATTGTTGCAAAAGATGTTTTGGATATTTTTTTAGTATATCTAATAATATTATACTATAACCATGAAAGTAACCACTACATAAAAACACATTGCTCAAAAATCTAACCGTTAATAACCTCTAAAGTTTAACTATGAATAAAAAATCGACTCTAAGATTTAAGTAATTTAGATTAACAGAGGGGGACAATGAAAACGAAGGTTTGCTCATTAATTTAGATTATATTTTTATGTCATAAAACTCGAAAATTTTTGAAATTTTTTTGTCACTGAAATGAGATTGCAACTAGAATTTGGATGATTTTGAAATAGGAGAATTTTTTTTCAGATACAAATCCATCGATTAATATTACTAAATTGTAATCGCATGAACTTAATGTTTGACATTAGAAAAATTTAAAACTCGCAATGTAAACAGTCCCTTAAACAACAAGTCTCTATTCTTTCAGGTCACCGAGCAATCGCACTTTGAAAATAATTTTTCTTAACTTTGGGGACTAATTAAATATTTTTTGTTGTTGTTTTTCTTTCTTTCAAAATATGAACTTAAGTGGCAAATAGGGTGTGATATTTTTACGCGACAGTATACTGTAACTAATTTTCTAAAGAAAATTTTTCTGTTGTTAAAAGTTTCAGATCAGATTTATCCTCAGAAATCTTGATTCTAAGAATCATCATCCTTACTAATATTATAAATCGGGAAGCGAGTTTGTTTGTTTGTTCCGTTTTCACGCCGTAACTACTGAACCGATTGCTTTGATATTTTGCAGACGTAAAGTTAGAAGTCCGGATTTTTATTCCGGAAAAATTTGATACTCCCGAGGGAAAACAAAAATATTGCTAGACTCATACCAGTTCGGTTATAAATGGCGCTGTGTGTCGTTTAAAAACACGTAATATATTGCAAACAAATATGCACATGTAAACTTAAAAGCTAAATGATACCATAATAGGGATGTATCCAAGTATGAAAATAAAAAAAAAAATTAGTCCGTCTTATAGATAATAAAAAAAAATGAAGTCCCTTATTTTTTATTTTGTCCAAATTACTAAAAACTACTGATATATAGCGTATTAAAGTTATAGGTGGAGGAGGAGTGGAGGCTAATTACGTCACGCCGTGGTATATTTTGAACCACGGCGTTACGTCATGCGACATTTCAAATCAATATATCTTCCTAAGTATTTGAGTGAAAGAAAAAATAAAAAATACGTGTTCAATATTTTTTATAAATATATCTCATGAACATTAGATTATTTTTTAGGATACAATCCAAATTCAATTCAATTCAATTCAAAAATTTTATTTCGGATTAAAAAAAAACATAAATATCCATATAGTGTTAGTACAAGTACAGCTTAGCCTAATGTTAGTAATAAATTAACTAAAGTGAGTCTGGACTTCCATCCACCTGCGTAAGAGGGGCGAGTCCCACCGATCCCCGAAAATGAGGAATCTAAAAAAGCTTGATATAACCGAATTCCACGCGGGCGAAACCGCGGGCGGAAACTAGTATATATTATTCCTCAAGGGCTTTTTTTGCCGGTACATCATACTTTATCAATATACTTAGATGAGGCATTTTTTTTTTAATAATTATAAACTAGCGCTTGACCGCAATCCCGCCTGATAGTAAGCAGTGATGAGATCGTTGATGATAAAGCGCGCTAGTTTATTAAGAGCCTATTCACTCATAAAAACTGAGAGAATAGGAAGGAAGACGGCAGTTGAGTGAGGTGATGCAATGTTAAACCCAACAACACGACCAACGATGCTGCGCCAAAGGGAGATTGATCTGAAGACCCTCCACGACCAAACTCCCAACACAACAACATTAGGCGCATCGTACCCGGCACACATCGCAACACAACTGCTCAGACCCGTCCTCCGTGCGGCTTCACCAGACATCAGCCGGAACACGACAAATTGCTTGGCGGCAAGGCTTTGTCTGGTGGGTGGTAACAGATCATTATAAAGCTTTTCTGGACCGCTACACCCGAATAATTTACAACTTACTCACATTTAGTGGTTTTCCAAAAAAATACCACTGATTTTTTTATTTTTTTTTTTATTACTAACCAACAATCCCGCCTGATGGTAAGCAGTGAAATCAAGGATTTTTTAAGCCGTGTATATATGCTAATACTTGGCACGGCTCACCTCATCGTCATCGACCTTTTTATCGTCCCACTGCTGGGCACAGGTCTCCTCTCATACAGAGAAGCAATGAGCATAATCACCACGCTTGCTCAATGCGGGTTGGCGATTTCAGACTTAAAGTCCAGGTTTCCTCAAGATGTTTTCCTTCACCTTATAATCAGTCATTGGTGTCCAAGATATACTTAGAAAGTACATAATTACTGGCAGTTTCAACCATTTTGAAGCATATTGCTGCATTTCTCCATATGTTCACAAAATGTGGCTGCTCAACAACGTTAATGATGTAATGAATGTTTTTAACTGACCTTACTGCCCCATCGGCCATCGGTTCTACGAGCAATGTGCCCTGCCCACTGCCACTTAAATATAGCAACTCGCAGAGCTATGTCGGTGACTTTGGTGCTTCTGCGGATCTCCTCATTTCTGATTCGATCACGCAGAGAAACTTCGAGCATAGCTCTTTCCATTGCCCTTTGTGTGACTCTGAGCCTTCGTATGAGGCCCATTGTTAAATTGCCAAAATGACACCAATTGCTACTAATAGTGTTTTACCCTGCTGGTTATAAACCACATGTGTGCCAAATTTCATCCAAACCCGTTGAGTAGTATCGACGTGAAAGCGGAACAAACAAACAAACGCACTTTCACGTTTATAAAATTAGTAAGGAATAATAATAATAATACCCACCAGGTGAAACCACGGGACTAGTAGATACTAAATTAAAAGTCCCTAAAGATATATTTGAACTGTTACTAATAACTAAGTGCACATAAATCTCGATCCTGTGTCAAAGAAATATGATTAAATCATGGCGATTCCGTCAATTTACGTCAAGCCCTGACTAAGTTGACACGATTGAGCTAATATTTATTATCTGTCCTTTTCTAAATGAAATAGAAAGAAAAAGATGCATTGAACTTAATTTAGTTTAGTTTGTGAATAAGGAAATCGAAATCATTAACATTATATGAGTTCATATAATTTACTTTTTTACATTACATAAATATGTAAGCTGTCACGCCCTTTATGCCTGGGGCTTCTTAGTTGAAGTAACAAGTTTTAGTTAATTACATTTTCATTTAAATATAAATATATTGTTTTGCTTTGCTGGTATTTTGGCGTGGTAGCTGGCATATGGTAAATAATTTCATTGTTGTTGTATTTTATCGTGTTCATTACTATACATAGTTTTGTATAAAGACTTGTGTTTTTTTAAAAATGAACAGACAGCTGTGCTGCTGGGGAGTTTGTTCCGCCACTTCTTCTTTCCAGCGAAAGCACTAGGAAGTGTCGATGGGTGGGCGTTTTGGGGGACTGTCTTATGTAATATTGACGTTCAAAAAGTGCTGATTCTCAGCCTAATTTGAATAAATGACTTTTGAGTTTGATTTTGATTTACTTTGTCTTAAATTACATCCTATCAAGAACATTCTCCTTCGAATGCACCATTTATGAGAACTATGTTTAAAATTAAGCACATACTTTCTATGATACCCTAGTACACTAGCATAACATCTGTTCTATGATATTCTAACGTCCCCTCACACAATTAAACTGAGTTTTAATATAGTGATTAAACCTGAGGGTCCTGGGTGACCCTACCAGGGCACCACTAACATTAAATCTGTATTAGTCAAGTTTGATTAATAAAGTTCGTTTCTTTAGCGTTAAACGTTTTGTCTCAAGTTTTGGGAGGAACGTTAGAACCATACGGTGTACGTGAAGAGGAAGAGGGAGGGAGGGCCTACCCAGACACCTTTTTGTGTAATGTAACGCAATAAAAGTTTCTTTTTACGTTTCAGTAATTCTTTACTTGTAATTTCGAGTTAGGTACTTTGTTTCACATTAAAAGCAGGATTGTAAAGGATTTGGGTGTTTGTTTTGTGTGAAAGGTTGTTGCCAAAGTAAATAATAGAATGGAACAAGGTCGGCTGGTGTGGTCGTGAAGCCCGAAGAACGAATTTGATGACATTACTATATCAACACTACAAAGGTAAAATCACTAAGAAGTATAAAGGTTGAAATTACAACGCATTGTTAAATTTTGCGCCTTCTCCTGTCACCTCTTACCTCCTGGTAGATTCTAACAAATCACTGTAATACAATACGCCAGTAAACTAGTCACGTACTTGAGTTTATTTACTGGATTTAATAATGGCAGCTTGAGGATTGCTTAAAGTTACAAAGTGGTTTTATATGTACGTACTTAGTAAACGCTATACTGAACATACAGCAGTGACGACCCAGAGATCACTACCGCAATTTACGAGAAGATCGCCCGTTCGAACTAAATTGGGTGCAGTGATGGAATACAACATCATTATCATCATCATCTTAGCGTTTATCCCGGTTGCAATCGCGGCTTTCGCGTTTGAGTCCGGGGTCCGCTTTCTTGCTCAATTTCCTCCATTTCGCGCGATCTTTAGCATCTTGTTGTGTGAGATTGTCGGCACGCATTGACAAGAAAGAAGAAGAGAAGTGCTGGCTTGACGTTATAAGAGATGACTCTCTTATAACGTCAAGCCAGCACTTCTTTGGTCTACCCCGCTTGTTCCAGCCCAGTGGAGGCGCCATAGCAAGACATTTGTGACCCACGTAACATGCAGGTTTTCGTAAGACGTGACCGTACCAACGTAGGCGATCTTCCTGCAATTTATCCGCTATGTCACGGACGTGAAGACTGCCACGGATGCGGGAGTTCCTGATGAGGTCCTTCCGCGTAACTCCACACATCCACCGCAGGATATTCATCTCCGTGACACACAACTCCTGCTTGTGTCACTCAAGCACAGGCCACGCCTCACTGCCATACAGGAGAATAGGTCTAATGATGATCTTATAGACCCGCCGCTTAAGCTTAACCGGCATTTTGGGGTCACAAATGACACCTGTCATGCCATTTTGCCCAAGCTGCGGAAATACGTGCCCTGACGTCGCAATCAATGTCACCGAATGCGTGGAGTACAGGCCCCAAGTATTTAAACTGATCTGTGCACTCGACCATGTCTCCGTCTATGTGCACAGACATGTTGTATGTCGTGTTGCTAGCCATATACGAGTGCATGGTCTTCGAGTTTCTGACCTCCGTTCTCAAGCTAGTCCTTCGACACATTCACATGCCGCACCAACCGATCCCTGTCCGCGTCCGCCAGCGCGATATCGTCAGCATACATTAACAACCAAGCAGGTTTCTCATGTGAATCCCTGATGCTATCCGACAAAATGTCTAATATCACGCTGAACAGAAATGGACTAAGGACGTAACTTTGGACTCCGACGGTGATGGAGAAGGGTTTAGTGTCACCAACAGCGGTCCTAACAACGAAATCGGAATTGAGCTACATGTCTCGAATTATGTCAACATAGGCCCCTTTAGACCTCAGTGCTCACCAGATCACCCCCCGAGGGACGCAGTCGAAGGCCTTCTGCATATCAAGAAAGAGCATATGCAGCGATGTGTTCTTCGATCTGTATCTCTCCAAGGCGATCCTTAGTGCGAAGTTAGGATCCATGGTTCCGTACCCAGGACGAAACCCATGTGAAGGTCAGCTGCCGCACACGTTCAGAGAATGTTTACCCCTCCGCGTTGAGGCCACCATACCCCAAGCCACCGTGAACATGCTCAAACCCGTCACTCTTCTCACCTACATGACCGTTCAAATCACCACCCAGAACGACTCCCTGGGATAATGGGATCCCGCGAAGCAATCCCTCGAGCTGGATCCAGAACAACGTCATTTTGGCGTCACTGCACCCGGCCTGCAGAGCGTAGGCACTTGTCTAGTGGGTTATAACCCCATTGACAAGCACCCGCAACGACATTAGCCGATCACTGATGCAATTCACCTCCAAGACGTCACCCTGGAGCTCGCCAGACAACATCACGGCGACCCCATTTCTCCCAAGAGGTGCACCCGTGTAGATCAGTTTATAGCCATTCCCAATAAGCCGGGATCTGCTGCCTTTCCGAGTCCGAGTCTCCTGGAGGTACGCCACGACCACCCTCCGCCTATGGAGAGTCTCGGCCAGTTCTCTCGTGAGTCCAGTTAGCGTGCCAACGTTCCATGAGGCGAAATTTTCTTGGTTTGGGCTCGTTTCTTCAGCCGTATCCGCCTCTGACATGGTAGCCCTAGCCCACAGGTCACAGGAGTCGGACGAGGCTCCTGCGCGCCATTTTGCAGCGGGGCCCTAGCTGTTACATGTGTATCTCTTATATTCCTCTCCATTATTGTTGATTGGCTTGTTTGGCTATTGCGAGTGCGACTGCCATCTGACCACTCAACCCCTAAGGGAAAGCCGGCGTCAACGCGCCGTTCGTTTGTCAGCAGATGCACCGTCTGGCAGGTGGGGTTGACTTGGGTCCCAAAGATGCTGGTGGGTCCCCAAAGCACCCAGATGATGGAATACAACACTGCTGTAAAAATGATGAAGGAAAAATCATCATGAGGAAATCTGCATGTCCTAGAACAAAATTATTCTAATGACCTCTACCAACCCACATTTATCCCACGTGCTTGAATCTGTGTTGACTCACCGTCACTAAAAGGAGGTTTTTTTCCAGCAGCGGGAATGTATAAGCACTAAGCAGACTTGTTATGCTAAATATTTATCCGTAGATTTACAAACTTTTTTACTGTGTACAATTTTGAAGCAAAAGTTCAACAATTGACACCGTTTACACCCGAAAATTCTTTTGTTAGAAATAGGATGGATCCCTACTCGAGATTGTCCCCTATAAATGGTACATTTTATTCCCCAAAGTTCCCGGTCAAGTTGTATACAAGTCCAACTTAAACTGAATATCTTACGTAATTATGTTTGCCTGGTACATATGGGTTCTGTGAATCGCTAGACTACCCAAGGAGTACACACATACATGCATCGTGACATGATAATAAAGTTTTCCAGGCGCATGTTGTGGACGAAAGCGTATTTAGTTGGACCAAAATTTATTATTTTTTGGTCAAAGAATCAGCATTGCCATCAAAAGATGTTGCCTTTTGGGCAATTATTTCATTAATAGCAAAGCGAGCAAATTTTTGATGCCAAATGAATGTGAAATCATCAAGCCTTTTTCTTATTTTTTACTATTACTTGTGTATTATACTCATTAAGTACGTATTTTCGTGTTAACCCTAATTTCATATTATAACTATAATAAATAAAGAGTAATAGTAGTAATTGTTTGGGCCCATTGAATTGCTCTCTCACTGACTGTAGTTTTGGCTGCACTTGCCTGTGTTTCGGTTTTATTGGTGAATTCGAACGCACCCGAACGCAGGCACCGCCTGAACTAACCAGTCAAGATGACAGTCTGTCACTAGCTCTTCGCGCCGAAACCCAATAAGGCCGCACGTTTGCGCTCGCAAACTCCCACCTCAGGATGTCAGGAGGGACTTCTCCCTTATTGGTGAATACATAGGACTGCCGAGACGCCGGGACACAGGTGAGTTGCACTGGTATACTTTGCTGGGAGATAATTTTGTGGGTATCTGCTGTCAATCTGGAACCTTCGAAACATATATTGAACCTAAAATCTTAAGACAGTCCACTTCTACCATCAAGGTTTCATTCTGATCCTTCTAGCACTAGCAGTAATAAATAGTAACTATTGAAAACTGCTCTGTGATTTAACGTCTTGACTATGAAGTGTTTTTAGGTCTTAAATAAATTCAGTGTTATGTATGTAAATACTTTATATCTATGAAAACTACAAAGCTACTCAAATAAAAGTTGTTTACTAAAGGCTGATAAATAACTTTTATTCGAGAAATAGAATTGCTGTTTGGCAGTTTTTGTATGAAATAACCGTCTAAATGTTAACATTATTCTTATCCCGTGCGTTTCCGATGCATAGATACCACATCCATGCGGACGAAATCGAGGGCTAGTATTCTAAAACTTTTTGATATATCGATATTTGAAAGAAATAGAAAAAGAATTGAAAAAGATTGCATATCTATTTTATTAATATATTTTTCCGTGAGTTAGTTCATCATCGGAGGACCGTCCGCGTCGAGTTTCCACCCTTACGTTGTCGACACCACAACGACACGAACGAAGCGCTTTGCCTCGTCTTTTATACCACATCAAGGGACTGGAACAATTTGCCAGCGGCGGTGTTTCAGACTACAATTTAAGTGTCTTCAAGGTCAGAGTGATAGGCTCTTAATAAGCTAGCGCGCTTTACCAACATCGATAGCATCGCTGCTTACCATCAGGCGGCATTGTGGTCAAGCACTAGTTTATAATTTAAAAAAAAGGCTCTTAGAATGCCTATAGTTACAATAAAAACAAACAGAGTTAGTTGCTATGTCAACATAGTCACAATACAAAAGTCAGGTTTCACATACGTAAACTCCTACTGTTCCGGGACCATGGAGTAAGATTTTCTCTTGAATCCCATAGAAGAATCCCTCAAGAACATAAAACGGTCTGTAGTAGAAATAAAACAAAAGTTTTTGGTCCGATTAGTAGACAGGTACCAGGATAACATAACCTACTGAAAGATAGGCAAAAGTCTTGGACCACACCATAAAGAAGATACACATACAGTGGTCACACCGCCACAAGTCAGGCTATGTCCCGCGGGAGGTAGCTAACGGCTTTACTCGTTCACTTATTCACTAAACTCCCTAGGCGCGGGTCTTCAGACTCTTTTTATCAAACTTGTGACGTCTACCTAAAGATTCATGTGTCTGGTATCTGGCGTGATGTGCTCCTGTCTGGTCTTGTGAATACTAATTTGGAGGGAATAGTTTGGGATAAAAATAGGGAAGGAAAAAATGTAGTAAGTTTTTGGCGCGGGATAAAGTAACGCAAAGTTCTCATCATGGTATTCGTTTTAGACGAAAGACCTCGAATGCTGGACACAGGCACCACCACTTTGACCTGTTTTCCGTAATGTGTATTACCTGCGCAGCCTGCACTACGTCATAGGTCTACCTTAAAGGAAGGTTGCCAACGCTGCGACTACCAGCTCCTGTTACTACTCCAGACAGATTTTTCGGCCCCATCAACTTGGAACACCGTACCGTCTTGGGAACAATTTGGTGTCTCACCGTAAATGAAGCATTTTTTTGGCACTTTTCTTCTTCAGCTTATAGAGGTCCAGTGCTGGAGAAAGACCTCCACCAAGGCTTTCCACGATGACCGTTCTTTTGCTGCCCGCATCCATCGGCTTACCGCGACCTTCACTAGGTTATCGGTCCACATTGTTGCCTCCCTACGCTGCGTCTTCCGGTACGTCGCCGCTACTCCAGAACCTTACTGCCCCATCGCCCATCGGTTCTACGAGCAGTGTACCCCGCCCACTGCTACTTCATTTTAGCGACTTGAAGAGCTGTGTCGGTGACTTTGGTTCTCCTCATTTCTGATTAGATTGCGCAGAAAAACTCCGAACTCTTCCCATCGCCCTTTTGCCACTTTTAAATTATCAAGATTAAAATTTAAATAGTCGGCCAGTTTGAAAGTTGTAGGTAGTTGCCCATTGCAAAACTTAGATCTATATGAAGAAGAATGAGATAGAAACTAAAAGAGCTCTTTTAAACTCTTTTAAATTAAGATAATTTTATAATATCATGGGTACATTAGATAAAATGTATTTAGTAGTCTTTCACGCCCTTCCGCTCCGCCCAGAGCAGGAGAAGTCACTTGAGGATTTATCACCCGAAAGAAAAAGTATACTCAGCTATTATTTTTTACCTGAGTCATCGTCATCTCAGTTGCATCCGAAGCTTTCAGCTTTGAAGTCTGAGGTCCGTTTTATCATTCTAACTGCTGATTTTGGCTAAACTACGATATTTATATTTATTATATTCTACCTGAATGTACTAGTACCGTGGACGTTCAATTTTACTCCACAAAAGTTTACTGAAACAAATTTTAGATTTAAAATTCTAGGTAAAAATATTCATGTCAACTACTGTCTTTTTTATTTTTTAATACAGGTGGCAGCTACTTATATGCTTACCCCTTTAGTGTGTGGAGCGAATTGTAACGCCGCCATTTTGTGAATATGAACGTCAACACTTTACAGCGCTAGTGATGTGACACGTGGCGATATAACTTGAGTAAGATAATTATATCGATGAAAATGAAGCTTGAGAGTAATGTGGCACCTTGTGGAGATATATATTCGTATGTTATGATTGTTGACGATTTTATATGAATAAATTATGAGAAATTATTAGTTTTTCATCTAGTAAATTTTAGTCACATTTCCGTTCCGCATGAGAAGCAATTGAGTAGGAACTTTAGGAAGATGTAACAATAATTAAATTTACTTTCTTATCAGGCAACTATCACCATACTGTATATATACAGGGTGTATCTGGCATCGTAACGCAAACTTCGCGAAAAGGCTACACCGCATGCCACTAATAAAATTATGATAGTCATTTATATCGTTAATGAGCGGTTACAGAAATAACAGTGTTTAAAAAAATGTGTCTGCTCGGCCTTTGAACGTTGCAAGCGTACCACCGCGCGGTTTGTGGGTATGACGTTGACCCCTGATGTGAACTCTATTAAATCAACTTATAGGATAGTTTTTCGAATTTTGTTCACATTGCGCTTTTTTGTGTAATTAGTGAATTAATTATTTTTTATTTAAAAATCTTATTGGGTTTTAAAAGTATAGCAATTATGAACGGTTTAAAGTGAAAAAAACTGCATATTATTTTTTTTATCAGGAAAAAACAGACGAAAAATTCCACCAGGGTTTCAGAATCATGTACTGGATCCATGGAACTTGTTTGTGCGTCGATGTCAGAGACACCCTTTATATTGCAACATATCATATACACATATTGCAAATATACATAATTAAGCCTAGCCCACACTCTTAGCGAAAAGACCGCCTATTGTGCCACCCTTTGTAAAATCATCATATTTAACTTATGTAATTTATTTGCTATCACTACATAACATAAAACAAAGTCACTTTCTCTTTCCCTATGTCCCTTTGTATGATTAAGTCTTTAAAATTACGCAACGGATTTTGATGCGTTTATTTTTAAATAAATATAGTGATTAAAGAGGTAGGTTTATATGTATAATAACATCCATTAAATTGTGGAGAAAAACTAATCTAATGTCGTAAATAAATAATTTTTTTCCGCGTTTGCAGTAAAATGCAGACTGAACTCAACATGATTTGAATGTACTAAATATTCTACACATTGAAAAGGTCTACATAAAATATATATGTCTACATGAACGACAAATAATACCGGCTAATTTTGGAAGCAATTTTAACCAATACAGCATTAATCCCTATCTAATTTAATACATTGTTGATTTATTATAGATCTATATCGCCCTTTCGCAAACACGACCAACGATGCTGCGCCAAAGGGAGATTGATCTGAAGACCCTGCATGACCAAACTCCCAACACAACAACATTAGGCGCATCGTACCCGGCACACATCGCAACACAACTGCTCAGACCCGTCCTCCGTATTAAATGAATATTTTCGAAGATATTACAGATTTAAAATGATGATTATGATGGCCGGTCGAGGCGGGGCGGCAGAAGCGGGCCGCTATGTTTTTTTTTTTTTTATACAACGTTCAGTTTTCTGTAGTGTATTTAGTATCAGCATTGCCCCCGTGCGAAGCCGGGGCGGGTCGCTAGTACATAATAAAGAGTATTCTCTTGGATTGAGCTACACTAAGTCATTGTACTTTCATCATCATCATCATTTCAGCCGAAAGACGTCCACTGCTGGACATAGGCCTCCCTCAAGGTTCACCACGAAGACCGGTCCTGCGCCTCCCGCATCCAGCGGTTTCCCGCGACCTTCACCAGTTCGTCGGTCCACCTTGTCGGGGGCCTACCCACGCTACGTCTTCCGATGCGTGGTCGCCACTCGAGAACCCGTCGGCCCCATCGGGCATCGGTCCTACGGGCAATGTGTCCAGCCCACTGCCACTTTAGTGTTGCAATGCTTCGGGCTATGTCGGTTACTCTCGTTCTTCTGCGGATCTCCTCATTCCTGATTCGATCGCTCAGTAAAACCCCAAGCATAGCCCTCTCCATTGCCCTTGTGAGTGACTTTGAGCCTTCTTATAAGGCCCATTGTTAGCGACCACGTCTCAGTTCCATAAGTCATCATTGGCAACACACACTGGTCGAAGACTTTTGTCTTGAGACACTGCGGTATTTTGGACGAGAAGATTCTATGTAGCTTCCCAAAAGCAGCCCAGCCGAGTTGGATTCGACGTTGGACCTTCCTAACTGGATAGTTTGTCCTAGGTACACGTAACTGTCAACAACTTCGAGAACAGAGTCTCCAATCTTTATAGGAGTCGGTACAACATGGGCATTAGACATGACTTTCGTCTTATCCATGTTCATTTTAAGACCGACTCGCTCGGAGGCTGTACTGAGGTCTTCGAGCATTCGAGATTCCAGGTCAGGCAAGTACCAATGTAACTTTTCTCAAGTCATATGTACTTTCTAAGTATATCTTGGACACCAGTGACTGAAGGTGAAGGAAAACATCTTGAGGAAACCTGGACTTATCGCCTCGCCCTTCGACTAAAAGTTCTCCTCCATGACGAGGTGAAGCAAACTCGTCGGTACAATCACCACAACGCCTTGAAGTTGACGTTGTGTCGCAACTCCAGCTGCAGATCTCTTTCCGTAGGTACTTGGTCTTCTGACGCTCATCCGCCACGATGTCCTGCACTTTTGCAGGAGGCACAGGACTGTTCAGCTTCGGGGCACCAGAGCCACGTCTTTTTCTTCTCCTTCTTCAGCCTTTAGAGGTCCACTGCTTAACAAAGACCTGCCCCAAGGCTTCCCATGATAACCAGTCTTGTAATGCCCGCTTAGATCGGCTTCCCGCGACCTCCACCAAACCACAATGGGTTCCGTAACTGCCGTGCCGCTGTGGTCTTGTTGGCTCGCCGCCGCAGCATTCTTTTTTTTTTTTTTTTTTAATAATTATAAACTAGCGCTTGACTGCAATCCCGCCTGATGGTAAGCAGTGATGCATTCGTTGATGGTAAAGCGCGCTAGTTTATTAAACCCATTCACTTAAAAAACTTAGTGAATAGGAAGAAAGGCGGCAGTTGAGCGAGGTGGTGCAAATTTATAAACCCAACAACACGGCCAATGATGCTACTCCAGAGGGAAATTGATCTGGATGGACCATGATCAAACTCCCGACACAACATCATTTGGCGCATCGTACCCGGCAAGCTTCCGTCCTCCATACGGCTTCACCAGACATCATGCCGGAACACGACGAATCGCTTGGCAGTAAGACTTTGTCTGGTGAGTGGTAACTTCTGCCGGCAGCCGATCTTCCTTGCACCATCGCGAAACCATCCTCCTTAGCCCTCACGTGTGCTTCTTCTGGTACACATAAATTGTGAAGTGACTGAGCTGCATTATAAATACTTAACATGCATGTGCTACAGAAATATATGCCTTATTAATTTCACAATAAAGCACATTTTTCAGTTCCATTACCCTAAATTTCTGAGTGACTTCAAAAGTTCAACTACTTTCAGTTCTCTGCTGGACGTGAGCCAATCTAATTCCTTATAGTATTATGAAAAATTGCCATTACCAATCAGACGGAGCATTGAGCGCAGATGGTTTAAATCAAGAAATAGGGCAAAAACAACTGATTCGCTTGACAATAATTTCACGAAATATACTGAAATATTTCTGCTTAGAACCCACCAAGACGATGTTAATGTGTTTACTAAGTCATATCAGATAGCGTCTAGACATCTGTATTCTTAACGCAAAAGTTTCTTTAAAAGCCCTGTGGACGCTTGACAGTAATTTCAAAGAATAACTTTTCTATATTATATTAAAATATGTTTGTATTAGTAATTTATTATACATTTTATAATTTATGTGTTTGACAATTTATTTAGACTTGCTTTGGTGAAATAAGAATGTTTTTTGACGTTTATTTTTAGCAAATCGATGCAATTTCTAGCGAAGTAGGGACTAACTTCGACATTTTCGTAGCAAGGGCTACGTTCGTAGCGGTATGCTACGCTATCTTGTAGCAAATGTCCCTTTGCTTCGCTTTCTCGTAGCAAACGTCCCTTTGCTACGCCTCCTCGTAGCTGATTTCGTAGTCAATCAAGGCGAGCTGTCAAAAGTTCAATTCACACTACAATTTCAAACATTTTTGAAATTGTAGCATATTCACTAAAATGTCAATAAAATAAAATTGATATTTGTTTAGCTAAAATACAAAAGCTCTGTACAATTGTAGTCTGTGCTCAGATGGTTTAGTTTTATAATATTAGTAGATTTGATAGTTTTTAGTCCTGGAGCCACTAGAAAAACAATAAGAACATAAAAGAAGCAAACACTTTAACTTTGAAGGATCGTAGCGTTCTCTAGTCCACAGTGTGTGTTATTTGTTTTTCCTTTTATTTTTATCTATTGTATTTTTTTTTTAATCTTTGTTATTTTCAGTAATGTTATTAGTATGGGAGGAGAATTAATAAAAAAACTTTCTTTCTTCATGATCAGCTCATAATATTCCCAGTGCTAAGACGATAGACAGACGTAGTGTACAGTAGACAGTATATTGGACAGCAATTGCGTGTGGTTCTAGGATATGCCAGTTTCCTTGTAATGTATACCTTCACCATTTTGAGAGCAGATTTGATGAAATTAAATGACAGCCTCCGTGGCGTAGCGGTAGCGAACGTGGCCGTTGCGCAAGAAGGCGCGGCTTTGATCCCCGCACAGTGCAAATACCTGTATGCATGAATATGAATATTTGCACTGGTCTGGTCATGCCTCGGAAAGCACGTTAAGCCGTTGGTCCCGGTTGCCATACGAACATGTAGTGGAAGTCGTTACGGGTTGTTGGAGCCCTCAAAAGTCTAACAATTGGTCTAACTGCAATGCTTCGATATCGCCTTCGGGTTGGGAGGTCAGACGGCAATCGCTTCATGAAAAATATCGAAATTTAGCCAAAAGCAGCAGTTAGACTGGTAAAGTGGACTCCAGACTTCAAAGCTGAAAAGCTACGGATACGACTGGGATTAACGCTGATATGATGATGATTTGATGAAATCAAATACCTACAATGTAAAATTTCTGACTTGTTTCGAACCCACGCGCCATTACCACTGGGTGCTGCTTCGTGTTCACGGATTCAAACTTTCATTTATAAAAAAGAAAATACTAAGCCAACACTCTAATTGTGTAACACGTAAACTAGCTCGCTTTACCATCAACGATTGCATCACTGCTTACCATCAGGTGGGATTACGGTCAAGCGCTAGTTTATAATTTATAAAATAAATTACAATACTATCAACTTGAATCATTTTGAACCACTTCGAAGCCAAGTCGTCCTCCGTGACGCAGCGGTCAACACGCCTACCTGCGAAGTGGAGGCCCCGGGTTCGATCCCCGGCCAGGTCATGATGGGAAAACGATCATTTCCTGATTGGCCTGGGTCTTGGATGTTTATCTATATATGTATCTATTATAAATATAGTATTTTTGAGTTAGTATGCCATAACACAAGCCTCGAACTTACTTTGGGGCTAGCTCAATCTGTGTGATTTGTCCGTTAACAAAAATCTAATTCGTTACTCCATATGTTCGAAGAATGTGTCTGCTCAATAACGTAAATAACGCAGAGAATGCTGTTTGAACTATCAAAATGGAACCCATTCTGTCATCATCATCATCATCAACCTTTTTATCATCCCACTGCTGGACAAAGGTCTCCTCTCATACAGAGAAGGATTGAGTGTAATCACCACACTTGCTCAATGCGGGTTGGCGATTTCAGACAAGTCCAGATTTCCTCGAGATGTTTTCCTTCACCTTGTAAATAAGTCAGTCACTTATAGTGTGTTACACTAGTTCTCGGCTGGTTTTTAAAGAGTCATTGGTTCTGCGTTTGAATTTCAAACCCATAAAATAATTTCTTCTTGGAAATGCCTTTACGCACCGTACCTGCCGCTAGCTAGGCGACGGGTGTGTGTGGGACTGGCCCAGCCGAAGCCGGGAATACCCACTAAAACCACTCGGTTACCCTCGAGCCCTGCGTTGAGAGTGTCATGGGATCAGCCCGAAGGCCTTATCTCCATGCCACTCTCAGGGCTTACCGGCCTAATTAAGGCCGGTTTTCGCGCCAAGGGAGGATTACCCGGGTACCGGAGTAATCCGTGGTGACCAGCGCAATGCGCGTGCGGGAGCTACCCACACACGCTGGTCACACTCCGGGGCTAAAGGAGACGGGGGTTCGTCCCCCGCCTTCTTCGCCCCGCCCGTCTACGCCGGAGGGGGGCGGCAAGAGCATCCTCTTCCCGCTCCCTCCTTCTGCAAGAGGACGGTCTCGCAGAAGGAGGCGGCGGCCTCCCATGCACTCTCGCTTTCAACCATGGCTCGCACCGTGGTTGCCAGGGAGAGGCGTCCGCCTCCGAGCGCCGCAACGAGCTCGCGGCGCTCGTTTCGCCAGGCCGGGCACTCCAACAGGGTGTGCTCGGCCGTGTCGTCGAGAGCGTTCATAAGGCCCTAGTATATAACACAATATTACTACTACAGCTTACAGACGAACACGTCACACATAATCCCAATCTATACCTAGTAAAACAAGGCTTAGTTACTACACACACGATTAAGCGTACACGTTTAATTATTGCTAAGCATTTATCTCTACAGATTACAGCGCCTATTTTTGACTAGAGCAAACTAGAATCTAAGTAGAAATATAAATCAGAGAACGGGGATGACGAGAGGGGATCAAAGGTCAATCAATTATTTATTATGTTGAAGATATGAGTACGGTTAGGATTGAAGATTTTATGATAAAACGACACTTAAGGCTTATTCGCCATCTTTCTAACAATATTCTAGGTATATATTAGGTCAAAACTAATCACGAGCAAGATTTAACTATTATGTAGTGTATAGTGTCAGTCTTTGCCACGAGATGTCGCTATGTGTTAACTTTGAAGTATGAGTTTCCAACAGATAGCATATTAAATTATGTGCATAATATTTTGCCAATTTATATGGCGTACAAAATTAAAATATACACGCAGTTATAATTATCATAATAACACATCTAAAAATAATCTATATAAATAAATAAATATATACGGACAAATCACAGAGATTGAGCTAGCCCCAAAGTAAGTTCGAGATTTGTTTTATGGGATACTAACTCAACGATACTATATTTTATAATAGATACATATATAGATAAACATCCAAGACGCAGGCCAATCAGCAAAAGATCGTTTTTCATCACGACCTGGCCGGGGATCGAACCCGGGGCCTCCACGTCGCAGGCATGCGTGTTGACCGCTGCGCCACGGAGATCGACAATGAATATGTCAGTTTTGTAAACAGGTCATTAAAATTAAATAAACACATAATGTAACTAATTGTTAAAATCATAAGCGTTTAGTTAGCAAGTCGGAATTAATCATACCTCTGTTTATCAGTGGTTAGTTCGATGATGGAGTAGTCTAACTATAAAAAAAATAAAAAAGTTCTCTTAAAACATCGCAGATATTCTATAATACTTACGACACGGTTGGTGCAGTGCTGCATATCGCGGGTTTGATGCCCGTGCGGATTCCGCCTCTGCCTGTTTATGTATGTTGTGATTTTAAAAGTATGCCTAGTGTGGAACAACGTTTTATACTGTTATATTTTTTGGGGCACTATTGCCGAAAAATGTACTTTAAGAAAATAGTATTAAACTGTGTTAAGTATAATTTTATATATATATTGGATTTATAAAATATTCTGTAGCGAAATTAGAAACGACATGTGGATAAGCATTATTTTATTAGTATTATGTACAGCCAGTGTGTTCAATTACAGAAATATTATAAAGGAATGTTTGTGTTTGTCTGTAAATGTTTATAACTTCTTCACGCTCAAACGATTGGACCAATTTAGATAAAATTTTACAAACAAGTGGTCTATAGTAACCTGTAGTTCCACATATGTTACTTTTTATCCCGGTGTTCCAACTTTCTCATTTTACAAAATCAAAAAGTTTTAAAATTACGTAAACTGGCTTTCTCTTGATGATATGAACCCCAGACCACACTATCAACAACTTCTCAACCACAATTTGCTTTTACTCAACAAAACTTTCCCCAACACTACAAGCATCGTTTGCATAAGGATTTTACGATGTGCCGTGGATGTGTAATACGAGTGAGGCGGCGACTTTGCATGCAAAGACCCGATTTACAACACCTGCAGTTATAGGCATGGCTACCGCTAATATAGACAACCGCGCAAAGCCTCCATGGCGTAGCGGTATCGAACGCGGCCGCCACGCAAGGAGGCGCGGGTTCGATCCCCGCGGAGTGGAAATATTTGTATTCATGAATATGCATGCGTGCTTCGGAAAGCACGTTAAGCCGTTAATCCCGGTTGCCATACGAACATCTAATAATAATAATAATAATAATAAATTCTTTATTCAAGTAACCATGACTCAAAAATGTTAGTAATACTTAAAACTATGTTAGTAACATTTCACAAATTAAATTACATTACAATATACAAACAAACAACTCACACGAGTTACCGCTGCTTCACCCCATGAGATACGGCACAACAACGATCCACGTATGAGCAGTCCAGACGCCCAGCAATCATACTCAGGACACTGTTGGAGCTGGCCCGCACCCTGCGCACCAGAGAGGCACACCTCTTCCGCATAGTAGCATAAAAGCAATCTATGTGTGCGTCAGCAAACATCCCCGATGCGCTACAGAAGCGAGGCAGCCCCACCAGTATCCTAAACGCATTATTATATTGAACGCGGAGAGCGCTGTACGACTTTTGAGTATATCTAGCCCAAAGGCTACACGTGTAGAAAGAGGTACAGTAAGCTCGGAAGAGTGTGATCTTCACCTGAAGGGAACAACGTGCAAACCTACGGGCCAGCATGTTCGCTCGAATCGACAACGCTCTCCGCTCCCGTTCAATGTCGTCATTGTCCTGGAGGTCGGGGGTCAATAAGTGGCCCAAATATTTAAATTTATACACTCTTTTTAAAGGCATTCCATTGAGTGCAACAGGTGGTATAGCACCAGTGTTTTTTCCCCCAACCTCAAAAACCATGATTTCCGACTTTTTGGAATTATACGCCAGGCCATGCTGTTCTGCGTATCTTTCACAATGGGCCACAAGTTTTCTCAACCCACAGACCGACGCACTTAACAGCACCATATCATCTGCGTAACTAATATTATTGAGGCAGACACCATCCACATGGCAACCGACTCTGGTGCTGCTTAGCTCCTCAATCAGCTCATTCACATAAAGGTTAAAAAGCTTGGGCGAACTTAACCCCCCCTGCCTCACCCCGCACTCCAACCTATATGGTTCAGACAGCTCACCATTCCATCGCACATTGTTGACCTGGCCTCCATACCAATATTTAAAGATGTTAATGAGTTCTTTTGGCAGGTTAGTGTTTTCCAATTTTTGCCATAACTTATTGTATGAAACCAGATCAAATGCCCTGGAAAGGTCCAAAAAGCAGGCGTAAACGGGCGTCCCCCTCTGAGTATAATACGTGACCGTATGCTTAAGACTCAGCACTGCAGCCTCCGTTGACAGCCCAGAACGAAATCCGAACTGATTATCGTTAAGGCTGATGACAGAGTTCAACTGAGCATTAAGCATACTGTCAAACACCTTTGACATCACCGTGGCTAGTGAAATCGGTCTATAATTGCCACTGTCTGCGAGGTCCCCAGTTTTGTTTTTAACAACGGGGACAACAACTGTACGCGTCATCTCATCTGGCATATAACTATGATTCACACAAAAGCTGTACAACATAGCAAGGACTCTCGGCAGATGTGGACCCGCATATTGCAGGTGCTCAATGCTCAACCCATCGCGGCCAGGGGACTTGCCTCGCGTCATAGATTTTATAATTTTAGCTATCTCGGTAGCATGAATTTTAACCTGTATTTCCACTCCGGGTTGAGCATCCAACACCATACGTGACGGTCCTAGTGGCGATTTTACAAAAAACCGTTCTTTAAAAAGGTTGGCAATTTCTTTTGAATCACTCACGCCGTCAACGCTCACAGGCACACCCGCTTTACTGTGCAACCTATTAGTCTGCTTCCAAAAGCTTTTAAAATCGTGTTTAGCATGACATGACGCCAAGACATCCATTTTCAACTGATCTTTATGATCTTGACACCATTTGACACGTGACTTAAAGATTCTTCTACTTTCACGCATTTCAGTATACAAATTCCCAGACGTGGGCTTTCCATTCAGAGCCCACCGCAGAAATTGCTCCCGAGCATGCCTGTGAGCGTCGGCAACATGGGTATTCCATCCAACAATTCTTCTAGAGGTTCTGTTGCTATCAACCCTTCCCACTAGTGCTGCTTCGCTCAAGGCGCGTACAATTTGTAAATATAACATGTCAATTACTTTCCTGTGACTAGGGTTGTTACAAACATAATCACAACACTTACTTAATTCCTGAGGGAAGTCAATTAAACGTAATTTTTCATGACATTCTTTTTGATATCTATTTATTTGACTTGGATTTCTATCCCCCCACAGAATGCCATTCGAGATAACACATTTCATAGGTTTCTTTGGTAAAATTGTATCAAAACAACATTCGATGACTAGAGGAAAGTGATCAGACCATAAAACGTCATGTAGGACATACACGTTCCTAACGGACCCCAGGGCTGCTTCCGTTACTAAACAATGGTCAAGCCACCTTTTAGACCCGTAGACCTCACTTAGAAACGTGTACGTGCTCGACCCCGTTCCTAATATTTCTACGTCAATACACTTCCAATTTTGTTCATTACAATACTGAGACATTTCATCAAAAAATTGTTCAGACGGATGAGCATTAAAGTCTCCCAGAATGTAAACGTTTTCTACACTACAGTTATCAACAATTGCACTCACCGAGCTCATAATATCCGTAAACTCCGTTAAATTTGCCGCTGAGTCTGTGGGCATATAAACACTAAAAACTAGAAAACACCTTTCCTGTAGCACAATTTTTACTGCACACAACCGAGGGTTATCGCACTCAATAGTTGTAACATTGTAAAAAATACTACGCCGCCACAAGAGAGCAACACCACCGTAAGGTCGACCGCGTAATATTCCCCCTGACGTGTCCACCGCTGATACACCCGTGTAGCTGAACTCATCACTGATAGTATTAAGAAATGAGATTTCATCCGGCAACAACCATGTTTCCTGCAGTGCAATCAAATCGCATTGATTACATAAATCACGAATACTCTGTACCGAACGCTTCACATTTTTACAATTAAAAGTGACTAACTTGTAGATATTACTCAACATTGTGTCTACCTTTTATGCCACTTATTGTTCCGTTACCTACGTTGTCAGTAATAATACGCTTAGGTTTATAGTTGACAAAACGCCGAAATATTATTCCTTCGGGTCACAAAGTATGATCTAAAAACATCTGTAGCTTACTATGTGGCACAAAGAACTTGTATGCATTGTGCTCACATTGCCGTTTGATATTTATTTTTTCAAGATTCACCTTTTCACCTGTTTTCTTTTGCAAATAGGTCGTGATGTCCGATTCTAATGTGTCTTTGTGAACGTTTGTGATAAACACGGGTGTTTTCCTGTCAGCCTGTCGAAATTTGTCCGCAGACTCGACTATAACGCTACCCATGTTTCCTTTAAGTCTATCCTTGACTTTACGCTTTTTATTTTGTACCAATATAAAACCATTATTCGATTTCATAGCTGCAACACATGCGTATTGATCTCGCTGTAAGGACGACTGTACATGAGTCACCTCTTCACTCAGCTGTTCGCTCGGCCCGTGAGCAGTGGTAATAGATAACGGTAAGGATGACGCATCGTTCATGCAGTCGTTACCATTGAATTCGCAACGGCTAGCCGGCGTTTGAAGAAGTATTTCTGAACTACCCTCTGCTAGATTTGTGTCGGCATTCGACAAAATGCTTTCGTTTTCAACCGTATTGCTTTTTGAATTGAACATTTGCCCATCACTTGTACTAGATTTATTATACTGTGCGCCTCTTTTAGTGTTTCCACTAGGATTCGGTAGGGCCGAACAGTTCATTTCGCAAACTTCTTTAAGGCATTGTAGCTCACTTTGCGTAACATATGTAGACTTGATGTTATTAATTTCAGTCTGAACTAAGACCAAGTCCTTAAGGAGCTTGGAGACATCTAAATGATCAAAAGTGATAGGTGGTAATTTTTCAAGATCGCGGGCCACAAATACCGGCAGCAAATCAGGTTCCGTTGTTTTGAAAATAGCTATAATATCGTGCAAGACCCGATTATCTCTGCCTTTCCCTTTACGGACTGTTCTTCGCACCTCAGATGATAGTGATTCAATCAGTAAAGTATTTGATTTTTGGATTTGTTCACTCGAGAATGCCGATGCACATATCTTTACCAAACTTGCCTCATCGGCAATCGATATTTTATTTTGAACATAAGCTAGAAGCTCGTCAATAACGATATTACAAGATACACACTTTATCGTACTTGTCATAATGTCGAAAACAGCGCACGAGGAGCGCATCCACTATAACACGACCGCAGGTAACGACTGCGCACGCGCGACTGATGGCAGTCGTTACGGTTTGTTGGAGCCCTCAAAAGTCCAACAATTGGTCTAACTGCAATGCTTCCATATCGCCTTCGGGTTGCGGAGGCCAGACGGCAGTCGCTTCACAAAAAATATCGAAGATTAACCAAAATCAGCAGTTACGACTGGTAAAGCGGACCCCAGATTCCAAAGCTGAACAAGTTTCGGATGCGACTGGGATTTTAACGCTGTGATGTTTTTTATTTATTTATTTTTTAATTAAAATATAAACCAACGCTTGACCGCAATCCCGCCTGATGGTAAGCAGTGACGCAATCGTTGATGGTAAAGTGCACTAGTTTATTAAGAGCCTATTCACTCCAGCCTTGAAGACACTCAAATTGTAGTCCGACGGAAACACCGCCGCCGGCAGATTGTTCCAGTCCCTCGATGTACGCGGTATAAAGGACGAGGCGAAACGCTTCGTCCGGATCGTAGAGGTGTTAACAACATAAGGGTGGAAACTCGCCGTACGACGGGTCGTCCGATGGTGGAACGGAGATGGGGGAATTAAATTGTGCAATTCCTTCGCACACTCCCCAGAATGTATCCTATAGAACACCGAAAGGCTGGCTACTCTACGCCTGTGCTCTAGGCTTTGGAGACCAACTCGAGTTAAATCAGGGTCACCAATCAGCCCAGCCTCTTCGCACGCCTCTCCAATATAGACGACCAACACTCTTGGGTGTGCTTATCAACGCCATGCTATACTGAGCTATACTGTACGCCTGTACCTTCTTCACATCACAGACATCACAGAACGCCACCTACTACGACCCTTAGCACCGCTGGACAAAGGCCTCCCCCAAAGCTTTCATTCTATTGGGGGGCATTGCCATAATCCCCACGCTTGGCAAGTGGGTTGGGGATCGCAGTAATTTGATATTCCACAGGAGAAGCGCTGCTGCTCTCTTCCCTAGTGAGAGTTCCCTTAGTCGCCCCTTACGACACCCACGGGAGGATATGGGTTGGTACTATTCTATTCCTGGTACCACACTGGCCATCCGTAGCATAATCAGCTTGTAATCTTCCCACTTCAAGTCTCTTCTTATTGAGATAGAATGCGTATAATTTACCACGCGGGCGGGCTGGTAGATTCCACATTTATTTCAGTTTTGATTACAATTACGTCGATTTCCTAATTATATATTTTCTTTTTTTTTAATACTTATTTATAAACAAGTGCTTGGCCGCAATCCTGCCACAGATTACGGAAAACAGGTTAAAGTGGTGGTACTTGTGTCTAGCATTCGAGGTCTTTCGTCTGAAATGATGGGTATGATAAGAACATTGCGTTATATTTGAGATTGAGTTACCATGATACGATACACCCGAGGAACAAGTTTCACACAGACAAAATTATTAATAGTAAATGTACCTCTATCAGCGATGAAACCGCCATGGTACCTATAGAACTAGGAGTAATAACACTGATGATTCGGAACAGTTAAAGACTTTGAAAGCAATTTTTCCGAAATTGCCCGACAAAGTTTCACTGGACTTAAATTTAGTTTAATTTATAAACAAGGGAATCTTGATCATTCTCTTATTTCATATATTTTAATTGTGCTGTTTTTTATTTGTATTTTTGCTACGATTTAATCATCTCAGCGAGAAACTTTAGGTGCAGTGGGCTGTCATTGACAACTCAGTTTAAGCGTACTTCACCCAACTTTAAACAGTGAGATTTTTACAAGATTAATTGACAGCTCCAAAGCTCGATCACACCTGTGACCTGGTGGGAAGCGAAGATGATAAATATTCCATAAACGTACACCCATCATTTATCTAAATTCAATATAATTTGTATCTTTGCACCCTGTTTACCTCGCTTCTCTCCAACTATTTCTGAACTGCAGTATAGGTACTTATCAAGATCTTCCAAGTTCTATTGTAAAACACTTACTGCGGGGTTTAATGCGCGCAGTTTAACTGATCCGTATCTTAACCGAGCTAGACTTGAACCGAACTCAAGAGTGCATTACATCCGCTACTTTACTGCGCCGAATGGGAGATTCATTGCATATGAAAACACACAGTCGGATTAGACGAAGATCGTTTATTGCACTACATGTGCAATAAACGATCTTCGTCTAATCCGACATTTTTGTTTTTTATAAATTTCATATACACACATCAAAAGTGTCTAGGGATCAACATATATTTTTGCAATAACTTTTCTCCTGATTGATATTAATTAAAATTTTCTTTAAGGATTCATCAAATAAAGTGTTTTCGTTTGTCACAGTAACGATAAACCAAGTCACCTTTGGATTAATAAAGAAATTTGCCATTTTCCTAATAAAGGGATATTTGACATTTGAACCACTAACACAAAAGTTCGAAAAAAAGACTGAAATAACAGTTTTCTCTAAAATTTTATTGGGTAACTTAAACAATCCGTGTTTCTACCGCGAACACTAACAACACAAGAACATCGGTTTGGCATACTCAAAATGAGTTCATCCAAATCACGCTGTGGAATGGCCGCCCATGTTCGTTGCAACAACAAAAAAAGGTCTTCTTGCGACTGGATACCCTCCATATTCGGCAGAGCTCTTCTCTGTAGCATATCCCATGCATGCTCAATCGGGTTCAAGTCTGGCGACTGAGCAGGCCAGGGCAGGACATTGATGTTAGCTGCGGCGAGAGTCTGTCTTACAACTCTTGCGGTGTGCGGTCGTGCATTATCATGCATTAACTGAAATAAGGGACCGATTTGCACTTGTAGAGGAACGATGACGTCTGATACAATCGTCTCAGCATAAATTTGAGCGTTGAGGTTGCCTCTGATCCAAATCAACTCAGTTCTTCCGCCGATCCAAATACCCGCCCATACCATGATGGTTCCACCACTATAAGGATGGACTTCCTGGCAGGATTTTAATCGCTGTTGGCGTCCAGGGGTTCTCCAGTGTCGTATACGTCTAGTATCCGGTCTCATACCAAAACGAGACTCATCAGAAAAGCACACGAAACGCCATTGTTCTTCTGCCCAATTTCTGTGTTCAAGAGCCCATTGATATCGAATCCTACGATTGTGCATTGCTATAGGTGGTACCCGTAGCGGTCTTCGGGAATGAAGGTTCACTTCATGCAAGCGGTTTCTGACTGTTTGGTCGCTAATTAAGTTCTCTGAAGAGTGATGAAGCCTCACGGCTAACATCATGGCGGTTATTGTTGGAGCTCTTCGAGTTAAGATTTGAATGTATCGGTCTTGTCTCCGTGTGGTGCAGCGATACCGTCCTCCATGGCGCTCAGCCACGGTACCAGTGCTTCGGTAACGTGTCCAAAGTCGACTGATAACACTCTGACTTGTATTCAGAGCTAAAGCCACAGTACGTTGCCGGGAACCAGCTTCTATTATTCGCACGGCTCTGAGCATTTCTTCCCTGCTTAAATGACGTCGCCGCTCCATAATAACGTTGGTTTTAATCAGTAGTAGGGAAACAGTAGCACTAATAATGTCTTCAATGCGTTGTATGTTTTTATAGGGAAAATATTGACAGCTGATTTTCATCTTTTACTCGAATTTGATTCACAGTTCCTGATTCAAATTATGAAATGCACCAAAAAGGATCCATATAAATTTATAAAATCATAAATTTATTACAAAGCCACATCTCAATCTCAAGAAATCCGCATAAAAATGCTTGATCCCTAGACACTTTTGATGTGTGTATTTTAATTGTGCTGTTTTTTATTTGTATTTTTGCTACGATTTAATCATCTCACCGAGAAACTTTAGGTGCAGTGGGCTGTCATTGACAACTCAGTTTAAGCGTACTTCACCCAACTTTAAACAGTGAGATTTTTACAAGATTAATTGACAGCTCCAAAGCTCGATCACACCTGTGACCTGGTGGGAAGCGAAGATGATATTTTCATGATAAATATTCCATAAACGTACACCCATCATTTATCTAAATTCAATATAATTTGTATCTTTGCACCCTGTTTACCTCGCTTCTCTCCAACTATTTCTGAACTGCAGTATAGGTACTTATCAAGATCTTCCAAGTTCTATTGTAAAACACTTACTGCGGGGTTTAATGCGCGCAGTTTAACTGATCCGTAACTTAACCGAGCTAGACTTGAACCGAACTCAAGAGTGCATTACATCCGCTACTTTACTGCGCCGAATGAGAGATTCATTGCATATGAAAACACACAGTCGGATTAGACGAAGATCGTTTATTGCACATGTATTTTTGTTTTTTATAAATTTCATATATACTAGTGATAGACCACAATCTCGCATGACGGTAAGCAGTGATGCAATCGTTGATGGTGAAGCGCGCTAGTTTATTAAGAGCTTATTAACTCTTGCCTTGAAGACACTTGTAGTCTAACGGAAACACCACCGCTGGCAAATTGTTCCAGTCCCTCGATGTACGCGGTATATAAGACGAGGCGAAACTCTTCGTCCAGATCGTAGTGGTGTCCACAACAAAAGGGTGGAAACTCGCCATACGACGGGTCGTGCGATGATGGAACGAAGATGGGGGAATTATATCATGCAATTTGTAATTTATAAATGTATAATAGTAACAGTTTGTTAACCAACAAATAAGGCTCGTCCGGGACGGGTTTTCCGTTCTAATAAAATAATATCCCGGCTGAGACCGAGAAAAAATTAAATGTTTTTAACTTTTACAGTACGAACTGTTCAACAAAATTAACTGTTTTAATAATCAAAATGAAATAATGTTATATTATAACTTAAAAACCAATTATTCGGTATTTTAGCCTTTCAAAGAATGTCGCCTCTCGTCATACAATTGCCCAGCTTTGCTAAACTGCTACGTTCTTCGCTTGTTATGCTAGTAAGCGGCGCAGATAAAAGCTTACTTGTTGCAGGCCTACGCGCCTTTGAAATTAAGTTTTAGACATGCCTATTGCCTAGCCTTGTTGGGAAACCATATAATGGAGTTAACTTGCAACTACTGTTGTTGCTCCAAAGCAACAACAGTAGTTGTTAATAGTAGTAGCATTGCGGTAGTTTCCGAGTTCTAATATTGACTCCGGTTTAATCCAAGTTAGCTAACCATCCAGTTAAGTTCATAAGTTGTTTGTTGCAGCAGTGTGTGTGTCACAAATATTAAACCTGCATCGAGCGGTTGTAGAGTAAGTTCTAAAGCCGGCCTCCATTGTCTGCAGCCTACTAATTTATATCCATTACCAATTGTTCCTAAACTACGTATTATGTTGGTGATATGTTTACTAAATTGGCTGAAATTTATAGGTTCACACATATTGGCTGCGGGGTATTGAACTTTTGAATGTGTTGTGTTTGGTTGAAGAGTTTTATGATTAAAAATTACATCTGGGGAACATTTTCGCTGGACTAGTTCCAGCATTTGAATCATCATCATCATTTTGAGTTCGAAGATATACAGGCTGTATCTGACATGGTAACGCGACTTCGCTACACCGCATGCCACTAATAAAATTACGATAGTCATTTATACGAGTATCTTTAATGAGTGGTTACAGAAATAACAGTGTTTAAAAAAATGTGTCGGCTCGGCCTTTGAACGTTGCAAGCGTGCCGCCGCGCGTGTTTGTGGGTATGACGTTGACCCTTGATGTGAACTCTGTTAAAGCAGCTGATAGGATAGTTTTTCGAGTTTTGTTCACATTGCGCTTTTTTGTGTAATTAGCGAATTAATTATTTTTTACTTTAAAATCTTATTGGGTTATAAAAGTATAGCAATTATGAACGGTTTAAAGTAAACTAAACTGCATATTATTTTTTTTAAACAGGAAAAAACCGACGAAAAATTCCACCTGTGGGGAGTTCAGAATCATGTACTGGATCCATGATACTCGTTTGTGCGTCGATGTCAGAGACACCCTTTATATGACGGGGAGAAAAACCGTCAGTAAGGCGTCTTCTCATCCGCATGATCATCCATCGTGAGCGGTATTTCGAGAAAACGTTAAACAATAACTATAGTGTGATGTTCGATTCTTATTATTTTAACTGTACAGACACTTAGATCACATAACTATTAAGGGATTACAATGATAATCTCAGATTAAAACAGATAAGAGCCACTAGTTTTGAGTATGACCAACCCACTCGATCGAAGCTTCAGCAAACAATGCCCAGCGCCAACGGTCGATCGCTATGTCAAACGCAACTCCAGTCGGTGTTACCCGCTCTTAATAAAATTCATAATTTATCAGAATACCGACTGATTAATCGACTTCAAAATACTGTTTTATGCCTTTTTTAGATTGATTATGTGCGTTTTGTTTCTGCGGAATAAACTATTTTCCTTTCTTTCTTTTAGCAGCATCATTCTCATTCATGATTCCTTCTATGTCATTATTTCCAGGTCTCAGTGGATAGTATCCAGGTTTTACCATTTCCATTTTAGATCATCTCAGCTGAGTTGGCATCACTGACAGCCTCCTCCTCAAGTCGTTCTCCTCATTACTGATGGTCGTGATGCCCCTGTGGAATTATGTTCTCTTTTACGACAGTTCGCTATCTGTTGCAACCCCTGGCCGCGAGTATAGCATCATGCAGGCCGGTGTCCAGAGATGAACGAATTTAGTCAGTCCACCTTATTGGACTACGATCTCTAGAACGTCGTCCATCCATCAGATGTTCGAGGTTGTCTCCATTTGTTCTGGCAATATCACTCACAGCAAAGTTTTATTATTTAATAGTTAGAAAATTTCTATTTCATTTTAAAATATTTAAATGTAGAAACTAACAATAACAAAAATCAAAACTGGAATCCAATTACACGATACTTGGCAATTGTTTTAATACCGTTAGTCCACACATAACTCAAATAATAACTACAAAAGCATTTATTTTAAATTTTCAGTAATTGGATTTTCAGTTGACTGAAAATATGGAATCTAGAAGTAACTGTCAGTCATTGTTATTTTATTGTTCAAATTGTATTTTTAAATTTTTGATTATTTTGACTAATACGTGATTTTGACTAGATTATTCTTCATTATATATTTATTCAGATAGAAAGTTGAAGCTAAGTGCCATTCCAAAAGCGTAGGTATCCATGGAGAAGATGAAGAACGTGGAAGAAACTTCACCGACAATATTTTAAATCATAAAATTGTTACAATATATTTGATTACGTCATTTATGCTAAAATTAACTATGTCAGAACATTGCAGACAGACGTGCACGTTATCAGCGTCTGTTATAATAATAATAATATTTTTTATTCGATTAACATGGGCTCACTATTGTTAGAAAAACTTAAGAAATATGTAAGTCAAAAACATTTGACATTTAATTTATTTCCATCCCGTGGGAGATGATATTGCAGTTATTAATATATATACCTACAATCAAGCCGGTTAGCGATTATTTTCAGGATATTATTGGGGCTGTCCCGAGTTCTGCTCACCAGGGATACACATCTCATTCCCATCGTTGCATAAAAACAATTAATATGTGCGTCCGCGAACATTCCCGATGCGCTACAAAAACAGGGCAGCCTGTTATAAAAAAAAAAAAAAACTTAAAAACAATTCGAAAATCAAAATAAGCCGTGACAGCCAAGAAATGGCCAGTCCCCACTGGTTTACCTAGTTCAATGTAGTGCTCAGCAAAACGTTTTCCGAATTCACATGTTCAATTTGTTCGAGTGAAGTAAACGATACGTCCAATGGTTTTCCGATTCTATACTAACCTTAAAATACTTACACATACAACTATTTCGAGACTGTGCTGGAGTACGGGTCAGTTATTCACAAAATAATACAGGATATTTCTGGTACCCTCTGTTTTGTTACTTTGCAGATATTCCAAAAAGCCTGTACTGCAATCCAAACAAAATCACTATAGTTATTCTGGTCTTTTCATTTTACACAATCTTGCTGTACATCACACTTGTCTCCACAGAATAGGTAACTCGTTCATGGGTCAATGTATACACTTTTACAACAAGCTTCCCATGGACATTCGAAACTTACTCATTAAACGTTATAAAAACTATATAAAGGCCAAACTTTGCAAAAAGGGGTATTATAAAATCTCAGATTATTTAGAAGACAAAAAAGCTTGGGACTGAGCTGCTCGCTCTGTTAAGCATTGTTATTAAGCAATATGCGTACTTATAAAGTAAATTATTGTAAACATTTTCATTTTTAATGTCTGGACTTTTCGGCTACTTCTTCTCAGAGGTAATCAGTTAGGAAATGCCGGCTTTATCTAGTTTAAAAAAAAAACATATGACGTATGAAAGTGATCAGTGATCCTACTTGCTTAATAAACGATTTCATTTCATTTCATTTACACCATTTTTCATTTTACCTGCAAGTAAAAAAAAATATTCATTAAAAAATGTACATATTAAAAACTGCTGCATCTCGCGGTTTTCCGCGCGTAACTTTCGATCCCGTGGGAATTCATCATCATCATTATTTTAGCCCAAAAACGTCTAGTGCTGGATATAGGCCCCAAGGATCTCCACGACGACCAGTCCTACGCCTCTCGCATCCAGCGGTTTCCGCAACCATCACCAAGTCGTCGGTCCACCTTGTCGGGCCTATCCACGCTATTCTGTTATTATTATGACGTAGGGTTTCTCGGTGGTAGGCCATAACATCGGCTGCCGGCAGAAGTAATCACCCACCACACGGAATCTTGCCGCCAAGCGATTCGTCGTGTTCCGCCATGATGTCTGGTGAAGCCGTACGGAGGACGGGTCTGAGCAGTTGTGTTACGATGTGTGCCGGGTGCGATGCGCCAAATGTTGTGTGCGCGAGTTTGGTAGTGGAGGATTACCAGATAAATCTCCCTCAGGCGCAATATCGTTGGTCGTGTTGCTGGGTTTAACATTGCATCACCTCGCTCAACTGCCGTCTTTCTTCCTATTTACTCAGTTTTTATGAGTGAATATGCTCATAGTAAACTAGGGCGCTTTACCATCAACGATTGCATCCTTGTTTACCATCAGGTGGGATTGCGATTGTCACGTATCGGTAGCAACACATGTCCCCACACCGTGACCAGCACCGTGTCACGAGGCCCAAACCAGCTGAATCAGGATATTATACCTATTTTCATGCAACTGAAGCTGTACGGAGTATTACAACATCCCAACGGCTGAGTCGTCTCCTCATGTCGCCGCCTCGTGCCCAGCCGCGAATCAATCATCAATCACCTCATTAGATGTAACCTTGATAAAACCTAGGTACATATGGAGGAATCTCGACAGATGCAAAAACATAGTATGCGATAGTAGAGTGTAGCAGTGCCGTCCTAACTTCGGACGCATTCGCACTTAGGTTAAGTAGATTTAATATCGGGACAAAAAAGTATCCTGTCTTATTTCTGATTTCAAACCATCTGTGTGATAAATTTAATCCAAATCCGTCCAGTGGTTTTTGCGTAAAGGAGCAACAAACATCCATCGATCCTTAAAAACTTTTACACTGATAATAGGGATGTATCCAAGGCATCGAGATCAATAAAATAATTAGTCCGTCTTATAGATAATAAAAAAAATTAAGATCCGTATTTTTTATTTTGTCTAAATTACCAAAAACTACTGAGATTTAGCGTATTAAAGTAACGGAGTGGGGGATAATTACGTCACGCCGTGGTATATTCTGCACCACGGCGTGACTTCATGCGACATTTCAAATCACTATATGTTCCTAAGTATTTAAATGAAAGAAAAAATAAAAAATACGTGTTCAATATTTTTTATAAATCTATCTGATGGACATTACATTATTTTTTAGGATACAACCCAATATTAGTAGTATTTGAAGGAAATCTACAATACACATTATTCATTTTAGTAGTGCAACTATTTACACAAATTTCAACACATCCTGCTCACAACAAAAATTCAAATATGCTCTCGCTCTCATCCACCATTCAATTTCATCCGGAGATGAACCAAAAACACGGAGTTTTCATTGAAATACCAACAAGTGCTCAACGAGCGAAAATACATAAAAGAGTAGTTCAAATAGGAAAGTTTCCGCGTCAGCATGTTTGCTTCACATTCAGATGCACGATGTAGCTTTATGTCAATCGTACGAATGCTTTATTGCAAAAGTTACTGAAATATGTGTGTGCTAGTTTTGCTACATTTTGTAAAAATATGGAAGTAATGGACGGGGAAAGCAGTATTATAACGTAACATGCAATTTGTAACTTTAAAAACCTGCCCTGTGCGATTCGGACACGCGCTCAAAGGCCTCTGTTATAAATTGTCAGGCAACCCTTAGTCTATAAAGTATAAACGGTGACTCCTTATATGTAGGCGCCATGTAACGTTTCAAATACATGACGCATTTCGCGATATTTTTGTCAGTCTTACTTTGAACACGGCGAACACATAAGAATCATATGTTGTAAATCTAATAATTCACAATCCAGCACCTCTTGTTCGAGTGTCCGAGGCACAACCGCGAGAGAGATGACCTGGAATTAAGTACAGGGATAGTTTTGACGGAAACAACCATTGCCGACCTCATGGCGGATAAACACTCCAGTGTCTGGAACGGTTCTGCCTCAAAGTGGCTAAGCAGTCGATCGAGAGGAATCGGACGAGGGGCGGCACAGCCTCGCGACCGCCGTCGGCAAGAATAGTTTAAGAAATATAGCCAATGTATAGTAGTAAGATAGTAATAAGTAGAATAAGACTGAAATTGTATGAATTGTATGACTAGAAATGTATATGAAAATGATACAAAGTTAACAAAAGAAAAATAAAAGAGAAATGACTTGGGAAAAGAGCAACCCAGAAGAAAAAAGACAAGGCATAAGCCGCAAAAGAAGTTAGCGGTAAAAAGAAAGACAGCTAATAAAATAATAAAATTGGCAAAAAAAGAATTCTTGCCACGCAAGAAGCGAAAGACGGCTATTAAAAAAAAAAAAAAAATCTAATAATTCTCAATTATAAACTTCAAGGTTTTTTTTTTTTTTTTAAGGGACTTAGAAATTGCCTTGTAAATTTTTCGTATTATTCTTATTATTCTGTTTTCACTCTTTGTTGTTATCGCAACAACACCATCTGTGAAAAAATCAAGTGTCCGAATCATGACATAAAAGTCTGGGTACAGACATTGGACTCTTAGTAATAGGATCCTATTTTCGCCCTTTGGGAACCTTAAAAACAAACTGGATTGCACGTCTGTGACGATTTTAAACTCGCAACATTTCGCTGTGTTACATACAGTGTGAGAGCTGTAGTAGCCCAGTGAGAACGGATTCGATATACCTTAGTATTTCAACCACTTCCAAACCAATTTCCGTGCGTTCAGGCGCTTTTGCCATACCTATTATTGGAATCAATTGTAACAGCACATACCTACTTAGGACCCATTAACTTAATCAAATTTTATTCCGTGGTGCTTGGCAATCTGGGCTTCTCCCAGTTGCAATAATGTCCTTTGTTTGATGCGGTAAGTGATATGAATGCGGTATGCGATATGGATGTGGGATGCGATATGTATGCCCTATGTATGCGATAGGTATTCGATATGGATGTGGTATCCGATATGACATATGCGATAGCGACTGCGACTTGCGACTTCGACTGCGTCTTGCAACTGCGACTGCGACTGCGATTTGCGACTTGCAACTGCGACATGCGGCTGCGAATGAGACTTCGAGTTGCGACTGCGACAACTAAGGAATCGCTTAAGTTCTTTATCCCGGACTTTGATATTCCCGAGGGAAATCTAAAAAGCGCTATACAACCGAAGTCCACTCGGGTGCATCCGCGGGCGGAAAGCTAGTAAACTATAATACGCGGAAAGCTAGTAAAATATAACACTGAAAACGTTATTTATAGGGAGCCAAAGGGTCAAGAGTGGACTAAAGAAACAGAATACTCTTTACGAATAGAATATCAAAGAGCTGTTAAAACTAGAACAATGAACCACCAAGTTTGGTACCTCATTGGTATCTGTTTCAGTAGTTGTTTGACTATACCGTCTGAAACTTAATATCAGGATCGGCACAGATGCAACTTCGTCAGCTGCTCAGACATCTTGTGGTCGTAGATAATATAATAGATATGATACCAGCAAGTTAATTACGTAATCCATTATCAATAGTAATAGGTTTCATTTTAATAATTCACCAACATTCATCAAAGAAACGCACTGAAACCGGTAAGAAGATTGAGATTTTTGCTTTGAATTTACTCAGTCAAAATGCATGGAGAATTTCAAACTAAAATCGTTTGTAGGTACAGAGTTTCATAGCCTTAGTAATATGTCTTGGATGAAATACATAGATGGCGCTAGTATCGTAGTTTTTTTTTTTTAAATAATTATAACCTAGCGCTTGACCGCAATCCCGCCTGTTGGTAAGCAGTGATGCGATCGTTGATGGTAAAGCGTGCTAGTTTATTAAGAGCCTATTCACTCAGAAAAACTGAGCGAATAGGAAGGAAGACGGCAGTTCAGCGAGGTCATGCAATGTTAAACCTAACAACACGACCAACGATGCTGCGCCAAAGGGAGATTGATCTGAAGACCCTCCACGACCAAACTCCCAACACAACAATATTAGGCGCATCGTACCCGGCACACATCGCAATACAACTGCTCAGACCCATCCTCCGTACGGCTCCATAGATCTCTTGTTAAAGAACATTAACTTGTTTTTTTGCTAGTTGTAATATTACTTAATTTTACCACTACGAATTCTCCTATGACTTTACAAATCTTCTAAAAGCAACGCTCATAGTAACTAGGATCCAAACTCATTCGTCATTACGCAATGAGTAATAAGTAGGATCATTTCGATCCTACTTATTATTATATTGAAGTTTATTATGTGCCTCTGTTTAATAAGGTTTTTAAGATTTGCAGTGTTATTTTCATTTCTGAATCCATCTAGTCGTCTCATGAAACGTAATTCAAAACCTCACAATCAAAAGTCCACCTTAGGCTCTTCATGCACTTTTGTCTTCATTAGTACAAGCTAGCTAAAATAATACAATACTATACTATAATAACACATGCTGCAGCTTCCATTTTACCACTCACACATAATGCAAATCTAAAACTACTCGTAACTCCGATGCATTCATATATATAGTACAATATAGTAAACTTTGCTTTTAAATTATATCTACCCACTAAACTCTACTTAGCTCATGTGAGAATAAAATCATAATGGTACTATTTAGTAACCCCTCCTGAAACTATGCAAAATGTTAAGGCTATGTCATATAGTAAGCTAGTAGCGGTTAGTAAATGACTTAGTCGGAAACTAAGGCATTAACTAATAGGTGACAGACTGTGGAGCCTTGGTTCCCTACCGAAAGGGTAATTTATACTTCGCCAATGGATCAGCAATTTTCTTTATAATAATCGTTTAATATTTTCGCTTAGAGGGAACTATGAAAAATGTTAAGACATAGAAATATGAGAAATAGACAGCTAGTAGGGATTAGTAAACGCCTTATTTTTCTGCTCTACTTATTTGTATTTCTTAAAAAAAAAAGTTGCTCCTCACTAGGTTGCTACACCTGTATCGTGGGTGCGTTTACAAACATACATATAAACTCACATACACAAACAGCCAGACCCGAAACAATTAATTGAAGGCCATACAAATATTGGTGCCGTGCGGGAATCGAACACGCGGCACGCAGTGCAGCAGTCGATCAATAAGCCACTGCACCAACCGTCACACTTACGGTTTTCGTTTTCCTTGAAAAAGAACTTCAGTCATTTTGTATGAAACAAAAATTTAAATCAGAAATAAAAGAACAAAATAGAAAAAGAATTAATTCAGAAAAGAAGACGATGGGTAAAAATAATAAAACCATTAATTTTTCCTCAGTCGTGTCGGATTACCGTCATCTATGATAATGGACTCACTTAATATCTCACATTATAATATCTCCTGGTCTGGTCGTGCCTCAGAAAGCACATTAAGCCGTTGGTCCCGGTTGCCATACGAACATCTAGTAGCAGTCGTTACGGGTTGTTGGAGCCCTCAAAAGTCCAACAATTGCTCTAACTGAAATGCTTCGATATCGCCTCCGGATTCAGGGTCAGACAGGCAGTAGCTTCATGGAAATTATCGAAGTTTAGCCAAAATCAGCAAATAGACTGGTAAAACGGACCCTAGACTCTAACGCTGAAAAAGCTTTGGATACGACTAGGATTAAAGCTGAGCTGATTATGATGATGATGACTATAACACCTCCTGCGATTTCGGCTTATACAGACGTCAACACCGAGGCAGGCTTAAGAAATGCTGGCGCGACGATTTCAACTCAATCCTGATCGACTGGATGGAGAAGGTACAGCTTAAGAGGTTTTTTGCTAAGTAAAGAGAAATAAGAATCATAACAAAAATCTGTACATTTTAATTGTTTAATGAATTCGTATGCCCGTGTGGCAGATCATAGCAAGGACTCACTTTGTATTTGTAAGACTTATGATATACATACATATATACGGACAAATCACACAGATTGGGCTAGCCCCAAAGTAAGTTCGAGACTTGTGTTATGGCATACTAACTTAACGATACTATATTTATAATAGATACATATATAGATAAACATCCAAGACCCAGGCTAATCAGGAAAAGATCGTTGTCCATCATGACCTGGCCGGGGATCGAACCCGGGGCTTCCACGTCGCAGGCTGTGTTGACCGCTGCGCCACGGAGGACGACTAAATAGATATATACCTGTATATCACAAATAAACTATTTGACTTGATTTGATTTGAAATGTTATGGCTAGGTTCGGTTTAGATTGGCCACCGTGACCGAAATCGGTTAAAAGGCTATTATAGAATTGTTGTACTAAATAACCTTTGAAAGAAGAACCCTGAAGCACAGGCAACTGAACGGAACACGGGTGGGTGTTCAGTCAGTGAAAGTCTGACACGCCCTTCGACTTCGCCCAGAGCGTGAGAGGTCATTAGATGATTTCTGATCCGATATAAAAATGCTATTATTGCAACCGAGCATCCGCTCCGCTAATACTTTCCATGTAGGTTACACCTTAGAATAAAGTTGAGATGCACCACAGTGTAAGTTTTAATATCTGTTCAGCGTTAAATGGAAAGCTATGTAGCTCGTTCATTCGTTCGCGAATTAACGTGGTGGCAAGGTGAGTGGAGATGAGATTGAATTAACGTTACATAACGAGAAATTGTTTGATGGTTAGTTAGCTTTGTTTTATAGAAGTTTAATGGTAACTGAGTTGATTTTATTCGAATAGAAAACACAAGCTTATACTTGTGTTGGGAAATTTCCCATTATTTTAAGAACGTTCATAGCGTGTCGTACGGCGAATATCCACCCTTATGATGTTGACACTACTACAATCCAAACGAAGAGTTTGGCCTTGCTCAAACTCTGTCCACTTTTAAAACTATGATAAGAAAGCACTTCCTTTCTCTTTAAACATGTCATAATATTTTATGTGCTCTAATATTTATTAATTGGATGTATATATGTAGTTAAACTAGTATGATACATTTAATGTACATATTTATTGTATACTCTATGTAAATAGTACACTGTAGACTACCTACACTATTTCTCTCTCCTTTCCCTTAGTATTCCATCCAAAGGTTGTCTGTAAAAGATCGCTCTTAGCGATAAGACCGCCCATTGTGTTACCCTTTGTAAAATCTTTATATTTATGTTTCTGTAATCTATATGGTGTACATAATAAAGAGTATTCTATTCTATTCTTTTATACCGCGAACATCGAGGGTCTGTAACAATTTGCCAGCGGCAGTATTTCCGTGTGACTATAATTTAAGTGTCTTCAAGGCTACAGTGAATAGGCTCTTAATAAACTAGCGCGCTTTACCATCAACGTAACATGTACTTATTGCAACGTACAGGTTGCTTCCATTATTTTAACAGGCACTTATTTAATAATAAATATTGTTTACCATATGTGTGTTATTGGCGTGCACTGTCTAAAACATTTTAAATAAGTAAAAAACATGTAGATACTATAATAATATTGGTCTTCATAATATGTATATGCTTACTTTTACGCTTATTCTTGGGGTCTAAGGAATAAATCGACATAAAAAGAAATAACTTTAACATAAAGAGCATTTTTAGATATACAATTTGCCTTTTAGAGGATGTCATTTAGTCGCCCAGATTAGAAGATAATGGCGCCGATTTCGTTGTTCACAAACTAAACTAATTTTAAGTTAAGTGCAACTTTTTCTTTCCATTTCTTTAAGAAAAGGATAGAAGATAACATTTAAGTTTAAAGCTGTCAAGTTAAGATACTCCATAGATAGTTTAGAAGCCATTACAAACATGGCGACTAAAAATACGCCAGTTTACGTCAGGGGCGCACTAATTTGACAGGTCTAAACTGACATTTTATCTTCTGTCCTTTTCTTAATGTATTAGAAAGAAAAAGATGCACTTAACTTAAAATTATTTTAGTTTGCGAACAATAGAATCGGCTCCAATGTTTTGTACGTGTAGATAATTACATTTTTTTTTAATGATTATAAACTAGCGCTTGACCGCAATCCCGCCTGATGGTAAGCAGTGATGCGATCGTTGATGGTAAAGCGCGCTAGTTTATTAAGAGCCTATTCACTTTGAAAAACTGAGCGAATAGGAAGGAAGACGGCAGTTGAGCGAGGTGATGCAATGTTAAACCCAACAACACGACCAACGATGCTGCGCCAAAGGGAGATTGATCTGAAGATCCTCCACGACCAAACCCCCAACACAACAACATTAGGCGCATCGCACCCGGCACACATCGCAACACAACTGCTCAGACCCGTCCTCCGTACATACTTACCCGATAGATGACGTTGTGCTGATGACGCCGTTTTCTAAATCGCGCTTTTAATATTTTCTGTGGAATAATGACCCTTGCACTTTTTCTCTGCTAATTTGTCGTTTAGCAGTTGTCTAAAAGTGCGTATTTTAGTGTCTTTGGTTGGTTCGATTGTTTATCTATCTATAGTGTTCGTACAAAAATCTCTTGGTGGCTTTGGTTGCTTCGATTGTTCTAAGGCGTTGGAAAAGTCGAACGAAAGTTACATTTCTAATATTTCGAAACTCATTTGTCTCGAACAGAGTTGTTCGTTTAAGTACGTATTGTTTGTTATTTTAAGTAATAATAAGTTCCTTCGTCGTTAGTAGGTTGGTTACTGCTTGGTTGGTATAATTATATTCATGTCTTTATCTTAAAACGGTAACGGTAAAATTGTAAGTAATAAAATATATAAAACTATTTCCATCATAAAAATTAAGTTATCTAATAAAATTAAAATGTGGTAATTCCTCAGTAGCAGACTGGAATCTACAACCGTGCATGGTAAAATTCTCGCCTTAAATTACATGGTACACATCTGCCAACTCATCCCGGATTACAGCTGTGAAGCGATGTTATAAATTTCATCAAATATTCCTTTATTCTGCACTATTCTATGCATAAGCAACATCGCAATTTTCCCCTCAGAATCTGCATAGAAGTACAGAACAGCGTTTTAGCGAAATATCAAAAGCAACCACGACACACCACTTTGAGGTCGTTTTGAAGAAAACATGTTGCACATTACTGCGAGGAGACGAATATTAAAGTTTGGGTTAACAGCCAGTAAAATGCATTGTACGCGTGAGTTTTTCTCGTTAAGGAATTATATCCTAGAAGGTACAGACGAGAGCAAGCTACCAGAAACTGTCTAATATTCTGTCTTTTCACCGCCAAAAGGAGCCCGTTCACCTTGGCTCCTACTTTCCGGAATGTATCCTTGGAGTGTACCGACCGCCTTCAGCTTTTGGGTGTTGAGATTTCCTCGAACCTAAACTTTGGGCGGTTCATTGAGTCCAAGGCCAAGGTGGCTGCCAGAAAACTTGGCGTTATCGCAAAGGTCCGGCAGTACTTCACACCAGGGCAGCTTCTAATGTTGTACAAAGCACAGGTCCGTTCGTGTGTGGAGTACTGCAGCCACATTTGGGCTGGTGCTGCTAAGTGTCACCTGGCCACTTTGGATTCAGTGGAGAGGCGTGCGAAGAGGCTGATTGGTGACCTTGATTTAACTCGAGTTGGTCTCCAAAGCCTAGAGCACAGGCGTAGAGTAGCCAGCCTTTCGGTGTTCTATAGGATACATTTTGGGGAGTGTGCGAGGGAATTGCACGATTTAATTCCCCCATCTCCGTTCCACCATCGGACGACCCGTCGTACGGCGAGTTTCCACCCTTATGTTGTTAACACCTCTACGATCCGGACGAAGCGTTTCGCCTCCTCCTTTATACCGCGTACATCGAGGGACTGGAACAATCTGCCGGCGGCGGTGTTTCCGTCGGACTACAATTTGAGTGTCTTCAAGGCTAGAGTGAATAGGCTCTTAATAAACTAGTGCGCTTTACCATCAACGATTGCGTCACTGCTTACCATCAGGCGGGATTGCGGTCAAGCGCTGGTTTATAAAATAATAATAAAAAAAAATAAAAAAAAAAAAATTCTCAACCAACCGAGCCTTAATGCTTTAAGCAGCCTCCACACGCTGACTGTTTGTCACAAACACCGCAAACAGCAAACTGAGTCCCAAACATCCAACGAAAATCACCCAACACAAACAGACATCCACATGCTTGGTGAACGTTCATTACATTCCAAATCGGCAAACATGGCGTACGTCGATTCTTGTGGCCAGTATTACTTTCGGCTTGACATATTTTATTATAAATTAAAATAAGCGAAAAAAAAAAAGAAGAAAGCGAAGACGATGGTGGATGATTCAAATACATAAAAATCCTACAAGGTACTGCTTTAGACCTATTATTTGGACTTTAATTTGCCGTGTTATTTAATTTAACTTAAAAGTGTTTTATTGGTTTCAGACAATTTATAGACGAAAATATTTAATGAGCTTCTTCACGAACCATCAAGGGAGTTTCATTACTTCTGTCGCATGAGTTTCACAGATTTTGAGTATTTGCTATCCTCCTTTTTTTTCTTCAGATGTCTGCGGAACGTAGCCATCAGTATTTCTGTCGCATCCGAAGCTTTTTCAGCTTTGGAGTCTGGGGTCCGATTTACCAGTCTAACTGCTAGTTTTGGCTAAACTTCGATATTTTCCGTGAAGCGACTGCCGTCTCACCTCCACAACCCGAAGGCGGTATCGAAGCATTGCAATTAGACCAATTGTTGAACTTTTGAGGGCTCCAACAACCCGTATCGACTGCCATTAGATGTTGGTATGGCAACCGGCACCAACGGCTTAAGCTACGGCAGGCTATGAGTGCGTGGGTTCGATTCCAGATCATCGTCATCATTTCAGCCGAAAGACGTCCACAGCTGGACATAGGCCTCCCCCAAGGCTCTCCACGATGACCGGTCTAGCGCCTCCCGCATCCAGCGGTTTCCCGCGACCTTCACCAGGTCGTCGGTCCAACTTGTCGGGGGCCTACCCACGCTACGTCTTCCGGTGCGTGGTTGCCACTCGAGAACCCGTCGGCCCCAACGGGCATCGGTCCTACGTGCAATGTGTCCAGCCCACTGCCACTTTAGTGTTGCAATTCTTCGGGCTATGTCCGTTACTCTCATTCTTCTGCGGATCTCCTCATTCCTGATTCGATCGCGCAGTGAAACCCCAAGCATAGCCCTCTCCATTGCCCTTTGAGTGACTTTGAGCCTTCGTATAAGGCCCATTGTTAACAAACAAGTCTCAATTCCATAAATCATCACTGGCAACACACACTGGTCGAAGACTTTTGTCTTGAGACACTGCGGTATTTCGGACGAAAAGATTCTACGTAGCTTCCCGAAAGCAGCCCAGCCGAGTTGGATTCGACGTTGGACCTTCCTAACTGGATAGTTTGTCCTAGGTACACGTAACTGTCAACAACTTCGAGAACAGAGTCTCCAATCTTTATAGGAGTCGGTACAACATGGGCATTAGACTGTCTAATGCCCATGTTGTACCGACTCCTAGTCATGTCTGTACCGACTCAAAGTCATGTCTAATTTAGACATGACTTTCGTCTTGTCCATGTTCATTTTAAGACCGACTCGCTCGGAGGCTGTACTGAGGTCTTCGAGCATTCGAAATTCCAGGTCAGGCAAGTACCAATGTAATTTTTCTAAAGTTATATGTACTTTCTAAGTATATCTTGGACACCAGTGACTGAAGGTGAAGGAAAACATCTTGAGGAAACCTGGACTTATCTGAAATCGCCAACCCGCATTGAGCAAGCGTGGTAATTACGCTCAATCCTTCTCTGAATAGGTATATGAAGAGAGAATAATGTAAGTATTTATTTACGACGATAAATATACCTATATACACTAGCTAGATAAATATCTAATCTATACTAATATATAATAGTGTGTGATTATAATATATAATCACACACACATTAAGTATACTAATTTATTTATTTAATAACTTATTATTTGATGAAGATGTAAAAAAAATAGTTACAACATGTTTACCAGGTTGATACATAGGTACTTGGCTAGATAGTTCATTTATTTTAGCGACCTTATGTTATGTTGTGCTTGGCTAACATCTACTGTTACTTTTGGCTTAATTAGCAGGCGAGGACCCTGGCACCCTAAACACAAGTTAAATCTTAAATTGGGTGCCAGAGTTTATCTAAAACACTTGCGTTGTTATAAGTTTAGTGATTGATATTTTATGTTGTTGTTCAAACCAGTGGTAATAAATATCTTTTTTTTTTTTTATAAAGCTGAAGAGTTTGTTTGTTTGTTTGAACGCGCTAATCTCAGGAACTGCTGGACCGATTTGAAAAATTCTTTTTGCATTGGATAGACCCTTAATCCAGGAAGGCTTTGGGCTATATAACATCACGCTGCGACTAATAGGAGCGGAGCATATCAAAACCTACGCGGGTGAAACCGTGTGGTGCAGCTAGTACTAAACAAACTATCAACAGTAAAATATAAATTCATTATCAACATCCGCCTTGCCTTTTACCTATTTAGTTGTCAATCAGATGCAATCAGGTTCTGAAATTTCATTGAACAAACCATGAGGATGGCGAATAATTAACACAAACCTTTTTTTTATATTATCACGCCGTTGTTTTTATAAGCCAAATACTAAAAAAACAAAAAAAAAACTAGTCTATACTTATAACTACTATCATCACTTCAGTGTTGCGTTTCAATTTTTTTTTTTTTATCTTTGCCCTACTGTAGGAATTTCTGCTGTATTGTGGGTGCGTTTACAAACATATAAAGTCACATGCACAAACAGCCAGACCCGGAACAACTAATTATAGGTCATACAAATATTTGTTCCATGCGAGAATCGAACCCGCGACACGCAGTGCAGCAGTCAATAGCTTAACCACTGCGCCAACCATGCAGTCTAAATCTAATTAGTCATGGTAAGTATAGGGCACGTCCTTCCCTGCATTTATGCTGAGTGCCAACAACACCAGCCTCAGCAAGACGTATAAATTGTACATAACTGCCAGAGCCAACAACTCAACGACTATATTTCAGCCCGCAGTAGATGCCCTAGATGTTCCGAGTCAGCAGCTAACTCCTGGCCACCATATGCGAGGGTTTGCGGGCGGCAAGTAATGTGTGGTAGCTCGCCACCCGGTAAGGACTAGGCTCGAATCAACGGTGACTTATCTTATGATTTACAAGCGCCTCAAAGAAATGTCAGAGCCACAAGTTATTCGTTATAGATACCTTGGCACCTTTTTTTTTTTTTTCCGGGGTGGAAATCCTCATAGGATGCCCGCCGCCCTGGGGTGGGCGACGGGGTATGTCAGACTTTTACTGACTAAAACCACCCCGGTGTGTCTTCTATCACGAGCGCACGTGGGGCCGCGGGAGTCTAAATTCTTCCACGGCCCCACCCTCGTGCTGGCCCGGTCTGTCCGGGCCTCCTCTCCTGCACGGGGTAGTGGGGTGTTAAACTACCCCGTGCATCACCTCAAAGGCGCGCGCCGACACTCGCGCGCGCCTTCACCTCGGGGTCCATCAATAGGGGGGCGGGGACTTCCCCATGTCCCTCGCCCCTGGACCCATTCATGGGGGGCGGAAGAGGGCGTTATCCGCCCTTCTTCGGCGCCCGGTGCGTCTTCTGCGGCCCGGGAAGGGAGTTGATATCTCCCTTTCCCGTTCCGCAGCTTCCTTCTGCGACATCACGTCCTCGCAGAAGGACACCACCGCGTCCCACGACTCTGAGCTGCCGACCATCCTCCGCACTACTGCCGGCAGCGTCAGGTCGCCTCCTACTTCATTTGTGAGGACACGGCGCTGCTCCTCCCAAGCTACACACTCGGAGAGCGTGTGCTGCGCCGTGTCCTCCCCGCATTGGACGCAGTGGTGGCACCGAGCGTCCGGCTCCCTGCCTAAGCGATGCAGGTACTTGCCGAAGCAGCCGTGCCCCGACAGCACCTGCGTCACCCTGAACGACAGGGAGCCGTGCCTCCTCCCGAGCCAGTCGTCGAGTACTGGCCGGATCGCCTCGACGGTAGCGAGGCCGGCGGTAGGGCGCATGAGCCTCTGCCGCCAGTCCACCACCAGGACCTGATGGAGCTCCTCTCGGCGCAGCTCGATCTGCCGCTGCACCGGACTGGAGCCCCGTGTCCGCTCTTCCTCGCGCCATCGGTACAATGACGCGAGTACTTTCGCCTCTAGGTCCCAGGGCGGGGATCCCGCCAGGACGCAAGCCGCCTCGTAGGATATCGTGCGATACCCGCGGACGACCCTGACGGCCATCGCCCTCTGCGGCTTGCGCAGAATGGCGAGTGTTCCGGCCGTCAGGTCCATCGCCCACACAGGGGCCCCATACAGGGCCATGGACCGCACGATTCCTACGTACAACCGCCTACAGGCGGCGCTCGGGCCCCCCATGTTGGGAAGCAACGTTGACAGCGCGCCTGCTGCACCCATCAGCTTGGGCGCCAGCCGCCGGAAGTGGGGTCCGAATTCCCACCGGCTGTCGAGCACCAATCCCAGGTACTTCATGGTGAACTCGACAGCTATCCGGGCCCCACTGACCACGATATGTGATCCCGGGGCCGGCGCACGCCGGGGGCCATGGAAAACCATGGCCTGCGACTTGTCAAGGGCCACCTCCAGGCCCAGGCGTCGGATGCGGTTCACCACCTGTGACACCGCAGCCGTGGCTATCAACGTCGCTTCCCTGTACGAGCTCCCCCGGGCAGTGACAAGCGTGTCGTCCGCATAACACGTCAAGTCGGCGCCCGAAGGGAGCTCGCCTCTCAGCACCCAGTCGTAGCCGATGTTCCACAGGAGCGGTCCCAAGACCGATCCCTGTGGAACACCGCACGACATTTGGTGCCGACCGGCACCGTCACGTCCCCGATAGATGACGCATCTGTCCTCCAGATAAGCCCCTACTATGCGGCGGAGGTAGGGAGGCGCCCGATGGTATTTCAGGGCCTCCCTAATACAGCTCCAGGGTAGGGTATTGAAGGCGTTGGAAATGTCTAAAGACACCGCCAACACCACCCCACCCCGGGACACCGTATCCTCCGCCAGGGCTCTCACGCGCATAATGGCGTCTATGGTGGAGCGCCCTCGACGAAAACCGAACTGGTTGTCGTCCAGGTTCGGCCCCTCTCCGCACAAGTGGCCGACGAGGCGATCTGCGATTATACGCTCAAAAAGTTTGCCCGCCTCGTCGAGCAGCACTATGGGCCGATACGCGGACGGCGAGTCCGCGGGGCGCCCCTCCTTTCTGAGCAGGACCAGCTTCCCCTCCTTCCACACACTGGGAAACTGACCCTGCTCGAAGCATGCCGTGAAGAGCCCCCTCAGCTGGGGCTCTAGCTCCTTCAGAGCAAGGACGAGAGCTCGGCCAGGAACTCCGTCGGGTCCGGGCGCTTTATTCTTGGCCCGGAGCCGCGACACGGCCGCTCCCGTCTCTGCTTGCGTCACCACGGGGACATCGGTGCCCTCTTCTTCTGGAGAGTCTGTGGCTGAGGGTGAAACCATCGCCGGGGGAACATGTCCCGCCCGCTCAGGGAAGAGGGTGGATACCACCGCCTCCAGCAGCTGGGGTTGCATACTCTGCACCAGTGGGGGCGCCCAGGGACGCAACTTGCCCCGTACCCAACGGTAGGGGCGCCCCCACGGATCCCGATCTAGGGACCCCAGCAGCTCTTCCCTGGCCCGCGACTTGGAGTCGCCGATGGCCAGCCACAGAGTCTCCTGGGCCGCGCGGTACACCCCATACAACGCGGCCTCCTCGACGGGATCCCGTCGACGTCGTCTCCGGTAGCGCGTGTACTGGCGGCGAGCCGCGACGCACTGGACGCGCAACCGCGCAATGTCGTCGTTCCACCAGTACACGTTGCGCCTTGCGGACTGTTGGCGGACGCGGGGCATGGACGCATCGCAGATCTGCGTCATCGCCCCGCGAAACCGCAGCGCCTCCGCTTCGACGTCGACGGGGCCGTCCGTCGCCGACTCCCAAATCCAGGACTGGACTATAGCAGCTTCCTCGAGTAGTTCCCTGTCGAGGCGCTTAAGCGCCCAGCGCGGGCCGTCGTTAATCGGGGCTCTTGGATGGCGGCCGCTCGCGGTCTGGGCGGAGACGTCGAACCGGATATACCGGTGGTCCGACAGCGTCTCCACCTCCACGGCGACGCGCCAGTCTTGGACACGGCTGGCGACAGAGGAGCTAGCGAAAGTAACGTCTACTATCGACCCGCCCCGCTGCCGCACGCACGTGTATACCGAACCCCGATTCAGGACGACCAGGCCGGTCGTCACTACCCACTCCGCCAGCACCTCGCCCCGAGGATCAGTGACCGGAGATCCCCACGCCGATGACTTGGCGTTGAGATCCCCGAGCACCAGAACGTGACGAGAGTGATAGCGGCCTACGACGGTGCCCAACTCGACAAGGAACCCCTCGAAGTCGGCGAGACTCTTGTTGGGGGAGAAATACGCCCCCACGATGACGATGCCGTCCGAGACCGCAGCAACCCAGCCGCGGCCCCGAGACGGGTCGATCAGAGTCCCGCCAATAATGGCCACCGAGCCGTCAATGCATCCCAGCCAGTCGTCACGGGCGGGGATGAAATACGGCTCGGCGACCACAGCCACTTGGATCGACCACTGCGCCATGCTCTGGAACAAAAGATCCTGAGCTCTGGCGCAGTGATTGATGTTGCCCTGGAGGAAACGGAGTTGTGCCATTATTGACACTCCATTCCCTCGGCAACGGTCCTGGGCCGGGAGTCGGCCGCGGAGCTGTTAGCCTGCGGGGGAGGCGAGATTTCCCCGGCAGGCTTAGAGCTCCTCTTCTTCTTCTTGGTGGCCTTCTTGCTGGCAGGCGTACCACAGGCCCCTCCGCCCACTCTGTGTCCCGCTGGCTTCCCTGCAGCCGAACATAAGCTGCAGTTGAGCCCCGCGGAACACTGGGCCGCCTTGTGGCCGGGCTGACCGCAGCGATAGCAAAGATCGCTACGGTCAACCTCAGCGGTGCACTTGGCCCGGACGTGCCCCTTCTCCAGGCACCGGAAACACCGCAAAGCCCGGGGCTGCAGGAGTTTAACCCTCGCTGCAACCCAGCCTACCAGCACTCTGCCACTTGCGGCGATTTTATTCGCCGCCGCCACAGGGCACCGAACCCAGACCGCGCCGAGTCCGGTGGCGTCGGTGCGAATATCGCCGGCCCGCACCTTGTCCGGCGGACACTCTCCGCTTCGGGCAACGGCCGCCACCACCTCCTCAGAAGTTACGGACTCGTCCAGGCCGGCAATCCGCACCTCTGCGGTTTTAACCGGCCTGGAAATCCGGACGTCCTCGGAGTTGAGGACCTCCCTCAATTTGGCGGCCAGAGCGTCCGCCTTCTCGGCATTGCCGCTCGCAGCACCAGCTACCTCAAACAGCTGCGCACCCGTGGCAGCATGTCTGATGGTGACGGACTGGAGGCCAAGATCCGACAACTTGATCTTGGCCTTGGCTTCGGTAAGGACCGAGCCGTACGTTACGCCGCGCTCCGCAGCGCCACGCTGAAGCGTGAGCGTCACGGCCTCAGAACGCGGGGCACGCACAGCCAGTCCTTTGCGACAGCTTTTGCGACCGCCTTTGCCAGTCCGCCGCGCAGCCTCCGGAGCCGCCTTCGCGGTTTGACCGGAGGCGCGCGCTGGTGCTGCTGATGCCGCCTTGGCGGCCTTAGCGGCTTTGCGGGCCTTCTTGCGACCCACGACTTTCGCCCAGGTCTCACCCTTAGACCCGGCAGTCGTGGGCTGCTCGCTCTCTGGAGCTCGCTGAGGCGCAGTTCCCGGCGTACCCTCAGCCCTACGCCGTTTGTCGGCCGCTAGGGGCGGGCGGAGGTTTCCCTCAGGGAGGCGCTGGGAATGCGCCTCAAGTTGGGCTTTGACCATGCTCCCGCACTGGAGCATGCACATACGGACGATGCGCTCAAGGCACGATGCGCTCAGCTCACCATCCGTACGTGCCGGTCTTGGTGCGGGAGCCGGAGCCACTTCGGAAGCGGCAACGGTGGGCGTGTGTCGCTGTTGCTGCTCGCTCAGCGCAGCGACTTGTCGCCGGAGGTCCTCCAGATCATCACGGAGGCGGCTGTTCTCCTCCTGCAACTTCACGACCTCTTCTGAGGCCGTCGTGTTGAGGAGGGTGCCAACCGCCTCCCTGATGTCCGCGGCAGCCTCCTTGAGACCGCGAATGAACGTGCTCTTCAGGTTGCCAGATTTTGTGGCAACCTTAAGGACCAGGTCCACCCCGTCCAAGGCCAGCTGACCAAGGGCCACCGCCGACGGTTGCCCCCCTTCCGCCGATAGAGCAGCGCGCCGCTCTCGAGCACGTCGGGCCATTTCCGACACTTCGTCGGCCGCGACGGCTTTGCGCTGCTCCCTCCTGGCGGCGTTGAGCTCCGCCTTCGAGCTCCCTAGCGAGGCACAACTCTCGCCACCAGGGTCCTCCGAAGTGACCCCCATGTCACTTTCTGCTTCGCTGGCCGCCGGAGTACGCACGAACCTACCCTGTCCGTCCCTCCGCGGCCGCGAAGCAGTCACCCCTCTTGAATTCTGCCGACCTCTCCTCGCGGTCGGCACCTTCGGGGCCGGCAGGCCTTCCTCTTCCGAGGTCAGCTCCGCTGATCCACCTTCCTTCTGAGCAGGGTTGCGTGGACGCTTTCTAACGGAAGCCGGTCCACGGGGCCCTACGTCAATAACTCCCGCATCACTTCTAACCGCATCCATCATCGCATCGCTTCCAGTAGCAACAACGGCAGCAGGGGCCTGGTCGCCTACCCCTGCGCGTTCATCGGTAGCCAATTTGTCACTCGCAGGCCCGGATACCTGCGAGCGCCGGGCGTCAGCCGGATCGCACGACAAAACATTATCCACACATTCTGACATTTTCATAGTTACGATATTGGGTGGTACGCACATCGCTTCCCCAAGGCGATGCGGCCGCTCTTTTTGGGAGGGTATTAATCCTCCCGAGGCCCGCGGATGCCTGCGGTGCAGGATATACCGCCCGCTATTCGGTATCTAAAACTAACTGACTACTAATTATTAAAATATTTTTGATTCTTTTAGGAATTTTTAATTTTGTATTTTGTTTTTATTTTTATATATTTTCTCTTTGATTTTAATTTTTTTTTTTTTTCCTTTATTTAATCCTAAACCTAACCTATATTTAACCTAAAACTAAATCTAACCTATATCTAACCTAACCTACCCACCACCCGGCACCGTGGCTCTAAACCTCCAATAGCCACAGGTGCCCGCAGACCGCAGGTTGAGGAGAAACCCACGGTCTTCTCCAACTCGGTCACGCGACGTGACCCCTAGACCGCGGACTGTCAAAACGGCCCGCGGTCTACACCACCTTGCTCCCTATTCGTGCGCTCCGCTGCAGAGCGCAGATAGGGAGCCCTCGGGAGCGACTCCTCTGCTCCGGCAGAAATTCGCCGTGGGCAGCAATCTCCTCCTGCACAATGGTCATGAAGAGATTGCTACCCACGCCCAGGGTGCACCAGCCCAGCATCTGCTCGTCCTCGGATCTCAAAACCAGAGGACCAGCAGGCGCTGAGCACTCGGGGAGGTTTTCTGCCACGCACCCCGATACCTTGGCACCTGGCACAAGCAAATGAAGGTAGAGGGTTTTAGTCAGTAAAAGTTTGTCACACCCTTCCGCTCCGACCAAATCAAGAGAGAAATTGGATGTTTGGAACATGGCCTACGTCAAACAATGATAAAGGATTAGTTTAGGCCCGCCTTACACGGACTGCTTGAATCAGTCAGGATCGACTGCTTCAAGCTGCGATTGCATAGTAAACTACTGCCTTTTACGTATGTATATACTATATACACGAAACAGCTAGAGTAGGTGCAACTGCTTTGGGCGGTTGGCGTCACGGTGAAATGTCATCGTGCGGTCAAGCAGTCGCCAGTAGGCCTAGTATGAGTTTTCATTACGAAACTCGTTCGACGATATCGAGCGCGTTTGACTCAGCGATTGGCCCGCTTCAAGGTCGTAAGAACTCTCAACCAATGAGAGCGCCAAACGCGCTCGATACCAACGATCGAGTTTCGTATTGAAAACTCATACTAGGCCTACAGACATACACAGACTGCTCGAGCTGTCGACTGCTCTCGCGCAGTTACCTCCGCACGCGTTTTTCATTTCACGTGGCGCACCACAGAGTACATTTTTATATTAAAATAAAATAAAAAAAACATTCTCTACTCAATGACAGGCAATTAGTTGTAATACATTATTAATATTTAAGGTACATAAAATACAAAATAATTTCTTTTCCTTTGCTATATCATAAGTTTTTAAGGGCGCCAATGAGAATGTAAATACCAGTGTCTGCGCGAAATGAATAGTAAATATATGTTTTCATTTTTTCTGGCTCGGTTACTGGACCTTTATGCCAATCGTAAATATATGACATGATGTTGATAATGCCATAATAATAAATAGGACAGTAATGCCAGTATAATAAAAATATTACCATTTAAAATATGAAATAGCACCATCTACTGCAAAGAGCAAGAAACTTTCTGAAGATTCTATCAGATTGTTACAAATTATGTGACCATGTCGCGCACGCTTGCCGCCCGCACGCTTCGTTTGTTTATTGAAAACAACTGCTCGAGCAGTTAAGGCAGTGGGGAGACAGTTCCCTTGAGCGAACGTGTAGCAAAGAAAGTAGCGCCATCTACACTTCCTGACCTAAAACCATATCATAGATGTCTCTGTAAACAATTTGAAAAATAAATATTTTGCATTTTTATGAAAAAATACGATAAATTTTTAATAATTAGAAGGAGATCATTTAAATTACCAATTTCAATTAAATATCTTTTTTAAAAATCCTTGTTCTGGCAACCTTATCAGATCATTTTGTTAATTGGTAATAGGAACCTAGCATGGTTCACAAGTAGGGTTACCAACTATTTTCACAAAAAAACGTATAAAGTGGTTTGGATATGAAAAAAATAAAGTATTAGGTAGAAAAAAGTATTTTTAAAATTTTATGTTTTTATTACATTAAAAACGTATTTTTGTGAGCTTTTAGCACATGCCAACAATTTTTTGTCATCTTTAAAGGTTACAAAGCTTGCTTGACAATTAACATTTAAAGGAGAACGGCCACGACCCATACAAAAAAAAAAAACCCAAGCCTGACGCAAAAATTTAATATATCAGATTTTAAATTAAAATTAGTATAGTTGTTCTGAGTAATGATCGTTGCTGAATTCAGTGGCTAACATGTTTTTGGCCATTAAAAGTTATTAATTAGCATAGGCGCTCAAGGAAAACAATGTATTATTTAAAAATTGTCATTATTTCATATGATTACTATACAAAAGGACTCTAGAAAGTTAACAATGCTTGTAATACTACTTATATATAAACATATTAAAGATAACAAAAGTATTGTAGTATCGTATTTAATAGAACATTATTTACAAAAGTTTTAAAATGGTAATACAAGATACATAAGATAATTAGAAATTTATATTACACAACAACTCTCGCTTGCATCGTCTAGCGTCACTATCTTGCTAGCTCACTCACATCCACGTATCTAATCACTTGCTTATTTTATTATTATGGCTAAACTTACCTAATACAATAATCATAATAATGTGAATTAGATATTGATAAGTTTACTAAAAAAACATTGTTTGTCTCAAATGCCAGCTAAGCAACTACTATAGGCAAATAAAATATGCTAGCCACTGAATTCAGCTATGATCACTAAATCAGACGCTAATCAGAAGCTTTGTTTAGTAAATCAGATCTAAAATCTGAAATATAAAACTTTTGTGCCATTCTCCTTTAAATAAATAACCAACTCGTTTTGGATTAAATTTATTGATACTCTATTTCTCTCTTCTCGCCACTTTAGATTTATTAAAAAAAACTATTTCAGTGAAAGCTAAAATCGCAAGAACAGAGAGTAGGTAAGAAATATTTTGTTCATTTCAAATTATTTCCATTATCCATTTTAAACATTTCGTTCAGCAATTACAAATCATTAAGTACCCATAATGAGTATTTTATTTTACGCATCACAGTAAAGGTTAAAAATAAAGTATTTTTTAATATTTGTAGAAAAGTAGAATTACCAAAAATAAAGTAGAATGTATGGTTAATTGGTTGGCAACCTTATTCACCAGTTCATTTTATTTACCTAAGCGTAAAAAAATTTGATTCTACAAGACCCGATGCGCATTAACAAGTTATTTTGTTTAATTTTCTTATTGTAATGTTTTGCAAATGTTTGTCAAAGCATAACAACAAGAAAATTAAACATAATAACTTGTTATTGGGAATGTAACAATGCTTATGAATACTTATATAGCTAAGTATACGTATGTATAGCATACCTATAACTCTGGTTAAGAACTATAGATGGCGCTTCAAAATTGCTTGCATAAAAACGTCTCCAGAGGGCTCTCTTTTTCCCTAGTATTATTATACTCTTTGAGTTAAGGTAACGTTATCAATGGCAGCTTCAAGCTGTTGAGTAGGACTGCAAGAGGGGTAGGTGTATGGCGATCATTACGTATTGTCGGTCAGATTACCAGTTTTAGTTAATAATCATCATCATCATCATCATTTCAGCCGAAAGACGTCCACTGCTGGACATAGGCCTCCCCCAAGGTTCTCCACGACGACCGGTCCTGCGCCTCCCGCATCCAGCGGTTTCCCGCGACCTTCACCAGGTCGTCGGTCCACCTTGTCGGGGGCCTACCTACGCTACGTCTTCCGGTGCGTGGTCGCCACTCGAGAACCCGTCGGCCCCATCGGGCATCGGTCCTACGGGCAATGTGTCCAGCCCACTGCCACTTTAGTGTTGCAATTCTTCGGGCTATGTCGGTCGCTAACAATGGGCTTTATAGGAAGGCTCAAAGTCACTCAAAGGGCAATGGAGAGGGCTATGCTTGGGGTTTCACTACGCGATCGAATCAGGAATGAGGAGATCCGCAGAAGAACGAGAGTAGTTAATAATGCCTTTATAATATTTGGCTTGTTTTAGAAAAAATAAAAGTTAAGTAAAACACATTTATTTTTTATTTGTATCATTTATTTTACCTAAACATACACCATATTTTCAACTAATTTATTTACAAACCCCACCCTTTTTCTAATATTTCATCTTATAAAATAATTCTTGTAAAAGTATACTAGGAACCTTCGTGTGACTAGAGCTATAATTATTACCTAAACGTCATCTGTATCAATTATCGTATCTTTGGAATTGTATGAGGATCACCAGGTACGTCGTCACAGCTCCTATCACCTGTAATAATAAAAGTTTTAGAAGTTAGCTAAGTTACAGTATCTTTTTATTCAGCACCCTAAGTATAAACTGTCAATAATTCCCAATCAACCTTGAGCCTAAAAGCTTTAGAGATAAAGTTGAAAATCTAATAAAGAAATCTGATAGATTTTAGTAGCTTGATGTGCAGTCGTCTAGGTATACGTAATATATTGGCGTCGATTCCCTTTTTTTACAGTTCACAAACAAATTTTAAATTAAGTGCATCTTTTTCTGTCAATTTCATTAAGAAAAGAATAGAAGAGAACATTTTAGTTTAATCCTGACAAATAAGGAAACATTGTACAAAAACAAACTTAGTTTCTCCGGTGTGGTACACGACTGAGATAATCAGGGGGTTAAAATAAAAGCGGCACTTCACAAAAGGTATATGCAAAACAAAAGTAGCGTAGATTACTCTATTTTTTCTTAATCCAGATCGATATTCCATAGACAGTTTACATAGACACGATTATAAACATGGCGACCAAAAATACGTCAATTTACGTCAGGCGCGGACTAATTTGACAGGTCTAACTAACATTATCAATTTGAATCATATTGCCAATCCAGTGTTAAACAAGTGTACAAAGTAAATAACGCAATGAATGTCGTTCGGCTGTCTAAATGACAATATAATTTTTTTTTTTTTTTCATAGGAGAACAAAAGTATTCGGTCCGATCCGATCATTCGAATCTGTCACTTCGGATTTTAGGCGAATAAATAGGATTGCATATTAGTAATATAAGTCAATAGCTATAAACTCACGGAAGCAATCAGTGGTCTATGCAGAGTGCACATCCCCATGGGGGCGTAGCTAACGGACTGCAGCATCAACTGTCGTGAGAAGATCTCCAGCCGCGAGGGAAGCCCGCCGGTAGACGGCGCTGACGTCATCAGGCGGCACACTAGACCCTCAGTTCTTTTGCCCTGGTACAATGAGCGTAATAACTTTATAAAAACTTCTACAATTTTTATAGAAATTTAGTTCTTACATCAGAAGCTCTAAATTAAAAAAAACTTTTACATCTCTCATATTCGGTAAGTAGGTCCTTATTACCCCCAAATGGGGCTTGTAAGTGACCAGTTAGCGCCCTAGGATAATAATGTAGCTAGAAAAGCCATAGGGCGGTAAGTGATTAAAAAAAACTTCACTCTTACAAAAAGTTCGCGTACATCTAATGTAATCATCATACTGACAATAGACATCGTGCATTCAGCCCAATGACAAAAGAGGTCGCTTCGCAATTCAGCCTTTTCTTCGTATGAGTATAATAGACATATATAGTCATCAATTTTAAATATCGAATGGCGAAGCTCAATTTAGTTCTTAAAAAATAATAAAAAAAAAGAGATGAAAAAGGCAGGAATAGAAAACTTTTACTTTAAATATTGTTTGTTATTGCGATTATTTTAAAATTATGTGCTAATTAGGAAAAAACATGAGTTCTGTAAGTGATGAAGATATAAGCTGCACTCCCGATTCAATGAAAATGGAAGCAATATTTTGCGTGAAAGTTCCGAAATGTTTTAATCGGCATTACAAAAATGCCGATTTTTAGGGTTCCGTACCTAAAAGGTAAAACGGAACCCTATTCAAGAGACATCGCTGTCTGTCTGTCCGTCCGGTTGTCACCAGGCTGTATCTCATGAACAATAATAGCTAGACTTCAAATTTTCAGAGATTATGTATTTCTGTTGCCGCTATAACAACAAATATTAAAAAAAAAAATTAAGGAGGGCTCCCATACAACAAACGTGATTTTTTTTCCGCTTTTTTGCTCCGTATTAATAACGGAAATAGATAGACGCTTGAAATGTTCACAGATTATTTGGTTATTGAAATGTTATAAAAATGTTTGAAGATAGGAATTAAAGTTATTTTTCCATATTTTTTTTTTAATAATGATGGTAAAGCGCGCTAGTTTATTAATATCATTCACTCACAAAAACTAAGTGAATAAGAAGAAAGACGGCAGTTGAGCGAGGTGATGCAACGATACTGTGCAAGAGGGAGATTGATCTAGAGTTTTCTAATTTTCTGGAGACTCGGCGGGAGTTTGGTCGTGGAGGGTCCACGATCAAACTCCCGACACAACAACATTTGGCGCATCGTACCCGGCACACATCGCAACACAACAACTACGTACGGCTTCACCAGACATCATGCCGGAACACGACGAATCGCTTGGCGGCAAGACTTTGTCTGGTGGGTGGTAACTTCTGCCGGCAGCCGATGTTATGGCCTACCACCGAGAACTGTTCTTCTTGAACTGAATGAAAGCGAGCATAAAACGTGGGTAGTAAATAAGCTTAGTTATATGGGTACTGACCTCAGCTATAGTATAATGACCAGGTTCGACGACCACGATCATACGCAGCATATGCGTCATACACCACAGGAACTGAAGTACTAAGAAGTGCACGCGATTCGTGGAAACAACTGCAATGTTTAAAGAAAACCGTTTATTTGATAAGGTAAAATGAGCTTACTTTCTAGTTAACCTTGGTTGAAAATACTGCGCCAGGAGCAAAAGCATGTACAGACGACAGCATCATCACACACAAGCTACTGCATGCTGTCAGAATATTTCTTTATTAGATTTTCAACTTTATCTTAAGCATTAAAGCTCAAGGTTGATTGGAATTGTTTGACAGTTTCTGGTAGCTTGATTTGCTGTAAAAGAAAGCTAAAGACTAAAGATTGCGCCGGACTCTTTTTAGGTTTTTGTAAAGTGTCAGATATTAACGTGGGATTCGTTATTTAGTTTAAAAACGCAATTTAAGAATGTTAAGTGTTGACGTACTCGTGGTTGGACTTCAAGTATTTGGTGTTTATTTTTCTTTTTTTATTTATAAGAAAAACGTTGCCCCAGACTAGGAATTTTGCTCCTGTATCATGGGTGCTAGGGGACAAATGTGCCACGATAAGTATCGGCGACATGTCAAGCGAAGCCGGACGATTTTGCCTTACAAATATGACGACAACGCGCAGCTTATGTCCACAGCGACGTCAGATGAAGTTGTGCAACTTCGCGAAACTTCGCCTGACATATCTGGTGACATCGTGCGACTTATGTCCGTAGCAACGTAAATGTAGTTGGCGACACGTGTCGCGCGATGTTACCGGACATGTCGAACGAAGTCCGGCAACGTCGCGCTACCTCATCTGACGTCGCTGACGACCCGTGTCGCGCGATGTTGCCATACATGTCGACCGAAGTCCGGCAATGTAGTGCTACTTCACCCAAAGTCGCTGGCGACACGTGTTGCACGACATTTGTCCCCTAGTATGTATGTCCGTGTCTTAAGGACATACATTTAAATTCAGATACATAACCAATCAGACCCGGAACAACCACCGGTAGGCAATATAAATATTTGATACGTGCAATTTATATTTATAATAAAAACTGTAAGCTATAAAAGCTTTCTTAAATTTGCTCAAGAACCTCGTCCACTCCACTGTTATAAACATCTACAATGTTACAAGCAGCAATAGAACCGATCTTTGAAACGATATTTGGAGGAGCTAAATATAGTCTCATACATTTGGTTTTAGTGGATTTCTGCGACCTAAACCAGGTCGAACCACACCATGCTTTTGAACAATTACCAATTTAAAAAAATCTACTTACTAATCTCCATAATCAAGAAGTATGGAGTGACTATAAGATGCAGCAGCGTCGATATCAGTATGACGATGAGCGGCAAGCCGTAGCTGTCGTCAACGCTGTTGACGACGTCACAGAGCGTGCCGTGCAGCGCCGCCAGTCGCCGCACCGCGTCGCATGGAGACACTACAAGACGAGGTTCGCCGCTCGCTGAAATCAGATATACTGTTACAGGTATAAACTAGCTCTAAAAAAACCGTCCAATTAAAAGAAACAAAGACAAAGTATTTATTGTAGAGGAAAATCATAAAACTAAACTAAATTAATCACCATAATCTATATATATAAAAATCAATGCCACTTTCTTTGTAATTTTATAACTCAAGAACGGACTCACCTATCCAAACAAAATATTTAGGCTATATTTTGACTAATTAGTAGATGGTTTATGTGAAGTTTGATCAGAATCAGTCGAGCGGATCTTCATTTATCACATGTTTTGTAACAAATGAATTCAATGAACAGTGGATCATCATTTCATCTATATGTATAAAAATCAATGCCACTTTCTTTATCATTTTATAATTCTCCAAAAGGGTGTAATGCCACCAGAATGGCAGTGAAAAACTTATTGCCAAATTTAATTGAAGCTACGATCTTAACTGCTAAATCAAAAGGAGAAGTTTGTTTGATACCGCGTATCCCTATGATCCAGAGGGCAAACATTTCACGTTTGTGATCTGAATTTGGAAGAATCATGTTTTTCAAATGACCAACTTTATGTTGCCTGTTCGAGAGTCGGTACCCCCAGTCTTTCGTTTATAAATACTAGAAATGGAAAAACAAAGAATATTGTTTATCTAAATGTTTTGGATTATGTTTTAAAATTGCTAGCAATTAAAAAAATATTTAATGTTTGAATAAATAATTTTAATGGTGCAAAAAAATTGTTTTTATTATTTCACTTTATACGTAGCGAAGCATGTATTGGACCGCTAGTAAATTATATAAAAAAGTAAGAGAAATCAAAAAATCCTACACGAGGCCAAAAGACTCCCATCTGATGATTGGTGGCATGATGATTCCATATTTAAAAAACAAATGTCGCAGCTCTAGTATATACGAGTAGATATGGCAGACATTCGATTAGGAATCGCGAACTAAGGTTTCCGTACCATTGATTACAACAAAACCAAATTACTATTTGTTGTTTTAGCGACAGAACAACAGCATCTGTGAAATTTCAACTCTTGACAGATTGGTTATAGACATACAGTGAAGTCTACTGGTTTTGTGCGGACGAAAAACAAGTCAATAGCACTTGAAACTACTGTATGGAGACAACAAGTTGAGCTATCAGAACAGCATATTTCAGAGGTAAAAGTCAAGGTGCCTGAATTAGTGGAATTGATACAATAAAACGCACAATGGTCCACTGAAGGGACTGAGCGCGGAAACCAAACCAGTAACAGTAACAGTTGATACAACAAAGAAAGATAGATAGAGATTCAAAAACACCATCTTACCAGTTCTCTTGATGATGACGACTGGTTCCCTGGTAGTCATGGAGTCTACCAACAAGCTCACGTTGGCAGACCGCTGGTTGTCAGCTGGTGCTACCCGGATAGCATAAATGTTCAAAGGTGGCGTGTTCTTTGGTTTCTCCACTGAAAAAGGTCAAGTCAACAAACAAGTTCAACATTATTCCCCTGTCTCTATTTCAATTTATTTGAAGTCGGCGCACCATGTATTTCTCATATATATTTTATGATGGCCAGGGCAAAGTGTTGTTGTATTTTTCCATCTGGAATTAAACAGAGAAGGATCAAGCAGGCTGGAGTCATCAATTTGTGAATGATGGTGTCAACAGGGTCGCTCCCACCCTCCTATCCCATATTACAAAGTGGGTACTATGGGTTCCTAGGTACACCTCTGCATTCCACTACTTCGGAGAAACGGTTTGAGATGAAGGGACTGGCCTGAAGAAAGGCTAGCCATGATTGTACACCCATCATGGCTAGCCATTATTCAGGTACACCTCTCCTTCATGCCATCGCTTCGGAGAAACGTTTGAGACGGTCATTTGTTTGTCATAATCCCCACGCTTGGCAAGCGAATTGGGATTCGCAGTAATTTGATATTCCACAGGAGAAGCACTGCTGCCCGCAAATAGTGGTCGAATAAAAAAAAATCGGACAGAGCAAAACTTTGGTGGAAACTTTGAGTTTACCCTGCAAAATAAAAATTTTCAAGTCCCCAACGATCAATCCGAAACGAGTTGAGATGAATAATTAAGAGACTGGCCTGAAGAATATTAGATAGATTAAGTTATTTTATTGCTTGCCCCTGTTGTGTAAAATCATGGTAATACTGGAATGCTTGCTGTATTCTTCAATCTTTGATTTTTATTTTTTTTTTTTATTTTAATAATTATAAACTAGCGCTTGACCGCAATCCCGCCTGATGGTAAGCAGTGATGCGATCGTTGATGGTAAATCGCGCTAGTTTATTAAGAGCCTATTCACTCAGAAAAACTGAGCGAATAGGAAGGAAGACGGTAGTTGAGCACAATGTTAAACCCAACAACACGACCAACGATGCTGCGCCAAAGGGAGATTGATCTGAAGACCCTCCACGACCAAACTCCCAACACAACAACATTAGGCGCATCGTACCCGGCACACATCGCAACACAACTGCTCAGACCCGTCCTCCGTACGGCTTCACCTGACATCATGCCGGAACACGACAAATCGCTTGGCGGCAAGGCTTTGTCTGGTGGCTGTTCTCTGCGTACCAGGGATGGAGACTTGTCGCGCGGTGAGTGCGAGTGCGTCATTGACAGCTTGGAAACGCGCACGTACGGACAGCGCGGTGAAAGCGAACTGCAGCTCCAGGATCAGCACGACGAACCACAGCATGTAGAACCCGACGTAGTTCGTCACCACATCCCCTGAAATAGGACAGATATTTCATTTTTATGAGAACAGAGATAGCTTTGTGGTAGCCGCGAATTGCAAAATCAAGAAACACGGGTGGGTTTTAGTCAGTAAAAGTCTGACACACCCTTCCACTCCGCCCAGGGCTGGAGAGATCATTTGATGATTTCCCATCCCAAACAAAAAAATAAGGTCATAAGTCCCAAATATGATAAGTGCTGTACTTTGTGTAAATTATAACCAAAATCAAATCAATGAAATCAAAAGTCATTCATTCAAATTAGGCACTTTTTGAACGTCAACATATGACAGTCCCCCTAAATTGCCCGCCCTTCCCACTTCCTAGTGCTTTCACTGGGAAGAAAAAGTAGCGAGAAGAACAAACTCCCTAGCAGCACAGCTGTCTGTTCATAAAAAAAAAACATATGACTTTATACAATACCATGGAGGTACAGTAGGTAATGAACACAATAAAACACAACAACAATGACATACGTCTGCCTAAACATACAAAACTAGGCTTGAGAAAAGTTTATTCCATGAAATATATTTGCAATATTTGTATTACCGTGTTGTATTCCAATAAACAGGGATGTTGCGAATATTCACATCGGCACACGTTAATGTGGAGCTTCTGCATAAATTTGGACTTCTGTATCCGTATCCGCAATTATCAATGCAGATGTTCATGCTCCGTACGTTGCAAATATTTGTATGCATGAATATGAATATTTGCACTGGTCTGATCGTGCCTCGGAAAGCACGTTAAGCCGTTGGTCCCGGTTGGTATCTAGTGGCAGTCGTTACGGGTTGTTGGAGCTATCGAAAATTCCAACAATTGGTCTAACTGAAATGCTTCGATATCGCCTTTGGGTTGTGGAGGTCACACGGCAGTCGCTTTACCGAAAATATCGAAGTTTAGCCAAAATCAGCAGCTAGATTGCTAAGGCGAACCCCAGACTCCAAAGTTGAAAAAGCTGCGAATGGGACTGGGATTAACGCTGAGATGATGATAATATATTTACAAGAAAGAAATAAGCATTAAGTGAATAATTTCACAGTATAAAGTGGTTTTAAAATTAACTTGTATAATTTAGCCAATTGCCAATCCTGTGTTCAAACTTCCCCCGGAACGTAGGTTAAAATTTGCTTTTCTTTCAAGCTATAATAAGCATAAAAAGACAAGTTTTCCTTACATTCTCTGTTCAACTTCCTGGCCTGCAACGCGTAGAAGGTGAAATCGTCTGCGATAAGGACGGAGAAGAAGATGAGGATCCCCAGGATGATGCCGCACAGCTTCCGCTCCGTCAAAAGCGAGTACTGGCCTCCTATGTTGGTGTCCACCTGAAAATTTCGTGCAGGTTAACCTAATAGCATCAAATTGTTAGGTTAGGTTAGTATTGTAACCTTCAAAAATAAAAGATGTTTTGATTCTTATTCCGAACTGCTATATATAATTTATTCTTCATATAAAAGTTATTTGACCATTGGAAAATTTCAAGCTTCAAGGGCTTGAAAAAAATCGCGACTATTTCAAACAATTTACACACGGCTACACATCAAGTCATGCATTTTCAGTTTTAGCTGACCTCGCATTGTATAGGTTTCTTGTACAATCAGAATTCAGCATATACTGGTTTTGTATAGCTTGATGTCTACATATCAGCTGACACACGGCTACCCGTGTGTCAGATTTCAAAGGTGGTTTTACAAAGACAGGTACAGTAATCGCTTTGGACTTAGATGACATAAAAGCTTCGAAATTATAATCAGGCCTGATTTATCGAATAGTTCCATGAACACAATTTCAGCTAGCCGATTAACACACGGCTCCGCGTACCGCCGCGGAGGGCGGCGACGCTAAAGCGGATTTTGTAGCGGTGTTCCGCGCGGCAAGGCGGTTTACGCGCCTGTCCGCGCGGTCGGGCGTTGTAAGTGTGTTAGGCATCTACGGATTTAATAGAAGTCAGTGCAACATGAGATCGGTGAGGCGGTGCGTGGTGCCGTATATTAAGCGCCTTAGATATAACTCTTGGCCATTTTTTTTATATAAATTATAAACTAGTGCTTGACCGCGATCTCGCCTGATGGTAAACAGTGGTTCAATCGTTGCTGGTAAAGCGCGCTAGTTAATGAAGAGCCTATTCACTCTAGCCCCTAAGACACTCAAATTGTACTCCGACGGAAACACCGCCGCTGGCAAATTGTTCCAGTCCCTGGACGTAAGTGGTATAAAAGACGAGGATTCTTACCGAAGCAATATTCTCCATGAACTTCAACATGTTTCTCATCCTCCTGGGTGCGCCGTATACTCCGGCGCCGGCGGTGGCCACTACGACCAGCACGTCACACGTGGACACGACCTGCGACATGCGTGATGACATGCGCACTGACAGCTCCACGCCCACATTGATCTCGGCCACCAGCCCGAACAGCGTGCCTATTACTGGAACACGGTAAGGAAAGCAAATTTACAAACTGGGTTTTATTACAAATAAACCAGTTACAGGTTTTTGTTATGACAATAAACTAGTGCTTGACAGCAATCCCACCTTCGTAACATTGCATCAACTCGAACAACTGCCATCTTCCTTCCTATTCACGCAAATGTTTGAGTGAAGAGGCTCGTAATAAACTAGCGCGCTTTACCATCAACGAATGCATGAAGCATGCGGGATTGCGGTCAAGCACTAGTTTTTTCGATTTTAGTTAATTCGATGACAGCACTAACAAAACACTATCATCGATAGATAAATAAAAATCATAATGGCTCTCCGACTCACAATAAACTGTTCAACTCACACAAAAACTACTCACCGAGCACTGTTACCAGTATGTAGCTATACACACTCATAGCACCCGATATGCTGACCGTGAAACCATTGCTACGAGACTCGAAGCGTAAAGGAGCTAGGCCGAAGAAACTTGAGATCTAGAAGTAAACGAAAAGGTCCTAAAGATTTAATTTTCCTGACACATATTATAACAGTGCTGTGGGTTACTACTATGTCGTGCAAAAACCATCATTAAGCCGTTGTGAAAAGGGAGTAGCGCTATTTATCTTGTATAGCACCATCTTTATTTGGCACCGTAACCATGTCTTTAGTAACTCCCCTGATCATAAACACCGTGTTTCAAATAAGTACCAGGGTTGTAACAATTGCAGGGTCAGTCTGAAGCGGCCGAGTCTTGCCCCAAGCGAGTGCAGCCTTTTAAGGTTGAACCTACAACGCAGTAGTTCTCACGTTAACAAGGAGAGGCCCTCTTAGAGGTCTTTTAAAAGGAACCGGGATCACCCCTAGGCGCAGATGGTGATTACTGGGGCGGTTTTAGTGAGGTAAAAATCCGACACTACCCGACCTCATTCCTCGGGGGTCGGGAGCCTTTTGAAGGTTTCCCCCCGAAAAAAAAAGAGTCTCACTTTAACAATGAAAGTGTGTTGTACTAAAGAATGAAGAAAGCACGTAGTACATACCCTGTGCAGTAAGTAGAGTTACCATGACTCAATGAGAACTGGTGCAGCTATTACTAGGGCTACAGAGACTGTAACAGAATTTTCGCTATGAGGCTATTTCCACCAACATCAGCTAGATCGTGCCCACAACACGACCGGCTATATTACTGTCATTACCAGGGCTACATAGAAGTGCAGGAGATCTTACCCTAAGTATAAATGCATGTGCTCCACCGACCACGCAGTGTGTGGGGCGGTTAGCTCGTGGCCCCGACTCGGTCGGGATCGGCGAACCCGTAACTTCCTCCACCTTCCCTGATTCCACGCCTTTGGACAAGACATATCAAATTAAGACATGATAGTAATGATACAGCATCGATGTATCTATTTAAGGAGCCAATATAATGGTAAACGATCTAAATATTAAAGGATTAATAAATAAGAATTATCATGATTCATATCAGTGCTGGTAAACTAAATTAGCCTTTAAACTCTTGCAATTAATTGTTCATTCATTCCCTCATTTTAAAGGGAATTTGCTACACTACACTAGGGAGATTGATCGATGATCCTAACTTGATATTATGAGGAAAAAAGACACAGTTTGCTCTATCCTTTTCCAATATCGATGTCCACGAATAAAGAAGAACATATTCTATTGCTTGCCGAAGTTCACTCCTTACTTCAATCAATACATGTAGGAAGGGAAAATAATATTTGTAACACTGAAATGCAGTCACAATTGGTACACTACCTTTTTTACAAAAATCCCTCTGAGAGACTTTAGAGAAATTCATGATCAAGATCGTCACTTAGCATGCCTATAAATTAGTTCGGTTTTAAAAATATTGAAAAATACAACACCAGCCAAGCACTAGATTACTTTTTCCAATTCTCAGGACAATGAAAAGTTTATATTCAAGTTTGCAAGTTTCCTAATTTAATTTAAAATGATGGGATAAAAGGACCCCGGTTTAAAACAAACAAAGGCAAAGCCTGCCTGTCCGAGTGCTGGCAGAATATTAAACTGCCCTATTTATCTTTACATCTGTCGATACGGCTTTTTAACTATCTCTGGTAAACACTTCAGCTGTGGTAATGTAAAATGAATCTTATTTGAAAACGATACAACCCGAATCCCATTGATCCTGAAACGCACATCGCACTATATTAATTGCGAGAGTTCTAGTTTATTTGATTCAATTTTAAAGTAGTTTTACAACAACCGATCGAAGTGAGTTTAGAGTGAGTTGTAAATAGTGTCAATACCAAGCATTAGTTGGAACGACAGCTCACTCCACACTCATAGCACCTAAGTTAAAATTTTAAGATTATTACAGAACTAGCTGCGCCGAACGGTTTCACTCGCGTAGGTTTCGATATGTTTTTTTTTATATATGCTCCGCTCCTATTGGTCGCAGCGTAATACTACATAGCCTAAAGCCTTCCTGGATTAATGGGCTATCCATCGTAAAGATTTTTTCAAATCAGACCAGTAGTTCCTGAGATTAACGCATTCAAACCAACAAATAAACTCTTCAGCTTTATATATTAGTATAGATTGCATTGCAGCTAGTTTGGGTCTTTTGTCTTTACTTCTTTTGTCTTACTGAAGAATTCAATACTTAATAATAATACTACTTAATAATAACTGGCAACACCAACGTCAACAACAACGATCATTTTGTCTCTTCATATTTATGTAAATAATTAGAACAATAGAAACAGTTTTTATAGTTATATATTCGTGCAATGAAAAACAATGCTATACAAATATTATTTTTATAAAGAATACCTTTAAAGAAAATCAATAACTAGCACAATGTGTGCAAAGAAAAACTGGGACCAATGACACCTGTCATGTCAAATCGAGACAAAATATTGAAGAAATGAAAAAAATACGTTAATATGTTGACACGATCTGCCGCTCTACGTGCACGCCCGCCATCTCCGGACTCGTTGCTCAGCTCCGCCTCGCCGCCGCCGGTCCCCAGCGCCAATGTAAGCGCTGTGACGACCCCGGCCGCGGCAGTTGCGTCGAGCTCGAGCGACGAGTACTTCTCTCCGCCGACGACGCCACCACCTGTTCGCCGACGGGGAGGACGCCGGCCGCCGGACCGCTTAGGACCTCGAGGCCCATCGGCTTCTGACAGGGTCCCAGCTCCCGGCGGAAGTGTGCAGCGCATGAGATGGACACAAGCCATCAATGAAAACGTCATGCGCTCATACTATGGGGCTACAGAGGGAGGAAACAACCTGACCGCGTACCGTGTTCGAATGCTCTCTCTGTTTCAGGTGCTTGAGCCAGCTGTCAACGTGTCGGCGCAACGACTGTCGGATCAGGTGCGGGTCATCCAGCGTAACCATATGCTGGATGATGCGGTGCTTGATCGCCTACGCCTCGAGTCACGGAATAGTCATGTTACGCCTGCTTCGTCATTGGTCGCGGTACAACTTAACAGTGTTTCACCGCGACCCAACCACTTTGATAAGGAGGATGATGATAGGGCTACTTCCGTGAGTCCCCAGTGCAATGAAAAATTGAGGAGCGCTTTGGAGGATGCTTTCTGTGAGTACCGCTCTACTCCGCCTGAACTTAGACCACGCTTACCTCGATTGCCCATGCATAAAAAAAACAAGGCGCTGGTGTGTGCTCTAGACTCTCAGCTGTCCTATTATTTAAAGGACAGCAAAGATCTGACTGATACACACTCAATCTTGTACTGCGGAGCTGTTGCGATATGTCGTGTGGCTCATGTCAAATTCCCAGACAATGACAGAGCCACACGACCAAAATCAGCTGTACCAGCTTGGCAGTGCAGGATTGAGCGTCGTATCGGAGAGACTAGAGCACTCATTGGCAAGCTAACCAGTTTCAGGGAAGGCAATACACGCCCTAGAGTGATGCGCTTTGTGAGGCGGGCGTTCTCGGGGACTGATATTAGTACCCGAGACTATTTGTTCCGCGTCACAGAGCGCATCGACTTTTTTAAGCAGAAATTATATGCATGGGCAAACCGTATTCGTCGGTACAAACGAAGAGTGGAGCGGTATTCTCAGAATCGCAATTTCCAAAGCGATGAAAGGCGGGTCTATAGAGCTTGGGAGCGATCAGACCAAGGTGTTGCTGACACGTGCCTACCAGATGATGATGCCACGTATTCATTCTGGCGCAATATCTGGTCGGTGCCTGTCAGTCACACCGAAGGTGATTGGACTCGGGTTGTTGAGCGAGCCTGCGATCCAGTACCAGAAATGGGGGCCATTACCATCTGCCCCCAAGATGTAGCTCGTGCAGTCCGTCCGTTGCCTAATTGGAAGTCTCCAGGGCCGGATGGGCTGCACAGCTTTTGGATTAAATGGTTCTCCAGGTCGCACGCTCGCTTGGCATCTCAATTCCAGACCGCCTTAGAGTCTGGTTCGCTACCCCAGTTTCTAACAACAGGAGTAACCCACCTGCTCCATAAATCAGGTAGCACCGCGGAACCGAAAAATTATAGGCCGATCACGTGTTTACCGACGGTCTATAAAGTTCTTACATCCATTTTGAAATCTAAAATTAACACGCATATTGACAACAACTCCATCATGTCTGCCTCTCAAAATGGATGTAAGAGCGGGTCCCGCGGTACTAAGGAGCTACTCCTCATTGATGTGGCCATTAGCCAACAAGTTCGTCGTTCCCGAAAGGATCTATCGACATGTTGGATAGACTATAAGAAGGCCTATGACTCAGTGCCTCATACATGGCTCATGCGGGTGCTGGAGTTGTATAAAGTAAATGCAACTCTACGCACCTTCCTGATGACGTGTATGAGGACATGGAGGACAGTCCTTCGCTATCCAGGATGTCGAAATATTCAGAGGAATAGCGAACCGATAAGGATCGAGCGAGGAATATTTCAGGGCGATAGTTTGAGTCCACTTTGGTTTTGCTTAGCATTGAATCCTCTAAGCACACTATTAGAGGATTCAGGTCTAGGCTATCGGTTGAGGAGAGGTGGTCAGGTTATATCGCACCTCCTCTACATGGATGACCTGAAACTTTTTGCTCACACCAATTCACAACTGAGGGAGCTACTGAAAATTACTGAAACTTTCAGTAGCTCCATCAGGATGGAATTTGGTGTGGACAAATGTGCGGTCATGCATGTACAGCGAGGAGAGATTATGGAATCCGTGGGAACCCAACTCACTGGTTCCATAAACCTTAGAGCCCTCTCCGCATCCGAAACCTATAAGTATTTGGGTATGTCGGAAGCGTTGGGTATCAATGATACTGACATGAAGCAATCGTTGAAGGAGCGCTTCTTTGGCCGCCTGAAAAAAGTACTTAATAGTCTTCTATCAGGCGGAAACAAGGTGCGCGCTTTCAACGGTTGGGTCATGCCGGTTTTGATGTACTCTTTTGGCATACTCAAATGGACTCAAACCGAACTCGACGCCCTGGATAGGAGAGTCCGTACACTGCTGACTGCAAATCGATTGCATCACCCACGGTCATCGGTTATGAGGCTGTATATCCCGCGAAAAAGTGGAGGTCGTGGTTTTTTAAACGCTAAGACCCTCCACAATCGCGAGGTATGCAGTCTCAGGGAATATTTTCTAGAAACCGACGTGGGGATGCATCGAGATGTGGTCGCGGTTGACAAGGGCCTCACTCCGCTCTCCTTGGCTAAAGAGAACTGGCGCAAACCAGTAGTGCTTGACACCAATGATCGCATGGAGGTATGGAAGAACAAGGAGCTTCACGGACGCTTTTTCAGAGCCCTACACGGGCCTGATGTAGATTTACAAGCGTCCGTGGCCTGGCTACGATTCGGTGACCTTTTTGGGGAAACCGAAGGTTTTGTATGTGCAATTATGGACGAAGTTATGATGACGAACAATTACCGGAGATTTATTGTGAAAGACGGCACAGTTGACATCTGTCGGGCATGTCACCGGCCGGGGGAATCAATAAGGCATATTATCTCCGGGTGTTCTCGTCTAGCTAACGGAGAGTACTTGCATAGACACAACCTTGTAGCCAGGATAATTCATCAGCAACTTGCTCTAAAGTACAACCTTGTGGAATCGGAGGTGCCGTACTACAGGTATGTGCCCGACCCAGTTCTCGAAAATGGTCATATCACATTGTACTGGGATCGATCCATCATCACTGACAGGACTATTGTTGCCAATAAGCCTGATATAGTGATGGTGGATCGATCAGAGCGGCGTGCAATGATTGTTGACATAACCATCCCGCATGATGAGAACCTCGTGAAAGCCGAGAAAGATAAACAAATCAAGTATCTTGACTTGGCTCACGAGGTTGTCGACATGTGGGAGGTGGATTCAGCAATCATTGTGCCGATAGTCGTGACAGCCAATGGCTTAATAGCCAAGAGCCTCGACCAACACCTCAAGAGGCTCTCGTTAGGCAGCTGGGTCAAAGGCTTGATTCAGAAAGCTGTACTTCTGGACACGGCTCGCATTGTCAGGAAGTTCCTCTCTCTGGAGCCCTGACCGCCGGTAGCTTGGACCCTGTTCCCGATGCCGGTGGGTTACTATTTTTTATATTTTTAAATGTTTTTTTATATCTTTTTTATGTAGAAATATTTAAAAATATAATTTATAAGTGTATTATAATGAAATAAAGGAAATAATACTACTTAGAATTGGACCTAAGACGTGGTCGTTAACAATGGGCCTTATAAGATAGCTCAAGATCACTCAAAGGGCAATGGAGAGGGCTATGCTTGGGGTTTCACTGCGTGATCAAATCAGAAATGAGGAGATCCGAAGAAGAACGAGAGTAACCGACATAGCCCGAAAAATTGCAATACTAAAGTGGCAGTGGGCCGGGCACATTGCCCGTAGGACCGATGCCCGATGGGGCCGACAGATTCTTGAGTGGCGACCACGCACCGGAAGACGCCGCGTATGTAGGTCCCCGACAAGGAGGACCAGCGACCTGGTGAAAGTCACGGGAACCCGCTGGATGCGGGAGGCGCAGGACCGGTCGTCGTGGAGATCCTTGGGGGAGGCCTATGTCCAGCAGTGGACGTCTTTTGGCTGAAATGAGGATGAATGATGATGATGGTTTGGGTCTTCTACTACATATTAAAAGAAAAAACTGCCATCTTACGTTTCTCCTTAGCTTTAAATGAACTTTATCAAGAATTCGGCTACATGTTTTTTTTAAACATTATAAACAAGTGCTTGTCCGCAATCCCACCTGATGGGTAAGCAGTGATGCAATCGCAGATGGTAAAGCGCAATAGTATATTAAGAGCCTATTGCCCCAACATTGAAAGGCATAACATTAATCAGTTCCTGTGACTTGTACCTGACGGGGCGCGCAGAATATGATCATTCAGGTCCAATGTACACAATAAGAAGCTTTAATTCATGCACTGACAGATACAGCCGAAACCGTTGGAAAAAGAAGAATGGAATTTGTCACAAGATTTCTTTATATACCGAAAGTTACCACTAAGGAATAATATTTTAAAGTTAATCCCCTAGAGGGGTCAAGTGAGTGACGAAATCTCATCAGTATACATCGCTTTTCTATCACCAGCATCATCACCAACCTTTTTATCGTCCCACTGCTGGGCACAAGCCTCCTCTCATGCAAAGAAGGATTGAGCGTAATCACCACGCTTGCTCAATGCGGGTTAGCGATTTCAGACTTAAAGTTCAGGTTTCCTCAAGCTGTTTTCTTCACCTTGTAATCAATCATTGGTGGCCAAGATATACTTAGAAAGTACATATAACTTAGAAAAGTTACATTACTACTTGCCTGACCAGGAATCAAAGCCTCACACTCATACTTGAGAGACTGGTGATTTAACCACTATCGCGGTATTTTCTTCTCTCGCGCATCACAGGACCAAAAACGGGCATGAATCTAGGTTTCCGCAATTAAATGCACCTGTTGCCTCCACCCCCCCATATTTTTTTTTTTTTAATAATTATAAACTAGCGCTTGACCGCAATCCCGCCTGATGGTAAGTAGTGATGCGATCGTTGATGGTAAAGCGTGCTAGTTTATTAAGAGCCTATTCACTCAGAAAAACTGAGCGAATAGGAAGGAAGACGGCAGTTGAGCGAGGTGATGCAATGTTTAACCCAACAACACGACCAACGATGCTGCGCCAAAGGGAGTTTGATCTGAAGACCCTCCACGACCAAACTCCCAACCCAACAACATTTGGCGCATCGTACCCGGCACACAACGCAACACAACTGCTCAGACCCGTCCTCCGTACGGCTTCACCAGAGATCATGCCGGAACACGACAAATCGCTTGGCGGCAAGACTTTGTCTGGTGGGTGGTAACTTCTGCCGGCGGCCGATGTTATGGCGCCTGATCAAACATCCCTAATACTCATCGTTGTCAACACAAATGTGATAATTTCAATATCAATATAATCTCAACATGTTTTCCGGAGAAAATAACTTATCAATATTCATATATCGCTCGCGGGTGGCCATTCATCAACAAATCTAATAACATAGCATAACAATATGTGTCAGGAAAGCCGACAAACACATGACGCCACTGATAAAATTTGGACAACATCATAAATATTCCATAAAAATATTTACCTACAGGCTAGGTAGGAAAATATTATTGTGTTTAGCTCCGATCAGTACACACTGCACTTAATTTCATATCTAGATATTGATCACACTTAATATTTAAGGGCGAAAGTTTGTATGTGTGTTTGTTACTGCTTCACGCTCAGACTCCTGAACCAATTTTGATGAAATTTCTTGTGGTTTAAGTTCACGGGGTCGTAACTGAAGCTCGCGGTTTTACCCGCAAAAACCTCGATCCCGTAAGAATGTCCAGATAAAAAAGTTGTTAATGTAGAATGTCACCTACGCCGATACCAAATTTTATGAAAGTTGGTCCAAATCAATCTTCACAAAACAGCTAGTAAGATATTGGGATAAAGCAGCGCCACACAGTTTCACGCCAATTAGTATCTTTTCCGTAAAAAGCTATAATATTGGGATAAAAAGTATCCTGTGTGTTATTTCTTGTCGGAGACCCAGATTAGATGTCCGTCAGATGCAGCATACCTCAGATACTCATTCTAGCACAATTTCATACAGCGTGCCGTGGCGACTTCTCGTCCCTATGGCTATTGGTTGATATTGATATTGACAAAATTGTCTACACCTGTGTCTACCAATCGCACAGCGGTGACTAGGAGACAGCTCGAGTATTTGACCACCTCAGTGAGGCTGCCGACAATGCAATGCACCGGCCTTGACCAGACCTTCAATGCACCAAGACTGGCTTTTCCCATACCACAAGACCGGTCACGCTGGGAGAGAAGCGCAAAATGCGCTATCAATGGGCCTTTCACAGTTGGTAGGACAAGTGACTAGGGTGCTTGGTGACTTTGGTGCTTTGCCAATTGTCTGGACCTTCTGCTGACCACTGATCGGTACAGATGTGTTGTAACAGTTTTCACACCATTAGAAACTTCAGATCACTGCCAGGTGAAGTTCTATATCGAACTTCTCCCTTGGCAGTAGGTTTGCTTCTATTCAGACAGAGTATTTTGACCCCTTTAGCGATGTGCCCGTCGGTGGCTCAGTTCACCCTTGGTTCAACGCCGACTGTGTTCAATTTGAAAGCATAAGCACAATAAATTTCTCATCTGGGTTAGCGCTCGTTACTGCAGAGATCTGGATATAAGATCAAAGAAGAGAGGCTTTAACCGTGCTGCCAAGCCCTACAAAAAGGCGCTTAAGAAAGCTCGCTCCGACCGCAACAAGCTCTCTTCGCAGCTGTCTGGTAGGAGATCTTTCTGATCCCTTACCAAATCAATCGAAGCGAATGTCTGTCGGCTCACACTGCCTCCGCTGGTTGAGCCTGATGGAACTGGCTCATACGGTGAGAGAGAAATCAGGTAGGTCTCTTTGCACCCCTCTTTGCCGACAATTCGCGTCTTCGATGCTACTCCACCGAATTTGCCTCAGTGTGACAGTTCAACGCCAGAGGTTCGCTTTATGATCAAGGAAGTTCTGAGAGTACTGTGTCGTCTGGACGTGAATAAGGCTAGTGGTCCAAATGGCAGACCATTGATCCTAAGGCTTGTGCGCCAGAGTTATCTCCTGTAGCGACGCGCTTTTATTGCCTCTCATTTAAGACCCCAGTTCTGGAAGCTTGACAACGTGCAGCCCTTGCCCAAAAAAGATAAACGTGCCGATCCTACCAAGTATCGGCCTATTTCGTAACTGTGTATGCCACCCACTTGTTCATTGAGTCCAAAGCCAAGATGGCTGCCAAGAAACTTGTGCGTTATCGTAAAGGACCGGCGGCACTTCACTTCTAATTTTATACAAAGCGCAGATCCGTTCGTGCGTGGAGTACTGCAACTACATTTAGGCTGATGCTGCACAGTTCCAATGTTCAGGTTTGAGGAAATATTTACTCCCAAAAGCTGATGTGTCAATATGCTTCAAATTTATAGTAACTGTATGTTACACAACTAAGGTAGAAGATATCTAGTTCTTAAATGATTTCTGTCGCTTTATACGAGTGGAACCGCGGTCTGAGCTAGTCATAGTATAATAAAATATATGCTGTTTTATCTGAAGTATTTTTATCTCTTAATATTTATAACTGCAGTTGCATTTTTATGTTGGTTATCTTTACATAATTATAACTGCAATAACTTGTTTGTACTGATATTTTATTTTAATTTAGTTATAGGGTTGTGTCCCGCGTGAGAGCGGTGGTCTAGAGGTTTCGGTCGCGGCTTAAAAGTTGCAGGTCATAGGTCCAAACCCCAATAGGTGCTTGACTTTGTGTTCTTTATTTCATCACCAATAATCTCAAAACGGCGAAAACATCGTAAAGAAACCGACAAGTCCTAAAGGCCTGTGTCCAGGACGTCTATGTGGGCGCAGATTTTGACAGATTACATAGATTTAAATTAAAAGACATTCCGGCCTGTGTGTGTGACACACAGGCAACTGAGACAATCCAGCACCTCCTGGTCGAGTGTCCGAGGCACAACCGCGACAGATACAACCTGGAAATAAGTACTGGACGAGTTTTGACGGAGACAGCTATTGCCGACCTTATGGCGGACAAACACTCCAGGCCGTGTCTGGAGCGGTTCTGCCTCAAAGTGGCTAAACAGTCGATAGAAAGGAACAGGGCAAAAGGCGGCACAGCCAAGCGCCGTGCCGTCGGCAAGAATTGTTTAAAAGTATGGAAGAACTGTATAGAAGTACGATAGATTATATAAGTAGAAATAAGATTAATATATAAGGAATTATATAAAAAAAAAGAATGACCAAAAAAAGAATATATAGACGTGGGAAAAGAGCAACCCAAGAAAAAATGACAAGCCGCAAAAAAGGCAAAGCGGTAAAAGAATAAAAGAGAAGACATAATAAAGAAAGGGCAAAAAGAATTCTTGCCAAGCAAGAAGAGAAAGGACGGCAATTCATAACAAAAAAATGCCTGTGTCCCAAGAGTGGGTAAAAATAATCTGATTAAGTAAGACTGGTTGTCAAACTCCATGGCTTCTTGACGAACCTTAACGGCTGTCAAAGGTCCAAGGTAATTTTGTTTTGCACAATATCTGCACAATGTTGTGCCAATGTATATGGATGTCTACATAATATCTATTACAGTTAAAAAGTAATCAATTTCAAATTTGTCAGTTATATAGACAGGTCATTACAATTATAATTATGGAAACATATGACTTAATCAATGGATAAAATAGCAAGCAATAGTTTACCTAGAACAAAATATATAAGTCTTCATAGTGTTGCAAAAAGTTTTTATAAAAGAAAAACTAGCATATCGGAATCATCCTTCCTCTATTTATCAGTGGGTATAAGAAGGACAGCCTTGTCCAACGGCTAAATAAGTTATCCGAGACAAATATTTTTAGTTTTTTTTAACATGTATAATATGTGTTAATGATGATGCTTGATCAAAGCCGTTCATCAAGTTTAACATCATAAAATATATTTATGAAAGGTTTACACTAAAAGCAACTAGATGGCGTTGACGTCGAAATAGAAGTCGCAAGCGTTGTATGACAATGATTTGGTTGGGTCCTTTGGAATTTAACAAAAATAGAAGCGCATCTATAGAACAGTATACAGTGGTTGTTTTATTTTGATTACGTCAACCCTACTTATATACCCATAAAGTTCAAATTTTAAGTACTGGGTACCTTCGCAGTGTTCGGTATTTAACAATATGTGATATTAAATAATCTACAGTGGTACCAACCTTTCGTATGCAAGCCTGCGAGGCACTTGGCTGCATCTCTTTCTTTAACAAAAACACAGTTTTCACATTCCTTAGATAAAGTTAGACATTAATGTATAATGATTTTGTTGACAATTAAATATAAAATGTTACATACCAAATATCACCCGGCCGATCGGTGTTACACTAAAATTGTAATCATGTTGAGATGTCCAACTAGATCGTATCATTTTTCTTCCGCACACGCACTAATAAATCAAGCATTCACGTATTTAATATCAACTCCTTTTGAAAAGCGAGATATAAAATAAATTTACATCCTGTGTTTGCACAGAAGCATAATTATTTAAATAAATAAAATGGCTACTTAAAACGTCGTTTTTGGTTTTTTGTTTACATCATTCAAATAATTTTTAGCTTATTTAAATTTTATCATACAATATATAACCTTCGTATTTAGTTTTAGTGGTTCATAAAATATTTAAAAGGTTAAGTTAGCCTTGTTATTTTTGTCTTGAAAGTGCTACCGAACGATCACACCACGTGTACGCTCGAGTAGCACTGCATTATTCGTTAACAATGGAAACCAAATAGTCTGTTTTCATGTCCCGTGAATCATAGTGGTAATTGGAAAAGCCTAACTATTACGTTCATGGCCGTTCATTGCAAGAATCTTTAATAACTATTGTTAGCCTAAAGACAGACACAGTAAGATGTAAACATTTATTACAAAAAAATATTAATCCATTTATACAATGTGTAATTGAATTAATGCAAATTATGAAAGCAGGGTGTTCAGAATCGTTTACTGAATTGATTTCTGTAATGATATAACTTTTTTTTTAATAAATATTAAAAATGCGTAAAGTAATATCACATTGGCGCTGTGATGTCAAAACAAACCAAAATGGATGAAGTACCTACTACGCCACACTGGGAATTAACTACTCCTGTATCGTGGGTGCATTTATAGCCATGTGCTTCCTCCTATGATAAAGAATATGGAGGAAGTTTTATTAAAGATTTGTCACAGTAACAAAACAGTTGTTGTCTGTGGAGACTTCAACATTAATGTTCTAGTGAAATCAGCTACAGTTAATAAATTTATGTCATTATTCAGGTCTTATAATTTGTACGCAAGATTCTTTGAGCCGACTAGAATAACTGCCACAAGTGCCACCTGTTTAGAGAAGATATTTACTAACTTAAGACCTTCTGACCATTAATTAAAAATGAGTTAGACTCTGATCACTGTGGTCAGTTAGTTACTTGTCCTCAGAAGAGTGAAGCTTGCTCAAAGAAAACTTGTGAGTTTTATTCCTGTAAATGAAAATCGTTGAGGACAATTTAAAAATAATTTAATTGAAAAGCTACCGGGCTTGCCTCATCACACCAACCCGATCATGCGTATAGTGACCTATTTAACCTGATTAATTGTGAATTTATGAAAGTTTTCACAAAAAAAAACATTGCCTGTTAGCGACCGCATTATATTTAGTAACTGGGCAACCCCAGGTATTTATAAAAGCAGGGAAAAAAATTATGAATTGTATCAGGAAAAATCATATAACCATGATGAAACTTTTCGAGAATTTATTAAATATTATTCAAAAACTTTTAAAAGAGCCTGTTTCTCAGCAAAAGCCATACACATTGAAAATAAAATAAAATCTTTTGGAAATAAAATCAAAACTACTTGGGAAATTATAAAATCTAAAACTGGAAGGAACCAAAGTACAAAATCGCGATTTCCATCTTAAAATTAACGATGAAGATATAAAGGCGGACTTGGAGGTAGCAACTGAGTTTGAGAATTTTTTCACTAATATTCCAATAATAACAACAAAAACTTTGTCTGCTTCCTCCACTTCTGCTTACGTCATACTAAAAGAATGTGTTCCAGAATGTTTGAATTACAGTTTGAATTTACATTTGTGATTGCTAAAGACATTATAGAATCTCTTAAGGATCTTGATGTAAAAAAAAAAACTGCCGATCATTGGGGTTTATCAGTATATACTGTAGCTTCAATAAATAGATGTTATCGAATCTTTCTTAGCAATTGTTTTTAATTCTTGTGTCACATCTGGTATATTTCCTGATTTGATGAAACTTAGCAAAGTAATTCCACTGTTCAAATCTGGTAGTACAGCTGATCTCACGAATTTTCGGCCAATTTCGGTATTACCAACTTTGAGCAAAATTTTTGAAAAATTAATTTTGAAACAGTTGTTGAGGCACTTTAAGTTACATAATTTATAGCACGTGACACAATTTGGTTTTACAAAGGGTCGTTCAACTACAGATGCGGGTGTGGCGTTGCTAAAGAACATATTCGGGTCCTGGGAGGAATCGCAAGATGCTCTTGGTATTTTTTGTGATTTGTCCAAGGCCTTTGATTGCGTACATCATGATACTCTTATTGGGAAATTGTACCATTATGGTTTAAGGGACAGAGCTCTCGACCTTCTGACTTCTTATCTGAATCGTCGATGCAGGATCTGTAGTCAACATGGGCGTTCCGCAGGGCTCAATTCTAGGTCCTTTCATGTCCAATCTATATTTACCTTATCACGTGAGGGATAATGACAACATAGTATTGTTCGCGGATGACACTTATCTAGTTTTTAAAGTCAAGCGTTAGCTAGCAAATTTTGACGAAGTTAACAATACACTTTTTAAAGTTGTCCATTGGTTTAATGTAAATAACCTTCTTTTAAATGAAAAAAAACTAAAGTCATTAAATTTTCTACGCCAAATGTCAGGTATCTAAGTACCCATGTTCAGCTAAATGGAGTAGAGTTGATCCCTGTCGAGTCAACAGTTTTTCTTGGATTAACTAATGACGCCAAGTTACAATGGAGTCCTCACATTGAAAAACTGTCGGGTAGACTCAGTTCTGCCGCCTTTGCTGTTAAGAAAATTAGACAGATAACTGATGTGGATACAGCCAGAATCGTTTATTTTAGCTATTTTCATAGTCTTATGAACTTGTGCAGACATCAATACCATCATTGTTTTACAGAAAAGGGCTGTTCGAGCCATTTGTAACCTTGGTCCTAGAGATTCTCTTAAAGAAAAATTCAATGAGGTGAACATTCTAACTATTATTATGTATTTGAAAAGCATATGTATGTACATAAAAATATATCGAATTTTAAGAAAATACGCGATAATCATAATATAAATACTAGGAACAAACACAATCTTGCTGTACATCACACTCGTCTCCACAGAGTAGGCAACTCGTTCATGGGTCAATGTATACACTTTTACAACAAGCTTCTCATGGACATTCGAAACTTACCCATTAAACGATATAAAAACTATATAAAGGCCAAACTTTGCAAAAAGGGGTATTATAAAATCACAGATTATTTAGAAGACAATAAAGCTTGGGACTGAGCTGCTCGCTCTGCTAAGCATTGTTATTAAGCAATATGCGTAATTATAACATAAATTATTATAAACATTTTCATTTTTATTGTCTGGACTTGAAAAAAGACGATGATCCCTGAGTTTGTTTCGGCTATTTCTTCTCAGAGGTAGTCAGTTAGGAAATGCCGGCTTCATCTAGTTTAAAAAAAAAATAATAAAAAATATGACGTGTAAAAGTGATCAGTGATCCTACTTGCTTAATAAACGGTTTCATTTCATTTCATTTCATTTCAAACACCAGGAACAACTACCTGTAGGCTATACAAATATTTGGTCCGTGCGGGAATCGAACCCGTGACAAGCAGTGCAGCAGTCGATACGATTGGTGGAGTGTCCAGCCACTGCACCATCCGTATCGTAAATTAATGGCATATTTTTAATATCATTCGATATCTTATTCAAAATTTTTGGAGCATTGCCAACAAAACTTTTACGCATTAAGAATGTTTGACATTTAACATTACGAAATGTAAAAAAGGTTTAATAAAAATGTTTTTTATATCATCATCATTATCATTAACCTTTTTATCGTCCCACTGCTGGGCACAGGTCTTCTCTCATACAGAGAAGGATTGAGCGTAATCACCACGCTTGCTCAATGCGGGTTGGCAATTTCAGACTTAAAGTCCAGGTTTCCTCAAGATGTTTTCCTTCACCTTATAATCAGTCATTAGTACTTACATTATACTTAGTTTTTACATAATAATACAAATTCAATGTAACATTATATTTGTGTCCTCTGGTGGGGTGCGTTAATTCCAAGACATGTTGTAAACATCTTATATTTATGTGTATGTTTAACTATGTACTTAGGTTATATACGGTGAAGCAGATTGGATATCTTTAGACTTGAAGAACGGAACAGAAAATCAAAATAAAGACAAAAGGGTATGCTTATATACGAGTACCTCGCTTAGATTACCTTCTTCATTCACCTTAATCTTCTGTCGCAGTACATATGTAGGTACTGTAATTAGTTTAAAAGAGATGTGGAAAACATGAAAACAATTAACTTTTGTTTACAATGAACGGCAATGAGCGTTTAGATTTAACGATCCTAAATTACAAACACAAGAACCACAAAATATTGAGATCATTTTCGAAAATTCAAGAATTCAGCATCATTTCTTTAACATTTTCTTTGTGATTATACTCAAAAATTCGTCCTTTATTTTATATTTTAAAAACCATAAAATTATCTTATGTAAACTATAAAAACACTAGTAAAAATAAACAAGAAATTGAATACAACCACACAATCTCCTCTGAGGACGTACACTAATAAAATAATGACATTTTCAAAAGACATTTACATACACATTATAGTTACAAACTTTTTTCTGAGTGAAAACGGAATCAAAACAACATTAAGAGAACTTAAAAACTATTTAGGAACAAATAATATGTCAAACTAAAGCGTAAAATCCAACATGGTGTGGTATTTTGTTCTTTCATTATCATTTTCCTGTCCTGTTTCTTATCTCAGGTCACTCAGAAAGTATTGCGGCAAAGTTTTTAAGTATGAGAAACTGGCCAACTAATTTATTTAAAAAAATATGATTATTTGTAACTAATAATATTTACGTTCCAAATTCAAAACTTCCCTCCATATTTTGTGCGAGTTAATTAAAATGATCTAATTTGCGTCGAGACCATTTTCGCGCTATATTTGTTTACAATTTTAAATGTCGCCTGAAACTAGACGAATCGTACGATAGACTGACGATAGTCAAATGACATTCATGGACGAAGAAAACTGGTTCAGACGCATGAAACTTTGTATAGAGGCTGGTGGAGAGTATTTTAAAAAAATGTAACGAAAATATAAAATTTTTTCACAACCTATAGAAAAAATTTTTAACATCGCAAAACTTTCTGAATGTTCCACGTATTTAGGGTCGGCACAACACTTTTATCTTTCACACTATTCCATTAGTTATAATCTTTTAACCTTTAAAACATTCAAATCTGTTAACCACATCATATTTCACACAGTTCATTCATCGCCAAGCGATTCGTCGTGTTTCATGACGAGTCTGAGCAGTTGTGTTGCATTGCGATGTGTGCTGGGTACTTATGCGCCAAATTTTGTTGTGTCGGGAGTTTGGTCGTGGAGGGTCTCCATGTCAATCTCCCTCTGGCGCAGTATCGTTGGTCGTGTTATTGGGTTTACCATTGCATCACCTCGCTCAATTGTCGTCTTCCTTCCTATATACACAGTTTTTTTAGTGAATAGGCTCTTAATAAACTAGCGCGCTTTACCGTCAACGTTTGCATCACTACTTACCATCAGGCGGGATTGTGGTTAAGCACTAGCTTACAGTAATAAAAAAAATTCTTTACCCTACTCTAATAATAACCATCCACTCACATTCACATTTATAAATCTTTCCTCAAGACTATGAAAAGCAAATTAAATTGTCGTACCATCTACGAATAAGCGAACAATTCTGGAAAAAAAGATTGTGTGGTTTTATGACACCACCGTTGAAAGTGAAACTTTTTTGCCTGCTGTGACAAGCGCCTTTCAATTTATCCCTATTCCGCGGCCGACCGTTACGCGACATGCAACACACAGACGAAAAAATTTGAGATTATGTAATAAAAGTTTCACTTTAAAATCTTGCCACAAAAAGTTAAGTGAAGTAAGTGTCAATAATGTCGCATTAGTTGAAATGATGAATCAGAAATGAGGAGATCCGCAGAAGAACGAGAGTAACCGACATAGCCCGAAGAATTGCAACACTTAAGTGTCAGTTGTCTGTACACATTGCCCGTAGGACCGATGCCCGATGGAGTCAACGGGTTCTCGAGTGGCGACCACGCACGTGAAGACGCAACGCGAGTAGGCAGCAGTGGCGAAGGGTCCATACAAGCCGATTCCCACCGGGTTACCTTTCAAAAATCAGTTCCATATTCATACAAAAGTATTTACATTCTATTTCATTAACAAAGTATTATTAATCAAATGCCGGTGCGATTTACAATAGCAATCGCAATTTTTAGCAATACCCTAAGTATCACATTTCATTTTATAGTCGTAAATTAATCAGCGCTTCAATTTTTCGTAATTCTTTTCGTAGTTCTCTTGAAGGAAGCCGACGAATTTCAGCTTACCTATATCAACGTTTTACTATGCGGCGAAAAGAGAGAGCGTGTCAGACCATCTCTTTCTAATGCTCGCTAACCGTCGGTAAAACTTGATAAATATGAGGCTACTCGCGGGCGGCTTGTAGTACTCTCCTCTACTCTATTAGAAAGAGACAAATTAACCACGCCACTACGAGCGTTTGAGTTCACCGTCAGTATGTGTTTCTCTATACTACCTAACCTACTGATGCGTGAGTTTTTCGTTTGTTTTTAATATTTGTGTTATTTAAACTGTGACGGATTCTGTAAGGTAATTTAATCACAGATTTGGTTAAATACTGTGGATTTTGTTTGTTATTATGGCTTTAATTCATATAGAGTGCTGTTCTACAGATTACCTGCTTACAAATGAAACTTCATTTTCAAAACTAAGTTATGCATACAAGAAGCATGTTATTCAGTTAGGTCGAGCACTCCCACACATGATTATTGATTGCAAAAGGCGAGATGGATTTTTTAAACATTTTCACGCGTCGTTATATGATAAATATACATGGATGACAGGCAGTTGCAAACTGAACAAAATGTTTTGTTTTCCGTGTTTGTTATTTTCTGATTCGAAATCTGTTTGGAGCAGTACGGGTTTTACGGATATTAATAATTTGTCTAACTCAGCCAAAAAACACAAAAAAAAACAAAAAACAGCCATCAAATAATTTGCTTAATAAAATGAAAAGTAATCCCAATTTTTATAACAACATTTTAGCTCATTTTGTTAAAAAAAACAGACGCATTGCATTAGAATATAAATAACGTTGTGATTGTGTATAATTTGCTTTATTTTTGCTTAATATTTTTGTTAGTTTTGGATCGGTGTTTGTGTGGTTCGGTTTTTAACACTTTATTATTTTTGTAATTTTTTATTTTATTTTTTCTTGACTCTTATTCCCTAACAATAGGTACTTAACTTAGTACTTACTAACAAGCATGCATGTGTGGTATAGAGTTGCACGTCGAAAAAGGCTTTTCACAAAGCCGCTTTTATCATACTTGAAAGATACTGTTATCAAATCATCAGTCCTTTTTTGTATGGTGAAGGTGGGGCTTTTCATATTATTCTTATCTGAAGACCTCCTCCAAGATATCCTGCAGTAGGTAAGTGTTTAAGTGTTTATTTTTTGGACCGGCTTCCCTTTGTCAAAATTTCACCCTTCGCCACTGGTAGGCAGGCCCCCGACAAGGTGGACCGACGACCTGGTGAAGGTCGCGGGAAACCGCTGCACGCGAGAGGCGTTGGACCGGTCGTCGTGGAGATCCTTGGAGAAGGCCTATGCCCAGCAGTGGACCTCTTTCAGCTTAAATGATAATGATGATAATGACCACCGTCTAAACAGTACAGTCATGTGTCACCCAAATGTAGGAAAATGATTGTGTTAACAAAGTTGTCTTCAATAAGTTGTTAAGTTGATTATAATCTATTTATCACTTTCAAAATGAACCAAACCTTTTTCATATCAATACAAGTTGGTACTTAAGTAATACCTATCCGAGGTCACGGCGTCAGAAGTAGATATCACGTGTCCAAAATCACGGGGTCAAATTAAATGGAAACGTTGACGGAACTAGTCGTTTGTGTTGTTTTGTTTGTAAATACGTAGTTTTCTATGAATAACAAATAAATGCATGCCTTGATTCCTCCACTGGTCAGATAGAAGTGTAGGTGTATAATGAGATTTCACGAGTTGTCTAAGTCACATATAATACGGGCTCAACCTTATATTTTGTATTCAATACGTTTTTCTCCCTTCTTAAGTCTCCCACTCCCCCTTCTTATCTTGTGACTCATTTCCAATAATTGTGTTCTAAGAATCTGCGTTCTTCTAACAAGCTTCTCTTACTCTGTCCTTATATAGGTTTGTCTTGTTCATTCATCATTTCATATTCAGCCCATTGTCCTGTGGAATGCGTTTCTTAGGCTACCAGTCAGTTTTCATTTAAGCGGACATTGCAGAGTTATTTTATAAACATTTAGGGTAGAGTCATCTCAAGACTTTTCTCCTAAGCTTTGGTTTTGTATATATTATAAGTATACATTTTTATAATAGTATTTATATGTATTGGGAACGTGCGGAGTGGGTGGAAGGGGTAAAGAAAACGACCGCTGCGCTCGTTGCGGCACAAATGTGTAACAAAAAGGGCAAGGGAAGGAAACAAACTTGTCTTGCCATGGTCATTATTGTTGTTGCGTCGTAGATTGCAAAAATAACAGCAGAAATAGTCAGTGCAAATTTTTGTTTTTCCCAAAGCGGCCTGTAAATTAGACCAAAGATCTAAATGGATAGCTGCTGTAAAAAGGATAAAATAAGTGATTAGTTATAGCCTAAAATTGCAATATTGATAAAATCAATTTGATTTGCTTTGTTTTTTACACGATAATAATTGAGTACCTAATTATTGTTTTAGTGCTGATGGATCGCCATGGTCTCCAAAACCTGACGTAAAATAGATTGTCGTTCACAACAGACAGTCTTAGATACTGATCCAAACAGATCTTGAAAACATCTTCCTTTGGACTATTGCTACAAATTACTACAAAGCTAAGCTACAAATTGACAAATACTGACTTCTCCCCATTGTAGTTCGCTGCTCGTTTTTGAATTACTAACTTTGTTGTTAATGTAACATATTAAAGCAGCAACATGTGTGCACTTGCCGCTCTGGTTATAAACGCAGCTGCATTTTACTCCCTAGCATGATCGATCTGTAATAAATTCAATAAATATTATTTTTTTTATATAACTTTATCTAAATCTTGTCATATTTTTAGGTTAGAAGAGTTTAAACTTGTTTTATAAGGTCTCGAGATCACCGATGTTTGAAGAATGATAGTGGCTCGTATTAAATAACTATTGCCATTAGATCTCAGCTCTTCTACATTCCTCGCATGCTTTGCTAGCACCAATTTTTTACTTTTAGCTGAGTTAGCGGTTGGACACTTATTGTGTGTTTTACACTCTCAAAACCAGTTTCTATATTGACGTCCATTTCTCCATAAACAGTTTTTTATCAAATTCCATTGAACGTACCATTTATTGTCTTTTAAGTCTATTTTATTTACTCTAATCAATAAACATAAGAAAGCTGTTGTTATTTATTTATTGACATATGCCCCTTAAAGTTCCGTTTGCAGATGGCGCTAATGTCGTGCACGTTTCCAATACTTTATAGTTTATTTAAGTATATGCATAACTAGCGTTATGAGTTTTTTTTTAATTATAATCATTGTTTTCTACTTCAGCACCTGCGATCTGACTACCTAAGGAATTAATTCCGTCGCTGTACATTTCTTTGTGCGAACGTATAAATAATTAAATAATTCCCAGTGTATGATTTGGGTTGAAGGTTTAATTACATTGTTATTTAATTACTCCACAAACCAATGCAGGGCCTTTGGCATTGATAATATGTGTGTTTCTTGTACCTACTTTTTAGCATAGGGTAGTTGACTAAAAAAACTAATTAGTCCGTCAGTCAGATTTCCAAAAAATACTACACACGTATTTTTTGCGTGTGCGTTGAAAACTCGTGTGACGTCACTGCACGCTACACTTTTTAGCGACCAGTGACGTCACCAGCCACCACTCCTGATCTTTGATGCCTTTTATAATTGTCATTTTTTATTGATTTGATAAAACAAAATATACTTACGTATCCAATATTTGTCTATAACCCGAATGACGGACTAAATAGAATCAATGTTTTTCTTACCCAGGAAACATACCTATTGTGCACTAATTTTACAATAAGTATATTAACATCGAGTGGATGAAATAGCAGCAAGTTACGAGAACGAACTACGACTTCCGCATTTCCCATAAACTTAAGGGGAAGATATATAATAAAACCATGACCAGAGCTTCTGTGCTGTGAATGGATATGGATAAGAATGTTGAGCCACAAAAGGGGTGAATTGCATGCAGCTGAGAATAGTAAGAGGAAGGTGTCGAGTTACACGAATGGATAGAATAAAGAAATGAATACATAAGAGAAAGTTAAAAAGTGACACCGATTTTCACACAGCTGAAAAGTTCTGTGGAAATCGGTGTCACTTTTTTCCACACAATTTTTCAGTTGTGTGAAATCACGATTGATTGGTTATCACGGTGTGTTACGGAGAAATCATCATCATTCTCATTCTTTTATCGTCCCACTGCTGGGCACAGGTCTTCTCTCATACAGAGAAGAATTGAGCGTAATCACCACGCTTGCTCAATGCGGGTTGGCGATTTCAGACTTAAAGTCCAGGTTTCCTCAAGATGTCCAAGATATACTTAGAGAGTACATAAACTTTAGAATAGTTACATTGGTACTTGCCTGACCTGGAATCGAACCCGCGCACTCATACTTGAGAGGCTGGTGTTTTAACCACTAGGCCACCACGACTTCACGGTGAAATGGGGAAAGTATTTTGAGGAGAGTTTGGACTACGAATATCAATGCTATAAGAATAGGGGGTGATCAAAGAAACGATGGATGGAATTTATGAATGATGATATGGTTAAGAACGAGGAAGCTTATTTTCGAGCCATTTGGGGTTGAAACCCTCGGGCCGCGGGGTCTGAGTGCTCATTGTCCGTTTGATGAACTATCTAAGCGGCTTGTTGACACTTCCTGTTACCCAAGCGCTGGCTTTTACCTTGGCTAGAGGCTAAGCATTGCCATTCAACACGGCAACGCCGCCAGTCATTACCAGTCGACAGCGATGCCGAAGATTTATTTGATAATTTTTATTTAACCATTTGTAGTTCAATTAGTTTTATAAATTTGTAACTATAACGTGTAGTCCTATCAGAGAAGGGAGTGACTAAGGATATGACATCTAATAGAGAGGTATGGAAGAAAAAGACGCTTTGCACCGATCACAAATAAATTGGGATGAGGGCAGGAGAATGTTGATAATAAACGGAAACTAGGATGGACTTCTTCAAAACAACAAAATCCCACAACACCAGGGGCGAATGCGCTAAAATAATTCAACCAAAACAGAATTGCATCGTATCGTGTTCTCGGTGGTAGGCCATAACATCGGCTGCCGGCGGAATTTACCACCTACCAAACAAAGTCTTGCCGCCAAGCGATTCGTCGTGTTCCGGCATAATTTCTAGTGAAGCTGTACGGAGGACGGCTCTGAGCAGTTGTGTTGCGATGTGTGGAGGTTACGATGCGCCAAAAGTTGTTGTGTCGCTTTAGCATCAACTATTGCTTCATTGCTTATCATCAGGCGGTATTGCGATCAAGCACTAGCTTATTATTATATAAAAAAAAAAACAACCCAAAACATTAGTTATGTTTGACATATGGTTTAACCATAACTAGATCACAATGAATCAGAAATGAAGAGATCCGCAGATGAAACAAAGTCACCGACATAGCTCTGCGAGTCGCTGACTTTAAGTGGCAGTAGGCAGGGCACATTGCTCGGAGAACCGTTGTCCGATGGGGCAGTAAGGTTCTGAAGTGGCGGCCACGTACTGGAAGACGCGGCGTAGGGAGGCCCCCAACAAGGTGGACCGAAGACGACGGTCGCGGGAAGCCGATGCATGCGGGCAGCACAGGACCGGTCAGCGTGGAAAGCCTTGAGGGAGGCCTATGTCCAGCAATAGACATCTATATGTTGAAGAAGAAGAAGACCACAATTGGAACGTAACCGCTGTCAAATGAACAAGTTGAAACAAAGCTAACTTTTTCTGTGCCAATTGTCAAACTTACGTCTAAACGATTAGACTCACTTATAATTTTTTTAGTTTTAATTATTATATCTGACGAAATGTATCACTCATACGTTGATTTTATTTCAATCGAAGTTAAAACTTCAGCGTGATACAAAATAGGATCGAAACGAAACCACAACTTAAACTGGATTAGATACTATTACGGGCTAGGGGTACTAAAATACCGGTTAAGGGTTACGAAGTTTATTGGCAACGAAGGTACAGTCGATTGTAGGCAATGACAACCTAGACAATGTCTAGGTCTCGAGTTGTGGGCTTAAAAGTTACGCACTGCATGTCACGCGATATTGAACCTTACTCCCTCGACATAAGGTGCATTCGTAACAATACTATATTATATAACTAATTTCTCTAAATTAAACCGTTCAAAATCTAGTCGTGGTCTCATCTGATCGACAATTAATGAGAATGAATGAAAAAAATCGAGATGTTTCTGACAGATTAAGACTGAGATCAGACTGTGCACATATGTACGAATGACAGCAGGTCAAGCTACCCGAAACTGACAACTATTCCCAATCAACTTTCGGCCTTAATGCTTTAGTAGCTTGATGTGTTGTCTTCTGTACAAAAAACTACGAGAAGCTTTTGAAGCTGTTCAATGTACAATATTTATGTATACTTTTGACGAATATTTCGCAATATTACCAGTCATTTAGTTCCAAAGACACTACACAACAGCACAAAATCTTGTAAGTCATAATCATAAATGTTTATGATTAGTGTTTAGAAGTTGTTTAGCCTAAACACCTTCTAAACACAACATTATTACATGGCCTTTGACGTAACACTGACACTAGACATATTGACCCGTTGAACAAGTGTTTTAATTCTTTAGACACACGTTAAACAAAGTATTTAATTCTTTAGACACACGTTGAACAAGTGTTTTAATTCTTTAGACACAAGTTGAACAAGTGATTTAATTCTTTAGACACACGTTGAACAAGTGATTTAATTTTTTAGACGCACGTTGAACAAGTGATTTAATTTTTTAGACGCACGTTGAACAAGTGATTTAATTATTTAGACACACGTTGAACAATTGCATATTTTTTTGTGATGTGAGACAGATTTTTTAAGTAAATCAAGGCCGGCTTAAACCTAGACTTCTTTCACAGTCCTTTGTCATTCTTGAAAAGTAATACAACTGACCTTTCGACCGTATAGCAAAAGTTTTAATCCAGCGGATTTCGGTAAGAAAAATACGTAAACGGGTGTTGCCGTCAATGACAATCTAAACAAATGCTGCTCTGTAAACATGAAGGTAACTGACGTCTGTTTGCTAACATAACACCACCATTTCTTGGACAAGGTGTGAAAATAAATAAATAAAATCACGTCACGGCTATTGTCTGGTGAAAAAATACCAAAAGTAGATGTTGATATTTGTATATTCTGATAATTATGATAGATTTCCTGGTAGTTAGTATTTCATCCTTTGTAATAGATTCCGGCAGCCGTCTTTGAGACTAAAGGACCATTTATTTTGTGTTTTTTTAGGATTGCAATAAATTAATGAAAGAACTAATGAGTGACATTGGGCACGCCACAATAGTGGCGGTAAGTCCCCTCTTTGAAGAGTGGCTAGAGAGGCGCCACGGCGCCCTCACCTTCCGCCTGACGCAGGTCCTTACCGGACACGGTTGTTTTGGGAGGTTTCTGTTCCTTATTAGGCGGGAGGAAACGCCAGGGTGTCACCATTGTGTGGATCGCCCTGAGGACACGGTGGAGCATACGGTGGAGGTCTGCCCGGCTTGGGTAGAGCACCGCCGTGTCCTTGTAGCGGCGATCGGCGGCGATCTCTCGCGTCCGACCCTGGTCCAGGCCATGGTCCGGAGCGAGAGTGCATGGCAGGCCGTCACCTCCTTCTGCGAAGCAGTGATGCTGGCAAAGGAGGAGGCGGGGCGCGTGAGGCAACGGGAATCCCAGCGCCCTCACGCCACTAGCCGCCGCAGTAGACGCTCTGGTCGGGAGACGACACCTAACTCCCAGCCACCGTAGGCGCGGGCCTGCGGGCGGTGAGCAGTGGGCAACTCGCCGCCCGGTAAGAACCAGGCCCGAGTCGACGGCGCGTCGTGTTTCACGCGCGCCTCAAAGAGATGTCAGCACATCGTGACGGGGTCCACGAAGACCGATGCCTCCTGGGTCAGGGTTGCGGGTTGGTTTAACAAGAAACCGCGGCCCTGGCCGTCGCACAGGCAAGTGAAGAAACACGGGTGGGTTTTAGTCAGTAAAAGTCTGACACACCCTTCCGCTCCGCCCAGAGCGGGAGAAATTATTTGATGATTTCCCATCCCAACAAAAAAAAAAAAACTAATGAGTGACATTCTAATGTTATTAAGTACTAGCTTTCCCCCCGCGGCTTCGCCCGCGTTAACTTCGGTTATATCGCGCTTTTTAGATTTCTCTCGGGAACATCAATTTTTTTCGGGATAAAAACCCTACCCTATTATTTAATCCGGACTTCTAACATTACGTCTGCAAAATTTCAAAGCAATCGGTTCAGGAGTTACGGCGTGAAAGTGGTACAAACAAACTCACTTTCCGATGTATAATATTAGTAAGGATATATTTGGTGTACACATACAAATATTCCAGTAATCTCCCTTGGGAACTTGATGTTTTTTAGGACCAAAAGTAGCCTATGTTACTCTCCATCTTTTCAACTAACTGTATGCCAAAAATCAGGTCGATTGATTACTTAGCTACGGCGTGAAGGAAGGACAAACAAACAAACAAACACACTTTCACATTTATAATATTAGTATGGATAGTATGGATAATAATATATAAATAAATAAATAAAAGTTATTTATTTCAGACATTACATTCCATTACCATGCATATTGTTGGTTATCGATATTTTATTGTTTTGAAATTCTTTATAATGAAAAGAGGTTTTCATCCGACAGATTATATGCCAGCTCCAGTCTCCATGGATTTTGATACGCTACGAATCTTAGCAGAAATCCTACTTCATTCTAATATTATTTGAGCGTAAATTTGTGAGAATGTGTAGATATTTCTTACTCTTTCATGCAATAACTACAAACTGGATTTTGATGTAACTACACAGTAATGTAGCCTATCATATCAGGATACTTTTGATCCCGATATTCAGAACAGTAGTGGCCTAATAGCATCAGCCGCGACTTACAAATTGCAGATTGTAGGTTCGAACAACATCAGGTGCTTTACTTTGCATACACAACCACTGATCTCAAAACGGTGAAGGAAAACATCGTCGGCATGTCCTAGAGCAAAAAAACTTCGAAGACTTGTGACGTCCAAACCGCATTCTTCTTCAGCCTATGGATGTCCACTGCTGGACAAAGGCCTCCCCCAAGGCTTTCCACGCTGACCGGTCTTATGCTGCCCGCATCCATCGGCTTCCGCGACCTTCACCAGGTCATCGGTCCACCTTGTTGGGGGCCTCCCTACGCTGCGTCTTCCAGTACGTGGCCGCCACTCCAGAACCTTACTGCCCCATCGGTCATCGGTTCTACGAGCAATGTGCCCTGCCCACTGCCACTTAAGTTTAGCGACTCGCAGAGCTATGTCGGTGACTTTGGTTCTTCTGCGGATCTCCTCATTTCTGATTCGATCACGCAGAGAAACTCCGAGCATAGCTCTTTCCATTGCCCTTTGTGTGACTGTGAGCCTTCGTATGAGGCCCATTGTGAGCGACCACGTTTCAGTTCCGTAAGTCATCACTGGCAACACACACTGGTCAAAGACTTTGGTCTTGAGACACTGTGGTATCTTGGACGACGAGAAGATGTATCGTAGCTTCCCGAACGCAACCGCAAACCGCATTGGGCCCGAGAAATAGATTACGGACCACTCCTTACCGTGTGGACGCCTGTGTCCCATGAGTGGGGGCATCATGGGCTAATCATGTATACTTTTGATCCCGATTTTCCCACGGGATCAATACTTGGGCGAGCGAAACCTCGAGGCGCTAAAAAAGCTAAAAACAAAATATCAGCGTATAGTTTAATCACGGCTCAATCAATGCTTTTTTTAAAGGCGTGAGCTCAATGAATAATTAACGAGGCAATCATTACCAAAACAAACAATACCATTCGTCATTCTCGAGTAGTTTATGTCGTAGTCCTGACACACCCACGTAAATAATTAGAATGAACGAGGTGACGTAGCACGCGTCGATTAAATGCCCGTGTTACGATATTCACGCCTTCAGCGTACTAGCCGACCGTGACTGTCGTCACAGTGACCAGTGGATTACTAACATAACCTAAATGTTGATCTGCATTCATGTTTTCGGGAGTCAGGAACCGATTTCCGACAGCTATAATGAGAAATGTATGGTAGCTTGCCGCCCGGTAAGGTCCGGGTAGACGGGCGCGTTGTGTTTCACGCGCGCCTCGAAAAGATGTCACCATATAGCAACGGGTTCGGCTAGTGTCCTGCCTGAGCCGTAGGTTATTCGAAAATGATGGAGTAACGTTTACTCATCCTCCATAAGAAGGATCCTCCGACCAGACGGCTGTTGTCTCTGGCGAGCACTTACCCCACGGTTGATGTTGGGAAGTTGTATACAATATGTAAAGAAAACATTGTCCGACCCGTGAAGGCATTGTTATGTATCCATAACTGATTCTACTAATGCCTACAAAGCCAGGCTAAACATAAAAAATACACCCTAAAAACAAAATGCCACTATTTTACATTCATTCATACAAGGTCAAAAAATGATGTTGTCACTTTTTAAAAATTTACCAAATGTTGGGGAAGTTGGAGTTTATTCCCGAAAAAAAAAAGATTATTTAAAAATTCCTTAGTATTATTATGACAATTATGTAAAGTTTTAAATTTTATTAGGTTACGTAATTACCTAACCTTTATTATCCTTATCGGACGGACAGGGTTTTCTTTACATATTGTATATGCTAGTTGCACGGTGAACTCTGCTTGCGAGGTATAGAATCCGTGTAACATCAGTATAACGCGTTGATTGTTTTGTGGCATTTGTAGGTACCGCTACACTATGGTCCTGGCACAGACAAATAAAGGATCACGGGTGGGTCAACGTTAATAAAAGTCTGACCGTCCCGCAGCCCACAGCGGAACAAGTATTTTACAGATTTCCCACTAAAATAAAAACCAAGATTGCCGTATTGAAAAGTACTAATGGGATCACAGTTGCAATGCAAAACAGGAACGATACTATCGGTCTTGTATAGCTCCGTCTCTTTAACAATGAAGTCGTGATATCATAAAGCCGTCATATTACACGAAGTCCGAAATTTTAAAGTTACCAAGCTGTTATTATTATTATAAACATTTATTTCAGACCATGTCCATAATATTTAAGCAACAATGAACTTAAAAACTAGTGTTAGTATTATCAAACAAAAATAAAAATTAAATATATACGTGAAGCCGCACCCACCTTTGCAGCATGGTGGACTCCCAACGATCAGTAAAAACACCCAGTATAGTGTTGGAACTGCCACGAACGCGAACAAGTAGGGAGGCGCATCTTTTTCTAACAATAGCGGCAAAGCCATCCACCCGCGCCTCAGCAAACATCCCCGACGCACTGCAACGCCATGGCAGCCCCAACAGCATCCTGAGTGCATTATTATTAGGTCCTTATGGAATAAAAGGTAGCTTAAGTACTTGAGGAATAAAAGTCGTTTATTTTTTTTTTATGTAATATATTTATTTAATCCTTTGATTAAATAAATATATTACATTATTATTATTACATACTTTTATGGTCCATTGCTATTTATTATGCACTTCTGCCATCTATATTAGGTAGTTCGTTTATGCCTTTTCGAAAAAAAACATTAGGACGGGAATCAATAAAATCTTTGAAGGCGGGTTGAATTTCTTCCCCTGCAAAAAGTTATCCAAATTTCTAAAAAAATGGTAGTCTGTTGGAGCAAGGTTCGGGAAGTACGGTGGATGTCTTAAACATTACAATTGAAGCTCCTCTAATTTGGTAGAAGTCTGTTGTGTAGTGTGTGGCCTCGCGTTGCCCTGAAGCAGCAGTGGCCTTGTGCGATTGACCAGTCTCGATTATTTAGCAGCTAATTTATCCATCATTATGTGGAGCTGCTCACAGTAGAGATCTGCAGTAATCGTCTTGCCAGATTTAAGGAAGCTGTAGTGTACCACACCGGCACTAGTCCACCAAACCAATATGACCAATAACTTTTTTCTAGTCAATTTTCTCTTGGGGCAGAATTTGGATGGTTCAGCGGGGTTCCGCCATTGCGATGTGTGCTTCCTATTGTTGTAGAGTATCTACTTTTCATCACGGGTAATGATTCGATTTAAAATCCCATCATTATTGTACCGATTCAGTAATGTAACGCAGCAGTCGACGCGCGTTTGTCGGTTTACTTCACTCAATTCATGAGCCTTTCGAGCTTTCTTATCTTCCTAATTTGTTTCAAGTGGATTAAAACAGTTTTATCACTAACACCGCAGCCTGCAGCTAACTCGGACGTAGTTTGCGAAGGATCCGCTTCCACAATAGCCTTCAATTCTTCAATATCGACTTTGGTCTTCCGCCGTTCACGGGGATTGTTCTGTAGGTTGAAATTTCCAGAACGAAAACGTTGGAACCAAAAACGCACTGTGCTTTCTCTAGCGACATCACTGCCATACACATCATTAATTCTTCCAGCCGTTTCTGCAGCACTGGTGCCACACCGGAACTCATATTCGTAAATAACGCGAAATTTTAAATTTTTCATTTGGTATACTCAATGACGCAGAGAAAACACCAAAAGAAAAAAAAAACAAAAGAAATACGACAAATTGATGAGTAAATAGCTGTATAAATTAGAATTTGGAATTCTAAACCAAAGAGGAGATATATTATTTGAGATCAAAGTGGCCAGTACGACAAAACGCCAACTTCATATGTGACGTATATTAGACACGCAGTTATAATTTTAACAATAAAAAACGATTACCTAAAGTGATAATCGGATTTATGTTACGTGCGTACTCAATTTTCAACCCTATATTTCTAACAGGAGCCTTTTATCGGCGATTTCCTACAAACTAAGGTGTGTCTTGTGACGTAGGCGCTTATTGACAAAATTCTCGGACAGTACCTCTTTACTAAATATTGACTTTCATTGTAAGTATAAGAAGTATAACGTGTTAATTTTATGACGGAAAGTTTTCAATCATATCAGTCATCGCTCCGTGCTTGTCTCGAAAGCTTTTGGTATTATTAAAAAAAAACATTTATGTAAAGGCCATAAAAGATCCACTTAGCCTAGCCAACGGTTTTGTGATTTTCAATTTTTTTTTTACTGCCATGTCTACTCTCATAAAGCCTATAAAATACAAAAGTTGTAAGAAAGAAAAATAGGTTTATTGGCAATACAGCAAAATATACACCTTAAAACCGCCAGTCGGAATGCATTTAAGCGGAAATTGCAGAGTTATTTTAGTAACAATAAGTATAGAGTCATTTCAACACCTCTCTCCCAATTTTTTAGTTTTTTATGTACATATTATAAGTATATAATTTTGGTAATAGTATGTACTTATGCACAATTCATGTGGGAAAGAATGAATAAATAAATAATGCCAACAGGGCCTCGGCTCAGCACAATGTCAGATGACATCACATGGTGTACCACCTGACGCTGATGACAGACATGCGATTTTAGTTAATGTTCGCAATAATGTTTAAAACAAAATTATTGTGACTGGAAATTATACACACATCATTATCCTTTTTTTACAAAACTGTAACAACCCTCAATATATCTCACGCTTCTTTTATGGAGTACAGCCGTAAAAATAATGAAAAACCGATTTAGGACATAATGCAATTAAAGATAGTAGGCAGAAGATTTATATTTTTAATTTGTTTGTTGTCAGTTTCTAGCGTTATTATTTCGAAGTTTTCAAACTATCAATGCAATATACGAATTCACTGTGTTCTGTATTATTTTTTTTGTAATTATAAACTAGTGCTTTGCAACGCCGCCTGAAGGTAAGCAGAAATGCAATAGTTGAAAGTAAAGTGCACTAGTTTATTAAGCCTATTCGCTCAAAAAAAGTTAATAGGAAGAAAGACGGCAGTTCAACGAGGTGATGCAATGTTAAAACCAATAACACGACCAACGATGTTGCGCCAAAGGGAAATTGATCTGGAGACCTTCCACGACCAAACTCCCCACACAACAACACCATCGTGCCGTTCCACCATTGGACGACCCGTCGTACGGCGAGTTTCGACCCTTACGTTGATAACACCACTACGATCCGGACGAAGCATTTCGCTTCCTCTTTTATACCGCGTACATCGAGGGACTGAAACAATTTGCCAGCAGCGGTGATTCCGTCGGACTACAACTTGAGTGTCTTCAAGGCTAGAGTGAATAGGCTCTTAATAAACTAGCGCGCTTTACCATCAACGATTGCATCATTGCTTACCATCAGGCGGGATTGCGGTCAAGCACGAGTTTATAATTTATAAAAAAACATAACTGCTCAGACCTGTTCTCCGTAGAGCTTCACCAAATATCATGCTGGAACACCACGAATCGCTTGGCGACAAGACTTTGTCAGGTGAGTGGTAACTTCCGCCGTCAGCCGATAGTATGGCCTACCACTGAATAGGGTATGATAAAAAAAATAAAACTTTCATATTAGAGCCAGTCCGCATGGAGCGTTGCGTCGATGCAACGCAAATATTTTGACAGATAGCAAGCAACGCAGGCGCAGCTCATCACAGCTTCACTATGATAAACAGTGAGTACACTCCCGCCCGCTTCGTCTCAGGGCCTGCAGTTCGGTCATATGTGTGTTGCGTCGGCGCAGTACACCGTCCCCCCCAATGTATTGAAAGCCGCGTGGGAGGCCTTTGTCCAGCAGTGGACATAGGTGGACGTAGGCTGAAGAAGAAATCGAAGAAGTGGATCATGCAAACACGATCTATGTAAGGCACTACGAAGACGCAAAGCGGACGCATCGCGCGTTTTGATTGGCTCTTTGTGTCAATAAAAACTTTATGACACCACTGCTCATTTCAAATCTCAGTTTAATAAAAACTTTCTTCCAAAAAAAAACAACCTGTGGTGTCTTTGGTTTTTGTATATTAGTTTTTGACACCGACTTCCGAAATTAGTTATTATTCACTTTGCAGTGTTTTTTGGAAGTCGGTTGTTTTTTTTTTTTTTGGAAAAAAGTTTATATTTTACACTTTTTAGTTGTGAAAAGTACTGTTCAGCTGCATCCGGTTAGACTGGATGCTGACGCTAAAATACTTAATGACAAAATTTACAAACGCACTGGTTGCCCCTACGATTTTTGAAACTTCCCCATGATTTCTCTGGTCTTCCACTATCAAACCCTGATGTCCTTATCATGGGACCACCTTGGGAATGTCTTCTTTCCAACAGGAAAAAAATTATCAAAATCAGTTCATAAACGACGAAGTTATCCGCGAACAAACATAAAAAAGCATATATACGGTCGAATTGAGTAACCTCCTCCTTTTTGAAGTCGGTTAAAAAACGTTTACGATCGCTCCCCTGACAACTTGTACTGTTCTTTTTTTCTGTTCTTAGACTAGAGATAAATGAGAACAGTTCATGTAGTGGTTAAAAGATTGGACGGTGATTAATGACCACAGGTGTGTGTACTACCTCTAGTTATGTTTACTAGTTTTTACACGTGGATAATTTTTGAGCATTAACCTTGCTACCACGAAACCTTGTTTATCAGTTGTTTAGGTTGAACACCTTAGATGGAACAAATATTTGTATGGCCTAAAAATACATTTATTTCGGGAACGAAATTATAAAATATAGTTTTTGATATTGTAATGACGATCTTACTAATGACAATAGTACTTTGAAATTATTGTGGATTCTTGGACATTGACAATTTTAATATGATAATAAAGTTAAGTTAGCAGGTCCAAGGTCCAAGTTCAAGCCCCAAGCCCAAGGGCCAAGTTCAAGGTCCAAGTCAAAGGTCCAAGTCCAAGGTCCAAGTCCAAGTCCATGGTCCAAGTTCAAGGTGCAAGTCCAAAGTCCAAGACCAATTTCCAAATCCATGGTCCAAGTCCAAGGTCCAAGTCCATGGTCCAAGTTCAAGGTCCAAGTCCAAGGTCCGAGTCCAAGGTCCAAGTCCAAGGTCCAAGGTCCAAGTCCAAGAGTTCACAACAATTTCAAAGTATTATTGTTAATAATAAGATCTTCATTAAAATATCTAAAAGAATAATTTAAAATTTCGTTCACGAAATAAATGTATGTCTAAGACCCAAGCAAGGCTTTGAAATAATACAGACGACAGCACGCCAAGCAACTGCAAACTGTCATTACATTTTCAACTTTGCAGCTAAAACTCTAGGCTCAAGGTTGAATGGGAATATTTCGCAGTTTCGGGTATCTTGAACTGCTATCGTCCCTACATATGTAAATCTGCTCTCCAATACTAAAACTCAAACATGTCCACTAACAATGTGAGAATAAGATGGTTTTATTCGCCATTATACAGTATGTTAAGAAAACCCTTTTTTTTTTTTTTTTTTTTTTTTTTTTTTTTTTTTTCTCGAGTGGAAATGCCTTTACGCACCATACCCGTCGCTAGCTAGGCGACGAGCGTGTGTGGGACTCGCCCGGCCGTAGCCGGGAATACCCACTAAAACCACCCGGTTACCGTCGGGCCCTGTGTTGAGAGTGTCACGGGGCCGACCCGAAGGCCAAGTACTCCGTGACACCCTCAGGGCTTGCCGGCCCTCCCCTGTAGGGCCGGTTTCCGCGCCAAAGGGGGATTACCCGGTAACGGAATAATCCCCAGACGTGGTGACCGTTGTGCAATGCACGTGCGGGAGCTACCCGCACGCGCTGGTCACACCCTGGGGCTAAAGGAGACGGGGGTTCGTCCCCCGCCTTCTTCGCCCCACCCGTCTACGCCGGAGGGAACCCCGACTGTCCTGTACAGGTCCTTCCCGCCTTGCGGCATACGGACCATTGTACAGTCTAGTGGTTTGTCCGTCTGCTCGTGTTAGTTCTCCCGACTGGGACGTGCAACGACACAATACGTGACTTCGCACCCGAGCAGCTAGTCCCAGAATAAATTTGCAGCCGCATCAGCATTATGCCTAGCTGACCTCACGCTCTGCACCAAGCTCCAACTCCTTCCTTTTTCTGTGCCATTTGTGGGCGAATGACCGCAGTCTCCGGAAGCCCTCCGCGTCCGCTACCAGGTCTTGGTGGTAAACCGGACCAATCACGTGTCTGGACCAGTCTGACAACATGGCCTCTCGCTCTTCCTCATAGAGGGTGCAGTCCCACAGGACATGGTCCCGAGTTTCATCCGCCAGCCCACAGTAACATACGGCAACGTCGGATACCGACATTGCGTGTAACCGGCTTCTGAAACTCCCATGTCCTGTTAGTATCTGTGATGTGACATATTCCGGTTCCACCCACCCTAGCGCCAGACGCAGAGCCACGTCCGGAAAGAAGGAGTACAGCTCCCTACCGTCCCTGGAAGAAGCCCACCGCTCCTGCCACTGGGCAACGACCTCCGCTCTCACCCTCTTGATCGCCTCCCTGCGCTCCATGCCAAACATTCCGGAACACTCCTGCGCGATTCGTCCTGCACGACGAACCTCCAGGTCGGCCGGCAGCACACCTGCCAGCACGGGCAGTGCCGCGGTACTCACTGACCTATAGGCCTTCGACAGCAGCACCAGTGCCGGGCGTTGCGTGCGGAGCAGCGTACTCCGCACTGCATAGCAATAAACTCTCCGCCACCATACGGCCGCAGCATATGTGAGGACAGCCACATAGGTCCCTGCAAACAGGACCTTTAGGGCCTTATACCTCACGCCCCAGGAAGACGCCGAGACCCTCGACATCTTCCCAAAGGCGTTCACAGCCCGTTGGCCGGCCAAACTAGCATGCGGCACGTAGGAGCCCGCTTCATCAATAACAACGCCCAGCAACTTGACCTGTCCCACACTCGCGATCGAGGCGCCGCTCATACGCACCGTAGGGGGGCGTTTAAATTTTCCCTTTAATGAAATTGTCTGGGATTTGTTGGCCGAGAATTGGAGACGGTTCCGCCACCCCCAAGCGGACACCGCCTCGAGCGACAATTGGGCTTTACGCTCAATCGCCGCCCGGCTCGGCGCCTCGATTACGACCGTGATGTCGTCCGCGTATGCTACTGCCGAAACTCCGTCCGGCCATGGCAGCCTCAGGATGTCGTCTAGCAGGAGGTTCCACAATGCTGGCCCGAGTACCGAACCCTGGGGGCAGCCCATAGTGGACCGCTTCCACACCGCCTGGTCGCCCACAAATAGGCCAACCCGCCTGTTAGTAAAATAATTAATTAGGATTTTATATATATTGGGTGGGCATCCACCCTGCTTGGCCTTTGTAATTATCATGGGCCACCAGGCGTTGTCGAAGGCCCCCGAAATATCTAATAATACTGCCTGCACGTATTTCTCTGAGGAGCACTCCGCCCGGTCCAGGATCGCGTTCAGCGCCGTGACCGTCGACCTGCCCCTCGAGAAACCGTGCTGGTCGTTGGAAATTCCCCGGTGGAGGCAGGGCGCGCACGTAATTATTAGTCGCTCAAGAATCTTCCCCAAAATGGGGAGAAGCGTTATTGGCCTGTAGGCCTTCGGATCCGACAGAGGTCGATCGTTGCCCTTCGGCAGGACGATGAGCTTACCCACCTTCCAGATGTCCGGAAAAACCCCCTCCCGTATACACGCAGAGAACATGAGGAGCATTTCTGCTCCACTTGCCCTCCACGCGTGCTTGATAATACGAGCCGTGAGGCCGTCGAGTCCAGGGGCCGTGTTGGGCAGGCACTTGATGATCCGCTCAAGTGCCGCCCCACTGGGTGGATCCGAATCCCGGCCCGACGGGGAGCACGCAGCCACAGCCCTGACTTTTCTGTGGTACTCAGTGTCCCCGCCAGGGTCGTCATCCGGGCACAGGATGCCGATTAGGCCCTCCGCGGTGTCCCGTGCCGTCATGGAGTGGCTGCCATCAGGGAGCCTTATGGCCTGGATGACATTTGCGGGGGGGCGCACTCTGCCCGACACGGCTCTGTACGCAAGCCCCCAGGGGTCGTCGTTCCCTGACTCCGCAATGCCCCGGAAAAACGCCATTTCCGTCTCCCTCATGGCAGCCTTGTAAGAGGCTCTCGTCGCGCGAAGCGCCTCGAGCTTGTCCGCCTCCATGACATCCCGCATCCTTCGCGCTCGCTGCCAGGTCCGCCTAGCACGGTACACCTTGTGGCGCCAGTCCTCCAGTTTCGGAGTCCACCACTCATAGCCCCCGGTCTCCCTCCTGGCACGCCTCCCGAGGCAGTCCTCGGCAGCCCCAGTGACCAAGTCCGAGTACTGGGAGCAGATTATATGTGCCGGCTTCCAAGTCTGAAGCCTACCCATCCTATGGTGGAGCACGTTGCGAAAACGCTCGTAATCTACCCCCTTCTCCCGGAACGGCATGGTCACCTCGGCCTGCCGCCCAGCCCGACCCAATGTCCGTGCGGCACCCATGCTGACCCTGTATGTGACCAGCTGGTGGTCACTAACGCTCACCCCCTCATGCACCGTCCACTGTGTCACCGCCAAGCCCCTGGTCGACAGCGTCAGGTCAATATTGGACTGTCCGTTTGGTCCCGAGAACGTGGGGGGTTGACCCTCCACATTGTGGATCAGGAGTCCCCTACCGAGTATAAGGCCCTCCATTTGGGTCCTCCTGTACTCCGTGTCTGGCCCCCTCCCCACGCACTGGCTCCGCTCGCAGTGCCACAGCGGCGAGTGAGCGTTACTGTCCACCCCTACCAGCACATGCCTTCCCGTCAACTGGTCGAGGACTCTCGACATTTGCTGCAGGTGAACAGCAATATCGTGGCTGTACTGGCAGTATACCGACATCACATACAGATCTAGTCCCGTAGCTTCTGAACTTACATGGGCCACCGCACAATGGTTATTGCTGAGGCTCCCCAGGAACGTAACAGCCACCCTCGGGTTGACCACCATTATGCCGGCCCTAGATCTCGGCCCACTCTGGATTATCCTGCAGTCGCCGTACTGCTCCTGCACCAGAGCGATGTCCAGACCCAGAGTCCCAGCAACAGCTGGCAACTCCTTCGTGGCGGCCGCCGAGCCCTGGAGATTCAACTGCCCTACTTTAATAGAGGCGTGCTTAGGCATAGTTGGTCATGCTGATGGCCTGCCTCTCCGCGTACACACGTGCCGGACAGTCGACTGCCGCTGTCCTGTGCGACTTTGCCTCCGGACGCTTAAAGCGCTTGCACGTGGCACAGCACTGCCCCTCAGCCTGACACTCCTCCGCCTTGTGGCCATTCTCGCCGCATCTGCCGCAGGTCATCACCGCCGCCCTACAATGCTTCTGTGGATGCCCATACTGCTGGCATTTGGAGCAACATGTCACCCGGACGAAATCGCAGACCTCGACAGCGTCCCAGCCGACGTAGACCCTGCCGAGGCCGAGGAGCTTCTCCCGGAGCGGCGGCGAGACCTCGTACACGATGGTTGTGCTACGCCCTCCTCGCCGGCCCTTCTTGAAGGCGAATACTGCCTCGCGGCGGAGCCTGTTCAAAGGCCAGGCGGGGTCCTCTGCGAGGTTCACCCGGTGTAGGTCCTCCAGGACCTCCTCCGCCGCCGGGTCCCCACTTAAATTCCTAAGGGCGACCAATGGCTTCCTCGCCTTCGGATCTGTCGCCCTTAGGGTAATAGGTGCCGCAGCCTTCAGTTTTTGGGCGGCCGCTGGCGATGCCGTCTGCACGACGACACCCGCGTTGCCCACCCTGCGCACCCCCTGAATCTTAATGCCGCTCGCCGCTGGCTGCACCTTCTCCCTCAATTCTTTAAGGGTGCCGTCGGATGACTTAATGTCCTCTGAGTTCGGGTAGAAAATGACTGCCGGACCACGCCTCTCAACTGCCATAGCGGGCTTCCCATTCGGCAGCTTTAACACCGCCGCGTAGTCCATGACAGACCGTGAGCCTCCTGCAGCCTGCGGTCCCGCCGTCCCGGACCCCCTAGCCGGAGCTGCGCTGGTCTGCTGCAGCTCCATCGAGGCGACCTGCAGCTTCATTGCAGTCACGCTGTGCTCAGCTTCCGCTAAGCGCAGGTTTAGGACTGCCACGACCGCCAAGATGTCTTGGCTGAAGCCGGAGATCTGGCCCTTGTCCGACAGGTTGAGCTTATTAGAGGCATTAGTCACCCCGCTGATCCCTTTTACCGCCGTATACACTTTATCTAAAAGCTCCACCCCGCTGCACGCTGCCAACCCATCCTTTGCCGGCGCGCACAGGGCCTCCTGGGAGGAGCTCTCCCTGGGGGAGTCCAAAGAAATCAACTGGCCCGTAGCAGGCTGTGCCGCGAGAATCCCGCTGATGGGCGGCGGTGCCCCAGCCGACACGGCATGTCCCCTTCGCCGCGTAGGCCCTTGGGTCTCCTGCGGAGAAGATAGTGCTCTCTTCCCCGATAATGCTGGTGCCCCCGACGCCGGTGGCGCCGCCTCCATAGCCGCACTGAAACTAGATGGAGGAGTGCGCATCAGGGATCTCCGCGGCGCAAAGGCTATGCCCTGCCGTAGCTCCTCCAGACACCTCAGTTCCTCCTCCCGCTTGGTCATTTCCTCATCCAGCACTGCCTCTATGGATGACTGGGTCTCCCTAAAAGACTCGCCATCATCATCGTCCGCCATCCCTAACTTACTAAACTGCTAAACCTACCACCGAAACCTACCAAACCTACCACTAAACACTGCTAAACCTACCCCAGAAACCTACCCAACCTACCACTGAAAATACTAAACTTACCCCAGAAACCTACTAAATCTACCACAGAAACCTACTAAATCTACCACAAAAACCTACCACCTACAAGCAACACCCCAGCCGTCAAAGTCAGCTAACACCAACAGATGACAGCCGAAAGTGTCACCCTAAGAGACCCCGTCAGATGACACTAACAGCGTCCGTTCCTAACCTAACCCACCACCAGTTGATATTCAAGTAAAAGACCTATTAATCTACTAATTTAATAAAATAAAAATTAAATTCGAGTTGTTGTGGAACTATATAATACTCCGGTAAATCACCTACGAATTACTCAACTAAGGCTGGCAACACTGCAGCCGTCAAACTCAACTGACACTGACAAGTGACAGCCAATCAATGCCACACCGAGCGACAGATGACAGTGACACTGACAGATGACAGTGACACTGACAGATGACAGTGACACTGGCGGATGACAGTGACAGATGACAGTGACGCTGACAGTTGACAATGACAGATAACAATGACAAATAAGATAACAAATAACAACGTGCCAAGTTGTAATAACAGGGAAAAAATACTACCCACTAAGCTATAAAAATAAACAAATAGAAAGAAAACCCTACAATTTCTGCCGCCCCAGGGCGGCGGTTTAATCCTCCCCTGAACTACAGTGGGAAAGACCAGTAGATCTATTAACTACTACTACTATCTTAATAACAAAGAACCCAGTTGTGAGAACAGTGAAAAAATTCTACCCACTAACTATAAAAAAAAGAAAATAAAAACAGAAAAACACTGAAATACCTGCCGCCGCCAGGCTGGCGGTTAGTCTATCCCACTGAACTACACTTCACAATATCCAGCACTGTATAATCTATCACAAACAACACAAATTTAACAGAACTTATCACTATTTACGTGTCCTTTCACAATCAATAATACTCCTTATTTCTTTGTTTATTAATACACAAAGTGTTCGTGCATTAAACAATACTAACAGAAAATACTAGACTAGCTGAAATACAGCAGAAAGCCCGAGAGAAATCAAAATAATATAATTATAAAAATTTTCTCAAGAGCGCAGCGCAACGCGTCCGTCCACTACCGTAGTCGGGCGCGAAACCCCCCGCCTTCTTCGCCCCACCCGTCTACGCCGGAGGGGAGCGGCAAGTACGTCCTCTTCCCGCTCCCTCTCCGCAGCCTCCTTCTGCAAGAGGACGGTCTCGCAGAAGGAGGCGGCAGCCTCCCATGCCGTCTCACTTTCAACCATGGCTCGTACCATGGTTGCCAGTGAGAGGCGTCCGCCTCCGAGCGCCGCAACGAGATCGCGGCGCTCGTTCCGCCAGGCCGGGCACTCCACTAGGGTGTGCTCGGCCGTGTCGTCGGGGGAGTCGCAGTGATGACACCGCGGTGACTCCTCCCGACGGGCGACTCGGTGCAGGTAGTGACCGAAGCACCCATGTCCGGTCAGTACCTGCACTAGGCGGAAGGTAAGGCTGCCATGCCGGCGCCCAACCCATCCCTCCAACACCGGACGAATCGCTCCAATCGTCCGGTGGCCGGCAGCTGGGGAGCGGAGCGCCTCCCTCCACCGGCTCAGGGCCTCCCCCTGAGCCGCTAATCTGACCCGCCTTACTTCCTCGAAGGCGGGTCGTTCCCCCCGTTCCCGGGCCGCGACACGGTGTCGATGCACCTGGGACAGAACCAGGGCATCGACCTCCCACGGGGGCGTGCCCGCGAGCACGCAGGCCGCCCCATGACTTACCGTGCGGTATGCCCGCACGGTCCGTGTCGCGATGACCCTCTGCGGCCTCCGCAGCAGGGACACTGTTGCCCGGGAAAGGCGCTCCGCCCACACCGGGGCTCCGTAGAGCGCCATCGACCGTACCACTCCCTGGTACAGCCGACGGCACGCCGAATTCGGCCCCCCAAGATTGGGGAGGAGCCGTCCGAGTGCGGCTGCGAATGAGCACAGCCGCGGAGCGAGGAGCCTAAAGTGCTCCTCGAAACTCCAGCGGGGATCCAGGATCAGGCCGAGGTACTTTATATGCACCTCGACGGGAACCCGGACCCCCTCCACTCGGATACGGAGACCCGGTGGGGTTCTGCGTCGTGGGGCGTGGAAGGTCATGGCCCTCGTCTTCTCGAGAGCCACTTCCAGCCCCAGGAGGCGGATGCGCCGGACGACCAATGAGGTGCCGACCGACGCAAGGTGAACCGCCTCCTCCCAGTCACGCGCCCTGGCCGCGACTAGGGTGTCGTCCGCAAAGCAGACGACGTCCATACGCGGCAAGAGCGCGCCACGCAGAACCCAGTTGTACCCCAGGTTCCAGAGCAGGGGACCAAGCACCGATCCCTGGGGTACTCCTACTGATACGGCCCACGACTGGACGCGACCCTCTGCGTCCTCGTACAGCACCCTCCTCTCACGGAGGTAGTCCCGCACGAGGGCGCAGAGGTAGAGGGGCACTTCATGGTACTTCAGTGCCGCCTCTATGCATTCGTGGGGGAGGGTGTTGAACGCGTTCGCGATGTCTAACGACACAGCGACTACACCCTCACCCCTCGCTGTGGCCGCCTCAGTCCACCTCTTGAGGCGAGCCACCGCGTCCATCGTGGACCGGCCGGTCCGAAAGCCGTACTGGCAGTCCGCCAACTGCGGCCCACGGCTTTCCAGGTGCTCCTGGATGCGAGAGGCGATGATTCTCTCAAAGCATTTTCCGCTCTCATCCAGGAGCACGACCGGCCTATAACCCGACGGTGAGTCGGCAGGACGTCCGTCCTTGCGAAGGAGGCAGAGCCTGCCCACCCTCCACCTCCTGGGGAAGCGGCCCGTCGCGATGCATGTGTCCATAACCGCGCGGAACCGGTCCCCCAGGGGCTCTATGGCAATTGCCATCACCTTCGCAGGGACGCCGTCCGGGCCCGGAGCCTTGTTTTTGGCTCGGAGCCTCTCCCTGACGGAGTCCAACTCACCGTCGGATACGGGAGGCCCATCGGTCCACACCTCCAGAGTGGATGAACTGGAGGCGGGCATCCTGGGGGGCGTGAAGGGTCCCGGGTTCGGAAACAGAGTTTCCAGGACCCTTCTCAATAGGCCCGGCTCCATACAGGATGTGGGGGGTGCCGCTCCCTGCAGCTTCCCCCTCACCACCCTGTAGGGCGGAACTCCTCAGCGGCAGCGACCTTTGCCCTGCATATGGCGGTACGCAGGGCTCGATGAGCCTCCCTGTATGCCCGGCGAAGACCGTCCTCTTCGCCGGGCGCCCTTACGGCGCGCCTCCAGCACCTCTGGTAGGCGCGCCGTGCAGCCATACTGGCGGCACGCAGGTGAGCGAGTTCCTGCGTCCACCAGTATGTCTGCTTTTTTCGGCGGGGTCCCTGGGCCCTCGGCATGGCGGCGCTGCAGACCACTTCCAGGTCCTCAGCGAGTAGGTCCGCCATGCCGTCCGCGTCTCCAATGAGGTGGGCCGGTGGTTCGGCCCACGCTCGGAACGTCGCCACCTCCTCGGCAACGTCCCTCCGGAGATGTGCAAGCGCCCACCTCGGGAACGAGGAGGCGCCTGCCGCTGGGCCCAGGTGGAGCGGGGCCGCAGGCCCCGCAGTGGAGATCTCGAAGCGGACGTACCTATGGTCCGAGATCTCCACCGCCGTCTCTACCCGCCAGTTCCGAACTCGGTCGGCTAGGGTCGAGGTGGCCAGGGTGACATCCACTATTGATTCACCCTGCCACCTCACACACGTCGGGGTGTTGCCCCGGTTGAGGACCTGGAGACCCAAGCAGTGGGCCCACTCCACCAGGTCCTCACCGAAGACGTTCGTGACGGGAGACCCCCACGCGCCATGCTTGGCGTTGAAGTCTCCCGCCACCAACACGGGGCGTGGAGCCGCCCTCCTGACCGTCCCCTCAACGGCCGCCAGGAGGCGCTCGAATTCGGCCCGGCTGCGATTGGGGGAGAAGTAGGTCGAAATGACCACCACTCCCCCCCACTGAACCGCGACGAACCCCGGACCCCTCTCCCTAAGAACGAGAGGGGGGCCGGTGCTCGCGGCGGGTCGCGTGATCGCAGCCAGGCCGTCCGACGACCCTAACCAATTGACCGAGTTCGGAACAAAGTATGGCTCTGCCACCACCGCCAGGTCTGCTCCCCACTCCGCCATGTCCTGACACAAGAGGTCCTGTGACGTGGCGGAGTGGTTGACATTAACCTGTAGAATGGCACCGTTGGACCTACTGGGCATTAGCAGTGTCCATCGGTGTCCCTTCCGTTGCGGTGGTCGCAGAGCCGGCCGCTGGTGGTCCCGCTGGCGGTCCCACTACAGGGCGGCCTCGGACCGGAGGGGCTCCGCATGCGGCGCCGGCCATTCTGTGGCCGCTGGGCAGGCCCCTGTCTGCGCATAGCGCGCATTTAACAGGGGCCTTACAGGCCGCAGCCATGTGGCCCTCCTTGCCGCACCGGAAGCAAAGCCGGCTCCGGTCCTTGGCAGAGGGGGGGCAGAGCGCCGCAGTGTGCCCCCTCGCTAGGCACCTGCGGCAGCGCATGGGGCGCTGCTCCAAAAGGTGGATGGTGGCCACACTCCAGCCCACCACCACCTTGCCCCGCTCCGCCAGCCCCTTCGCGGCCTCTATGGGGCACGAGACCCGGACCGAGCCCGTGCCCCGCGCCCCCAGGGCTATGGTGCCCACCCGAAGTTTGTCGGGCGGGCACTTGACCGCCTCCGCCAGGGCCCCCCTCACCTCCTCCTGAGTGAGGGACTCATCGAGGCCCGCCACGCGGATCTCGGCAATTTTCGTGGGCCGGGTAATGTCGGCCACCTCCCCGACCACCTCAGCCAATTTCTTGGCCAAGGCGTCGGCCTGGGAGGGGGAGGTCTCTTTTGGGAGCTCGATAAGCCAAGCTCCCGTCATGGACCTCCTCGCCTTACCCGGCCCAACCCCGATCTCCGCGAGGCTGATGGCCGCCCGCGCCTTCCGGAGGACGTCCACGTACGTGGCGCCCTCCTTCACGGCCGCGGGCTTGAGGGCCATCAGTACGGCGGGCCTCTTCGGCGCCCTAGGTGCCCTCTTGGCTGCCTTTTTCGGGGCCGCCGATTTGGGCCCCTTAGGCTTCTGCGCCGGAGCGGGAGCCGTGGCAGTAGTGGCCTTCTTCTTCTTACGGACCACTGTCGCCCACGTCTCCCGCCCCTCCAGCACCAGAGGCTGCACCTGAGCGGAGCCTCCGGCGATCTGCTCCTGGGCCCGTTTCTGCTCAGGGGCAGGGGCTTCTGCCCCTCCGCGCCCGCTCGGACCCTTCGGCTTCTTTTTTGCCGCCGGCCTAGCCTTTTTAGGCATGTTGGCGGGCGGCATCAAAGTCGCCGGCTCAGTCTCCCGCCGCTCCCTCTCTTGGGGCTGGCTCGCTCGCCTCTCGGCCGCCAGCGCGGGGCGATGGGACTTGGCCGGCAGGAGCCGACCATCCTTATCCTGGAGGACCTCCATGCCCCGGGCAAAATCGTCCCGCGTTATGCCCCCTACAGGGAGGGGCTGCGGGACCGGCGCCGGGACCGGCTCCTTGGGCCGTTTCGTTTTGCTGCGCGGGCTTCCCCCTTCGGAGAAAGCCCTGCGCAGCGCCGCCACCTCTTTCTGCAAGGCTGCGAGCTGCCCTTGCAGGCGTTTGTTGTCCGCCCGCAGCCTTGCTACTACCTCGTCCTCCTTCCGGGAGGCCAGGGAGTTGACCGCTTCGAGCATTTTGCTCGATGCCTCCCTGATCTCCCGGATGCAGGTCCCCTTCAGGTTCCGGGACTTTTTAAGAACCCCCTCAATGGCCGCTGCCCCCTCCTCAGCCTTCGCCCGAAGGTCTTGAGGTGCAGCCACTGAGGAGGCAGTCCCTTTGCCCTTTCCTTTATTTTTGCGGGATACCGTCTCGGAGTCTGTCAAGGTGGACTCCGAGTCCGACGGACCATCCCGCAAAAACCTCCTGGCCTGGGAGAGCCCCACCGAATGGTGGGACCCGCCCCTGCCAGCTCCCGTCTTCAGGGTCTTGGAGGCCGGTCTCTCCGGGGTTCCGGATCCAGCCTCCTCACCTTCCGACCCGCTCTCTGTCCAGTGTTCCCGTGAGGCCTTCCTACTTCCCCTCACGGAACCACCTTCGGCAGAGTGCGTGTCGCGAGCCCCCTCGCTTGATTCCACCGCTACCACCGACAGTCGTCCGGTGGCACCGGCGGAATCAAGCGCCATCATTAGCCTACCAGCGTCGCCAGGGTCCTCGGTAGTGACCCCCATGTCACTTTCCGCTTCGCTGGCCGCCGGAGCACGCATGAACCTCCCCTTGGCGTCCCTCCGCTGCCGCGAAGCAGTAACTCCCCTGGGGTTTTGCCGACCTCTCCTCGCGGTCGGCACCTTCGGGGCCGGCAGGCCCTCCTCCCCAGAGGTCAGCTCCGCCGACCCACTTCCCTTCTGAGCATGGCCGCGTGGTCGCTTCCTTACGGAAGCCGGTCCACGCGGCCGTTCGTCCACATCTCTTCTCTCATCGTCGCTGCCAGTAATATTAACGACAGCAGGGGCCTGGTCGCCTACCCCTGCGCGTTCTTCGGAAACCAATTTAACATTCGCAGGCCCGGACACCTGCGAACGCCGGGCGTCAGCCGGATCGCAAGACAAAACAACATTCATATTCGACATTTCCATTTACGAATTGGGTGATACGCACATCGCTTCCCCAAGGCGATGCGGCCGCTCTTTTTGGGAGGGTATTAATCCTCCCGAGGCCCGCGGATGCCTCCGGTGCAGGATATACCGCCCGCTATTCGGTATCTAAACCTAAGTAACTAAAACTATTTTTTTTTTTTTTTTTTTTTTTTTTTTTTTTTTTTTTTTCCCCTTTAATAAAATAAAAGAAGTAAACCTAAACCTAACTCTAAACCTAAAACTAACCTAAACCTAACCTAACCTACCCACCACCCGGCACCGTGGCCGTAAACCTCCAATGGCCACTGATGCCCGTAGACCGCAGGTTGAGGAGAAACCCACGGTCTTCTCCAACTCGGTCACGCGACGTGACCCCTAGACCGTGGACTGTCAAGACGGCCCGCGGTCCACACCACCTCACTCCCTATTCGTGCGCTCCGCTACAGAGATGCAGAGCGCAGATAGGGAGCCCTCGGGAGCGCCTCCTCCGCTCCGGCAGAAATTCGCCGTGGACAATAATCTCCTCCTGCACAGTACTCACGAAGAGATTGCTGCCCACGCCCAGGGTGCACCGACCCAGCGTCTGCTCGTCCTCGGGTCTCAAAACCAGAGGACCAGCAGGCACTGAGCACTCGGGGAGGTTTTCTGCCACGCACCCCTGTTAAGAAAACCCTGTCCGAACCGTGAAGGTGTTGTTAGGTATCGATAACTGATTCTACTAATGCATACAAAACCTGGCTAAACCTAAAAAAAAATACCCCCTAAAAATAAATATTATTTCGCAAAAAGAGGTAACTTAATAAATGTGCGTTAAAGCACCCTTCCGCGGGCGGCGGGCGGCAGGGCACGCGCCACGTGGTCGCATCACTATTCGCTCATAATAATACTGGTGATGTCACTTTTTTTTAAATTACCAAATTTCGGGGAAGTTGGATTTAATTTGCGGGAAAAAAAGATTATTTCAAAATTCATTTGTATTGGTACTATGATGATTACGTAAAATTTTATATTATATTTGGTCATGTGTTTACCTAACCTTTATTATCCTTATGGGTCGGACAGGGTTTTCTTAATATACTGTATAGTAGACAGCAACTGTTTAAATATTTTTACTGTAACCGCCATTAGTCAAGTGGCCGCTTTAGAAAAATACGCAAACAACTCATAGATCAAAGGACCAATGAACATAAACAACAAGAAACGTAATCGAATATGGGCAGTTATTTATCAGTCTTATTTACGCCTATTTTTTTTTTTTTTTTCTTAAAGACGTTGCCCTACACTGGGAATAACTCTTGTACCGTGAGTACAAACTCGCAGACCAGGCGTCCCAGGGCTATTTTATAAAGTAACTTTTTGGAAAAATTAATGGTATTCATAAATGAAAACTCCGTGTCAGAATCTCCAAAAAATTCTGTGCATTTGGATACCTGTTTGTCAAGTTTGGTTTTGCATTAGAGGAGAAAAAGATATCTATAAAACAGCAATAATATAGGTTGTGTCTGACATCGACGCAAAAACGAGTACCATGGATCCATCATCCAGTACATGATTCTGAATCCCCCCACAGGTGGAATTTTACGTCGGTATTTTCCTGATTAAAAAAAAATAATATGCAGTTTTTTTTTCACTTTAAACCATTCATAATTGCTATACTTTTATAACCCAATAAGATTTTTAAAGTAAGAAATAATTAATTCGCTAATTACACAAAAAAGCGCAATGTGAACAACACTCGAAAAACTATCCTATCAGCTGATTTAATAAAGTTCACATCGGATATCAACGTCATACCCATAAACACGCGCGGCGGCGCGCTTGCAACGTTCAAAGGCCGAGCCGACACATTTTTTAAACACTGTTATTTCTGTAACCGCTCATTAACGATATAAATGACTATCATAATTTTATTAGTGGCATTCGGCGTAGCCTTCTCGCGAAGTTTGCATTACGATGTCAGATGCACCGTGTATATTATGATGATTAGGCCTCATATACGCGTGATTATATATTCTATAAGTCTGTTTTCGCAATCTTGTGTAAATCTATTTCAAATAGGAAATGAAAGCTCATCCTAGAATGGATCATTAACGCCTGTTTTGAAAGTAGTTTGACGTAGAAATAACAGTTAAAAACATAGCGTATTTAAAGCACAATAAATTATTGTAAATATATCCTTTAAAGCATACGCATAATTAAACTACATTGCCCTGGCCACAACGCGGGCACAGTACGGGTGCAATCACTATCGCCTGATATTAGAAAATGCCAAACTGTTGCAATTTTTAAAAGAAGAATCAAAGAATCACTACCTTTCCATTTTATCATTTGTTATTCTAGTGATATTCATTACAGAAGTAACTTTGTTTGTTATCTATTTTAAATTTAATAATTTCATGTGAGTGTATTCTCACAATTCTTGTTTGGTTTTTGAATGTGTTTCGTTTTTGGTTATTATTTTTACCTATACTTTTCCACACGTTGTGTTTATTATCCTATCGCAGTTAAGATGGAATTGATTTCTTATGAAATAAACATAAGAAATCACCTTTGTACCTTTTTAATGCTTTGGTTTTTCTTTTCTGTTTATTTATATACATATCTGTGTACATATACATAAATGGTAAAAGTAAATAAACAAGTATTGGTAATGACATGATTTACTTTGATAAAAAATAAATTGATTGATCTTTTTTTTAAAGTAAAGTAAAATTAAATAAAAATCGTTACATACCCATTGATGACAAAACACCACTGAGTTCAATGACCTTTTTCACCTATTTACATTATTGTAGAACACCATATTCCAGCAAAACAGGTAACAGACATATGAAATATCGTAAACAAACTACCAGGGTGCCAGAAACGCGTGGAGATATTGGGCGGGCGGGACGAGGACTAAACCAAATAGCATACCTCGGGAGTCAGCCCGTTCGCTGTGTAACGCTGTGACTATTTCTTCAAAAACTCTATTCATTGCCGTAGACGTTTAAGTTAGATTTGTGACCGCTGTGAAAAAAACTGCAATGAATGTAAGTATGCCTTACGGAGCTATAGTAGAATTTGTAATGATCTGTTAGTTTTTGTGAATGAAAATCATGAGTTATAACTATGTATGTTTTGTTTATATGAACCATGAGGTAAGAATGTATGTATTTATTTAATATAATACATTAAAAACTACCTGTTTTTGGTAATTTTAATAGAAGTTAAGGGTGTAAGAAGAAAAAAAAAGAGAGAACCAGAGTGCTGGCCTTGAATTAAATGTCACTTTGGTTACGATTTTAGTAATAATAGATTGTTAACCTAGAGTCGAAAGAATCATTTCCCGAGGTAATTAGAAGCCCGAGGCAGCGAGTACGGGTATAGTCCAAGTAGGAATAGAGATGTTTCCTGGGTAAAAAAATTGATTCTATTTAGTCCGTCATTCAGATTATAGAAAAATATTGGATACGTATATTTTGTTTTAACAAATCAATAAAAATTGACAAATATAAAAGGCATCAAAGAACAGGAGTGGTGGCTGATGACGTTTTCTTTCTTTCTTTTCTTAAGAGTGAATACTACTTCAACTCTTCAATGGCCTCTGTGGTTAGATACCACAATTTTGCCATTAACACGTGCGTTAAGCGTTTGAGCTAAGTTCACACTGCACGCGCAACAAAAAAAAAAAAATTTTTCACAGCTCACAGCAGTTCTATTTTTAAAGTTCATTCCGACCATTACCGGTGGGAAGTAATTTGTATGAATTTTTCCCTCGCTATGGAAGGAAACAGAATTTTTCACCCAATAATCGATTCAAAACAATACTACTTTCCAAGTATGAAAAATGAAAAATTTAGAAAACTAAATACTTAATCGAGTTTTATTGCTGGTTGTATCTGGGCAGGTATAATGTAGAGCATCATTCATAACTGAGTGTTGTTATCGTAAACTAAATAAATTGTGTTTGGAATTGTTTTGAGTGAGAAATTAAAACAAAAAATATATATTCTTTTTTTAAATTATAATTTGGTGCTTGACCGCAATCCTGCCTGATGGTAAGCAGTGATGCAATAATTGATGGTAAAGTGGTTGGATGGTTAAGAGCCTATTCACTCTAGCCTTGAAGACAGTTAAATTTCAGTTAGACTGAAAAACCGCGGCTCGAAAATAGTTCATATGCCAGTTGATACTTTGATATGGACTCATTTATACCCTACAGTTATGGAATATCACCTTTTAAATTGCCGGTCTCGTCACGCTATTCGAGTATTCACCATGTTTGATCAGTTACAATGTAGCTAGAAAGTTACCCACGTTCCTTGTTGATATTGGACAGACGTCAGAAGGATGGTCAAGCCACTCCAAACTGTCTTTCTTAATCAACCGTGAAGCTTAATATTTAAGCCATAAAGATAAAAATCTTTTAAAGAAATTTGACAGATTGAAGTATGTTGATTCGCTGCCGTGTACTTTACGGTTTAAAGTTATAAAATGTTGTATTCTAATTAAAATAATATGTTTTTCTTAATTAATTGATACAAGACTTGTTTATATAGATACGATCGCCACTGTAAATACCTACCTATAAGTAATTGTTGTCAGATAAACAAGTTCTAAAGCCTGAATGGACCTGTGTCCTATGATGTGCTGCTAAGCTAAGCTGTGGGCTGTACCAGCCCTTAGTGGATAGTTATTTCAGGAAAAAAAAAAACAAAAGCTGAATTTAACTTCGCATCCATACTTAGGCCATGTGACCGGTGGGCGGTGGCACATATTATAAAAGCGATGTCTTAGTTATAAATAATCAGTATTCAATATTTTATGGGGTATTTGACTAAAAAAAACTAATTAGTCCGTCAGTCAGATTTCCGTTCCACCATCGGACGACCCGTCGTACGGCGAGTTTCCACCCTTATGTTGTTAACACCTCAACGATCCGGACGAAGCGTTTCGCCTCGTCCTTTATACCGCGTACATCGAGGGACTGGAACAATCTGCCGGCGGCGGTGTTTCCGTCGGACTACAATTTGAGTGTCTTCAAGGCTAGAGTGAATAGGCTCTTAATAAACTAGTGCGCTTTACCATCAACGATTGCGTCACTGCTTACCATCAGGCGGGATTGCGGTCAAGCGCTGGTTTATATTTTAATAAAAAAAAAAAAAAAAAAAAAAAAATGAAGACGACACAGTGCCTTGAAAACTCGTGTGACGTTACTGCACGCTACACTTTTTAGCGACCAGTGACGTCACCAGCCGCCACTCCTGATCTTTGATGCCTTTTATATTTGTCAATTTTTATTGTTTTGATAAAACAAAAAATACGTGTCTAGTATTTTTTGGAAATCTGACTGACGAACTAATTAGTTTTTTTTAGTCAAATACCCTTATTTGTGACACCGAATAACTACACACCGTGACGCCTCATACCTATAAATACTAGTAAGTGATTTTAAAAAAAGGGTCAGGGCAATAGACATCAAAAAATTCGTTCGCATCGTTGTCAATGGGATAATTGCCCACAAGACTGGCAATATTGCCACGTTAAATGTCAATGCTGATTCATTCAGCTAAAGTATGTCAGCCTTCTTGTTACATAAAGAGTCCTTAATATGTAATAGAGTGAATAAGAGATACGTTATTGGAATTTTAGTTAAATTTAAAGTACTTATTATATAATAGGCGAAAAGGTCAGGTTGTAATATAAAGCTGCACTCAATCTTCTATATAAAACATCTCTCCATTCCCAGTGGTAGGCCATAACATCGGCTGCCGGCAGAAGTTACCACCCTCCAGACAAAATCTTGCCGCCAAGCGATTTGTCTTGTTGTGGCATGACTTTTGTTGAAGCCGTACGGAGGAAGGGCCTGAGTAGTTGTGATGCGATATGTGCCAGGTTCGATGCGCCAAATGTTGTTGTGTCGGGAGTTTAGTCGTGGAGGGTCTTCAGATCAGTCTTCCTCTAGCGCAGCATCGTTGGTCACTCAACTGCCGTCTTCCTGCCTATTCACTCATTTTTTTTTTAATGAATAGGCTCTTCATAAACTAGCGCGCTTTACCATCAACGATTGCATCACTGCTTATCATCAGGCGGAATTGCGGTCAAGTACTAGTAATGACTTTATAGTCACCAACATATCGTATTCACCAGGATCTGAGGCACATAAAGAGGTAACCTAATTCATTTCATATATTATCTGTCGACACGCACTAAAGTGTCTAGTGTAGTTCTCTGTTATCAGTAACGCTTCTATAACTATGCGAACCGATATCATAAAGTAACACTGTTTCACACTATCGGCCTTAATTTACGACAACTATTTTAGATCCTTATCAAATGTATGAATATTCATGTTCGGAACACCATTTTCACAAAACATTCTTTGACGAAACTTCGTTAGTAAAATGGGTATACCAATGGCCCTCCTCCTTGCTCTGACTATATTTAAAGTTGAAACTATTCCAGAAAAATTATTTCAAATAAATCAGCACCAAACAACAGAATATGAAGTTGTTAAAGACATTCTGATTCAAAATCTAATTGTGACAACTGACAATCTGAAACTGATTTTAAATTGGGAACGTGAAAATACCTGGTACAAAATTCAAGATGAAGAAAAGTACGACACGAAATTAACAAATATTAATGATTCTAATAATAATAATAATGTTGGTAGATCTCCAGTTCCTTTTCAGCACCAGACTCCATACATAAACGATCTACAAAAGAAAGTAAATGATGAAGTTAAAAATCGAATCAAAGCTGAACAAGATGTACCAGGCACTCATACAGCTAAAGATGTGCCAGCCAGCCTAAACAGCTTTGAACTGTCAAAATATTTAAGAAAGAGGTCTCCGAATGAGGTAGATAAACTAACAGAGTATGAAATAAAAAGAGAAATAGAACATGAAGTGGAAAAAGGAAAGTATGATAAAGCCAAAAGTCTAAAAAAACGAGAGGCAAATGAGAATTCTTCAATCGTTTTGAGCGAAGAAACTTTCCCAAATTGTGGTAACAGAGATTCCTTTGAACTGGATAGTAACAATTCTGAAAAGACAAAAAGACAGGCTGAAGGTCAAAATCCTCTGCCGATACCAACGGGAGATGGTGACACTCAGATGTTCTTGGGTACCTTTCAGGCAGTGATGAGGCCTATGAAGTTACCAAGCTTAGGATAACCAATAGAAGACAGAGGAACGGGTATACATAAGTATTATTATAATATTGTGGTGAACAAAATGGTTTTGTTAATTAAATTTCCTTTATGACTTTAACTCATTACAATTCCAAAACAATTCCTAGATTGCTTTGATAACATAAGAACGTTAGCACAAATTTTGATTATGAAACGTGAACATCCTACAGAACTATATACAGGCCCCTAACCACCCGTTGGACCCTGCAACCGATCACTATTTTAAATACTTTTTAAAGTTTTCTATAAAATTTTATAAATGTATTCAATACTAGCGGAACCGGCAAACTTTACGTTGCCAATTTTAAAAAAAATTTATGTTGGCCACATCTCAGACCTACCCGATATACTCGTACATATAAAATTTCATAAAAACCGGTTCAGCCGTTTCGGAGGAGTGTGATAAAAACACCAGGACAACAGAATTTTATATCTTAAAAAATAAATATTCTAAATCAATAATCGAAAACACAGATCATTAAGTACAGTGGAAAAAATATATTAACACTTTTAATTTTATTAATAATGTTCTCTGTTGCGAAATGGTTATAATAATAGATTTTCTTATAAACTTTCCTCGGAAAATAAATATAAATAGTATAGCCCTCTTTTATCATCCACAGCATTTTCTATCCGCCTACTTACGTACGAGGCTTTTAGCTACGTTGATTGTATATATTGTATGTCTTTTTAATTTGTAACACTAGACTTTTTATTGTTTGTGAGAAATAAACAATTTTCCTTCATTTTCTTTTCTTTCTTCAAACCCCTCCTTTCACACAAAAGATAATTAGATTGAAGTAATCACTCTCATTTGCGCGTTTGGCAAATATTGACTTACATCAACTAATGGTTTGTACTTACGATGTTACCCCGAGTGCAGCAATTTATTAAAGGTAAATGTAGGTTGTGGTATATTTTTTTCTTAACATGTTAGGACACGTTTTTTGTCTTGAAAATCGAAAATTGTATGAAAATGCCGTCGTTATACGCGGTTAGTTCTTAATTCTAGACTAAACGAAACTTTTTCATCCTTGTTTTTACAAGGATCAATGATCTTAGTTCTTTCGTCCACTGCTGGACATAGACCTCCCCAAGGATCTCCACGACGACTGGTCTTGCGCCTCTTGCATCCAGCGGTTTCCTGCGACCTTCACCAATAGGCCTAGTATGAGTTTTGAATACGAAACTCGATCGTCGACATCGAGCTCGTTTGGCGCTCTCATTGGTTGAGAGTTCTTACGACCTTGAAGCGGGCCAATCGCTGAAGCAAACGCGCTCGATATCGACGATCTAGTTTCGTAATGAAAACTCGTACTAGGCCTACAGGTCGTCGGTCCACCTTGTCGGCGGCCTAACCACGCTGCGTCTTTCGGTACTTGGTCGCCACTGGGAACCCGAGATCTTATATACCTATGTTTGAAATTAATTTATGAGTTAATTTTACGAGTTTTTATGATTTTACTAGTATACAATGTGTAAAGAAAACCCCGTCCGATCCATAAGGATAATAAAGGTTAGATAATCACATGACGAAAAATAAAATATGAAATTTTGCATAGCCATCATAATAACAATACTAATCAATTTTGAAACAATCTTTTTTCTGCGCGTATTTACTCTAACTTCCCCAAAATCTGGTAAATTTCTAAAAAGTGACAACACCATTTTAGGCGGTATAATTGTCGGCTTTCCTTTCATTATTTGGCGGCGTCAGTCTGTCTAGCATTTTCGCGACGTCAAAAGAATGACTAGAGATGCACAATTTTTTGCGTAATAACATTTTTTTTTATCGTTATTAATCGAAACTTGTACCTGACTCAATGATTTGTTGTAAAAACACAGATTACCTAATGGTAAAAGTGCTTTCTTTTGATTATCGATTAATTACTAATAACATTGTTATATCACAGGTATTAGTAAACAGAAACTAGAAAGGTCTTATGAAATAACATCAGCCGCCGGCAGAAGTTACCACCCACCAGACAAAGTCTTGCCGCCAAGCGATTTGTCGTGTTCCGGCATGATGTCTGGTGAAGCCGTACGGAGGACGGGTCTGAGCAGTTGTGTTGCGATGTGTGCCGAGTACGATGCGCCTAATGTTGTTGTGTTGGGAGTTTGGTCGTGGAGGGTCTTCATATCAATCCCCCTTTGGCGCAGCATCGTTGGTCATGTTGTTGGGTTTAACATTGCATCACCTCGCTCAACTGCCGTCTTCCTTCGTATTCGCTCGGTTTTTCTGAGTGAATAGGCTCTTAATAAACTAGCACGCTTTACCATCAACGATCGCATTACTGCTTACCATCAGGCGGGATTGCGGTCAAGCGCTAGTTTATAATTATTAAAAAAAAAAAAAAATGTTAAGGATTTAAGTTTACATAATTTAAGTTATGGGAAAGTTCTGAAATCTAAAGAATGTCATGCGATGTTGAATCGATGCGTGAGATTGCAATACTAAATCGATACCAAAAATCGTTACGAGTAAATAGTGTTGATCGATCCATCAATATTTTGAAAACTTTATATTGTAAAAACACAGATTACCTAATGGTAACAGTACTTTCGTTTGATTATCGATTAATTACTAATAACATTATTACATCACAGGTATTAATAAACAGAAACTGGAAAGGTCTTATGAAATACTATTTTAGGAAATTAAGTGGAATTTATGTGAAAGTTCTAAAATCTAAAGAATGCCATGCGATGTTGAATCGATGCATGAGATGCAATACTAAATCGATACCAAAAATCGTTACGTGTACATCGTATCGATCGATCCATCAATATTTTGAATACTTTCACACCTCTAGTCAAAGGGTACCGCCGTGCAGCTAGAGTACCTATTTTTATGAAATAAAAATCATTTTTATTTTATATATATTAGTTTCGCGTAGACATTGCGTCCGTGTAGACGTATCGTTTATTGTGTGATCATATCGTTTTCTAACGTAATGTAACATGCTGATGGGAGGTAGTAACTGCAAATATGTGTGTTGTGTTGTGATCAGGTGTTGGACGATTCGGATGTGGTGGTGGTGGTGTGGTTCCAGCATGACGGTGCCCCACCATATTTTGGCCGACCTGTACGTGAGTACCTCCACTATCAGTTCGGCGAGCAGTGGATTTGTGGGGTGGACTAACTTTGTGAAACTCCGTGCTAATCTCGTGCGACGGTGCCAGGCCTGTATCGTTCTTAGTGAACGAAATATGGAACAACATATCCGCCACAGCCATTGTGCACATCGAATGAAATGATACATTCGGATAGTCAGCCGACCTTCCTACTAAAGAAGTTCTTTTCACGAGCTGCCTAAGTAGGTATCATTATTTCTTTCGAGTGTCGATAAATGTGGATAGACTACCTACATGCACGAGATCAACCGAGGTCATGACCTGTGCCTGTGTTGCCATGAAATTACCTATTTATTTTATTTATTTTTAAGGGGGTATTTTTTTTAGTTTAGCCAGGTTATGTATGCATTAGTAGAATCAGCTAACGATACCTAACAATACCTTCACGGGTCGGACAGGGTTTTCTTTACATATTGTACACACTAACAAATATATTATTAAGGATATATAATAAACACAGTTTCACATTTTTTTGCAGATGTGCCAATATATTATCTACTATATGGGCGATATGTAAGGAGATCAATGTATGTTATGTTATGTCATCATCATTATCTAAGTGTTAATCCCTGTCGCATCCAAAGCTTTTTTTCAGCTTTGGAGTCTGGGGTCCGCTTTACCAATCTAACTACTGATTTTGGCGAAACTTCGACATTTTCCATGAAGCGACTGCCGTCTGACCTCCAAAACGCGAAGGCGATATCGAAGCATCGCAGTTAGACCAATTGTTGGACATTTGAGGGCTCCAACAACCCTTAACGACTGCCACTAGATGTTCGTATGGCAACCGGGACCAACGGCTTAACGTGTTTCCGAGGCACGACCAGACCAGTGCAAATATTCATATTCATGCATACAAATATTTGCACTGCGCAGGGATCGAACCCGCGCCTCCTTGCCCAGCGGCCACGTTCGCTACCGCCACGCCACGGAGGCTGTCAAATGTATGTTATGTTATGTAATACTATGTTATTGTTATAATAACCATCCGTTTCAACCTCAAACCCAAAGCATTTATTTCTAATAAAACCAATAACAAGTGCTTTTCAATAGGGTATTTGACTAAAAAAAAACTAATAAATCCGTCAGTCAGATTTCCAAAAAATACTAGACACGTATTTTTTCTTTTTTCATATAAACAAAAAATGAAGACGACACAGTGCGTTGAAAACTCGTGTAACGTCACTAGACGCTACACTTTTTAGCGTCCACTCCTGATCTTTGATGCCTTTTGTATTTGTCAATTGTTATTGTATTGATAAAACAAAAAATACGTGTCTAGTATTTTTTGGAAATCTGACTGACGGCCTAATTAGTTTTTTTTAGTCAAATACCCTATTTTCGTTAGAGAGATCAAGCTAGTCGCCCATTTCAAAGCGAAGTAGAAAGAAGATTGGGAAAGAATCTCTATTGAGACTCTTTTAAATCAAAATATTTCCTATTGCTATATACTTCCAATTTAGGTTTTCTTTTTGGAGATATCATCAAAATATTGATTAACATTATTTGGACAATAACTCTTATTTCTCATATTTACGTGAAACAAACGTTTTCCAAATAAATAACAGAATTAAATAAATAGTTAAGCTGTCGCCATGTTAAACAAAAAAAACAATTAATATTCTTTTGTTCAAAGAACATGTACATAAGTTACAAATGGATAGTCGAGGTACAAAAATGCGAACGCGGCCGTTGCGCAAGGAAGTGCGGGTTCGATCCCCGCACAGTGCAAATATTTGTATGCATGAATATGAATATTTGCACTGGTCTGGTCGTGCCTCGGAAAGCACGTTAAGCCGTTGGTCCCGGTTGCCATACGAACATCTAGTGGCATGCGTTACGGGTTGTTGGAGCCCTCAAAAAATCTAACAATTGGTCTAACTGCAATACTTAGATATCGCCTTCGGGTTGTGGAGGTCAGACGGCAGTCGCTTCACGGAAAATATCGAAGTTTAGCCAAAAATCAGCAGTTAGACTGGTAAAGCGGATCCCAGACTCCAAAGCGGAAAAAGCTACGGATGCGACTGGGATTAACGCTAAGCTGATGATGGAGTCGAGGTACAAAAATCTAACAGTAGCGTAATTTCGAAACACTATCAGTAGCGACGGGTTTCGTTTTGACAGTTCAACAACATTCATTGCGTTATTTACGTTGTTGAGCAGACACATCTATCAAACATTTGGAGCAATGGATTAGTAATATGCTCCAAAATGATCCCAATAGCTAGTAATAGTCTGTTACGCAATTAGAGTTGAACTTTAAACTTTCTATCAAGTTCATTTCTATGCCCGCAATTGTCAAATTAAGATACGTAATAAAATTGACAAATAAACAGTTAAGACATGTTCAAGAACATGACAACTAAAATACGTCATACTTTTTTTTTTGGGTTTACTTCTTTCCGTTCAGAGGAACGGAAAAGGCAAAGGCATAGTACGCCATACAGCCTAGTCTTAAGTAACTTTTTTCTTCAGTTTATATCCTAACTTATCCTAATTTATCCTACCTTATCCTTTTTTTTTTGTTTTTGACGCTGTGGGAATGCGTTTACGCACCATACCCCGAAGGGCGTGTGTGGGGCTCGCCCAGCCGAAGCCGGGAATACCCACTAAACCCGAACAGCGGCACACTGACATCGCCTTAGTGGCGGGGTCATGGGAAATAGCAGAGCCTGCCTACCAATCCCCCGCCGGCGATTCCCGCCAGAAGGCGGGCCCACAGTGGGCCCTCCATAGGGAGGGGCCCGGCTGGGTACGTCTTCTTGTGCGAGAAGACGCAGCAGCCAAGGGTTTTTTAGCGAGGTGTCCTTCCTCTTAGCCCCACTCGTTTGCCCGGAAGGGCAAACGGGGCCCCCAGCTCCTCTCAATGAGGAGACCGGGTTGCCCGACGGTGACCCGGAGTTCGGGTCACGTCAGCCACCTGGAGTGGTGACCGACCCGCCGCACGTGTGACCGCCGAAGCGGTCCCCACTTCTGGTTTTGGTCCGCGCCGGTAAACCGGTAACCCCCATATCTGGGGGCCGTTCCCCTATCCGCCACCTGGGGACGCGTCCGATGGCAGGCCAGAAACTGCACACGGAGGCCAGAAACTGCACACAGCTTAACTTAACTTAACCTATCTTCTTTCGTTTCCCACGTGAGGCCGACCAGGAGGGGTTTGGGGTAAAGACATGATGTGACCACTATGCTTCAATATTTCACTGCTCTTTATGAATTATTCACTGAATGCACTTTTTACTACATAAATCACGCGTTTTTATTTAGTAAACGACACTATAAATAATTTAAAAGTCCAATGAAAAATGAGCGTGGCACTCATTTTGGCTTTCCCGCCAAACTCCTCACGTCAATTTACGTCAAGCGCTGACTAATTTGACAGGACCAAACGAATAAGGAGCTGTCCTTTTCTTAATGAGATAGAACAATGGAATCAGTGGCAATGCTAATTGACAGTGCAACCACAAAGTTTAGTTTGAGATTTATTGACTTCGCACTTCGACTTAGACTTCGCTTGGCTTTTCAATACCTACTTTTAAGAACTACTTTAAGGGAAATTTATATTAGTCTTTTTTTTATAAATTAATAATGTTGTAGATTTTATTAATATCTATACTACAATATATTTGCGTTAAGATTTGATTTAAACAACATTTAAATAAATCCTTTTTACTGACTGTTCAACTGATTTCAAGTTCCATTCCGTAAACATAAGGATTGCATTAAAAGAAGCAAATCGTTAAAAAAAACAACTATTCAATACAGCAGCCATTTCTCATTCCAGCAACGTAATAAAACTCCAAATCGGTTGAAGGAACATCGAAGGAAAAGAGTTGTCTTAACAATTTTAAACGGAGTAGAGTTGGGTAAACCCGAAAATTACACGCTTACAGGTAAAACCATAGACGATTTTATCATTATCATCATCATCATCAACCTTTTTATCGTCCCATTACTGGGCAAAGGCCTCCTCTCATACAGAGGAGGATTGAGCGTAATCACCACGCTTGCTCAATACGGGTTAGCGATTTCAGACTTAAAGTCCAGGTTTCCTTAAAATGTTTTCCTTCACCTTCAGTCATTGATGTCCAAGATATACTTAGAAAGTACATATTAACTTTAGAAAAGTTGCATTGGTACTTGCCTGACCTGGAATCGAACCCGCGCACTCATACTTGAGAGGCTGGTGTATAACCATGAGGCCACCACGACTAAGACGCTTTTATGTAATGATTTAAATATGTACACTATATAAATTTTAAAGGCATAAATATAATCATTTTACAAAGATCGACTCAATGGACGGTCTTATCACTAACACATGGCTATTAACCGGAAGATTAAATTAGTAATACCTTCAAATCTCCAAACACCTTTTACTAATAAGTCAGAAAATCCAATTTCTTATCCAACATTTACGTTTCCATAGTCTATGTTGAAGGAACACAAATGTTTCGGATTTTTAATAGATCGTAAGATTAGTTTTCATTTATTTTTCATGTGTCTACAATATGTTATATAAGCCAATGCCTTCAAATGTTTCTCTATTCATCGGAGTTGGACAAGACAGACTAGTTTATAACAATTTAAAATTGGTCAAGGTAAGGAGGAATCTTGTAAAATTATGTCAGAGGATTGAATAAAGTCGTTAAAAGATATCTTATTATTATCTAGGTTTGTATCTATTTACTTTTAGAGTAGCTTTAGGTAGGAAAAGATATCTACAAGTTTAAAACTAACTATACATTGACTCATCATCTTAGCGTTCATTCCGGTTACATCCGCGGCCTACGCGTTGGAGCCCGGGGTCCACTTTCCTACTTAATTTCCGACGTTGTCTTCATTTTCATATATTTTTAGCCCAGTAAGTGACCAGGTTTATCACTAGCCTCCTTGACTGGTTAGATAAAAGGCGTTAATTTCTCTAGGTACCAATGCACGATGCATCCGCCCCCTCAGTCTGAGTGCGTAGTATCGGGCACCCTCTGCCTCGTGTTGCGAATGTCGCAGATCGCCGGGGTGGCTCCACTCAGCTTCAGGCGCACACCCGACGGCTGGCGCGTTCGCGTGTCAAAAGTCGCTAACTTCTACGGAAAGGCACTCTCTTTTATTTTATGTGAGTAGATTTATTTTTTCCGGAGGGGAGTGATGTAGCATTACCTGCAAACGCCTTATGGGAACACCGCGACATACTGAAGTCACATGGATTCTACGCCGGGGTTTTAACGTGCAAGTAGCATAACACCACATAAAACAACTTCCGAACATCATCCGTGAAGACAAAACAGATAGCACACAGCAGCTAAACAGTCAGCTGTGCTGCTGGGGAGTATGTTCCGCCACTTCTTCTTCCCAGCGAAAGCACTATATAGTGGCGAAGAGGGGACGTTTTGGGGGGATTATTTTATGTAGTTTGAATCATTTATTCAAATTAGGCTGAGAATCAGCTCTTTTTAAACTTTTTTTATTTTTGTTTTTGGACAAATGTCTGCCAGACATAACACCCGTCTGGTCGTAGGATCCTTCCTAATCTATGGAGGATGAGTGAACTTAACACCTTGTTCCTTGCACCTGTATGTTGATAAATAAATAAATATATACGGACAAATCACACAAATTGAGCAAGCCCCAAAGTAAGTTCGAGACTTGTGTTATGGGATACTAACTCAACGATACTATATTTTATAAAAGATATAGATAAACATCCAAGACCCAGGCCAATCAGGAATAGATCGTTTTCTATCATGACCTGGCCGGGGATCGAACCCGGGGCCTCCACGTCGCAGGCAGGCGTGTTGACCGCTGCGCCACGGAGACCGACAATAAATTGATGACCCAGACGTGATCCCAGTTCCTCTAAAAAGAGCAATTTTGGAACCGTCCCTACGCAACGCCTGTAAGGCTCACACCTGGGGAGACTATAAGGGACCCCTAGACCTCGCTGCGTATGGTAGCATGTGACTACTGTGCCACCGTCTTCCCTGGAGTCACTTAATGGGTGCATAGAGTCCCTGACTGACTGTCACTATCTTCTCCAGGGTTTTTTTCAACATTAACCATAGCAATAGACATACTCGTCCAGCCAGAGCGCTCGTTCCGAACCCGCACAAACTCCACCCGTATCGTGTGGGTGGCAGATGTGGGTACCGTGGGGCTGGTTGTCTGTACCGCAGCCTTCACTGGGCTGATGCGGATGAAGTGGCTCACAGTCTATACGCTGAAACTTCAGGAGGTAGGTAGAATTCAACAGTTTGTTTTTACGTATAGTTCTCTCATCATTCGATGACTCATCAAAAACACGAAAGTCTTATCTGGACTGCTACCGGAATTGGAACCCCTAGTCCCACAGCGATACGAGGGTGGATTGAAAAGTACTCAGCCTAACCAAGAAAATAAACACATACTAAATCAGTTATATTTTTATTTTTCTACATAATCACCATCAAGTTCAATACACTTTTGCCACCTCCCCTTCCAAGCATTTAGACCGTTGAAAAAAAATGATTCTTCCTTAGAGTCAAAATATGCGTCTACAGCTGCTTTGACCTCGTCGTTTGTCGAAAATCTTTGACCTCCCAAGTGCTTTTTTAGGTTAGGGAACAGAAAGAAGTCTGATGGTGCCAGATCAGGTGAATACGGCGGATGCGGTAACAGTTCAAAGCCACAGTTGTGAATTTCAGCCATTGACTGTACTGACGTGTGAACACGGGCGTTATCTTGATGAAACAGGACTGTTCTTCTGAGCATTCCTCGACGTTTTTCTTTTATTTTCTCTCGTAAACGACGTAGTAAGGTGCAGTAGTAATCAGAGTTTATAGTCTGACCCCTTTCAAGATAATCAATCATAATCACACCTTTCGAGTCCCAAAATACTGAAGCCATCACCTTATTTGCCGACAAAATCGACTTAGCCTTTTTAGGGGGTGGTGAACCAGGTCTTCTCCACTGTTTCGATTGTTGTTTTGTTTCCGGTGTACAGTAATGAACCCATGTTTCGTCCATAGTAACAAAACGATTAAAAAAATCATCTGCATCGACTTCAAATAACTCCAAACAGTCGCGTGAAATAGTCAATCGTGTCCTTTTTTGTTCGACTAAAAGCAGTCGCGGAACCCACCTCGCAGACACTTTGTGGAAACCCAACTCGTTGACAATGATGTTCTGAGTTCGTTCATAAGAGATGCCTATAATCTCGGCTATCTGTCTAATTTTTAATCTGCGGTATCCCATTATTAAATCAAGTACTTTTTTAATATTTTCGTCAGTAGTTGACGTCGAAGGCCTTCCAGAGCGGGGTTCATCTTTCACACTCTCTCTACCACGCTTAAATTCCACGCTATCCATTTTTTGACGGATGAATATGACAGAGCACAATCGCCTAATGTACTGACCATGTCATCATGGATGGCTTTTGATGATAGACCCTTCTTATGGAGGTACTTAATGACGGCACGCTGCTCGATTTGCTCCATTCGCGGAAATTATGTCCGATTACTTTGTTAATAAATTTATAAAATCACAACTAATTATCGCACACGTTTCGAACTTCACACAATGAACTAGTCTGAATTGAACTAAATAATGTGGGTAGATTTGATTTTTAGAATTGAATGGATCTGTGTTAGGCCGAGTACTTTTCAATCCACCCAGGTACATCTTACATTTGACTAGCGGCGCGCCGCGGTTTCACCTGCGTAGATTTCGATATGCTCTGCTCCTATTGGTCGTAGCGTGATGTTATAGCCTAAAGCGTTCCTGGATTATAGGGCTATCCAACACAAAAAGAATTTTTCAAATCGGACCAGTAGTTCCTGAGATTAGCGCGTTTAAACAAACAAACAAACTCTTCAGCTTTATAGATTAGTATAGATACAGTATGTTAAGAAAACCCTGTCCGACCCATAAGGATAATAAAGGTTAGGTAAACACATGACCAAATATAATACAAAATTTTACGTAATCATCATACAAATGAATTTTGAAATAATCTTTTTTTCCCGCGAATTAATTCCAACTTCCCCCAAATTTGGTAATTTTTAAAAAGTGACAACACCGCTATTATTATGAGCGAATAGCGATGCGACCACGTGCCGCATGCCCTGCCGCCCGCTGCCCGCGGAAGGGTGATTAACGCACATTTATTAAGTTACCTCTTTTTGCGAAATAATATTTATTTTTTAGGGGGATTTTTTTTTAAGTTTAGGCCGGTTTTGTATCCATTAGTAGAATCAGTTATCGATACCTAACAACACTTTCACGGGTCGGACAGGGTTTTCTTAAAATACATAGATTTCATTTTTTTTTTTTTAGAAAAAGACATGAATTCACGATAGCATTAGATAGAGGTTGAAAAGGTTGTTTTTATGGTACACTTTGTTATAAAAGTACATACGACAGCACATCAAGCTACTACAATCTGTCAGATTTCCTTATTGGATTTTCAGCTTTATTTCTAAAGCATTAAGGCTCAAGGTTGATTGGGAATATCTGACAGTTTGGGGTAACTTGACCTGCTGTCATCCATTTCAGTATTCCATTTCAGACTGATGCCAAATCTATTATATGTATAATCAATACTTATATACCAACTGCAAGTCGTGGTGGCCTAGTGGTTAAAACACCAGCCTCTCAAGTATGAGTGCGCGGGTTCGATTCCAGGTCAGGCAAGTACCAATGTAACTTTTCTAAAGTTATATGTACTTTCTAAGTATATCTTGGACACCAATGACTGAAGGTGAAGGAAAACATCTTGAGGAAACCTGGACTTTAAGTCTGAAATCGCCAACCCGCATTGAGCAAGCGTGGTGATTACGCTCAATCCTTCTCTGTATGAGAGGAGACCTGTGCCCAACAGTGGGACGATAAAAGGTTGATAATGATGATGATGATGATACCAACTGCATAGTTAAATCAACTCATTTGAAGTATATACAGAGTGGTGTTGACAATACGACAATAAATGAAAACACGAACAATGCTGGATCATAGGAATAAACCTAAACCATAGAAAAAAACCTAGCATCAAAAATAAAAAAATGATAATTTCAAACAAACTAAATCGCATAAAATTGCGAACGGAAGAGAACATCCTTTAAAATATTGGTTCACTGACCCCCGATCGGCGACAGCGCGATCCTGTATCGACTTGTTTTTTTCGCGCCATTATTATTAAAATTTGCCACCGCAGGATGCGGCGGTCATTAACCTGTAAGCGCTTCCTTATCAACATGTACATCATGTAGAAAATGTGAAAAATGAAAATTAATTTCCTGTGACTAAACTAATGGACATATTAATATGATTTTTTATGGGTAGACTGAGAATGTGTTGAGGTACACGATATTTAATTTATTGTCGTATAAATCAGCACCACTCTGTATATTCTGAATTTATGAGGCTTTTAATTAAATAAATTATTTAGTGTTTTAAGTAGCGTAGTTGGTATGTTGCTAATTAATCAACCGCGCGGCACTAGAAATACAAATACATAGTAACAATTTTGTTTGATTTCAGATTAACTTGAAACTGAGTCTCTACCATCAAGAACCTTCGAATGACGGAACAAGAATGCTGATAGTTATAAGCTCCTTCATATATACATGCTCTACTATTGCAATAGATTACGGTATATTTATATACCAAGTCGTCACGTCTCAGGGGAAAGGTTTGTGTTGTGTGGTACTAAGTACTCGTGCGACCGTCGAAGGTTAGCCGTTCCTGCTTGGATGACACCTATTCAAATAGTTTAAAATTATCATTCCATAAAGTCGCATTTCTTTATATTTTTTGGTGAATATGTTGTTTTTGGGTTGGACTATGACACCCAAACCCCCCGAAAAATCAAATCTGCATACACTTAATATTATAAAGCTGAAGAGTTTGTAATAACAATGGGCCTTATAAGAAGGCTCAAAGTCACTCAAAGGGCAATGGAGAGGGCTATGCTTGGGGTTTCACTGCGCGATCGAACCAGGAATGAGGAGATCCGCAGAAGAACGAAAGTAACCGACATAGCCCGAAGAATTGCAACACTAAATTGGCAGTGGGCTGGACACATTGCCCTTAGGACCGATGCCCGATGGGGCCGACGGCTTCTCGAGTGGCGACCACGCACCGGAAGACGTAGCGTGGGTAGGCCCCCGAAAAGGTGGACCGACGACCTGGTGAAGGTCGCGGGAAACCGCTGGATGCGGGAGGCGCAGGACCGGTCGTCGTAGAGATTCTTGGAGGAGGCCTATGTCCAGCAGTGGACGTCTTTCGGCTGAAATGGAGAGCTTGTTTGTTTGAACGTGCTAATCTCAGAATTTTTATATTTTTTAAATCATAAACTAGTGGTTGACCGCAATCCCACCTGATGGTAAGCAGTAATGCAATCGTGAATGGTATAGCGCGCTAGTTTATTAAGATCCTATTCACTCTAGCCTTGAAGACACTCAAATTATAGTCACCTGGAAACACCGCCGTTGGTAAATTGCTCCAGTCCCTCGATGTATGCGGTTTAAAAGACGAGGCCAAACGCTTCGTCCGGATTGAATAGTCTATGTATCAAGGTAGGCTTTCAGCTGTATAATATCACGTTGCGATTAATAAGAGCGGAGAATCAGTATATAGTGTGGATTTTTTCGATGGTAGGCCAAAACATCAGCTGCCGGCAGAGGTTGAGTTGTGGTGTTCCGGCTTGATGTCTAGTGAATCCGTACGGAAGACGGGTCTGAGCAGTTGTGTTGCGATGTGTGTTGGGTACGATGGGCCAAATGTTATTGGTCGTGGAGGGTCTCCAGATCAATCACCCTCCAGCGCAGGATCTATGGTCGCGTTGTTGGGTGTAATATTATATCATCTCGCTTAACTGCCGTCGTCCTTCTTATTCACTCAGGTTTTTTGAGTAAGTATGCTCTTTATAAACTTGCTCACTTTACCATCAACGATTGCATCACTGCTTACCTTCAGGCGGGATTGCGGTCAAGAGCATAATAACAGAAATAAACGCGAACCTAGACGTACTTAATATCGCCCTTGCCTGCCTTGGACTGTTTCACACTATCCATTCAACATTTTACTTTGGAAACTGACTCTTTTAGTGGTCACCTCGGGCATGTATATATTCTACAACATATCATCAGCGGTGCAGCAAATAATCCTCCTGACTTTCTTCGAGACGGTGACCTCTGTGCTCACCTCCTTACAAACGCTGAACTACTGCTTGAGGGACCTACTGCAAGAAATAATGAATCATTGTAAGTTGAATATTGTTTTAAAATAAAATATACAGACTTAACACCCGTCTTGTCGAAGGATCCTTCATTTTCTATGGAAGATATGTGAACTTTACACCTGCATATTGATGACTCAGACGTGATCCCGGTTCCTCCAACTAAAAAGAGCAATGCCGGAACCGTCCCTACGCAACGCCTGTAAGGCTTATCCCTGGGAGACTGTTGTTCTAAAATAAAACTAAGTCCATGAGAAAAGTTAGCGGAATATAAAATAATATTTTGTTCTTCAAAAAATACTAATAAATCTATACTAATATATAAATCTGGAGAGTTTGTTTGTTTGTTTGTTTGAACGCGCTAATCTAAGGAACTACTGGTCTGATTTGAATAAATCTTTTTGGTTGGATAGCCCATTAAACCAGGAAGGCTTTAGGCTATATAACATCACGCTGTGACCAATAGGAGCGGAGCATAACTAACTCCACTCGAACGAAGTTACTGGCGGCCGCTAGTATAATATAATGTAGGTAATATTCAGCTAGCTATATTATCATCGGAATACCAAAAATGAATATTTTTAATGCTAAATTTTTGGCCATGATGCCGCTAACTTAATAGGGATGTCTCCTGGGTAAAAAAAACAATATTCTATTTAGTCCGTCATTCAGATTATAGAAAAATATTGGATACGTATATTTTGTTTTATCAAATCAATAAAAATTGGCAAATATAAAAGGCATCAAAGATGGTGGCTGGCGGCGTCACTCTTCGCTAAAATCTGTAGCTTGCAGTGACGTCACACGAGTTTTCAACGCACTGTGTCGTTTTAATTTTTTGTTTATATGAAAAAAGAAAAAATACGTGTCTAGTATTTTTAGGAAATCTGTCTGCCGGACTAATTAGTTTTTTTTTTTTAATCAACTAACCTATTGCATCTTTTTCTTTATTGTTCATTTTTATTATTACTTATATATTAGGATTCAAGATCCTTTGTCCAGCTGAAGAGGAAGAAGAAGATATTAGCATTTATAATTATGTACAAAGCTGAGAAATAAACAATTTATTTACTTTAAAAAAATGGGAGAAAGGACTGAAGCTAGTCCTTTTAAATTAAGATACTCCATTACAGCAGAGTGATGAATAAACATGACAACCAAACGTTCATTTTACGTCAGGTGCTGAATTATTTGACAAGACTTAAGGGCCTTACTCCCATTTAGTAGCGTAAAATGGTCACTTTAGGAAGCTAATTTCTAATTAACGGCTTAGTTTTGAGATTTGAAAAAAATATGTCTTGTCTATTGATTCATGTACAACATTTACTAAAGATAATTTTTTCGTAGGATTTTGCCTTTTGCCTTAAAAAAAACGCTATTTTTGGCTAATATTCGTTATTACTTCTAAACGGCATTGATGTGTGGAAATATTTTTACACTGAAAAATTCGTGGTTAGAAGTACTACACATATGTCAGAGCGTATTTAAATCCATCAACATTTGCCAAGAAAATATCCTTATTTTGAAACATAGGTTTAGAGGTGCTCTGCGCGGGCGCGGGCGGCAGTCGTGCGTTAGCATTCAGACGGGAGGGTTGTGTCGCTTGCTGCTCTGCTCCGGCTATCGCCGACTACGCGTGGTTGTCTGTGTGAGTGCAAATATTTACGAGCGAATCGTGTCAGTGTACGTTCATAGATTAGCTCGCAAATGAGAATTGAAGATGCGTCTGGTGGCGTAAGTATCTATCTACCTATACTCTTGTATTTATACCTACATATTACTGTATTTTTCTTTATAATTACTATTAGCTTTTGAACCATTTTTCTTTTACAATTGAAGTTAAACAATTACGAATTGTTCCAGGAAATCTAGAAAGAAATCTTTAGACTTGAAAGGCAATAATCCGACTAACTACATCCGCTGATAATATAGAAGACTCTATTCAGGTAAGTAAACACTCGCACTTAGATTATAATTTATAGGTTTGTAAGGAGATTTAAAAATAAAAATCGTATTAGAAATTTACGTAACTTGAAAATGTGATTTTTTGTTTATGGTGATATAAACCAAAAATTAGGACTCAATTAAAGGTTTTAGTGTAAAAACAGTTTTACAAAAAGTTTTGAGTTGATAGGACTTTTAGTTTTTGCGATATTAGCAAAAATGTGTAATAAAAACTCTTACTTGGATTATTTTAAATGATTCTTCCTGTAAATATTTTATTTCTATATGTAATTGTTTAAAGTAGCCGAAGCCGACGGACGCGGGCTGGCGGGCTTGGAATGTCACAGTTATCAGTAAATTTTTTTGACGTCCTCCGTGGCGCAGCGGTCAACACGCCTGCCTGCGACGTGGAGGCCGCGGGTTCGATTCCCGGCCAGGTCATGATGGAAAACGATCTTTTCCTGATTGGCCTGGGTCTTGGATGTTTATCTATATATGTATCTATTATAAATATAGTATCGTTGAGTTAGTATCCCATAACACAAGTCTCGAACTTACTTTGGGGCTAGCTCAATCTGTGTGATTTGTCCGTATATATACAGTATGTTAAGAAAACCCTGTCCGACCCGTAAGGATAATAAAGGTTAAGTAAACACATGACCAAATATGATATAAAATTTTACGTAATCATCATAGTACCAATACAAATGAATTTTGAAATAACTTTCCCGAAATTTGGTAATTTTAAAAAAAGTGACAACACCGGTATTATTATGAGCGAATAGCGACAGCGATGCGACCACGTGCCGCGTGCCCTGCCGCCCGCCGCCCGCGGAAGGGTGCTTAACGCATATTTATTAAGTTACCTCTTTTTGCGAAATAATATTTATTTTTTTTAGGGGGATTTTTTTTTAAGTTAGCCTGGTTTTGTATGCATTAGTAGAATCAGTTATCGATACCTAACAACACCTTCACGGGTCGGACAGGGTTTTCTTAACATACTGTAGGATATATATACATATATTTTCTGTTTTTCACAAATAATATTGTAATTTTTTAACATTTTTCGACTTACAGAAAAGAAGAGAAAGAAACCAATCGACAGAACTTAAAAGTTTAATTCGCTTTTTAGGTCGAACACTAACGCAGTTGATTCTAGGTCAGACATCCATACAGAATGTCGTCAAGAAAATGATAATATTATATATCTCTATGTGCACAAAAAAAACGACGCAAGTTCCATCATCATCATTCAGGTAAAATTATGCCTGCATGTCCTACAACCTATATTTTTAGTTTACAAATATATCATATACCTGTAAAATTAATTTTTTGTTAATTCTTAATTAATTTTTCTTGATAAATTCTTCATTCCTTGACAAAAATCTCTAACAGTGTTGCCAGGGTTAATTAAAATGTATGTTATATCTTTTTTTAGCTCAAAATATCACCAAAACCTGAACAAATCTCAATCTTGTTTTATCGAAGGGCGACGCATAATTAATATTGCTTACTTTTATTCAGAACTAAAGAAAATTGCCAAGCACGGAGAATTATAGACTGTGGTTTAGGATCTGTGGATATTGTTGGAGAACGACAAGTGGGACTACATTCCCTATTTATTTTTAAATGCCGTATGTGTATGGAAACATTTTGCATATCCTACAGAAATCAATATCAGCTGTGCAGTTGTAGGAACAATAGAAATAGACTGTGGCCATTCTCAACTGCAAGAAATTTCTCCAGCTTTAGATATGCCTATAATCTCGCATGTTATTTATTGGATCGAAGAATTAAAATTTACAGATTTTAAAATAAGTCGTGTTTTATTTGAAACCTCATTACGACGAAGTACATTCAGTCCGACGTCACTGACACAGTATAAATAGGGTACTATCTCTTTATGGAAAACGGCCGAAACTACGCGCTTTGTAATCTCAAGAGATCTATATAAAGCACGGTTAGCGCAGCGGTTAAGCTATTGACTGCTGCGCTGCGTGTCGCGGGTTCGATTCCCGCGCGGAACAAATATTCAGAACATGTCCTACAAGTAGTTGTTCCGAGTCTGGCTGTTTGTGGCTGTGAATTTATATGTTTAAAAATGCACCCACGATAAAAGTAATTTCTAGTGTGGTTCAACGTTTTTTTTTTTTTATAAAAATATCACAAAGTGCCTAGTGCGCGTTTGTTTTACGTTAACGCGATGAACTCGTTTATGTTATTCGCATTAGTAATTAATTCAAGGACACTGCAAAGACATGATACTCATATACTGAAAAGTAGTGAAAAAAAAAAAATCAAATATGTTGAATCGATAGACATTACCATCTACCATTAATTTTTATGTTAATGTTATGATATATTATAATGTGTGGGTACTTGTTTTACAAATGTCTGTCAGTCTGCGATCGGCCATTAAACTGTGTAACGAGCACTCCTTGATTTTATTTAAACATTGATCAAGAATACTAAAAATATATTATAGTACGATATTACCATTTATCAATGCAAAATATACATTTATCGTCTTGCATCCATACCCCCATCTGAAATCGTAGGCACAAATCGCGACCTACACGCGGATTGTCTGCATCTCTGGATATTCTTTGATTGTCGTTTTAGTTTAGCGCGCCACCGCGCGCATTTTACGAATTCGGGAGTACGGCGTTTAGCTCCGCCCACATGCACAAGGTCATTGAGGCTACTATAACCGTTAAATATAATTTATATTCTGTCCTTTTCTTAATAAAATAGAATCAAAAAGTAGACCTTTTCTTAAATTCTCTTCAGTCTGTTTATAAGGGAGTCAGCCAATATCACAAATGTAAAAACAAAATCTAAATAACCTTACTTGAATTTTCATACGATTAATGTAAAAATCAAATGACGTTGACGTCCTCCGTGACGCAGCAGTCAACACGCCTGCCTGCGACGTGGAGGCCCCGGGTTCGATCCCCGGCCAGGTCATGATGGAAAACCATGTGTTCCTGATTGGCCTCGGTCTTGGATGTTTATCTATATATGTATCTATTATAAACATAGTATCGTTGACTTAGTATCCCATAACACAAGTCTCGAACTTACTTTGGCGCTAGCTCAATCTGTGTGATTTCACCGTATATATTTAAAAAAAAATACGATACGATAAATTTCATACGTTGCAGCACGTGAGGCAAAACGAGGAATGACAAACTGGGAATGCCGATTAAACATGTACGCAAATGTTACCAACAAATCTATCAACAGCATAATCGATACTATGGCCCTGTATAGAGGTATGTACCAACATTAAACATATAATTGTAACGGAAATGGAACATATCTAACTAACAACTATACAATATGTAAAGAAAACCCTGTCCGATCCGTGAAGGTGCTGTTAGATATCAATTACTGATACTACTAATGGATACAAAGCCGGGCTAAACTTAAAAAATAAAACATCCCCCTAAAAAAATAAATAGGTAACTTAATACATGTGCGGTAAGCAACACTTCCGCGGGCGGCGGGGGGCAGGGCACGCGGCTAGTGGTCGCATCGCTATTCATAATAATACCGGTGTTATCACTTTTTAAAAAATTTCCAAATTTCGGGGAAGTTGGATTTAATTCGCGGGAAAAAAAGATTATTTCAAAATTCATTAGTATTGTTACTATGATGATTACGTAAAATTTTATATTATATTTGGTCATGTGTTTACCTTACCTTTATTATCCATATGGGTCGGACAGGGTTTTCTTTACATATTGTATATATAACTTTATTTGTTGTGTATGTAGAACCCGAAACACGTGTCCAGTATTTTTATGTAAAGAAAAGATATCATGGAGAACCACATAGTTATCTTACCTGCTTGCTCAACGAAAATATGGCTAACGCACCGCTCGCCCGCCCGCGCCGTAATGCTCGGGCGTGCGCACACGCCTAGTTCTATGATCTACCGTAAACTGAATTGCGCTCTTGGCAACCACACTGTAACAATTTATAAATGTATTTGGGAATAAATATAACATGCTGTAAAAATGATCGGAATCGATTCAGTTGCTTATTCTGAACAAACTATATTCAGGTTTCGTATAAAAGTAAAAATAACATTTCATAGATACCAAGGGCACGCCTTCTCCGGATAATATTAAATCATATTTTAGAGGTTTCTTCATCCTTTCTCTATATGTTGGCAAGATAATACATTCGTACCAAAAACCAAACTTTTGAAATTGAAATAAACGCATCAATTCATCTTGATACTAGCGAACGCAGTGACACGTTTGTTGTAATTTGAGAAACATAAAGGGTGTCTCTGACATCGACACACAAGAGTACCATGGATTCAGTACATGATTCTGAACCCCCCAGTGGTGGAATTTTTCGTCGGTTATTTCCTGATTTAAAAAAAATAATATGCAATAAAAGCGCAATGTGAACAAAACTCGAAAAACTATCCTATCAGCTGATTTAATAGAATTCACATCACGGGTCTACGTCATACCCACAAACGCGCACGGCGGCACGCTTGCAGCGTTCAAAGGCCGAGCCGACACATTTTGAAGTGAAACTTCTTTAGGCACGCTTGACTTGGGGAGTAAACTGGCGAAAGCGTTACGAAAAATGTTACGAAAAATGATCGGGCAAAGCGAACGGAAGCAAAGTATAGTCCTATTTCGTCTGTACTACAACCAAGGAGTTGGCTCATGTAAATATTGCATGACATGTCGAGTATGAAGTTGTGAGTTCGCATCTCGCAGAAGACAATATATATTTTTTGGATCTTTTTAAGATTTGTTAACAATTGAGTCGAGTATGAAGTTGTGAGTTCGCATCTCGCCGAAGGCAATATATATTTTTTGGATCTTTTTAAGATTTTTTAACAATTGATTACCTAAGAGCACAAATAATTTATAAATTTCGTTCTGTTCTGGCTTTTATATTGTTTTATATATTTTTGCTGAACATTTCTGATATAATTGAAAGTATAGAAGAAGATATCGTCACAATACGATAATTGGACACAAAGTACAAATTGCTTTCGAGCCTCATAAGCTCAATTATTAAGCTAAGTACCTTGATTGATTAAGAACTATGAATTTCTTCGAGAACATGACGCTGCGAACACCCCCCGACCCCCCTCATTGATTACCTCACCCCCCCGAGGATTATCTCGGGAACCAGAGGTCGTGGACTACCCGAGTTTGGGGTCCCCTGAATCAGGAGGAGGAGCCCGACCTTTTGGCCCCGAGGGAATCCACTCCACCCTCTCGCCTTCCCCCCCCCCCCCCCCTTTAGTTACCTCACCCCCCCGTGGATTATCTCGGGAACCAGAGGTCGTGGACTACCCGAGTTTGGGGTCCCCTGAATCAGGAGGAGGAGCCCGACCTTTTGGCCCTGAGGGAATCCACTGCCCCCTCCCCCCTCCCTCCCTCCCCCGCAACCCCACGACACCTATCCCCCCCCGACCCCCTTTAGTTACCTCATCCCCCGGTGGATTATCTCGGGAACCAGAGGTCGTGGACTACCCGAGTTTGGGGTCCCCTGATTAAGGAGGAAGAGCCCGACCTTTTGGCCCCGAGGGAATCCACTTTTTTTTTTTTTAAATTGGAGGTCTATGCAAAAATATTAATTTATAAATGAAAGCATGAAATAAATTTAAATATTTATAGAAAATTAATATATGTATATGTGTATACATGTATATATTGTACACACATATATATATATATATATATATATATATATATATATATATACACATACAGATGGTGCGAAAGAAGTTTCACTTCAGTCGTGTGGTCATAAGCACACTCGTTTTTTTTTAAACACTGATTTCTGTAACCACTCTTTTACGATATAAATGACTATCATAATTTTATTAGTGGCATGCGGTGTAGCCTTTTCGCGAAGTTTGCGTTATGATGTCAGATATACCCTGTATAAATCTGATGTTCTGTATTAATTCATAGAATTTTTCTTTTTTACGTTCTGCGGTCATATGTAAACCTCTAATTAAATAAAAGTTTTTTTTTAAGATTCTGTATTTCTTCATGCCATGATATTTTTTAACTTTTTGCAGAACAATCTAAACCTTCCCAAAAATCAATCCCGACCACGGTCCGTCGTCTGGCCCTGCTGTACTGTTCCATATGCGATGTACTTCGTCAAGTCAATGACAGTCACGGGACAATGCTCGTAGCTCTACTGCTGTGCTTGTTCCTGCACCTGGTCATCACACCGTACCATGTCATCACTGATATATGTAGGTTGAGAGTTAAGTGTGTAAACTCTTTGGATGTATGTGATGCTAGTACTTTAAATACTAAAAGTGAATTATACATCTGTTCCCAGTTCGGATCAGATCCTGGACCTGCACCCTAAATTCGTAACCCACTATTAGTACCAGTTGGAATCATTGTTCCATTGCTCCCTATGTTCGAAAATGTGTCTGTTCAACAACTTAAATATCGCAATGACTGTTATTGAACTGTCAAAAGAAAACCCATTGTGACCGATAATGTGTCATGCAATTAGCCTGCAGTTCTGTTAATACTACCATAAATAGTACGCAAAATAATAAAGCTAAAAGATGGCCATCTTTAGCGATTAACGATAAAGATTATTTTGAAATAGTCGTGTTGAAATTACTGCAAAAATGTGAAAGTGTATTTTTGCCACACATCGTAATCTCTATTCCCTATGCTCTCTTACAGTCAACCAGTCCAGGTCGGATCGTTCCAGTCCACTGTTGCAGTTAAACTGGGTTGTGTTACATTTTTGCAATTTGATGTTAGTTATAGAACCTTGTCACCGGACACATGATGAGGTAACCATGAAGACGAAGTTACATTTTAAAGCTAAATTAGTTTTCTCATAAAACTCATCACCATCTCGCTTCGTTTATGCTACAACTATGTATATTAGTGTTGCAAGCTAACTGGACGCAGCTGTATTTTAAAGGACTGCCTCTATATCGCAGTAACTAAGGAAAGTAATTGCTTACTTGATAAGACTGGCAATCTGAATTCGATTGTTATACATTTTCGGATGCCAGCCTATATTTCATCAAATTCCTTTTATCTATTTTAAACTGCACCATCACGGTCTTCCCGACACTGAACTTCTAGATGGAGCTGACGCGGCAACTGGTCAGTCAGATGCTGCGGTATGCACCCACCGAGGACGGAGCGTTGTTGTTGGAGCTTCAGATATTCCACCAGCATCTGATACTGAACGACGTGAGCTACGCACCAATGAAGATGTTTCCTTTAAACAGAACACTTATTACAACGGTAAGAGCTTTAATTTGCACTCAAGTTTATTCCAACTTTTATGTGAATTTTTGCAACATTTATTTAGATATTTATTTATACAATATGTACAGAAACCCCTGTCCGATCCATAAAGGTATTGTTAGATATCAATAACTGATTCTACTAATGGATACAAAACCGGGCTAAACTTAAAAAAACATCCCCTAAAACAATAAATATTATTTCGCAAAAAGAGGTAACTTAATACATGTGCGTTAGGCACCCTTCCGCGGGCGGCGGACGGCAGGGCACGCGGCACTTGGTCGCATCGCTATTCGCTCATAATAATACCGGTTTTGTCACTTTTTTAAAAATTATCAAATTTCGGGGTAGTTGGAATTAATTCGTGGGAAAAAAAGATTATTTCAAAATTCATTAGTATTGTTTCTAGATTTTATATTATATTTGGTCAAGTGTTTACCTAACCTTTATTATCCTTATGGGTTGGACAGGGTTTTCTTAACATATTGTATATGTAAGCTTCATCCAATCAACTCAGCCTATAGCAGTCCATTACTCGACATGAGTCTCTTCTAACGGGAATATTCTGTAGTTATTCTTTTTTTCAGATTCTTGGAAGCATCACTACATACTTAGTGGTAATCATACAGCTCTAGGGCATTTTGTTTAAAACTATAAAAAAATGTAATTGAAATCAATTAAGAAAACATTACAATTATTAGATCAAAGGCTACTTTATTTGTAAAACAATTCACCACCCTTTCACCCTTTGAAATTCTAGATGTCCACTGTTCCGGATTAATATAAAAATAAACTACCATATCAAAAACATTAATTTTATTTTTAATTCACAGAGGAAGCAGCAAGAAGTAACTCTAAAATGACAGTCTTGAATGTTTCTTACTACAAATCAAATCATTATTGCTTTAATATCTTATTTTTATCCTTCTTACGATTGTGTTCCTCCAGTAGTTTTTCAGCAGTTAGTATACGTTCCTCGATTTCTTCAGGTTTCAAATCTAAACCAAATAAATGATCAAAACCAAAAAACATTTCACCATAATTCTGAAACATGTCATTTATATCATCGGCTAGTTTAGATAGTGTATTTATCTTGTTTCGACTTATCCAGTCTTCTGTTTTTAGTAATTCTCTTTTGATTTCTTCCTTATCAGGCAAATTATTAAAAGCATCTGTATTTGCAAATCTTTTAGAAATCCCTTTTTTACTTTCTATTTCATCTAAACCTTTCATAACAACGTTACTGTTACCATATTCGTAGGCCGCAGTTGTTTCTGATACATCTTTCGTAAAACTGGTATCTCTTTTATTTATTTTATTGAAATAATCTTGTTCATTTTGAGCTTCAGTATCAACACAATCAGCATCTCGTTTGTCCATTTTCTTTTCATTGTCAGAATCATCAAGTTCAGCCATCTCTCCGAAATCAACGTTTCTATTAAACATTGTAACATCGTTTTTCTCTAATATTTCTGGTCTTTCTTCTAATGCATTCAGTAGATATTCAAATAAAGTTGGTATGCTTTTAAATATTTGTATGTATTCATAATTTGGTTGGGCTTCTTCATTTCTTACTGAAAATTATGAACTGATTAAGAGAAAAACATGAAAGTGAGTTTTGTACTACAGGAAAAAGTAAAAAAATAAGAAAGTAGGTATAGGAAACTGAGATGTATAGTCCCTCGTTGTCTTAATGAAATGGAAAGAATAATATACACTAAAATTAAATTTAATTTAGCTTGTGAGTGTGGGAATTGGGCCAATGTACATTGTCTATATATCTTAGTATACCTATAATGTTTTCCTTCACCGATGTCAATGAAGACTGAAATAAATTTAGAAAGTTCCAGTACGAGTATGCAGGATAAAAAAAGAAAATTGGCCTGAAATTAAATTATGCCAGTGATATCATAATCCTCGAAGTCGTGGTGGCCTTGTGGTTAAAACACCAGCCTCTCAAATATGAGTGCGCGGGTTCGATTCCAGGTCAGGCAAGTACCAATGTAACTTTTCTAATATGTACTTTCTAAGTATATCTTGGACACCAATGACTGAAGGTGAAGGAAAACATCTTGAGGAAACCTGGACTCTTATAAGTCAGAAATCGCCAACCCGCATTGAGCAAGCGTGATGATTGCGCTCAATTCTTCTTTGTATGAGAGGAGACCTGTGCCCAGCAGTGGGACGATAAAATAAAAAGGTTGTTGATGATAATGATATCATAATTAGAACACACTTCATAATAATACTATATTTTTCCCACTGTTGCGACACAGGCCTCCTCTTGAAGAGAGGGAGTTTGTCGTAATCTACTGCGCTGCCTCAGTGCGCGTTGGTAGGTAAGACATGCCGGTTCCCTCACGATGTTTTCCTTCACCGTTTTGAGAGCAGTGGTAATGAAATAATTCACACAAGGTAAAGCGCTTGGTGCAATGCTTGGGCAATGGAGACGGCTATGCTTGGGGTTTCACTGCGCGATCGAATCAGGAATCAGGAGATCCGCAGAAGAACGAGAGTAACCGACATAGCCCGAAGAATTGCAACACTAAAGTGGCAGTGGGCTGGACACATTGCCCGTACCGATGCCCGATGGGGCCGACGGGTTCTCGGGTGGCGACCACGCACCGGAAGACGTAGCGTGGGTAGGCCCCCGACAAGGTGGACCGACGACCTGGTGAAGGTCGCGGGAAACCGCTGGATGCGGGAAGCGCAGGACTGGTTGTCGTGGAGAACTTTGGGGGAGGCCTATGTCCAGCAGTGGACGTCTTTCGGCTGAAATGATGATGATGAAAGCGCTTGATGAGGTTCGAATCTACGACTCACAACTAGTAAATCGCGGCCGATACCATTATTAAAATAATTTCCCGAAACTTACCGTCGACTTTGCTTACCACACCTAGCACATTGAAAATTAACAAAACTACAACAAAGATTGGTTGAAAGTCGCGACGGTTCATCATTTCTGCTACCACGACCAGTCGTGGACCCTTCGTATGAGTTACTGCGAACGAAATGTGGAAAGTCGAACACGAACACAAAAGATAAGATACAGGGCTGCTTAAAATTCAACAGTCTAATGAAGAGGGGCCCTTCTGTACTTGTCGCAGCCGATATATGGCGTAGCTAACCGAGAGCCTATGGGGTTTATTCATAAACAATGACCAAAGTAATGTGACGTCCAAACATCAAAATGTATGGTTAAATAGTCGGTAATCACTAGTTTTTTACAGTGCCTGGTGGTTTAAACCTGTTTGGAACAGGTTTAAAGCACCTAAACAGTTATAGTCTCTCAAGTATGAGTGCGCGGGTTCTATTCCAGGTCAAGTACCAATGTAACTTTTCTAAAGTTATATGTACTTTCTAAGTATATCTTGGACACCAATGACTGAAGGTGAAGGAAAACATCTTGAGGAAACCTGGACTTTAAGTCTGAAATCGCCAACCCGCATTGAGCAAGCGTGGTGATTGCGCTCAATCCTTCTCTGTATGAGAGGAGACCTGAGCCCAGCAGTGGGACGATACAAAGGTTGATGATCAATCACTAGTTAACTTTGAGCAAATTTATGAATAACCATTTATTTATAAAGGCTGCTTCAAGACAATAGAGGATAAGTCTATTTATCTGATATAGCTCTGTATTTAGGAGTGAGGCCACGCGGTATAGAAGTTATAAGTTACAATACTAGTCTTAGTGTAAAAGATTTTCATATTTTTTAGCATATCTAAATAATAACTTCTTTGTAAAAAGGTTTTTTTATACATTTTTATACATGGAATTATAAACTAGTGGTTGACTACAATCCTGCCTGCTGGTAATTAGTGATGCAATCTTTAATGATAAAGCTCGCTAGTTTCTTAAGAGCCTATGCACTCAAGCCTTGAAGACACTTAAATTTACCTTTTTATTTATTTCAATTATTGTGTTTATTTTTGTTGGTTATAAATCTTTTCAAAATTTCAATTTACACATGACTTCAGCAAACTACGGGTTAACCCAGTTTAGCCGATAATATGGTACACAACTCATAATGACGTAATTAGCAGTAGAAGTCAACAAACCCGGCTTTAGTAGAACATATTCTTGCAGAATTGATATTTCAAAACTGACACGACCTTATTAATAATAGGGGTTAAAGTATGAAATTGCCGATTTGTACTGAAAATCTAAATAGTTAAATTTGAAATTTATAACTAAATTAGTTAAAAATTTAAAAATTTATCAAATTTATAGTTAACTAGCTGACCCGGCGAACTTTGTTCCGCCTTAAAGGCAATAAATATCACATGATCACATTTTTTACTTTTTCAATTAGGAACATTGTAATGAAAAAAAAAAATATTCCATGATTTTTTTATTTGTCATTTATTTATTGTCATTCTACTTGTGCTTCGTAAAGTATCTAGCTGTTGATCTCTGAGATGTCGTGGTGGCTTAGTGTGTCGTGGTGGCCTAGTGGTTAAAACACCAGCCTCTCTGGTATGAGTGCGCGGGTTCGATTCCAGATCAGGCAAGTATCGATGTAACTTTTCTAAAGTGATATGTACTCTCTTGGTATATCTAGGACACCAATGACTGAAAGTGAAGGAAAACATCTTGAGGAAACCTGGACTTTATAAGTCTGAAATCGCCACCCCGCATTGAACAAGCGTGGTGATTACGCTCAATCCTTCTCTGCATGAGAGGAGACCTGTGCCCAGCAGAGAGACGATAAAAAGATTCATGATGATGATGATGATCTCTGAGGTTTGTTCGCCGATTTCGCATTGTCAACGGAGCAGTTTCACGGACTGCCGGCTCCCTTTGCTCTTGTGAGTGAGAAGCACGAAGTCGAGTCATACTAAGGCGGCGCTCTGCACATGCAATTTCTTGCTCTTCCTCAGTGCTTTCATTCAGAATGTTTCGATTTACTCTTGCATTAAGGCTTTGTCGAGAAAGATTTGGTCGCGGCATGGTATTTTTATTGATGATAAATGGCACAGCAATACAATATTAGAAATTTTGAAGTTGAAGTTGGCTTTGTGGTTTTTTATTAGAAACTTTAAACCAGCAGAGAGTATTTATATTCTTTGCTTTAAACGATTGCTTCAACAGGTTAGATTAGCTTTTTTTTAAATATGCTCAGCTGTCATTTGCTTCTTGTTATATCATTTTTGGTATATGAATCGCTGACTTACATTTTGAATGAGTTGGTTTGTTATTCCATGTCAGTTGCGTTTTGTTATACCACGTCTTATGTCACGTCAAACGGGAACGACGGCAACGGGTTCTTAGCTACCTCCCACCAATATTCAGCCAAATCGGTTCAGCCGATCTTGAGTTATATATAAATAGTGAATAAGCAACTGAATCGACTCCAATAATTTTTACACCATGTTATATTTTGTCCCAAATACATTTAGAAATTGTTGCAGTGTAGTTACCGAGCGAGTCACGCAGCTTACGATACATCATAGTATTGCGCGCGCGCAACAGCTGACGCTAGAGGTCAACGCACCGCGCGCGGATCTTTGACCATATTTTTGTTGGGACAACCAAGTAGAATAAATAGCAAGCTAACTTTGTGGTTTTTCATTATATCTTTTTTAAATTTTGTACATATATTATTTACTTAAAAATACTGGACACGTGTTTCCTACTTTGTGAAGGTGCAAGGTACCAGGGTAGCACAAAGGTGTAGGAGAAGTCGAAACAATAAATAAACCTCATTCATTCATCATTATCAATCAAATCATCATAATACATGAAAGAGGTTTGATTGTGCATAGTTTGTGGACGTGCAAGGTACCAGGGTAGCAAAAAAGTGTAGGAGAAGTCGAAACAAAGAAGCTCATTTATTCCCAAAGGAACGACAGGGAGCGACATAGAAAGTATCCTTTGTCCTATGTATATGGTTAGCACAAAAGTGTAGGAGAATTCGAAACAATGATGCTCATTCATCATTAAATCAATGGAAGAAATTTTGTTTTGCCTAATTTGTGGAGGTGCAAGGTACCAGGGTCGTACAAAAGTGTAGAACTCGAAACAATTGTGAAAGAAATTATGTTGAATATAAACAACAATATTTTTGTTGTAAATAGATAATACATGGAAGAACTTTTATTTTGCCTACTTTGTGGAGGTCCAAGGTACCACGGTAGCACAAAAGTGTAGGAGAAGTTGAAACATTAAAGTCATTCATCATTACTAAAATCATATTATATGGATGAATTTTATTTTGCCTACTTTGAGGATGTGCAAGGTATCATCAGGTTAGCACAAAAGCGTAGGAGAATTCGAAACAATGAAGCTCATTCATCATTAAATCAATGGAAGAAGTTTTGTTTTGCCTGCTTTGTAGAGGTGCAATGTACCAGGGTAGCATAAAAGTGTGGGAGAAGTCGAAACAAAGAAGCTCATTTATTCCCACAGGAACGACGGGGAGCGGCATAGAAAGTATCCTATGTCCTTCTCACAGTTGTTAGCTACCTCCTTACCAATTTTCAGCCAAATTGGTTCAGCCGTTTTTGAGTTATAAATGATGTAACTAACACGACTTTCTTTTATATATATAGAAGATAATTTATATTTTCATCAAAATAGTAACCATTATTATATTATCTATACATGCTGCCATCAAAAAGGAAGGACATTTATGTGTTTCTGATAGAACTCTGAGGATCTAGACTGCACAAGCTGTGTGAAAGCATTTTGTACTGTCTCCTCGGATGAAAGCTCTTGTCACTTAGATAAAATCACAAAAAAAATGGAAATCCTTTGGAGCAAGGTCTGGCTAATACAGAGGGTGATACATGGTTTCTAACTACAGTTCCTGAAGGGTCAAAATGATTTCTCGTGCTATATGAGGTCTCGCGTTGTCATGGAATAATAATGGTAAAGATAGATTCAAGAGTCGAGGCTGTTTTACTGCTAGTTTTGCCAACATTGTTCAGAGTTCGGCACAGTAGACATCTTCCGTTATTGTTTGACTAGATCGGAGGAAACTATAGTGAATGAAACACCACGCTGAGACCACCAATCAGTTACCATTACCTTTTTATTGGTAAGTTTTTCTTTAGGATGCTGTTGTGGCGTTTGACCTGGGGTCAGCCATTGCATTTTTCTTTCACGGTTTTGATATAGAATCCACTTTTCATCACAAGTCACAATTCGATCCCATATTCCTTCATTTATGAACCGATTTAACAAGGCAACACAAGTATCTGTCGTGTTCCGGTATAATGTCTGGTGAAGCCGTACGGAGGACGGGTCTGAGCAGTTGTGTTGCGATGTGTGCTGGGTACGATGCGCCAAATGTTGTTGTGTTGGGAGTTTGGTTGTGGAGGGTCTTCAGATTAATCTCCCTTTGGCGCAGCATCGTTGGTCGTGTTGTTGGGTTTAACATTGCATCACCTCGCTCAACTGCCGTCTTCCTTCCTATTCGCTCAGTTTTTCTGAGTGAATAGGCTCTTAATAAACTAACGCGCTTTACCATCAACGATCGTATCACTGCTTACCATCAGGCGGGATTGGGATCAAGCGCTAGTTTATAATTATTAAAAAAAAAAGTTTCTTTCTGCAGATCAGTCAAACTTGAGGCACCCATTTTTCGTATTTTTTTATTTGACGCAAATGAGTCAATATAGTGGGTAATTTGACTAGGATCGGCTTCCACCGTCTCTCTTAATTCATCGTTATTCACCTGTGTGAAGGTGGGTTAGGCCTTCCTCGTGGTTCGTTCTTCAAGTCGTAGTTTCCATCACGACAGCGTTTAAACCAAAAACGCACGGACGCCAAGTTTACGCCTAAGTAAGAATCGGGGTGAGACAGATGTTCATCGCTTTGGTCTTTAGTTTTGCCTTTGAAAATATCTTTTAAAGACCAGTACTTGTCCCATGTATCCTTTATTCTGCGGTTTCCTTTTCTGTACAAATTTTAAATGAAATAAGATGTCCTAAGTTTCGTCGTCAACATAACTTAGGGTTTTCGATTGTATACTTATTTCTTTTATTATTTTGGTCGCAGTTGGTCATATTTTTAGTATTTTCCTTATTCATCCGTAACCCAACTATTTCGCTCTTTTAGTTAAGTGATTCTATGATGTAGTTTATCTGATAGGTCAGGCACGTATTTCCGCAGCTTGGGCAAAATGGCGTGGCCCATGCTTGAACAAGCACGAGCTGCATGTCACGTAACAAATGGCGAACTATCGTAAAGGAAAAGATAATTCCACAAGGAATCCCAGTAATCCCAGTATTTACCAGTAATGAGGAGAGCGACTTGAGGAGAAGGAGGAATTGAATGTTGATATAATAGCAAAAAATCAACGGGCTCTTAAGTGCTATTTTTGATTGATTGGGACTGAGATCAGACTGAAAACGTTCTTATAATTACGAGGATTGCTGTCTGTAATTCAATTTGACATAATTATAATTAACCTATGTATTATATAAAATTTATTTATTTAATCTTTCGCACATGAAATGTACAGAGGCGGACTTAATGCCTTAGGCATTCTCTACCAGTCAACCACAGGTGGTGAAAAGATAATATGGTAGGTGCTTTCGTTTGAAAAAAAAATATAAAGAAAGAGAAAAAAACCTCTTAACACTATTAAAAAAATACTTAAATAAGCTAAATATACATACATACTATTACCAAAATACACACTTATAATATGTACATAATATTTCTCCTCGAACTCCTCCAAAACGGCTTAACCGATATTAACGAAATTTCATATATGCATTCATTAGAATAGGTTTTTATCTATTTTTTTTTTATATTACTACTACTTACGCAGGTGACACCGCGTAGGTGCGCCCGCACCTAGTATTGTCTATATTTTTATCAATACCTTAATTATTATTGTCTATATTTTGCATGCAACCATATTTGTACGCCTCTTAGCAACCTAAATTTAGCAACTGTATTCACTAGCTATGATCAACATCATCATCTCAGCGTTAATACCAGTCGCATCCGAAGCTTTTCCAACTTTGGAGTCTGGGGTACGCTTTACCAGTCTAACTGCTGATTTTGGCTAAACTTCGATATTTTCCATGAAGCGACTGCCGTCTGGCCCCCACAACCCGAAGGCGATATCGAAGCATTGCAGATAGACCAATTGTTGGACTTTTGAGAGCTCCAACAACCCGTAACGACTACCATTAGATGTTGGTATGGCAACCGGGACCAACGGCTTCACTACCTATGATACACAAATAATTTTTATATATACTAATATATAAAGCTGAAGAGTTTGTTTGTTTGAACGCGCAAATCTCAGGAACCACTGGTCCTATTTGAAAAAATCTTTATGCGTTTGATAGCCCATTAACCCAGGAAGGCTAAGCTATATAACATTACGATGCAACAAATAGGAGCGGAGCATAATAACTAACTGCACACGAAAGAAGTCGCGCGAGGCCGCTGGTATAAAATACGATTCTACAATAATAAGCACTTTCTCTTTATAAATGGTACCAAAATCTAAAAAGTTCTAGTAAATATTTGTCACAAATATTATCGTATTTTTCCGAGTTATACATAATTCATTTGAAAACAACTATGTTGTGGCTTTAAACAATAACACAGAGAAAATCATGTAAATGGAAATAGTTCCCAGTATTACTACGAATTCATGATTCTTTTAACAGTTGTTTATTTTCTATGTTGAATATATTATAACAAATATGCAGGAGATGTTCAGTGGCCCCGATTTCCTTGGCAGGATTTAATTAAAATGTTATCATCCATCCTATTCTTATGAAATAAAAAAAACAAAAAAAAACATGCTTTTAAAGAATATCAAACTAAAAAGTTAAAAATAATTTTAAAATTTAATTTATGAGAATAGTATTTAAACAATACTAGTATTAATGATAAAAAAAGTGTGAGGCGCTTTATACCATAATTTTTGCATATTAAGCGCCTCGCGCTTTTTTAAACTATATTTATTTTCAACTTTTTAGTTCGATATTCTTTTTTTAAATAATATACGGATAACACGAACGCTTAAGTGGTGCTCATTTGTTTTTACCAAACTTTTCTTGATCTGCAACAGACAGAATAGCAAGTGCTGAAATTCGTAATGATGCGTTACCCAAGTAACTTAATCTACACTAAAAAATACTTTGCCTGCACAAATTAATGTAAGGTAAGGTTGAGAAAATTTTTGAATTAGAGACGGACGAACAAACAAGCAAGCAAGCAAGCAAACATACAAGTGAAGTTAATAAAAAGCATGTAAAAAAAAAGAGCACTGAACTTAAAATTAGTTTAGTTTGTGAACAAGATTATCGCCGCCATTACATTGTAATGGTGCCTTTAATATGTGACATACCCAACACCATTGAGACTCCATTTACATAATCAACCTATATTGTTCCCACTGTTGGGACACAGGCCTCCTGTCGATGAGAAGGAGAAGGCCGTAATCTACCTCGCTGGCCCAGTGCGGGTTGGTAGATTTCACATGTCTCGAAGTTTTTTTTTTTGGCTCTAGGACATGTCGGCTTTCCTTGCCATGTTTTTCTTCACCGTTTTGAGAGCAGTGTTGATGTTCAAATCCTCCGGTTACTAAAACCTAACAAAAAGCTTCAGCTTTTATGAGTTGAGATTTCCTCACACCTAAGCTTTGGGCGGTTCATTAAATCCAAAGCCAAGATGACTGACAGGAAAATTGGCGTTATTGCAAAGGACCGGCGGTACTCCACATCGGGACTCCTAATCTTATACAAACCGCAGGTCTTTTCGAAGGTTGGACAGGCCACAATAGCGGCGGTAAGTCCCCTCTTTGAGGAGTGGCTAGACAAGCGCCAAAGGGTCCTCACCTTCCACCTGACGCAGGTCCTCACGGTATTCTGCGCAAGCCGCAGAGGGCGATGGCCGTCAGGGTCGTCCGCGGGTATCGCACGATATCCTACGAGGCGGATTGCGTCCTGGCCGGATCCCCGCCCTGGGACCTAGAGGCGAAAGTACTCGCGTCGTTGTACCGATGGCGTGAGGAAGAGCGGACACGGGGCTCCAGTCCGGTGCAGCGGCAGATCGAGCTGCGCCGAGAGGAGCTCCGTCAGGTCCTGGTGGCGGACTGGCGGCAGAGGCTTATGCGCCCTACCGCCGGCCTCGCTACCGTCGAGGCGATCCGGCCAGTACTCGACGACTGGCTCGGGAGGAGGCACGGCTCCCTGTCGTTCAGGGTGACGCAGGTACTGTCGGGGCATGGCTGCTTCGGCAAATGCCTGCGTCGCTTAGGCAGGGAGCCGGACGCTCGGTGCCACCACTGCGTCCAATGCGGGGAGGACACGGCGCAGCACACGCTCTCCGAGTGTGTAGCTTGGGAGAAGCAGCGCCGTGTCCTCACAAATGAAGTAGGAGGCGACCTGGCGCTGCCGGCAGTAGTGCGGAGGATGGTCGGCAGCTCAGAGTCGTGGGACGCGGTGGTGTCCTTCTGCGAGGACGTGATGTCGCAGAAGGAAGCTGCGGAACGGGAGAGGGAGATATCAACTCCCTTCCCGGGCCGCAGAAGACGCACCGGGCACCTGAGGAAGGGCGGATAACGCCCTCTTCCGCCCCCTATGAATGGGTCCAGGGGCGAGGGACATGGGGAAGTCCCCGCCCCCCATTGATGGACCCCGAGGCGGAGGCGCGCGCGAGTGTCGGCGCGCGCCTTTGAGACGATGCACGGGGTAGTTTAACACCCCACTACCCCGTGCAGGAGACGAGGCCCGGACAGACCGGGCCAGCACGAGGGTGTGGGGCCGTGGAAGAATTTAGACTCCCGCGGCCCCACGCGCGCTCGTGATAGAAGACACACCGGGGTGGTTTTAATCAGTAAAAGTCTGACATACCCCGTCGCCCACCCCAGGGCGGCGGGCATCCTATGAGGATTTCCACCACGGCAAAAAAAAAAAAAAAAAAAGGTCCTCACGGTGGACCATACGGTGGAGGTCTGCCCGGCTTGGGTAGAGCACCGCCGTGCCCTCGTGGTGGCTATTGCCGGCGATCTCTCGCGTCCGGGCCTGCTCCAGGCCATGGTCCGGAGCGAGAGTCCATGGTAGGCCGTCACCTGCTTCTGCGAAGCAGTGATGCATAACAGGAGGCAGAGCGCGTGAGGGAGCGGGTATCGCAGTGCCCTCACGCCTCTAACCGCTCCAGGAGACGCCCTGGTCGGGAGACAACATCGAATTCCCAGCCACCGTAGGCGCGAGCTTGCGGACGGCGAGCAATGGATAGCTCGCCACCCGGTAAGAACCTGGCCCAGGTCGATGGCTCGTTGTGTTCCACGCGCGCCTCAAAGAGATGTCAAGATATCGTGACGGGGTCCACGAAGGCCGATGCCTAAGTCAGGGTTGCGGTTGAAAAAGAAATAAAAACAAAGAAAGAAAGAAAGAATATTTTTTTAATTAAAGCTCCGAACTCGTACTGGATCCGCGTGGTTTAACTCATTCCTTTGAAAGAAAGGAGGAAGTGTGATTCCCAGCAGTGGGAGACAATAGACGGTGATTATTTAAAGTAAAGATCCATAAAAATATTGTTCTTTGTTAGAATATTGTTGACATAAGTGTTACACATAATATTCTGCTGTTTCCAGGAAATTATAAATATTTCAAAGAACTCGGATTAATCATAAACCGCACAATTTTCTGAATAAGGAAAAATAATTTAAGTGCCATTTGAAGTAAGCGTGACGCAAAAAAATCACAAAAACCCAAAAAAAAAAAGTTTGAGGAAAAATGCGTCATATCCACGCAAAACGATGATACAATGTCAAGGTTCAATTATAATTTCAAGATTTATTAAATACTAGTTTTCCGCCCGCGGCTTCGCCCGCTTGGAGTTTGGTTATATCGCGCTCTTTAGATTTCCCTCGGGAATATCAAATTTTTCCGGGATAAAAAGTACCCTATTATTTAATCCCAACTTCTAACTGTACGTCTACAAAATTTCAAAGCAATCGGTTCAGTAGTTACGGCGTGAAAGCGGAAAAAACAAACTCACTTTCCCATTTATAATATTATAAGGATAAGGATATTGCTCGTTCAGATATCTAACTGAATATGCCATGTCATTGACACGACTTTAAAAATTGAATTTTTTTTTTGTCATTTGTTGTATTTATTTTCTTTTTTTTTTAATAAAGTCTTCTTTATTTAGGAATATTTATTATTTATTTATGGCGTAGGGAGGCCCCTAACAAGGTGGACCGATGACCTGGTGAAGGTCGCGGGAAGCCAATGGATGCGGGCAGCACAAGACCGGTCAGCGTGGAAAGCCTTGGGGGAGGCCTTTGTCCAGCAGTGGACATCCATAGGCTGAAGAAGAAGATAATCGCAATGAGTATATCTGTCCCATCGAAACCTAAATACACATTTCTCATATTTGGGCCATGAACCTATACAGACTCCTCGCATCATCGCCATTTGGATTTCATTAAATGTGCCTACTTCAAATCTATTTAGCCTTTTTTTGGTGTGATCTCTCCCGTTCTGGGCGGAGCGGAAAGGCATGTCAGAGTTTTACTGACTAAAACTCACCCGTGTCCCGCCAGGGCAACGATTTCAAGACCCTAAACAAATTATTACTTCCAGAATCGTACCGGACACAGCCCGTCAATAAGTGGTGTAAATCTTCTACAACTCCACACAGTTGTATCTTTGCCTATATTTGTCGATCTCCGTGGCGCAGCGGTCAACACGCCTGCCTGCGACATAGAGGCCCCGGGTTCGATCCCCGGCCAGGTTATGATCGAAAACGATCTTTTCCTGATTGGCCTGGGTCTTGGATGTTTATGTATATATGTATCTATTATAAATATAGTATCGTTGAGTTAGTATCCCATAACACAAGTCTCGAACTTACTTTGGGGCTAGCTCAATCTCAATCTGTGTGATTTGTCCGTATATATTTATTTATTTTATCTTGCTTATTCCTCTTCCCTTTTTATTCCACGAGAATTACATTCAAACATTATTGGTATCATTCATAACGACCAGTAAAATCATGTAACAGTCAAACGAGCACTATAAATAAATATTGCATTATTTGTTCAACTAAAACTGTTTACACGTCTGAGATTTAGTGGTTCTTGGCTTGACATGGTGTGATGCAGCCGGCCAAATAAACAACTGTCATTTTTCGCGTTCCGAAATGCGCTAGTGTTCTCCCGCCATGCACTTCGACGTGTTCCTGGCATTATGTCTGGTCAAGGCGTACGAGGACGGGTCTGAGCAGTTGTGTTGCGATGTGTGTTGTTGTGTCGGGAATTTGGTCGTGTAGTTGGGTTTAACATTGCATCACCTCGCTCAACTACCGTCTTCCTTCCTATTCGCTCAGTTTTTCTGAGTGAATAGGCTCTTAGTAAACTAGCGCGCTTTACCATCTACGATTGCATCACTGCTACTAAACTACTCCATATTTTCAAATCCCTTAGAGAATCGGCTGCTCCCGAAACGCTGAAGATGGTTTATTATGCTCTATGTCAATCTGTTATTGGATATTGTATAACGGTATGGGGTGGAGCAAATAAAACCAGTCTCTTAAAGATTGAAAGAGAGCGCAGAGGGCCGTGCTGAAGGTGATGTCATGCAAAACTTTTCGGTATCCCACAAGACAACTATACGCTGACTGCAAAGTACTTTCCGTGCGCCAACTTTTTGTACTGCAGGCAACCATTAGGAAACATCCTAGCGTTCCCCAAGCTGACCCCACAAAAAGAAAGCAATTACCGATAAGTACCCCACATAAAACTACCTTTGCACAACACCAATACTATACTTTAAGTACACACATATACAAATAAGTTCACAAAAATTTAAATATTGTCAATCTAAATAAATATGAAATTAAATCAAAATTGATGGAATGGCTACTGGAGCGTGACTATCTAGAAACTGAAACCTTACTCCAGTATGTAACCTCTCCTCACCAAAAGATTGCACGGTTAGCGCAGTGGTTAAGCTATTTATTACAGCGCTGCGTGTCGCGGGTTCGATTACCGCACGGAACAAATACTTTTAGACCTATAAGTAGTTGTACCGGGTCTGGCTGTTTGTGTAAATGTACCCACAATACAGGGGAAATTTCAAGTGGGGGCAACGTTTTAAAAAAACTGAAACGTAGATAAATATGCAAAATTGAAAAATATCTCCGAACTAAAATGAAAAATACAGGATGCACATTCTCACGTTCAATAAACAGGATTACAAAAGTAATGATTACAAATTGCTCGATTATATTGATGGCACATTACCTGGTGACCTCGCTCAATTTGCGACAATCGGCGTTTGAATTACTGTGGTTTACTAAAAATTATACAGATTATACACTAACAGATAACAATTCTAGCACACATTTATGCACTGACAATTGCGCTGAATTTTATTTACATTATTTTTTTTATCTTGAAATAACATCAAAATTAAATAAAATTAGATATATACATACACAACGTTATTTTAACGAAACCCGAAACACGTGTGCAGTATGCTTAAGTAAAGAATCTATGTAAAGGGTGTCTCTGACATCGACGCACAAACGAGTACCATGGATCTAGTACATGATTCTGAACCCCCCAGTGGTGGAATTTTTCGTCGGCTTTTTCATGATTTAAAAAAAAATATATGTAGTTTTTTTCACTTTAGACCGTTCATAATTGCTATACTTTTATAACCCAATAAGAATTTAAAGTAAAATTTAATTAATTCGCTAACTACACAAAAAAGCGGAATGAAAACAAAACTCTAAAAACCATCTTATCAGTTGATTTAATAGAGTTCACATCAGGAATCAACGTCATACCTACAAACCCGCACAGCGGCACGCTTGCAACGTTCAAAGGCCGAGCCGACACATTTTTTTAAACATTGTTATTTCTGTAACCGTGTTAACGACATAAATGACTATCATAATTTTATTAGTGGCATGTGGTCTAGCCTTTTCGCGATGTTTGCGATACGATGTCAGATACAGCCTGTATAAATTTTCAAAAAGATATCATGAAAAATCACAAAGTTATGAGCTTGTTATCTTACCTTGTTGTCCTAACAAAAATATGGTCAACGCACTGGTCAGCCGACCGCGCCTGCAAGCGGCGCGGCGCTGTCTCACGCGCCTAGTGCTATGATCTAACGTCAGCTGAGTTGTGCGCTCGGTAACCACACTGCAACAATTTCTAAATGTATTTGGGAAGAAATATAATATGGTGTAAAAATTATTGGAATCGATTCAGTTGCTTATTCTGAACAAACTATATTCAGGTTTCGTAAAAAGAAAAAATAATATTGTATAACTTGTTTTTATTTTTAATTGTGTTTAACTCGTAGATTGGTTTTATCATCTTCCTAGACGAGTCACAATAAATAGTTTTAATTTCACTCTCTTTTTTTATTATTTGGTTTGATACGAGCCCCGATTCTGTCGTTCACAAACAAAACCAATTTTAAGTTAAGTACATCTTTTTCTTTCCATTTCGTTAAGAAAAGGACAGAAGATAACATTTTAATTTAATCCTGTCAAATTAAGATACTCTATAGACAATTTAGACGCGATTATAAACATGGCGACTAAAAATACGCCAGTTTACGTCAGGGGCGTACTAATTTGAAAGGTCTAAACTAATTTTATCTTCTGTATAGGGGACCCGGCGAGTTGGGTCTAGCAAAGGATCAGTGTGGTTGAAGACAAAATCCTCCTACTCCTCACATTGACTATGGATCATCATCATCAACATCAGCCTCTACTCGTCCACTGCTTGACATAGGTCTCCTTCGTGGCACGCCAACAAGCTCGATCCTGAGCTGTTCTCCGCCAGCCACTACCAGCCACCTTTTTGATGTCGTCGCTCCATCTCGCCCAAGGGCGTCCCACGAAACGTTTGCCGTGACGCGATCTCAACTCGAGGACTCGTTTACCCCAACGGTTCTCGGTCCTGCGGCATGTGTGACCAGCCCATTGCCACTACAGCTTGCTAATCCTCTCAGCTATGCCTATGCTATGCCAGCTATGTCCATGCGGTCCTTCAGAGAGGCGCCCAACATAGCTCGCTCCATAGCTCCCTGAGCAGCTTTAAACTTATGGACTAGTCTGACCGTAAGTTTCCACGTCTTGGCCTCGTAAGTCATGACGGGTAGGACGCACTGGTTGAAGATTTTAGTCTTCAAACATTGGGGTATGGGCGACGAAAATACCCGAAGAAGACTATGGATGCCAAAACAGAATTTAGCTACCTATTAAAATTATGATTTTACTTCTTCTTCTTTTCATAAGTCTCCATTTGCGTCGCTTTCTGTCAGGTATGATCGTAGTCAAGAGCAAGCCCAGTCAGCATTTTCTTACGATCCATATCTCTGGCTAGACTCATAGTGGGCGTACAGCAACAAGAAATATGAAGTAAGGACCATTTCTGTATAAATATAGTCTATTTTAAAAATAAAAACGATTTATGAAAGTTAAAACTATCTATGACGTTCTTATTTATTTGCAATCGTTGGTAGTCATAGACGCAGCTGTCGTATAAATTGTCTAATTTAAACAATAAAAAATTAAATGCTAAATATATACAATAGGGATGTATCCAAGGTATGAAAATCAAAAAAATAATTAGTCCGTCTTACAGATAATAAAAAAAATTAAGACCCGTATTTTTTATTTTGTCGTAATTACCAAAAATTACTGAGATATAGCGTATTAAAGTTACAGAGTGGGGGCTAATTACGTCACGACGTTCTATATTTTGCACCATGGCGTGACGTCATGCGACATTTCAAATCAATATATCTTCCTAAGTATTTGAATAAAAGAAAAAATAAAAAATACGTGTTCAATATTTTTTATAAAGCTATCTGACGGACATTAAATTATTTTTTAGGATACAAGCCTATTTCGACGTCACCATTTCGAAAACATTTAAAAAGGTACCTACTTGTGTATGTAACAATGAAAATTTAAACGAAATGTGATTGATAAACAGGACGCACGTGGTCAAAGCGTCTAAAAAATTAAATTTTAAATTGACTGACATTAGAATTTTTTTTTTTTCAACTTCTAAAACCAACTTTAAGAAAATATGACGCTGCATCTTTATGTGGATTACTCAATCAGCTCAAGGACTTTTGATGACGCTACCATGAAGTAAAGTTGGTGGTAGGCCATAACATCGGCTGCCGGCAGAAGTTACCACCCACCAGACAAAGTCTCGCCGCCAAGCGATTTGTCGTGTTCCGGCATGATGTCTGGTGAAGCCGTACGGAGGACGGGTCTGAGCAGTTGTGTTGCGATGTGTGCCGGGTACGATGCGCCAAATGTTGTTGTGTTGGGAGTTTGGTCGTGGAGGGTCTTCAGATCAATCTCCCTTTGGCGCAGCATCGTTGATCGTGTTGTTGGGTTTAACATTGCATCATCTCGTTCAACTGCCGTCTTCCTTCCTATTCGCTCAGTTTTTCTGAGTGAATAGGCTCTTAATAAACTAGCGCGCTTTACCATCAACGATCTCATCACTGCTTACCATCAGGCGGGACTGCGGTCAAGCGCTAGTTTATAATTATTAAAAAAAAAATTGTGTAACATCACTATTACTATCTCCTTGAATAATTTTGAAGTAATCCATCGCATAATACATTGCACCATGTGTTCGTAAAATGTGTGAAATGAGTCTACTCAACAATTTAAATAACGCAATAAATGTTGTTGAACTGTCAAAATGAAACCCATTGCTACTGGTTGTCAAAACGCATAAGCAAAGTCTTTGGTTCCTTGAACCAAATTAACTACAATCTGCCAGATTATTTTATAATATTTTCAACTTTATTATTAAAGCATTAAGACTCAAGGTTGTTTGGGAATATTTCACAGTTTCGAGTAGCTTGGCCTGCTGTCGTTCGTGTTTATGTGTGTGTTCCTTAAGTTCTTAATTGAGCTGCATGATTATTCCAAATGTGTGCACTGAGTGGAGAGGTTTACACAATTTGTGAGTTTCTTTCCACAAAAGACCATTTCAGCCACCAATATACATGGTCTCCACATGATCTGACCGTGTGACATTTTTTGGTCCTTCTTCTCAGGGAATATACAGGGCCAGATAGAAAACGACGACCTCGTCCAGTTTTTTATAAATAAGTTTAAAGGGAAGTTTAAATAAAATGAAAAGAAATCGGGTACTAACCTACTTCCAGAATTTAAACCATTTATAATTTGAGCGAAGTACAGATCGCTTTTGTAAAAAGTTGAAAACGTTTTCAACCTCTGTCTAAAACAATTACTCACTCCACATATAAAGCGAAAAGACCAAATGCCATATTCAGTCAGTATCAGTGGGTAAATGACACACAATCACAATGACGAAGGTCCTACTAGGCATCGTTCTGACTGTGATCACGTTCGCGCTGACGAAATCGGCGAATACGCAGATGAAAGATGCGACGACAAAAGAAACCATGCCTATTACCACCATGTCTGACCAGGATAGCAGCAATAACATAGATGTTGATGTCTTAGCTGTTATGAACTCCTGCAACGAAAGTTTCAGGATTGAAATGGGTAAGCTTTGTAATTCATTCAATCATTTAAATTTTATACGGCCAGTTGCCCATTGTCGCTCATTATTTATAAGTCACGTCTTATGTATAAAATCTATATATAGTATTATCTTTTGTTTGATCATAAACAAATTATTTAGGTATCGTGCCAAGCGCTGCGAAGATAAATTTGGAGTCGGTACAGAATAATAATATAATTTCATAAATACTTGACAGCCTTCGTGTCGTCGCGGTAGCGAACTCGGCCGCTGTGCAAGAAGGCGCGGTTTCGATCGCCGCGCAGTGCATACATTTGTATGCATGAATATGCACTGGACTGGTCGTGCCTCGGAAAGCATTTTAAGTCGTCGGTCCCGGTTGCCTTACGAATATCTAATAGCAGTAGTTACGGGTTGTTAGAGCCCTCAAAAGTTCAACAATTAGTCTAACTGCAATGCTTCGACATCGCCTTCGGGTTGTGGAGGTTAGACGGCAGTTGCTTCAAGGAAAATATCGAAGTTTATCCAAAATCAGCAGTTAGACTGGTAAAGCGGACTCCAGACTCCAAAGCTGAAAAAGCTTCGGATGTGACTGGGATGATGCGGGATAACGCTGAGATGATGACGATAATTTCATACATACTGATGGAAACATTTCCATCAGTTTCCCTATCTAGCCATTAACATTCATTTTCTTCGAAGTTTTTATGTAATGGCAAAACTTTTGCTTATAGTAGATTTAATGCAATCGATACGCATGTACCTTGAATTTTTCCAACAATATTGTGGATTAAACGAAGTCTGTGGTCAAACCGAATCTAATCGAATGCATTCGGTTAGGCTGGTAAAAAACTGATAATCAGCTGGAACTAGTACTAGTATTTTACACAGAGTGCCTAGTTATCTGATCTCCAAGTTTACTAGGTAAAACGACTCTACCGTTTTCCTTTGCTAAAACTTCATTGTCAAACTTTCATATCCGCGACGGCTATTAAAAATATGAATGCCGAGGCCTATGGCATGAAGCGGTATTGGTGTGAAGAGGATGCTCCACAGCCCATTATTACATTATATAATTTTTCTTTACAGCCTACATACAATCACTAAATGAAACCGGCAGTTTTAAAGATGAAACTGACAAAACACCTAAGGTAAGTAAAGTTATACTAAGACATTATGTAAAATATCGATTCCAATTTGAAACCACTTAGTTTCTTTGAGCCCTGCGTTCATTGATATATAAAATATGACTGTGCAAGTGAATGTTGGCCTTTAACGGGATGAATGAAACGGCATGTAGCTGACATGAAAATGCTAAGAGGAAAGCGTGGTGTTAAAGGAATGGATTGCAAAAGAAATTAATGCATGAAAGGAAGTCTTAAAGTGGCATCGGTAAATGAAAAGTTGTGTAGAAATCAGTTGTTATATAGAAAAATGAGGAAAGTGTCGTGAGGAAAGTTTTAGGTAATTATGAATATTGCTATAAGAATAGGAGAACAAACGATGAACGGACTGTCAGAATGATGGATAGGAAATGGTAAATAACGATTAATAGAAAAGTTTGGTAGAAAAAGATACATTGCGTCAAAATGATAAATGATTTATTTTGAAGTAGGGTTTACAAACACTTTTACACGTTAATCATGTTTCAACATGAAACTATTTTAGTATATTGTATTAATAATATTTGCACTAACGACAGTCCCATTTGTGGTTTGGGAGAATCTGTCCATTCTTTGGTTGCCTGGAAGAAATCGCATTAGCGATAAGGCCGCCCATTGTATGATTTAATGTGTTGAATGTATTTTGATCGATGTATGTTTTTGGTGTACAATAAAGTATTTTTAAATAAATAAATATATGATCTTGGTCAAATTATATGAAGACCGTGTAGATAGATGTGTGAAATGGTGTTGTAAGGAAATAACCGCACTGATTGAGAGCACCTGTCCAATAAGTGCAAGCATTGGTCAGAAATCGTGCAGCTCAACTCAAAAGTTAAAGAGCTCCGTGATTCGACGAACATTACCAAAGACAGGACATTTGGGTAGGGTGTAGAAATGTGTTGTAGATTATGCCTAATCTCAGCTGTGTAAACCAGGCCTTAGAGCCTACTGGCACGTTTTATTATTTTCATTGTGTTCTATTCTATTTTTATTTTATTTGAAAGCCTTGTTTACCTTAGCGCTTACTTCAATATAAACTTTTCACCGAACAACATCTTTCCTTTAAAATATTTATTTACCACGGTGCCACGAACCCCGTCGACCTTTATATCTACAAAACGTTATCAGCACGAAATTGTGGAGTATAAAATCCGTGTGTGAAATATATACAAAAGTGTATTTTTTTGGAAAATATTGTTTTTTGTATTTTTTGGTGTGCGTAAACATGTCACATGATACTGGTGATAGTAATGTTGTGGCGAAGTCAAGCTCTTCGTCATTACCAACCTTTGGCTTAAGAAACAAGCAGGGTTATCCGACGTGGAAGTTTAAAATGAGAAACTACCTACTCCACGAGGATCTCTGGTTTGCCGTTACTGGATACCCAGAAGGAGACACAACTCCTCAGGCTATAAGGGTAAAGTACGATACAAAAGCTCTTGCTAAGATTTGCCTAACTGTAGATGGTGCAGCTATAACTCACGTTAGAAGTGCAAAGACTGCATCGGAAGCGTGGAAATCATTACAGAAAGCTTTTGAGGATAACGGTATAGGACGAAGAATAGCTCTTGAACGTAAGTTGTACCGCTTAAGTCTCGCAGATTATGCAGACATTGAACAGTACATAAATGCAGTTACTTCAACTGCACAGGATCTTGCAGATATTGGGAAGGTGATAGAAGATACGTCGATTGCCGCTATACTTTTAGGTGGACTCACTCCAAAATATGAGCCCCTCATTATGGCGCTTGAAAATTGCAATGTTGATGTAACTACTGACCTGGTAAAAACGAGACTCCTTAATGAAATGTCTAAAAGCGACACATTAACGACGGATTCGGTATTTCAAGCAAAAGTGAAACCTAAATCCAAAAAGAAGAAGGAAGTAGTATGTTATGACTGTAATGTACCCGGACATAAAAGACCAGACTGTCCATTGAAAAAGAAGAAGGAAAAGGGTAATGTTACGAGTACAAATGACTCCTCATTTACTGCTTTGAATACTTCTGGATCTGAAAACAAGGATGTTTGGTATGTAGACTCAGGTGCAACTAAACATATGTCTTCAAGGCGTGATTGGTTTCAACATATAAAGTTGACTGATAGAGGAACCGTAACTGTCGCAAATGGTGAAAAGATCAAATGTTTAGGATTAGGAGATATTTCGATCTCGACACCTAAAAATAAAATAAATACAATTTCTGATGTTGCTTATGTACCAGACTTAAATGCTAATTTGCTATCTGTACAAAAAGCTGTAGATAAGGGTTTTATATGTGTTTTTAATAAAAATGGATGTAACTTTTATAAAAATGATACCTTTTGTGTTACAGGTGATTCGCTTCTTCATGCTTCGCCCTGTGGTGGATTGTATGTACTTAATGGCTCTACAAATGTTTCCAACACTGTGGCTGATAATTATTTAACAAAAGATGAGCACTCTGACTGTCAGGATAGGTATCAAATCTGGCATAAGAGACTTGGACACCTTTGTCGAATAGGCATGAATCGGTTGAAGAATCACCAGGTAGGGGTAGAATTTTCCGTAGTAGATAAATCAAGTTGCATCGCTTGTGTAGAAGGCAAACAAGCAAGAAAACCTTTTAAAAGGATAGCTTTTAATAGAGCAACTTCACCTTTAGAGTTGATCCACTGTGATCTGTGTGGACCTATGTCTACAACCTCTTTTCAAGGTAATAAATATATGTTAACTTTAGTTGATGATTATACCCGAAAAGTTTTTGCGTATTTCTTAAGTTCAAAGACCGAAGTAAAAGATAAATTTTGTCATTTTCAAACTTTAGTTGAAAATCAATTAAGTTTTAAAATAAAAAGGATTAGGACTGATGGCGGCACAGAGTTTGTTAATAAAGTTTTTGCTGATTATCTTTCATCAAAAGGTATCGCGCATCAAACAACGACGCCTTACAGCCCTCAACAAAACGGAGTTGCAGAGCGAACCCACCGATCTATAACCGAGAAGGCGAGATCGCTGTTGGCTGAAAGCTCACTACCTAAGGCTTACTGGGAAGACGCATTTCGCGTAGCTGTATACCTAAAAAATAGGTCCCCTCATCTTTCCTTAAGTGGGGATATACCCTATGATAAATGGTGTGGCAGAAGATGTGATCTTAGTCATCTAAGAATTTTTGGATGCAGAGCCCTTGTCCATATACCTTCATGTAATAGAAAAAAGTTGGACATGAAAGCTGAAGAAGCTATTTTTGTGGGTTATTCTGAAGATCCAAATAGTTATATTTTTAGAGATCCTTCTAACCCACGGCGAATCCTAAAATCTAGGGATGTAACCTTTTTTGAAAACTGCTTTACATTTTTGAAACGAAAGCAGAATGAACCTGAGGTACAGTCGGACTCAGTTTTACTTTTTGAAGAAAATGCTGAAAGAGATGAAAATGAAATTGAATTTCACGATTGTGTTGAGAGTATCGACCCTATAGCTGAAACGTCTTCACCAATAAACACACAGCGTTTTGATGAAGAACCAGCTAGTTTGGAAGAGCAGCCATTTATCCAGGAGCGTCGGTACCCCTCACGAAACAGGAAACCACCAGATTTTCTTACTTATAATGTATTGTCTGATGATTTGGATGAGCCGACGACATACTATGAAGCAGTTCATGCTGACGATGCCGAAAAATGGCAAAATGCTATGCAAGATGAGCACAATTCTCTTATGAAGCTCAAGACCTGGGATCTTGTTGACAGACCAAACAAGAAAGTAATACCATGCAAGTGGGTTTATAAACTGAAAAAGGACGCTAGTGGAAATATACTGAAATACAAGGCTAGACTGGTCGCAAAAGGTTTTAAGCAAGTTAAAGGAGTGGATTACGACGAAACGTTTGCGCCAGTAATTCATCATTCTTCCCTACGTGCCTTATTTGCGTTGGCTGCAGAAATTGGTTTAAAAATAAAACATTTGGACGTAGATACCGCGTTCCTAAATGGAAACTTGGAAGAGGAAGTTTATATGGAACAACCTTTTGGTTTCATAGAAAAGGGTGGCGAAAGTAAGGTTTGCCTATTAAAGAAATCCCTTTACGGCCTAAAACAGGCACCGCGTGCCTGGAATAAAAAGTTAAATGAAACACTTTTAAAAATAGTTTTTGTTCCAACTCCTTCTGAATCTTGCGTATACACTAAACTTTTTGATAAGGAACTCGTTATTCTTAGTGTCTTTGTCGATGACTTTTTAGTATTTTTTGACTCTGAAATGACATTTGACATTGTCAAAAAGGATTTGTCGAGTAATTTTTCACTAAAAGATTTGGGTTTTTTGAAAAAGTATTTAGGCCTGAATTTTAATATACAGGAAAATGTTATAGAAATTAATCAATCGTCATACATAAGTTCACTACTACAAAAATTTAATATGATAGAGTGTAAGACGGTAAATACTCCACTTGTAAAGAAATCGATGGAAAAGCGTTGTGATGATCAGGTTAGTGAGAATTTTCCATAGGTTCGTGGCACCGTGGTAAAAAAAATATTTACAAAAAAATGGGGTCGCCGTGGTGTTGTCTAACGAGTTCCAGGATAGTTTCTTGGAGGTGAATCGCATCAGTGATCGGCTAATGTCGGTTCGGGTGCTTGTCAATGAGGTTATAACCCACTTGATGAGTGCCTACGCTCCGCAGGCTAGGTGCGGTGACGCCAAAAGTCAGTGGTGAGCCAGCTCGAACGATTGCTTCGCAGGATCCCGTTATCCCAGGGAATCGTTCTGGATGGTGATTTGAACGGTCATGTGGACACGGTAGCCGCAACGCGGAAGGGGACACCTACCCAGATCGACTAACTAGGAGACACCACATCGGCAAAGTAGCAAACTGCAAAGTCATACCCGGTAAGAGTCTTACTGCACAACACCGTCTCGGTGTCATGGACCTCTGCGTCAAGGCCCAACGTAGACGTGTAGAGCACTGCCGGCATCAGATCAGGTGGAGGCTGCTTGATGAAAACAAGTAACAGGAGTTCGCTTCGGTTATTTCCGACAAGTGCGCTGGTACCGAGGGAGAACCTGTCCAGGAACACTAGAATAGGCAGCTATTACTGGCGGTGCGGGTGGTGCTCGGCGTGTCTAAGGACTGTCGCAAAAGTGACAAGAAGACCCGGTGGTGGAACGACATAGTCCAGAGGGAGACAAGGGTGAAGTAAGCCCTCTTCAAAACATGGCAGGCGACCGGATCTCCTGAAGATCGCGACGTATACAAGCTTGCCAAACGTTCCACTAAAAGAGTTGTAGCCAGAGCCAGACGTGACCATTTGCAACCGCTCTAAGAGACGTTGGAATCGTCTGAGAGGCAGAAGCTTATTTATAAGTTGCACGTTTGCAAGTTCTAGGGTCAAAGCGGCACATTATATATCCAAGCGCCGTTGTGTAAAAGACCCTACTGGCAACCTGCTTTGCGAGGATCGCGCGGTGAAGGAGAGATAGCGCTTGTCTTCCACGAGCTGCTGAATAAGCAGCACCAAGAGGTGCAGACACCGGCCTTCTGCATATGCTCTTTCTAGATATGCAGAAGGCCTTCGACTGTGTCCCTCGGGGATCTGGTGGGCACTGAGGTCTAAAGGTGTACCAGAAGCCTATGATGACATAATTCGAGACATGTACCTCAATTCCGATTCAGGGATAGGTTTACAAGACCATCATTAGACCTGTTCTTCTGTATGGCAGTGAGGCGTGGCCTGTGCTTGAGCGACACAAGCAGGAGCTGCGTGTCACGGAGATGAATATGCTGCGGTAGATTAGTGGAAAGACCACATCAGGAACTACCGCATCCGTGTCCGTGACATAGCAGATAAACTGCAAGAGAGTCGCCTACGCTGGTGCGGTCACGTCTTACGAAAACCGGGAAAAAATGTTACGTGGGTAACAAATGTCTTGCCATGGCGCCTCCGCTGGAACAAGCTAGATAGACCAAAGAAGTGCTGGCTTGACGTTTTAAGAGATAACATGCGTGCCAACAATCTCACACCACGGGATGCCAGAGATTGTGCGAAATGGAGGAAAGCGGACCCCGGGCTCCAACGTGAAAGCCGCGGATGCAACCGGGATTATACGCTGAGATGATGATGATGATGATTTGGGTAGGGCACATAACATACTATCAGACTATGACAGAACTAACAGACTAGAGAGGAAAAAAGGGAAAAACCCACAGTCATGATGGAGCCGAATCATAAACGAATCAAACCTGTTAGTAGGTTCAGAGTAGCAAGAATTTGTAGCTTATTCCTTGCTTTTTGTTGTCTCAGTGCACCAACAACAAAGATTACCAACTTATCCCTTTATATATGGCCAATAACAATTAATATAGATCTCCAAATGTATAACACAACTGACCCTGTCTTATATTCAAATCATTCATTTTCTTCTAGTGTTTCATCCGTTGCGTCTTCGAGAACGTAGGCATAGTATCTGAAGACGGACTCCAGCTCAATCCAGTGCGGGCTGCTGTTATTTTTGCCGGGGAACGGAACGGAAAGCCAATGGATGATATTGGAAACATGACTGCCTTATGCGCTGCAGACCGCCGTAAGTTTATTATACCCTAGTACCACAGCATGATATTCATGTTCATTACTGTAAGCTTGTTTCAATCCACTACTTGGCTATATGGTGGCATAGGACAGGCGTAGCCGGTAGTCCCAATTTGGCTTAACGGATTTTTGAGCAACGTCAGTCATCTGTGTCTTAGTGCACAGCATGGTGCAATTGCGCAGACGCTCAGTCAATTTAACGCCTAGAATACTACGCCCCATTCCACGCAAGCTATATATGTATATGGCTATATAAGTGTTAAAAATATCAATCTATAGTTTACGACCTATTCACAAACCTATTGAATAAATATCGATCAAGTCGTTTCGGAGGAGTTTGGCTACGAAAACTGAGACTGTAGAATAACTTATTACATTTAGTATTATTTTTTATTAGTAAATAGGTAGTAATAATACAGTGGTTATAAAAAGTTGTTTTTAGTCTCATAAAAAAAAAAATGTATACAATTTTATTTTATAAAAAGTAACTGAATTTTTCGCACAAAATTATTAACTTTAAGGTATCTACTAAATAATAATAATAGTATGGGATATTGTTAAGTACTAAACGAGTTGCTAGAATATTAATTGTATTAATATATTTATAACATGTGGTTTTAATTACCATGATAACATTCGCCACACTATCTACCTAAATATGTTAGATAGTAATAACATTATTGTTTTTCAGAGGAAACTTGCCCCTGTGAGAGATCTTACAAGTTCCTGAGATGCTTAATGTCGATGGAAATAGAGAAATATGAAAATTCTTAAACGCTGAAACTGGTACGTCTTCGTTGTTTATGCTGACTTGGTAGATATTGTAACCAGGACTTCAGGAAAAATGTAGATAATAATATTAGTTTAGCCTGAATAAACATTATTTATTGGTGAATTTAGTTGTTTTATTTTTTGCTGCTTTTTTGAATAGTCTAGTGTATAGTTAAACTTAAAAAAAAGGAAATATAGTATCCATTTTATTGTTATTTTAATATTATTTGTTGTTTATAGAAGAAATAAAAATGCATGCTATGAAAATTTCAAGACAAAAGGCTTCGACCAGTGTGTGTTGCCAGTGATGACTTATGGAATTGAGACGTGGTCGCTAACAATGGGCCTTATAAGAAGGCTCAAAGTCACTCAAAGGGCAATGGAGAGGGCTATGCTTGGGGATTCACTGCGTGATCGAATCAGGAATGAGGAGATCCGCAGAAGAACGAGAGTAACCGACATAGCCCGAAGAATTGCAACACTAAAGTGGCAGTGGGCTGGACACATTGCCCGTAGGACCGATGCCCGATGGGGCCGACGGGTTCTCGAGTGGCGACCACGCACCGGTAGACGTAGCGTGGGTAGCCCCCGACAAGGTGGACCGACGACCTGGTGAAGGTCGCGGGAAACCGCTGAATGTGGGAGGCGCAGGACGGGTTGTCGTGGAGAACCTTGGGATAGGCCTATGTCCATCAATGGACGTGTTTCTGCTGAAATGATGATGATGAAAATTTCAACTGTCTACCTATGACGGTTCATGAAATTACAGCCCGCAGACAGACAGATGGATAGACGGATAATGCAGGCTTAGTAATAAGGATGGCATTTTTTTTGTAACGAAACCCTAAAAATGTGTAATGTAATGTACAGGCGACAGCACATCAAGCTACTACAATCTGTCAGATTTCCTTATTAGATTTTCAATTTTATCTCTAAAGCATTAAGGCTCAAGGTTGATTGGAAATATTTGACAGTTTCCGGTAACTTGACCTACTGTCATCCGTACATACTCACACTTATTTACAGGAATAAATGCAAATAAGTGTGAGTATGTTACATTACAATACAAATGGTTCCACACAATTCAAAGATTTAATAATTCAGTAAAAGACAATAAAATATAATTTACGTTTTATTTATTACGAACATAAAGACTAGAAAAGTTATGACTATCAGATCTTTGTGATTTAAATGCAGACAAGTGTAAACAAACTCTTAAATTAAAGTAATGCAGCTTAGCCAAAGATGTTCTGGAAGACTCCTGCCACCCAGCCGGATTGTGGCTCCCTGGAAGTTAAGATACAAGTATTAAAGTAAATACATAGATTCACTCGTTGAAAATAAACTTTGTAACGCGAACCTTTCTTTTTTTGGAGGAGTCGTCTATCCTTCTTTCCACCACGTATTAAATTTTATCTTCGCCAAAACCCTAATTGTATAACTAATGCAAAATAATATAATCTAAAAGTAGTTTAGTTTAGTACCATCAGGCCGCATGGGCGTACCGAGGGGGGAAGGGAGTCAAGCGCTAGTTAGTAATTTATAAAAAAAAATATAATCAGTACTATGCAAAAGTAAAGATTTCGGTCAAGCGGTAAGCGCAGTTGCAAATAGTAAAAAATTGTGAGTTAGAAAGAGTACTATAATCTGTCTAATTTCGTTGGGTAATATATTATCAACCTTAATGCTAAGGTCCTCCTGGCGTCTGTACAATGTATGATTAAGTAAAAAAATTAATAAACCGAATGTACAATGACTCGAAAATGTTGTAACTACAAATTGTATAACTGTATTCTGTGCAAAGAAAAAAGCTATCTATCTAACTAATGATCTTGAAAAAGATTGGACCGTCAAATTGTACCTGATAGATAATACGGCCTGGCTCAGCAATTTCAGATCAAAGCGTTTTGCGTGCCTTTATTAGATGGGACTCTAGTGTCGCTTCGCCTCTATTTCGCCGTTTTCTTCGTGGATACCGCTTTGAGAGCAATTATTTTTATTTCTACAATTTTACAAATTAATTATGCGTGCCCGTATCATTTGATTTTTTCCAAAACTTTATTAATAAAAGACATATGATATTTCAAAATCCCAAAAAAATAACCCATTTTTACCGCGATGTTCAGACGACTATTAGACAAACGTCATAAGTTTTTAACAAAAAAGGAAATAATAGAAGCTTAGGTATACTTTTCCTCTAAATTTTGATATAAAAATAATTGAAATCTGTCGTGGTTTGAAATAGAAAGCAGCGGAATACGAAACGTCTTTTCGTCAACGTTTTTGTTGATAAAATCAGCCTGAGCTGCAACTGTCCCTTTCGCACTTTACAGGGAGCGGTTGGCAGCGGCGCGACGGCAATAGTTTCTTCAAATACCCGCACTTTCGCCCAAATACCTGTCAATCACGTGGAAATATCGAGATAAAAAGTGTTCTACTCGTTACCCAGATGTGCTCGTATGACAGACGTTCGGTAGTTGATGAGTGAAAAATTAACAAAAATCCATATTTTTCTATAACTTATAAACTAGTGCTTGACCGCAATCCTACTAGTTTATTAAGACCCTATTATCACTAGCCCCTCTAGCCTTGTAGACACTTAAATCGTAGTCCTATGGAAACACTGCGGCTGGCAAATTGTTCCAGTTCCTCTATGTACGCCGTATAAAAGAAGATGTGAAATGCTTCGTTCGGATCGTTCTGTCGTTCGAACGTAACAAGCTTTTCACGCTTATGATATTACTAGTATTATATACAAGGCTGCTTTTTTTAAATTTCATGTGAAGAAAATATATATTTTCCAATGGATTTCATTATAAATATGATGATTAATTATTCTTTATTCAAAACGTAATCAGCTACTCACTCTTTTTTGCAGTTGTACATGAGGTTCACTTTCTTGACGTCACCACGGCTCAGTCCTTCCCGTTGTCCTAGTTTCACACCTCCAACCTGAAAAATTTGCCCTCAATATACTACACTGAACAACTTACGGACGACAGATCAAACTACCCTAAACTGTCAAATATAATCAATCTTGAGCTTTAATACTGCTTTCTTTATTTATTGAAGTGAAACTTCTATACGCACGCTTGACTTGCGGAGTAAACTGGCGAACGCGTGACGTAAGCGTTACGAAAAGTGATCGGGCAAGGCGAACGAAAGTTAAGTGGGGGTTATAAGCACAGAGGCGCCCGTGGCGCGAGCTTGCTACTACAAGTAGGCCTAGTATGAGTTTTCATTACGAAACTCGTTCGATCGTATCGAGCGCGTTTGACTCCGCGATTGGCCCGCTTCAAGAGCGCCAAACGCGCTCGATACGATCGAACGAGTTTCGTATTGAAAACTCATACTAGGCCTACTGGTCTGCAACGAGTTTTTTTTTTTTTCAATAAAAATAGAAGATCTATGCAGAAATATTAATTTACCAATGAAACCAAGAAATAAATTTAAATATTTATAGAAAATTAATATATGTATATGTGTATACATGTATATATTGTACACACATATATATATAGTACATACAGATGGAGCAAAAGAAGTTTCACTTCAGTCGTGTGGTCATAAGCACACTCGTATTTTTTTGGCTTCACACGGTTTGTGCATTTAGCCAATGTCACGTAATTATGAATTATTCATGTCGAAAAAGACGGCCGCGTGACCTGTCTTAAGAGTGAGGTTTGGGACAAAGTCATGATGTGGCCACTATGCTGCGATATTTCACTATTCTTTATGAATTATTTACTAAATGCACTTTTTACTACATAAATCATGAACTTTTATTTAGTAAACAACACTATAAATAATTTTAAAAGTCCAATGAAAAACAAGCGTGACACTCAGCTTGACTTTATCGCCAAAGCTCCTCTTTAATACTTTAGAGATAAAGTTGAAAACCTAATAAAGAATCTCAATCAAATCAATCTGATAGATTACAGTAGCTTGGTGTGCTGTCGTCTGTACATTCTCCTTCCCTTCCCTGGTAGCACAATATGCTAAGGGGACGAAATAAAAAAGTCGCTGGTCCAATGTAGTGGCAAATAGGACAGGATAGAGATAAGTGGACATCATTGGAGGATGCCTTTATCCAACCTGGGGATCTGGCTAATGATCTGATTAATCATAGTGTCAGTCATAAAAATAGTAAATCAAGAAGCAATGTAGCAGTCAAATAAAGGCTTTTTTATTTTGATTGTTTATATTGTTCATTTCATAATTAAGCTGTGTCTGCAGAAACCACAATAAGACGTCATTATAATTTTACTAATGTGTATGTAGCCGTGTGGTACCAGGCTTAGAATAGGAGTAGTTCTCCTGTGGAATATCAAATTATGCCATAATTTTTACACCATGTTATATTTTTTCTAAATAGGTATACATTTAAAAATTATTACCGAGCGCACAACAGTTGGCGGTAGATCATAGTACTAGGCATTCAGTAAGACAGGGCCCCACCGCGCCGCGCCGCTGCATGTGCAGGCGGGCGAGCGGTGCATTGACCACATTTTTGTTGGGACAACCACGTAAGATAACAAGCTCATAAATTTATGATTTTTCATAATTACTTTTTGAAAAGATTCTTTACTTTAAAATAAACGTGTTTCGGGTTTCGCATATTTAAAATATAATATAATAACGATGTATATAGATTGAATGAATCATTGAATGTTAAAATAAGTTTTGGCGGAAAAGTAAAGCGGAGTGTCACGCTCGTTTTTCATTAGACTTTTAAAATTATTTATAGTGTTGTTTACTAAATAAAAATGCGTGATTTATGTAGTAAAAAGTGCATTTAGTAAATAGTTCATAAAGAACAGTAAAATATCGCAGCACAGCGCAGTAGTGGCCACATCATGACTTTGTCTCGAACCTCCATCGTAAGACGGATCACGCCATGTTTTTCGACATGAACAATTCATTACGTGACATTGGCTAAGTGCACAAACCGTGCGAAGCCAAAAAATAAAGAAAGAAAGAAATGTTAAAATACTGATACATCTTGCTTGAGGTTTATACTGAAGTTCTTTCACCAAATAAATAATGTTTCTGGTAACATACCTTTGGTTCGATGGTCTTCTGTTGGTTCTTAGAGAAAGCGTACTCGGAGTAGTGCATGACGCTGTTGTAGTCGTAGGGAATGCTAAAGTCATTGACCTGCTTGGTAGTCGCCTTCCTGAAGTTGGTCTCAGTACCTGCATAATATTGAGGCATTTAAATGGTCAGATGAATAAAGTGTTTTATTAATTATCCTTTTTTATGGATGCGAAATTATCAAATAACCTCTCCTGCTCTGTGCGTAGTAGAAGGGCGTGTCAGACTTTTATTAACTAAAGCCCAGCCGTGGTCCTTCACTTGCCTGTGCACCATAGGACACGGTATCTCTTTCAAACAACCCATGACTTCTGGAAGTTATCAATTATCTATATAAATAAATAATGCTCTGCCCTAGTGGTTAAAACAACAACCTCTCTAGTATGATTGTGCGGGTACCAATGTAACTTTTTTAACTTATATCTAAAGTACATATATCTAAATATATGTTGGACACCAATGACTGATTAAAGGGTGAAGAAAAACATCTTGAGGAAACTTGGACTTTAAATCTGAAATCGCCAACCCGCATCGAGCAAGCGTGGTGATTATGCTCAATTCTTCTCTGTATGAGAGGAGACCTGTGCCCAATAGTGGGACGATAAAAAGGTTAATGATGATGATTATGATAATGAAGAAGTAGCTTTGATATTTTCAACAAAATAGTAAATATATGGCTTGACGTTGTAAGAGATGACATGCGTGCCAATAATCTCACACCACAGGATGCTAAAGATCCCGGGCTCTAGCGCGAAATCCGAGGATGCACCCTGGACTAAACGCTGAGATGATGATGATGATGTTCATAAAACGAAAACCAGAAACCGTATACGCGTGTTAAATAATGACGCCATTAAAGCGTAACACTGTACATGGTATTGAATGTTAAATTTTTAGGAAACTAAGCAGGAAAGCGGACCCCGGGCTCCAACGCGAAGGCCGCGGATGCAACCGGGATAAACGCTAAGATGACGATGGTGATGAGTAAATGTATCAATGATGATAATCGATTGCAAGTTATGTTCAAGTAACAGAAACTGTTGGCGTGCTCACCAGGTTTGATATTATTGTAGCGCACCAAGACAAAGTCGTCTCTTTCAGGGCGACTCTGCTCGTGCATGAAGCCAACAGCATGTAGCAACTCGTGAAGAACTGTTCCTTTCTTAGAAACGCAGCCAGGAGCCTGCAGGTTGACTTCTTGACGACCACCTAGAAGAACACAAAAAGTTAAGAAAATTTTACAGGGAAATTAAACCCATTCCAATATGGTACTGCATGGCAGAATCTCAAAAGGAAAACCATAATTTAAATCATAGAACATTCAAGTCTCAATCATTTTATAAGTATCCCAACTGAAACTACAAATTGCTTAAAAACATTTTGAGAATTTTTACCTTTACCATGGCCTAAAATTAATCCTCGGGCTGCTATAACCCTGGGCACCATTTTCAAGCATAACAAGTATTGTCTTTTAAAATTTACCTTTTTTTGTTGCCAAATTTTATGACTCATAAACTGGGCGTTAAAAGTTACAAATTATATCTAAGTAAACTACTTATTCCTTTCAATTTTAGGGAGTTCATTAACCAAAGGCTAAATAGGGATATTTCCTGGGTAAAAAAAATGATTCTAATTAGTCCGTCATTCAGAGTATAGAAAAATGTTGAATACCTACGTATATTTTGTTTTATCAAATCAATAAAAATTGACAAATATAAAAGACATCAAAGATCGCTAAAAAGTGTAGCGTGCAGTGACGTCACACGAGTTTTCAATGCACTGTGTCGTCTTCATTTTTTGTTTATATGAAAAAAGAAAAAATACATGTCTAGTATTTTTTGAAAATCTGACTGACGGACTAATTAGTTTCTTTTAGTCAACTACCCTATTGTCAAGAAAATTGCAAGACTGACCAATTCTTCCCACACTGGACCAGCAGCCGGTGTTCTGGCTCTGGATAGTAATGTAATCCTTCTGTCCGTTGTAAGGCACGAAACGTAGGCACGTCAATCTGTGATAGTCTGCTATTGCCCTCATAATCGTTTCGCGTTCCGTGGAACCTGAGAAAATATATCTTCTTATACGTCTTCTCAATATACCTATTGTTAGCTTGCATCTGGCAACCCTACAGTAAATTATTCGTTCTGGTCACACGACATGGCCTGGGATTATCTATGGGAGACAACTGACAGCCGGCTTCTTGCGAGAGACGCGGACCGGCGACGAATATATTGGATTACTGTTACTTTTTGGAAGTTAAGTGGTTTTGGTGGTTAATGTGGAAAGGATAATAAATATGTTTTTGTATTTGTGACGTGTTCAGTTTTACTGCAAACCCTTTTTCATTTCTGAGCTGTAGCTTACACTATCATGTTCCCATCCTTGGGATACAGGCTTCTTGAAGCTAGATAGATGTTGTCTTCGAATTTATAGTTGTAAAAACTGCCAGAAGTCGCGGATACCAAAAACAAATTAGGATTAGCGGAAAAAAACATAATTTAAATGAAGATAATACATAGGTTAAATTCTGCAATGAAGACCTGGCAAGTTTCAAATCATTTATTTACCATCATAAACCTGAGGAACTAGAAATTAATAGGTAATTATCAAACCACTAGAATATACCTGCGTAAGTACTTACTTCATTTGCTAAATTTGTCAGTAGCCCATTCTTTGATGAAATGCCCTAACAGGTTCTCAACCTTCTTTTTGTCATCGCCCACTTTGAGTTTATTTTTGGAGTTTTTTTTTTTTTTTTACTCACCGTCTTTTGCGATTTTGTAAGACCTTGTGCTATTTAAGCGAAAACGAGCAATATTTTATAGTCGTAAGATTGGTTATATATAATATTATGATTTATTTTTTTCTTCAAAAGAGCGCCTTCCTCCATCTCCTATTTAAAAAAAATACTTTGCTGTGTTCGACAGGGTCCATATTTGATTCGATATTTCAACATACCAACTACATATTATGTACACATTATGGAACATGCAATAATTATTGAGTATACAATGTAATTTTCTCTGGGTCTTCTTACCCCCTCAAACACCCACGAGGGGTCTTTATGGCTCATGTTGAGAACCTATGCACTACACCATCGTGAGGTTAGGATATGTCGTATAATACGTACTGAAGTGTCCCTCAATAACATAGGGAATATGACCTTGCGGCCAGCGCAAGACCTCTTCCCTGATTCCATTCCTTCCCTGCTGCGGCGGCATGAGGATGTCTCCCTCGGCGTAGCCTCCTACCTCCTCAGGGTTCATGAGGGATGACTCTGACCAACTCGCCAACGCATCGCCTGGAAATTATAAAACAATAAGAAGAACAGCAGTACGATTCGGTAATAAACAGAGCGTGAATACATAGGTGAAGGAAGCGTACAGCAAGCAGGCACTCTTTGTTTATTAATTATAAACTAGTGCTTGTCTGCAATCCCGCCTGGTGGTAAGCAGTGATGCAATCGTTGATGGTAAAGCGCGCTATTTTATTTAGGGCCTGTGCACTCAAAAAAACAGAGTGAATAGGAAGGAAGACAGCAGTTGAGCGAGGTGGTGCAATGTTAAACCCAACAACACGACCAACGATGCTGTGCCAGAGGGAGATTGATCTGGAAACCCTTCACGACCTAACTCCCGACACAACAACAGACCCGTCCTCCGTACGGCTTCACCAGACATCATGCCGGAACGCGACGAATCGCTTGGCGGCAAGACTTTATCTGGTGGGCGGTAACTTCTGCCGGCAGCCGATGTTATGATCTACCACTCAGAACGACTAATACTAGGGATTGACACTATTGACAGCTCTCTCCGACCTCACTTCACCTAACGTTTCAGTTAAGTTACAGTTTTCAGGTAACTTTAAAGTTGAAAATCTACAAATTTTTCAGGTAACTTTAAAGTTATTCTGTAGTGTCGGATGTGTGATGTATTACTAATACCCTTGCGTTAAAGGAATAATTTAAGAATATACCTATAATATACTAGCTGCGCTTCACGGTTTTACCCGCCTAAGTTGAATACAAATACGAAATTCGTATGTATATAAGAAACTTCATTAAAATCGGTTCAGCCATTTTAGAGGAGTTCGAGGAAAAACACTGTGACAAGAGAATTTTTTTATACCTAATAGAAGATTTTTCATTTTGCAGCTTAGCCGTATTAAAAGGAAATTCCAGCAAGTTTAACTATGACATCAAATTTTGAACTTTAAAAAAAATATTTGCCCCATACTAGGAACTTCTCCTGTATCGTGGGCGTGTTTACAAACATTTAAATTCACATAAACAAACAGCCAGACCCGAAACAACTATCTGTAGGCCATACAAATATTTGTTCCTTGCGGGAATCGAACCCGCGACACGAGCGCCGCAGTCGAGCCCTCAGCCAATGTACCAACCGTGTCCTTAAGCTTTAATTTTAATGAGTTTAATTTCACTAGCAGATCTTCAAATCGAAGGGGCTTTAAATCAACATTAAAAATCAACATGTTCCTCGTGGATCTAACCGAACAAGAGGAAAGACGAATTTGACTCAAAGGACTAGACTAGATACTTTATTTCGCTACTAAAGAAAATCGTCGTCGAAGTCGTTGTATTTGCAACACACGTTTTGTTTGTGGTAACTAAACTATTATTCTGTCTTTATTTCTTTCTTTTCTTTTAGTCTTTTATGTAATCCCGGTTGCCATACTAATATCTAGTGGCAGTCGTTAAGGGTTGTTGGAGCCCTCAAATGTCCAACAATTGGTCTGACTGTAATGCTTCGACATCACCTTCGGGTCGTGGAGGTCAGCCGGCAGTCGCTTCACGAAAAATGTCGAAGTTTAGCCAAAATCAGTAGTTAGACTGGTAAACCGGATCCCAGACTCCAAAGCTGAAAAGCTTCGAATGCGACTGGAATTATTGCAGAGATAATGATCAGTCTTTCTCCTATCGCAAGTAATAAACTAAATAAATATCAACATAGCAATGTATGTATTTCTTTGTTACATTTTTCTTCTCTGTTTATGTCTATACATAAATAAATAGTTAAACAAATTCAAACAGAATAGTAAAGTGCACCAATGGATCGATATAAGCCAGCCGCAGCACTAATTGGCTTGTATCCTAAAAAAATAATTTAATGTCCATCAGATAGATTTATAAAAAATATTGAACACGTATTTTTTATTTTTTCTTTCATTCAAATACTTATGAAGATATGTATATTGATTTGAAATGTCGCATGACGTCACGCCGTGGTACAAAATATAGCACGGCGTAACGTAATTAGCCCCCACTCTGTAACTTTAATACGCTATATCTCAGTAGTTTTTGGTAATTACGACAAAATAAAAAATACGGGTCTTAATTTTTTTTTGTTATCTATAAGACTGACTAATTATTTTTTTGATTTTCAGACCTTTGATACATCCCTATTGAAGATCGATTTTAACTATGTAACAATTAAATAATTACAATAATTGATAATGCTCCTCACCACATTTTCTTTTATACCGGAACCGGAAAATGCATCATAAATGAAGATACATAAAAGTTATCGAAAAACTTTAGAGACATGTAATACGGTACCATAACACGATTAGGATATCATGAAGTCGAGGAAGTGGGCTGTCAACTTAGTACTGCGCTACTCTTCGTTATTTTACTATGAAATGACGTTGACACGACTGCTGTCGTGTTTATCATGTGAACATGACAGCCGATACATCTCGACCTGAATCGATCTACATGTACTTATTAATTATTCATTTTCATTATTTCCTTCCTTAGACTTACCTATTTTCGTTTATATTTAAGTCATTAACACGCGAATTACTTAAAGATAAACGAAAATAGGTGTCGTTTTGTTAATTGTAGATAGGTATTTTGTTAAAATTAAATCGAAGGCTAGAAAGAAACTATTAGATAAGTACTGCATGAACATGATACATATTGCTTGTCTGAACATTTAGAACATTTTTAACCGACTTCGAAAGGAGGATTCTCAATTCGACCGTATATACGAGTATGCTTGTTTTTTTTTTTGTTCAAGAATAACTACGTCGTTTATGAACCAACTTTGATCATTCTTTTTTGAGTTAAAAGATTACAATGCAGAACTAAAAAACTAACTACCGTAAAATGCTACAACATTGCCTGTATTTTGACGTTTTTATTCCATAAATTCTTCAGTTTAGAGAAAGTCATATATGTTTTCAATCACTATTCGAAATGGTATGTTAAGCTATCGGGATAGAGTTCATATTAGCTAAAAAACCTCCTATTAATCACCATAAAATGCATTTAAAACCGTAGGCAAAGTTACGGTACAAACTGCAATATTGCCTAGCTAGAAATATCATAGACTATTATGGATACAAACGGGACGATTAGGCGTCTATTTTGCTTATAATTTGTTTTCTATTTTAGACTTTATTTAGTCTATAATTGCAATACATATATATTTTTAACGGTGGTAGGCAAAGTTGAACACTTAATTGTAAAACTCTCATACAACAGTGAATAAGTCTGTAGGGTTGCTACTCAAGGTAGATGAATAAAAAACTAAAAATATAATATTAATATATATTTCTGAAATAATAAAATTAAATCAAAAATAAACGTATAACCTTTCAAAACATTATATTACTACCTACCTACCAATCCTACTAATAAAAGCTGTTTCCCGCGGTTTCACCCGCATCCCCGGGGAACTACTTCCCGCACCCGAACAAAAAGTAGCCTATATGTTAATTCAAGTTACCCCTCTATGTGTATGCCAAATTTCATCAAAATCCGTTCAGCTGTTTGGGCGTGACAAGGTAACAAACAAACAATCAAACAAATTCTCAGAAATAGAACGGAGTCTAGAATTGTGCGTTTTGTGTAGCAAAAGCAACTGTTACACGAGACTCATAAATAATAAATCAGACTCAAAAATATCAAACTATGCTACTGACGTTACGAGCTAAGTTAAAAAAGTTTGAGTGGCAGCCCTAACCCTAGGCAAAGTTGAGTATTTTTTTTTTCCGAAACCTGCTACAACTCTGCCGGTCATGATTTGACCCTTCAAAATAACATTTGTAGCAGAAAAACGAGGTAAAAAACAAAAAACAGCATATTTTCTTTGCTATTCAACTTACTCCAATTGTAAATAAAGGATAAAAATTCATCAAATGAAATTATTCTACCTATCCGATAAAAGAGGGCTACGACCACTGACATAACAATTGAAATTGACAATTTGCTGACGGGTTATTTGAATAAATGATGCGTAAATGTTGCCATATATATTACCGACTTGCTCTTAGTAGTACGACAGATTATAAAATCGCTTCTGTACGAGAATTATTTAACATTTTAAGGTTTTAGGCAATGTTGTAAAGTGGTGGCAATGTTGTAGCATTTTACGGTACTTACTTATAGGTAAGACTTTATTTTTCTTATTTATTTATAAACCAGCGCTTGACCGCAATCCCGCCTGATGGTAAGCAATGACGCAATCGTTGATGGTAAAGCGCACTAGTTTATTAAGAGCCTATTCACTCTAGTCTTAAAGACACTCAAATTGTAGGCCGACGGAAACACCGCTGCTGGCAAATTGTTCCAGTCCCTCGATGTACGCGATATAAAGGACGAGGCGAAACGCTTCGTCCGGATCGTAGTTGTGTTAATAACGTAAGGGTGGAAACTCACCGTACGACGGGTCGTCCGATGGTGGAACGGAGATGGGGGAATTAAATCATGCAATTCCCTCGCACACTTACACATACACACGCATACAAAATGTATCCTATAGAACACCGAAAGGCTGGCTACTCTACGCCTGTGCTCTAGGCTTTGGAGACCAACTCGAGTTAAATCAGGGTCACCAATCACCCTCTTCGCACGCCTCTCCACTGAATCCAAAGTGGCTAGGTGACAGTTAGCAGCACTAACCCAAATGTGGCTGCAGTACTCCACACACGAACGGACCTGTACTTTGTACAACATTAGAAGCTGTCCTGGTGTGAAGTACTGCCGGACCTTTGCGATAACGCCAAGTTTCCTGGCAGTCACCTTGGCCTTGGACTCAATGAACCGCCCAAAGTTTAGGTTCGAGGAAATCTCAACACCCAAAAGCTGAAGGCGGTCGATATTTATTTATATATATATTCTTTATTGTGCACCAATCAAACATCGAGCAAAAACATTCAACACAAAAAAAAAACATACAATGGGCAGCCTTATCGCTAATGCGATCTCTTCCAGGCAACCAAAGAATGGACAGATTCTCCCGAACCACAAATAGGACTGTCGTTGGTGCAAATAATGTTACAAACTAAATTAAATTTAAGTTCAATGCATGTTTTTATTTATATTTCATTAAAAAAGGGGCAGAAAATAAAATGTAAGTTTAAACCTGACCTGTCAAATTAGTCCGCTCCTGGCGTAAATTGATGTATTTTTGGTCGCCATATTTTTAATCGCGTCTAAACCGTCTATATAATATCTTAATATGACAGGATTAAACTAAAATGTTATCTTTCTTAATGAAATAAAAAGATAAAGATGCACTTAACTTAATATTGGTTCAGTTTGTGAACTAGAGATTCGGCACCAATTTCTAAGATCTTTATTATTTTTAAAACAATTACCAAGCTTGCTAGTTACCACAATTTTTCTATCACCAGATAAGTTTTACCCAAGGAATAAAATTGACGTTTGACAGCTGTTGTATGAAATAACCGTTAAAATTTCAAAATTATTTGTTGAATGAAGTTGTCATATGATTGAAAAATCGGCCCTTTATCAACTAAGGTTTGAGTTTGTGTTTTCAACAGCCGGGGAATTTTTATGTGAGGAATAAATTATGTCAAACTTTCATATTTATTCTACAGATCAGATAGGTATAAGTTATCTGACAATTGAAAGAGATTAAGCAGTCATTACCACCAGAAAGGCAGACAATTGGATTGTATCCTAAAAAAATAATTGAATGTCCATCAGATACCTTTATAAAAAATATTGAACACGTATTTTTAATTTTTTCTTTCATTCAAATACTTAGGAACACACACCGTGGTACAAAATATACCACGGCGTGACGTAATTAACCCCCACTCCGTAACTTTAAAACGCTATATCTCAGTAGTTTTTGGTAATTTCCACAAAATAAAAAATACGGGTTTTAATTTTTTTTTTTTTATTATCTATAAGACGGACTATTTTCTTTTTTTAATTTTCATACTTTGGATACATTCCCATTCTAGCAAGTCACCGTCTGATCTCAATTTCAATTTAAAAAAAAACCTCCAATATCCTCACAATTTGACAAGTTTTTGACATTTGTTTGTCTCCGAGATGAGACTGCGGTGACTTACGATGAGATTATAAACATTTTAATTACGAGTATTTACCTTGAAGGCACCGTAAGTGTAATAACATTTATGGCTACGCGATTTTTACACACCCGATAACAACCTTATTACAACACTCAAATGCAAATTAACGATAAAGGAAACTAATTTAATGACATGAAACATAAAATTGTGAGCTATGCAAATATACCAGTCATTTTTAGAATTTTATTTTAAACACACATTTTATGTCTCGTATAAATGAGTATATCATATTATGTAAGTTTATAAGTTTTTTGGACAAGTGAATATTAAAATTCTTTCTAATTAACCAAGTTTGAATTTAAAGTTTCAACATAGAGTAAAAATCGCAAAGTAATTACACATTATCAGTAGCAATGAGTTTCATTTTGACACTTCAACAAGATTCATTGCGTTATTTTTATTGTTGAGCAACTCATTTTCGAATATAGGGCAATGAAATAGCAATAAGCTTCAAAATTATTCCTACTGATACTTAGTAATGTTTGAACTCGCTGTAAGTTAGTATTAGCCCTAAAGGCTGTGACAAAAAGAAATTAGAAATTCCAAAAATATGTATCTAATTCATTAAACTATGTTTATACATATTATATGTAAATCGATATAACTTCAGGGTAAAACTTTATTCCTTAAAAAAAAGTTATCGGACTGTTGAAAAATGTGCCCTAAGAGAACCTTCTTACAGCCTATTTTCAACAGTTCAATAACTTTTATCTGCAGAATTAATATTGCAGTTTGACAGTTTTTTTTATAGAACCTGCTTATGTCAAACAATTAGTACATAATTATTGTTCTTCAGATTTTCAATTCCATTTTTTATGCATTCAGAGTTCGCTTACATGTGATTGGTACTTTATGTACAACACCAATGTAAGCAATTGTTGGTGGACCAAAATAAATAAGCAAATACACAAAATAAATACATATTAATTTAATCTTCTTCTTCTTTTCTTTAGAGTGAATACTACCTCAACTCTTGGCCTTCAATGGCCTCTGTGGTTAGATACCACAATTTTGCCAATAACACGTGTAACAAATAATAGAAATTCTTTAAAAAAATTATTTCACAACAATGGCGGATATCGCCAAAATAACAGTTGAAAAAACGGCCGCGTGAGCCGACTACAAAGAGATTTGATGCAAAGCCATGATGTAGCCACTATGCTGCGATATTTCAATGTTCTTTATGAATTATTCACTGAATGCACCTTTTGCTACATAAATCACGCGCTTTTATTTAGTAAACGACACTATAAATAATTTTAAAAGTCTAATGAAAAATGAAAAAAACCATTAATTTAGTAGAGGAATAATTTTGAAATTTTGACAATTGTTTCATATAAAAACTGTCAAACGTCAACTTTATTCCTCGAACATATTTATCTGGTGATGGAAAATCTGCCGTAAATAATATTTATTTAATGAATTACTTACCGCTCTCTTTGTTCGGAAATCCGTAAGCTTCGGGTCCCAAACTGGACACATCTATGGTCTGACTCTCGTCTATGCTGTTCTCTCCCATGTCATCATATAGAAAATCAGCTAAATTATAATAGCCCTGGTATGCAGGCGATGCATAATTTCTACTTACTAAAGCTACCAAAAACAAACAAGTTACAGAATTCATTTTAACTGTAAGTTTCAGGTTTGTTTGAACTGAAAACTTTATGCTAATAATATATTATTTTTATTTAAAATAAAATAATGTTTGAAAGAAAAGGACTAGGCGATCAGAAAACCGCAGAAGGTATGTGAAGTAAATTGGTGTGGCGCGCGTTTTTATAAAGGTGTCGCGAAGACCTGACATAGGGTAAACACAAACGGACAAGGTTCATTACTCCTTACTTCCTGATAAAGGATGTTAACGAAAATATGTATACTAATTGATAAAAGCAGCCTTGAGCGTTATTTGATTTGTATTTCCTCTATTTTGATTATATAATTTTGTAATCTTTGCAACTGCTTCCTGACAAAAATGTTTTCCGACGTTATCTCAAACGACGAAATATTTAATACTAAGTAATTACATAAGTCTTTGTTTACATTATTTATTTGGAAGTGTTACAAATTGCATTCGTCTATTCTACACAAGGCATATTTTACGAGGTATTCCATTTAGAGCACAGATCATCTTCTGGCAATGAAATAAAGATTTATAAAACCGGTTTTTAATCTTTTATTGATGCCAATAAAGAGCAATTCTGTCGTTCGCAACATTTCTTTATCTGAAACATCCGTTTCCGTTTCATTTTTAAAAAAAACAGTATGAATAACTAAAACGAGGAAAACATAACGGACCCTTTTCATCTTTGCTAGTAATGCATTTCCTGTTTTATTTTATTTTATGTTATTTTATTTTTACTTTCGTCGTCGTTGTCGTGGAGAACCTTGGGGGAGACCTGTGTCCAGCAGTGGACATCTATCAGCTGAAATGATGATGATGATGATGATTTTTACATTTTAAGAAAACTTACAGCTAGCATAAATACAGGTAGAAGATAGTTAGTGAAAGGTCAATTAAAAGTTTCCACAGTTAGCACAAGAAACAGTAACAGATAGGTACAGCACAGGACAGGAAAGTGAAATCAAGAAGAAATAAACTAATGACTGAAAAAGTGTTAATGACTTGCAAAGAAGTCATCAAAAAGGTTTTTTTTAGCTTATGACAGCGAGTAAGTGTGTTTCAGATGGAAAGACTATTTCTCGTAACTTCCAATGATATTAACAAATTCTTAGCATAATAATCTGCCTGTATTGGCCGGTCTGTCTATCGCCCACCCCCAGTCCTGTTGTCAGATCCCTCAACACTGTAATTTACATCTTACTATCATCATTATATCTACACATCATTGACATCACGTCACGTCACGTCTTACGAAAACGTGGTTATCAAATGTGGGTAACAAATGTCTTGCCATGGCGCCTCCGCCGGGCCGGAACAAGCGAGGCAGACCAAAGAAGTGCTGGCAAATCTCACACCACGGGATGCCAGAGATCGTGCGAAAAGGAGGAGTAAGTGTAGGAAAGTGGACCCTGGGCGAAAGCCGCGGATGCAACCGGGATTATACGCTGAGATGACTAAAGGCTGATAAAAGCAATGATGATGATCTTATCTCCCACACCCCATCAGTCATTTTTTTTTTTTTTTGTAATAAAGTCTTATTCTAAATTGAAAAAAAATGTAGCGTAGTGAATATACACTTATTTACATTCATTAATCATTCCTGCAGGTCAGAATAAGCATTTCATAACAGCATGTTTCCACAGCTGGTACACAGAACGGCTCTTAGTGAGAGCGAGTGGTTCGTAATCCATCACACCGGCTCAGTGTGAGTGGGTAGATAATAATAATAATATTGCAAGAAGAAATCTCCAACCAAGATTCCCCACCTGAAATGCACTTGGTTTAGGCCCGTCATTTCAGTGTAAAACCGAAATTCTTAAAATTTCGAGAAAGAGTTATCTTGAGTATAATAATAATAATATTTATTTATTTGAAAGAGGATACAAACATATTTTATAAACAAAAATAGGCTAGTTTTAAGCACAAAAGAGATGTCTCATATCTTCGAAATTTCAGTTCTTAAACTGACATGTCTTGTTCCTCTTGACGTATTCCATCATCGTTTTAAGAGCAGCGGTGCTAAAATTATTTACTCAAAGTACTGCATCTACGCTTTCAATGTTTCTTCATGTGCGTTGCCTTTTCGTAACTATGTGGAATCGGTTTCCAGTCTTTTTTTTATAATCATTAACTAGTGCTTGACCGCAATCCCACCTGTTGGTATGTTGGTAAGCAGTAATGCAATCATTGATGGTAAAGCGCGCTAGTTTATTAAGAGCCTATTTACTCAAAAATAAACTGAGTGAATAGAAAAGAAGACGGCAGATGAGCGACGTGGTGCAATATTAAATCCAACAACACGACCTAAGATACTGAGCCAGAGGGAGATTGATCTGGAGACCCTCCACGACCGAACTCCCGACAAAAGAACATTTGGCGCATCGTACCCGGCACACATCGCAACACAACTGCTCAGACCCGTCCTCCGTATGGCTTCACCTAACATCATGCCGGAACACGATGCATCGTTTGTCTGGTGGGTGGTAACTTCTCCCGGCAGCCGATGTTGTGGCCTACCACCGGCTGTAGCTGAATACCAGTACTTACAACCCGTATGTCATGGACAATAATGTTCATCAGCTGACAAAAGCATGTTTCGTTAAGAGCGATCACGCACTGTCGATTTCACATAGCGGCTGTGAGTTACTTATTTTGAATAGGTGCTTACGCACTTGGTCGACAGTCGGTCTATGTTTTGGTTGCTAAGAAACTGAGTCGCCTGCGACGAGTCGATAGCACGTAATGGTTCTAAACCGATGGCTTTTGTAATGCCAATACCAGCCCATGAAACCGAGGAGATGACTGTCTTCTTTGATTGTAAGTTTACTTAATACCAGAAGCTGCGTCTGCGGCTGAAACTTTCGTTAATATGGCAGGGTCTCTCTACAGTATATACAGGGTGTATCTGACATCGTAACGCACACTTCGCGAAAGGGCTAGACCGCATGCCACTAATAAAATTATGATAGTCATTTATGTCGTTAATAAACGGTTACAGAATTCAAAGTGTTTAAAAAAAAGTATCGTCACGGCCTTTGAGCGTTGCAAGCGTGCCGCCGTGAGTGTTTGTAGGTATGACGTTGTTCCCTGATGTGAACTCTATTAAATCAGCTGATAAAATAGTTTTTCGAGTTTTGTTTTCATTGCGCTTTTTTGTGTAATTAGTGAATTAATTATTTTTTACTTTAAAATCTTATTGGGTTATAAATGTATAGCAATTATGAACGGTCTAAAGTGAAAAAAACTACACATATTTTTTTTTCAAATCATGAAAAGGCGACGGTAAATTCCACCACTGGGGAGTTCAGAATCATGTACTGGATCCATGGTACTCGTTTGTGCGTCGATGTCAGATACATCCTTTATAGGTATCTACTAGCTGCGCAACGCGCATTCACTCGCATAACTTTCGACTCCGAAGGAATATGCGGATAAAAAATATCCTACATGTTAATCCTAGTTATAAACGAATTTAGATAGCATTTGATATTTAAATGTGTTCAGTAGTTTTCGCGTGATGTTAAATGGATATCGATAAAGAAACGCATAAAAATAAATACATACAAACTTACACCTTTATAATTTCTCTTTCACGATTACACGTTACTCGGGAACACAATAATTGACCTATCTCTTAAATTTCTTTGATTCAAAACTTCACTACATTTACGATATCGTCAGCTACGCAGTCATAACATCTGCAGCTTTTAGGTCATAGAGGTCAGGATAAGAGTTGAGACATACTGCCTATTATTGTAGGTACATAACTGCACATATCGTCTATTAGACATAAACGATTTCGACTTGAAATATGGTGCTTTATACTCAAATGCAAATCCCAAATGCAAAGAAAGCCTTGGGGGATGCCTTTGTTCAGCACTGGACCTTTATAGCCTGAAGAAGATGGGATAAGGCCGCCCATTGTATATTTTGAAGTGTTGAATGTATCTCTTATGTATTAGTATGTTTTTAGTGTATATAACTCTACTCTACTCGATGGTAGGCCATAACATCAGCCGCCGGCAGAAGTTACCACCCACCAGACAAAGTCTTGCCGCCAAGCGATTTGTCGTGTTCCGGCATGATGTCTGGTGAAGCCGTACGGAGGACGGGTCTGAGCAGTTGTGTTGCGATGTGTGCCGAGTACGATGCGCCTAATGTTGTTGTGTTGGGAGTTTGGTCGTGGAGGGTCTTCAGATCAATCTCCCTTTGGCGCAGCATCGTTGGTCGTGTTGTTGGGTTTAACATTGCATCACCTCGCTCAACTGCCGTCTTCCTTCGTATTCGCTCGGTTTTACTGAGTGAATAGGCTCTTAATAAACTAGCACGCTTTACCATCAACGATCGCATCACTGCTTACCATCAGGCGGGATTGCGGTCAAGCGCTAGTTTATAATTATTAAAAAAAAAAAAAAATATATATATATAAGACTCACGATCGTGGTAAGGTTCTACACGGAAAATTTAAAACATCTCCGATTAATGAGTCAGTTTCCCACGCCGACCTCTTACATTACAAGAAACTAACCAATTAGGAGTAATTCCGATCAAAATAAACATTTTCCTTGACATAACTATTGTTATGACCTTGAGGGAGAGGTAGGTATAGCAACACAATAGCAAATGTGTCATTTTAAGATGCCCAAACTCAGTTCGTTGACACTCAAGGCCTCACTATCTGCAAGTAAACGGTAGGATTTCTCTTAAATAGGAACAACCTCCGCTGTACAACGAAATCAGGAAATGTTATTGTTTCCCTAAGCATGATATATCATATTGTTTGGACTTTTGAGTCATGTCGCTTCGTCTTTGTAAACAATTCCTAATACCTACCGAAATATAATACGCCTTGCATGGGTGTGACATAAGTAATATATTTTTCCGCGTTATCGTCTTTAGTCGTGATTTCATAAATAAACATTAGATGGATTAGTGCGTTCCTTTATTTTTCGACAAACTTCCGCTTGTAATAAAATTAGGTACAGACGCTCAGGCTATAATCTGTCAGATTGCTTTATTACATTTTTTACTTTATCGCTAAAGCGTTAAAGCTCAAGGCTGATTGAGAAAGGACCAGGCCCGAATCGACGGCGCGTTGTGTTTCACGCGCGCCTCTAAGAGATGTCAGCACATCGTGACGGGGTCCACGAAGACTGATGCGACCTGGGTCAGGGCTGCGGGTTGGTTAAAAAAGAAACGGTGGCCCTGGACTACAGGCAAGTCAAGGAACACGGATGGGTTTTAGTTAGTAAAAGTCTGACACGCCCTTCCGCTCCAGAGCGGGAGAAGCCATTTGATGATTTCCCATCCCAAACAAAAAAAAAAGGCTGATTGAGAATACATAGATAGCATCGTGTAGCTTGGTCTGCTCTCGTCCGTACTTTACCGGCATCGTAACAGGTGATATCCATTCCAAGTAATCTGCATTTGCGATATATTCACTAAAAATTTAAACGAATATGAATAAATGGGAAAATAACTTTAATTTTTACACAATAAAGTTCAGTTTACTCTACTACTACAACCATTTTTATAACTTGTGCTTATCACTCTGAAAATAACTTAATAGTCATTGACATAAAGCTTACATTTGTTTAACCTAAAAAAGGGCGGGGGTGTGCAGGTGTTTTTATATTTTCATGTTTCCTGTTTATATTCACTAGATTCAGCTCCTTTAGCATTGTCCCCTTCCTAAAAGTTCTCCGGACTATGCTTTTGTGCTTCATGGAGATTATGGAAGAACCTACAGAAGCATCCTAAGAAATAGAGGACAAAACCACTATTCTCTGCGCTATTTGTTCGGTTTAAAAACGTAGACGTAATTAAGAACTAACAAAAGCATTCCGAAATCGCTAGATATCTTCAAGATCGGCTTCGATGTCAACAGCAAACCTCCTATTGGCAGAAACATATTTTACCTGTTCCGACTCGCGGTTGATAATACCGAGTACAAGAATCTGACGGCCAACCTTCAGGATTGAAGAAGCACTGGAAGAAGAAGAAGATATACTATACAGCAGCATCTACCTGACAGCCAACAAATTGTAATACAAGCCATTCGCCAGTAAATATAAAATATCCTACATGATATTTATACAATGTAAACAAAAGAATAACATATGACGTATACCCAAAACCGCAGGGTATCGAGAAATCGGAACCGATCGCGGAAACGTCAGCTTAATAGACACATTAGTTATACTGGTTATACCTAATATGGCACCTGATTCATAACAATACTGTCCTTGGTTGAGTTCGCCTCGTGATTTCGAGTTCGTCGAATTGCGGGGGCGGACACGAGGAAACGATTCTGATGAGGGGTGAAGCGGAAGATGGGATCGCATAAGGACAGCGAACAGCTAATAAAACAAACGAACCTATCTGCCAATAGATTCTATAAAAGTTATACTAAGTATGATAAGATGGAGTTGGCTTTGGATTAGCTGTCAATTGTAACAATCCCAATGTTGGTTGAAATGACAACTCACTCCACGGCACTCATATAACCTAAGCACTGCAGTAGTAAGTGAGGGAGGTAGTGTGTGTGATCAACTATCTGCATTTTGGTGCAGTGTGTAATTTATACACAGCACTAAAATGCAGAGAGTTAACAATATCTTAGATCTTACACAGTGTAAGATATTGTTTTAAGAGTGAAATCATTTATTAACATCTTTTCTTCTTTTCTGCCAATAGATTTCCACTGCTGGGCACACCCCTCCCCCAAGGCTTTCCACAATGACCGGTCTTGTGCTTCCCGCATCCATCGGCTTCCCGTGACCTTCACCAGGTCATCGGTCCATCTTGTTGGGGGCCCCACTACGCTGCGTGATGCGTCTTCCGGTACGTGGCCGCCACTTCAGTACCTTACTGCCCCATCGGTTGCCACCGGTCAGCAATGTGCCCCGCCCACTACAACTTAATTTTAGCGACTCGCAGAGCTATGTCGGTGACTTTGGTTCTTCGGCGGATCTCCTCATTTCTGATTCAATCGCGCAGAGAAACTCCGAGCATTGCTCTTTTATCAACAGAGCATTGATTATTTATCAGCCAGTGAGAAAGGAGTTGGTAGATTTCACATGTCTCTGGAATTTTTGGTTTCATTTCCTCACGATGTGCGATGTTTTCTTTCGCCTTTATGAAAGCAGAATTAATTTACGCAAAGTAGAGCAAATGTCGCGGTTCCAACCTACGACCTAAAGTCGCGAGCGTTACCACTGCGTCAACATAGCTATCAATCATTAATTTCTTCGTTAGTTATAATATAAATTTGCATATTTTTAAGGCTGTGGATACCAGTTTCCGTAACACCTTTGACATCAAAGTGTTAATCTCTAAAGTGTTAATTTTATCAAAAGGTGTTTTTCCGGCTGTTTCCGTAAAGACAAGTTTAATTAATAGAGGCGGGTCAAATAACGTTTAATTGTTACCTAACGACCGTGCCATAAAATAGACTAATTTATAGATCCGTACCTACGTACGGAGACAATAAAAAAGAAATGGGGGTCCCGTATTACGGCATTTTGCAGATAATATTTATTACCATTGACCCTTAGAAATTCTGTTTTTGGAGATATAAGTACAACGTGGTTTTTTTTTTATATTCCTATAGATTATATTCTTAAGAGTTTTTTAAGAAGAAGTTTAATTCAGACAGGATTTATAAGGTTAGCAATAATTTTACTTAACTTCTAGTAATAGTAACGTACTCAGCGTGGAGCTGCAGTTCCGCAACATCGGTGAACCCCACCGATCCGTGAACACTAGCGAACACAATGAGAATACTGTTAGTATCACCGCGAACATCTGGGATGTGCATCTATTCCTGATAATGGTACAAAACCATTAATATTATTACCCGCAAACATCCGCGATGCACAGCTAGCAACCCCCACTGGACCCGCGTGCTAGATTACCACCCACTCCCTCTCACAGAGAGGAGGGCTGTGTCCCAGGAGCAATACACAACATTAACATTACATGTTAAGGAACATTTCCTTTTCTTTCTTTATTTTTTGGCTTCGCACGGTTTGTGCATTTAGCCAATGTCAAGTAATTATGAATTATTCATGTCGAAAAAGACGGCAGCGTGACCCGTCTTACGAGTGAGGTTTGGGGCAAAGTCATGATGTGGCCACTATGCTGCGATATTTCACTTTTCTTTATAAACTATTTACTAAATGCACTTTTTTACTACATAAATCATGCACTTTTATTTAGTAGACAACACTATAAATAATTTTAAAAGTCCAATGAAAAACGAGCGTGACACTCAGCTTGACTTTCCCGCCAAAACTCTTAAGGAACATTATAGATTGATTGTGTTGCGTTATATCCCTGACGCACTGCCACGCCACGGCAGCTGCAACCGCAGAACAGCCGGTGGATTCTGTAATAATCTCACAAGTGAAATGGAATTTTAGTTGATATTAGCTGCGCCGAGCGGTTTCACCCGCGTAGGTTTCGATATGTTTTTTTTTATATGCTCCGCTCCTATTGGTCGCAGCGTGTATGTTATATAGGACCCAGGATTAATGGGCTATCCAACCCAAAAATAATTTTTAAATTCGGACCAGAAGTTTCTTAGATTAACGCGTTCAAACAAACAAACAAACTCTTCAGCTTTATATATTAGTATAGATTACAATGATAGCTGTCTTCGCGCTCTTTTTTTGTTTGTGATGGGAAATCATCAGATGATCTCTCCCGTTCTGGGCGGAGCGTGCGGAGCGGTGTTTCTTCACTTGCCTATGCGCTAAGGCCACGGTTTCTTTTTTAACCAACCCACAACCCTGGCCCAGGAGCCATCGGTCTTCGTGAAACCCGTCACACGTTCGCTTTAACGAAGTTTATACGGTGAGATGATTACAGAATCACACTGAAATTATATCTCTTCTGTGGCTGTAACAGTACCTACTATCATGGGTGTCCCTAGCTTCTGGCCTTGGGGAGGGCTTATGGCACGAATATTTTTTGGGGAATGAATATTTTATATCACCTACGTTTGATATAGCTTACTGAATGGATTTGGATGGAATTTAGCACATAGATAGTAAAAATAAAAATTAAAATAAATTCCAGTCGATCTTGAGGTATGAACAACTGTGAGGGCAGAGAGGTTGTTAGATTAGGGTTATTTTTTATGACCACCCAGAATGACTGAGGGCAGAGAGGTGGTTAGGTTAGGGTTATTTTTTATGACCACCCAGAACGACTGAGGGCAGAGAGGTGGTTAGGTTAGGGTTATTTTTTATGACCACCCAGAACGACTGAGGGCAGAGAGGTGGTTAGGTTAGGGTTATTTTTTATGACCACTCAGAACAACTGTGAGGGCAGAGAGGTTGTTAGGTTAGGGTTATTTTTTATGACCACTCAGAACAACTGTGAGGGCAGAGAGGTTGTTAGATTAGGGTTATTTTTTATGACCACCCAGAACGACTGAGGGCAGAGAGGTGGTTAGGTTAGGGTTATTTTTTATGACCACCCAGAACGACTGAGGGCAGAGAGGTGGTTAGGTTAGGGTTATTTTATATGACCACTCAGAACAACTGTGAGGGCAGAGAGGTGGTTAGGTTAGGGTTATTTTTATGACCACTCAGAACAACTGTGAGGGCAGAGAGGTGGTTAGGTTAGGGTTAATTTTTATGACCACCCAGAACGACTGTGAGGGCAGAGAGGTGAACAATTACAATAATTAATAAATACTTGTGGCAATGATACATTTCGAAAGAGAAGTCAGACCCTTTCAATTTGACCTTGAGATATGCGGTGGCGACTTGAGGAGCTTTTATTAACAAGCGCCAGCGATTTTCAGAAATTTGCAATGCTATATCTCTCGTACTTTTCGCTTCCAGTTCCAGCTTCGGGAGTTGTTCTAGGGGGTTCTCCTGCAATCCCCCCTTTTTGGGAAAAACCTGCGCCTCTATTCTATAGTAACCCCGCATAGCTTAACCTGATCGATCGGCCTGCAAGCTAATTGCGTAACACACTATTGCTATGAATTGGAAAGTTTTTTAAACCATTTGCTAGTCCATTGCTTCATCAGTTCGAAAAATGTGTCTATTGATATTATATATGTCGGAGACAGCGACGGCAGAGCGGTAGGGTCGACAGCCTCCTGGTGTGGTGGTACAGGTTCCGTTTCGTAGGTGAGTTTTGAATTGAAGCACGACGTGTAGATATACCCTCCAATCTTCATAATAACAATTTGAATAGGCAAACCGACAGTTTCGGTTCGGAGAAGTGCCTTGGTCCGCGTCTCGATGCAAAGTGCCCGTTCGACGAACCCCACTTTCCAAAGCGACTCTGTCCATGTGCCGCCATCACAAAATAACGTCACAAGCGTTCGCCCCTCTACTACGTAAATCAAATCAGCAACTTCTATTAAAATTATATCGACGATCTCCGACATACATATTATTGCTACTGATAGTGTCTTTCACAATGACCTTGCTGTATGGCTGTTGTACAATAATTAATCACGAGTCATTATCATTCCACTATAATTTTAAGTATGTAGGTATTAAAAATGTTTCAAGTGCCATACCTATTTAATTAATTCAAACATTTTATTTCATTGTTTTATCGATACTTAGTTACTTTTAGTATTAGTGTTAGAGCTGGTGTCAACTGAACTAAATTTAAGCTTAATGCATATTTTATTAATAAAAGGACAGAGGATAAATTTTTTTTTTTTTAATTTTAAAAGTGTTAGATGTTCGTGTTCACCGTGGCATTGTTCGTTCGTGCGTACACGCCTTTACATTTTCGATGAGTCTATTTTGCTAGAATGGATAAAGGACTTTCTAGGGTGAATATCCTACTCTAGAAAAATAAAAAGTCACTCCAATATACCTACAATATGTAAAGAACACCCTGTCCGATCCGTGAAGGTATGGTTAGGTATCGATAACTGATTCTACTAATGGATACAAAGTCGGGCTAAACTTAAAAAATCCCCCTAAAAAAATAAATATTATTTCGCAAAGAGGTAACTTAACACATTTGCAGTAAGCAACCCTTCCGGGGGCAGCGGGGGGCAGGGCACGCGGCACGTGATCGCATCGCTATTCGCTCATAATAATACCGGTGTTGTCACTTTTTTAAACATTACCAAGTTTCGGGGAAGTTTGAATTAATTCGCGGGAAAAAAGATTATTTCAAAATTCATTACTATTGTTTCTATGATGATTACCTACGTAAAATTTTATATTTGGCAAAGTGTTTACCTAACCTTTATTATCCTTATGGGTCGGACAGGGTTTTCTTTACATATTGTATAGTGAATATGGGGGATATGCACTCTAGAAAGTTCTCCGACCCGTGAAGGTGTTGTTAGGTATCGATAACTGATTCTACTAATGGATACAAAACCGGGCTAAACTTAAAAAAAAAATCCCCCTAAAAAATAAATATTATTTCGCAAAAAGAGGTAACTTAATAAATGTGAGTAAGCACCCTTCCGCGGGCGGCGAGCGGCAGGGCACGCGGCACATGGTCGCATCGCTATTCGCTCATAATAATAACGGTGTTGTCACTTTTTTAAAAATTACCAAATTTCGGGGAAGTTTGAATTAATTCGCGGGAAAAAAGATTATTTCAAAATTCTTTTGTATTGGTACTATGATGAATACGTAAAATTTTATATTATTTATATTTAGGTAATGTGTTTACCTAACCTTTATTATCCTTATGGGTCGGACAGGGTTTTCTTAACATAATGTATATGCGTAAGTACCTAAAATAAGGCAAATATGGTTTGAACACGACGTAGAAACGAAGGAAAGAATAAAACAAAGTACTGTATATGTAATTTCCTGTGTATTTCTAACATATTAGTTTTATACACTACATCATTATTTACATGAGCATTATCGCTTCACAATATTATTACAATTAAAATAATTTTCTCTCTTTATTTATATTATTTATACATTTTTATTTCACCTATTAGGCAAAGTGACAAAACTTCTCGCATATCAAAAAGCATTAGAAAAAAATACTGTTTTTTTATATTTTAAAAATAGAATCTACATAGGAGCGGGCCCTGATTTACAGTTGAGCGACATAGATGGCGCTTTAAAGGCGAGATAAAAAACGAAGAACAAATCACATAGATTTAGACCTGGTCGCACCACAAATTGCTTAAACATCATTCTGTCTCATTCATCTTCAAACGAGTTACTGAAACAAAACAATGTTTTATGTTTGAAGTGAGTGATTTGTGCTGCAAGATGATTTTAGAGCTTACAATAAGTATGCATGATTTTTATATTCTTCAAATCAAGACTAGCAGAAACTGTTCAAAATGTTTGAGGATAGATAAAACATCACAGCCAATTATAACAATTTTCAAAATGTTTTAACTTTTAATCTCCTATTTAAGCTTTAAAAACACTTTGTAATTCTACTACTGTCTTATTTAATAGATTTGAAAATAACAAGAAGAATTACAAAGTGTTTTTTGATTTCAATTTGTTATCAATAAAGGAAATATTCTTAATAATTCTTACAGGTACAGTTAACTTAGTATTTTAATTCAAAGGAAGATTTTTATAACTACTACATATTAAAAGAATTGGCCCAGTTTTTTGTTAAATATTAAAAAGATCGACATGTAGGTAAAATAAAATAAAAATATTTTTTGCAAAAATATCTTGATTAGCAAAATTTTGATATTGCACTATATGTAATTGGGTTTTAAAGCTCGATTCGTGATAACAAGTATGTCCCTATTTTAGAAAACAGTTTCTTATAATTTACGATTTAACTTAGAGAGGCGTAAATTGAAATTGTAACGAATACACAAAAATTATAAAACAAAGAAAATTAAATGCTTTATAGACATGAATGCTACCAGGCATTCATAAATTAGAAGAACTGAATCAATATAGCAGAATATTACAAGGTCCCTAATTACGCCCTCGTCAATCTTTTAACATATTATGCTGTCCTAGTGACAATTAATAAATTAACTGTAACAATAACAGCTAATGTTGGCACAGATAATTGTGAACCATCTACCGCCATTCTTCAACTCGTATTGTCCATTAAGTAAAATAATTATTAAAACTGCAATAACAATAATTATTGTATGATTTTTCGCGATCTCAATACGCCTTAATAATAAAACCTATGTCATTCACCAAATAAAATTGAAAATCTGGAAAAGAATAAAATATATACTTACTAAATATTTCGATTACTAACTACATATTTTTTTTATTCAATATTTCAACATAGCCTTGATAAGGCCAGAGCTTAGTCAATAGGATCCAATATTAAGACCGCGAAAGTATTATCAGTAACAAAGGTTTGAATTTTGTACATAACATTGAGTAGAACAGACTTTTATAAGTTCACTTTGCGACTCGACAATTTACTTTGTCAACTCCCCTTACATCAGTTAGTAGGCACACAGTGAGGACGGCCCGAGGCCCGCGCTACCCGAAGAGACCTTTCAGCGACCAGGACTACAGTGACAACAAGAGCTGGTCGCGCGCCAATGAACCTAACTAAAATGAAGTAACAAATAGTGCTATTTCATTACACGGTACTGTAAATAAAAATGTTTGAGCAGGACAGCACGATAACCTAAGTGTTCTACAAGTTGCTCTGAACTTCAGGTCTCCGGGTGCAATGCCCACTTTTATCACAAAAGGTGTTAAAGTACATATTGCATTACGCGACAAATATAAGCCACATATTTATTTATTAGCTAATTAATTCCAATATGTCCGTTATTGACATTTTACACAACTGTTAGAAATTGACAACACCTAAAGAGGTCCTTGTACAGAGTTATCATAACTACGGTACCTTACTGCACACATCACAGATATAGAAAAAATAAACTATATTCCTGTTAGTTCTATACATAACAAGTACACTTTAGCCTAATTCTATATTTCACAAATAGGGAATCTTTTACATCGTATATTGAACCAGAGTTACTCACTATCGTATAGACTGGGGTTACCGACATGTTTGAACAAGCTTAGCTTCAGCGCTTACTGACCCAGAACGTACAGTAAATATATTTTATATGTATACATAATAAGACATGATAACAACACATGGACGCATTTCGCTAAGCTAAATGATATAAAACTTGCTGCACTCCTGCCACTCTCTCGAAGGCATCCGCTCCATTTCATATCTCGATTCTACACAAACTTGCTTCTCTTATATTGACTTTAAAACAATAAATAAAAGTTAATAAATAATTTTTACATCCATTCAAGTTATTGTTCAAATCGATCACAATGTGAAAACTTTCAACTAGTAGAAAAATATGACGCAGATCATTCTGCTGTTGATATCCACTATTGTCCATCACTATTTGTCACTTTGCTATCACCGTCTTTGAAATAAACGATCACTTACTAGTAGGCATTGCACAAATACATCATCTTACACGCGGTCTTAACATAAGACGCGCGATCCGCGTTCCTGACACACATCGGCGGCTACTCATCTCTTTCGCACACACTATTACAACTCGTAGTGAGATAAGGACGTCGACACAGACATCCCACCGTCCACCCGTCTTAAGTTTCACAAGGAATGGTTCGTCGTCACATCCAGGTGAGGTAGACGTACTGACATGACACTATTACTCCGTGTTCCAAAGCTCGGCAATCCCCTCTGGGGAATTATAGTATACGTATCTGATTATTGCTCAAAAATTACATAACTTTGGCAGTGTATGGCAATCTTGGCCATCATAGCGCACTAGCGCACTAGTTTCATCTCCATCCGTCGCTCCTTGTGGGTCATCGAACCCGCGGTGTTCTGTGGAACTAACTGCTTCAGTCTCGAACTTGGGTTTTGCTAGCAGGTCTCTTTAGTGTTTGGCTTAAAGCACAGTGTTGTGTCAGAGTACCAGGCGGTCATAGCGGCCAGACGATGGTGCAGTCTACAGGAGCGAGAGCGCGCTGCGCGGGGGTCGCGGTGGTCGCGGGGGTCGCGGGGGGCGCGGGGGGCGCGCGCGGCGCGACGCGGACCCTCACGAGGGCGGGGGCGCGCCAGCCGCCGACACCACCACCACGGGCTTCACGATGGTGGTGGTGGCGCTGAGGTACTGCGCAGACACCGTCAGCGGCGCCACCGTGCCCTTCACCATCTGTGTCTCCACCATCTGGAAATGCAATACAATGAACTGCAAACTTCAAAACTACATTAATATTTGTACCTGATAATTTAAGAGTTTTTAGCAATAGCCTTTGTTAAATAACTGCAAACCTTTAAAATGAGATACGAGTTTTATATACAAGCAGGTTACTCAACGCGAGAGTCTCTATTTTAAATACTAATACCATATTATGAGTGTACTCTATAGAACTCTAACCTCTCTCACTCTAAGAAAAACAAACATCTCAAAACATAGACAAGCAGTGTTCAGTATTAATTCATAAGAAGTTAGTCTGGACCAACACTTCTTGAAATCGTAACTTGCGGCGAAAGCACCGCGTACGCAGCACATGCCCCGATGCACCTCACGAAACACAGCGTATCACTTAAACGAATATAATTGAAATGCTTTCACTATTTACCTCTAAGAAATTAATATACGAGTTATCAATGTGTCTCGGAGAGGCCGCGTGCAGTGCGGGGTGCGCGGGAGCCGCCTGAGGCCCGGGAGCCGCGTGGGGCCCTGGGGCCGCGTGGGGCCCAGGGACCGCGGGCCGCAAGTAGGGGTGGGGGCCCGGCCCGTGCGCCGCGCCCTTCGCGCGCAGCACACGCGGCTCTTTACAAATCTTCTCCTTATAAGAATACTTTCAGATATATTCAGTGTGGGAAATACGTCGGAGGTAGAGTTTGCTTGCAGTACCACTTTAGGTTTGCAGTAATTTATAGTAAAATATTGTATAATAAAATGGAGAAAAACTAACAATTATAAATATCGATAAATAAAATAAAATCGATTAAAATAGGCTTTCAAACCGAAGCATATTTATAGAACATGAAAGTTAAAACAAAAATTTTATAAAATATCGATTGAAAATGTTAATGTTCACATACATACACATAAAAATAAAATTACAGGTCTCCCAAAGTGATAATGCGCATAGAAATCTTCGTCACTGTTCGGCAACGGTCGTATTCCCCGAGCGTTCGGAAGAAAGATATGTATATAGAGTGGTTAAGTGCATAAAAAGCGGTTAAGTGCACCACAGTTGCCGAACAGTGACGAAGATTTCTATGCGCATTATCACTTTGGGAGACCTGTATCTTATCATACTCTGGCGTCATTTGGGAGGTATGAAAAAAATGAGGGCACTGCGTTCGAGCATATAGAGCATATGTTAGTGTGATTGAATTCATTTTGATACTATAATTTGTAAAATATAAATAATATAATATTCGTTCTGTTGTGTATATCACTAATTTAATTGGTTGACTGTAGGTAGTTCTTTCTATAATATTGCCACTTTAATTGGATCCATATGTCAAGATTAAATTCTATATTCCTCAATAAAATTCAAAAGAAAGGTAGTTTTCGACATTATTATACTTACCATTTGATATGCGGTAGTTACTGTTTGATATGCGGCATATCACACAGTAACTACCCACAAACGTATTTCGTCTAATGATAGCCTCTTAAATAACTACACTATGATGAATATAAGGTTTGCATGTGATAAATTGATTTTAGATGGACTTTAAAAAACGCTACAAAAATGTATGAAGTTGTAACATAAATTGAACTTTATTAAGTTGGAATTAAAGGCATTTTTCTGTTAATTCATATTTGTTTACAGTTTTTGGCGAATATATCACATGATAGTTGGAACAATAGATGTTTACCTTGTGTGTAAGTGTGTGCGTTTGTAACAAATGCGTGGTAGGCTGCGACACTACTAGGGGAGTCAGTCCGCTCACGACCACGCTGCCATCTGGAAGAAGTAACATGAATTAATGTAAAATTATCTTTCTATTTACCAATGTGTCTCGTTATATCTACATTCTACAGCTACATGTAGACAGTTGTTTTAAAGAAAGTGAATCAATTTGACCTACACTCGATTCCGAATGAGGGCAGATGTTTAAATAAATCTTTTCTACTGTCTGTGCAACCGATTTTGGCTTCTATTGTGTTGGTGGAATGATTAATGGTAGCTGCCATAAATAGCAGTTGGCGTTGCAACCACTGTTTAGGTTTCCGAACTCAAACGCTAAACAGGCAAATAAATCAACAAACTGTACAGCTTCATTCACTAAAAAATAGCAGTTAAATATAGTGGACACGTGTACAGTTGCTTCAAAACAAGATGGAACAAACCTAATTTAATCTGTTTTCAAATCAAAAGTCACATGAAATTGGTCGTTCGGTATTTTGGGCAACCAATCACAACATATTATGACACGAGGTTTGGGTAATGTTTTCAGAAAACGGCCGCCTGCTAGCTGACTAGCGGCGGCGGCATAACGTACAGTAGCATAGTGCAGAAAAGGGGGGAAGTTAGAAGTACTTTTGACAGCTTAAGACGAGATCAGACTGTAAATGTTCGTCAAATTAGAAAGAAAATTGCCTCTCTCTTTCAATCATAGCAATTTATGCCATATTACAAAATTGATACGTCTGAATGTCCTTCGGTAGAATTTTATATATCCCGTCATGTCCCGGTCTAGGTAGGCCCTAATGCTTGATCAGGCTAACAAGGCTCCTCCTTTATCCGATTTAATATCGATGTCAATAAACAGTGTAAGAAGCGTTACCGAGTACCGGGCCTAACAAGAAGTGCAACAATATTTGCCATCAAAACGAACAAGAAGAGAAAATGTATACAGGGTTCGTTTCTCAAAGCCACGTAAATAATAAAATATGAATATATGTAATCTTCTATCACATAAAACACTCCTGTCACAGTGATGGTCCTCGAACTTCTCCAAAACGGCTGAACCGATTTTAATGACAGTTCGTATTATATAGTATGTCAAGAAAACCCTGTCCGACCCATAAGGATAATAAAGATTAGGTAAACACATGACCAAATTTAATATAAAATTTTACGTAATCATCATAGTACCAATACAAATGAATTATGAAATAATCTTTTTTTCCCGCGAATTAATTCCAACTTCCCCGAAATTTGGTAATTTTTAAAAAAGTGACCACCGGTATTATTATGAGCGAATAGCGATGCGACCACGTGCCACGTACCCTGCCGCCCGCCGCCCGCGGAAGTGAGCTTAACGCACATTTATTAAGTTACCTCTTTTTGCGAAATAATATTTTTTTTTTTTAGGGTAATTTTTTTTTAAGTTTAGCCCGGTTTTGTATCCATTAGTAGAATCAGTTATCGATACCTAACAACACCTTCTCGGGTCGGACAGGGTTTTCTTAACATACTGTATACATTCGTAAGGCCTGAGAATAGCTTTTTAACTATTTTTAATACATAATCATACTACTACTACTTACGCGGGCGAAACTGGTATTATTTTTTGTTTTTGTAATGTCAACTTGTGAATTCATACGGGCCGTTTCTTGTGTAATTACGCTTGGGTTTTATTATTTGTATATTATTATTAGTACGTAATAATGGTATCTTTATAAGCTACGAGTATAACTATACTATTGTTCTAGATACGCCTATGATGACATTTATTTTATTTATTTTTAAAATCATATACAATATTTGAACAAAAATAAAAATAGTATGGTGTGGTGGTTTAATGATCTGTCCATTAAAATGAATATTTTGAACAATTTTCTTCATGAGAACAGTATCGTAAGCTCGAATAAAAATTCAGCCGTCCCATAGGCCATAGGTTTAGGTCGACTGAGGTTGTCTATGAGACAATTTATAAATTTTTCGAGATGACGATAACGGTCCCACGAAGATAATAGGGATATTTCCTGGGTAAAAAAAAAAATTATTCTATTTAGTCCGTCATTCACCTTATAGAAAAATATTGGATACGTACATTTTGTTTTATCAAATCAATAAAAATTGACAAATATAAAAGGCATCAAAGATCAGGAGTGGTAGCTGGTGACGTCACTGCTCGCTAAAAAGTGTAGCGTGCAGTGACGTCACACGAGTTTTCAACCCACTGTGTCGTCTTCATTTTTTGTTTATATGAAAAAAGAAAAAATACTTGTCTAGTATTTTTTGGAAATCGGACTGACGGACTAATTAGTTTTTTTAGTCAACTAGCCTATTGTTCAGTCTGATGATCTGTACCACAACATAAAATTTAGCTGGTATTTTAAAATGAATCCTGTATATGAATTAATTCAAAGTTATAATGCATACCTGCAGTCGTGGTAGCAGGCGTCGGAGATATAATTCCGTTTTCTTTAGTTATCCTACTTTCAACGGTAGTTGTAACACCTGTCAACAAAATTACGTATGTTTTAGTTATAGTTAAAGACACTTAATACTTATAAAGTATTGTTATTATCATACTATTATGTAACATTATGGAACGCAATAAATTATTGAGTATTGAAATAGTAGATTAGTAGCCGAGGGCTGTAAGGCATCAATTGCAGCCAGAGATATTTAGGCGTACGAGCGCAGCGAGGGCGCCTATAGTTCGAGGGTGCAATTGATGCTTACACCCGAGCTAACTACTCTGCTTTACATCTCGATTGTGAGGTAAGTAGAAGAAAACCGGCATTACAAGAATAAAACATTTAATTTTTACAAGTTTTCAAATATTTCTCTTTAGAATTTTCAGGCAAAATATTTTTAATTGCTGCTTCAGTGTCCGTTTTCGGTCTTGGATGTTTATCTATATATGTATCTACTATAAATATAGTATCGTTGATTTAGTATCCCATAACACAAGTCTCGAACTTACTTTGGGGCTAGCTCAATCTGTGTGATTTGTCCGTATATATTTATATATATTATATTAATTTTCGTATTGGTTTTATGTTAAGTTCGTAGCACCAATTGTGTATCGTTAATTAAATAATTAATACTGATATTTTAAGAACGTCTATTTATTTTGGTTTTAAAAATATTAATCGAAATTGCACTCATCTTGTAGTTAAAGATAACAAAGGTAGACACATTCTCATTAAGATATATAAGGTTGAGTCGTTTTACACTACTTGATATAAAAATTTCTTTCATAGATTATCACAGTTTTCGAACAAATAATAAAACGAAAGTGGTCTCCTGTGAGACACCAAATTTATTTGTTTAGAATAGTCACATTTTAATTATTTGCTTACATAAGGTAATTAGAATTAAAGTAAATATTTTTGAAACCTTACAGTCATTTCATATATTTCCTATGTTACAATCACAGAACTTCAAAGCAATATTTATCGTTTTTATATATATTTTTTCTTTCCAAGTCACGTTTAAACGCGCATCGAAGTACCAGGATTTCATAACTCACCGTTGGTATGCTGCAACACTCTCAGCCCGCTGCTAGTTGATAACAGCTGCAACGCCGCTGAGCCCACTACAAGCCCGCCGTTGCCAACCACCTATGAAAATGGAAACCATGTTTACAAAGACAAACCATTTTTACGTGAATATAGTCTGTTTAGAAAACGCAGCTGAATCAATTCCAATCATTTTTACACCATGTTATATTTTTTCCCAAATAAATTTAGAAATTGTTGCAGTGTGGTCACCGAGGGCACAACATAGCTAACGGTAGATCATTTTACTAGGAAACCCCCGCGCCGCGCCGCTACAGGCGCCGGCGGGCGTGCGGTGCGTTGTCTATTTTTCGTTTTTTTGGACAGCCAAATAAGATAACAAGCTCATAACTTTGTGGTTTTTCATTACTTATTTTTGAAATTTTGTATGTGTGAAAATACTGGAAACGTGTTTCGGGTTACGCATAAACAAAATATAACGTTCTATAACAGTTAAAGATAGCTTAAGTCCTGTTCAATAAGGCCTGTCGAAGTCCAGTGGACTGGACTTCGAGTTACGTGGGTCTCTCAAATCGTCTTAATTATTATGTATGTATCATTTTAGTAGTCTTCATTTTTGTTCGCAAAATCTTCGATTATTATTATAAGTATGGCCATTATTCACGTACTTCTTAAAAACTGCTGTAATTTACCGTTTACATAGACCGTTACAAACAAGCTTAATATGTATTTAATTAACGGTCGAAAATCGTTTAAAATAGTCAATGTATGCATTTTCTAACAAGTTCAGTTTAACACAACACATTGATAAAATTCTACAGGTCATGTCACACGTTACTTAGAAGTATTTTTTTAAAGGCTATGGTCCGTATTCCCGGAGGAAACTCAAACATTAATCTCTGTTTAAACATTACTTAAAACTAATTTCAACCAATCAAAAGGCTTCAAACGAGACTTAAGTAGAGCTTGAGTTTTGAGAGACGTTCTGCAATACGGACCTAAGTGTTCATAGACGTCGCCTTTAACGGAAAACCACTACAATAGGGTATTTGACTAAAAAAAAACTAATTAGTCCGTCAGTCAGATTTCCAAAAAAATACTAAACACTTTTTTTTTTCTTTTTTCATATAAACAGAAAATTAAGACGACACAGTGCGTTGAAAACTCGGTTGACGTCACTGCACACTACACTTTTTAGCGAGCAGTGACGTCACCAGCCACCACTCCTGATCTTTGATGCCTTTTATATTTGTCAATTTGAATTGTTTTGATAAAACAAAAAATACGTATCTAATATTTTTTGGAAATCTGACTGACCGACTTATTATTTTTTTTTTTTTTTTGTCAAATACCCTATTATTGTGGTTTTAGTAAAAATGCAAAGATATAAGGATAAAAAAAATAGCTTTTTTTTTAGAAAACATTGTCCCTCACTAAGAATTCCTCCTATATTGTGGGTGCGTTTACAAACATATAAACTCACATACACAAACAGCCAGACCCGCGAACAACTACCTGTAGGCCATACAAATATTTGTTCCGTGCGGGAATCGAACCCGCGACACACAGCGCAGCAGTCAATAGCTTAACCACTACGCTAACCAGTGCAGCTTTAAAATATAAATGGAAATTTTAGGTGAACTGAACTGGGGTGTAATCGCGCTAAATAAAACAGTAAAAGTTGAACTCTCGTTTGTATCTAATCCAGTTAAAGTTATAGTTTAGTTTCGATAACATTTCGTATCGCCTTAAAGTTTTAACTTCGATTGTAGTAAAATCAATGTATGAGTGATACATTTCGTCAGATATAATAATTAAAACTAAATAAATTATAAAATGAATCTATTGTTTAGACGTAAGTTTGACAAATAGCACAGAAAAAGTTAGCTTTTTTTCAACTTTTTCATTTGACAGCGGTTACGTTCCAATAGGGATGTATCCAAGGTATGAAAATCAAAAAAATAATTAGTCCCTCTTATAGATAATAAAAAAAATTAAGACGCGTATTTTTTATTTTGTCGAAATTACCAAAAACTACTGTGATATAGGGTATTAAAGTTACGGAGTGGGGGTTAATTACGTCACGCCGTGGTATATTTGGCACCACGGCGTGACGTCATGCGACTTTTCAAATCAATATATCTTATTTGAATGAAAGAAAAATTAAAAAAATACGTGTTCAATATTTTTTTATAAAACTATCTGATGGACATTAAATTATTTTTAGGATACAACCCAATTGTGAACCATTTATGTTTAAACCATCTGTCAAAAGGTTAGCGCGATACGAAACATAACAAAAGTTATGGTTTGTTTGCCATCCAATTCCGTTTTGGTTTAATTATTTTAGCGCTATTGCCCCCCTGTCATTCCAAATAATGCAAGTAAATTGACAGTATCGACAGCCCATTTTGTGCTCAGTACACGTAACTTTTCACGATGAAATTTTTTCAAAGTAGTGTTGCATTAGCGAAAATTTGATCCAAAGCAATGACACGATTACCTAAACACGAGATGGGCGGTATTAAAATTTTCAAACCAATAACATATAACTATCTTACCTGCGATATGGGTAGATGTATTTGAGCTGGATGTACTAAGGTGTTGAGTGAATTCGTCACTCCGTTTTCTACCGTCTGCCCATTCTGTAACAATGCAAAATATATTTTATATACTTTCTTCTTTTATTTTTTAAAAATTCCTAGTGTAGGGCACTAGGATTTTTTCCTGTATCGTGGGTGAGATCACAAACATATAAAATCACATACACAAACAGCCAGACCCGGAACAACTAATTATAGGCCATACAAATACACACGCAGCGCAGCAGTCGATCGCTCAGCCACTGCGTCAATTCTGTTGCTCTTTACTATACCTATAACAAGCTCCATAAAGAATAGACGTAAACAAACCAATTTAGGGTTATCACAAGTCACGTTTTACAAATCTCCTGTTATTTACACGATTATCGAATTCTACATGCTAACTATTTATTAACAATTCCTATTGCAGCATATTTAAATAGAACCACTAAAAGAGCATGCATAATAACTTGGTATTTCTAAAAACCGTTAAAAAGTCGACATTAATTTTACGTGGTAACCCTACAAAAAAAAAATGGATAAAATCCAGGTATTAAACACATTTTGTGGAATTCAACCAATGAATAAAGTTTTGACAAATGCCTCACATTTGTCAATACAATTTTGCGTATTTTAATTACTTTCAAATCAACTGCATAACACATGCATACTTTCAAGTATGGACTAAGTATAATATATATATGTATCAAAAAAATTTACCTATTAGGAAATTAGCTTACGTGTATGTCATATTTCATTCAAATCGTTTAAGCTTTCTATATACATAAATCATAAATATCTAAACATCAATAAACTGTTTTTTAAACTGTGGGAAGTAGGATTATTATGAAAATCATCTATCTAGAGAAGGTTGTTAACATCTGTCTTTTAGGCGTAAAAAGCCTACCTGCCTAGCAACGGTTTATTTACCTCTATTCTTTATCGAATTTGGCCCAAATACAGTGTTATAAACCGACTTAGATCTTCGTCCCATTTAAGTTTACAAACACATCTCTTACAGCGCACTGGAAAATAAGTTATTGGCGCCAATTTCCTTGTTCACAAACTATTTTTTTTTTTAATTATTATAAACTAGCGCTTGACCGCAATCCCGCCTGATGGTAAGCAGTGATGCGATCGTTGATGGTAAAGCGCGCTAGTTTATTAAGAGCCTATTCAGTCAGAAAAACTGAGCGAATAGGAAGGAAGACGGCAGTTGAGCGAGGTGATGCAATGTTAAACCCAACAACACGACCAACGATGCTGCGCCAAAGGGAGATTGATCTGAAGACCCTCCACGACCAAACTCCCAACACAACAACATTTGGCGCATCGTACCCGGCACACATCGCAACACAACTGCTCAGACCCGTCCTCCGTACGGCTTCACCAGACATCATGCCGGAACACGACAAATCGCTTGGCGGCAAGACTTTGTCTGGTGGGTGGTAACTTCTGCCGGCGACAATAGACAACAGATAGACAGTTTAGACGCTTTTAAAGATATGGCAACTTATAATACGTCAAACTAATTCCAGTCTGTTGTCCTTTTCATAAAGAAATAGAAAGGGAAAAGATGCTCTCAGGTTAAAAATCGTTTACAAAGGAATCTATGCTGTTTTCTGCATAAAAAAAATTCTAGTAAACATTTCTTTTACTCTCTGGTTTTTAATTATAATAAAGTTCAATAAAAACGATTCGTAATAAAATGATGACCAGAATGGGTCTATTTTTATCCCCTTTATTTGTATATACTCGTCACAAAAAAATTGCGGAAAGAATATTATATATTATAACAAGTATTGACTGTATCTAGCTGACGCTATATAGCAACATCGTGAACTTTCACAAGACGTAACAGATAACACCAAGGTGATGGGTAAATCATACGGTCTTTAAACCATAGCCTTAATATTATTATTTTTTATAGGAATATACGTTCTCATTGTTACTTAATATTGTATCATGAAAACAATAACCAACTATTATTTTTTGTCGCTCAAAAATAGACCAGACTTCATTGTTTTATGACAGATATCGTTCACAAAGAGTTTCATTTGGTGCCTATGTACGCAGTGAATCGTGACTCATTCATTTGACATTTGGAACTACATTGTGAAATTCGTGTCTGATATTAGTACGCATTTTCTATTCAGTATTGTGCGCGTTATACGCATTTCACGTTCCCTTTTATCTGGCACATTATATTCTTATTTTCTTAACATTGTATTGATTGTCTATTTGAAGTATGTTAACACAAAATACATACATACAACATAGATACCATATAATATGTATATCAATCTTAAACACAAAGTACATATTATGTATGTATATATGGATGGATAGAAGCATGTTTGTTACTCTTTTACGCAAAAACTACTAAACGGATTTAGATGAAATTTTGCAAACAAATGGTTTATTAGCAACGAATAGGATCGCCATTCCTCAGGGCCAATTCAATTTGAATTGATAAAGTCTTGTAAACGTTACGTAACCACTAAATCGCCAATACTCTACATTATTATAGTGTGAATCTCAAAAATAACTTTACTCAAATTTAGATTGCGTAATTATTTTGAATTTAAAATCCAATTATTTCTTGGGTAAGTAATTTATTTGAACAATATTATACTTGAGAGCAAATTAAATAATTATACCTAATCTAAAAAAAATACTAACTTGAGTGGAAGGTTCTGCTGGCGCAAGCGCAGTGAGCGTGAGCGTACTGGGTCTCGTACCGTACGGTGTCCGTACAACCTGAAAAATTAACAAATACTCAATTTACATTAACTAAAAAAATATCTTCTAAAATTAAAATTAATTAATTTTCTCATTAACCTTTCGTTAAACAATACAGTAACACAAATCCTAATCCAAGATTAGGTCAGCTCTAATTTCTAACATTGTACTAGGCGAGCATACCTGCGAGGTGGTGGGAGTAATTTGTATAGGCAGCGTACGCAACTTCGTGCTTAGGTTTAGAGTGCGGGGAGGTGACGTCTCCATTCGTGATGCAGACCGCGGCGGCGACGCTGATATCTGAAATTGGGAGAATTTTATTCACTTGACCTTGCAGTTTTAGACTTGTATGTCAATAGTTTATTAGTAAACATTATGATTTATCGATTGAATATAAATTAATATTTTCTATTTATAATTAGAGATACTTACACTTAAAGGTATTCCTAAAACTTGTCCATTCACAGGGTCTTCTACAACTTTGTCTTCTGTGACAGCATCTAATAAAAAACAAATGTCAACATTTAAAAAAAATATATGTTGTGTTGTGTTTGTTACAAAAATATTGAATTTTATTTTATTTCAAAATTCTGACTCTGTATAGCATGTTTTTCTCTGTAAATCAATCAATGAATATTAATAAACAAAAAAAATATGCACCGAAGCCAAATAAATATTAAATAATCTCGACCAAATGTACCAGGCGCGCATAACAAGATAGGAGGTTTTACCCACCTATACTCAGAGGGCGAACAGTTGTTCGCACCGAGATCTCTCTTTTCAAGGCGGAGAGCCTCTGTTGCGCCGCGATCTTCTCGCGGGCCAGCCGTTCCATTTCGTGCTCACATTCGCGTTCCTTACGTCGTAGAACCTGCGGGCAAAATACCAGGATATCATAACTCAAGAGAGTCTTTAATCCAAGTTTTAATTGACACCACACAGTACGCGGTATTTTTTTCAATGCAAATATAATTTTAGATATTTATTACTTGTTGTATACCTAATTATGATTGATAAGGCATTTTTATCTGGTCGATATGCTTTATCTGGGGAATAAATATGCCTGTTGTATACAAACAACACTTTTTATTCTTGAGATAAGTTTTCTGTCGATTGATATATCAGTCCATACCTAAATAATATTTTTAGTACTTACTTGCCTTACTATGGACGAATTGAGGAAAACGATTGTTTTGTAATTAAGACTCCCTTGTTTTTTTTTTAATTCAGCCCTTGACTAACCAGTCAAGGGCAAAACAAGAGAATCTTAATTTCCAATTTTTTATAAAAGTTTTAAATTTAACGTTAATTTTCAATTAGGATCCAAGCTGTAGTTTTTGTAGCTATTAAGGTTTTTCCAAGAATCGTTCAATACAAACAAAAGGAAAATATATAACAAAAACACAGACTTTTAAATAAAGCCACCACATTAGCTTCACAGAATTTACTTGCAAAACTAATTAATTCTGAGTTATAGTGACTTCAATAACAATATGTTAATACCTTTAGAAATTGATTACCAATACATACGTATATCGAATGTCGAAAAGTACAGTTACCTATTAATAAACTAAAAATACAGCAAGGTGGCGTAAAATGCTTGTCCTTAGCAAAGTCGTTCTGTATAATACTTACAAATGTAAGGATTATGAATCAAGGGGATGCATACCTTGCGTAGATGCATACATGCATGAATAAAATAGATTGAACCAGTATCATCTAGGTTTCTTGCGATAAAGTAAAAACTAAACGCTCTCGTCTCAAATTCAGGTCACTATGTCCAGATATAACATTGGCGATTAAAAATATGGCAGCGAATGATAAATTGTAAATGAAAATTATTTATTCATAATAGTTTTTCCAAGACATGATTTCAGTTATTTTTAGGCACCTACAAAGTCAATTTAATCTAACTATATTGAAATTAAAGACGTAATATACCGAGACAGTGCATGACCTTTCATTAAAATCATTTAGTTGTTTGTTATTAAAAATTGATTGCCTAACACGTCAAGAACTTCAAAACAATATCTGATATTTATAATTTTGTAAATAATCATGATAAAAAGAGGTTCTAATTTGATGTACCTAATCGTCCTGTAATAAATAAACCAAGCTTACTGAACAAAATACTGGGAACACTGATTAATTAGTTTTACTAAACTATTAATTTGCAAGTAAAGTTTTGAACGGTTTAACGATGTTAATAAACAACAGACTGGAGAAGCGCGAAGGCAATCGACATTTGTTTCGAAGGCATCGACTACCAGGAAAACAGAGTTGCAAAGAGTTATTAAATTGATACTAACCTGAATATACCTAATCGCGGAGCCAAGTATGGAAAGGTTTGAGGTCTTCTTGTCGTCAGGCGTGGCGGGCAGTTGTCTCTTGAGGAGCTCGAAGCACTCCTTGAGGTGCGCTCGCCGGTTCTTCTCCAGTTTGTTGTGCACCTCTCTAGTGCCGGCACGAGGGGCACTGCCACTGCTGCCCCCACTGCCGCTGCCGTTGCTGCAACCGCTGCCACTGCCGTTACTGCTAACCGATGGTGGGGAAGGGACGGGGGGTGGCCTGTTGACAATGAATAATAAACACATCATCATTTGACTTTAGATAGAATTTTATATATCTCCTTTAGTTTACTCTTTCATGCAACAGGCGGTCAACCTAGGTTTGTTATCTGACATTATGCTGAGCCGAGGCCCTTTTAAAATTATATACATTGTTTTATATTTGTATAGTCTTAATATGTATTTATTTTTCTGTAATGCCAATAAACGTATTAGTAGAATATAATCTGCCAACATTTAAGAATAGTATAGGGAGTGTCATTATTATAGTCTTGATATTGACATCGTTCAAAATACGACGTTGAAACAACATTAAATCAAGTTCAAAGCCTTTGATGCAGAATCCTGCGATATCGACACTTGCACGGTAGGTATTTTACGTAATACAAATTACAATCATAACTATATTTTGTTTTTTTATTTCGTGTAACCGTTTTTGCGTAATCTGGTAAACCGCGCGGTTAATGTGCGCAATACTTCTGTAATTTTCATTAGCTTCATTCTTTGAGACTAGATAACATAACATAACGCCTGTATTCTTTACAGGGTAAGGTAAGGGTATACCTAGCACACATTCACACTTGGTCGGTTATATTTAGATAGAGTTCGCTCTCTCTTTTACAAATCCAGACTCCGGACTGCTTCAGAGACATTCCAAATGGAAACTTCTACTAACACCTTATCCAGCATCCTATATGCGTAACAAATTTTTAGTCTCAATTTGAATCATATTGCTCCATGCATGCCGTCGAAAAATGCGATTATTCAAGAATGAAATGAACGTTCTTGATCTGTCAAAATGAAACCCATTGCTACTGATAGTGTTACCCAATTACTCTGCTGATCCAAGAATCTATCTCAGCCCCACTGGAGACAGTCAAACTGTAACTAAATCACTTTTTCTTGCCCTTATACCAGGACTTAAACAATTTGCCAGCGGTGGTGTTTCCGTCGGACTACAATTTAAGTGTCTTCAAGGCTACATTGAATAAATAGACTCAGCGCGCTTTACCATCAACGATTGCACCACTGCTTACCATCAGGAGGGTTTGCGGTCAAGCACTAGTTTATAATTTATATTAAAAAAAACAATGTGCTACTGGGAGTCGGTGCACCATGAGTTTTCTCTCTTACTTCGCTATCCGTCGTTATATCGGCAGCCACCCCCTTTCCAACCATATGATCTTCCACACACTCCATCCATCGTTCATTAGGCATTCCCTTACTCTTATAGCTAACTACTACCTAATTAGCTGTAACTAATTCTGCTTTGAAATTAAAATTAGAATCATCCAAAGCTTAGCACTTCTAATCTGAATTTCTATGCTTAAATACGATTAAATTTTATTTCAGGTATAATATTAATAACATCACGTACAATAATGATATCTCGGAGAGCATCGTCCATATTAATCAATATCTACAATAATGTATCTACCTCGTCAGTTAAGGAAACTAGACAGCGTTAGCGCGTGTGAGAAGCTTAGTTGATAATTGCGTATTATTATGATTAGCACAGACATAACTATGTCTGGATTATTCCATTATCTAATAATAGATAATGTTAATTGTATACAACTGCAAACTTGGCGCGTCTATTGTTCACATAATATTAGAACGAAACGCCAGATAGTGCTCGAGAAACAGTAGAAAATTTGCAGTAAGTTATAATTAAATTCAGAAAAGTCAATTTAAGTACTATTACATTTTATTAGAATCAAGTTCAATTTTTGCCCAACGGCCACCGACGAGGAGCCGACTACGATTAAAAGTGAGAACGCTATACGAGTATGTCAAAGTTCTCCTTGAATTTATAAGCAAAAATATATGCACAGGTTTTCATGTCATCAGAAACATCAGAACTCACAGTGGATAACTCTGAGAGCGATGACCTAAGTGTTGAAACAGAGAATTGTTCGGATGAAACATATATTCCAGGTGAAGACTCAATAGCTGAGGCAGAGCAGTCAGATACCTACTATGAAGAAGCTCCTGAGTCTCCCCTGCAGGCCAATTTTGTGGGATCGGTCGACAGTAACCCTGATGATCCTCAGAATTGGTTAAAAAATAATAATTCTTACAATACACGTGTACCAATGATTATAACTGAACAATAAATTATTGTAAATCATTCTTTATTTCGCTACCGGGTGCTATGCAATAAAGCATTCATAGATGAGCAATATTTTCCTTAATGAACACAGTAATTTCCTCCTACTGGAAAACAGGCATTCCCATTTTGAGATGCAGTGTGTAGATTAATTATATCTACCACGCGGGCCCAGTGCGAGCTGGTATGTCATGTGAATTTTTGGTTCTATATCAGGCCGTTTTCCTCACGACACGACCTCAATGATTAAGGGGAAATTCCTTCACCAACTGGAGAGCAATGGTGATGAAATTATTTACACAAATTAAAACGCCAATCTGGGTTGGAACCCAAGATCTACAATTCGGAGCCGTTACCACTTGGCTACCAATGTTCTCTTACCTTAATAAAGAGATCAGCAATATTGTCCTCAATTAATGAGACAAAATTTTTTTATACATTTAAATGACTCGGTAAATGCTTCACAACCTTTAATTGAAAACATAGTCTCATAAAATTATATCTTCCAATGAGTGATGCATACATATTACTGATAGTGCAAGGACTTTTCCCTGATGAATACAAAACCCTAGCTGATAGATAAGGTATTCAATTAATTCATGTTTGTTAATATCCAAACCTTGACAGCAATCGACTGAAAAGTAAAAGCACCATACGCCTTTATACTAGGACAACATAACATTGCAAGGATGACACGCAAGGATGAAATTACAATTTCTATTAAGACACGTTTACATTTTATTGTATTTCTATGAGAACGTTCTAGTTTATTAAATCACCAGTGCATTGTAAATAACACGAGTAAGTGTAAATACTAAGACATAGACCTACATTACCAGGTGTCCTCATTTTTTTAAATGAACTTGTTAACTGGACCGCTTGATGTCGTGCATTATAATAAATTGAATAAAACAGTTGTCCTCCATTGCTTTTTGTGTCAGTGCCGTAAGTAATTTAATTTTTAATTTTCATCAAATCAATCACATGCATTCTATTATTTTCCATTGCAGATTCTACAATCTTTTAGTAGGTAATTGAAACCTAAAAAGGCTCTATCAAACCTAAAATCATAGTTACTACACTATTTTTTTTTTTAATCTATGGAAGACTTCCAAATTTCATATTGTGGTCATTGAAAATATTTCTTTAGATCGATGAAGTCTTTTTCATTAGTTTTTCTTTTTCATGAGGGGTTCCAAAAAAAAGTACAATACATTGCCGTCTTATACTTCCTCATTCGTGGATCTTTGACAGTAGCTACGGTAAGTCAGAAGCCCGAAAGTCTGACAATCAGCTTGACAAAAACAGGGGGCGTAATACAGGATGTATCTGATATCGTAACGTAAACTTCGCGGAAAGGTTAGACCGTATGTCACTAATAAAATTATGATAGTCATTTAAGTCGTTAATGAACGGTTAAAGAATTCACATTGTTTAAAAAAAAGTGTCGGCTCGGCCTTTGAACCTTACAAGCGTACCGCCTTGCGGGTTTGTAGGTATGACGTTGGTGCCTGTAGGCCTAGTATGAGTTTTCAATACGAAACTCGTTCGATCGTATCGAGCGCGTTTGGCGCTCTCATTGGTTGAGAGTTCTTACGACCTTGAAGCGGGCCAATCGCTGAGTCAAACGCGCTCGATATCGGCGAACGAGTTTCGTAATGAAAACTCATACTAGGCCTACTGATGTTAACTCTATTAAATCAGCTGATAAGACAGTTTTTCGAGTGTTGTTTTCATTGCACTTTTTTGTATAATTAGCGAATTAATTAATTTTTACTTTAAAATCTTATTGGGTTATAAAAGTATAGCGATTATAAAAGTCTAAAGTGAAAAAAAAAACTACATATATATATATATTTTTAAATCATGAAAAAGCCGACAATTTCCGAAAATTTCCACCATTGGGGGATTCAGCATCATGTGCTAGATCCATGGTACTCGTTTGTACGTCGATGTCAGATACACCCTATATTACCCAGTAACTGAGATGTGGAGAATAGATGGGCAGTCAATCCATGTAAAATACTGGCCTTCAGCTGTTAGACTGGAAACTGACCCCGCACATAGTCGGGAAAGGGCAGATTGACTATGACTTAAATACTAGCTACATTAAATTGTTGGTATGCTCTCACGTGTAACCGCCTAATACTTTTACAATTAACTTTTATCACAGATTTAAGACAGTATGAGAAGTTGTTTTACTTTTTTCTTATTTGCAACTGAGCCGAAGACGACTATTCTGCCAGTGTGTGTAATGTGGAGACAGCCGTACAAAGATGATTATAATAATACGAGCTTCATAATGAATTCTATGGAGAATTTCGAAAGGACAAGTTGTTTTAGCATTTAAGGTTGATAATAATGATTGTTGTTCCAACTACAAGAATCTTTCAAATGTTCAATACAAAAAAAAATATCGAAACGCAATACATATTAAATTCTGTAAAAAAAATGTCTTATAAGTTTTAGCAATAACAAAACAATGACAGCCGCGCGTCGTGCGAATCTCCAGCTGTTTCAGACACCGCTGTTACTAGGAGAACATACCCATGACTGTTACTCGTCGTTCGCGGCCTGGAATGTTCTTGTGCGAAGTCGAGGAGGGGCGCGGGAGGAGGTGCGGTCGGCGCAGGGACCGGCTCGAGCGCAACGATAGCCGGTGCGGGCGGGCAGGGGGGCACCACAAGCACCGGCGACGTTGGCCGGACCACGCCGTTGATGCGAGGTGTCACCGGCAGCCCTGTTACGACTCGCACCGATACAGGCGACTTCGGCTCCTCCTCTGCAAACAAAGGTGTCACGTCAGAAGGATTTATATACCTAACTAAATATGCAACTTATTCTGCCTTGGACCCCAATAATGATTGCGAAAACTTGATCATCAGTCACTCTACTAAGGTCCTATTAGAATCGAGCAGCTCATCCTAGGTCAGTCAACACTTGTCAAACCCGTGTCAACCGTTCGTCGACGGCTGCAGTACGTGGCGGTAAACTACCAGGCGAACATAATTCGCAAGAGTTCAATACAGCCGTGTGAATGAAACAGCTACATCAGAGGGAATGAGACGTTTTCATTCCACTTTACTTTCAGACAGTAACGGTACGCAATAGTGAATTTTACGCACACGCAATAAAGTTCATAGTAGAGTAAAACTTAAGTTAATCAGTCACGCTGCATTGCTGAGTGAGACAGCAGATCCGTCCGAGTGTAATGAAAGAGACAGAATCGGGGGCGTGGTTAGACGATAAAATTACGTCAGCACATGTGGTTGCGCGCGTGCTTTTGGTTTGTTTGGCGTTGACAGTTGCCACGCCGAAAATCAGCTGCTCAACGAGGTGCCAGAAAAAACAAGTCGCGTCGTAACCGGCCCGTATAGTGACTAGCGTCTGTTACTACTAGCTAGATCGGGTTGGATTGGTTTTGTCGAGCGACGAGCCAAATATACGGGTTTCCATATCTTGTTTGCTTAGGTAAAAAACGTATTTTTTACAGATAAAACACTTATTAGGTATCAATAACATCGACTAAAGACCATTAATGACAGATAGGCACATAGCACAGACGTTTATTATATCACGTCCGAGAGATATACATAACAACTTGTTTTCGATTAGATTTAATGCCATCTTTAATACGCAGTGTACCCACTGGAAAAGTATTTTACATAACGATGATAGGTAAACAGAATGAAGAGCTTTGCTATTTATATTATTTTGTAACTCTGGGTTTTTGCTTCTGCCGACGGCTTTACGCTAATATACGTCAGTAGCGCAGACCGAACTATAAATTATTGAATAATTATCTTACGGGAACTACGCAATAATACTTCATATATTATTTCTTGTCACGAGTTCCGTGTATTATAAAATGTCTATTGGATGACTATTGCGACCAAAACGTCGATTGCATGACTATAACTATTCCAGTGTGATCTGTAACAATCTCACAGTGAAAACTTAGGTATGCGAGTGTCGTGGAGAGAGCTGTCAATCAATGTAATGCTAGGGATTGACACTGTTGACAGCTCACTTTAAGCTCTCGTCATCTATCTCTTCTCGGTGGTAGTCTATAACATCGGCTGCCGGCAGAAGATACCACCCACCAGACAAAGCCTTGCCGCCAAGCGATTCGTCGTGTTCCAGCATGTATGCCTAGTATGAGTTTTCATTACGAGACTCGATCGTCGATATCGAGCGCGTTTGGCGCTCTCATTGGTTGAGAATTCTTACAACCTTGAAGCGGACCAATCGATGAGTCAAACGCGCTCGATATCGACGATCGAGTTTCGTAATGAAAACTCATACTAGGCCTAATGATGTCTGGTGAAGCCGTACAACGGGTCGGAGCAGTTGCGTTGCGATGTGTGCCGGGTACAATGCGCCAAATGAACAACATTTGGCGTGTGGTCGTGGAGGGTCTTCAGATCAATCTCCTTCTGGCGCAGCATCGTTGGTCGTGTTGTTGGGTTTAACATTGCATCACCTCGCTCAACTTCTACCTCCCATCCTTATTTCCTATTCATTCAGTTTTTTTAAGTGAATAAATAGGCTTTTAATGAACCTCCTCCGCGCTTTATCATCAACGATTGCATCACTGCTTACCATCAGGCGGGATTGCGGTCAGACTCTAGCTCATAATTATTAAAAAAAACATTTCCACTTTATATTTACAGAATCGATTGGCTGAGCAACTAATACGTCGCCTTATAGATTCTTTATATTAGTCATTATAAATATTATTGCTTCTTCCTATAACACTTAACTATCCAGCTTTCAATTCAAATTATACAAGAGATCTGTTAATTTAATTAGTATTCCATTAATGGATAATAAAATGATGTTAACGTTGCCTCGTACTGCAGAGAAACCATCCCGAGAACATAGTGTAGTACACATCAATCTATGAAATTCCAGTGTTAGCTGACCTCGCATTGTATGGGTTTTTCGTACAATCAAAACTCAGTTTATTCTGGTTATATATAGCTTGAAGTGTAGAGGAGCCACGCGTAACTCCTCAAATTGTGTGATGTTTGTCAGCTTATTGTTGTGAAGATATTTATAGAAATCTGCACACGTGTAATATAGACGTCATTTGACAGCTGATGGCTGCTTGTCGGAAGAATGAATGGGTGTCATCGTGATTCTAATAAAACATTTCATCGATTGCTCAATCAAAACAAAAGAATTTTAAAATGAAAAGATACCCAGTAAGCATGATGTTTATCAACATTCATACAAAGATGAGCAACTAAGTTTCCTTCTACAATGAAACAACCTACACGAGTCTGGAATTAAATAATAGGAAAACATAAAAGGTGAGTGGTTATTGACCGTTTTATTGAATCGTATTCAATATGAATTAGAATTGTTCAAGCGTGTCCTAGACATGGCCCAGGATTTTGCACTCATGACTTTGACAAACATCCTGACTTGGTAGTGCTGCCTTCAGAGAATTAACGTACATCAATGAGGCTTCTACTAACGGCGACACCACAACATAAACAAGGCTTAATTAACACACACACAATGTATTAGAGAAGTCAAATGCCTTAGACAATACTTCTACTATATTCAATTTTTCTTTGAAAAAGGATCAGTTTACTGAAAATCCTATTCTGAATATAATGTATATTCTGAGTGCAAAACTAAATATATTGGTGCACATTACAGAAGGAGTAGGAATACAGTTACGCTGTATGCGGCGCATATACGGTGAGTAGAATAAGACAAGTAAGTAATAATGACCATGATGATATCCAAACTACAATTTAACAAAAGAGGTTCCCAGGTTATAGTTTCCCAAATAGTTTCGTTTGTACCAATATTTTAAAACTATTGATTTCACTGGTGTATTTGTGATATCCATAAGAAATTTCAACTTTCTTGACCCTAATATAACCTCTTTAGTTTTAAGTTGCAGAGCCGGTATTTGCTGACTATCTATTCTTTCAGCAATGCTCAGCACTTATGAAATGTAATTGGAGGAATTATACATATATAATATAATATAAAACGTGAATTATATAACATATTTTGTAAAATTTACATATTAATAAAGTCTCTACAGATACGGAAAAAATTGTTGTTTTCACAATTGAACATGTTTCATGATAGAAAAGCCTCAAATTCAAATCTGAAACATAATTTTTGAAATAGAACAGACAAGACATAATACCGATATACATATACGGTAATTCACTATTAATATTGAGTAGAAATCACTTACAAGACTACTGAACTTGAAAATTTCAATACTTTTGAGCAAAATAGTATTATATTATTCAGTATTCTGAAATAAACTGAATTCATTGCATTAGAAATAGAGAACAAAAAGTTCAAAACAATATTTTGTATGGTGTGTAAATTTATTTATTCAGTCACGTCAAACAGTAATTTCAATACAGTGAGGAAATACAATTATAAATTATAATTGTCGAAATCAACAAATCAAATCAAATCAAATCAAAGCATTTATTTCAAATAAACCAGTTACAGGCACTTTTGAATTGTCAGAAGTTCGGTCAGTCAGTAAGGTGAAGCTAGTCGCCCATTCCAAAAAGTAGGTACCTATGGAGAAGAACGGGCAAGAAACTCCATGGACACTCTTTTAAAATATCAAGCTATTGATACAAATATTTGATTACATCATTCATTTTGAAATAAATCGTGTGAGAACGATGCAGAAATATATTGTACGCTGAGAGCGTCCATTATGAAAAAAAAACAACAATTCAGAAATTAAAATACGCCGTAGCAGCTAAGAGATGACCAGTCCCCTCTGACGGCGTCCGTTCACGAACATGACGTATGGATCAGCATCATTCAGCTCAACCATATTGAAGGGAACCTAATGACCCAACACACACGCCACCACCAGCGAGACATTTGAGTGAGCATGACATACTCTCAACAGCCATAGCACTATCAAGTCAATAAACGACTAACCCAACAAATAGATGCTTTACAGCAAATAGATCGTGCTCACACGTGTTCCATGCAATTATACAATACTAAGAAATTGAATCTACACAATGCAAAGACAGTTTTGTCCAAGGTTCAGCAGCTCCAACGGTGTTCCCGAATGCTAAGTTTAGCTCCTGTGCAGCTGCACCAGTGCCGAATACCCCTGTCAGCGATGCAATTCCGTAACGTACAATATGCCTGGCTACATAGTGTGTACTGGCTTTGAGTTAAGAAAAAACAAACAATTGCAAATTTAAACTACGAGAGGAAAAATCAAAGAACAATCAGTGTAAGCATAGAAATCGGACGCAGCTCAAGCCCAAGCCTTTTTGTCGTCAATATAATCTTTAACACTATAAAATGCTTTCTGACACAACTTACGTTTAATGAAGCATTTGAATTTATTCAGGCTCAGATCTTGAACCAACAGTCTTGTTTGTAGTGTGGTTACCTTTAGTAGAAGAATCATAATGTTTTTTATTCATCGACAAATAAACATAAAATTGACAAGCTGTCCAGTTATCGAATTAAAAAAACTGATGTAGGCTTATTGGCTGTCAACTGCAGGTAGTACCAGGGTATCATGAACGCGTAGGTAGTGGCCGGGGAGGGGCAGCAGTATCGTGCGTCATTGGCCTTCTAGCAAACACAAGGGGGGTTGTTATATTATAGCCATTGAGATTTGCCCTTGAGAATCTTTGGAGACTGGATAAAAAAAATACGTTCGTAGTGGCGTAGTGGTGAGATGTGTCATGGGTGAGATGACGTAAATAACACAAAATGTTGTGTTTAGTTCGATAACTTTGAGCAAATGCTTTCAATGTAGCGTACATTGTCTTATCTACACACGTTGGAACATAAGACACTAAAAGACACTCAACGGTTGTACATAAGACACTCAACCGGCTAAATGAATCAAGCAATCTGCGATACACTTGGTTCGATTGGTTGTCAGAGTTTCATGCTACTGACATCTCGTAACAACTGTCAAAGATTTAAGAATTAACAGCCAGGATCAACTTTATAACGTGATATGTAAAAATGATCAATCCACAGACCCACCGAGGCAAGCCAACGGTATTACTTAACCAGCAGCCCCCCTGGTTGCCCAGCCATTTAAGTATAATCTGTTTATAACAGCATTGTTTTAATCAGTTGCTTGATCTTAATATTCTTATCAATCATCAAAATACATACCTACATACTTATATTATTTTTGTATTTAAATTCATTATACATATACTTCCAATTGGCTTAGATTTGCTCTGTATAAGCATTAGTAAGAACTTGATAAAAGTTTTTTAACGAATAACGTTTAAAAGTTTGACTTCAATTCAAATAAAAAAACGTTATCAGTGTCTCATAAAATTAATAGCGAAAGTATTTCCACAGTAAACAGAAGTATTTCTATCCACATTAATCCACAGGTATTACTAAGCAAAGTAACAAAACACCTCTTGCGGGATTATGCTCGCCTGGTACAATTCCGCATGGCGGGCATAAGCAACGCGCACGCAAACACCGACCATCTCCCACGACGCGGACACCCACATGTGCAAGTGAAACTGTGATTCCAGACACTAGTAAACCGGTATCGATATGTGTCCATCTGTTGCTGATCTGAGACCGGTATTTAAAACACCAGCACCAAATAGAGTACGTAGAATATGGCTTGCAAAGTTGCAACGGTGATCATTTTCTGCGATGCTACTTTACTCTTTAGGGTCAGTTAGAAACGCTTTCCTACATGAAAAGTATGAAAACAGTGTCTTTTGACCAACGAAATTATATGTATAAGTGGTTGGGGCACTAGCGGGGTTATTTTCCTGTCTTTAGAGAAGGGCCAACTTTAACAAAGTTAAAAAACTTTTAAACATTTTGGAGTAACCGGTGGATTTCGCAGTCGTACAAATCTTTTTAATTCAAAAGCTTTAAAAATAAGGATAAAACGAGGTTTGGTTAACTGACCTTATACAAGTACATACGTATCTCACAAAATTTTGCATTGCACATATTGCTATTTGAGTTATATGTCACATTATGAACTTGACAGAGATTTTCCTCGAGGTCTCGTTGGACATATAAATTGTGGATCTCATATATTATTTGCAGTTCTGAGCATGTCAATGAAAATTTTAAAATTTCGAAGAACAAGACTATTTCTCTTTGTATGTATATCCATGTGCTACATTACTTTATCCTTTGTTTGCTAAGGATATAAAATATAGATAGCAAAAAAGAAAATGTAGGCAGATAGATAGCCAACAAACAAACCCAACTTCAAGAGAAAAATATTATCTCTAAACCGAAGGTACTTATCACGATGTACCCGGGTGTTCACCCATTTCAACACTACTTATGTGTATGTAAGTAGATAAAGTTTGCGACCGAACAAAAGCGTAACGTGTTATAAATTGAATACAGAGTAGTGAGAGGGCCACTAGTTCAGTTAGGAGGGAGTGCAGAGGGGGCTGCGGGAGCCTTCGGGTCTGGAAATGATAAGCGGGCCGGTGGGCCAGCGCGGAGGGAGGAGAGGGCTCGCAGGGGGAAAGAGGTGTGCTCGGCATTGGCACGTGACAAGCCGTCACGCGGCACGAACTCACCCGAACGCATCGCCGGCCGTTGCAACGCGCTCTCGAGTAGGATATACCTACGATCCACCTAGCACGTACACACTGACACCTTGCCTCCAAGTACACCGGACTGGGACAATAAAATTAACTCTTGTAGCTCTGCCGCTCTGGGAAATTATTAACATGCACTACTCGTTTTTAAGGTTCTGTTCTGAGACATTCCAAATCTTAAGATTTTTCCGAGAAATAAAATTCTCTAAACGACATACGTGTACCCTTTGCAAACAATCAACATGATGATATCTAAAATACAGATCGTATAAGGATCTAGGGACTAATGATTTAGACATCAGCGAACATGTTATAAACTGGACAGTGTTACAATTTCGGAGTGTGACATATTTTATCTCAATGTCAATAACCTCGCCAATACGCGGCGGCTCGCTCCACATTTTTACAACGCTTCATTACGCGACAATCGCTCGACACGTGTATCGCACTCGATAGCAATTAGATTTGCCTTGGCAATCTCAACTGGGCATTACCAGTTAGACTAATGACAGATCCGTATACTCCATGAGCACGTTTACCTACTACATACCATCTACCTGCGTGTTCAAAAGTAACATTGAATGAATCATTTCAATCATTTCTCCCTGGCATTACGTCATCGCCAGAATAACAAAATGCAAAGCTTTAATCAATAAACCATGAATAGTAGAGGTCATCCCGTAATGAAGCTCTAGAATATAGATATACCAGATACCTATCTTTATTCTAGCGCTTCATTACGGGGTGACCTCTACTGAGACACGCACGTTTGACGCGGTAGCGTTAGCTACCGCGTTAAACGTGTCTCCTCGACGGTAACGTTTGCGTGCAGCGAATATGGATGAACACAATATAGGCGTTTATTACAAAGAGCACAAAATCTAATGGAATGGTACTCATTACGCGCGTGTGACGTGCGGACCAGAGCTAACCGTTTTGAAAGAGTGAAACAAAAGAAACTCTGATAAGATAATTTTTATGAAAACAAATATGGTTACGATGAGGTTAGCGACGGAATAACAATACCTACTAGAACATAGCTTCATTAACATAAGTGCGAAACAACAAGAAGCCCTAAAACTAAAATAACTATAACATCAAGTGTAGTATGCTTAGTGTGTAGTGTATATAACGTTTATTTATTTCCTTATAGAAGATGCTAGAAGTTGTATTAAGGATTTTGGTGTGAAGCCTTGACACAAAGCACGGTGGCAGTGGTGTCACGAACCTCTGCATATACTAGCTAAGTAGTTAATCTCATAAAACTATGTAATTATGTCTGTTACGCAACCGTGCGCCGCCGACGTCACGCTGACACGCGACGGCCATCTTATTGGATTACGACTTTCATTGTGTGCGACATCCGCAGTTATTACGTAAAATATTGCCATTATTTTCCTCTATAATTATTCGATTGTGGCAGAGATACACGTTGTCATAGTATCTGCCTCAAGTTGTTTACCACAATTCTTAGAAAGATCAATAATTCGTGTTTTCTGAAGCTGCTCAATCGTCTTATCTGTAAACATATTCAAACTATTCCACCGTCGAAAACTATCGCTAAGCAGTGCGTCATTCAAAATACTACATTTACATAAGTTACTTAATTATTCATTTTCAATTTAGTAAAAACAATAACTCCTAAAAATACAATTGATAAAGTATAAGGTACTTCGAAGTCCCACATTATTAACAGTTATTTCATCAATTTCTACCACTTTTCATACATACTATGTATGTATGTACATAGATACGACTGATATAAATTGTTTGGATTCTGTTATTTTGTTGACAACACATTTTTTGTATCAAAGTTCGTCCGACGGCTTCGGTTCAAAGAAACAACTTTTTTGTTAATGTAAACACATGAAAAGGTGCATAGCCAAGTTAGGATGCTGACGGTTGTCTCGTCCCAATAATAAAACAAGCATAATGGCTGACCTGAGGAAAATATTTTATAGAGGTTTCGAAGGAAAGCGAGTTTGGGGCACGCACTTTTATATAAGACCGACATATGGCCACAACAACGCTATATATTTACGACCTTGGGAAGAAGAACGCCTTGACGGCAACATGCTGACTTCTAGTACGCACGCAATACCTACCTCGGTGTTTTGGTTTGTGGCTTCACTTCCTCGTACGTTATGCTGCCCTGATACAATACTGTTAGTAATATATCCTTGACAGTTAATTAGACCCTTTTTAACTTATTAAACACTAATTACTAGTTTGTAATTGTTTATTATATCCATATAGGTATGTGTTTCCACTAATCGTTCTTGTTGTTGTTGTTGAACGGAGAATATACAATATTTCTCTGCAATGCAATGTAGCTAATGTATTTACCATCGGTAATAAATTTTCTTTGAGCAATTTGAAAAATACGTAAGTCTACTTTTGTTCTCAAACAACCGCTTAGAACGCAAATGCATTGTGAAAAAAAGAAATAAAGAGCAATTTTGCTACGTAACCAGCGATGCTTACATTCAAGCAATAGAGACTAGTATACTACAGCCTCTGCTCTGAGCAGCTTAGATCAAAACAGTGTAGTTGTGTCCTGCTAGCTTAACTTTTACTACGTAGAGACCCCTTTTCCAAGGCACAATGTGTCCTATGTGCCAAGAGTAGACACATTGTATTATATAATAAATACCTGGGTAAGTGAACTATTTAAATAAAAGAAATGAGAGACAAAAATTCAGATAATATCGAAAATGTGCAAAAATAAAATTGGTCGGAATATACTTGATGAAGACACTATTAAAAAATCAAAATAGCTATTGAGGAAAGTTCAAAGGACGACTAAAGATATCTTTCAACTTCAATTTAAATAATAAAGTACCGAATAAAATAATTTAACAACACTTAATGTAATAAGTTTCATGAATATGCGTATTAGTCGTGCTCTTGGATTCTGTTGAGCAAAAACAAGACGAGGTTATGCGGCAAGGTCAAACAATGCACTCGTGTGGACAATTCGACCTATTGGATCACTTTTAAATATCATTTTACAGTAGAATTGCTGTCACTTCAGCAGTTCAGTTACTCAGAACAGTTTCAGGAGAAGCCTTGTTTTTTTTTGCTTGCGTTCAAGAACATTCAGGTCATATGTATATTTGAATTATCGATAGCGTTCTTGGATGTCGGTTTCTTGAAATATAATTAACATCCATAGAGAGAATTTAATATTACCAAAAAAAATCCCGCGACGACACGATGATAAAATGATAAACTTATCTCCTAATAAACCTTTTATGAGAAAGTAGTAAGTAAAAGGATCGCTATTTATGTTTGACTCACCTAGATACTCTTTAATCCATTTCTTCTTAGGGGGTGGGCGGATTTGTGTGTCTTTGATTTCTTCTTTGATTGGGCTCGGTACGAAGTTTTGGCTCGTGGTAGCTCTTTGAACTTCGGGAAATCGAGATGCAGAGACTAACGATGTGATCATTTGCTGCTGCGGGAACCCATAGCCGTTGATGGCATGCCCTTGTGCTTGGAGCTGCTTGTATGCTTTGAGCGTTATTGGTATCGGCTCGACTATGGTGCCGAATTCTGTTTCCCTGGTGTTGATCGCGATGGTGTGGAGCGTGTCGGCGTAATACTCCCCGGGTGCTGCCATCGCGCCGAACAGTTCTGGCTGCACGCAATGTCTCCGGTAACCGGCAGTGCCCAGTTTCGCTTCGGTGGTTTCCATAAGTATACCCATTCTACAATGGGCCACTACATTTACTAACTACGACTACTAGTCCTCATTATCATAGTTTCACTTGCGTCCTATACATTTTTAAGTTCATTAATTGTACAACAGTCTCTTGATTACGTTTTTATAATTTCTTCATTTATTCATTGCTTGATTTCTGCAGAAGTTTTCTGAAGAAACCAAAGAAAAACTTTTACGATACGGTACGTTTACAAGTTTTGAAAGGATTTTAAAAGTCAATTGACGTTCGGGGCTTTTTGTTATAAGTTTGTGAAACGATTAATAAATCTGCGGTCTTTATACAAAAAGTAAAGGACTTAAAACGTGGGGCTTCTTTAAAGAGTTCTGTCGTAGGGTTAACCGTTTGCGCAACGAGTTTATGGTAAAAAAAAGGAAGTGAAAAACTCTCCGATGTTACGTAAAGTTAAATAGCTTTTGATAGGAAAGTCGTTCCAAAATTTTCCAAGTAGATACTTTGTCTTAATTATTATAAGAGTTTCCTCTTAATGCTTACTTGCCTGGTCTAGATTAATTTCAATTCCTAAACTTCAATATTCTCTATTTCAGATTTTGCCACATAATGAACGAAAAACTAGAAAAAATCAAGTGATTTTTATCTAGTGAGTTTCAAAGTTAATTACGGCAACCTTGCAAGGAAATACTAAGTGAAATCTTAGACTCACTCAAATCCTACGTGGAATGAGAATGAGATGCCGGTTGCATGAGCAAGCCAAGGTGCTAGTTAGAATGGGTGTTGTAAGTGCGACCGACCTAGGTGCTGCCGGCGGCAGCGGAACGCATGGCCGCGACGCGGCGCTCAACAAGTGTGGGGAGGGCGTCGAACGCATGGCACGACCTGCCTGGCACGTGCATTCGCCGCTCCCTCCCCGCACTCCGCGCGCCTGCCTCCGACAGACATTGACAGCTAGTGTACCTCCTCCCACACCATGCGGCCCTGGTACTGCGGTCGACCGAATTGGCAGACATAGTGGATTTTCCAACGGCAAACAATAGAATGTGCGGAAATGTGTTTCGGCGCGACAACTACAATACAAATGAAAGGCTCGTTTTTGTGCGGATGTCAAAATTTGAGTTTGTAAAATGTGAATTTAAATGGATGCTTTATTGTTTTAATTATGACTGTATGTATACTTCAAATATTATTTAGGCATGCTAACGGATCCACTATTTATTGAATAGCACCGTGTCTAACATGTATAACTAATAAGATTTAGCCAATAACGCAAATAAGAAATTACTTAGATAGAATTTTTAGTTTCATCACTGAAACTAAAAAACAGCGTTGGATAGTGTTTTTGGCGAGCTGACACAGACTAAAACAGAATGAAAGGAAGCCTAGCGCAAAATCATTTGAGCGTGACAAAATAAATAAAAGCAATCAGGTGTTGACACTATTCGTAAAATGAAGTGGAAAACGTTATCGGTTTAGTCACAATCATCGCTGCACACGTACACGTGCCTCGAAAGCATATTGTTATCGTAGAAAAGCAATAACAAACGAGAGATTATGCAACAACAAATGCTATTTCAGAAAAATCTAGATCTTGAAAAGTTGGTGGGGGATAGATCATATCATGTTGGTGGGGATAGACCATTTCATGTCTGTAAAACTCGTTATTTTAAGTCAAACCGTTTCAGATATAAAAGTAAATGTTTAATTTGACAGAATTTCAACTAGAAAAGCATAAATAGGGAATGATCAAATTATTTGTTAACGACCTGTAACAGTCAGAACCGAACCAGGATGTCATGAATAAGATGTAGGTCAATAACAATTTCCCCGACAATTTCCAGTAAGGGCTCAGTCATAACGAGGCGTACGCAAGCTGGCGTAGGTACACAAGCGCAGGTTACATAAGTGAATACAAACGTCGACACGTGTCCGTGTTTATATTATTTAACTACACTTAGGTACTTACCGCTGCAATGGGAGCTACATATAATTATGTAGTACTATTTCTATTATTAATTTTCTATACATATTTTTATTTTCGAGTCTTCACTAGCGTTTTTGACGTATGTAGTCTGTTACACGTAATTGTCATTAATAATGTGGGCATTGTTTTTGAGTAATATAGTATAACATTGATGCTATCTAGTTAGCGTATCTTCGAGATGACGAATGTTTTCATACAAGTTTATTTGAATATGGAATTCAAGTCTTCTATTGCTGAACTCAAGAATACTATTATCTGAATTCAATAAAGGTTACTAGCTATTGTTACTTTTCTATAGATCCTTAAGCATATACGAGGTAAATTAGTAATTAATCCAAGCAATTAATGACGTCACCATCGTCTCGCCGATGATCGTGTCCGCGATAAATGCCTGCTACTAAATAATATAGAGAATACAAACGTTTTATAAGAAGCTAATAAAATAAGGAGCTAAGATTAAAATAAGAGCCGCCTATTAATTCTAGTGATTATAAAGAAACTATTCAAAGCCTATGGAACAAAAAGTCAGCAAAAATGTGAAATCGTAACCGGACATGTAGGACAGATATTTTAACAAGTGTGCATTTTTTTAAATTGTGCAACTAATTACAGATTATTACTTGCGTAATATCAATAAAAATTTATAATTTAACTTGCCAAATACCGTTTCCATCACTGCATAATTCGCAGATCTTTATTAATATCTTAATAACGATCCACAAATACGATAGCGTATAATTTTAGTGGAATATACAAAGGAAATCTGCTCCTGTAGGTCGTAGGTACGTTCAGTAAATATGTGCTCTTTCATTAAGGTTATTGGTTCAATACATTTCCTTCTTATCGGGTAATCAGATTGCTACTAAACTTTCTTATTGATCCCATTAACTTTTAATTGTAACATTATTAGTTTCTGGGTTACTTTTTCGCTATCTACTATATTGACGGTATCCTTTTATAACTTATACATATAACGGGCCAGTCTAGAATAATGTTTTCTGGATAGACATTCGTAATATTTTTGTTTTCGTAAACTATATTATTAGGGACGTCTTCAATGCCGTCTTCTTGGCGTCTATACATCAACTCATTAGCTATCACGGTTATTGCTCGTAAATCCGGGAATCTAATCTTATCCGATACAACAAGTTTATTGTTTTTCAACGTGACATTTATTCATGGCAATGAAAACATTAACAAAGCAGAAATCCTTGTTTCAGAAATAACATCTCGTTAAGGGGAGCCGTCAAAAATATTAGCACCAACAGTGTCGTAAGATAAAGCCCTTTAAAGGAAAATGTTGCTCCAAAATTTCAACACTGTTAAGCTAGTTATAAAATATATTGGGTGTAAGAGAACAATGGAAAACTGAAAGGACATGACAGAATACTCGAAAACAAATTTATTGCATGATGGGTGACCCAATTCTGAATGAATGGTCAACGAAAGACTTCGCAGTCATTTGGGGTTAAAAGGAATAATGATTGGACGTAACAATACAATGTTAATTATCCAAGGATTTCACACTTGACAGACAATTTACGAATGTAATTCAATAACATTCAATGACATAAATTTTAACGAGACAATCATTGACCAAAATGTGAGAATACCTCCTTGATATTTCCAAAGGGTAAGTTTTGAATTATGCGGAAAATGTGTCGAATTGCTGGATTATACTTACCACATAGCGATAAAGAAACCATTGTAATATCCGTATCGATAATATCGTTAATACGATACGCAAGTAATTATAACAATAACATTACGGTTAACAACACATATTAGTAATCATCGCTTCGCTTCGAAGATAGTGCCTATAAGAATTCAATTTGTATTGTGGCTACAATATTTGCATAAGTCTGACTTCTCAGGTAAGCCCCCACGTCTGAAGTCGGTTGGATGATATTCTAGAAACCCGTTCAGTCAGGAGTTGGTAGTACGATCTAGCTTAGCCCCGAACGTCAATTACAAAAATCCAAGATTGTGCTGCTTGCCCGCCAGGGTGAGATGAGACAGCGCGAGATTCCTGACGCCGGGCGCCGGGCGCCAGGCGCTGGGTGCTGGCCGGTGCGGCCAGCAGGGTGTCGCGCGAACAGTTGCTAATTGCCGCCAGTGGGCTACAGCGTTCGTGGTGGCACGTGGGGCGCGGCGCGGGCAGGTGCCGCCGACCTCGCGCTATCTCGTCTCGCCGTTCGAGGTCGCGATGATAACGCACGCTATTTTCGACTCAACGTCGTCAGCTCGACGAGCGTGTTCGTGACCGTCGCAAACGCAGCCGCGAAATCACTAAGACTCCCGAAACGGAAGCGCGACCGGTGGTATACTGCAAACGCGACGTTGCGGACGATGCGATTCACTAGAGTCGAGTCAGTGTCATGTCGCGATAGCGGGTCATCAGACTAGATAGCGACAGGCGAGGCGCGGAGCCGACCGCCGCCGACGCAATCCGCTCGACGACTGAGTGGCCGCTGCGGACCGCGGACCGGCTCTCCGTCTCGACGCGGAGAGGCGGGAGGTGCGCGACCTCCGGGGCCCCGCACCGCGGGCCGCGAGTGAAACCGCCGGCGAACGAAATCGCGAGAGGGAGGGCCGCGGGGGGCGCGCACGCGGTCGAGCGCAACGCTCACCGCTGCACCGCTCTCAACTTTACATAACGCTGCATGGACGGCGCGCGACGCATTCGCTTGTCGCCCGCGAAAAGAGGTCGCCCCGATGGTCGCGACGCGGGACACCTACAGAATTTAAACAACTTTGTGCCGATCGGCTGTAGGTGATGAAACAACGACGGCATTAGCACGCAGATGACGTGTTCCGAGGAGTTAGTCGGTCGGCGTCGGAGTCACTGAACCTCGTCGCCGACAAATAAGGTGAATGGAACATTGCAACCGAATCGAGCGGCGCAACTGTGCGAACAACGTAGGAGTCGGCAGTCGTGTAGTGGCTGCGACGCGACGCTCCTTGTGCACGAGCCACAATGGCGAATAGCTTTCTAATGATACGTGGCTGCCGCAACCAGCACTGTCAGATATCCCCTTTATACGCATACTTTAGCAGAAAACTACAACCTTGCAAGTTTGACCTAGTTGAAGCTAGAATTACTGTAAATACAGGGCAGTTATAGCGTCCGACCCGAAGGACGATTTGCTATATCGTCATCGTCATCAATTGTTTGTGGTTAAACGAATGGAAACTAGAGAGTGTCGACTTCGAAAGTAAAGTCAGTAATATGACTCGAAGCAGTATGTACGCTTTACTATGTAAATTCAGAGAACCTTACGTCAGAAGTACTAATCTTCATAATAGGATTTCTCCAAGTTTACAGCAGAACATTTGGTATTTGGTGTTACGTCGGTGCACGAGTGTCACGTGTTAACGCGGGTCCACGTACCCATGCTTATGTTTATTTATCTTGCATTCAAGATACAGTCAAGCTATCGACGATTAGGCCAGAATAGCTGAATACATATAAGTGCTACGGAACCCTGAACTCTGATCAGTTTTGCGGAAGCGGAAAAGACAAGTCAAGCCTTTTGTGTAATGTAGACGTGAACTGGTAAATCTCTTGCGGAAATTATTGATGTGCGCAGACAGACAAACAAGTTATTACAACATAATTAGGCTTGGAGTTGGATTCAAAACCAAATCTAAGTAAAGATTGCTTAATTTGGTGAGGGGCAATATTTAACATTCAATATAGGACAGCCCACCTGCAAATCGCTAGTAAATTATCCTCACCAAGGTTTATACGAGCATAAAATTTAAAACCTACTATGTATAAAGAGACATTCTTGCAAATTCATACCAAACAAAGCCTTAATGCGTCTTCCTAGACAAAGTAATACAAGCCATAAAAGTTGAACCGCTCCTCGCATGACGACCGACGGTGCGGACATTATTTGGAGTGCAACTCACAGGAACGCATAAGTGGCACGGGTGCAGGTTCCGAGTTCCGATAAGGTGGCAGGTAGGGGGAGGGACGCGCATGCGTGCCGCGGCTGACCTTGGTGCGGTGCAGCGTGCAGCCTGGCCCGGCACCCTCCCCCCCCCCATGCCGCCCCGACGGCCCTCCCCGCGTTCCGCGCCCGGGGAACACCACACCGCACAAATACCTGCCTTGCTCTTCTTATACCTTTTGCAACCACACCTGCCGGTTTAGCAAGTTGTTGCGATGCGACCTAGCACCGTGCCTAGATTCTATTTCTGGAAGCCAGAGTTCCCATTAAATCAAGTGCTTCAAGTGTCAAACCGCCAATGAATTCAATAATGAAAAAGATAACAATGGTCGCTCGGCAATCGACGAGCTGCAAAAACTGATCTAATGCATGTTTATGTCAATTCACAAGCTGTCTTTAAAATTAAACACGTCGCGTCTGTACAAGTTGGTAACACACAATTAGCACCAGGGAACATTCTTGTAGCACAGAAAAAAAAATAAAGAATACGATTTTGAACAATCAATAATAACATTAATGACACGAACAACATGTTAGTCGAAGTGGGAACACTGGGAAAGGGGGGATCCACCCGCCGGATGTCGAGATATGAGCCGTCTGCGTCGTGCGAAAGCTCCCTGATTTATGCAATTGATTTTGCCGATAAGCAGAGCATACAATATTAATTCACAGGCCCAAAACGTATAAATAGAAAATATACATGTATAACGAAGACAGGCCATGAATCAATTAAGGCGTATGAATTTAAGTGGCAGATTCGTTTTTACGCGTTACTCTGTCAAAGAGGACAGCGGAAATATGGTATACGTCGTTTAAATATTGTACGTCTCGTGGTCTCTAGCCAATTACTAAATCGCCACTTCTAAATTTTGTTACATATCTTTATCTAATGCTTAAGTCTTCACATATTCCAAATCATTGGAAATTTTTATAAAGTAACGGTATTTGGCTGAAGTTACCGTTGTCCAATTCTAATACATTATCAATATTTAGATAATATTGATTATGTATTAGATTAGCTATACTCTCTCTCTATTCAGTTTCCTGGCTAAATATTAACAAGTCTAATGGGCAAATCAGGGAACGTTGAGAAATGCGGGCATTGAATTTGAGAAAGATTATAAGAAATCGGTTTAGTCGAAGTCTTTCATTTATTTGAGCAAATAATACCATAGATACTAAGTATTCAAACGTGAGGACATTTCCACGAGTAGAGGCACTTAGATTATCTTATCGGCTTTCTGCAAGTAGAAACACTGGCAGTCGTTTGTGTGACTAATGTTTGCAACGGTGTGCGTCGCATCGCCGCTGCGGCAGCGCGCGTTTCCTTCGAAGTTCAATATACTACGCCTCGAACGTACGCGTCCTCACAGACCAGTCGCAGATGGCGAGGTCACGCGATCCCTTTCACCATTCTGCTCGCCCGGTACCGTCGCGGCGTCGACCTTACGTGAGCCTTGATGATACGATTGTTTGCCGCGCCTACTTAACCGCCAGTACCGAGGGGCCCACTAATTAGTAGCGTGTATTATGAACAGTAAAACGTCGACCAATCGTGACTTCATTGCAGACAGGCTAGATTTGACTACAGCGTTTTAGATTTTATAAATACCCAGCTTTGCCGTTACACAAAGTTACTGGCGTAGGGAATGCAATCCCGCAGATTCGCAATACTGCACAAGAAGGGTCCCATCATTGCATTTAATTTACTGGATTACAAATGCGGGATAGTGCGTGCGGGATCCGCAAATTTATTTTTACTGGACGATTGGCTGTGTCACTTAATCTTATAGTATAAAGAAAAACTCTTTTCAAATGTGGTGGAAACAGAGGGCAGATCTGGAGGAACTTAAAGTTTGCTAAATCTGTTCCACCTACTAGTGTCGAATCGGAACGTGCGCAGCAAAATACGACCAAATGTAAAAGATGAAACTTTAAACACCCTATTAGATGTATATTTCGCAAACAAATTCAAAAGGAAGTTTTCGAATCTCATTAATAGTTTGTTCAGGCTTAATTAAGTCATGTTATACAATATTATTATACCATTTGTTTATTCTAATTCTATTGTTTTATTTACGAACTTTGGAAATTATTTTTGGCCTAATTATTCTAAATTATTGCATGTGTCCAATCCTGCAAGTTTCCGCCGGGCTGATGGTCTCGACCTTATGGATTTTCAGACTGTTTTTCGGCATAAGCAATCTCAGATTTGTGGATTGAAAGGCATTTAGAACGTTACTCGTTGGACTACGTTCGTTTAAAGGTGTGTAAGCTTCGGCTTTGTGCATCTCACTCATGAATACATTTGTTCAGTCAATGTGAAATGAACAATTTTTTTACTCTCTTCCGTTGAATGCAGACAACTACAAAATCTAGGGACCTTTCTTTTGGAGACATTACTGTAACAGAAAATTACATAACACGAATGTGCGCAATAAGTGTCTATTACATGACGGAATAGATTACAAATGTTAGTACCAAGTGGCAGTTCGAAACCTCATGATGCAACGAATCGCACATACCAATCGCTGGAACCTTTATGAGGAGCGTGCTCACTCATGAAACGAAGTCGCAATAAACACAACTGATATAAAACAATACATATTAATAGCACGAAAAATAATGTAAATGCGTGTTGAAATTAAAACGAAAGGGTCGTCTTGTGAAAAGAAAGTCAAAATCCAAACTAGCGTCACAGTGGCGTCATTGGATTAATGTAGCAGTGTGTAGTTTTTATTTTAGATAGGGTATCATGATTCGCCAGCAGTCGCCGGTTCAACGGTACTAAAGCCATTCGACTATACGTAGGTATTGGCTAGCGGGGTCCACTGATAAGTGTCGGGCAAACATGATAACGCAGTTTGCAGATCAACGTATTTCTGGCCTTGTGTTACCAAGTTACAACTGAACTTCTTTTCTGACTCCCTGGTAAACGTTTATTACTTTCTGAATAACTTGTTTCTTCATTAGCATTGTTAATTAATTGGTTTTTATAAGCAAACTAGCTGAAAAATGCAAACTTCCGTAGCCGGCAAACATATTTTTGATGAAATCCGACTACCACAAAAGTTTTTTTAATTTTTCGGGTTAATATACATATAGCTTGTGAAACTCACAAATAACGTGGCTCCACTGGTAAAAGAACTATCAATACTAGTTCAGTAGTCTATTGAAAAATCGGCCCTAAAAGTATTAATAGAAATATTTGTCACTTTTGCTCAACTAGTTTGACATCTGCTATAGGCACAATAGTTTCTAGTAGAAAAAGTTTAGTACATGTGTCGTTGCCTTGTTAGTATAGGTACTTAGATCTGGGCGACATTTTAATCTGACCTGAATGTATAAATAAAACTGTTAAGAAATATGTAGTAAAAACTTTCCCCAACTTTCAAAACTAAACGATATTCTTTTCAGTGTCTAATTCTAGTTAATTTCAACAAAAATACAGACGTCACGTCAGCATGGCAAACATTTTGTTCTTTCATCCAGTACCAATTTCTTCACGATTTAGTTATTTTACTTTTACTAGTGAAAATATAACTAAAATCATTAAAGCATTACACTCATTGTGATTTTAGGGTGCTCTTTCATTTACTTTTATGGTTCTTGCAATAAACGCCAGACCATTGGTCTACTATCATTTAATACCATTTCCAGACGGCAATTTCAAGATTTTATAGTGTCTACTAAAATGCCTTCAGCATCTTTTGGTTAATAAATTGTAAAGTCTGTTTTCAACATTTATTCCGCATGACCAGAATTGTAATAAAGCTCTTTTAGTATAATAGAAACTTTTACGATCTAACAGGATTTGTGACCCTATTTCCGACGGCGTAGTTGTGCATTCAAGATTTTTTTTTTTTTGCTTCGCATTACAAAGAAAGTATTGCGGAAACCCCTCTAACGTAACACGTTGCTAAGGACACAAAAGATTACTTCAGCATACAGCATAGTATTGTTTTTTTTTTTTTTTAATTTTGTTTTAAAACCCATAATTGACTGATAATTGTTTGTTTACAAAATGGTTTTAATGTATTTTCCAGTATGTAGATACAAATATAGTTAGCTATGTTGGCTAAAGAAACTTTGAAATACAAACTGGGAGATATTGGCGCGCTGTAGTTTGACGCAAAATAAAATCGACCTGAAAGTGGCAAATGTTGGAGCAGTTGATTTAGCGCAGACGGAGATGTTTAGCACCAGGTTCAATAATACACAATAAGACAATGCGTACATAGAGTAGTAAGAACAATAGGTGTCTATGAAGTAGATACTAACGCACGCACCGTTACGCAACCGTGCCTTGTGCCAGTTTTTCTTGAGGTAAACATTCGAAAACCTATGTGTCTACACACTTTGAGAGGATGTGAAGTTAAAATTACTTTTAAATGCATATAGTGAAGCGCATTAGCCGTGCCTTGCGCTGCGTGTGCACACGTCGCACCGCCCCCCTCCCCCACCCCCCGGCACACGCGTCGATCAGCTGACCGAACTCTCGAGCGCCCCCTGCCTGCCGTCAAGCAATGCGTCATGCGTTATGTTGACTAACTCGCTCCACGTATACATTGCACAGACCGCTTACCTACCACCCACTGCCAATAGGAAAATACGTTATGACGGATTGTTTTGTACGTGTGGCTTTTCTAACTTGTTTTTGTATGAGAGAATAAAAAAAATACATTTGGGAGTGTGTGCACTGGTACGATATTAGGAAGATAATACGACAGATACGGAAGGTATCAGAGTATCGTAAAACGAAAGAGGCAGTAATCGTAAACTGAGGTGGACGTGCGGTGCGTGGCGTGCGGCGAGTAAATTTCAGGCTTCCTTTGTTTACGTGGGGCGAGGTCGCCGGGAGCGCGTGGAGCCGGCGGGGGGGAGGAGGAGGGCTGCGTGCTGTTCAAGGTCAAGAGCGGCGGGCGTCGGCTCGCTGCACCGGCGCGCCGGCGACTGGACGCTCGCGGGCGCAGCGGGCCGTGCGCCGGGGACAGGGGACACTGTCGCTACTCACCGGCCTGGAGGCGCCGCTCCTGCAGCTCGATGAAGCGCGCCGCCTCGAGCAGCGTGTCGAGGAGGCTCATGTCGGAGCGGCACGGCCGCGCGCGGTACAAGCGCGCCCGCTGTCACGCCGCGACTGGCCACGCGCGCCGCGCGCCGCTCACGTGGCCGGCGCCGCGCCCGCCAATGGGAGCGCAAGCGAGGGGCACGTGACAGGCGCAAGGGGCCAATGAGCGCGCGGCCCGCGAGAGCCCGCGGGGCGTGCGCGATCGATGCCATTGCAGCGATCGAATGCATGCCCCCGCCTGCTAGCCGGTGACGCGGCACACTCTAGCTTTGTTTATCTAATACTTTTCCTGTGTATTCCTCGTTAATTCCTTGTAAAAATTGATCTGAACGTTACTTAATATCAATAAATCTAGTAAAGTACTGTTTGCAGTACTGCGTCGCAATCTAGAGCGCTCTCCCAGTCGCGCACGTGCGTACCTCCGACCGACTTTCACTTCCTCAGTTACCGCGGACTTTACAAGTTGTTAGGTTCAATGAATTTTCAAGAACAATCATTTAGACGCTAAGATTCGATCAAATTTCTAATAAGAACGTAGTTTTATGACTTCAGTCAACTTTTTTTTATATACAAATTGAACAAGGTGCAATAATTAAGTGTGGTCGGAAAGGACGGAAGCTATTCATTCACTATTTCGGCTAACAAAAGACTTTTTTTTAAGATGAAATATTAACTCTGTATTGTTAGCTATGAAACTAAAACGGCCCCCATAAAAGTTAGTGTGTTGTAAACAAGCACACAATTACATGCCTTGGACGTGTTACGTTGAGAGGAAAAGGAAAAATTATTACAGTGGCGAAGGAAAATATTCATCACTTTTTGGAACAAATCCAGGAAAAACTGACGTTTATTTATAAGACGCATTATATCAATTATGTGATGTGTTATGGAGTATGTTTATCTTGTGAATGAATTCAAATAAACTTGAATAAATAATAAACAAGAGATTATTCCTCATATTTAATTACGGCTACTAGTCTTCATATCGATAGTTCCATCAGCATTTCTAATGTTGATGACTTAAGACTCCGCAGGGTGTGGTACGAGGGGAAGTACAAAACTTCATGACGCAGTTTAAATAAATTTATTCTTCTATACGGGATAACATGTGTTGTGATAATAAATTGAGAAGCTGACATAGATGTGCAACATCTACATCACAGAATAACGTATTTATTCTATGAACGAAATTTACAGAAACTATTTATTACTTACTTAAATACAAGCTGTGTGGACAAGGAAAGCGAATTCATTCCTTTGAATGAAAGGTTCTAAGATTAAATAAATAAAAAATCGCTAGAGAAACTTGGTGTTAACATATTTCGGAAATTCTACTTTTTTTTCTCTAATTAGATATTTTATTGAGTACAAAAAATACATAATTAGTTTCTAATATCTAGAATCAGTTAAATATAAAAAGATACGAAATTAAATTTGATAGTAATTTTAGGTATTATAATATAAATATAATGGACAATAAAAGCGAAACGTTGACAATAATATGATATTTATAAAGGGTGTCTCTGACATCGACGCACAAACGCATCCAGTACGTGATTCTGAACTGAAAAATTCCACCACTGTGGAATTTTTCGTCGGTTTAAAAAAAAAAAAATGCAATTTTTTTCACTTTAAGTCGTTCATAATAGCTATACTTTTATAATCCAATAAGATTTTAAATGAAAAATTAATGAATTTGCTAATTACACAAAAAAGCACAATGTGAACAAAACTCGAAAAACTATCCTATCAGCTGATTTAATAGAGTTCACATCACGGGTCATCATACCCACAAACACGCGCGGCGGCAGGCTTGCAACGTTCAAAGGCCGAGCCGACACATTTTTTTTAAACACTGTGATTTCTGTAACCGCTCATGAACGATATAAATGACTATCATAATTTTGTTAGTGGCATGTGGTCTATCATTTTCGTTAAGTTTGCGTTACGATGTCAGATACACCCTGTATAATATAATATAAACATATACAGACAAAGTATGTAGGTATTATATACATATGTAATTTAAATATAACATTCCAGTTAAAGAGATAATAAGTTGTATCCTGTTTGGATCGACATAGAAAAAAATTGGATAGATTACAAAAAATAAAACAAGTTTCTTTGTTTTCTAGTTATTAGATTCTAACGTCCATTTTATGCTTATAACATAACATGAAAAACATGTCTGAAGGTGAAGTAATTTATATAAGTGGCCACTTCATTTGAAAAATAAAATCTGTCTTTTATATAACTTACCATTAGATGATGGATGATTTTGTTACAACAGATATTGAGACGGGAGGTTTTGTTACTAAGGACGAATTTCACTAAACTTTTATACCTAGAATAAGTCTTATCGTGAAATTTTGAATCTTTGACAGTTTCTCCATACTAGAACTGTCAGATGTCAATCTCATTCTACGGACAAAAGATATCAGAAGACAAATTCTACTAATTTAAAACGTTCAAGTCGCAGTCTCATTTCGGCGACACACAAATGTCAAAAACTTCTTTTGACAGATCGAGACTGAGTATTAGACTGTGAACATTCTTAAAATTACGAGAATTACTCCTCTGGACTTTGGCGAAATATCGGGATAGTATAAAAAGTTATTTTTTCACTATACGAAACCTGAATACAGTTTGTTCAGAATAAGCAACTGAATCGATTCCAATCATTTTTATACCATGTTATAATTTTACCCAATTATAAAACATTTGTAGGGTGGTTACTGAACGCACAATACAGTTCATGGCATATCATGGTGGTCTTTAGGCGTGTGCGCACAACGGAACGCGGTCCCGTTGTGCAAGGGTACAATACGTTCTAAGAAAAATTAACGTGTTTTAATTAAATTATACTATTTTTTTATTTTATCATTTATGGCTGCATTTACGAGTAAAGTACATAATAATATCTACCTACACTTGACTGTTACAACAGTCTAAAGCCTGCAAGTGTGATGGAAAATGTTTTCACTAGTTAATTACAATACAAACAGACATTATTATCAATAAACGCAAGACAACGCCGCGCCGCTACAGGCGCGGGCGGGCGAGCGGCGCTTTATCCATTGACCATATTTTTGTTGGGACAAACAGGTAACACAACAAGCTCATAACTTTGTGATTTTTCATGATAGCTTTTTGAAATTTTTAACATAATTTTTTTTTTAAATACTGGACGTGCTTCGGGTTTCACAGATACAAAAAATAACGTTGTTTAAAGGTAAGTTGGCAAGAAACGTCATTATTTAAATGTTGTGTAAAATTAATTAAATATGTTTTATTTTTTAACAGGATGTAGCATCCATTCGAGTATTGTATGTAATATATGAAGTCTGTTAAAGAATCTAATGCGAAAACTATACATCAATTCTATGTATTTTTTGTAAAATACTAAATACAAATAATATATACCCTTCATAAATTACTTTAAAAAATATCTTCATGATTTGGTCAAATATTTTTTCATCACATTTTATTTCCTCAGTAATACACTTATATTGTAACTATCGTCAAAATCCGAATTGAAACTAAACGTTATGAAATAACAGAATACCTGTACTAGTTTTGTTCTATTTCTTATTGACACACGAAACACTTTCAAATTAAATATATTAAAAAATATAAATTCTTGCACCAAGAACTTAGAAGGCACCTTTTTGTGATATTTCAATAAATTTCTGTATGTTTCGCTTAATCATGTAGACAGTAAATTTCATATGTACTACGACTTATCCGAATGTCATAGTTCTGTCAATGATCACAACTTCACTGTAAAAGAACCTTACGAAGCTGCAGAATTAATTTGTTCAATACAATATTTTTACAGGACTTTAATAATACTAAATTATCTCTAATGTGGACCTTAAAATAGTGAAAGATAAACAACTAACACAAGAAATGACATGAAAATCCGTCATCACAGCGAAAATTATTGCTAAGCTTTTCATTCTTGTACTATTATATTTAATTTCGAAAAGTAATTTACACTATTTTACTATTGACTACGACGTACAGACAACTGCAGCCATTCAGTAATACAATTGAACTAGTGTACCGATGTAGATAGATACTACTCACTGTAACTACGACTAACCTACATCACTCGTTGAAACGTGGCTTCCGGCTTGTTTAAGAGATCGGAGATCACGTCTTCGAATATTCTGCTATCCTGGTACCTGAAGAGCTCCTGGGGAAAACAAACAAGCATTTTTACTTTAGAAAATATTGACATTGACATACATTTCAGAGAATTTGAAAAAAATAAAACAAATAAATCTTTCAAAAAGTACCTTAGAACTAACAAATGTTGTTATATACGTGTTATTTATAAATGAGAGTCTTTAATTTTATTGTTTTCATTGGCATGAATGGTTTTCCATGGTGTAACGCAAAATTGCTCCTGGGTGGTGTAAAAGTAGGATTTACCAGTACATGAGATAAAAGAAACATCTTGCCAAAATACCAGGTATGTAGCAGCGCCAAGAATATCTCCTGACATATACAGTATGTTAAGAAAACCCTGTCCGACCCATAAGGATAATAAAGGTTAGGTAAACACATGACCAAATATAATATAAAAAAATTTTACGTAATCATCATAGTACCAATACAAATGAATTTTGAAATAATCTTTTTTTCCCGCGAATTAATTCCAATTTCCCCGAAATTTGGTAATTTTTTAAAAGTGACAACACCGGTATTATTATGAGCGAATAGCGATGCGACCACGTGCCGCATGCCCTGCCGCCCGCCCCCCGCGGGCGGCAGGCGAAGGGTGGTTATCGCGCATTTATTAAGTTACCTCTTTTTGCGAAATAATATTTATTTTTTTAGGGGGATTTTTTTTTAAGTTTAGCCCGGTTTTGTATGCATTAGTAGAATCAGTTATCGGTACCTAACAACACCTTCACGGGTCGGACAGGGTTTTCTTAACATACTGTATGTGGTTTTTGTTATGTAAAAAGGATAGGGCTATTTATACTATATAGCGACATCTCCCTCCCTCTCATTTTAAATTAAATTTTATGTCTGGACTAGGGGATAAAAAAGGGAAATATAAAAGGGATATAATAAAGGGATTAGGATTAGGTATTATTGATTGATTATCTATAATAAAGGGATTCTTACTTGGGTATTACCACCACCCCTTTAAAGAACAAAAAAACTCACACCAGGATCGCAGCAACGGCAAGGGTGTCTCCCGACATAGCGGGCGGGGCAGCTATCGGCTGAGGTTACTGACATACAAGCTCTTCAGTTCGGTCTTGGGCATGTTTTCAAACAGAGCGGCACGATTTTGACCTTCGCCCTTCTTGACCCAATGCCCGTAGACGCGGAAAGCACATCCATCTATCACCTGAAATTGAAGACAAAGAATATATATGAGATAACTATGACCAAAACATCAGAAATTGTGAATTGTAAACAACTTTTTATCACTAGAGGGACAACTAAGTAGTGGGGGTAATGGGGAGGAATTTCGATGTTTTTGTATATTTTAAGGACCTTTTGGTAAGCTAACTCTCTCTCCAGTTAGGCTATAACGAGCGCCAATAGTAGACCAACATCATAAATAGGGAAGTCATCTTGAGTAGGTTTGATTTCCTGCGTATATAAAGGGGATATAAGTTATCCTGTTAGGTATTGGGTTGTGGCTGGCGCTCCATGTAAAACACTGGTATTAAATTGTAACTGGTTAGACTGGCGGGCGACCTTAACATAATTGGGGAAAAGGCCAAACACAAGTGATGATGTTTGAGGTAATGTCTACCAGCTTTTTTTACAAGAGAGTTAAATACAAGTGGCAAAATTTTAATGTACATAATATTATTTGGTACACTTCTTTGTAATTCTCGGAGAATGGCGAAGGATCATCATTTCAGTCAAAACACGTTCACTTCTGGACGAAGGCCTCCCCCAAGGTTCTCCACGACGACCGGTCCTGCGCCTCCCGACGACCGGTCCATCTTGTTGGGAGCCTACCCACGCTGCATCTTCCGGTGCGTGGTTGCTACTCGAGAACCCGTTGACCCCATCGGGCATCGGTCCTACGGGCAATGTGCCCGGTCCACTGCCACTTTAGTGTTGCAATTCTTCGGGCTATGTCGGTTACTCTCGTTCTCCTGCAGATCTCCTCATTCCTGATTTGATCCGGCAGTGAAACCCCAAGCATAGCCTTTTGAGTGAAGGATAGGTGGGTTAGAATGGTACCTTTCTTAGCACGCGCATAGTGTATGGGTCCCGCAGCGCGTCCCCGAGCGGTAAGGCGCGTGCCCCGCCGTGCGGCAGACGACGCAGGCGCACGGCCGCACGCACCGCCACCAGCGCCGCTCGGAGCTTGGCGCGGGCGTTGAACCTGCCGCTCTTTATAGCCTACATAGTGGACTCTATTAGTAACGACACGGGATATTGCTTGTGGAAAACACCACCGGATATTCTCGCCGGTTTTGATCAAGTTTTCGTTAATAACACCAGTAGGCCTAGAGTGAGTTTTCGATACGAAACTCGATCGTCGATATCGAGCGCGTTTGGCGCTCTCATTGGTTGAGAGTTCTTACGGCCTTGAAGCGGGTCAATCACTGAGTCAAACGCGCTCGATATCGACGAACGAGATTCGTAATGAAAACTCATACTAGGCCTACAGAAGCCATCCAAACCCTCGGTTTACCTTAATATGATGAGATAACAAGAAACAGTTCACTTTTGAGCTGTGTGTTATAACCACCTTGACAATGATAGATCTGTCTCTTTACAATATTCATACAAAGCAGTCTGGTTTTACCATAATTCCACCACCCACTGCTTGTCAGCCTGAACCTGAGTGAATATCCCGAATGTTTTCCACAGCCAATGTTTAACAAAATTATTTAAACACGAAGATACTACATAACAAAACAAAAAGGTTCAAAATCAAACAATAGAGTGATTGATACCGCTCGAATTAAAGAAAATAGTTAAGAAAAATATAGTAATATAGTAACGATAAGGCAGAAAAGTCATGCAGACATGCAAAAAAAGATTGTAAAGCTAAATAAGCAGTAATTCGAGTGTATGTGTAACTGTGTGAGAGTATCTAACAGTGTGTAAGTAGTATGAATATAGTGCATAGGTACCCCAAACTTGAATATTATGATGTTTATTTAACAAGTTCACAAACAAATTCCCTTAGAAAATTTACAACGAAACGCAAAACTTTACTCATTTTTGTTCTCTGTAAACTAATCTGAGAGGCTAAAATTAATAACATTATTAATTTTAATTCATACAAAATGTTGCAACATTTGATACACTGACGGACTCATAAACTGTATCAAAATTCAGGATTACTTTGAAATGATTTTATTTTTAATAAGTATGCAAACTTTTTAGATTAAATTATAGAAATATGGAGAGCCTGGCTCTTAATCTTAAAAAAAAAAGTAAAATTTAAAAATAGAACTGCAGTAAAACAAATGGATATTGCCGGGAAAAGAAAATTTACTCGTGGTATCAGATTTGCGTGTTATGCAATATAATTATTGTGCCTCCCATATAACAATTCTCCAAATAATTACCATGTTTGCCTAAAAATGAGATATTATACAAAGAGAAATATTTACACCAAATACAAAAATGGTTTGTTATGTTAGAAAGAGCGCAAAATTATGTCAAGCATTCAATTTTTTCCAAAATTGAATATTAAACCAGAACATAAATTCTATATCAACATCTCGTCATAACTATTACTTACTACCCAATGCTATAAATTAGTCACAATGACATTACCATCGCCAACTGGTCGATCCTAGACATCCGGCGGCTGCAGCTGGACAAGGATTTCTTGAGCGGCATCATGTCTTGATCCCACAACTACCAGGGACGCAGAAATGTATTGTATTGTGTTATAACATAATCGCTTTGAGTTATGTTCTCCTAGTTACATGCTAAAGAGTTTTGTTTGTTTTTTAATCGTTTTTTTTTTTTTAATATTTAAAAAAATATGTTTCGAATAACTAGGAACACATAACGCAAGCAAAATAAAAAAGAAAAAAGCGCTACATGCACAATTTTAGTGCACATAGAAGCAATGTTTACAACGAAAACTATTAACATCTGCTGTAGTTCAGATGTCTATTATTAGTCAAAATAAGGTTGTTTATAATTAATATCAGTAAAGCAAGGGAAATTAGAAGCGAAAATAGTCGAGAATACGTCTCAAAATCGACTAAATGAAAACGATTTTTCTAAGGCCCGCTACACTACAAATCACCAAATACATTGTACATAGTATATACATCATAGTACTAAAAAACTTTTAGTTCTACACATTCTTACACAACATAATGAATGGTATACAAATATTGAGATGGCATTTTTATATAACTACATAATACTATTAAATGTTAAGATAAAAACACATCGTTCTGTTTCCTGTTCAAAGTCAACAGAAAAAAAGCACGGTGTTTTTAGTGCTAACCGCACTTTAGTGATTTGTGATGTAATATGCAAACGGGCAAAATAAATGAAGAAGCCTTTAAATTATCAGTACACCGAATTGCTAACTACCAGGATAACATAAATTGTAACAACACTCACCATAGTGTTGAAGAAGGGGTGATTAAGGGCTTGGATAATGTCAAGCCTTTCGCTTGGTTCCACCACTAGAAGCCGCCTAATAAGATCTTTTGGGTCGTCTGTAATACGATTGAGAAAGATTAGAAACTTTTGAGTAACGATGAAGTACATACGAAACTCCGTTTTTGAAGGGGTGACTAGAATGCAGCCTTTTTCTATGTAATTTTCTATTTCTGTCTGTTTAGCAAAGCATTTATTGAAATTTTTTGATATTGACTTTTTGAGTTACTAATTGCTATGTTGCTGTATGAGTCAGCCATCGTACATGACACGCGCTCATTACCTACATAGATCAGCACTATTCCGTCGCCTTGCAAAATTATAGTGTAAGGCGACAGTACACGATCAGCCTTCAAAGACTGTACTCATTTACACATTCATATATTGTTAGTTACGAGTTAGTTAAATAATCAATAAAGCATCATATTTGGCTACCCGTGACTATCATTCAAGTTAATAACTAAGGTGTATGCGAACCATTCAGCAGCGCATACATCTTTATGTTTAATTTGAATTTCTGCCCAATACTTATCGAGGAGGTCTATCTTTTTCTGCACACTGCTGGGATTTTGCGGCTTTCTCCGCCTTTTTTAAAATTGATGAGGAGTTTTTGCATTGCCTCCATAATTTGATACTGAGTTTGGATAACTCCCTCCATGATGGAAAAATTTGCTATAATAACTTCAGTGCTTCAGTGATCCCTTGTATTTGCTGCTGCTTGTTCAGTGATCTTCGCGGTCCGTATACTCTGTGCAGGTGATGCTTCTTATATTGAGCTGGTTAGATGCTGCTTCTGGTCGGCCGGCCGAAACAAATCGCCACCACACAAAAGAACGCGAAATTATGATCTTTAGGCTCGAAGGACCATAAAGATGTATGATGTATACACCTTAGTTATTAACTTGAATGATAGTCACGGGTAGCCAAATATGGTGCTTTATTGATTATTTAACTAACTCGTTACTAACAATATATGAATGTGTAAAGAGTACAGTCTTTGAAGGCTGATCGTGTACTGTCACCTTACACTATAATTTTGCAAGGCGACGGAATAGTGCTGATCTATGTAGGTAATGAGCACGTGTCATGTACGATGGCTGACTCGTACAGTTGCTATCAAATTAGACTGGGATGGTAGAATTTAAAATCGTGAACTGATAATTGCGTTTCAATCTCAGAACAAATGTCTCGTCAGCGCTTAGGTCCGATCACACTCACCACAACCAGACCACATCGCAGAGACAAAATGTGGGCAAGCAGTGATTAAGTGTGATTATCGTCGCTGTAGTTGCATTGTGGTGGCCACAAAATTTCTATGTGGTTGATTAGTCTCTAGTAGTTGGGATGTGATTCCATTGTGGATGGTGTTTGCAGACGGACATGTATAGCTATAATATGGTCGGTATCGCCCACACGATTTAAACAGCCAAATATGGTCACGTGTGAATAACTATTAATATTCATACAAATTAGCGCCCATTCACATAGTGTCGTGATTGTTGAGTATTTGTGATACGTGTGACCTTGTGATTTTGTGCCTAAGGGCCACAAAATCACCACTCTATCTTGACCGCTCTTGGCCATATTTAAAGCTGTCACGTTAAGGGTTGCTTAATATGCAGCGGGCAGCTCGCCGCCCGGTAAGGACCAGGTCCGAGTCGACGGCGCATTGTGTTTCACGCGCGCCTCAAAGAGATGTCAGCACATCGTGACAGGGTCCACGAAGACCGATGTCTCCTGGGTCAGAGTTGCGGGTTGGTTAAAAAAGAAACCGTGGCCCTGGCGCACAGACAAATGAAGAAACACGGGTGGGTTTTAGTCAGTAAAAGTCTGACACGCCCTTCCGCTGCGTCTAGAGCGGGAGAGGTCATTTGATGATTTCATTAGACAATATTTGAGCTACAAGTGAATATTCATTAGAATGCAGTAGTACACTTAACTTGATTTAATTTGCGAAGTTGTGTAATTTGACTAAAACAAATTAAACTTTATATCAAAAGAAATAGAATTTTCACTAAGCTTGCAGATTAGCTTACCAGATATATCCGCCCATTCAGGACTGGTAAAGGAGTACTTTCCCTCCATGATATTTCGCAGCATCACCATTTGTTTACGATGCCAGAATGGAGGACAGCCGACCAATCTATAAACACAGACAATAAAACCATTAAATCATTTTAAATCATCATCATCAAACTTATTATCTTGCCACTGCTGGGCACAGGTCTCCTCTCATACAGAGGATTGATTGTAATCAACACGCTTCTTTAATGCGAGTTGGCGATTTCAGACTTAAAGTCCAGGTTTCTTCAAGATGTTTTCCTTCACCTTGTAATCAGTCATTGGTGTTCAAGATATACTTGGCCTGTGCCCAGCAGTGGGACGATGAAAGGTTGATGATGATGAAACAGTTATAGAATTATGAACCTAAACAACATAGAAATGTAGTTCTTAACATAAAAATGACTGAATTAATAAGGACTTTGTGTAAATCTAAATAAAGTTCGAAATACAAATACTGACTCAAAGGTTAAAGCTAGAACTAAAGTCTTTTAAGATTTCTTTTTGTAATAAGACTGTAATAGTTTGATTATGATTGTCTTGTGTCATCTTCATCTCAGCGTTAATCCCAGTCACATCCGAAGCTTTTTTTCAACTTAGGAGTATGGGGTCCGCTTTACCAGTCTAACTGCTGAACTAAACTAGCGCTTGACCACAATCCCGCCTGATGGTAAGCAGTGATGCGATCGTGGTTGGTAAAGCGTGCTAGTTTATTAAGAACCTATTCACTCAGATTGAGCGAATAGGAAGGAAGACGGCAGTTGAGCGAGGAGATGCAATGTTAAACTCAACAACACGACCAACGATGCTGCGCCAAAGGCAGATTGATCTGAAGACCCTCCACGACCAAACTCCCAACAACATTTGGCGCATCGTACCCGGCACACATCGCAACACAACTGCTCAGACCCGTCCTCCGTACGGCTTCTCCAGACATCATGCCAGAAAACGACAAATCGCTTGGCGGCAAGGCTTTGTCTGGTGGGTGGTAACTTCTGCCGGTGGCCGGTGTTATGGCCTACCACCGAGAAAAAAACTGATTTTGGCTAAACTTCGATATTTTCCGTGAAGCGACTGCCGTCTCACCTTCACAACCCGAAGGCGATATCGAAGCATTGCAGTTAGATCAATTGTTGGACTTTTGAGGGCTCCAACAACCCTTAACGACTGCCATTAAATGTCCATAAGGCAACCGGGACCAACGGCTTGACGTGCTTTCCGATGCATGACCAGACCAGTGCAAATATTCATATTCATGCATGCAAATATTTGCACCGCGCGAGGATCGCCTCCTTGTTTAACATTGCATCAACTCGCTCAACTGCCGTCTTCCTTCCTATTCGCTCAGAAAAAGTACTTGTAGATTATGTGAGATCTCTAATTATATAAAACTATGTCAATTTCTAACTACACAAAATCAAATGGTAAAAAAAAAACAACTTACAATGTAAACATGATGACTCCACACGCCCATCTGAAATGATAATAGAAATTCCTGTTAATCGATTGTATTAATTAGTAAACAAAATACATACTTACTATCGGTGTCAGGGAGTGTCAGGGTGCAGAGGTAAGCCGGTGGTGTCGGCCCCGATCAAAGAGTCGTGAGTTCAAATCCCTCTCACTAAGAGGAGGCCTGTATTCCAACAGTGGGAACATTATTTTATGAGTTCAAATTCAGACTTCGTTTTTTTTTAATTTCGTCACCACTGCTCAGTAGTCCTAGTATGAGTCTTCAATACGAAACTCTATCGTCGATATCGAGCTCGTTTGCCGCTCTCGTTGGTTGAGAGTTCTTACGACCTTGAAGAGGGCCAATCGCTGAGTGAAACGCGCTCGATATCGACGAACGAGTTTCGTAATGAAAACTCATACTAGGCCTACAGAAAGCGGTGAAGGAAAACAGAAATCCAGGCGTGACATCCACAATTCGAACTGAATCGGCATGGTGGATTATGACCCACTTCCTCTCACAGCAAGGACGGCTGTCTCGGTATTGTGAGCATTATAGGCTGATAATACTTATATGAGCGTATTAGAAATACTCTTAAAATTGACAAAACTGAAGAAAACTAGTTAACTAAAGGATAATAAATATTAATCTTGCTTCTTAAAAAATTTAAAAAAGATAATCTCGAAAAGAACATTTTGGTTTGATTCAAATCTCATAATACAAGCGCAGTCACGAGCAAAAGTTTAGTATGTATACACTTAGCTTTGTTGAAAAGAAATTTACGTTATCATCTTTATAATGAAATACTAAAATCGGTTCAGTAGTTTTAGTTTAGAGGAGTTCGAGGACAAACACTATGACAGGAGAATTTCATACAATAGAATATTATGTGGCTACGAACAAAGTATTTTCAAACCCATAAGCTTTTGCAGTGTGTCTTATGTCATTCTTATTTTCGCCAAATCGCTATTGAAACTTTCAAATATTGAGATATTAGTGGACGTATTATAATTAAAAGCCAATAATCATGACGATGAGATGACTATATTGTATACAATAATGATAAGTGAGCTTAGTTCTATCTGTGAAAATGTAACACATTCCTTTTACAGAGTGCCTATTTCATCTCTCCAATTGATTAGGTAATTACACCTACGATATATTAGAATACCACCGCTGACACATTTACTTTTTAAAATGTTGATTATATTTCCAGAATAGAGTTAGATTTTTAGGTTCAAATCATCCCCGACTGTTTTGTCTTACAATCTACACAAGCCTACATGAAACATTAAGTGTAGTGAATTGTGTAGGGCAAATCGGCGCAAATAATCCAGATAAGCCCCCGTTAGTACTTTGATTTAGGAGTCCATGCATACTAAATCAACTTAACTTGAATTGTAAAACATGAAATAAATTCATGTTTTGTGATTGAAGTTAGGTTTAGATCGAGTCTAAAGTACCCTTTCACGAAATAATTAATTTTCATACGAATATAATAAAGCATTGTGTTGTTCTATGTTAAATCGGGCATTATTACATAAATGAAAGGCACAATGGAAATAGTTAAAGTAAATGAAAATGATATTTTCTGTAATATAATAGATACTTCAAAAAGTAATTTAACGATTTAAAAAAAAACCTAATTACTAACGTATTAGTCTGATTGATAACTATAATTATTTTCTTTGGATACAAACTCATTGATTTCAATTTTCCAAAAGCAATTAAGTAGAAAAATTCACCAGGAAACCGCAAATAAAAAAACCGTTTTCGCACTAGAAGGTCACTAAACCCGCCCCCGTTTTAACGGGAAAAGTGTTAATACCGCAATACTGAGTAAGATGACAAGAACAACCGGCTTCGTAGTTGCCCAATTTCGTAGAATTAAAACGAGTAAAGTAAATAGTTATGACGAATTTTAAATAACACGGAAATACATAACAACTTTTAATAACATTGATACCGATCAATTTTATGAGTAGCTCGCATCATCCAGGATATAAAGCAGACAACAGTATTGCCTCTTATCTGAACGACAAGTAGATACGTATTATTACATAACTTGCGGGTCAAATGCCAAGTTTTCAAAGATGCAAAGCAGTTGTTAATTAATATTAAATTATTGCCCGCATCTAAAGGTCAATTTGCCCGCTTACGCACGGGCGAATTCACACGCTGGATTTTCAACACTTCGCTTAGCGACGAAAGTCGAATCCAATAGTTTTTTTTTTTCGACAACCTAGTATGCTCTTGGATTCTCGACAATCGGCTTAGGCTAGAGTAGAAAATCCAGAACGTTTTTGCTAACCAAAAACGTTTGCACGGACCTAAAAATCGCGAAATGAGCTTCAAGTTTCGTACTAAGTTACTTTCAAAATTAATCCAAATTAATTTAGTCATTAAGACGTAAAAAGATTGTAACAAAATAACTCTAGTAGTAGTTAAATTACGAGTACAATTTCATACAAATTGTATTTACACTATTTTCGGTTCAATTTTTGTGCGAGCGTCTGCAATCAATCAGTATTCAAGACGCGTGCACATAAACTGGAATGGAACGTCTAGGTCAAATTGCCCAACACGTAGAAATCTGTTGCATTGTTCATATAAAATTAATTACACGAACAAATGGATAACACAAACGAGATACTATCAACAATATAAACGAAAAGGAGTTCTCGATTCAGCAGTCGATTGAAAATTAAATATATAGTTCAAGAGACAACTGTTAACCAAAGAAAATAGGAGAATGATTTATTGATGTATGTACAGTACATATATAAAAAGGACTATTTAAATAAATTAATGTTTGAGAGTTAGTAAAAAAAAATATAATAAAAAGAGTCACAGAATGAGAAAGTCTCATAAGGCGTTTTCGTTCCATAATGATTTCTACCAGTTTTTTTCCATATACTACAATACTAGCCAAAAGGAGTTCTTTCCAATAACCGTTTTGTTGATTTTTGATTGGCAAAAGGTTATTTATTTTTTAATTGTCGAATAAGTCTTGCTGAGATAAGAGCCTTTTGGCCTTGAATCATAAATTCCTATACACTGATTTTACCTATAGAAAATTCGGATTAATTTTTTGTTTTGTTACTTTTTTTATAAATTACTTGGTTTTTGTTTTAGTGTTGATCTTCTTGTACGAGTACAATAGGTATATACTTATTATCTTTCTTTCTATTGTTATGGACAAAGGAGGCTGATTCTAATTTTTGAGAGGATCAGATTGCGTATACAGTATATTAAGAAAACCCTGTCCGACCCATAAGGATAATAAAGGTTAGGTAAACACATGACCAAATATAATATAAAATTTTACGTAATCATCATAGTACCAATACAAATGAATTTTGAAATAATCTTTTTTCCCCCGAATTAATTTCAACTTCCCCGAAATTTGGTAATTTAAAAAAAAGTGACAACACCGGTATTATTATGAACGAATAGCAATGCGACCACGTGCCGCGTGCCCTGCCGCCCGCCGCCCGTGGAAGGGTGATTAACGCACATTTATTAAGTTACCTCTTTTTGCGAAATAATATTTATTTTTTAGGGGGATTTTTTTTTAAGTTTAGCCCGGTTTTGTGCCCATTAGTAGAATCAGTTATAGATACCTAACAACACCTTCACGGGTCGGACAGGGTTTTCTTAACATACTGTATATAAAATTCCACCGCGAAAGTATTTAAAATATGCCTTTGCTTGGCTATGACATACTTAAGGGATTTGCCAAGTTACAGTAAGTTCAAGATCTTACTTACACGTCAACTTCCTTTCCGTAGCCAGGTGCGTCGTCAAACATATTGGCTTTCAGCGTCTCTGGAGCCAAGTAGCCAGGAGTGCCGCACAGCTCTGAAAAATAAGTCAAGCATTTGTGTCAATAATCTTAATAAACTTGCGCGTTTTACCATCAACGACGCCATCATTGCTTTCCAGCAGGTGGGATTGCAGTCAAGCACTAGTTTATAATAATAACAATAATTAAAAAAAAAAAAACCTGTCATGCCTGACTGACGTTTTCTTTACTATGCTGCATAACATTGCTTCATGCCAAATTTCATAATTCTAGGTGAAGAAGTATCCTATAGTGAACTTTCAAAAATTCCAGAACACAAACGCCCATATATTTTGATTGCGATAATTAAGAAGTTATATTTTTTCACTGCTTCAAGCGATTGCAGCCCCGCGTATTTGAAATTAGTTGCTGTTGAGATGGCTTCTGTACAAACTTACTTAGAGATATCAAATCTTATCATTCGACATAATTTAATTATATTACTACAAAAAATTACTAACTCACCAAAAAGCATAAATATAACGAAAAATACAGGGAATGTACTGTTCGAGAGTACCCGGGTAGCATAAACGTATACAATAGCCTTTGTTCAGGTGGTGAAACCATCGAGTATTGTCTTAGAACCAGATGTAAGGCTAGATGCGACGCGGTCACAGAGCATGGACCCACAAGTACCTTCGACCCTGTATGTGTGAGTTGGAACTGTATGTATCATCTACATTGGTGATGAATTCGCCAAACGTGTAACCTAATATGAGTTATTAGAAAGATTATTTCAATTCCTACAATAATAAGCTGTTGTTACCATACAACCTCCAACATTATTAAGACTTTTAACAAAATGCTTGCCATTCTGAAATCAACTTAATTGCCAATTTGATATTTGTTTAACTTTCAATTATAAATAGGGAATGTACAGACAAAAATAGGGAATACACATCAAGTTACTATAATTCGACAAATTTCATTATTGGATTTTCAACTTTAAATAAACCCCCTTATTCATAAACGCTACTTAAAGTTAACTAGTGATTAGCGATTATTTAACCATACATTTTTGGCCTTTTAACGTCACTTAACTTAAATCATCCTTTATGAATAAACACCACGGTGTTTACGGGGTTTATTCATAAACAGTGATTAAAAAAAGTGACGTTATAATGTTAAAAATGTATGGTTAAAGAATCGCTAATCACTAGTTAACTTTAAGGGGCGTTTATGAATTGGGGGGAAAGTGTCGCCCAAAACTATCCTACTCAACCTTGAAGTTGAGTGGAACTATTTGACAGTTTCAGGTAACTTGACGTACGTTTGTCCGTAAAATAGACATTAGTTACAATTTCTTTTTTTTTTCATTGCTTTGGAATTACTATCAATTTCAGTGGTTTTGAAGCAGACTTCTAATCCATTTTTAAAAGTGTGTGTGTTCAACAATGTAAATAACGCAATGAATTGTTGAACTGTTAAAATGAAACTCATCGCTACTGAGTGTTACGCAATTACCTCATACAGCATAAAATCACACCGCATACAGAATAAAATCACGAACCGAACAGTTTCTCTCCGTCTTTGAGCACCTTGGCGAACCCGAAGTCTGTGATCTTCACGTTGAGCTGGTCATCCAGCAGGATGTTCTCGGGCTTCAGATCTCGGTGCACGATGCACTTGCTGTGCACATGTCGCACGCCTTCCAGGACTTGTCTGCAAAGACATGAACGAGAACGTGTTGAGATATGCTTTCCTGGTAGCTGTCAATAAGTCGATATGTTGTAAAATAAGTAGTATATAGGCGCTGTTTGCTATTTAAGTGAATTTTAAATTTAAATACATTAACTTTTCATATACAGTTTTTTTGGAAAAATTAAACGAAATATTTTTTGGGGGGAAATGCAAACAACAACCCGTCAGATGATTTTCAATTCACTAAAGTAGTATTTACCATATCTTTTAGAAAAGAACGTTATTTAACATGATGAGCGGGTAGCATATAATATAAAAATAACACACAAGAAATACTAAAAATATATCCATCAATGCGGGGAAAAAATAACAAATGACATAAAATGAAATCAAATATCTAAACAGTTAAAAGAAAATTTAGAAACAATAATTTTACCTCAACCATTTACTAAACAAAACTTCTAAAACTACGTTGTAATAATGGACAACAAACTTAACACACGCGATGGATTCCTGTTGTTTCAAGAAATTCTTCTCCAACTCAAACTTGAAGAACACGACCAAAGAAGCCATTTTAAGAGAACAAATAACTTTTATAAAGAAATATATTAAAAAAACAAAACATTAAGTCACTGCAGTGTGGTACTAGGAGACTATAACAGCGCAGAAGTTAAGTCAACACTGAGTTATCCGCGTAACGTATAATTTGCGCGAATCCCAGTGTTTATTTTGCTTACGATTCACACACAGATACAATAATTAGAATGACGCATAATGTGCGTGCTATGTACAAGTTTTTAGAGATAATAATCTTTAGCCGGACTTTGTTAGGGGGTCAATGTATGCTAGATAAGTTTTATTCAGGCTAGACGATTATTTAGGTTTATACAACAAAGGAGGTGTGGCCACCTACGTAATTTAACGACGAATCTGTCCCCTTTCTGTGTGGAGAAATTTGATATTGAGAATTGATAACAAATGTAATCGAATCAGAAATGAGGAGATCCGCAGAAGAACCAAAGTCACCGACATAGCTCTGCGAGTCGCTATACTGAAGTGGCAGTGGGCAGGGCACATTACTCATAGAACCGATGGCCGATGGGGCAGTAAGGTTCTGGAGTGGCGGCCACGTACTGGAAGACGCAGCGTAGGGAGGCCCCCAACAAGGTGGACCGATGACCTGGTGAAGGTCGCGGGAAGCCGATGGATGCGGGCAGCGCAAGACCGGTCAGCGTGGAAAGCCTTGGGGAGGCCTTTGTCCAGCAGTGGACATCCATAGGCTGAAGAAGAAGTTACTACTGCATAGGTTCAATTTCTCATTTGGGTTATAAATAACTGATTAACAAAGACTAAAAATGAACTTCGGACCGAGAATAGTTATGTATTTAAAAATGATAGCAGTAGCTAAGGGGCAAAAAAAGTGGACGCAATAAAATATCTTTGATAAGTAAATCAAAACCCAGAGGGGTAATTATTATTAATAAATACACTAACAGTAGGAACGGCTTGAATTTTGGCAGTTCAATAAGATTGATTATTTTCTCTGTTGCCCAAACACATTTATTTCAATATATGGAGCAATGGATAAGTGTGTAAGATCACTATTCCTTAGAGGTAGTAGGAGTAGAGTAGAGAATAGAGTAGGCAGTTAGGAAATGCCGGCTTCATCTAGTTTAAAAGAAAAAAAAACATGCCGTGTAAAAGTGATCAGTGATCCTACTTGCTTAAACGATTTCATTTCACTTCATTTCATTTCCTGATCGATCAGGCTATGCTTGCCGCGGCTGGTCCGCGGATGGCTTATCATCTCTTTACAGAACAAGACCCCTTCGTGTCGCGGAAAGTGCTTTACGCCGTTGATCCTGCCTGTAATTTATGGATCGTTGAAAATCATTGTGGATTGTCAGATCCCAAGAGTCTGACCCAATAAATAGGTTGTGGAGATGAGATAGGTAGCCGCTCCATGTAAAATACGATTATTAAGCTGTATACGGTTAGGCTAGAAGCCGTACTTCAACACAGTTGGAAAAAGGCTAAGTAGAGGATGATGATGATAAATGCAGGCAAGTATTAGCCAAGTACATATTAGCAATATCCTTCAAAAAGATTCGGAATGTAGCATTGCAAAAAAAAAAAAACTTCTAATCTATACTAATATATAAAACCGAAGAGTTTGTTTGAACGCGCTAATCTCAGGAACTACTGGTCCGATTTGAAAAATTCTTTTTGAAGAAGAAAGAAAGAAAGAACATTTTTTATTCCGCACAAACAAAACGCACTTTACAACTTAAATACCATAAAATACCAAACAAAATACAAGAAAAAATAATAATCCTAATATCACCAAGTCTCGTACCCTAACATGCAAAACTGTCACACTATAATCAAGGTTGATTTGATGTCAAAGCCAGGGTCATAGCTCATAGACCATAGACGATGAATTAATCCAGGAAGGCTTTAGGCTATATAACATCACGCTGTGACCAATAGGAGCGGAGCATAACAAACTTCACGCGAACGAAGTCGCTGTCGGCCGCCAGGATTCAATATGGACCAAGTTATAGTACAATACTAATGTCAGCCAGCTGCTTAGACCAAGCGCCTACTTGGTAAAATGCCAGAGTGATGGAAACATCAATGTGTTTTTGTGTTGATAACACAAGAAATCTATGCCAATAAAAATGCTCTCAACTCACTATACTATCTATTTAGAGACTGGACCAACAAAGTAAACAAATAAAATAATGGATAAATGGTGGTTATGGATAATTGGAGACGTATTTAGCAAAGTAGGTCACGATACTCATTAATATTACACCCGCATAACACCTACATATAACGCTTGCTATAATTAAGCGCTTCATGTCTATCATTGACAAATCTGAACAAAAAAAAATTGCGACACAATCGATACGTGTGGTTTTATCTATACGTGGCACGTCAAAACTACTATAGTATCAAACGTTATAAAAAAAATGTATTTTGGAAGAATATAAATCTATGACGGACCGTAGTTCTGCGTTTTCCGAAATTTGTTTCAGGCCTAATGGCGCACTGGCTAGTGCTAAAAATATATGTAGGTAGGTGTCTCAATAGATTCTTATAATAAGCCATATAGATGTTTCTTCGAAAATGTTGTTTATAATTATTGTGTTCTGTATTCAAGGAGTATATCAATAAAACATAGATTCTTGTAATGAGTAAATCGAATGCCTTTGAAAAACCTTGGGTGGATTTTTAATTTCATCTATCATAATTATCTGATATTCCACATCACTAAACCTGATAATTTAACTGATTTCTAGTTTTTCTAATCGGTTACCGGCGAACAACCCGAGGCGATGATGGGCTTTGTGGCTTAAATGAGACTGACTTCAGTCAGGAGAGCCTGGGTCCACAAACTTATCATCAGACACCTTTCCAATGTCCTCTTTCCTGTCCTCTCGCGCAGGAGACATGGCCATCACACATTGAGTAACATTTTTACGAGTAGGTCCTAAGAATATTCATTGTCGATGTCGTCTTTAAATGAAAGCAGGATTGTGTGCAATTTACGTACATATTACCGCCAAAGACTATATCACCTCGCTCAACTGCCGTCTTCCTTCCTATCAAGTTTTTTTGAGTGAACAGACTCTTAATAAACTAGCACGCTTTACCATAAATGATTGCATCATTGCTTACCAACAGGCGGGATTTCGGTCAAGCACTAGTTCATAATTACATATATAAAAAAAAATTTACCACCGCGCCGTAAAGAGTACTCTTGTTTGAGGGTATATTATGTGTGTTATTGACGAATGGCGGGCGTTTCGGAGGGACTGTTTTTTTAAGTTCGAAAACTGCTGATTCTGAGCCCAACTTGAATAAACGACTTTTGATTTTGATTTATTAGTCGACCTAAAAAGATCCTCTTTAGTTTTCCTTAGGGACGCAGCTGCACGGGACGGGACTAACTTTTTGGGTTTGGTTATACAGTTATACTACTTTTGGAGTTTTGGACTTGCTGAAAGTCTACAATTTTATATTGCTCTTCGCTAGTAAAGTAGGAGGTTATTGTCGATAGTTAGATGTGTTAGGGAGAGATCTATAAATTTTACTCAGCACGTAATTTGGCTGTGCGTTGTTTCTGTCACTGTTGCATGTCTCCTGTCAAAGTGCAAGATAGAATCGTGGTCATGTCTAAGGGCTAACTTCATCTGATAACATCATCATAAAATCTGTCGAAACGTTAATTTAATTCCTCAAATAAATAAACTTATTGAATGATTGAAAAATGTGCCCTTAGTCAAAGAACGTGCTTACTGCTTAGTGACGTATCTTGGCCGTAATAGATAAAGAAATGGCTAAACAATTGCAGTTATGCAGTTTCGTATTGCGTTTGCCTTCAATAACACCCAAAGTGGTTTTTGAGATTCAAAGCATTACCTAATCGAATCCGCCCGTAAATTGATTTAGTTTTGTAAGGATTCAGAAAAATTATGCCTAGAGATTACAAGAAAACTGTCTCCATTAGTTGCAATTGAGTCAATGGCGCCGATGCTTGTTCACAATCTCAACTAAATTCAAGTTCAGTGCATATTTTTTAATAAAGAAAAGTACGCTGCTGTACATCACACTCGTCTCCACAGAGTAGGCAACTCGTTCATGGGTCAATGTATACACTTTTACAACAAGCTTCCCATGGACATTCGAAACTTACCCATTAAACGATTTAAAAAGTATATAAAGGCCAAACTTTGCCAAAAAGGGGTATTATAAAATCACAGATTATTTAGAAGACAAAAAAGCTTGGGTCTGAGCTGTTCGCTCTGTTAAGCATTGTTATTAAGCAATATGCGTAATTATAAGGTAAATTATTGTAAACATTTTCATTTTTAATGTCTGGATTTGAAAAAAGTCGATGATCCCTGAGTTTGTTTCGGCTATTTCTTCTCAGAGGTCAGTTAGGATGACGTGTAAAAGTGATCGGTGATCCTACTTGCTTAATAAACGATTTCATTTCATTACGGAATATAAATTAATCTTGTCAAATTAAGAATTAAGAGAAGAAGAGAAATGACTTGTTAAAAGGTGATTAAGCACGTGTGTATTAATAATACGTCAATTAACGTCAGGCGCTGACTAATTTGTGAAGACCAAACTAATATCCTTCTGCCGTTTTCTTAATGAAATAAAAAAGAGGGAGAGGCGTGCGAAGAGTCTGACTACAACTTAAATGTCTTCGAGACTATAGTGAATAGGATATTAATAAACTAGCGCGCCATCTAGCTTACCATCAACGATTGCTTCACTGCTTACCATCAGGCGGGACCGTAATCAGTCAGTATATGTCATTAAAAAAGTCACGTCGTCGGACTGCGATCAAGCACTAGTTTACAATGATAAAAAAATCTTATCGCTAAAGCATTAAGATTCAAGGTTGATTGGGAAGGAAAAATTGGGATTGGATTGGACGGAAGACGGCAGTTGAGCGAGGAAATGCAATGTTAAACCCAACAACACGACCAACGATGCTGCGCCAGAGGGAGATTAATCTGGAGACCCTCCACGATCAAACTCCCGACACAATAACATTTGGCACATCGTACCCGGCACACATCGCAACACAACTGCTCAGACCTGTCGTCCGTACGGCTTCACCAGACATCATGCCGCAATACGACGAATCGCGTGGCGGCAAGACTTTGTCTGGTGGGCGGTAACTTCTGCCGGCAGCCGATATTATGGCCTACCACTGAGAAAACCAACTTGACCTGCTGTCGTCCATAGCTAACAGTATGAGTCTCGGTTATTGAAAAACAAAATGTTTTTATTATTTATTAAGATTCAAGGTTGGTTGCAAACATTTCACATTCTCGGGTAGACCTGCAAGCAAAATACAAATGCTCTACAAAGTTGCTACACATTTAGCTTCTTTGTTAGCTATTACATAAGGAATTATGCAGGATGTTTCTAAAATGAAAGTGCGCCATTATATACTAGGAAATATCGTTTTAATTACCGAGATAACTTATCTGCACAAAACTATACATTGCTATTTTCCCTTTTATTCGTCATAATCGGGTTTATGACGAATAAAAGGGAAGTGTTATTAAGTAATTAAATTAACTTCAAGGCTTTATTTTTACAACTTGGCAGTTGATATTCAATTATTCATTAATTAATTATTTATTTTTAAAAGCGAAACAGTACTTTTTTAAATAATGACTAATAGATAAGTTTGGTCAATTTATTGTCTGACATGCGAGAGATGTCCAGCCGAAGTTTTCCGAGGGCTAATCTTAGAACCCTGTGGGACCCACTTAATGTTATATCTAATATTGCGGCAAGTGTAGACGCAGATAGCGGGATGAGCTGAACTCCTTTGATAAAGGTTGTGAAGAGACTGCTCCTCGTTTTCCCGTAACCTTCGCTAGGTCGCGGGAAAACGAAGAAAAACCGGATGGATGCGTGAGGCCCACGACCGCTCGTCGTGGAGATCCTTGGGGTAAAAAAAAAAAAAAAAAGTCTATTATCAGGCCGATTGACAGCTCTGGACAGAAAGAGATGAAAGGAGAAAGACAAAGGAACATATTCCCAGATTTTGGCACCAGGAACTAATAAACATAAAATATAACCACAGATATTTATAGATTTCTAAAGCTCCTGCCCGATGACCCGTACCTGAGGCCACAATGCACAATAATTTATCCTTGAAATAAATCACCCAAGCGGGTCGCGTAAATATCACGGGCTATTTTAGTAGAAAATATTGTACTAAACGACCTACTTACGTTTTTATCTATTACCCACATTGTAGAACAACAATAAACGAATTATGCTGATTGGTGTCACGTCATTAGGAGGAAAAGAATACACGAGAACGATGAAAGGTATTTTTTTTAATAATTATAAACTAGTTCTTGACCGCAATTCCGCCTGATGGTAAGCAGCGATGCAATCGTTGATGGTAAAGCAAGCTAGTTTATTAAGAGCCTATTCACTCAAAAAAACTGGGTGAATAGTGAGGAAGAAGGCAGTTGAGCGAGGTGATCCAATGTTAAACCCAACAACATAACCAACGATGCTGCGCCAGAGGTAGATTGATCTGGAGACCCTCCACGACCAAACTTCCGACACAATAACATTTAGCACATCGTACCCGGCACACATCGCAACACAACTGCTCAGACCTGTCGTCCGTACGGATTCACTAGACATCATCCCGGAATACGACGAATCGCTTGGGGGCAAGACTTTGTCGGGTGGGTGGTAACTTCTGCCGGCAGCCTATATTATGGCCTAGCACCGAGAAAGCCAACTTGACCTGCTGTGGTCCATAGCTAACAGTATGAGCCTCGGTTATTTGAAAACAAAATGTTTTTATTATTTATTAAGATTCAAGGTTGGTTGCAAACGAGACAACATTTGGCGCACGTACCCGGGACACATCGCAACACAACTGCTCAGACCCGTACGGCTTCACTAACACACCGGAACACGACGAATCGCTTGGCGGCAAGATTTTTTCTGGTGGGTGGTAACTTCTGCCGGCTGACGATGTTATGGCCTACCACCGAGTGGCATACAATAAAGACGCCTCCACAAAGAATCTCGCGACGCGATTTCCGCACCTCTTTGTCTTGCAAAAGAATCAAAACAATAGATAGATCAAGCTTATATTGCAGTCCAGTGCTGGACAGAAGCTTATCCTAGACAGCACCACAATACCCTGTCCTTCGTCTTCCGTATCTACTCTACCCCAGTCCGCGATTCGATTGTCAAAAATGTAAACAAATATGAATGGAAAAATAACTGTAATTCTTACACAATAAAGTTCAGTTTACGTTACATGTGTATAGTCACGCAGAATTGTATAATAGGGTATTTGACTAAAAACTAATTAGGCCGTCATTCAGATTATAGAAAAATATTGGACACGTATATTTTGTTTTATCAAATCAATAAAGATTAACAAATATAAAAGGCATCAAAGATCAGGAGTGGTGACTGGTGACAGTGCGTTGAAAACTCGTGTGACGTCACTGGACGCTACACTTTTTAGCGACCAGTGGCGTCACACGAGTTTTCAACGCACTGTGTTGTCTTCATTTTGTTTAAATGAAAAAAGAAAAAATAAGTATCTAATATTTTTTGGAAATCTGACTGACGGACTAATTAGTTTTTCTTAGTCAAATACCCTATTTTAGTCGTCTTACATTAAGACAGCCCACTTCATCTATCCAATGACTAATAAAAAAAGTTTAAAGTTAAAATTACCAGTGTGGGGCAAAGCTTTCTAATAAAAAAAGTTAAATGGGATTTTCGTTTAAATCATGACAGTTAATACTACAGGCTAGGAATATCACTCCTGTATCGTGGATGCGTTTACAAACATTTAAATTCACATACACAAACAGCCAGACACGAAACAACTAATTGTAGGCCATACAAATATTTGTTCCGTGCGGGAATCGAACCCGCGACGCGCAGCGCAGCAGTCGATCGCTCATACACTGCGCCAACCGTGTCGTCATTCATGATAACTTTAAAAATGAAAATATCATGTATTATTATGACGGATGAAACAACCTATGTATATGCAAGAAAGTCTTGCGTTCCAAGGGCACGAGAAATAGAGCGACGACATCTTTACTAGAGTTCATTCACCCTAGATCTAAAATAAATACTTATTTTTTATTTTTAAATTTAAAAAAAATGTGTTTTTTTACTTATATTTAGTAGTCATTGGCTAGAGAAATGTGGTATACAGTATGTTAAGAAAACCCTGTCCGACCCTTAAAGGTAATAAAGGTTAGGTAAACACATGACCAAATATAATATAAAATTTTACGTAATCATCATAGAATACAAATGAATTTTGAAATAATCTTTTTTTCCCGCGAATTGATGCGACCACGTGCCGCGTGGCCTGCCGCCCGCCGCCCGCGGAAGGGAGCTTATCACACATTTATTAAGTTACCTCTTTTTGCGAATTAATATTTATTTTCTTAGGGGTTTTTTTTAAGTTTAGCCCGGTTTTGTATCCATTAGTAGAATCAGTTATCGATACCTAACAACACCTTCACGGGTCGGACAGGGTTTTCTTAACATACTGTATACCTACGAGGATCTTCCTTAGTATATAATTAGACTAAAAATATATCAGCACTGACCACTCCGACGAACGAGCTAAAACATGATGCCCACGAATATCGAACATTTTGTTCGCACGTGCGTATCACTAACGAACACAGTGTGGACGTTCGGCAGAGGTAGGTATGTTCGAACAAAATTGGCTATTAGGTAACAAGATCTGAATAACTGTCGTGCCAGCGACATTAGGAAGAAGAAGAAGAATAATAATAATAAACAGAGTTTAATTTTTATTAACAATCTTAAAATGAAAAGTTTGTTTAAACGGGCGAACGGGCGATGAAACTACGCCACGCGGAGTCAGGGGCCGTGGGTGTACCAAAATGTGGTTGTTATTTTAGTACATTACTCAATATCTTACGACATCAAAGCGAACGAACTCGCAGTCAGAAGCTAAGTTTAAAAAAAACGGCCAAGTGCGAGTCCACTAACTTAAAAAAAAAAAAACACGTCTGTTGTATGGGAGACACCTTCAATATTTATTTTATTATTAAAATTTATGTACACACAATACAGTAGATAAGGATAAGACAAAATTAAGATCTAAGTACAAAGGTGCTGCTTATTTCTTAAGAAATTTAATTTAATTAATTATTTATTTAAAAAAAGTCGTGGTGGCCTAGTGGTAAAACACTAGCCTCTCAAGTATGAGTGCGCGGGTTCGATTCCAGGTCAGGCAAGTACCAATGTAACTTTTCTAAAGTTATATGTACTTTCTAAGTATATCTTGGACACCAATGACTGAAGGTGAAGGAAAACATCTTGAGGAAACCTGGACTTTATAAGTCTGAAATCGCCAACCCGCATTGAGCAAGCGTGGTGATTACGCTCAATCCTTCTCTGTATGAGAGGAGACCTGTGCCCAGCAGTGGGACGATAAAAAGGTTGTTGATGAATCATTTATTTTTAATATATGTATAACCAAATATTCTGTGAACATTTCAAGGGTCTATCTATTTCCGTTATTAATATGGAAAAAAAAACGGCAAGAATATCACGTTTGTTGTATGTGAGCCCCCCTTAAATATTATATTTTCAGTATTTGTTGGTATAAGTTGAAATTTTCAAAGACTAAGTATTTCTGGGCAACAGAAATACTTAATCTCTGAAAATTTCAACTGTCTAGCTATTACGGTTCATGAGATACAGCCTGGCGATAGACGGACGGACGGGCGAACGGATGGACAGAGAGACAGTGAAGTCTCATGAATAGGGTTCAGTTTTGCCTTTTGGGTACAGAACCCTAAAACAAAAAAAAAAAACTACACCACAAAAGCACTGCGGCTCCAGAAATGGCGAGTCGCGCCTGTGATGTAGCCTAATACAGATGCATTAAAATTAATTGGCCCGAGTGTCGTACTCAGTTTGATAACAGATATAATATTTATTGCGCGGACAATGGTGTAATAAATGTTCATATTTACAAATGAAGGCCCCTCTAATATTACACTATTGTGATTTACACGTGAGTGCTATCACATTAATGTTTTGTTTGAATTTCTGATGCATGGAAAATTTCGTAGTTGGTAAGACTTGGAAGGTGATCAGTTAAAAGATGCATTTATAAATGTTAAAAAGAAGTAAAGTTTGTGAGGTTGTACGGGGTCATGGGCGTACCTACACAGGGGGGTAGAGGGGGGGGGGGGGCTACCTACCAAGGGAACTCTCACCAGGGAAGCGGGCAGCAGTGATTCTCCTGTGGAATACCAAATGACTGCGATGGGTATTATGGCAAACCTTTGCCGAGGCCTTTGTCGAGCAGTGGACCTCTATAGGCTGAGAAGGAGATTGTCTAATTGTTGGACTTGACCTTTATGTGTGCCAAATTTTATAAAAATCCATCCAGCTGTTTCTGTATAATTGAGTAATTTCTTATTTATATGGATGGTTATGAAATAAGTATCCTTAAAACGCCATAAAATTTCACACATTGATAAATATGTGAAATTAAAAAAAACTCACTTCGCATATTAAACAAAACTCTTTAAAATTACTCAACATACCTCATAATATATCTAGTTTTCTTCTCTGACAGTGTAACCACCGAAGTAAGGTAGTCGAAGAGCTCTCCATTCTTACACAACTCAAACACTAAGAATATGAATGTCTCCGACTCAAACACATCCTGCAGTTCAACTGAAACAAAATATATTACTTCAGGTGATTTGTTCTAGTTAGTTATTAAAATTAGAACTTCTAGGTTTTAATGGATTTTTGAACTTTGGGTACAGTACAGATCACTAAAATTTCAGTCTGTCACCAGGCCCTATCTCATGAAATAGATGAGATACAGTCAATAGTTTAAATATTCATAGATGATGTATTATTGTTGTTATACTGTAATGTAGTACATTTACAGCTTTATAAATATTTAGTAGTACTAAGTTTTTTACAAAAAGTCTTAAATATTTACATAGAAACTAGTATTATTAACATATATTTCTTTTTATTAATTACAAACTAGTGCTTGACTGCAATCCCACCTGATGGTAAGCAATGATGCAATTGTTGATGGTAAAGTGTGCTAGTTTATTAAGTCACTTAGAAAACTTAGTGAATAGGAAGACGGCAGTGAGCGAGGTGATGCAATGTTAAACTCAACAACACGACCAATGATGCTGCGCCAGAGGGAGATTGTTCTGGATATCCTCAATGACTGTCCCACATCATTCATCATCCCACAACATTTGGTGCATTGTACCCAGGACATATCACAAATATTTATGTATGATGCGTTGGTTGCCTTTATAGCTTGTGGCAACCTACCTGAGCTAGGTTAATAAAAACCTGCATCTCAGGCCATACCCAGACTAAAGAATCAGCTGCAGCAGCAGATTACTATTATACACGATTACTATTATACATATATAGATTACTATTATAAATATACTCTATTTTATATAAATAATGGTATGGAACCCATTAATTGAATTACAAAAGGCAACCCCATGTCAATAACCTAAAATCCCAGAGATAAAAAAAGTTACAGGGAATATTGTTCTGTTACTCCATTTTTGGTCTATTATTAAGGTTAAATATTACACATAAAAATAAACTCAATATTTTCGGGCCACTATCAACAAGCCATTTGTGCAATAAAGAGCCAGCAACTCACTCACTAATATAAGGGTGTCCAGCTACCATCCTGAGGATGTTTATCTCCTGCCTTGTGGCATCCCTCATAGTGTGTGTGTCTACTCCATCCTGCGACTCCTGACTGAGATCTATGATCTTGGCTGCATATTCTCTTCCTGTTTCCTTCTCTATACATCTTCGCACTGTTGAACTTATGCCTCTGTAGTAAAAGAGATGAAAATGATAAAACTATTGTATTATTACAAAATGTGAACAAAATTATAAAAAATATTACAAGGTGACACTTAAAAAGGCCTGAATATTATTAATTTTAATTTATTAATTTAAATGTGACAAAACTTTAATCAAAAATAAATCTTTTACCAAAAAAAGAAAAATTATTGCAGACCAACTAAAGAGGTCAGATTTTAGGAATCCGATTTAATTACGTGCTGTAAAATTAATTTCTCAAATGAAATTAATGTTCTCATTCTCAAGGTCACTCAGAAGACTTATGAGTAACATCACTTGTAATGATGTCTAGAAGCTTTAAATAATTCCCTAGTTCCTTAAAAATTGGCACCAACGCAAGTTATCAAAATCGCGATATACTTGTGAGCACCACAATTATTTTCTCACCTGCCTATTATTTCTTTTGGTTCATATCTAGCATAGAATTCTTTAGCCGCATCTTTATCGGGCAAGTTGTCGTCGTCTTCCTCCTTTGCCATCGCGTTCACTGTCGCTGTTATTATATTTTCGTCTAATAATTATACGTAATTAGCCTATCCACAATGACGAAAGGTTATTGTTGTGAAGTGAATAACTGACAGACTACTTCTTCAGCTTCCACTTGATGATAAAAACTAAAATAATGGGGATGAAAACACTGAATTGATAACTTTACACAAAATATGTACTATAATCTGTTTGCTGGTTTGGATTGATGCCAATATACTTAATAAATTATGAATTAGTCTCCCAATAAGCGTAAAATCACAAAACAGTGAACAGCTTTATCTGTCATAAAATGACAATGACATAAAAAAAAGACAAATGTCTAGATCCGAAGCGCAATCAGCGAACTTGTCTTTGGCCAAAAATCTAAAATAGACCATAGTGAAGTAAAGATTTGGAATTCGAAACAGCGCCATCTCACATTATATTGGGCTATTAACGAACACAACTATAAATAAATTAACCAAGAAAAGTACTTACATCCAGAAAGAAGCCGACACAGCCTAACTTTTGCTAAAATTCTACTTAAAAAAAGGCTACCTATGTAGAATTTCGTTCCCAATATGTGTATTACAACTTCTCAAGTTATATACATTAATTTTTATTTTACCAATATTTTATATTTTCAACGGAAGTCTGAACTTGAACTCAAACCTTTAACTTTTACTACTAAACTGGAACACGGGATATGAATAATATTTTTCAATAGTTTCAAGGTTTTCAATTAAATAAAGAGAAATTATTAAGTGTATTTAGTGGGTAATTTTGAGGATATTTTTTTTAAATACCAGGCATAGTTTTTTAAAGATAAACGGGGTCTGAATGTGCACATTGGAAAAGTGCACAGACCACAAAATGCATGCACCTCAGATCCTGCATCCACAGTTACACCTTCAACACCCGCTACATCCACTTTAAATTAGTTTCACACATAATCTTGGTCTCCGCCGTGCATTTAAATGGAACTTCATCATAGCCCAATTTAGGAGTGTACCTCCAAACCCACTTTGGAATACCCTATCAAAATTCAAAAGTTTTGTTCCAGTTTTAAGCGAGTTCCCCGCGGCGCCAGACTTCTAGTTACGTTCGTCTGGCAACCCGTGAGAACTTGCTAGGTACTTGGGTATAGCTACTAACCTTCCCTTACAGAATATTACATGTACAAAAGATTTTGGCAACCAAAAAACTGACGGTACAAATTAAAGAAAACTGCAAAATTTCGGCTTATGATTCAGATCTCAAATTGCAGACACAGAAATGTACGTCTACAAGAGTTATCTCATCTTGTAGAAACCGAGTTAAGGGAGTGACATTATCGGAGCTGCCAGGATTATTTATAGCAGTGATATGGCTGCACCGTGTTGAGTGTGTCAGGTCATCCTGAAGGTTGACATAAAGAATGCCTTCAACTCTGTTAATAAGACACCTTGCTGGCAGAAACTAGAAAAGAAATACCCCAAAATAGTTTCATTTGTCAATGTTATAGACAATCTTCTAAATTACTATTTCAGAACGACCTCTTGGAATCTGCTGTTGGCTATCAACAAGGTGACCCCCTCGGGCCAGAAGTTTTTAGTTTAGCCATTCACCCAATTATTAGACAGCTGAATGCCAAATTTAACGTTTGGTATCTCGATGATGGAACTTTGGGAGGCGATGTAGTAACTAACACACTTGCCCGTATACAGATCCACCCAGCAATCTGTCTTCCCAGAGACAGTGAGATGAGCCGCTCTGCAAAGTACCTACAGAACAATTTAGAACAATTTAGTTCACTCGTCTGCTACTGATGCCGAGCGTGCGCGTCTGCTAGATGTGGGAAGGTGGGAGTCGGGTCTTTGGCTTCATGCACTTGCACCTTCATCGAACATATGCACTTTGTTCGATGACACCACTTTCCGTATCGCTGCTTCCTTACGACTAGGAGCTCCTTGCCGTTCTCTCATCGCTGTCACTATGCCTCGGATGTCAACAGACTCGGGCACCACGGCCTGTCTTGCAGCCGAAGTACGGGTCGCTTAGCTCGGCGCGCGAACATCAACGACATCATCCGACGAGCTCTTGTCATTGTCGGCGTTCCAGTGTATTAGAACCCAATGGTTTGGTGCGCGATGATGGCACAGATACGGAACGGAGATGTCGGAACCGGACGACACGTCCTTATTTCCATGGAAAATGTGTAGAACTTAAGTGTGGGACGCAACTTACGTTGATACATTTGTGCCAGCCCATCTTCCTGGCTCGGCGTGCTGTGCTATCGTTGCTGCTGCGGCTGCGGCATATAACAAGCTTATTGGAAATTATATTTTCGAGCCGTTTGGGGTTGAAACCCTCGGGCCGTGGGGTCCGAGTGCTAATATTGCCTGTTTAATGAAATGTCTAAGGACCGTATTACAGAACCTAACTCAAGATTTAAGCATTACCTATTTAAAACTAGTTTCAACCAATCAAATATAATGAGCTTCAAACGAGATTTAAGTAAAGCTTGAGTTTTGAGTGAGGTTCTGTAATACGGACTTAAGACTCCATATGAGGCTTGTTGACACTTCCCGCAACCCAAGGGATGGCTTTTATCTTGACCAGAGGGCATTGCCATTCAACGCGGCAATGCCGCCAGTCTCTTGGGTACATACATTACCAGTCGACCAGTATTTTATTTTGTTAATAGTGTTAATTAGGATATGTTACAAATTTTATTTAATAATTTGTTGTTTATTTATTTATTTTATTATTTATGTACACACAATAAAATACATAAAGATGCGACAAAATTAAGACAGAAATGTAGACAATAGTGTGTAAGAACAAGGAGGAGGAGGTTTTATAAATTTGTAAAATATATGCCAATAAAAAATTAATAAAGTCAAATTATGGATAACAACAAAATACTAAACTAAAATCCACTTTACAGCCCAGTTTTTGTCTCTTTCGTGCTCATAGAGATGTTATGGTATGACTTAATCTGATTCAATCATGCTTTTTCTCTTTCACTCGTGTACAGAATGATAGAGGAAAAACATATTTCAAGCTCAAACTGTACCCTTTTTCATATTGACAAGTAAATATATCTGTCCTTGTTTTACGATTCTTTCTTGGTCGTTGTCGTTGTCGTTCGGCATGTTTTCGTTTCGCTTGTTGTTCCGTCCGATGGTCTTGCATTTTCAGTGTTTTGCAGATTATCCTTATCTGTTGTAATATCCCGTGATTAGTTTACGTGGACTGTATGTAAAAAAGCCTGGATTTCGGTGTTTAGTTTCTAGCAGCGAGATTTTCTGACCAGGTAAGGAAACTACGCATAATTTTTCTTGCTGGAAGTGACAATAATGTTTTCTACTGTTGGTACACTACTTATATCTTTTTGACAACCTTGAAGCAATAAAATACCAGTTTGTTGCTATTTTCTTTGTTCATAAAGTATGTGAAATCAATTGATTTCATAATGGAATGATCCTTGGTAGCCTCTTGCCCTAAATACTTATGTTTTGTAGAGGCGTCTAATGACTTTCACTGCTAATGACCGCCAGGTGTCCACGATTCAAATAAGTGTACATTTTGTTTTATATAAATAATGCTATATAAATTCCAAACTACAATAATTACATTAAACATAGAACCATGAACCTATTCTTAGACACCTTGTAGAAATTATTCAAGGACTATTTATTAATTATAATAATTATCTACGTGTTTCGTAAGGCATTTTATCTCTGAAAATAGGTATTTTGATTGTTTTGTCGCATTAATTTAAAGGTCAGGTGTTAATAGCCAACACAGTAATATCAACAATAAGAACTCTGTGACTATTAACATTTTATAAATCAAAATTACATCCATAATAAAATTATTCTAGTGTAAACCAATAATTGATACCTATATCTAATTCCAATCTTACTAGGTACCTACTAGGAACACAAAGATCAACAGTAGGACATAGGTTATGTAATACAGGATGTAATAAGTTGTCAAACTGTGATCCTAAACAATAGAATTACTTATTGTAATTGTTCTGAATTCACACAGTAAAGACAAACACACTTTGCATAGCATAGAAAAACTGAACAGAATTTATTTAATTTTAAAATTTGTTTAAGTACTTAGTCTGTTTTACATGTTCCTTTTAACAATTTAACAAAAACAGTAAAACCTCTAAGGAAATACCAGTGTGCAGATAAGTTGTTCATTGTAATTTTACAAAAATGATATTCAGAATGATGATATTTAAAAATACCAGCTGTGTCTGGCTATAATTAATATTCCTATAAAACATTAATATTGGTTATACAGTCTATCCCAGCTCCTCCAGGAATGTGATAGTGTCTAAGCTTAAGCTATACTAAAGAATTATCAATTTATCATAATCCTGCCCTCATCACAATTCATATAGGGTGGGAACAACATACCCATGCCATGTAACAGATTCCAGGTTAGGCAAGTACCAATGTAACTTTTGTAAGTTATATGTACTTTCTAAGTATATCATCATCATCTCAGCGTTTATCCCAGTTGCATCCGCGGCTATCACTTTGGAGCCCAGGGTCCGCTTAAACTAGTACTTTTTAAGTATATCTTAGACACCAATGACTGATTACAAGGTGAAGGAAAATATCTTGAGGAAACACGGACTTTAAGTCTGAAATCTCCTACCCGCATTGAGCAAGCATGGTGATTACGCTCAATCCTTCTCTGTATGAGAGAGAGGAGGCAAAGAAAAATATTATACAAATATTTTTCAGTTGAAAAAAACAGTATAATAATACATTCGTAAAATATTACATCACCTCTGTAAATATTTTTTAGGCACATGAAATACCTTTAATTAGTAAATTTACATTTAGAATATTATTAGTATGCAATATTAATGAACACATCCTAAGAGGCATTCATATTTTGACAATATACATTTACATGATGAAAAATTAAAAAAAAAAAAAAAGTAAAATCACTCAATAACAAAATCCCCTATATTAAATCTATATCTATACTAATATATTAAGCTGAAGAGTTTGTTTGTTTGAACATGCTAATCTCATGAACTATTGGTCTGATTTAAAAAATCATTTTGTGTTGGATAGCCCATTATTCCAGGAAGGCTTTAAGCTAAGATAACGCTTTATGACAATACCACGCTGCAACCAATAGGAATGAAGCATTTAAAAAAAAGGAAATATTAAACCTTATCCAAATAAATTAATAGTGGGACAAAAATACTGACTTGTGAACTAAAAACAGCTTTGCTTATAAGTCTTGTTGATTTTAAGGTATTCTATATGATATTTATATGATGCTATGCATATTTTATATGATGGGTATTCTATAGCTCTACTTGCCAAAGTCCTTTGAGAAATAGTAACTGAAAGTTAATTGACGCAATGGGGGAGGCTTGACATTGCAATTTCCTTTAGGATGGTGATCCTAAAGGAAATTGCAACTTGGATAATGTGACTGATATTTATATAACACACACACACACTTAACTCAGACCTTCCAGCCCTGAGGTAGATATAAATGATGGAATGCCAGTTGCTACAGTCCTAACTTGCTACTAATTTTAGTTAATGTAATTTACATTAGAATGCCTCTGGAGAGAAACCCACACTGAGCCCATGTGATAGATACATTATTAGACAACTCAACCTATCGCAGCAATAAGAATGTTTTTTAGTTCACAAGTCAGTATTTTTGTCATTTTATGATATTACAAAGTAAGTACTTGAAAATGGTTCACTAAATTTTGTAGTGTTTTTTTTTAATAATTATAAACTAGAGCTTGATTGCAATCCTGCTGATGGTAAGCAGTGATGCGATCGTTGATGGTAAAGCGCGCTAGTTTATTAAGAGCCTATTCACTCTGAAAAACTGAGCGAATAGGAAGGAAGACAGCAGTTGAGCGAGGTGATGCAATGTTAAACCCAACAACACAACCAACGATGCTGCGTCAAAGGGAGATTGATCTGAAGACCCTCCATGACCAAACTCCCAACACAACAACATTAGGCGCACCGTACCCGGCACACATCGCAACACAACTGCTCAGACCCGTCCTCCGTACGGCTTCACCAGTGTTCAAACCATTACTTAAAAAAAGACCTCAAACTCAGTACATATGTCTTACAAGGTATCTTTGTTACATTCATGGCAATGTTGTTATGTTATTAAAATTGCCTTATACCTACAGTGCACCCTGATGACTTGACCATGTATAACCTTTTAGTCAAAGCTGTTCAAATACCAGACTCGATTAGCTGCCGAGTTATTGTATAGATGGCGCTGTATTGTAATAATGGATGAATGAGGTGTAATGTTATAAATCAGTGGTTCCCAATCAGATTTTTCTTTGTACCACTTCAATTAAGACCTATAACTTGCATACCCTTTATTGCAGGAATGTTAAATAAAAAATAAAATCATCTGTTTTATACTGTTAATTTTAGGTGTTGGCTTCTAAATATAATAAAATGAAATTGAGATTTTCTTTAGTTAAACGATAACAGTTTAGTCAACGCAATGCTGTAGGCCTAGTATGAGTTTTCATTACGAAACTCGATCATTGATATCGAGCGCGTTTGACTCAGCGATTGGCCCGCTTCAAGGTCGTAAGAACTCTCAACCGATGAGAGCGCCAAACGCGCTCTATATCGACAATCGAGTTTCGTATTGAAAACTCATACTAGGCCTACAGTAGACAGCAGTAACCAAAGACAAGTACAAAAACTATAGGTACAGATAATACAAAATAACTTATTTTGATAAGCTAAATAAAATTATTCAACATATATTTATTATCATCAAATGAAACATGTGTTTTCTGTCGTTAGATTCTCACATTTATCACATTAATAAACACATGTTTTATTAATGTGACAAATGTGCACATTTGTTTTTGCACAATCCTACAAAATTTGTTTGCATTTTGGTTCTGCGCGTACCTCTGATGCAATCTCGCGTACCCCCGGGGGTACGCGTATCACTAATAAGGAACCACAGTTATAAACTATAATCGATTTAGTGGCACGGGATTTGTAATAGGATTAGTGATTAAGAATGTTCTCCTAGCGATGTTATTACCTTAAAAAACACAGATTAAATGCAATTTGTACATTGTCCAGGTTCTATACCAAAAAAACAGTCCAGTCCATTTTTGTTTCTATGACTGTTTTGTTTTTCCTCCTCTGCCTGCCTGCCTACCTGCCTTTGTTCATTCACCTTGGATACTCTCGAGTCATACTAGTCATCGTCTGTCCCTTTCCTAATTCACTCTCGTAACAGCCAGGTGGTTCTAGCGTTAGAACTGTAGTTTTAACTGGGACACTGAGAAATCTAAAATTTTATCATGTACGGACGACAGCTGGTCAACCTACCCCAAATTGTCAAATATTCCCAATCAGCCATAAGCTTTAGGGGTCGTTCAAGTATTACGTAAGCACTATTGGGGGGGGGGGGGGGGGGGGTCGTTGTTTGTTTATTTTGGATGATATGGGGAGTAGGGGAGTCTAGATGATGATTACGTCATCCGTAGTTATTTACTTTTTTACACGAAGTGCAACCCTCACATTATCTATGCTTGAAAATGTTTTGTTCATAAGATTATAATTTTTTTTTCCCTTACTCTATGTTGAATACTGTATAAGTAAAATCTAATATCTATCTTAAATCTATTTTCTTATTTTTAATATTATATAACATTATAATTATAAAAAAAAAATAGATACATTTATAATTGAAAAATGTTTACGTAAACATAGGGGAAGGGCGTAAGAGTTTTGCTTACTTTTGCTGACATGGGGGATGGGGGGGGGGGGGGGGGGAATAATTATAATAAATCTGCTTACGTAATATTTGAACGGCCTCTTAATGCTTTAGATACAAGGTTGAAAATCTAATAAGGAAATTTGTTTGTAGTAGCTTGATGTGCTGTTGTCTGCACTAGCTGACCCGTCCCATTTTTTCCGAAACTATAAGAGCTATACTGTTGAAACTTGGTAGGTAGATGTATTCTGTGAACTGCATTAAGATTTTGATGCAAAAATAAAAAATAATAATAAATATTGGGGGCTCCCCATACTGAGAACTGAAACTCAAGAATTTTTTTTCATCAAACACATATGTGTGGCCCGTGTGGGGGGTATCTATGGATAGGATAGGTCTTCAAAAATGATATCGAGGTTTCTAAACCGAATAGTTTGCGTGACAGACGCTTCCAAAGTGGAAAAAAGTTGCCCCCCCCCCCTCTAACTTCTAAAGTAAGAAAATGAAAATCTAAAAAAATACAAATGATGTATATTACTATAAAAACTACCAACGAAAATTGTTTTGAACGAGATCTAGTATGTAGTTTTTTTTAATACCTCATAAATTATAAACCGCTTATTACCGCGTAATCTTTCATACAAATAACTTAAATCCTTTAATTTCATAAATCAATGGTACGGAACCAAAGGGTCCCTTTGTGCGTAAGTCCTAACCCTCACAAATAATGTAGCTTTCTATTGGTTAAAGACTAGTAGACTCTGCTCAATAGATCCCGAGATTACCTCTACAAAATCAGAAACTTTACTTCTTTATTATCCGCCCGTGACTTCGTCTGTTGTGTGATATTTCTTATTCCCACGACCAACCCCTTCGTATCGCATCACCTGCCGGCTCTATTGTTACTTCGTTTTTGCTTAGCGTTCTTTTTGTTTGGCTCCCGAGGGCCACAACGTGACATTAAATAGCCATTCAAAATATATTTTTTCAAATCTGCCTCTAATTCCAGAGAACGCGTTCATTCAAACCCCCCTTTATTCACAAACATACATTTTAGATGTTTGCACGTCACTGAACTTTAATCATCGTTTATGAATGTGGTGTTTATTCGTAAACGATGATTAAAGGTCAAAAATGTATGGTTAAAGAATCGCTAATCACTAATTAACTATAGGCAACGTTTATGAATAAGAGGGAAATTTTTCAGCTTTATTATTAATATAAACAATAAAGCTGTTTCTACGAGCACGATTTCACATGTATTCAATATTAGACCCTGAATATGATCTCATTAGATGACACAGGGATACGTCACATTGGACAATGAGCTCAAAGGAACCATCTTTAACCCACGCTAAATTAAATAAATCCAACATCTGCGTTGGCGCTACGTAGGCGAGGACAAGGGCGCACATTAAGGACGTCTAAGTCCACCCCTCCCCTCTCCCCAGTGCTACCCCCTCAATGCTCCAATGACTATGATATTCCCCCATTCCCGAACACTTTGGGTAAAAACAGTGAATGTTATTGAAACGAAGCGAAATGTATGAATTTACTACGAGTTATTTTGAAATGAAAGCAAAGAAAAATGAGAGTAAAACTCAACCACATATTATTGGTTTGTGTCTTGGATGAAATTGCCTTTTGTTTTAATAAATGGAATTATTTTGAAAGCTTTGCAAATGCCAGTGGATAAAGCAAAACCGGCCAAGTGCGTGTCGGACTCACGCACAAAGGGTTCCCTACCATTGATTTATGAAATTAAAGGATATAAGTTATTTGTATAAAAGATTACGCGGTAATAAGCGGTTTACGATTCACGAGGTATTAAAAAAAAAAACTACTAGATCTCGTTCACGACAATTTTCTTTGGTAGTTTTTATAGTAATGTACATCATATGTTTTTTTTTTAGATTTTTCATTTTCCTATTTTAGAAGTTAGAGGGGGGGGGGGGGGGCAACTTTTTTCCAATTTGGAAGCGTCTGTCACGCAAACTATTCGGTTTAGAAAAAAATATTTTAATAATTTTTGAAGATCTATCTAAATATAGATACCCAACACGTATATGTTTGATGAAAAAAAAAATTGAGTTTCAGTTCTAAATATGGGGAGCCCCCAATATTTATTATATTTTTTTTTTATTTTTACATCAAAATCTTAATGCGGTTCACAGAATACATGTACCTACCAAGTTTCAACAGTATAGCTCTTTTAGTTTCAGAAAAAAATGACTGTGACAGACGGACAGACAGACATGATGAGTCTATAAGGGTTCCGTTTTTTGCCATTTGGCTACGGAACCCTAAAAAGGGTGGCGTATAAAATACCGCTATACATCTGTCTCGTTAGTGGTTTTTCAAAATTGAAGGGCTGTACCTACCTGCCGCCGTTTGTAAGAAAGAGATACCATAACCACCCCCTTTTTTTTTCTTGACGCTGTGGGAATGCGTTTACGCACAGTGGGCCCTCCATAGGGAGGGGCCCGGCTGGGTACGTCTTCTTGTGCTGTTTTTTAGCGAGGTGTCCTTCCTCTTAGCCCCACTCGTTTGCCCGGAAGCAAACGGGGCCCCCAGCTCCTCTCAATGAGGAGATCGGGTTGCCCGACGGTGACCCGGAGTTCGGGTCACGTCAGTCACCTGGAGTGGTGGCCGACCCGCCGCACGTGTGACCGCCGAAGCGGTCTCCACTTCTGGTTTTGGTCCGCGCCGGCAAACCGGTAAACCCCATATCTGGGAGCCGTTCCCCTATCCGCCACCTGGGGACGCGTCCGATGGCAGGCCAGTAGGCCTAGTATGAGTTTTCAATACGAAACTCGTTCGATCGTATCGAGCGCGTTTGACTCAGCGATTGGTCCGCTTCAAGGTCGTAAGAACTCTCAACCAATGAGAGCGCCAAACGCGCTCGATATCGACGATTAAGTTTCGTATTGAAAACTCATACTAGGCCTACAGAAACTGCACACGGACAGATACCATAACCCCTGGCTCACGGGCAAGTGAAGGAGCGCGAATGGGGGTTTCAGTCAGTAAAAGTCTGATACGCCGTTCCGCTCCGCCCAGGAGCCTAATCGGCGAACACATTTTTGTCAAATGATTACGACTAGTTGGGATCGTTTGGACCGCAGTTGATATTATTTTACACTAACATTGTATCAACTGCGGTCCAAACGAACCCAACTAGTCGCAATCATTTGACAAAAATGTGTTCGCCGATAAGGCTGCAGAACGGGAGAGGTCATTTGATGGGTTCCTATCCGCAAAGGAAAAAGGGCTGTACTTAAAACCGGAGCTGGAAATGGTAAATTAAAGTTCTAACCATGGGGATATTTTTCATTTTAGTAATTCAGCAAATTAAACTTTACTTGTGATTATTCGGTAACATTACCACAAAGTTTTTGTTGAATTGTTGATATCATCGCTCTGCGTGTTTCTAGTGCCATATTAAGTTTATAAACAAGGGTGATTTATTTCGTGTAAATTTTTACACTTATCCATTTTATTTTTTCGTTGTTTAAATCTTAATTTTATTATTTTAATAGATCTAATGATTAAGAGTTGTACTATTTAATATGATAACCCAATCCCCCAATTCGGTATACTCGAATCATAATACAATTTTGGGATGAACACAAAAGACTTTGAGATAATAATCTATTTTAAGCCAATTTAAATTTAGACAGTGTATAAGCCTAGTTAGCTAATTCTTGGAATACTTTCTTCAACTTTAATTCCACAGTCTTAGCAAAAAGAGTCTAACTTTTCCTTTTAAGATCTTTATCTCATTATTAATTTATTGGATAAAGCACTTACGTTGAGTCCCTGCTATCAAAGTTAATTGAATCATTACTAACAACACAGCTATAGGGAGTTACGATAAATCGTCATGACGCGCTAAAAGTGAAACGGAGATTGCTACGATTTCAATACACGGAAATTTCGATATAGGACAAAACACGCAGTGTTATTTTTAGTAGTTAATTGATTTCAACAATATTTGGAGACCTTGGGAGGGCCGGTAATGACACAAGCCATAAGTAAGACGGTCTGCTCGAAGTAATGTCAAACATTTCCGGTGTAAATTTAAAGATAGGTAGATAAAAAAAATAATTCTGCTAATGGCCGATTGCTATAATTTACGGACTCATCATCATCATCATCATCATCATCATCATCATTTCAGCCGAAAGACGTCCACTGCTGGACATAGGCCTCCCCCAAGGTTCTCCACGACGACCGGTTCTGCGCCTCCCGCATCCAGCGGTTTCCCGCGACCTTCACCAGTAGGCCTAGTATGAGTTTTCAATACGAAACTCGTTCGATCGTATCGAGCGCGTTTGGCGCTCTCATTGGTTGAGAGTTCTTACGACCTTGAAGCGGGCCAATCGCTGAGTCAAACGCGCTCGATACGATCGAACGAGTTTCGTATTGAAAACTCATACTAGGCCTAATGGTCGTCGGTCCACCTTGTCGGGGGCCTACCCACGCTACGTCTTCCGGTGCGTGGTCACCACTCGAGAACCCGTCGGCCCCATCGGGCATCGGTCCTACGGGCAATGTGTCCAGCCCACTGCCACTTTAGTGTTGCAATTCTTCGGGCTATGTCGGTTACTCTCGTTCTTCTGCGGATCTCCTCATTCCTGATTCGATCGCGCAGTGAAACCCCAAGCATAGCCCTCTCCATTGCCCTTTGAGTGACTTTGAGCCTTCTCATAAGGCCCATTGTTAGCGACCACGTCTCAATTCCATAAGTCATCACTGGCAACACACACTGGTCGAAGACTTTTGTCTTGAGACACTGCGGTATTTCGGACGAGAAGATTCTACGTAGCTTCCCGAAAGCAGCCCAGCCGAGTTGGATTCGACGATTGACCTCTTTCTCGAAGTTGGACTGCTATTGAGAAATTTTTTAAACTTTTGCATCTTTATAAATAGTGAATTAAAGATTTTTCCCTCCCGTATGAAGTACGGACGACAGAAGGTCAAGCTACCGCAAACTGTCAAATATTCCCAATCAACTTTGAACCTTAATGCTTCAGCGATAAAGTTGAAAATCTATTAAAGAAATTTGACCGACTGTAGTAGCTTGATGTGCTGTCGTCTGTACCTGGCTATCACACGTGAATTTAGCTTACGAATTTATTTAAAGTTAAAGAATCACTAATCATTAGTTAACTTTAAACAACGTTTATAAATAAGGAGGAATATCGTAAGCTAGTATTTTTGATAATGTAGACTCCTTTATACCTATTAATTAAAATACTACGTGATTTTAGGAGGAACAAACAAATAAATAAATTTGGACTTAATCGATTTGCCAATTCAATTTATTTTATATGTAGTTATGATCTATACTCTATACTAATATATAAAGCTGAAGAGTTTGTTTGTTTGTTTGTTTGAACGCGCTAATTTCAGGAACTACTGGTCCGATTTGAAAAATTCTTTTTGCGATGGATAGCCCATTAATCCAGGAAGGCTTTAGGCTATATAACATCACGCTGCGACCAATAGGAGCGGAGCATAACTAACTCTACGCGAACGAAGTCGCTGGCGGCCGCTAGTACCTTATAACAGCGGTCGGCAACCTTTTGGCAGGCAAGGGCCACAAGTAGGCAAAATAAACTTAAGGCGGGCCACACTTGTGATATTAACCCAGGAACCCATACTACCTATTTATGATAATATCCCAAAAAAAAATGCTATTGAAAATTCTCAAAACAAATATATTTTAATTCGTATACTTAAATATAGATAGAAAAATAACCACAAAGTATATATTAAATTTATAAGCAAATTATACAAAGTTCAGTGTGATGTCTGAGGTTGTATTTGAGAGGCTATTTCTTGTATGTTAGCAGTCATATTTGTAGTTGCAATTCGTAGAATAGCTCTCAAATGCTCATCTGTGAGACGAGAAGCATATTTATTTTTTCTATAATTGACAATAGAAAAAGTTTGTTCGCATATATAAGTGCTACCAAAAATGGTAATGAACTGCTGAGCAAACCTTTTCAATTCATCAAAATCTGATGGTAAGCTGCCATAAAATTTAACAAGATCTTTGATGCTATTAAAAGAGCATTTGAGAGCATCATTTGATTGGAGATCAATCACGTTCATTTGTAAATGACTCTGTACATCCTCAATATCACACGAAAAAGGGTTTGCAAAAATCTTCAGTTTGCTCGAAACTTTCTCAAAATTATCAAATCTATCGCTGAATTGGGTTTGCAGCTGTATCAAAATATCTCTGATTTTGTCATTCTTCCAATGAAAATTAATTCCAGCTTCCTCAACAGCCTTTTTACAATTCGGAAAATGATCTAACTTTTTTTCTTCAATATGTTTTATAAATAGTTTGTTTTTCATTTGGAATGCCTTTACGTCTGTGTGCATGTCACAAATTAATTTGTTTTTACCTTGAAGCCTTACATTCAGAGTATTTAATTCATGAGTTAAATCTGTCAAAAATCCAAGGTCTATTAACCATTGACTATCTGCTAGCTCTGGAACAAATTTGCCTTTTTCATTCATGAAAGTGTTAATTTCTTTTCTGAGATCAAAAAATCTTTTTAGAACCGCACCTCTACTTAACCATCTCACTTCAGAATAATAAACAACATCTCTTTGATCTGCTTCCATATCTGACAGAAACTGCTGGAACTGACGATGAGTCAACCCATTTTTTTCTGATATAATTTACAGTCGATACCACGATGTCCATTACTGCTTTCCATGACACGACTTTGGAACATAAGGCTTCTTGGTGGATAATACAGTGAAAAAATAATGGGATGTCACATCCCATCTCTGCCAGCTTCGATTTAACTCTACCCACCAAACCCTTATTTTGTCCACTCATGTTCCTGCCGCCGTCAGTTGTTACACTTACCAATTTTTGCCATGGTAATTGCATTGCTTCTAGCGCTTGTTCTAAATTGCAAAACAAATCTTCCCCCGTAGTCGTTCCCTTTAAACTGCATAACTGTAAAAGCTCCTCGTAGACATTAAAGTTCTTATCGATTCCGCGAACAAATATTATAAACTGGGCAGTATCTGATACGTCATTACTTTCATCGGCAGCTAAAGAAAACCATTCAAATTGTTGTGCTTTTTCCCGGAGTTGCTGATATAAATTGTCGCCCAAATCTTCAGTTCGCCGGGTACACGTTCTTACAGAAAGACTTATATTTTCAAATTTCTTTTTTTGATCCGGGCACACCTCCTCAGCCATAACTAAGGCACATTGTTTTATTAGTTCACTGTCGGTAAAGGGCCGGCCAGATTTCGCAAGAATCTCCGCAACCCTTAAACTTGCGCGTATATTCGACTCGTTACTTTGAACGTGAACCTTAAAAACATGTTGTTGGTTCTTCACTGAAGATTTCAGTACATTAATTTTATTTTTCCGTGATTCACCCACTAGGCATGCAAATTTAGCTTTATGCTCGGTATCATAGTGGCGTTTAACGTTATATTCTTTTTGTATAGCAATAGTTTTTTGACATATTAAGCATAGCGGTTTGCCATTACAATTAATAAAAAAGTATAAATCTGTCCATGCTTCGTTAAATATCCTATTTTCTTCGATAACCTTCCTTTTTTTTGAAGCCATCACTAACTGTAACAATATAAGCATTGTCTTAATAAGAAAACAAATGACTTTGTAATGCGACGCCCTACGTGAGCGATCTTACTGCGAACGCTAAACGGCACATAAGCAACAAGCAGTCGACCGACACCCGTTGAAATATAAAACCAAGCAAGTTTTAGTAGATCGTAAACTTAAATGAGTGCACAATAAATAGGAATCTCACACTTACCAAAATTAAAACAAAAAATAGTGTTCTTGCGACACAGATGAAGTAATTTGTTTCACAAATCGATCATGCAGCGAACCAAAATTGACGACTCGCGGGAACTACGGTCATCGCCGACGACGTTCGTTTCATTCGGTGGGGGAGCGGGGGTGTCGTTCCGCCCGCACCGCTCCCGCGCGTTGCTCATTCATTTGTTCGTTCGCGGACAGAGCGAAGCGCGTTCTTCGCCTATCCATTGAATACATTTATTTCGACCACTATATTTTGACATTTATTACTTTTTATACTCACATACGCGGGTCGCAAGTAAGGCTGTCGCGGGCCGCATGCGGCCCGCGGGCCGCGTGTTGCCGACCGCTGCCTTATAAGCATTTAACATCATTAACTACATAATAAGCATAATATGAGGTCCAGACAGACCCAATCATTCACTCAGATATAACCCTTCATATAGAATGATAAGTTTACTAGGAAACTATAATACACGACTAATATTTGACCTCTAGCAAAAACTATATGGACGGTCGAAAATAAAAAAGGATGCAGGTACAATCTGCATATTTTAGTAAAGTTCAAATGAAACTGAATTCTTTTGATGAAGTCGATCTGATTTTTGATAAGGCTAAATCGTTTCGACGTTCGGACTTCAGATCATAATATCTATTACAAACTGGTGGTGCTAGGTGTCATAAATATGATTGGGTAATATTGGTGTGCTGTCAGCACTGTCGAGTTGAAACCTCAAAGTAAGTATACTATTCCCAAATGGTATTTTTTTAAACAATAAAAGCATTGGAACTTAAAGTGCTGGTCTGTGGTGTTCCTATTCAAATCGATTACTACTTTGTCTCTTTTCTATAAGAATATTCTGACACTATAAAATGTACATTTATAGTTATAAAAAAACAAGATGGTGCCCACAGTCTAAGCGCTGATGTTTGGAAACGACCCGTTCTTCATCCTGCATTTTTTTTCCTTAGAAATGTTAAACTTTAGTGTCCCTTTATCCTTATGTGTTTTCTCAGTTGCTTCAGTCTCAAAACGTGACTAGAATTACATTCTAAAATCTCGTCTTTCCTGCACTTTCATGGAGAAAAATTTTCTACCCAATTTATCAAGAATCCTGCTGATGCAAGATCTGGTTATCTCTTTGAGACCAACAATAATAATTATGAGCATATTCTTTCTACTTGCTCCGTAATTCTTCGGCCTATATTACCTAATTAGTGTGCTCACACGGTGTAAAGATACATCATGTTGCTATCAAATTATATACTGCAGTTATACTTATCTCTGAGAGGTGCAACGGCTGGAAGCAAGACATTCTGTCGCTGCTTTTAATTTTGTAGAGCGTAAGATCAAAGAAGGACGTTTTTCAAGATATTCTTTGATCATTTTTATTTTCAAAAGATATTATTCGTCTTTGTAGAGAGAAAAATTAACTAATTACGTCAGTTAACACTTATAAATTACCAGGACCATATAAAATGCAAGAAGAACTTTACATTATGTATCACTTGAAGTTATAAACACCGTAATACATTATACACTAGAGACGTGAAAGTCGGGTTGGTGTTAAAAATAAAACCAAGGTTGACAAGGTGGCACCGACTAAGCGAAGCCCGAGGGCATGATTAAAGGGAGTTAAAATTGGGTTCCCGTCGGTCCCGTATCTGTTCTGATTCTATGTACGAGTATGTACATATTTATAAAAATCATCTCTTAGCACGTCTTTGCTGCAATGTTGGTGCCTCGGTTACGGGAAAGAACCAAGGCACCAGCAGAAGCAAACAGTTATTGGAATATATTGCAGATATTGGCTGTATCTCATTTTAAGATTCCTGCGAAAACTTTCTGAGCAATTTACAGAATTGAGACTTTAGTCGCACTTGGACTTACAATTGCTATTTAATTTCATTAGGCGTTGATAACTAATTACATTGCTTGTATGTATTAAGTGGCGCTAGTTCTCTTGTTCACAAACTAAACTAAATTTTAAGTTCAGTTCATCTTTTCTTTTCTTTTTTCTATTTGGTTATGAAATGGGCAGAAGATAACTAATAGTTTAGTACTGTCAAATTAGTCGGCGCCTGAGATAAATTGACGTTTTATTATTAGCCAGGTTTTTAACCGCGTATCTCTGTGGCCATAGCTGAGAGGATTAGCAAGCTGAAGTGGCAATGAGCTGGTCACATATGCCGCAGGACCGACAACCGTTGGGGTAAACGAGTTTCTCGAGTGGAGACCGCGTCTCGGCAAACAATATGGAGCGACGACATCAAAAAGGTGGCTGGTAGTCGCTGGTGGAGAACTGCTCAGGATCGAGCTTGTTGGCGTGCCATGAAGGATGCCTATGTCCAGCAGTGAACGAGTAGAGGCTGATGATGATTATGAAAGGGTAATCGGCGTTATTATTTTTGGTTTATTTTACAGTACCCACAACTAGATTTTTTGCAAATTGTTGTGATGACGAATGACCATAAAAGAGGAATTAAAAACTTTTTTTTATAAGAAAAACAACCGACTTCCAAAAAACACTACAAAGTGAAAAATAACTAATTTCGGAAGTCGGTGTCTTTGGTTTTTGGATATTAGTTTTTGACACCGACTTCCGAAATTAGTTATTTTCACTTTGTAGTGTTTTTTGGAAGTCGGTTGTTTTTTTTTTTAAAGTACGTTCAGCTGCATCCGGTTAGACTGGATGCTGACGCTAAAATACTTAATGAAAAAACTTCCAAACGCACTGGTTGCCCCTGGTTCCCCTTGATTTCTCTGGTCTTCCACCATCAAACCCTGATGTCCTTATCTTGAGACCACCTTCCAACAGAAAAAGAATTATCAAAATCGGTTCATAAACGACGAAGTTATTCGCGAACAAACATAAATAGCATACATAACCGGTCGAATTGAGTAACCTCCTCCTTTTTGAAGTCGGTTAAAAAGAATATGTAAGAATTTGTAACAGTTGGCCGTTATGTACTTTCTGCCTACCCCCATGAGTAGAAAGCGTGAGTTTATGTTTGTATTTATTGAGAGATTATCAGTGCGGCAATAGCAGTCTGGTATAAATATTGACCTCTATAAAGCCACCAGATTTATTGTTTTCACTGCCATTCTTTATAGTCCACAAGAGATCTAAAACCCTGAAGCTATTATGGGTTATGATTATGGTCCATCTAGATCAGGCCGTACATCAGAGTCAGAACCGTGAAATGATCTAGTAATAAATTCCAACCTTATCGATAGCTGTGTAGCGTAAAATGAAGTACCCACATTTACGATATTTCTGTCTGTAATCGCATCCATTCGAACAATCAGTGAACAATTTACTTGTACACGTTTTTTTAAACACTGATGGTATCTTTGTAAATGTTTATACTATGGCGCTGCACCATTTATTTGTATTTACAATATACTATCAAACATCAATATTTTTGTTACGTGTACCCTCGTGAATTGTGGATTTAGCGAGCACATGAGATATTTGATCGACATAGGTATTTAGGTACCTGTCTAGCTGTATTGGGTATAACAATACTAAATGGCGCCGAATCTCTTGTTCAGAAAGAAAAGGTTAGAGAAGATAACGTTTTAGTTTAATCCTGGCAAATTAAGATACTCCAATAGACAGTTTAGACGCGATTATAAACATGGCGATCATAAATATCACGTACGTATTTACTTCAGGCGTGGACTAATTTGACAGCTCTAAACTAACATATTATCTTCTGTCCTTTTCTTAATCTATTTTTAAGTTTGCGAATTTGATACATCCTAATATGATTTCGTAGGGTTGCATAAAATTTTTCTAATGCTTATAGGTGTTTTAGAAGTAGTTGGAATAAAAAGTTCCGTGTTACTTGTGAATGCTAAAAGTTTACCTTCAGTGTAAAAGATGTCTGACCAAAATCATGTATAAAGCTGAAGACTTTGTTTATTTGTTTGAACGCACTAATCTTAGGAACTGCTGGTCCGATAAAAAAAAATATTTTTCATTGGGTAGCCCATTAATTCAGGAAGACTTTAGGCTATATAATATCACGCTGTGACCAATAGGAGCGGAGCATATAAAAAACCGCGTGGCGCAGCTAGTGAAATATAAAGAAAAATACGCACTTTTTTTTAAAATAAATTATAAACTAGCGCTTGACCGCAATCCCGCCTGATGGTAAGCAGTGATGCGATCGTTGATGGTAAAGCACTGAAGTTAAATTAAGTTTAGTTACTGAACAAGTGAATCAGAGCCAACATGGTAATTACTAATTACTCACCCTGCTATTACCTTTAGTGAAATGACTAATAAGATACAACAGCAATTTGAATGGACAATTAGTAATGAGACTATAGGTCGCTGAGAATTAGTAATGAGACTATAAGTCAGACAATTAGTAATGAGACTATAGGTCAGACAATTAGTAATGAGACTATAGGTCGCTGAGGATTAGTAATGAGACTATAAGTCAGACAATTAGTAATGAGACTATAGGTCAGACAATTAGTAATGAGACTATAGGTCGCTGAGGATTCTGTGTACAGACGACATCACATCAAGCTACTACTATCTGTCAGATTTCTTTATCAGATTTTCAACTTTATCTCTAAAGCATTATAGCTTGGGAATATCTGACAGTTTCGGGTAACTTGACCTGCTGTCGTCCGTACTTTGCAATTGTAGGACGTAAGCTTACATAAAACTCAACATAATTAGCCTATAATTTTCCCATTCCTGGGACACAGGCCTCCTCTCGGTGAGAGGGAGTGGGCCGCAATCTACCACGCGGGCTCAGTGCGGGTTGGAAGATGTAACATGTGAAAGCAGTGATGATGAAATAATTTACACAAAGTAATGCGCCTGATGGGGTTTAAACTTACGATCTACGACTTGTAAGTCGCGGCCCACTGGGCTGGGCCACCGCTGCTCTTAAACGTAAGTTTAATATTCTCAACTTATCATATACTAGCTGCTGTTCGCGACTTCATCCGCGTGGACTTCAGTCTACAGGAGCTCAGTTGATATAAAATAAGCGCCTGTTAAAATAATGTGAGCAATATGTACGCCCGCGTTCACTTCGGTTTTCGCAAAGTTTTTGTTACTGCTCTGCTCTTATTGGTCATAGAGGGATGTTATATAGCCTACGTCCTTTCTCAGGCTCTAGGGTTCGATTCCAGGTCAGGCAAGTACCAATGTAACTTTTCTGTTCAGTTATACATATGTACTTTCTAAGTATATCTTGGACACCAATGACTGATTACAAGGTTTTAAGTCTGAAATCACCAACCCGCATTGAGCAAGCGTGGTGATTACCCTCAATCTTTCCCTGTATGAGACCGACTATCTGTGTACCAAATTTAATTAAAATCATAAATTAGTATGGATTGTCAAGGTGATTTCCATCAAGTCTTATCTCATCCTACGCTATCATTACTTTATACATATCTGAAATAACCATCAAGAATACGCAATCAGAAGATTTTATTAGAATTTGTTGATCATACCTGTAGTAAGTACTCAAATAATGGCATTAATAAAATGTACATTTCAATATGATTCCATTGCTGGTGTAATAGCTGAGCGATCGACTGCTGCGACTCGGGGTTGATTCCCGCACGGTACAATTATTTGTATGGCCTACTGATAGATGTTTCGAGTCTGGGTTTTTATGTTTGTAAACGCACCGATAGTACTGGAGAAAAGATTACGAAATTTTACCACAATGACATTTTTTTAAACATTGCCCCGTTTAAAAAAATGTCATTGTGGTAAAATTTCGTAATCTGCTAAATTCATAATGATCGATTAGTTATTATAGTATATAGTTCGAAAAACTACTACTTCAGAAGTTCAGACTAGCCAACATATCCGAAACAATTCCCCGACCCACCCAGCGCATTTTTTTTTTCTAGAGAATTCTAACATACTCGGTGAACAGAGAATGCTTTGAATGAGGGTACGTATGTTATTTGCGAGTATGAGGGTATTTTACTATAAAGTTGTGCTCGTTCAAATATAAGCAATTTTTTTTGCTACAGTGAGTTAGTTAGTTTTTGGTAACAACAGTGAGATTCCAGTCATGCTCCAAAGCCTAATTAATTTATATCGGGTAAGTGGGTACTTATATTTTGTCTGCTTTTGTTACCAAGTTTTTTGATAAACGTACATGTGTAACATATTTTTTAAATATAAAACGTTGTCGTATTATATTCATTATTTTTGTGTCGTTGTGTATTTTACTGCTTGATGTTGATTATAACATAAAGCATACGGATGTTTATAGTTTTTATGTATGTTCGGGAATAACTCCGCCATATAAAACGGATTGGCAATTAAAAAATAAATTTAGGTATAATATTATTTTAATTAATGGATGGGGTGTAACTCAGTGGTTGCCCGTTATCCCACGAGTTCAATGGGAGCTTCAATAATACGATTTATTCATCGCTTGGTTTATTTTTCTTATGTTTTAGTAACTTCCGTGTGGAGTACAAATAAAAACTGGAAAATATCTTATATTCTTATACCTTTTTTTTTTTTACATAAAAAAAAACCAATTTCAAAGAAAAAGGCACTAACAAAGGCAAAAAGGTTTTTTATATCAATTTATTTTGGGACATTTGAAGATTTAATTAAGAATTTTAACGTATTTCTGTTTAATTCGTTCACCGATTTTTGTGTAACGATGTTATTAACACTGGTAGAAGGTATCAGCAGAAGCTGTTCACATCTCGAACTTAGTACCAACAACATTCTTGTTGGAATTAAAAGCTATTAAATTCTCATTCTCGTCCTTCTCTGTATGAGAGGAGACCTGTGCCCAGCAGTGGGACTATAAAAGGACGATGATGATGAAATTCTCATTTTTTGTTGTATTGATAGAAACCCTTGGAAACCATATTTAATTAATACTAGCACGGCAGGTCGTTAGCATTTTTCCTGTCTGGGATTATTTTTTATTTCTGGTTTTTTGCTAATTGTGAAATATTATACAGATTCATATTATGCACATCGAGCTACTACAATATGTCAAATTTATTTAGAAGCTATCAACTTTATCATTAAAGCATTAGGTTCCAGGCTGATTGGGGAAAACTTAGTTTCCCCATCAAAATTTCAGGCTTCAATTGGCTTTTATCTTAAAAAATAATTTAATGTCCATCAGATAGAATTATAAAAAAATATTGGACACGTATTTTTTATTTTTTCTTTTATTTAAATACTTAGGAAGATATACTGATTTGAAATGTCGCATGACGTCACGTCGTGTTACAAAATATACCACGTCGTGACGTAATTAGCCCCCACTCCGTAACTTACTCTATATCTGAGTAGTTTTTGGTAATTACGACAAAATAAAAAATATGGGTCTTAATTTTTTTTATTGTCTTTAAGACGGACTAATTATTTTTTGATTTTCATACCTTGGATACATCCCTATTACCTACATTTGCTGGCATCTATGTAATATTTCACAATTAGCAGTAACCAGAAATAAAAAAAAAATCCAGACAACAAAGTGCACGCACAGCGTTTTAGAGTTCTTCGAATGGTCTCCATTAGTGTTTTTTTTAATGATTTACGAACACGGGTTTAAATGTCCTTGAATTTAAATTGCTTGCCTGATAAATTAATCTACCCGCAATATTTTCCAATCTAGAATTTACTTAAAAGCATTCCAGCTTATCTTCTAGGCACATTAAAAGTGAAACACCTAGACCTAATTGGTCGTTGAATTCATTGTAACTGCGACGGTCTAAGCATCTACACATAAATTATAGCTAATTAGCATGAAAGTTGCATTGTTTTATCTTTTCCGTAAATCTCGAAAGATAATGAAGCAATCAGCTAACAACACGTTTATAAACACTGTGTTGCTGTGGTTACTATTTAAAATTATGTTGCCGCAGTTCCTGAGAGTGCGTTGAACCGTCCCCACCCTCAGTTTATTTTCTAACTCGACCAACGAGTCCCTACGACTACGAGGACTTGATACCGTCAATTGCGACTGTCAATGTTATGCATTTGATATAATATACTATCAAGCTCGTAAGCGGTAGTTATGCAGATTGAAGTCCCTACGACTGACTCAGTTTTGCACTTTGTCGCCTGCGTCAATTGCTTCAAGTGTCTCGATCCTCGATACCCTTGTTCTTTTATTGAATCTTATTTTAATCCTAAACTTACAGGCATTGTATGATTCAACGGAATGCATTTTACTGTACAAACTAAATAAATTTACACTGTGACATCCAGATTTTATCCATCAGTAGTGTTTTTTTTTTTGTTCTAAAAGGCGCAACGAGATAAAGTTCCGAGTGTAATCGACTGCTTAATTGTATGCATGTATTAAAACTACGAAAGACCATTAATATAATTACAGCTAAACGCACCAAGGACGCATAAAACTTTATATCTTGGGAACAGGTTTTTTAATTGCCATATAGACACTACAGTTTTGGAATTCCTGTGACTTTGTGAAGTACACAGGCTGGTGTAGTGTTGCACTCTTTTATTCCTAAAAAAACGTGCATTGTCAGAATTCTTTTTAGACAAAAATAAAAGCTAGGCTCCCCTGCTTAAAGTTGAATACAAATTCAATGAACTGAATTCATTGTTACAAATTGACGCCTGGAGCATTTGGTTACCACAAACAAGTTGAGTACAACTAGACATGCTTTAATATTTCGGATTGAAAATAAACACAAAAAAAGAAAAAAAAATCCTATGCTCCTTAAACAGCTGTGGTGGCAGGTGTTTACGAAATAATACATTATTCGGTTTAGGAAGAATAAAATTTAAGAAAAACATATCAAACCTATATTTTTTGCGGAGGTAATTTACTGTCTTGACGTATATTTTTTCTTGAGCTGCGCCGGGTCAAAGTCCACTGCACGCCTGATCGCGCCATTTGATTGAACGTAATGTCCATAGACTTCCATCGGATCGCTTACAGAATTGCCTATTTCATGCTTCAATTGTAACTTCATAGCTGAGAATTGTGAACATCAGTGTCTAAATTAAAGTTATTGAAAATTTTCGTGATGGCGCTTTGTTCTGTAAAAACCGGCCAAGTGCGAGCCGGACTCGCGCACGAAGGTTCGTTACCATTATATTTAAAAACGGCAAAAAAAAAAACACGTTTGTTGTATGGGATTTAATAAATAAATATTTTTTTAATTTTTAGTATTTGTTGTTATAGCGGCAACAGAAATGCAATCTATTCTATCTAGCTATTACGGTTCATGAGATACAGCCTGGTGATAGACGGACAGCTAAGTCTCATGAATAGGGTTCCGTTTTACCTTTTAGGTACGGAACCTTAAAGTACCAAAAACGCAAGCTCTCACCGTGAAAGCTTGGGTGACGTCAGCTGGCAATATTGTCAATTCCTAGCATCAAGTGGAATGACTCGCACTTCATGCTCATTTGACCTATGTTTTCACGGTGAGATTATTACAGAACTAGCTCCGTGGGAACATCCAGATAAAAAACTTAACTAATCTTATGTTAATCCTGCCTAGGATCCATACGTATGCCAAATTTGATCAAAACCCACTCTGTATTTTTGCATGAAAGAGGAACAAACATACGTTCATTCAAACTTTCATGTTTATAATAATAGAAACACCCTAATTGGCTTATTCTAAAAAAATAATTTAATGTCCATCAGATAGATTTATAAAAAATATTGAGCACGTATTTTTTATTTTTTCTTTCATTCAAATACCTACTTAGGAAGATATATAGATTTGAAATATCGCATGACGTCACGCCGTGGTACAAAATATAGCACGGCGTGGCGTAATTAGCCCCCACTCCGTAACTTTAATACGCTATATCACAGTAGTTTTTGGTAATTACGACAAAATAAAAAATACGGGTCTTAATTTTTTTTATTATCTATAAACCGGACTATCGACATCCCTATTGCGTTACATACTATTACTGTCAATTGGAATAATTTTCAAGCTGATTGCTAATTGTTTGCTCCATATGTTCGAATAATGTGTTTGATCTACGACGCAAATAACGCAATGAATACTGTTGAACAGTCAAAATGAAACCTATTGCTACTGATCCTCTGTTACGCAATTACCCTACTTTGGATACATCTGTAATTCTTGTTGTGTATAAAGTACCTCATTTAACTATTAATTTATAAGGTAATTGAATAATAAACAATTATTACGTAAAGTTACATTGTAACAATCACGAGCTAATACTGCAGCCATCTCTGTACTAGGATAACCCCTAGGTTAGGCAATATTTTGTTTATGCCACCAAGATTTTATCAAGGCAACTTTTATTTAAATATCTAAATCGTATCAGTTTTTACGTGGCATCTACCATGTTATGATGATACTACATGATAGTGAATAGTTTATTTATAAACATGGATTATTATTCGGGAGTAGTTATTCAAGCTTAGTATGCAGCTGACCTCCTTGCATATAACATCTACCTACACCCTAATTACTGAACGCACTATTTCTATCAGTTGGAATCATATCTGCTGAGCATATTGCTAATCCATTGCACCATGTGATCGAAAATGTGTCTGCTCAACAACGCAAATAACGCAATGGATGTTGTTGAACTGTCAAAATAAAACACATTGCTACTGATAGTGTTTTACGCAATCAGCCTGCTGGTGATAGTTATGTATGTACAGATGACAGCACGTCAAGCTACTACAATCTGTCAGATTTTTTTATTCGATTTCCAACTTTATCTCTAAAGTATTAAGGTTCAAGGTTGATTGGAAATATTTCGCAGTTTCGGGTAGCTTGACCTGTAGGCCTAGTATGAGTTTTCAATACGAAAATCGTTCGATCGTATCGAGCGCGTTTGGCGCTCTCATTGGTTGAGAGTTCTTACGACCTTGAAGCGGGCCAATCGCTGAGTCAAACGCGCTCGATACGATCGAACGAGTTTCGTATTGAAAACTCATACTAGGCCTACTGCTGTCATCTGTACCATATTCACCTTTAGCCCTTGATGAGGATAGCAGCATTCACACAGCATTCTTGTTTAGGTTTTAGCCAACAGTTTAATACAATTAAGCGATTAGTAAGTTAGTTATCCGTATGCTTATCTCTTCTGTTCATCGCCATCACGCCTGCCAGTCACGATCGCTATTTTGCTAGTATTTACACGCAGCATGCAAATAACTCACGTGCATTGTGCATCAACAAGACAAAACGTATCCGTTCTACTGACAATCTTTAGTACATCGTGCATCGTGAAAAAAAAAACGCTATTGTATTGCAGACAAGTCATTAATAAAGAGAGGTCTATACAAGCTTCCGCTTCGATACTAACTTTTGCATCTGTTATGTTCGGTATTGTGTAGTTTAATTGTAGCGTAACAGTGCTATCATATCAAGGTTCAAAAACAACTGGCCATTCAGTGCAGAAAAAAGATACGGCAACTTATTTACGAAACATACAAAGAGCTGCATTCTGGCAAAGTTGTGTCCATACATTGTTGTAGTTGGGATCGTAACAATCATAAAGTAGAAGTAGACACTTGAGTTTTAAAACGAACTTCAACTCGTCTCTGAGTGTAATAAAACTTTTTTGTACACAAGTATGTATATTGGGTTGGCCTCGATGCGTGCACGCAGGCCGGCAGATGCACGGCTGGCCTTGACTCGGCGTACATGCGCGTGAGCCGAAGTTTAAGGGACTGGCGGATAGCGGTCTTATATTGATTGCGTAAATGATTGATGACCAATAAGGTCATCCGTCGTATATACACTAAGACAGACACTAGGTAAGTTTCTTGGGTTGTTTGTCCGGAATGTTCATTTCTCGTTTTTTGGTAGGATATATTCCTTAATAAAAGTTCTAAATCTCTCTTCCAATATCTCGAAACTAAATAATGGTAGTATTTCAAACAATGGCAGCGGCAAAAGGCGGGCGTTTTGTGGGAACTGTCTTACGCAATATTGACGTTCAAAAAGTGCAGATTCTAAGCCTAATTTGAATAAATGACTTTGGATTTTGAATGATTTCCATAATCGTGTTGTGTGCGTTTTGAACCCTTCACCTTCGTCTTAATAGTTGGCGCTAGATGGATCATTTTGGATTGTTTTCAATGAATCTCCTGTACTTGCACCCCGCCCAGGCGCATGCGCCGCGCGGCTATATCAAAATGCCGTATCGTACTGATGCGAGCTATTTTTGTCGAGTCTCGCCTCTTCGCCAATCGTGTTTTTCCATGCACCAAGCCGCTTAAAGGTAAAAAATATTTCAACGCGTTTTTACCCAATCCCTTACCTTTGTACATTTTATTGGCAATTCCGTAAAAAAACAGGTAACGTAATTTTTCTGTTGAAATATTTGGTCATGCGCCAAGTCCTTCGGCAGAATGAAGCTATCGCCAGATTTGTCGACCTGTGTGCTAATATGGCCGTCGCATTTTATATTACGGTTGACCCAATTGTGCACGTAAACAAGCCTACTTTTGGACTGATTACTTCACTGACATCAACTACTTGATTATGATTCATCTCTACATTCGAATGCATTCCAACTCGATAAACTATTGCCGTTGTTCACCGCCTCGCGTATCTGATAGGTACATGAATGGCGTCTCGTATTTACAGGCCTGATGATTTCATTGCAACATTTTGAAAACAAAACCTATTATTGTTTCTGGCGTTATTCTTTTGGGCATAAATATTTTGGAAGTTTGTCATTCCATGTGCATATATTAAACAACCAGCTGTCTTGTTTTGAACCGTCAGGTCGATTCTTCTTTCTCTAGCGATTATAATTGTATGCACAGCCTCTGTAACTTTATTTATTTGTTTAATCATTGCATTGCCGTTGTTAACATTTAGATTATAAAACCGTTCGTGTCCGCATCGAGATGTTGGCGATTAAGTCTGAAGTCGAGTTATTTTTAGTTTAACCGGTCTGTTACCGTAACTGCGGTTTAAACAAGTTATTAGAGTTACTTATAACATGACTGGCGCTCGCTGCGTTTCAGATACGCATTAACTCAACCATCTGAGATTGTATAACATTTTACTCGCTTTATAATAATTATAATTTCTACAACAAAGTTTATGCCATATCTCAAATTCCGCGGCGAAATTGTTCTGTAAACGAGTTGATAAGGCATATCAAAATTTATCAACTGTTTTATACAAACACTTATGACCTTCACGGTTTGAAGGGCATATGGCATATTGTTGCTTGCTTTAATTACATAACTTATTCGATAATCGTATGAGACTTTGGCTATTTTAATTTTATTAATGTGATAAGGTTGACTTTTTCAGACCCAATAGTCAAAGGTTCTGCAGTGACGTATTTCTTTTATAGATAAGTTGTGTTTTGGTTTGTTTTCTTGTCCATCATTCTACATTAATGATTAAGGTTGATTTGTTTGTGTTTTAATCTTTCTTGATAGTTTTGTCGACTAGGAGCCATTTGATGGTATATTTTCAAAAACGTTTACTTAATTATGAAACAATAACGCAGTGGCGTAACTACAGGGTGGCAAGTCGGCAAAATGCCACGGGCCCCCAGCCGGAAGGGGCCCCCGGTCAGATGAAAATATCAATTCCCAACATTTATCATAATCATAACACATACACAATAAATAGAAAAATGTTGATTTTTGTAATAGGGGGGCCCATCCGTAGAATTTTGCCACGAGCCTCGAACGTTGTAGTTACGCCACTGCAATAACGTTTTAGCATCCATTCTCATATTCACCTGTAATATACATATAATTATTTACTATTTCCATAGATAAATACTAATTTATTTAGTATAACTATCCTATCCTACTTCTTAATAATATTACATGTAAATGCGAAAGTTTATGTAGATATTTTGTTGCTCTTTCACACAAAAACTACTGAACGAGGATTCGGCGTTGAGTTAGTTATGCTCCGCTCCTATCGGTCGCAGCGTGATGTTATATTTAGAAATGTGCCGACTACCACTTGGACCGACTAGCCGACTAGTCGGCTGCAAAGAGGCCACCGACTAGTCGGCCTCTTTTCAGTCGTAGTAAAAAGATTTTGCTATTTTTTATTACAAAAATATGACATTTTGATTTGGGTTGTGTGTGAGCGGGAAAGGTTTCATTGACAAAAAACAATAAGATACAAACTGTTATAATGACCAACACAAATGATGAATAACTAGCGGCCGCCAGCGACTTCGTTCGAGTGGAGTTAGTTATGCTCCGCTCCTATTGGTCGCAGCGTAATGTTATATAGCTTAAAGCCTTCATAGATTAATGGGTTATCCAACGTAAAAATATTTTTTTAAATCGGACCAGTAGTTCCTGAGATTAAAACAAACAAACAAACTTTTCAGATTTATGTATTAGTATAGATAAATTGTATAGAATACTACTTATATTATCCTGATTTTCCCTACGGTTCTAAATTTATGCGGCTGAAACCGGGGACTTATCTAGTTTACTATAAAGCTGAAGAGTTTCACCTGCATTTGATCCCATGGAAACATTCGAATAAAATCCTATAAGTATGTTATTCCTGATAATAAACCATCTGTGTGCCCAAAGGAGATGTTTCATTTTGGGCCACTACTATGTAAGTACACTATATAGATAATTTGAATAAAAATACAAGTATATATATAATTAATTATTTGAAAAGTTTTTTAGTGAGATAACCCTTTTTTAAGGTAGCTATGACAGTGGTTAGACGTTTGATTGACGACTTTGACATTTATATTTTCCCGTTGTGTTCGTGGCGAGTGTTGATATGAGTTGATTGTGTTTAATGGGCCGTATGTTCGGAATTCATGTTTTGTTTTTTTCTCAGTCATATGGTAGATAATATAGATGCGATAGCCTTAGATACATGACGCGTAAATCAAATATCACAGTCAAAATCTTATTTCGCTTATTGCTGACCACCATATCTATTAGTAGTTGTGTTGCACTCCTTGGCCCAGTTAAATTGAATCTATATAAAAACTAAGCCAAAATATAGGAAATTAACATTAAAAGCATCTGCTTTTAATGTTAATTTCCTATATTTAACTTAATTAACTAATTCAGTTAATTATAGCGTAACTATACCTAGCATTAAGTGTACATGTGCTGACCCAGGCTCCATACATTTCTGAAATATCTCTTTTCATCCAAATCCGTTCAGTAGTTTTAGTATGAAAGCGTAACAAACATACATACATACATCAAAACTTTCACGTTTCTATCATTAGTAGGAGCACAGGCATAGAATAGCCAGCCTTTCGGTGTTCTATAGGATACATTTTGGGGAGTGTGCGAGGGAATTGCGTGATTTAATTCCCCCATCTCCGTTCCACCATCGGACGACCCGGACGAAACATTTCGCCTCCTCCTTTATACCGCGTACATCGAGGGACTGGAACAATTTGCCAGCGTCGGTGTTTCCGTCTGACTACAATTTGAGTGTCTTCAAGGCTAGAGTGAATAGGCTCTTAATAAACTAGTGCGCTTTACCATCAACGATTGCGTCACTTCTTACCATCAGGCGGGATTGCAGTCAAGCGCTAGTTTATAATTTATAAAAAAAAAAAACATCTTACACTGTGCTACTGATTTCCAATGGCTTAATGCCTTACTCAATGATGAGTCAATCACACTATTGACCAATCCTGTTTGCAATAAGTTATTAAAACATTCATTATTGAACACGAACCACAGATACGATTACTCTTTCATAACTGTTACTTGACTCTAATCTAAAGCCTTGTCTCTCTATCCAATTGAAAGGGTGTCTAACATCTTCACTACAAAAGCCAAAAAATAATTTCACTTTGTCAGCATATACTTACAGGAAACTTTTTATACGAAAGTATGATCTTGCATTTTTAGCATTTTATTGAGATCTCGCCTTAACATATACTATGACTGCGCTCTTTCATAAAGTTGCATATTGTATGGACCAGCACCATTCCACTCGACCATTTTGGATATAATTAACATTATGTAAATCCAACACAGTCCACCACCAGTAAGAAACTTGAATTAATATGACATACTCTCAGCCGCCAGGGCGGCACATTCACGTAAAAAAGAACACTCATTGCCAAATGCCTCATATTATATGCTGTAAGGTCCTCCCAAACCCTGTTGTCTCTATTAATGAGTGTCATTGGAGAACCCATTTTCAGCTCTTGGGATATACGTCTACGTGACCTGTGCCACGGAAATTGTATGTTTATGTAAAACAGCTGTTTTAAAATAATTCTCAGCAGTTACATACAGACTCATTATGTCTGCGCCGAATAAACAAGCGGCAAGGACAATCGGATAGAACTATTATTTTCAGTACGCCGATACATCAAGATTTTCAACTTTATCGCTAAAGCATTAAGGTTCAAGGTTCATTTGGAAATTTTTACAGTTTCGTGTAGCTTGACATACTGGCGTCTGTATATTGCCGACGTACAGCCTTGAATTTTAAATTGAGACTTGTTTATCGCATGCAGAAAGTGCGACGACCTATTGAATTTATTTATTAACTTAAACGCCCACGTCATAAAGGAGATTTCTTTATATTTTAATAATTAACCTGTTTTTAGGAGTAAACAACATGATAAGTTAATTCAGCTTGTTTCTTTTTCCTTTTGACACTTTTGTTAATTTTACAAGGAACGTAGGGTATTTTAAGATATTTCTTATGTAAGTCCATACTTTATTTAAGAGACTTCTTATACACAACACCCACTTTATGCTGCTTCTTTTTTAAAATAATTATTGAATTTTCTAATCCAACTGACTTTTCCCCCTTTGCGACTTGGTCCGTGTGTAACTTCTTGTTCCCGCTGACCCGTTCCGTCCGGCGCATCACATCGCCTGCTAGAGCTATTACCTTCGTTTCGTTCGTTTTTGCTTAGAATTCCTTCAACTTTTATTCTTTTTGCTCACCTCTTAGTGTTCCTAGTGTGATGTTAAATAGCCTTCCTTGATTATCTATTTCTTATTTTGTCAAGCAAATGGTATTTTTTTTATAGTTCTGTATATGTTGTTCTCCTATACCCACTGAGATTTGAAAACATTCTATTAAGCCAATTAATTTTAAAAGTGTAATCGTGGAGTTTTTACCGGCTCTTCTCCATATGAAACGACTAATTGGAACCGTGCACCTAGCTTCTGGCGTTTCATAAGTGACCATGTTGGTTTATGTGGAATAAAAATACATATTTTGATTTGATCGATCCAGAATTAAGCTATTATAATATGTTAAAACGTTTTGTTTTTAAAATCCGAATGAGAGCTCTGGAGATTAGCACGTACGAACATACATATAAAGTCTACTTGTAATCTACAGCCTTGGCCAAAACTATTAAGCACTCAAATTTTTACTTAAAATAATGGAAATAGACAACTTATACTTTCTAAATGTATTTATAACTATTGAATTAGACAAAAAGCAATACAAAAAACTTAAAATCTAGTCGGCCCACCTTTGGATTGGATCACTGCACTAATTCTATCGGGCATGCTGCTACGTACAAGCTTAAATCAATCCTCTCTAGTAATGGCTTGCTAATCCTGCACTAACGCATTTTTAATGCCGTTTTTGATGTTATGCTGTGATCTTTGATTTTCCGCTTTAAAATGCCCTAAAGCTGCTCAATCGGGTTCAGGTCTGGGGACTGCGCAGGCCAGTCCAACAAGTCAATGTTCTTGCTGGAATATGACTCCGCCTAAGTTGGTGTGACCGAAAATAGTCGATAACGAAGGCATAAGTGCAGTTTTAAGTACTTCTATGTACTTTTCGCTATTCATACGACCTTCGCAAACAAACATTTCACCAACCCCGTCAGCCGCCATGCAGCCCCAGATCATTGTGCTGCCTCCTCCGTGCTTTACTGTTGAAACGACGCAGTCTGGATGGTATTCCTCGCCAATACGTCGCCTCATGAAGGTCACACCCGGTGTTCCAAATACCTGTACGTGAATGTTAAAAAATGTTTTTTTTTTGTTAATGGCCTTAACTTTTATGATTGAAAAAGAAATAAATAATTGATTATTTTATAAAAGCAGTTAAATTAGATTACCTCAAAGTTAGATTCGTCACACCAAACCACTTTGGACCAATCTTCCTCTGTAAAATGTTGGTGCCGTTTTCTTTTGTTGTCTTCTGAAAGCCAAGGCTTCTTTCTGGCTTAACATCCTTTTAGGCCTTTTAGCCTAATTGACTTTCCGGACTAGGCTCGGCTAGGTCCGATGAAGTTTTCTTCCGATTTTTCATGGATTAGCGTATTAATTTTCTATCTTCGGGCGTCGTAGTCAAGCGTTTTCTGCCTGTTCTGGGTTTATTAGCGTGAGTGCCAGTCTGAGCATTTGATGAACATTTGAGCATTTAAACCGTTTGATGGTAGATTGCACCGCGCAACGCGAACATTTCCTAATACTTTTGGCCAAAGCTGTACATATATGTAGCTACTTTTTTATAATAATAAAATAGTGCTTGACCACAATCCCTCATGATGGTAAGCAGTGATGCAATCGTTGATGGTAAAGCGCGCTAGTTTATTATGAGCCTATTCATTTAAAAAAAAAAACTGAGTGAATAGGAAAGAAGACGGCAGCTGAGCGAGGTGATGCAATATTGCATCACCTCGCTCAGCTGCCGTCGTCCACCCAACAACAAGACCAACGATACTGCGACAGAAGGAGATTGTTCTGGAAACCCTCCACGAACAATCTCCCGACACAACATTTGGCGCATCGTACCCGGCACACATCGCATAACACAACTACTCAGTCCCGGTCTCCGTACGGCTTCACCAGACATCATGCCACTTAGCACTTGTCATTGTCACTTGTTATGAATCTGCTAATGTGATCCCACCACTTCGTCGAGTGGAAGTCTATGGTCCGTCAGTCAGACACACCGTTAGCACTCAATGACTTGACACACATGTCACAGTGGCAATGACATGCTCACTCTACAATTGCTCATAATAACAACATTGTCGATACATATTATCATCAGTCTAGTACTTAGCTGTGCACGGCTGCGTTTCATTCTGTGTAAAGAAAAGTCCAAAAAAAAAACTAAATTGAGGTGCCGACTGAGTTTCTGTTTTGCTATTTTACTTAAAACCCCCACAAAATAGAAATGTTTTGACAATTAAAATACTAGGTTCAATATTTTATTTAAATGAGCAGCATAAAAATATTGTCAATAAATCTCGAATATGATTGTAAAAGTAGGATTATCGGTCAATCCTTTGTATTAGGTGGAGTTACACTGACAGCTGACTTCATCTAAGTCTTTACAGCGAGATGGTTAAATAATCGCACTGCAGCTTCATTAATGCTTTTTTTTTAACTATTCTATATTGAATTTTTATTACGCATCAGTTAATAGTGTTATCAAATTATCAGCCACCTCTCGGGTGGTCTTATCCAGACTATAGATAGGACCACGTTATCGCCCGCAGTAGTGGTCGGTACCTACATGTGATTATGAGATTACTCCTATCAACATCACCCTAATTGCGTAAGATACTATCAACCTTTATCTAAATTCTAACAAAATCTAAATGATTTTACAATGCTTAATGTGAATCCTGCATCCCTGGCCATAGGTCGAGGTGAATCACCTCCCAGTAAGAGTAAATCAGTCACCCCCATGACAGAGCAAATCCATGAGAATTAAACCATCGCAAAACAAAAAGAATTGTACCACTAATCCATTGTTTCATATGTTCGAGAAATGTATCCGGTCAACAATTTAAATATTGCAAATTTTGATGTTGAAGCTGAACTCTCAAACTGAACTATTGCTACTGATAGTGTGTTACCTAGTAGGGTGACCAGCGTTAATTTCATTTCATTTAATAAACACTTACAGCTTTGTGTATTGTGATAGCAAACTTAAATATGTACAAAGTTCTTCTATAGCTAAAGGCAACTAAAACATTTTAATCACCCAAACCCATAACCAATATACATAATTATTTTGATGTTCTGCAAAAGCTTTGCAACCAACAGGGGTTGTCCTTTGGTGCACTTAAATTGTGCTTACAGAGATAGAGAATCTGTTGGTGCCTCCTCATCATTTAAAATTGTTTCAAGGGCTTTTAAGGGTTTAAGATTGGTTGCAATACAGAGACAGCCATAAAGTGGCACACTCAAGCTGTGCAAACAATGATCCATTTAGGTGTGTTTAAATTGTTTATGGGAATGACTATTGATATTGTTTATTTTAATATATTTTTTAAAAGTCTTAAGTGTGAACTGCTGATGAGATTTTGTTAGATTTATTTTTTTATTGTTAAACATTTCTGTATGTTACAATTGACTCTCATTGCTGTTACAATTGACTCTTAGTGCAGCAATTGTAACACTATTTCTTGATCTCATTAAGTGCCATTTTTTACAACAAAAAAAATGTGTTTTTTGTTATTTTCTGTATTTGATTTTATAATTAGATATCTAAACTATACTGTGACCAAAAATGAGTGTGCTGTGATTTTTAATTAAAATATGACGGATTGATTTTTTTTTTTCTTACTATTGACACGTACTTAATATGGTTTACTTATAAAGATATTTCAAATTTCATTTACATATTGAAATATAATTAAGCTATGCCCTAAGAAAGGATCTCAACTTGGCCTATGTGGCTGCTTAGTGCTATTTAATTGATAAATTTATCAAATGATTAAACGGCATGCATATCGTGTGATTAACGTTAAGGTATTAGGCTTTTATGAAAAATAAGAATTTTTATGTTTCCATAACTAAAAATAGTTATTTTCGTGGCCTCAACATCTGGTCGAAGCGTATAATATAATTGTAACCTAGGGAATACCACGGTGTACAGGTAACAATTGCCTCTGACTAAAATAGTCGCTTTTTGCATTTGTTAGCGCAATTCTCGAGGAATGCTATAGGCAATTTAACCTCATAATAGAAACCATAGGAAGAAGAAAGCAAATAGAAATAAAATCTTTTTACAACAAAAAATAAAAATAGAAGCAGATTTCAAAAAACACTGAAAAGGAAAACTGCTTTTCAGTGTCTTAGTCGAAATTCGAAAATTACTTTATCACCTCATGACAATAGTGGCAGACATAACCCATGTTAGAATAAGTTTTCATCAAAACGAAAAAATCCCTATCTCAGAAACTGCTGAACCTATTTTGATGAAACTTATAGTATTCCCTGAGTTGAACAATACATAGTACAACAAAAAAGAATTATTTAAATCGGACTTGTAGAGTTCCGGAAATATGCGCGCACAAACATAAAAACATGCACACATACATACACTTGAAATTTGGCTTACATACATACGGGTCGAATTAATAACCTCCTTTTTCTTTGAAGTCTGTTAAAAAAAGCCAGGCTTCAATAGCGGCGATAAAACTGCACTGACCGCATGCAATGGTCATCACATTTCAATTGACACAAATGAATGGATGCCAGTCAAATATGTGGTATAAATTGTCTATTAACCTACTTTAAATGGATATTATTTTGTGAACGCGTGAAATTTCTTACTCTCCCAACCCACTTGCATTGTATCGCATCGCTTGCTCACGGTATTACCTTTTTCTGACCTTTTATTTTTGCTCGGCTCCTTACTCCTACTTCTAAAAAATTTTCAAATCCGTCCGGTACTGGTATCCAGCTTCTTGTGGTATCTCTCTTAAATCCTCATGTTTCCTACAGTCACTGTTGCAGACATTCAAATGCTTACTTATATCCCAATTTTATCCTAAAGGTACACAATACAGTACCTAAATGTTATTCAACTTAGTACCTCATACACCCAAAAAGTAGTACCTTGCTACCGTAACCGATGCTCCATTACATTGAGTTTTCACATTCGATTACATCTGCTTCTAATTGAATGAAATCCACATTGAGTTGTAATACGAGCCCAAGGGCGAATTCCTTATCAAATAATAGTGTGTCGTTGTTTTTTTTTTTTTTTTTCTAATCCGGCAAACTCGTTGGGAATCATGGTTAAACGGGCATCCATCCCATTCAGTATTTTTTTAGTAGCCTGTATACTACTTTTTTTCTTTAATGTTCCGTTGTGTTCTCCGATTTTTTTACTTTTTTATGTCCTAGGGATCAAATTGTTTAATATTCATATACTTATGCATTAAATGCTTTTAGAACGTTTCTATTGAATTAAAGTTTTAGCATAAAAATTAGTACTGAATCTAGAATTTTTGCTACAATACTTTTAAGGATAATGTCATTTCTTTAGCATTTTCTAGAAACATATTAGGAACTGTGTTTAGTCTGACCACATGCGAGTCGAATGTCAGCACTATCTATTTAAGGTCATATTAATATTATTTTTCTCTAATATCTGGTCGCTACTCTGAAGTTATGACCTCAACTTTATTGATATCGTATGTTATGTTTTGTTTAATATTATCATTCACATGGAAGATTCGTTTACGAAAGCTTGGTACTTTGTTTTCTATGAATTCCGGGTACTTACCTACAAATTCTTACCAAATAAACACCTTTGACGTTACGAAATGCCCGTAAACATATTAATTACTCTAATAGAGAAACCTGTCTTGCTAATCTAATAATATCGTTTATTTAACCGATGGATGTTTGACCTTCATTAATTCTGCTAATTAAATTTCGTGAAAGTAATGTCTAGTGATTGGGGTTACATGATTGACATTGAAGTTTTCTTTAGCTCTTTATTAAATAACTCTATCTATTGTCTTTGTGACAGTATTCATAATATTTTCGTCCAGTAATCTCTTCTGATCGGTGTTATCTATTAGAAACGAATATCAATACAGGTATAACAAATGATAAACGTTCTTATAAATCATAAAAGATCACGACGATAACTAACTCCGATGTTATATCACAGTTACCTCCAAAGAACAATTTTGACGAAGCCATAGATATCTATAATCATTGTGTAGGTTTAGACAGCTGCTAATGTGATTATCTATTCAGTGTTAGCACAAAGACATTCTCGTCACTGGCACTCACTGTCTGTAAAGCTGTCAGTCAGGATATACATTGTCAACATTAATAATCAGAGCAAGACGCTCGGCATTTCACAGGGCACTGCCGTAGGACCTTTCACGAAATAACGTAGAAGATTTAGTGTAAATATCGTTTAACGTTTCGTAGGATATACCCTGTACAATGACTATGTATCAACAGAAAACAGCGACTTTAATATATTATTTTATCAATAAGAATATCGGACCAATATCCGAGAACCGATACTTCCGCCTATGAGGTGTATTTCAGGGATGAAAATACCAGCAAACGACACATGCGTAAAATCGATACAATATTAATCTGATCCAGGCAGTCCCCGTCCCCGTAGTACTATTCAAGGTCACTTTCGCCGCCATTTTGTTCGAAGCGATGGTTTTATTACATCGACGTGTACCCAACGGTGAACCCTCTATAAAAGGGTGCCTGTCTACTGAGTTTAAAACTTTAAAAGGTTTTTTTTGGGTTGTTATAACATATTATAAATAGTAGCTAGTAGCTAGGTAGACTCTTTTTGAAAATGTGTCTAGCTGGATTTGTTTTACTGCGGTTTCATACGTCTGGCTTCCGCACTGAGCAATCAGTTTTCATATTGTTTTGGAACTAAATTAATGCACCTTTCAGATATGAAAACTGTAGATATACGACTCATTTTTATTGTACTTTCAAATATTACACAATATGGTCATTTTATTCGTGAAATGGTTATACTGTGTATATCGAGCTCACAGCATAAAATATGGCATCATCACAATGGAAGGTAATTGGTATAACTGCGGGGCTCGTTCAGCAAATTTATTTGTTGATCTCAGCTGTACTGTTAATAAATTCATATTGCTCTCGTATTCATTCCCAATGATGTCATAACATGCTAAGATATTTGTCACTGCATGAAGCACGATAGAGAACTTATGCACTATTATACAACATAATTGTTATTGTCTTGGAATATTTACACACACACAATTCACTGCTATTCAGTATTCACAAACTAAATTTAGTTTCTGTGCATTTTTTTTTTCTTTCTATTTCCGCCAAAATACAGGCGTGTCTTTTCACCGCCAAATGGAGCCCGTTCACCTTGGCTCCTACTTTTCGAAATGTATCCTTGGAATGTACCGACCGCCTTCAGCTTTTGGGAGTTAAGATTTCCTCGAACCTAAACTTTGGGCGGAAGGCCTAGGTGACTGCCAGGAAACTTGGCGTTATCGCAAAGGTCCGGCAGTACTTCACACCAGGACAGCTTCTAACGTTATACAAAGCACAGGTCCGTTCGTGTGTGGAGTACTGCAGCCACATTTGGGCTGGTGCTGCTAAGTGTCACCTGGCCACTTTGGATTCAGTGGAGAGGCGTGTGAAGAGGCTGATTGGTGACCCTGATTTAACTCGAGACGGTCTCCAAAGCCTAGAGCACAGGCGTAGAGTAGCCAGCCTTTGGGTGTTCTATAGGATGCATGGAGTGTGCGAGGGAATTACATAATTTAATTCCCCCATCTCCGTTCCACCATCGGACGACCCGTCGTACGGCGAGTTTCCACCCTTACGTTGTTAACACCACTACGATCCGGACGAATCGTTTCGCCTCCTCCTTTATACCGCGTACATCGAGGAACTGGAACAATTTGCCAGCGGCGGTGTTTCCGTCGGACTGCAATTTGAGTGTCTTCAAGGCTAGAGTGAATAGGCTCTTAATAAAATAGTACGCTTTACCATCAACAATTGCTTACCATCAGACGGGATTGCGGTCAAAGGCTAGTTTATAATTCATAAAAAAAAAAATGTTTTTAATCACTTCTAAACTGGAAGTATCTTTATTTATTTATTTATAAAATCTTACCTACAACTACCCTTATAGATCTGCGATCCAGTACGATCTTAATTTGACAGGACTTTATGTACTATCACCCAACGTTACGCCTGATCAAACCAGAAAAATGTTTGCTTGTATGAGGTGACCATAGGGCGATCCGCCCCTTTTCTATTTGACCAATCACTGAGAAAGGTCCATTTTTTACTAATTGGCCACCTTTTGTATACCCAATTTTATGCCTTGGGAGGTTAAGTCAGTTGTTTATAATTTTGTTACTTCAGTTGCAACTTGTGAGTCTTACACAAACAACGTTTTTTTTATTATTATTGTAATATAAAAAATAAGCCATCTGTTCGGCCACTATCCATGAGAAAAAATATTTGTTAACAAGAATTTAGCGACAAAATGGGACCTGAGTAGAATTGCCTGTCATCCAACTAATACTGATTGATAATTATTATATTAATATTATTTATGAATTTATTAGTATATTCTTTTCTACTTACGCAACTCACTCACTTCCTGGTAAAGAATGTCAATGGTAGGTATTATGTCACCTTTTTGTAGTTAAAATTCAATAAATAATTTAAATAAATTATAATGTGTTTTTTGTGTTTCTATACAATACACCAATATTAGGCAAACGCGTAACATCGTAGACCTCATCGACACTTTCCATTAGGTGCGATTGTAGTCAAGCGTTAGCCTATTATATATAATAAAAATTATACATTAACATAATATCTTACTATAGCAACCTAATTAATGTTATAATGACATTCATCCCATTTAATTCTATCAATTTCTAAAACTAAAAAAAAACTTGCCTAATTGTAAACTAAGATAGTTAAGAGATTTTTTCTACCTATAGCTACAACATCTGGCCAATTTTGAAAGAAAACAAAGTGCGCACTTTATGTTTTGTTCCCAACTGACACCGTTATGATAACAAAGGTTTCAAACTACAATGTGATCCGCCTTCGGTGTATTTGAGTAACTGTTTAGACTTATTATGTTGTGTTTAGTTTTTAGCCTAAGAGTTAAAGTGAGTGAGAACTGTACCCGATATAAACTAATAAATCTGTGATAATTATATACAAGTCAAACATTTTGGCGGCTTGTTCTTTGACCATGGTAAGTAAGAGTTTGTTTATATAAGCATATTTTCAATTTGAAAGACCGAGTCCCGAATTGTGTTCCTAGTCACGGTGCGGATAACACCATGTGCACTACAGGCAAAATATTAGCTGTATTGGCTGGAGTGCGGTGAGTTAAATAATTTGTTTGATTTTTTTTTTTTGTATAATCATTAGTGTGTATGCAATATTTGTTACAACATTGTGTGCCAAATAAAAAATATTTTTTATATCTCAGTATAAGTAGTATGTGTATTTTACAGAGCAATTTTCACTTGCTGCAAACGCAGCCCGGAGGAGGCAGCGGAAGCAGATGACGACTGGTATGTTATAATGCCCATTTTGTCGCTAAATTCTTGTTAACGAATATTTTTTCTCATGGATATTGGCCGAACAGATGTCTTATTTTTTATATTACAATGTGCAAATTGTACAATTGTTTTTTCTACAACACGTGTAAGTAGTAAAATCTTTTTGTTTGTAGACAAATGGTCACTTTTTTTCATTTCTGTTGAGCAATGAAACGTGATTGGTCAACTTTAAAAAAAGGGGCGGGATCACTTCTCACTCAGTAGAACGGACATGCAAGGGAAAATCGCCTCTGCTGTGTTCAGGCGTCAATTTTGGTGATTGTACAAATTAGTTGTGGAAAAAAATTGTAGTCATAAAAGAGATCTACGCATGCACACATCATAATCAGCCTATAATTTTCCCACTGTTGGGAAACAGACCTCTTCTCGGTGACAGGGAGTAAGTAGGCCGTATTCTACCACGCTGGTCTAGTGCGGGTTGGTAGATGTCACGTCTTAGATATTTTTTTTAGCTCTAGGACATGCCGGTTTCCTCAAGATATTTTCCTACGCCGCGATCCAGCGATGTGTGACAGTAATTTACCTATTTTAAATTAACTTTTGAAAAGTATGTAAGTGTCTTACATTATTATTCTACGTGGACGAGTACAATGACGGGTTTGTAGAAGCTATCCGTACGGTCGGGATTAAGTATTTTAAGACCCGCCGTACAAATAGAACTAAAAAGCTCTCGGACTACACTCTCGAGCTCATGGAGGACAGACGTGAGATGGTTTTGCGTTCGTCAAGTGATGCTTGCAGATACCGGCAGCTCAATAAGCAGATCTCAAAGTCTCTGAAGCGCGACCTATGTCGGTATAATACCGAACGTATAACAGAGGCTAAAGAGCGAAACAGAGGCTCTAAAGTTTTCGCTAGGGGTCTGAGTATTGGGCAGAGCCGGCTAAGCAAGCTGAAGACTGACGACGGCAAGATCATAACGTCCGAACCCGAGCTTTTGAGGGAAGTCGAGAATTTCTATGGACAGCTCGGCTGCTTTCGGGAAGCTACGTAGAATCTTCCCAAAAGTCCAAAATACCGCAGTGTCTCAAGACAAAAGTCTTCGACCAGTGTGTGTTGCCTGTGATGACTTATGGAATTGAGACGTGGTCGCTAACAATGCGCCGTCTGAGAAGGCTCAAAGTCACTCAAAGGGCACTGGAGAGGGCTATGCTTGAGGTTTCACTGCGCGATCGAATCAGGAATGAAGAGATCCGCAGAAGAACGCTAGTAACCGACATAGCCCGAAGAATTGCAACACTAAAGTGGCAGTGGGCTGGGCACATTGCCCGTAGGACCAATCCGATGGTGCCTACGGGTTCTCGAGTGGCGACCACGCACCGGAAGACGCAGCGTGGGTAAGCCCCCGACAAGGTGGACCGACGACCTGGTGAGGGTCGCGGTAAACCGCTGGATGCGGGAGGCGCAGGACCGGTCGTCGTGGAGAACCTTGGGGGAGGCCTATGTCCAGCAGTGGACATAGGCCTCCTCGCGTCTTTCGGCTGAAATGATGATGTAAGTGTATTAAAAATGACATAAATTGATTCACTAAACTATTTTGAAAAACTATTTTCATTACGTGCAATAATTGAGTAATCAAAACCAAAGTTATTGGTCCATAGGCCGGAGGCGCTTTAAATCATCAGTAGAGTTTGGAGTCCAAACTGCCTTAAAGATCTGACTTAAAGCGCCGGCGCCTTCGTCGTTTGTTCAAACAAATCCATAAATTCTCTGTGATGTTAATAGCTAAGTAGGTACTCAAAGAACAAAAGGATATATGACCCATAATAAAAAGATCTGAACGACACCCTTAAGAGCAATAGTAAAGTGTCGTCGAGTTTCCGTCTTTTATGTTCTCGATGCCTTGATTTTATTTAACTGTCGGAGGTTATTTCTGTCTTTTAGTAGGAGTCTTTTTTTTTACTAACTGTTCACAGGGCGACACGTAAAGTCAAATTCCAGTTTTAGCTCAACGCGCATTGTATAAGTTTTCCACCATGACCACGTGACTTTCATTCCGAATTCGGCTTAAAACCGTATTTAGAAAAAAAGAAACAAAAGTTTATTTGCGGTGTACATGACGCAAGAAATTACAAAACCACAAAAAATAAGAAATGGTTGAGGGAAAATGCGTCACATCCACGCAAAACGGTTGTCGCTCAGCATTATACTCAGCATTATTTACCCTAATCACCCTAATTGCAGGTGTCTTACTACTGCCTATCAATCACAATCAGAATCATTTTGTAGGATATACATAATCCATTGCTGCATATGTTTAAAAAATTAGTCTGCTCAGCTGGTTAAACAACGCAATGATTTATTATTAAAATGACAACATTAAAGCCGTTGCTATTTGCTACTGATAGTGTGGGTTACGCAATTGACAGCCTCCGTGGCGTAGCGGTAGCGAACGTGGCCGCTGCGCAAGGAGGCGCGGGTTCAATCCCCGCGCAGTGAAAGTATGCATGAATATAAATATTTGCACTAGTCTGGACGTGCCTCGGAAAACATGTTAAGCCGTTGGTCCCGGTTGCCATACGAACATCTAGTGGCAGTCGTTATGGGTTGTTGGAGCCCTCAAAAGTCCAACAATTGGTCTAGCTATAATGCTTCGATATCCCCTTCGGGTTGTGGAGGTCAGACGGCAGTCGCTTCACGGAAAATGTCGAAGTTTCGCCAAAATCAGCAGTTAGACTGGTAAAGCGGACCCCAGACTCCAGAGCTGGAAAAAGGCTTCGGATACGACTGGGATTAACGCTGAGATGATGATAAGTGTGGGTTACGCAATTATTCCGCTGGTTACATATGTTTAGCTTAATGTTCAGTCGTGCGTGCTTCCCTAATTTCTCTTTTATTTTAACGTGAAAAGGGATTTTGCGAAGACAAAAACCTTTGGATCTCCTGAGCATAGTTACATATTTTCTATGCATTACCGAGTTTCGCCTACGTAATTAATCATAGCAGATGATTGAAAAGAGAGAGGGCGATGATGAGCTTACGAGGCATTTCTTATTGAATATTGCCATCAATACCAAAGTTCATTTTTCATTTATAAGCGATATAGCCGCTTAGCTCCCGCATAGATAAATATCTGGTAAAAGGGTTGCGAATTGCTAACACTGAGTTATTATTTGTAATTGTTAAGAAAAGAAATGAAAAAAATTGTAAAGGGAATTAATTGCATATCGTGCGTGTCTCGCCTAGAAAGAGCGGTTGAAAGTTAATTGACAGCTTGTGAACCGAACAGTTAACCTTCTTAATTTCCTACTTACCTATAAATAAGTACCTATGCCATATAATCTGATGTGAATTGTGCCATTTTTAAGCAGCCCTTAACCTCTAGAATGTGAATGTGTGTGTGCGAGCGTTTTGGGCATCGGCTTTTTGCCGTTCAAAAAGGCGCTGATTAAAGTTTGCACTTTTTGAATGAATGAATTTTAGTTTTTTGCCCTGTCCAGAACTTTATACCTCAGTCTAGAGGAACAGAGTAACAGTTTGGTAACCAACTAGGCCAAAGCAAAAAAGGAGGATTGTGTTTTAAACGTTCATCATTAAAAACACAAAGGTTTGGGATGTGTTTCAAACGTATATAATTAAAAACACAAAGCTTTTAAGTAAAATCTTTTCATTACATGTTATAATGTTACTGCTGGCCTATGGTCACCGACCATTGTCGACATAAAACATACAATAAGCACTCAATGCCGTTAACTGACGAGTAAATCAACGCATGAATAGACATGCGATGGTAACGAAGCCATACGATTTGTAATTCCCTGGAACTGTTACAGCTAATAATACATCTTGTAGACATTTGCTAACAACGATGCAGTCGTTGTTAGCACATCGGTTCTAGAATGACCTCCGTCCTAATACTGTGTTTCAAATGATAGATTGCATACACATACATGAAGAGATATTTTTGGACGGTCGTGCGAATATTTGTGGCACCACGGGCAGTCAGACCAAACACGGAACTGTTGATAGCGAATCTAAATCTATTAAATTGGACCATTGGACGGCTTGAGGTCAGCCTGCAATAATTCTATATCAACCCGACAGTAGACAGGCTTAACAGCACCTGGTGGGATTTACAATGTTGCAGATTAAAGCTAAGGAATAGATTATATATGTATAATGGTTACAATGGAGTTTGAAATATAAAACTTGTCTTTTATGATGCCTTGGTAGACTTGTCAAAAGCCACGTACACCAACAAAACAGTTTCAAAATAGTTACGTGTAGCCGTTGCCTTCACACATTAAAGTGACCCACTTGCTACATACGATTTGTCAACATGATAAGAAACAAAAAAACAAGTTCATAAATACAGTAGTTTATTTATTTATTTATTTTTTTGAATTGAAGAGTCTTGTTTTATTATTCGTCCAAAACTAGAAAGGTTGGAAAACTCATACTTAAGTAATAAAGGAAAACTTGTACCGTGGTAAACTTGTACCGTGGTAAACTTCCATATTTGAAAAGTGACTGCTCTGTGGCTGTCAGATTTAAGAAGTTTCTTTTGGTATAATAAATTAGTTCGGAAAACTGAAATAATTACACTGTTTTGTAGAAGAGGTCGTTCAATGGGCTTTATACTGCTTGTAATGTAACACGTTGATATGTTACAATTTTTTAAAAATTGTTCAGATTGAAGTACATACAATTAAAATTACGTTTAGAGCGAATACTTAAAATAATATCAAAATAAACATAATGTCCTTTATTTATATGAATCTGTAATCGAAACTTCTAACGACGTAATCGCCTAAAACAGCAAACCTGACGCTTACTAATGAACCATACTCATTACAACTCATGGTTACTTCCTTAGGAAGGAAGGACGTCACATGACTATGCACACGCAACCACAACCTACTATGTATTACCAAAATCATCAACAAAATTCCATTGACGACCTTGCCCTACTGCTTGTTGTCGCTGGCCTACGTGACGCCCTTCACGCAATTTTCTATTCCTCTAGCTGTCCCTTTCTAGAATGCTCGCTTGTCGTTTTTAGGTCAATCAGCTGCTGTGTGAGTCTCTCGAGTAGTCGAGTCGTTCCGCCGTTGATTGACGCTACCGAGTTCTTTGAACTTCTGTTTGCCCATATTCTCCTGGTTACGTCATTCGATTTATGTAACTAATAAAAGCGCAAGCGTCGCTTTAATAGTTCTTTATTTTATTTATGGTTATGAGTTTGGTTTACCATTTAAATGTTATACAGATTACATCTTAGAAGTTTGATAATGTTACAATGTTTGAGTCATCCTGAGTTTTATTTCAAGCTGCCTGTTGGTAAATAGAATTGTCAGCAGCAAAAATGTCTTGCATACAACATTGGGCTTGAATAATGCTTGAACTGTTGTCTATATTACTAATCTATGCTAATTCACTGCTAATAAGCGAGCATATTTCCACGTAAACAACTTTTGATATATGACTGATCACTACTTGCTCCTATAAAACACAAAAACAAGTTACTTTAGTTCTTTAAACTTTATATTGTGTAAATTTTCTTAAACAATGCCTTTATGCAAAACATTGCGTGAGACTGGGAATTTGCCTCACATGGCAAAAATACTACCAAACTGCAACTGGCCATACCCCGTATTCTTATTACCGTAACATAAGACCCAAAATGTAATATGAATAATAAATCGGATACAGCTGGTGTAACATTGTATCGTGTTTCCTACGCAATGATTGGCTAAGCTAACTTGACATCCGTTCTGTTTGTTAAGATTTATAACACGTAGGTTATGTGTGTGGGAAATTGGAAAGTTGATGGCCGCACAAGTACGCATTTATCGAAGAAACTTAACATAGACATTAATCACTGGGTACTTGCGGATCTATTATGTTAAGAGTTTCTATACTCTGCACAATCGTTTACTTCAATTGATTCAGAGTCTGTGCTAACTGCTAGTTAAGCATGGTGAGAACGACCTACTTTTAAACTGTACAAATATTTCGAAAAGCCTATTCTATCTAAATACTTAAGATAAAACAATGCCTGGAAGTCAATTTAAAAAGCTTAACACCTCAAAACAAAAACAAATAGAACAATAGCATTGCCTCAGCGTGTTAACTACACGCTACGTTGACATTAGACTAAACACTCCAGCATTAACTGACAGATGTCAAAAAAGTTAATTATACTAACAAACACAAGTCATCGATGGCCACCGTGACCGAAGCATCTAGACCGGTCTTAAGCAGCTTACTGCCAACCCATAGACTTTGATCACGATATGGTAGACGAGGATGTGAATCACGTTTTTCCCATTTGCGCGAGGTCGAGGCTGTGTTGTTTACGGAAGTTTGACGGAAATGACGAACGAGACACCAAATGCAGTTGGCATCAAGTGGCTTCTGAGATCTGCACCTGCCTTGTGTTAGTGTTACTTAGTACTATAAGTACAAGCTCGACTACTCGATTGTCGTTAGTATGCAACACATGCAAACAATTGGAATCATAATCGCAAACGTTTTATTGTCTGATTGAAGATGAGCCGTGTGTAAATTTATAAGTTCACTATACTAGAAGTCAATTTTAACACAGAGATTAGTAGCCGGTTTTAAAGCTGGTCTACATCGTTGGCCTTTATACCCCGAGGTACTGGATCTGGAAGGCTAGTCACCCCACTATATGAAAGTACCAAAGGGTCTGAGTGAGAACGTTGTTTTGAAAATAAAGACTGTATCAATTTCAGTATGGTCTTAACCTGTTAAATAAATAACGTTATCAGAAACAACTTCTTAAACTTGTGTATAATTATATTGGTTATCGCATCACAAAAATGCGCAGGAGTCAAATGTAGTTATCATGTTACCGTAGTTGACGCAAGTAATGATTAGCAATCGTCTGTAATTTTGTATTTATTTTGATAATTAGTTTCACCAATTTTAGACCACAGATAACTTTCGTGATACTAAATAAAACACAAGCGAAGCACTAACAAAAGTTTACTTGCCTTTACCTAATGCTTATTCGAAACTTAATTAAATGGAAGGACTGGGTAACTCTTTTTTCATCCATGCTAAAAATTAAGCCAATCCCTTAAAAACAATTTTACGATACGCAAGGATTCACGCAAATAGCCTTGACGTTATCTTAATGCAGAAAAAGATAAAGAAGTCAAGGCAACCCCGATATATAACGACGGCGCCAGAAAACAAACTATTTTTAAAAAAGCCCAGTTTCCCATCGGTACATCAAACCTCAGAAACGATTAGGTCACACACAAACCCATTATGATATATAATAGAAAAATGTAAACCTGTGAACTTGGTTCACAATCACAATAGTATTGTATCCAGCGTTAATAGTAAACTCTACTACGAGTTTAACGTAGAACACTTTAATGGATTCTCGTTGTATCGATTTTCGTGGCCTAATTCTCTCCCAAGTATGTCTAGACTAGTTTGGGCGTGTTGAATTTGCGATTGAAGTACTAATAATGGAATTGAATTAACTAAATTGCATGGAGCACGGAAACTTCTCGCACTCGTAATTTTCCTGATTATTTCTGGCCTAGTTATGCTGGTTCTATTAAACGATGTTAGTTCATTTACACGTGCTTCCTTGGTCTTATTTGTATTATGGTTCAAGGCTACACCTCCTGCTTTTATTTTTAATCGATGACACTCTCCTAAAGATAATTCATATTATGTAAACATTGCAACGTTGGCTGCTTTTGAAGTTTTAAACTTATTGATTGCAAGATACGCTATCGCATAAATACAGAATGCAAAATTTGTAAAATGAGAGTTTTAAGTATAAATACGTCGGATAGGATTATTTATTTGAAATTTAATTATAGCGCCAGATAACCTCTATTATATTATTATATTTTGTAAAAACAACATTATACACAGAGTGGAAATAAACCTCATAATACAAGTATTTTTACGTTCAAATCAGTCTAAACAACTTCAGCTTTTGTTAAAAACGCTCCTGGCCTTACACGTGAAATTTTGTGGAAAGCCAAGGACTATTTGAAATTGAGATGAGTTCATCATTTAGCATTGACGTGCTTCTGCGATTTTGGGAGTCAAATAAACAAATTATCTATTCCTCCAAAACATTGGAAGCAAATATTTATACGCAGGAGGTCAACGTCAACTTACACATAAATAAAAATCGGTTTGCTGTTTTAATCTGCCGACGCCTTCGAAAATTTTTTTTGCAAACTAGCAAACGAGGTCACTTAAAATAGTACGAGTAACTATGTCGGCGTTATCAAATGTAAAACGTCACAATATATTTCAGTGGCGCCCGACTGTGGGCGAAATGTGTGGGCGGAGAATTGCAACACCGCCCACCACACCTCCAACTAGAACACGAGGAGTAAACAAGAAACCGAATCTTCGCAATGTACTGCGGCCAATGTTCCTCCCTTTTCATCTTATGTCCACCTTACACCCTCAAAGCCAGCAGTCGATGCTGAAGTTAGCCATTCGTATCATGTAAACGTACCTTGTACGATACTGAAAACACAGTTGTTCCATTATTGTTGGCCATTGTCCGTTTTGTAGCTTTGTGTCAAGGTACTGGTTTCTCCTGTGTTTTTATCGCTACTAACGAACCTAAGCCGGGATTGGGCCATTGTGACTAAAAACTTGTACAACAACTTTGCAAGGATTCTGGCAAGTCTTCTTTATTTATTTTGTATCGCTGTTGTATTAATAGTTATTTTCTAACTCATTATGATTGCCGTTATGTTTAAAAGAAGCTATTTTGGTGTTGTGATTAACCAGTGTCTCTAATTATTTATCAGAAAAAAATCATCATCTCTTGTGTACTGTTCATGTTTGTTGTCATCTATTATTTAAATTAACATTATACTTATTTTCTATTGTTGATAATTGATAAAATAAGTCTAGCCTAGAAACGGGTAACGTTGTTTTATTAACAGTTGTAAAACCGTGTGAGCGAAAAGCAATAAAAATATTTTCGTTATCGGTCTCATTGTACGATGCAACGGCTGTAACTAGTTTCCATAGAGACTGTGATTTCCACGTGTATACCTCCTCGACCTTCTGCAGTGCTGATAACGACTAACATGGCCATAATTTTACACGACGATTGTGACTGAGTAACTAATTTGCCAACTAGTGATCGGTAAAAAGAAATTAACATTCTTGTACATACATAGGAAAACGAAAGTTTAAAAGGAATTTAAGTATTACCTATTCAAAGTAGAGTGAATTGAAAGAAACCAGGATTCATCTTTGAGGATGAAGAGTTTGTCTGTCCGTGTCCGATAACCATCAAGTTACCCATAATGAAGGCCACGCTACGCTATAATCGACAATAAACCCCCCATAGCTGAATCTTTCGACAATCGCAGGAAATGCCTGCTATTGGTTTTTCTTCACGCTACTTCTTATCTTCGTTTCTAATTGTATTAACATTCTTTCGGTGTTGTGTAACTTCACCTTGGCACTCTGCACCTGTTTAATAACATATTTCTCTTCCCAAATTGATTAATTCTTTAGCTTTGTTAACCATTTCGTGAAAGATGATATGGCTAGAAAGTGAATAACTACCGAAATGACGGGAAAGTAAAAAGTATTGTGAAATCATTGATTAGATTCTTCACTTAACTTTTATTTATAATTGTCTACAGTCGCTGTTGGCTGCATTCACCTTTATATGGACATTAGTGCTGTAGAAATATTAGTATGGTTTTACTTTAATCGTTTTGGAAATTTTTTGATCGTTCCTTTCAAATATTTTGCCTTAACTACAAATATCACGTAGCATTCATTACCGCCCCTGGAAAGTCGTGCGTTTTCCATAAAAGTTCCATTATTTTAATTGCTTGTTTAAATCTTAAATTTTCCACTAGTTACAAGGTTTATGTTGATTTGGTCTGCAAGAAACTGCTTTTGTAGTCTTACGAGTATGTTTTATGACCGGAAATGTATGTCTAAACGCGGTGGTTGGGCTGCAAGCATACAAAATGAAATGTTAAAATATTTTTGTGGAAACATGCTTAAGATTTTATAAAGGATTCTTAGGCAAGTATAAAGCAAAGATTTACTTACAATATGATGGTGAGTAAGTCATTAAAAACATGTCCACAATATGGTGATCGCCTAGTGAATGCATTATCATATTAGCTACCGACTTTTGAGTAGTACGACACTTGTACGTTTAAGTACCTATTCTTGACACACATTTTATTCCTATAACTTGTTACTTTTCTTTAATCCTTAAAACATTTGTATTAAATAGAACTCCTTCATTTATGTTACTTTTTTTGCTTCATCATCATCTCAGCGTTAATCCCAGTCGTATCCGTAACTTTTTCAGCTTTGGAGTCTGGTGTCTGCTTTACCAGTCTTAACTGCTGATTTTGGCTAAACTTCAATATTTTCCGTGCAGCAACTGCCGTCTGACTTCCGCAACCCGAAGGCGACATCGAAGCATTGCAGTCAGACCAATTGTTGGACTTTTGAGGGCTCCAACCACCCGTAATGACTACTATTAGATGTTCGTATGGCAACCGGGACCAACGGCCTAACGTGCTTTCCGAGGCACGACCTGACCAGTGCAAATATTCATATTCATGCATACAAATATTTGCACTGCGCGGGGATCGAACCCGCGTCTTCTTGCCCAGCGGCCGCGTTCGCTACCGCTACGCCACGGAGGCTGTCCATCACGGTCTTCTCCGGTAAAATCACGTCATTCGCCATCATAGAACGATTGTCATCCTTCGGCATGTAAACAAGAATCTCATATTTCAATGAAATGCATTTTTGTTTACTTTTCCTCCATACAAATCACATATTCAAATATTAGTGTATTATGTACAGGATACATCATCATTTAATCAGGTATTCATATCCTTGTCACGATTGTGCCACATGAAGTCATTGCTGTTGGATTTTCCATTGCCAACTACCTATTCTGATCAAAAATAATTTATTTTCTGTAAGTAAGTAGTACAAACATTTTTAGAAGTCGGATCGACTACTCTGAGAAAAAGGCCCTAACAAACTCAGAGATCACGAGACTTTTAAGTCCAGACACAAGCTTTGTCAGGGTATATGAAGACCATGTAGAATCGATGTCGTGAGATTGTCTCTTGAGGATAGAACTACACAGGTTGAGAGGACCAGTCCACTCAGTGCACCATTGTCAGAAACTGTGCAGCTCAACCTAATATTTAAGGAGCACAACGATTTGACGAACAATCCCAAAGAAAGGAAATTGGGTAGGCCACGTAAATTTCTCAAAACTGCCAAGCCATGGCAAAATCTAACAGAACAAAGAAAATAAATAAAATTCCCCACAAAAGCCTTAATACAAATGAAATAACGCTTATTGGAAAGGGAAACTATCACTTTATTTTCCAACGTATTCTTCGATTTAGGTTGTAGTAACAATACTACGAATTTGTTTGATTACCTACATTGTTCAAGTCTTCAACGTCATATTTGCAAAGAATTTACTCTTAAGTAAAAACCGCAGACTGCAAATAACTTTGCGTTCATATGAACGTGCAATATATTTACTAGCCAATATTAGCCAATCATTATTGTGATAAAAAGACGCTAGCCTTGACGGGAGTAACGAAAAAACTATTAATGGAAGCGACTCATATCCCACGATAATTATAAAGTAACATCGGGGTATAGTATAACGAGTTAGTGTGAAAACTTGATGCTCGCATAATCGCCGACGGAAGTGTTGTATCGAGGTTTTTGTTGCGAAGTCGGGTACGGCTGTACGCACGCGCCTGCTGACGTTGCACAATTCACGGCGGGCCTCTAGCTCTACCTACTAGCGAACTAGAGACGCGGTTCAGACGCCGCCTGCCTTCCCCCTACCCCCCTACACGTCGCGCGCCGGCACGCCGAGCTTCCCCCCGCGGCACCACACCCGTCAGCGCTCTTTAGTTGCCCCGCAGCTGCCGCGCGCGTCCGTCGCATGCTCTATGCGACCTCGCTATCCTTCTACCGTAATATGGATATACAGCAAACCCGCGTTCTTATCAACATCCAGTTCGCTTATTTGTGGTTCTGTGAAGTCTTTGACAAATATAAATGGATTATATTGTAAAGTGCCACAAGAAACTATTAGTTTTATAAGGTCCGCATTGGAATTTCTAATAAGGCAAACCGTAGCGCGCCGACGTGTTCGGCACATGGCTTCATAATAATATGGTGGTTGCGGAAATTACGTCAGGATTTACAACTGTCTGTGTGGCGATGAAGCGAGAGTGTAAATATTGTATCTAATATATCCAGAAATACTTCTATTAAATTCAAGGATTGGCTGCGACACGGCATGGCGTACTAGGTACTCGTGGCGTCCACGTTACATTATGGCGGGTTTTCGCTTTCTGCAAATGTTGTACGGTCGCGGTTAGGCACCTTTTGTTTCAATTTCCACCAAAATATTACCAACGAGGAAAGATATTTATGATTAATACAATGATTATGAATTCATTCATATTAAAAATGTAGATATAGGTGACATATGTTTTCAAACTGGAATTTGTGTCGCGGTAATGTGTTCGAAATTCTTCAAGCAATAAGAACATAATTTATTGCTTTGTTCAAACTTCAAAGTACGATTTCGTCCGAGGTCACTGGCTCAAGAAAACGTTGGCTAATCATTTCGTACCACTGAAGGAATCGCACGAATTTATACTTTAACTTTAAAGGGACTGACTCCATTTAACCAATTAGAATCTGGTACATGTACATTAACCCGGAAACATCCTCCTTGTAAATGAAAAAACACTTGTAAATAATTTGCCTCCAAATCCAAATATAGATAAATATATATCCCCGTTCCGTATAAAATGGCGGGTGAATTCCGCAGTCATTCTGCAGAACTTGCACCTGTGTGGGTTTTAAATTGTGCTTGTGTGCCCACAGTCACATCAGAGCGACGTGGCTGCAACATGCCGTAGTACTACTACTAAATAATAGGGTACTGTAGGCGTAGTCAGAGACATTCTCCGATTGCTGATTTCCTGGTACTTTAATTCGTTAAAGGTACGAGATACTAACTGTGTCAATAATAATCTTCATATAAATGTACTTGATCTTAAATTCGGATTAAGCTTTAAATAGATGCAAGTTTTTTTTTCTTGTGTGTTAAGAATATATTTTGAAGTGGGATCTCACTTATTTTGTAGTAGCTAAACAAACTCAGGTTCATTTACCCGTAATAACGATGATATGCTAATTATTCATGACACGCGAAACATTCTAATTAACTTAATTAGAATATATACGACTAGCGTGACACTTTGTGGACTGACATCTGTAACTTGTTATATGCCTGACCATTTTCTAGTACATGTTTGTTTGGAATAAAAATTTGTGAATCATAAATCCAGGAATTCGCGTCTTTGTTATTGCCCATGATATTGATTCTGAAAGTATCATTTATGTTTTGGAAACGAGAAATAATGATGTAGGTTTTAATTTAATATAAAGTTGAGCTTCCAAAAAAACAATTGAGTTGGCAAGACATCACCGCAATATGGGAAAGGTTATGCAACGGGAGATTGCCACGTGGCACTATCCTTCGGTCTGCGCATGCTTAGGAGATAGATCCATGACATTGCAACTATATTCTAGACATAGAGTAAGTAGCATTCTGGATGTCCTGAGTGGACTTATTATTTGAACAAACTTTTTTATTAAGACAATTTTCATTCAGGGTTCGAATCTGATCATTTCGAGTTATTTTCTCAAATGAGTTTCCATTTTGCAACACAGTCTGGTTACGGTAAAATTAAATAACTTTCATGTAGGGTGTACATGAAAGTTATTTCATGTTCAGTCCTGTCCTTAAAAATCTTAGAATCTTGTTTGCTTAGGATTTGTTGCTGATGAATTCAATAAAAATTTATGGAGTAGCCACGTGGATGTAGATTCCAGTGCGCAAGTCCACAACCGCGTCTCAGCTGTGTTCTGAGAAAATCGTTACCATCGTCCAACGCACCCACTCTCCGTCACGTGGTATGTCGTATAATCTCAATTTTTTAAAAGAATCCTCTTTATTTATTCATTTCTCCCACATCTCCCTTTTCAATTAAAATTCCCTATTGATGTTATGGGGTCAAACTTTACTGTTATTGTTTTCTTTTATTTCTCTCGCTTATTTCGAACAAATGTTACACTTTTAATAATAGTTCTGCAGATTAGATTACAAAAAAGAATTATATACACAATATATTTCAGAATCTTAATCAGTTTTATCAATCCAAGCCCATGTGTGCTCCAATTAAGCTTAAGATTACTAACATTATAATCTCTGATATTGATAAAATGGTTTTATATTATAAATTTAGCAAAACGTACAAAAAATCTGAATCCAAGTCGCTCCTATGTTTCTAGGATATATGAATACATTGAATAAGTTTTTTTTTTTACCAGAACTAGTAATATTAATAATGCTTAGTCGTTTATTATAACCTCTTTCGCTTCGGTATGAAATTCTAATGAGTGTGTTTCTTTTTATGTATCCTGCGGCATATTTTTTTTAATTACTTCAAGTGTCGTCTGCAAGTTGGTATCCAACTTTGATACAATAGTAAAGTTCATCGTTTTATCGTAATGTTTTGAGGTCGTGGTCGCCACGAACACATCGCGTGCTTCATTTCAGGGATTTTTATTACCTCCTTTCTCCTTTGCTTAGACATCTATTTAAATGTTTAATGACCCCTAAAGCTTTTTTGTTATTCTTCGATCGATGCCATCAAATAGTGCACCGGCATGATTCTTCTATATTCATGAGACTGTTATAGCCCAGTCAAATTAGGGTTTCACCTCGGAATGAAAGATAATAAGCTGCAAATTGGTATGAACCTTTGTTTTGTCATTCTAAATGTTGTCTCAAAAGTCACAATCGTTATCGTGTCCGCGTCTCAAGATATTCAAGGTCAAAGGTCACAGAAATCGGTTTTTCGCGAATATCTGGCTTCCTATCGGTTAAATGAGATTTGCATTTATAATAAAAGTTGTAGGCTATAAAATTCCCTACAACTTTTGTCTAAACTTTTTTTTCATACGACCAACCGTTTTGAAGTTAGAGCGCGAAGAGTGCACATCGTACAGTCATATACGGCCTAATGCAAGGTCAAGCGTGAGTTATGGTTATCAGTACTTTATAAAGTCAATTATTTACTTTTTAGGGTTAGGGAAGGACTTAGAACCTCAAGAATGGGGCTGGATGCTTGAAAATGAAATCCTGGAGCCCATACGAACGTTATTACCTCCAGCACCAGCCGAACTACTAAACGTAATATTTTCCAATTGCAAAAATGGTTGTGGTTCCCGCTGTGGATGCAGAAAATCAGGGCTACAATGTTCTTTAGCTTGCGGCCAGTGCAACGGACAAGCTTGTCTCAACGCTTCACTGTATCCAAGTAATCCCGATGAAGAAAATACATATGATCCCGATATTCTGGAAGGTTTGGAGATGAACATGACAGATAATGAGGATGATGACAATGAATCGAACATTTTTGAGCGACAAGAAGAAGAAGACCACGAAGAAGAAGAATATAATTAGCTTCCATTTCCAATTTCATTACAATTAAAATCAACAAAGATACTTTTGATATTTGAACTCACATTTTGATAAATGTATATTATGCCGTATTTAATAATAAATAAAAATATGTGTAAAATATATACTCTTACTATCATTTTAACTTGAAATAAAACTAAAATATATAATCCAGAATTAATAATATTTTATACTTAAATAGTTAAATATGAATAATTATATATAAATAATCAAGTTACTTACTTTAATTAAATATAAATAATTAATAGTTAGTACATAAATAATGGGCACTGTTTAATAATTATAATTTCCAAGTAAATAATTGACTTTATAACGTACTGATAACCATAACTCACGCTTGACCTTGCATTAGGCCGTATATGACTGTACGATGTGCACTCTTCGCGCTCTAACTTCAAAACGGTTGGTCGTATGAAAAAAAAGTTTAGACAAAAGTTGTAGGGAATTTTATAGCCTACAACTTTTATTATAAATGCAAATCTCATTTAACCGATAGGAAGCCAGATATTCGCGAAAAACCGATTTTTGTGACCTTTGACCTTGAATATCTTGAGACGCGGACACGATAACGATTGTGACTTTTGAGACAACATTTAGAATGACAAAACAAAGGTTCATACCAATTTGCAGCTTATTATCTTTCATTCCGAGGTTGACCCCTTTTTTTACCTAATTTGACTGGGCTATTATTAAACTGCATAAGTATCAGTGCCAAGACGTGTATAGCCCGACCCTTATTGAGTTTCACGTGACTTATTTCCATTTCAGTATGTACTACAACGTGCATTTGCTTTTCGCTTGTGATCTTTGTGTCTGCCAAGTCAACTTTCTCTACCGATGCATCCAAACCCATAAATTTTCCATAGTAAACATATTACAAAGCTGAGTACAATCACAAGTAAATGAAATTGGAACAACACTGGCAAAATTCCAGCGTCGTATTACCACTAGTAGAATACCCCATTAGTAACATCCTTAGTGGATATGGTGGTGTAAGAATCCCATTCATCTCTCGCTAAATGTAACCGGCAATCGACAGAAGTAGTTTGGCATCACAAAGAATTTAAAATGGACATTGGAATGCGAAAACATTGCACACCAGATAATGCAATCATACGTAACGCTTTGAGGCACTGTTTGTTCTCATTCTATTTATATTTAGATTTTTAGTTTGACTTGTTTTGAGAGTGCGACCTTCATCGGTCATGTCTAGACGACCTTGCCGTTAGTGGAGAATGTCAGTTCTACGTCCGCTTCAATTAATGCTACACGTATTAACACGTTTAATGACATTTACAGAGAGTCAACTTTCACAAGTCGCTGGCTCAGTAAGAACTTCACTATAATCTTTTTGTATCACGGAAGCCTTTGCTTCTAACGCGGAAGTCGTATTTAATTTAGCTCGAAGTTTAATACAGATTCTTTTATTTTTACCCTCTCCATCATTACCATCTCTCAAATTCGAATTCGAATTTTGTATTCCTTGGTCTAATATTAAAAACCTTGTGATATCATTGCCATTCACAAACATTTGAATTCGTACTTTCCTCCTAATGTACTTGAAATGATGACTCTATTCGCAAATTGAAATACCGCCATAACGTCATTGGGCTCATTGTCTGAAGATTTAAACTTCCGTTCAATACATTGTGCAAATCGCAGCGTAATGCCGAGGGGATATTTTATTTTTTTCTCTCGTTTTATTTATGTTCCTTTGTTGTGCTTACTAATGTTTGGTTTGTGTACATAGTAATTGCGTTTACAGCGATTCATCGACGTGCACAGGTGAAGGTCATGGTCGAGCTCGGCGCCTGGACGCGGCGCTCAGTCGCTCACATGACTTGTTGTTTGTATGTGCCGCGTTCACGGCGCGGACGGCGTGTTCGAACGCGATTGGTCGGTTGGCTTTCACGAACCTCGTTACATAAATACTGGTATCTCCGCTACAAGTGCGAGTGACAAACTATATACACATGATCGTAGTATCTTAATTTTAAATTTTGTAATTGATTATTACTACTGAAACGTTTTTGCCATTTGTGTGTAAAATGTTGGATTTATTCTGAGAGTTTTACTTATCGCAATCCTTAAAACCAATATCATGGACTGAATTTCCTTCAGTAATGCCGTTCTATTCCTAGAAACCATGCAGTGCGTTTTCATTGATATGTCTTCCGATATAATAGGACAAGTCTGTTGTCTATTTATAGATTAATTTATAAAAACAGACATACCTAATATTGTTTATAGAATTTAAAATGTTCGTAGACCTAGGAGGTATTTTCATGAGACCTGATTAAAACTTTAAGAGTCTACTTGTCAGATCTGATTGTAACAACAGGAATAGGAATTCCTGTTGTTACAATCAGATCTGACAAGTATACGGCAAGGTCGTGTTTATAGGCCACCTGGGAATAACCTTGCTCTTATAACTCTAGTCATATGGTTGGTTCTACATTTGGTTTAATCATAATGGACATATGTTGGTACCGGCCCGGCGTTTTCAACGATGACTAATCATTGTTTGGTATCTCGATGTTTGGGATGTAATGTGTCATTGAGTTTTATAATTTACTCATAATTGTTATCATTTGTATTTTTTAATATTGGTTCGTTTATTATGCATTCCAATTTCGTATGGGACTCGGTCGTTTCTAGTTTCGTTTCCATTAGGTATACATATAAATCGCTGTTTTGGACTTAACGAAATTAAGCACGTTCTCTGAACTTCTTGAAAGTTCAGAGTGACTAAGCTTAATTGAATTTAGAACAATAGGAATGGATATAAGCGTTGCTGCTTTCACGTCTTTCCTTGTTCACTATACATGGGATCAGGTTCACGTAATAAAACTCTTAGCGACCTCAATAGGTAATCTGTCAATATGAGCTTTCTTCGCGGTTTACTTTAGACGTATTTTCACAATACTGTTTGGAAACTACTTCAATATATAATTGCAAAGTGTTAAACGAATGGTTTCAACTTTCGAAACTTTTTTTTTTTATTTGACGCTGTGGAAATGCCTTTACGCACCATACCCCGAGGGGCGTGTGTGGGACTCGCTTAACCGTAGCCGGGAATACCCACTAAAACCACAGCAGCACAACGACATCGCCTGAGTGGCGGGGTCTTGGGAAATAGCAGAGCCTGCGCTACCAATCCCCGCCGGCGTTTCCCGCCAAAAGGCGGGCCCACAGTGGTCCCCCCATACGGAGAGGCCGGGCTGTCCTTCCTCTTAGCCCCACTCGTTTGCATGGATGCAACCGGGGCCCTAGCTCCTCTTAATGAGGAGACCGGGTTGTCCGACTGTGACGTCACGTCAGCCACCTGGAATGGTGGCCGACCCGCCGCACGTGTGACCGCCGTAGCGGTCCCCACTTCTGGTTTTGGTCCGCGCCGGTAACCCCCATATCTGGGGGCCGTTCCCCTATCCGCCATCTGGGAACGAGTCCGATGGCAGGCCAGAAACTGCTCAACTTTCGAACCTACTCTAACATATTTTATCCGCTTCAATTTATAATCTGCTTAAAAACCTCGACATTTATTATAATGTCATTTTGATATTTCCGCCCAATTACTGATATTTTCATACGATAATGCATACTAAATTCTGTTATTTCTTAGTGTCATAAAAATACTGAAGAAATCTCGACTGTCCTGATAATTATTACTGGTTAAGGTTATTCTGCAATAAACTATAAATTATTATTTTACGGTTCGCTAGTATTATATCGAGATTAGATTTCTACCCGTAAGCAAGCACTTGGGGAAAGGTGAATAATAGGTATCGCCTCATTGAATAAGGCCTGTGCTTTGTCCTTGACAGATTATGGTGAAAATTTACTTGATTTATTCCCTTGTACCGTGTCCGATAACGGTGGTTTATTTAAGTGTCGTTCTAGCCAACAACTTTCTGATGTTGATATTGAGCGCAAAATGGATATAATTAACACCTTACCGGTAAAAGCTCTAGCTTAATGCCATCTTGTTAGTGAGTTGTAAGAAGATTAGAATTATCTATTGCACTGATGAAAAAAAAAAAAATTAAAATTAAAAGTATTTTATTTAAAAACTAAGTTGGTACAAACAAAATTGAGGTTGACCTCTTTTAAGTTTGAAAACACTTGTGCCAGGAGAGGCCGCTCTCCCTTCCTTAACTTGATTACAAGTTTCTTGGCAACTTAATTAAATAGTAATATAATACTGATAATATTTACTTTTAGTCGCTGTAGATATTGCACTTGCTGCAAACGTACGTAATTTTACGTATTTTGTTTCAAATATGTCATCAGTTGTACGCTGTTCATTGTTTTACCAGAGGGGGGTAATTCTCCTAATTGTAAGAAAATGACAAAATGAAAAGAGATCACACTGGATCTCTTTTATTTTGTCATTTTTTGTCGTGGATATGAGACAGCAACTTGATTTTTAACATTGTAAATTACGAAATTGGCCTTCAGATGTTTCGTAGGCTTAATCTATAACTTGTATCTGGATTTTCTGGAATATTGCTTATATTTTTCTTTCTGTTTCTGTATTAGAGAAGATTATATTTGATTAACGTTAAAAAAAAAGATAATGTTAACCTGCTAGAAATTAATGATGAAATTAGGCGACAACCGTAATCAGGATTGAAGCATCAAGTCTGCCTTAAACACGGAACGGACATCGTACATTAAACATTGAAGAAACATCAATCTTCATCGTCTTATATGAACGACACTCACAAGAGGAAATATAAAAGCCCTAACTGGCAATCACATCGCTGTTTATGAATAATTGCAAATAATGAAAAGCTTTTACTTGAGAGACCCCACTGCGAGAGAAATGACACGTCGATTATAGATGTTATGGTGATAATTCACCATCAAATGGGCCATACGTCGAGTCTATCCACCGAGGAAAATTAATTGCCTAGATAATGCATTTAAATACAGCGTTCCGAAACGATATCATGTGTCATTGCATTTATGTCTAGTGTTAACACTTGACACGTCTGTGTTTCTTCTTGTCAATGCAATTGAATAGCATTATCTTTAACACCTTTGATATTATGTATTGACTTTTTATTAGACGAAAGCCGCTATTCAGATGAAGTTGACGTCAATTCAATAAAACTACACTAATTCAAGGGATTCTCTAACAGTGTAATTACTGAGTAATAGTATTTATTAAGATAATTATAAAAGCCGTAGTATATTGTGCTATAATCGCGAAATACAGATTCTGATCCCGCTGTATAACAACATATCCATTTAGCACGGTAAACAACTGTCAAGGATGTTTATAATTTTTTCTAACGACCGGCTCGACTCGATTTAGCCAATAATAACCGTTTGTTGACTTGTACGTCGCGCCTGATTGGACAAAGTTGACACTTGATTGAAATTTAACACTTAAGCACGCGATACTTGGCTATTCAAGCCGTTGGAATTGAAACATTGCGCAAAGTCTTCGCCGTAAATAGTCAGAAACATTGCACAAAGCAAGTCTATACAAAGTTTGAAGAGAATCTAAATATACATTTCGCAAGTCACTTCGAAGGAGCATGTAAATGTAAAGATACAAAGAGTACCGAATGTTTGTCATCACATCACAGTTCGTGAGTACCTAGTGACGAGCGTATGTAGCGGTCCGTGTCTAATGAAAGGTCCAATCAATTTGATCATTCATCAGCGGACTGTGAATGTGCGAGAAGGTCGTCAACGAACCATTAAAACAGCGTCCGATTTCCAACTCACTTGTGTTTAGTTATTTATTTCTGTATATATAATTATATATGGTACCCGAAAAACGCGATATGATCAACAATTTGAGTCTGCTTGGTTCTCTTTAGTTTTGCCGCTATTTCCATATCTTCTACACGGTTTGGTGGAAGCGAACCTTGGTCCACTATTAACGAATAATTATGATCTTTCTTGCGATAAATATTATCATTTACCATTTTGTTCTTGTCATAAATCTTCCTCGTTGTCTTTTTGACTTAATTACTTCAAGGATGTTTCGTATATTGTTTTTATTTCTTAAAGTCCGTTAGTTCTTGTATTCAGTTTTCCACCGTTCGCTCCTTAGATATCTGATATTGTATAGATATATCAGTTATTATTTCCTACGTTTTCTTGGTTGCAAAACTATACGTGTTACGAAGTTCCGCGAATACAAAACTGCATGTCAATTCGAACGTAGTGGATCATGTTACGTCCAACCGTAAAACAGACCGCAACAAAAGTATCTTAACATGCAACCAAGTAAATTTTCCCACTTCAAATACCGTAATATCTAAGGCCTAAGAGTGTATTTCGTGTGAAAATTTAATTTGTTTGGTGTAAAAACACTTTTGTCGTGAGTAACATGAGAATGCTGGCGAGCGGCGTCTAATACGCTAGTTTGCGGTCCAGGAATGTGATACGTGGCCGCTTTGCTCACGTCTTTCTATTGATTTCATTATAATGCTCTTTGTAAATCTGTATATTGTTCAATTGTCGGTTTCCAAAATGAAATGATGCCCTTTCTAAACATCCCCTTCTCATCACAAGTTCGATTGCGCAAGAATTTTTGCCAACGTTTACAACACATTAATGTATGATTACTACGAGCGATAAGTGTCGATAAATGTTTTACTAACCTCACTCCAGTGTTTTGTAATCACTGACAGGGCAGCTTTACTTCTTCAGTAGAATTATTCACGCAATTTGATGTTGTAACTCGTGCAACAAAATCGTATTGTTCAGTAAAAAACTAATCTTGGAATAATTGATGTTAGTTCTCAAAAGACCTTGCTGCAGTAGGTACTTAGGTTCTTTTAATTGAATCCACGCAGATCTATTATCTTATATTCGTGTCATTCAGCGTGATTTACATTTTCATTGATACTTTTTTTTTTTAATAGAACATGTTTTTCGCCTTTTCAACAATTGCCATTGTTAGCGTCTCTGTCGATACTTTTAATGCATATACCACAGTAGTTTTACCGATGTGTCTATCACTCTGGCGTCGCCGTTGACCGCATTCTTTACGTCGTTGCAACGCATTAAAAGTGGAGCGAGTATCCGTTCAACGTTTATAAGATTTGCAATATCATAGTTCTCGTTTTCTTCATGCATCTATACAGTACCTACATATATTTGAAAAGGGCTATATTATGTACGGAGATTCGATATTGTGTAGTTTTCGATTTAAATGATAATGTTCTTCGTTGACATTCGTCGGATTTACTTTATAACAATCGAAAGGAAAGAAAATGTGACCATTCTATTCATTGAATGGAAATCAAATATCCAGTTTTGTGACTGGCATGTATATTGAAATCTAGTTACATCATAATGTACTTACAGTGAAATAACTTTAATTGTATGATAATGGGATTTCATTTCTGATGTCGATAAAGGTCTTTTTTAATCAAAAATATAATAGTTGAATCAAAATAAGCCTGAAATGATTTACTTGCGTTTACAAGCCATGCTTCTATATCTTCTCTTCTATCGCTTTAATTTTATTTATTCTTTTTGTATTACATACCTACTTTTGACGTGACAACGTCTTAAATTAGGTTGCGGCTGGGAGTCACTTATGAAAAAGTGTAACGCTCGGTAACGTTACGATGAGTCACCGATGTTTTAGTAAACAAAATATATTTCTATAGTTAAAATTTGTGCAATTCTTATTTTCATTCAATTCCTTGTTCCTATTGTGCAATTTAATTATATTCATATCAATAAATATTCTACCGAGAAAAAGACGTTGTCACGTAAAATCTTCGCCCGTAAAACCGACTTTACAGGCAACCATTTTTTTTATATAATTGCAATCAGCATCACACTTAGACGGATTTGAAAATATACTTTATCAAATTCTTCTACATAATATAGTGTCGTATCTCTCATAATGATCATTCATTCTACATTTATGTTTGCAATTCTCATTTTTTTCATGATATTTCAGTATAATTGTACTTATGACATTCTTATTTCTGTGCTGGTCGGGAAAGTTATAAACACATCATACTAATAACAATCAAATATATAATTATTTGGAACAGCATGGTTATTTTGGGGAAAATGATTTTTCTTTGTAGAATTGATACAGGTACTTGTTTGATAGGATGATCCCATATCCATCGAGGTCAATGAACCTAGTCGACATTGAAATATATCAATAACGCATACGTCATTTGCTCGCGATAACTCTATTCAGTGACAATAAACAAAAGATCCTTGGAACAATAAGAAAGCAAGTGTTTTGGTTCGAGATAAACAAGCAACTCCAATTCTGTATGTCAGCAGTGTTTTTGTGCGCATCTGGGTATATAATTTGTGATATTATATGCCCTCCAAACATTCCAAAGTATGGATAAGTTTTATTCAATGACGTATCTATCTATCGTCTAAACCGAGTGATGCTCGTAGGTATGATTTTTTTGTATTATGACCTCCATTGAAAGCAAAACTTGAAGCTTATTACAAATCCTTTTCTCCATTTGTTCGAAACATGAGTTTGCTCAACAACAAAAACAACGCAATGGAAGCTGTTGTAATGTCAAATAGAAACCCATTGCTACTGATCGTGTCTTACGCAATTACCCTGAATGTGAGGTATCGGAATAAAGGTCTTGAGTAACAAAGAGTATATTCAAACAAAAAATATCCTGACTGCTACTCCAATAGCAAAACATGCTCAGTTTTCAAGAAGTCTGCTGATTCGGCTGGTGGCAATTGCCGTCAGCTCTGATATTGAGCTCAGAGCTGATTGACTAAGACTGAATTTTAAATTAGTTTAACGTTTCTACTTTGTATTAGTTATGCTTTTACGAGTTTTCAATAGGTGATAAAGTTGTGTATTTTCTAAGAAACGATGTCTACAAATGCAGTTTCTATATGCTTTATTACTTGTATGATTTCATTTTCCTTATGTGTGTCTGTTATTTTCGTCATAAATATTTATAGTTTAATGTAAGATTCTAGTATATTGATCAGATGCATGACGGTATCTTGTAAGTTATCCCACTATAATATTGTAAGAGATAGATATTAACGGACTTCATGTCAGAGACTTCTAATAAAAAATCCTTCATTTGATGTTTTACTTAATTATATTCCTTTTCCAAGGAATAATAACAATCTCGCATTACAACACAGACAGTTTTCTATAAACAAGCGCCACATTATTATGAATGACGTCAATTGAACCTTCATACTCGCACGATCGGACGCATGACCTAAAATATATGCCTACAATACAGTTATTAATTGCTAAGTTTCCGACACTACTATTAAAGGCAAACAAGGCTGTATTCAAATTTTACATGGCGACCTCTTGAACAAACATGTCCTCCTGGTACAAATTATTTAGGATAGCTATTGCTACATACCACTCCTTTGGCGTTATTTCTGTCCCTCCATCCATCCATACAGTATGAGCAACGAGCGTTAAATATAAACTTGAGATTCATCGGCAATATTTCACCTCAACTTTTGTTATATCGATTTGAATTGCAATTTCAAAGTTTTGTCCTATAGTCAATATTGCTCAAGTTCATGAGTACTTTTATCCCCTGAAAAATTGCCAATGATTTTAAAGTTATCTTATTTAAGAAAAAGAAAAAAAAAATGTAAGCGCCACGGTATTTATTACTCATACTTTGTCTTCCAATAAACACTTATCTTCCAATATCACTTAGGAAATCCCTAAAGACAAGCTAAAGCACTGTGGAATTTCCCATTACTGTAATAGGTTTTTAACCACCATTACAGCAACAGATCTATTGGGTAAAAATGTCACCGTGAAACGAAGTTGATAATGTTATAGTGAGCTGTCAATCCCTTTTTTTTTTTAAATCCGAAGCTTAAAAAATGCTCGGAAGGGTCTGACGGACTCTTAGCGGCTAAAAAGTCACCTATGTGTTAGTCACCAGCCTTTCCGGGGTACCCGGTCCTCCCAATTCTACGGTACGAGCTGTCAATGCCTAGCTAGCATTACTTGAAATTACAGCTCTCTGCACCTAACTTTTCACGGTGGCATGGTCACATGACTACAGTACAGAATTGCGCAGGAGAATGTTGGTTGTAAATAAATTGTACTGTCAATATTTAGATAATGTTCTAATATTACATATATTAATAACCCAACAAACTCCTGTCCAATTTAGCGTAACAGTAAAATTCCACTCTGGGCTAATCACTGACCTTTCCAATAATACTAGCATCGTATTACATAAAATACGTATTTAAATTACTGCATATATTACCAAAAGTGCATTTCGTTACTACGTATATTATGTATGTATGTGTGTAATGAAATGACTGTGGAGCTGTCGCAGCCAACTGGTTAAATTAGCCATTTAGTCTACCGCCTGGCCTTTGTAAGTAATGCTCGTCTGGCTTAGCTCTTTCTTCACATTCTCGGAGTGCCTGGCTACTAAGCCAGGACCCCATACTGGCCACATATCATTCAGCCCGTTAATGAAACGGCCGTCGTTTAATTAAAAATTAGACGATTTACTAAATAGCTAATTAAATTGCCAGTGCAAATATAAAATGTTTTCGTATTACGAACGTATCAGGTGTAATAAAGGCCCAGTTTATTATTAAAACAATCTATATATCAGTAACGAAGCCTCAAGCTCTTGCTATCTACACAAGTCACAAGTATTTGTCACTTCAATGATAAGCAGTTGTTACACTCCGCCCCTAAATTCTCGGGTAGCCTTTGAAACAGCTGTATCTTCGCCGATAAGTGACTAAAAAGACCTTGTTTCCAGTTACGATAACAACCTTAATAGTAGTGTCAAAAACGAGGACAGCGTTCAAATAACCATATAACACCATTTTTATCAGATAAGTGTACGGTTGAACTGTGCAAATGTGAATTTATACTTTATACATATTTATACAAGTGTAGTGAATGTATTAAGTTATTTATTATTTAACATATCCAGATATATGAGGACCCAAAACATGGAACGTTACAAATCCGATGCGTTACGATGGCGTGCTTCCTACATCAGTGATTTAAAGTTAAACTAGTGCATAGTGGTCGTAAAGTCTGATCTGTTAGACTGCGTTAAATTATTTATTAGTTAGTGTTTATATCGTGTGGATTATGCTGATCAATACGTTTTTGGACACGGAGGATTTCGTGCATTTGTATTATCCGGAGGATGAACCAGCCGCAGTGCAGGGCTGTGGAGCCGGCGCGCGCATGGCCTCCAAGTACCCGCCGAGACCGCCCTCGCCGGAATACTCACAGGTTTGTACAGAATACGTCTCCTCCTTTTTATGGAAGCCTGGTAAATTGTTGGTTAAGCACCAAAACTGTTTGACACATTTATGAGGAAAGGTATAAAAAAGTAGTTTCTTAAATATTACTGACTCTGCGGTTACACGATATCAGCCAAAAATAGATTTTCTACTATCTGGCAGTCAACGTACTATAGAAATAGTGATAATATTTAGCAGAAGTTTTCTTTCAGAGAATATCTTTTTGTTTGCTTATACTATCCCATGCTGGTCAAAGGCCTTCCCCCAAATCCTTCCAGAAACTTTTTCTCGAGCCACATCGGGGTTCGACGTGGAACGTTCACGGTCTGACCTCAGTCTCAATCTATTAAAAAATACGTCTGTAATTTCCATACATTTTGACAAGTTTTTGTCATTTGTTTGTCGCCATGATGGGATTGCGACTAGCTTTTGATCGTTTTTAATTACGAGAATTGTCCTTCAGATCGTCTGGCCATCCCCTTCTGTGGCGGCCTCGGCGGCGCAGTCCGTATTCCAGAAGGAAACTCAAGCATTGATCTCTGTTTAAACATTACTTAAAACTAATTTCAACCAATCAAATGACTTGAAACTAGTTTAAAAGTAATGCTTGAGTTTTGAGTGAGCTTCTGGAATACGGGCCTAAATCTAACAGTAAAAAAAAAATGGAGCCGTCTCGGGACGCCTGGTAGATGTGAAACATCGACGTTATTTCGTAAAAGTAGTATGCAGAAAAGAACAGATTGTGGTAGGAACTAAAAATGTCAATAAAATAAAATAAAAAAAATATAACGATTTTTTTTCTAGATAACGATGATTTTTTATTAAATAAACATTCATTTTCATTAAATACAAAAATTTACATATTTATTTTAAATCGAAACTACTCAATTAGTTTAATCAGTGACTTCGGTAATAGTTACATTCGATGTTGCCTCTGAGAACGGTATTACTGTGACAATTGGTCGATGGTAACTGAAGTACGATACGAAAGTATTGGACATAACATTATTAAGATATCTAATAAATACAGCATCTATTGTTGTTCCGTATCTGGTGGTAGGTTCTCTTGGATTGTTATTAATTTCCAATTGAAATTCTTCTTGAAGAAACGTAATTAATGGCGTTGATGAAATGGCTTCAATATATTAGTGAACTCAAGAATCTTAGCTAGTTATTTCAATATACTACTAAAGATCGTAAATTATAAATATAAATAATGAATGTTTCACTATAAACTCCATTATGATTAGAAAAATAAATATGCAGAAAAAAATTTTAAATGGCTTCAATATATTAGTGAACTCAAGAATCTTAGCTAGTTATTTCAATATACTACTAAAGATCGTAAATTATAAATATAAATAATGAATGTTTCACTATAAACTCCATTATGATTAGAAAAATTAATTAATTTTTTAAAGTTTAAATTAATAACAAATAAGAAAAAGATTCGTGCGCTGCACGCCATCAGCTGATTTTAAAATAAAGTTCTGTCAGTCTTAATAAATTTATTCTCTAAGCAATTGTTTTAATGCATTAATTTCAATAAGAATGAAATTAAAATTAATAATTAATTTAAAAACATGATATGCAATGAAATTTATGTGAATTTTAATCTACCTAGAGAGTAGATTTTACATTTACTGGCGCTCAATACACACCAAATATACGCGTGCTAAATGCACAGATAAATGCATACTTTAATTATAAAAATAAAATTAACTTACTGATGACTTGATAACTCTCTAAATTATCACGGTCAGACATTTTATTATCAGAACAGAAAAATGATTTATTTACCAGAAAAATACAGGTTATGAGTACTGTAATAAACAGAGTATACACTATAGGTATCCGAGCTCAGTGGAGCGAAAGAGATGGCTTAACGCCGGATCGAGTGAGAGAGAAACGCACAGTCGATTCCGAGCTCAGTGGAGCGAAAGAGATGGCTTAACGCCGGATCGAGTGAGAGAGAAACGCACAGTCGATTGCGCGTGGCGACGCGTCGCCACGCCAGAAATCGGTCTCACGTGCGCCTATAGATGTTTCACATCAAAAAAAAAAAACAAAAACTTGTTGCTATGAAATTATGCTTTCATTAGATTAAGTCATAACTAATTATTTCATAAGTCTTAACTAGTCATCGATATGATGATTATTTTTATTTGTTGTTTTACAAATTAAATTTTACCTAGATACCGCAACCTACAAGTCCTTAATTACATTACTATTAATTATATTTTCAGCTATGTAATCGATACTTGTTCCGAAAACGTGCATATTATTGATCCGTCAGTTACACAAGAACATTAAAATTAATCTCTAAAATAAAATATCATTTGATTCGATACTTCCTAGTGGGCGCCACGGCAAAAGTTTACATCTACACTACGGAAGTTGTGTATTGTGGTGTAATACAGGCTGTTAAATATTTACGGAACAGCCATATGACGGTATACGGCGAGTCCACCACCTTGAAACTAATAATTGTATATACGGAAACCCCCACTCCTCTTTTCCGTTCATTCAGTAGGGGGTGGAAGGACGAGAATACTGCCAACCTATGATTACCTACTTGAAGGACTTCACCCGTCTTCTTTTGAATACTATTTATTATTTTCCTGTAGTTTGTTAAGACTACACGAACTAGTTTTCTTTGATTGGACTAATTAGAAACGGTTGGATGTGAGTCTTTATTTATGAATTTTTTGTTTGATTTTTCTTTTAATTAAAGCTATAAACACGGTTTGGCTTAGCTGATTTTTGTGATCAAACTGTCTTGTGAATGACTGTACAGGGGAAATTGGACAATAAACAGCAAAGTATGATTGAATTTCAACCGAAATCAATCACATGTTAACAATCAACAACAGTAGGAGTATCTTGAGTTGAGTCATCCACTAAAAATAATGAAGTTCCATATTTATACTTACAAATAACACCCAGCGTAGTGTGTTGGGTGTTTCCATTGTTTGTTTGGACATTAATTTCTACTGGCAACCCGTCAGTCTGAATTAAGTTTCCCTTTATAAGACGCAGTCCAAATTGTAATTTATCAATTGAAGGTAATGGTAGGGTTACATGAGCAGTAATGGCTGCTACAATGTCAGATGCACTATAATTCTAATGAACCAGGCTCGTGACTCATTACAAAAGCATGTTCCCTCGCTACTGTCATCGTTGAACACATGCTGTATTGTGTGTAATTTCCTTGTTTGGCCCCTGTTAATTAGCTTTTCACCATCTTACTTAAAAATATCGAAAAACACAATATTTTGAAGAATATCGTTTGTTCAAAAAATATTTGATAAAGTGGTGATTACATAAATGTTTATCATACTCACGAAACGTGTGGCTTGTAGTTAATTTTAGATCTACATAACTCAGTGTTATTTTGACAATTTGTCATTAAGTCATTGACGTCACAGATGCATTCAACCAGGATCACATCAGCACAAACAGATAACACTGCCCATAATTGCACACGCCGGAAGTCTTTTAATCCATTGTTGTTTGCTATGAAGAGTGACACACAAAAGTCTACAGATCACTCCACTGCCTACGACTACATACAGCTACTACCCATTTTGAGTTTCCTTCTCGTTATTCAATTCAATCGTGTATATTTTGTACCAGGAATTCATAACATACCTACAAAATGTCAGTACTAAGCTAAACCTTGAATGGGCCTTTCAATGCAACACCACACGGCCTCGAGCAGGGTTGAATGACATGAATGATTGAGTGAATAGATAATGAACTCTCCTTTCATTCATTCAATATCTGTATCACTATCATAACCCATTTTTACGGTTCTGCTACAAACAGTACCAACTTATTAAGTTGTAAATACTTTTAATACAAAGATACTTATGCTTTCCAATTTAGTGCTCAGAATTGGGTAATAAATCTTTTGATTCCATCTCTTAGTCTTGTCTTATTGTCTTTGTGTTACTCCTTTGTTTCACACACACATATAATGGTCTCTTTGGAAGGCATATCATATAGAGCTATATACCCGAGTATATAGTTATAAATAGTGTGATAATTGTATAGATCTGTAACACGCGGACGTTAGCTGATGATGTCCACATGTTAACCTCGAACGACCTTATTCTATCTCCAACGCACACTACAGTTGCATTAGTCACGCCTTACGTTATGAGAGCGAAGGTTTGCCCCTTCCATAGATGCTATTGCCTAATGTCACGCTTTGATTACGTCTGGGATCTCTCTATTGCAGAAATGACGTACTTTAGTCAGATGATCATTTTTGTTAATGGTTAGCCTGGCTGTTTATGTCAAATACGTTTTAATTTTAATTCTGTATGCGACCACGTTCATTATAAATACTATGTATAATCTATATCGCACCATATATGCTAGTCCAGGTCTAAGTCATACTATGTTTGTGTCAGACCTGTTAAAAATTTAAATATTCTCATTTTGTGTATATGACATTAACAATAGCATATCTTAAATGACGTATTTTCAATGCTTAGTTTAAAACTGTGCATTACCTACTTCATTTGAATAAACGTTATATTATGTTAAAAAAAAACTAAACAAGTTTTACAGGTGGACGCTTTAAAAGTTCTCTTAACTTATGATACATATGTCAAATTTTTTGTAATGAATTCATAATGAGCAATTTATGTGGAACTATAATGTTTGCAACAAAGCCATGTCATTTCAAAGAACGTTATTCTTACTTACCGTTTACACATTTCTAACTCATCCGCCATTTCATTCATAATTTCACACCAACTGATTACTATGCTGTCCTGGTATTTTTAAGGCCCCTTATAAATACTGTGGGAAATTCTCACAGCTCCGTCACTTTCAAGAAAGAAAAAACACAGCTGACTTTACAAGTGCAAAAACACTAAAAAATTTCCATCGCCAGATATTCGAGGAATCAAACTTCAATTTGATATTTCGAATGTCTGGTGATGGAAAAATCTGCCTTTAATAAGGGTAAAGATTCTTAAATTTAAGGCTCTATTCTCTGTCAAAATTTCAAAATTTATCAGATTGATTGAAAAATCACCTCATAGCTGCTACACACGTCATCTTCTCCAAGACATATGATTACAGAGCTAAAAACAGATACAAAAATGCCATAATCATATATTTCCATGATGATATTCTGTTTATTCTGTTAAAAAGCTTTTTAACATAAAAGAATATCGAGGAAGAACATCGACCTCGGTACTACTTTGTTTGATTGTCATACAAAACCGATTACTTCAAGGACACAATGAAAAACATTTAAGCAAGATCCTGCTTTGTTTTAATTAAAAGTATGAAGTACCCGTGTGAAACGTTCTAGAATATATTATTTGGGTGCTCCTCAGACTCGGCAAGTTCTTTTAATGTTTAACATCCATCGACACACGAGGTGAACGACCCCCGCTTCAAATTCAACTTTTTACCCGACCATATGTGTGGGGATCCTCGTCCCATAGAAGTTTATAATAACCAGTGGGCCTTTCCTATTTAGTTGGTTAGTCATTCCGTAGTAGTCAGCTCTAGGCGCCCACCCGCACGGCTTTGATGACTGTTTTAATGATCACTATCAAGCTTTTAGTACAGAATTTGCGTCTGTTTTGAACAGTAAGTCTTGTTTATTTACACTACGGCTAATAAAAAGTATCTGTACTCTACTTTTAGTATCGCTGTTTTATCTGAAATTTGATTCAACGCCATAAAAGGCAACAATAAACCCGTCTAACGTTATGTTTTGTTCAACAAAAAGTACATCTCCTATTTCAATCTAGTTTTTTTTTGTCATGCGGTGGTCAACACACTTGAATTCACTTGAATATTTGATCTAGCAAAAATGTACGCTATATTCCTTCTTTTGTAACAACAGGCAAGTCTGTAATGGCGTAGTTGGTCACGTTTGGTTACTGCTAACAAAAGGCATTTTAGTTTTTTGGTTGTCTGTCTCCGTTGTTGCGCAAAACGTTGTGTTCATTGAACTGCAAAGGGTGAATGTTCTGAAAGGACCGTGGGCGCCACCCACGATCGCCTAATATTTTAATGTCGCCATTTCTCATTAAGCAATGTTTCATTGCTCATTGTATTTTATATTCCAACCCCTATAGACTCATGTTCTACAGGAATTAGATAAACAATATGTACATATAGTATAGTATTTTAATTTTTCGGGAAAACAAACAATACTTATTAAAAGAATTGGGAAAAAAAATGGGATGCAGAAATAATACAAATATAAAAGCAACCACATTCCCGACGGATACACAATGAGACAATTTGGTAAATTTTGTTACTAGCGTCGTAAACTAAAAATTACATTTTTAGTTTTAAAAAAAGCGTATAAAATAAGTAAGTCATATAACTGGAGATACTTAAATGATAGCCCGACGATTTTAATAGGTAATCGCTCTAGAATCTAGATGAATCAGTCTTGGGCCATGTAAGTGTATGTTGTATGTTATATGCCGCCAGCTCATGTGAACCACCGCAGCAGATTACGTCATTACTACGGAATGCTGCACCGAATGATGGAAAGTGGAGCTTAGGTCTAACGAAGTATACATTTTTACGTGTAATGATGTAAATAGGTATTGATGTAGATAGGTTTTTTTCCTATTTCAATACTTATAGGTACATCTTTTTTATTGGACAATAGATACGTTACACCTTTAAAGTTATCAGTAGAGAGAGGAGTGGTGGCCCAGTGGTAACGTTCGCGATTTACGAGTTGTAGTTTTTGAGGGCGTAAGTTCCAACTCAATAAGGCGCTTTGTTTTGTTTATATTATTTCATCAACATTGCTTCTAAAACGGCGAAGGAAAATGTGGCGAGGAAACTGGTATATCCTGGAACCAAAAATTCGAAGACACGTGACATCTACCAATCCTTACTGCAGGCACGTGTAGTATAATTACTGCCCACTCCCTCTCACAAAGACTCCTCTTTGTTCCTCGGCCTCCGCCTGTGTCGCAAGACGCAACGTTCACAGAATGATTTCACCCTACTTTGTTCCTACTACAAAGTAGGGTGAAACCATTCTGTGAACATTATTAAATTTACTAGAATTGCCCCTTTGACGTCTAGGAGACAATGTTCCTTTTGGGTTTTTAACATATATCCGCAAAACTGGTGTGTGTACTGGTGCGCTGAAGGAGCAGCGTAAGCCTCAACTCACGCACGATTTTAGGCTATTCGCTTACTAAAATTTAGATCAATCATTATGAAAATAAAGTCCTAGTTTCCGTATGTATTGCTAAAAAGACTTCAAAACTAATTGCTTTAAAACAAAAATAGTTGTGGTCGATTTAGGTCAATTCCCGCGGTTGCTATCCTTATCATGGCTTACATTATCAATTAACCACTAATTACCTTTCGTTATTATTTCCTTTTGTACTTTATTACATAACAATGGTGTCCTTATATTTTGTCAAATACTGTTATGGCAACAGGTCTTTGACCTTGTTTTGAGGAAAATTGAGGAATGATGTTATTCAACTTTTAATAAGGAATTACCTGATATATTTGTTATTCCTTTCTTGCTGTGAAATGTTTGAATATCAGATATGTTATTCAAATAATATTATATTTTGAAATATATTATTGTAATTCCACAGAAATGTTAAACTGACTTTTGTCGACTCAAATTCAAATATTCAACAAAGAAGTCGCAGATAATATATATACCTACCTAATCTATACATAAATATATTGAATATAACAAAATGTAGAATAATGGCTGAAGTGGAAAAATGTCCATCTAACTTTTGTAGGCGTTAGCGTTGCCTTAAATTTTAACTTTTAATTTTCTTAGATTTAAATGGAAAAGGTTTCTACGACTTTGTCTACGGAAATGTAATCAACCATAAGGCATCGCTGCATTCCGTGGTAGTCCGTGAAGAGTTGGCAAAGGTAAACCGAGAATATAAATAAATTTAAGCCAGCCTTCATAGTTTGCAGCACTTTGTAAATTAGCAAATAACTTGTGTGTAGGAATTCACATGAGAAACTTGACACTTCTTGCAAAACTGTTTAGTTACTGCTGTATGTTATGTTATGTGTGTTATGCTTTCCTAGTACTTCAAGATGTATTTTAACTTAAGCTCACACACGTGTATGTGTGTACGAATAAACAAACATTGTCTAAAGAAGTACGTTTGCAATGTCAGTAGGCAGCCTTTTTGTATTTCTTAAAATAAATATTTCAAACTTATTCACATGTTGTGTCACGAAAGCTTGTGTTTATGTCTAAAAATAATATTCAATGCATAATGTATACCTACCGTATGCATTATCTATTGTCTGAAGTAAATATAGGTTTATTATATTATTTTATTTATAAAACTTCATGCAGCCCAAAAAAAAAAGAAATTACCATAAATACTGCTTTCCACAGAAATCTTAATAATAACCCAGTCGTGCAGTAAGAGCTTCTCAAGGTGTTTGGTTGAAGTCATCGCGAGTCTCTGCTAATAGGTCATCATTTACTGTAAAGATTACCGGTTTTCAAAGTTAAAGATTGCGGTTAAGATTACCGATTATTACAATCATTGCATTATATTATTATGATAATGCCTTGTGTGTGAATCGTCCATAGTATGTGTATACATAGTGTATCCGGATAGACTGTAAGCCGATTCCGACATAGTTGGGAAAATTCTAAGCAGATGATAAATATTAATGAATCTTCTACTCAGACAGCATTGAAAGAAATTCGGCCTCATTTACCAACTCGGAAATTCTGAAGTATCTACATAATATAAAGGGTGTATCTGATATCGACGCACAAACGGGTACCATGGATCCAGTATATGATTCTGAACCCCTCAGTGGTGGAATTTTTCGTCGGCTTTTTCATGTTTAAAAAAAAAAAATGTAGTTTTTTTCACTTTAGACCGTTCATAATTGCTACCTATACTTTTATAACGCAATAAGATGTTAAAGTAAAAATTAATTAATTCGCTAATTACACAAAAAAGCGCAATGAAAACAAAACTCGAAAAACTATCTTATCAGCTGATTTAATAGAGTTCACATCAGGGATCAATGTCATACCTACAAACCCGCACGGCGGCACGCTTGCAACGTTCAAATTCCAAGCCGACACTTTTTTAAACACTGTTACTTCTGTTACATGGCTCATTAACGACATAAATGACTATCATCATTTTGTTAGTGGCATGCGGTCTAGCCTTTTCGCGAAGTTTGCGTTACGATGTCAGATACACCCTATAATAAAGTACTGGGGTATGTTCTCGAAAAAGCATCATTCCAATGAAGAAGTAAATATGCAGATTTGTGTGACCTTTGAATTCCATTCTTGATGGCTATCCTGTGCAACCACAAGCATTTAAAAGTATGTTTAAGTAATGCGTATGAGTGGCAAGTTAGGTAACGCAAGGTCGCTTTCTAACGTGTTCTGTGGTATCCAACGAGCAACAGGCATGCAGTATGGGCGTGAGTAGAGTGTGAATTGGCTTATAGTATGTGTAATGGCCGTTAAAGGTGGGTTTTCTTTACTGTTAAAAATTTCATCACGTAGGTATGTTGTATTCTGTAGTACTTTTAAGCCGATTCCGTAGCCAACGTTTAGCGGCGGAATCATGCTCATGTTTTGATAGCTTTTCTAAACAGCAACTAAAAGAAAGTCATTCGCATGATTTACGACAGGTTTTCCTACGCATAGTATTAAATTAAATCCCTTAGCTGTAACCACATTCCACCAAGAGGTTCTGAAGCGCCAATAGTGAATCATAAGAATGCAAGATCATTATTTATGATTCGAATCGATTACTAAAACGTTTTGGTTATTATATACCGGTACAGCGGCGATAAACGTTACCAAGGCAGCATAACTTCACGTATAGCGCCTTTTACATGAATGTGTTGGTTATGTATTTAGGCAATTATATCAACCTAATAGTATGTCATGTCATTATGTAAGGAATGTGATTGTTGTAAAGGATCTAATTTTACAAGACTCCTGATCAATATCAGGAAGTTTCTTAAAGAACATCTCCAAGTTCAGTGTAGTTTAAATATTTTGGCTTTGCGTTTTAGAGAAAAAGGGTTGAAGCTTAGAAAAAAAAAAGGATTTGTTAAAAATTTATCCTGAATGAAAGCAAACAAACACAGCGGTATTTTCGAAGTTTGTTTTTTGTGTTGTGTAAGTTTGTAAGATGTAACTATATTGTGATGCTGCATAATTGAAAATTCAGTATGTTAAGAAAACCCTGTCCGACCCGTAAAGGTGTTGTTAGGTATCGATAACTGATTCTACTAATGCATACAAAACCGGGCTAAACTTAAAAAAATCCCCCTAAAAAATAAATATTATTTCGCAAAAAGAGGTAACTTAATAAATGTGCGTTACCACCCTTCCGCGGGCGGCGGGCGGCAGGGCACGCGGCACGTGATCGCATCGCTATTCGCTCAAAATAATACCGGTGTTGTCACTTTTTTTAAAATTACCAAATTTCGGGGAAGTTGGAATTAATTCGCGGGAAAAAAATATTATTTCAAAATTCATTTGTATTGGTACTATGATGATTACGTAAAGTTTTATATTATATTTGGTCATGTGTTTACCTAACCTTTATTACCCTTATGGGTCGGACAGGGTTTTCTTAACATACTGTATATGTAAGAATAGATGATTTATGCAGAATCTGAATGAAAGATGACATGATATCCTAGATTTTTTCCTATATTATTGTTCACCTCTAGACTTTTCTATACATATAGTGGAATATACAATATATTGTATGACAATTTTAAATTCCCGTTAGAATCCTTTACAACCAAGACATAAACGATATCTTTAATATTTCGCATTGTCTTGTCAGATTCAGCTCCTCCATAATCCAACAACACCCTCAACGTACTTATATTCCAAGTTACCAACAGCTGATACACTTCTTCGACAAGTTACTATGCACTATGCGGCTCTGGAAAACACAAGGGTCCCTATTTGTACATCTGGTATCAATATACAAATAAAGAAAAGGAAAGTCTTGCCTTCCCGCTCGCACTTGTCGTACCCTTAGGACCTGCTGTCTGGAAGAAGTTGTTATCAAATTATAGTGACAGTTAGACAGTAGCCCAATACAAAAGTGAACGCGTACCAATCAATACTTTATTAGTAAATAAATTGTTCCGTTTACATATTCTTTCGTGTTGAATTTTAATTCGACCTTCTTGCTTATTGTGTGCACAATTTACAAACGATTGTTCATTAATTTGTTCAATAGATACGTTGTTACGAGAGTTTGTCGAAATCTGTCTGAACATGTACGCGTCCTTGTCGAATGTGACGTGTCTCGAGGTACTATGTGGATGGAGAGTAAATACCTAAATGTTTTTTTTTTATTATTGTTGAATTCTCCAGCTCGTTTTATTCAAATATTTCTATATACTCATTCTTCCAAAACTGACGTACCAAATAATATTTTATTTATAATAAAGTATTTAATTTCCAATAGACCTAGAAATAATTGTAATTATTACGGAGTGTTGCGATGAATGCTGGGTACGATGCGCCAAATGTTGCTGTGTCGGGAGTTTGGTCGTGTCGTGGAGGGTCTCCAGATCAATCTCCCTCTGACGCAGCATCGTTGGTCGTGTTGTTGGGTTTAACATTGCATCAGTCCTCGGTCATCATCAGCACTCAGTTTTTTTGAGTGAATAGGCTCTTAATAAACTAGCGTGCGTTACCATCAACAATTGTATCAGTGCTTACCATCAGGCGGGATTGCACTCGCATTAGTTTATAATTATACATATAAAAAAGTATTGATAATTAATACTTTTAAAGCGACGGATAAATTAAGAGAGAGATTTGTTACGAGGTTGAGCAGGCACCAATGCCACCAATGTTTTGGTAACTTGGTACAAAAGTTCAACATTTTACCGATATAAAATTATGAACTCCAGTAAATTCAAATTAGAGAAGATAGAAATAAAGGAGAATCATGTGGATGTGTTTCGGTTTTCGTGACATTATTTTTTACAGGACGTTTTTTCTGAGACAATCTCATCTAATAGTTATTTTCTTTTGTCTCCAGACGGTAGTGCCATTGCCAGGCGAGATGGGTGACCGTGAACGATTCCGTACACCGCCCCAACCTGAGCCGCCACCACACCGCGTGCGTGCTTCTGATCTCTACCCGCGTTTGCGGACACACTATGATGAACCTGGCTTGGATGCAGGGTTCACGCCTATATGTGGAGAGTTTGTACAGGTGAGATATTAATAACAGCAGTTATTAGAGAGTTGTGGCTTATCTAGAGTCCAAATTCTGATATCCTGTCCGTCATGCTTGGTGCCTGAACAGGCTTATCAACAGGAGCAGATCCAGGAGAAGTTGTTTTGTCGTGCATGCGTTTCCGGTTGTGCGCCGGACCCAAAGACAATAATAAATCACTTGTTTAGGTAATAGTGCTCACCGTGACCCAGTAGTCGGCACTGAGATATTCGAGAACATTTATAGAGATAAAAATGTATTTATATCCTCTGCAATGTTATAACATACAGAGAAAACTGATAAATAGACATAAATAGTATTAATACGGGGATTATTATTTTATAAACAATAGCTTTTAATGCAGGCAGACATTCAACGTCGCAATATGATGACAGACCTACCTAAGCACTCAATCATCACGCAATTTCAGCAATTTGAACCTATTTGTAGGCACTTTTTTTGATAATAACAAGCTTGTTTACGGGAAACTAAGTATTAAGCAATTTGAAATGAAAATTGTAGTAATCGCAGTTTAATAGTACGTTTTGTTACGTTCGTAACGTATAGCTGTGCACGGTATTGTTTCCCAACATAATTACACAACTGCCGCAACCTCTTCAATAGTCATGACGTCCTAATGATTCCATGACAAATGTACTACGAACACGTCTAAGTCAATTAGACGTGTTCGTAGTACATTTGTCATGTACCGTATTTCCTAGACCAAAGTCCCTGACAATAATTTAATATCGAAATTGTAACAAATAGATAAAATACGCACATATTAAGTAACCTATACGGCTAATGTCCTAAAAGGTCAGCAGGTCACATGCACCGGGTTGAACGAACGCTATGACGTTCCGATAGTATTTTAGCTCCGTTCTAGTTCTGCATTCCTGGTTGGTCATTGACTGCTCGTTATCAGCCCAAAGCGTGCACTTATGCCGCCGGTAAAAACTGCAGCTTTGCAAAAATAGTACTTATTATGCGTGTGCTTTTATAATCATCAATTATAACATGATAGAAGAAGTACATGTTATCAAATTGTCTGAAATAACACCTCAGTACTTCAACAGCAGGCGCAGATTTTACACAGTACAATGTAACAGCTAATTTAAAACCTAAACTTTAGTTTAACTGAACTGCCGTGTTTACCACTTGTATTTACTTTCATCTTCTTATCAAGCATGTACCTTCAATATTATAATTTGTTGCCAGTGGGTGGGTCGAACAGTGGACGGCGGAACTATAGCTATGTCCAACTACCGTCTGCACGTCCAACCTCCTCCAAGGAACGGACCGGGGTCATCCATCCCTCTCCGTCTCATGGACACAATAGAGATTCGGGACCTACTACACTTGATGATTCTGTGCAAGAATGGAAGACAACTCCAGTAAGTATCCTTGCATATTTACGACAGCCTGGTACACAGACTGACCTATATTTTTGTTTTATTATTAATCAAAATCAAGTTTTTTTTTTTGTTGTATTTATTTAGGCTGGATGAGAAATCACATCACGATTACAAGTACGGTCTTCCTAAACGCCCGTCCTTCAGCCTTGATAAAATTATCTCGAGATCTTGATGACAAAATTATCAAATTAACCTAATCAAGGATCATTTGACTTCTACCTATAGGCACACATTTAATTTGGTGACAGCATACCTACAGAACGCCTGTTGAAGTGCTGATAAGATAGTTTTAGAGTATTTTATAATTATTTTATTAACTTATCTAGTGTTTACATACAAAGTTATGAGATAATGAAATAGGTAAATATGCCACAGTGAAAACATGTGTAAATTGTCTTATTTGAACAAAGAACGTGCTATGTATTCAATATTTAAATTTAAAAAAAAAAATTCTTTATTTTGTTTCTGCTATGAAGTAATTTGTCTATGATTAACAAGTACGTTCATAATTATCTACCCAATGAATGGATATCATTGAATGCAATGTTGATTTAATTTTTCTATTATCGTAATAACAAAATGAGGGTACTAACTGATAACCACCTAGTGACTGAAGAAAGCGGATATGTATATAAATTTTCCTTCAATAATAAGATAATGTTGTTCAAACTAATGTTTACTATCTTAGTTGCCACTTAATACCACGAACTAGGACATATTTTTATAAATAACTGTTACGATTACAGTCATACACTTGTTTTCGGGGATACCCGAATCAATTGGGGGTCAATCACAGTATTTACAGTTCTTATCTTCTTAGGCGTATATAAAGCTCTCCACGCATTCAGATCGTGTGGGAACACTATTCATTAAAATTAACTTTTTTTATCAATCAAAATCATGAAACATATTAAATTGTTCCTTTTGTTGTAGATGCTCATTCAACACAGGGGATCAATGTTTAGAATGGTGGAGGCGCCTGAACAAGGCGATCGCCCCCATCGGGTCTGTTCAAGAGACCTTTGCCGCAGCATACGCGGCGTGGGCTAAGGAACAGCCTCCTACGTCAGTGCACAGAGAACTGATGAAGGCCTCACTGTCTACACACAGGCACTGGTTTGGTCCTGAAGTAAGTAACTCTTCGTGTCTTCTGTAAACCTGGTACCATTACGCGGCGCAAACTATTTCTATCTCCATATGTTTGTTAACTTTACAGTCCATTTAGAACTTATAATCTTTTGTGTCTTTGTAACTTCTGTATATCTGGTACTTTTACGAGAAAACTTTTCAACTCTCTTCCTTCTGTTGCAGATTAAAAAGGCACAAACAAGCTTTGTTAATATTTAGGCATTTTATTATTTACTTAGTTAATTTCTTTGATTGATCCCCACTTTACGTCAGTCAGTGTATAAAAATTGTGACGATAAGAAATTCTGCGAAAGTCTCAACAATCGCAAATACATGACAAAATTGAATGATAATCCATAGGCAAAGGCGTGTGTTTTGTATGTGTCCTGTTCTTTTATTAATCTGTACACGCCCACCCCTTCGTACCGTTTATTTCTTCCCTTTCCAGCTATATTAACCTGTTGCGTATCCACAGTTGGAGCGATTAGGCTTCACTGAGCGGGACGCGTGGCGAGTCACGAGAGTCAATACAGATCACAAGTTGTGTCCCTCCTACCCACCCCAAATCATAGTGCCCGGGTCTATCTTGGATGAAGACCTCGACGCTGTTGCGAGGTAAGTAACTCACGATCGTAAGATAATGAATACTATTGAATCTTTCTAAATTGTTAAATCAGTTTTCTTGCTGGTAGACCATAACTCACCAGACAAAGTGTTGCCGCCAAGCGATTCGTTGTGTTCCGGCATGATGTCTGGTGAAGCCGTACGTAGGACGGGTCCCCGTTGTTGTGTCGGGAGTTTGGTCGTGGAGGGTCTCCAGATCAATCTCCCAACTCTTCATCGTTGGTCATATTGTTGGTCTTAAGAAATACGTAATATATATAGTATATTTAATACACTATGTATTACCTATGATTAGTCGTTCTTCTTTTTAAATTGTGCTTTCGATCGCAATGAGTAAGACATTTGTGCTGATTATTGAAGTAATGAATACATTTTTCGAAGATATTTACGGAAGGAACATTTTCCTAATTGCTTAAAATAAATAAATGTTGTATATCATTTATTTATTTGAAGCAATTAGGAAAATGTTTATTTTGTTGCAGTAATATTATGAATGTTATAAAAATAAATAGATATTTTAATCACATATTTATATAACACTAGCTGCGCCGCGCGGTTTCACCCGCGTAGGTCTCGATTATGTTTTTTTTTTTAATATGCTCCGATCCTATTGATTGCAGCGTGATGATATATAACCTAAAGCCTTCCTGGGCTATCTAACGCAAAAAGAATTTTTGAAATTGTTCCTGAGATTAGCGCGTTCAAACAAACAATTCATCATCATCATCAATCTTTTTACCATCCCACTGCTGGGCACAGGTCTCCTCTCATACAGAGATTGATGGAACAAACAATTAGTATAGATTTAATTAATAAATTATGAGAAAAGTGTAATATTCATAATATCTCTTGTGTAATAAGATTCTGTCCACCCCCAGGTTCCGAGCTATGCGTCGCATCCCGGCCGTAGTATGGCGACACCGTGGGAACGGCGCCGTGATCGCGCGCTCGTCCCAGCCCGAGGTGGGCTGGCTCGGGTGGCGCTCCACCGAGGACGAGCGACTGCTGGCGGCCTTCGTCACCGCCTGCAACGCCAACCGCGGCGACTTGCCCCCGAACACGGTAACTCTCTTGATTGCATCATCATCAACCTTTTCTTTTATTGTCCCACTGCTGGACACAGGTCTCCTCTCATTCAGAGAAGGATTGAGCGTAATCACCACGCTTGCTCAATGCAGAATGGCGATTTCAGACTTAAAGGCCAGGTTTTTTCAAGATGGTTTCCTTCACCTTTTAACCAGTCATTGCTGTCCGAGATATACTTAAAAAGTACATATAACTTAGAAAAGTTACATTGGTACTTGCCTGACCTGGAATCAAGCCCGCACAATATATACTTAGGCTGGTGTTTAATTACTAGGCCACCACGACTGTATTAGATCTGATTACATATTGTTTGGAAAGGCATAGCACTAGAGAGGCCAGGACACTAAAAAACTAGCGCGCTTTACCATCAACGATTGCATCACTGCTTCCCATCAAAAAATTATGATAAAAAAAGAGTTTCCAGGAAGTGTCATAGTGTCATGTCCTTTTTTCTCCTACTTTACTTTACTTTTATACTAAACGACTCTTTGGCAAGGTGTCTGAAATTGATCAAATCAATCCGTCCACTGTTGGAGAAAGTCCCAAGTTGCGTCACAAGGTATGATTTTCCATCTTTCTCATCCTGTCTGTCTCTTCCAGTAAAGTTGCTAATGTATCCCCGCTTATATGATGAAGATTTCACAGGTAAATAAATACAGGGTAAAGAAAGGGTCCCTAGTAGCAATACCCGTTGCGCGTAGGCAATGCGGTTTTCTGTCAATGCAGAAGCTTTGACAACGAGATTGTATGTAAATAATGAGATTTTAAGTCTTGTTATTTACTTTGATTCATAAAAATCAGACCAATAAAGACGCTTAGATAAATGAGGCACCATTGAAAACTCGAACATTACATTACAAAATAATGGCCAGCAAATTATAGCCTAAATAATCTACCCTAGCGATCATACTCCCCTGGTACTATCAATATGATTTTTTTTTGTGCGGGTAATCTATACTTCTTATTAACTTATTTAATTTTATCTATTCATATAAAGCTGAGGAGTTTTTGTTTATATGAACGCGCTAATCTCAGGAACTACTGGCCGGATTTGAAAAAAAAAAATCCCTCGGATAGCTCATTAATGCAGGCATTCTTTAGGCTATATATAACATCACGCTGCGACCAATAGGAGCGAAGCATATATAAAAAAAACGTATCGACACCTACGCGAGTGAAACCGCGGGACGCATCTAGTTATCAATATTGTGCGTAGAGGAAGGCCGTGTCAGACTTACTGACTAAAACCTATCCGTATCTTCCTTTGTCTGTGCCAGGGACCAGGGTCTCCCTTCGAACTACCCGCTTCCTTAATCACCTCATAATACAATAAGCAATTCTAACAATACTATGAAGAGTATTGAGATGTCAGGAAGTACTTGTGATATTAATAACTTATTACAGCTTATTACTTGGCCGTTACCTACTTAGTACCTGTCCATAATACATAAATAACGATACAGGAAACTATTGAACAATTTTATAATGGTTCTGTGTTAAACTAAGAGATTTAATTATCAATAGCCAGTATCCAGCAACTTTAAACCTTGTGTCATTCTAATAAAGTTTAAATTTGTAAGGGCTTTACAGTCGAGTATTGTCTGAAATATGAATATTCTTCGTTATCCTTTGCGTATTTATGAATGCCTGCTACAATGTGGATGAACTTTATGAGGAAAAATCATATTCAAATCATTAAGTAGGTCTATAGCTGTTCAAAAACTAATTTAACTTTTGTTTTGCGGCCATAATAATGTCTAGCAACGGGTTTCATTTTGACAGTTCAACAACATTCATTGCGTTTTTTACGTTGTTGAGCGGATATATTTTTCAACTAATGAAGCAATCAATGGATCGGCAATCTTCATTAAAATTATTCAATTTACTGCAGACAGCTCATTACCGTTTACCCGTCGAAAAAATGCGTGCTTGACCTCCTGTTCTGCTGTTTTTAAGTCTTTAACTTGTAAACTCGGTGGTAGACCATAACATCGGCCGCCGGCAGAAGTTACCACCCACCAGACAAAGTCTTGCCGCGTTGTGTTGCGATGTGTGCCGGGTACGATGCTCCAAATGTTGTTCTGTTGGGAGTTTGGTCGTGGAGGGTCTTCAGATCAATCTCCGTTTGGTGCAGCATCGTTGGTCGTGTTGTTGGGTTTAACATTGCATCACCTCGCTCAATTGCCGTCTTCCTACCTATTCGCTCAGTTTTTCTGAGTGAATAGGCTATTAATAAACTAGCGCGCTTTACCATCAACGATCGCATCACTGCTTACCATCAGGCGGGATTGCGGTCAAGCGCTAGTTTATAATTATTAAAGAGTTTCTGAAAAAATGTTTTAGTCTTTGATATTATAGATAGCTGCAAAAGATGTACATCATCTGTGAACATTTCAACCGTCTTGCTATGACGGTTCATGAACCATAGAGGGTAGTACTTAACACAGGACAGATGGACGATGGATTCTTACTCTTGGAACTCTATTATTAAAGTAATTTACAAATTCGAAAAATATGTATTCGTACGTATGAATTTGACAGGTACTTAACGTATATATTTATTGTATAATCTATGTAAATAGTACACTGTAGACTACCTACACTATTTCTTTATCCTACCTCTTAGAATTCCATCCAAAGGTTGTCTGTAAAAAATCGCTCTTAGCGATAAGACCGCCCATTGTGTCACCCTTTGTAAAATATTTTTATTTATGTTCTGTAATCTATATGGTGTACATAATAAAGAGTATTCTATTCTATTCTATTCTCTAAAAATCGCATCATAATTAAACTACAGGGGCCCTAGTCTGCTATAACAATAGTATCAGAATGGTCGATCAGTGATCTAATAATGATCGATTTTGACAAGTTTCGTAATCCACTAACAAATTGTCTTCATGATGAATTTTCAGTGGCCAAACTCTGACACTCCACTCCATATACATAAATTCAAATTAAGTAGCAATTTTTTAGAAAATCATTCCTTTTCCAGACACTAGGGCAATGTCATTCTATAACCATTACATTACGAGACTATTGACCGAAAATTGGTCATCATTATGAATTTAGCAGATTATGAAATTGCGCATTGGCAGTGGAATCGTGTTGGGATGAGAAATATATAAAAAAAGAAAGTAGACTTGGGCTCCAGGTAATTGTTCCGGGACTGGCTGTTCATGTACTTGAGTTTATCCCCCTTATTCATAAACGTTGCTTAAAGTTAACTAGTGATCAGCGACTGTTTAACCATACATTTTTATATTTGGACGTCACTTTACTTTAATTATCGTTTATGAATAAGCGCCATAGTTTTAAGGGGTTTATTTATAAACGATGATTTAAAGTGACGTTAATACGTCAAAAATATATGGTGAAACAGTCACTAATCACTAGTTAACTTTGAGCAACTTTTATGAATAAGGGGCTTTATGTTTGTAAAAGCGCACACGACGCAGGAGTGAGGAAAACCTGATATACTTTTAATAAAATAATCTTTGAATTGTTACAGCAACTAAAACTGCTGATCGTGGACGCTCGTTCATACGCTTCTGCGGTGACAAACCGCGCCCGCGGCGGTGGGTGTGAGTGCCAACAGTACTACCCAGCCGCCGACATACAGTTCATGAGCATGCCCAACATACACCACGTGCGGAAGAGCTTCCATCTCATGCGGGCTCTGGCAGCCGAGCCCAGCGACATCACCAAGTGAGTACACCGACAATATTACTATCTCAAAACAAAAGTGGTTTCGATTCTATTTAGTCTAGAAAATTACAGAAGATAAAATATAAGTTCAGTCCTGTCAAATTAAGATGATCCACGCTTTATTCGGGCGAGCGAACCGGGTGCATTGACCTGTGGCGTCAGCTGAGCGCGGGCATGCGCACGTAGCGCACTCAGTAACCACACTGCAACAATTTCTAAATGTATTTGAGAAAAAATATAACATGGTGTAAAAATTATTGGAACGAACTAAATTCAGGTTTCGCATAATTAAAAAATTACTTTGTATATAAAACTGTAATACAATAACGCTGCCTCTGCTTGGTGACAAAAACACTGACATTGGGAACCTCCCACTGCGTAAATCAATATGTTAATGTCACGGCCTGATCAGTTCTGATAGCAAATTTTTGCAAATATTAGCAAATGTACATAACGCCCACTTATTCAGTAATGGGGAGCCTCATAATAGATATGTCATCCTAACAGTTTACGCCTACTCTCATATAGAATGCCAAAAACAAACTTTGCTAAATAGGTACTTATATTTAATGGACAGTGCAATCAGGGGCCACTAGGTCCCCCTAATTGTACTTAAACTAAAAGTTACCAGAAACATGTCTTTGATTTAAAATCGGACTATACTTTGTCCATTAGGTTAACAGACTTTTGACAGCTATTTTAAAACTTACATAATATTCTACGTTACATAAAAGTTGTTCTGTCGCGAAATTTGTCGTGGAGGGTCTCCAGATCAATCCCTCTGGCGCAGCATCTTTGATTGTGTCGTAGGATTTAACATTGCATCACCTCCCTCAACTGCCGTCTTCCTTCCTATTCACTCAGTTTTTTTTTTTTGAGCGAATAGGCTCTTAATAAACTAGCGCGCTTTACCATCAACGATTGCATCACTTACCATCAGACGGGATTGCAATTAAGCACTAGTTTAAAATTATAAAAAAAAGAGATTTAAAATAATATCGACCTTACGCCATGTTGTGATTATGACGCATTGCCTGTCAAACTTACCAGGCACGCCAGACAGGTCAGACAATAGGTAATGAATGAATTTAGCGCGATTGAGGTCAAGGCCGTCATCCTGTTGACCTAGTATACCTAGACGTGAATAGATGACTGCATTTTAGTATAATCGATAGCAGGATGTGAATGGACGAGATTGGCGCATTTAAAGCGAGCTGAAACGTTACTTAGCGCAGTTTTGCACATGCGCGTTTATCCCGCGACGGCTTTTTTTTTTCCTTTATTATATGTGTAATGTGGGAAGCCTTGGGAGAAGCCTTATAGTCCAGCAGTGGACCTCTGTAAGAAGAAGAACATATATCTATTCTATCTCTAATTTATATGGTGTAAATAATAAAGAGTATTCTATTTCCAACGCACTGCTTTATCACTTAGAATAAAATTCAATACAGTGTTTTTTTCTGACGTTTAATGAAGAAAGCTCAAAATCCAGTGTGGGATTTGTGCCTAGTAAACGTGGTCTAGGACAGTTATCCAGATAATAGTTTAGTTATAGTTAAATTTTACAATTTTAGGATTAATACCAGTTTAATTACTTCGTATATTGATAATATTTTGCTTGTATTCCACGAAAGTGTAAAAAGAGGTATTAAAGCAGGCTCATAAATGTACAGAGGCAGACTTATATTTATAATGCCTTCAGAATGGATGCTAGATGGTCATTTTGCCTTCAGTTTCCTATTGTTGGACCCAAATCCTAACTATTTCCACTCCTCCTTAGACCTCAATAAATCTATGCTTCATTGAGCCTAGAGTCTCAAGCTAGCTCTTCAATGGCTTCTAGGCTAACAAGACGGTCTCCCTGCACAAAATTGGCGATGTTTACGTTACGCGGACCTAGGTAGTATTACAATGATTTTTTTTGTGTCAGTTGGCATTGTGCCATAATGAACTCATTATTTAGAACCCCGCCCTGCTCGTAAATACTCGCAATATTTTTTCCGGAAACATTACGCCCGTCAATGTGTTTGCGAGGCGTATTTTAAAAGAAATTTAGACTACACGTGATTTTGGAAGTAAATTTAATTATTTATGTGTAAAAGTGACTTGTCTTAACAGAATTCTTGCATTCCATGCCAAAATTAATAAGAATCTGCTTTTATAACGGTTGACATGTTCCGCTATAAAACTTGTCATTTGGTCGCATATGCGTCTGCTGTGGGCGGTAATACCGTTATTAGGCTCCCATATTAATAATTTCTCAGTAACAGCCTCAAATTTGCAATTCAGCCCGCCGGATGTCTAGAGGTTGTACATGGGACTTTAAAGTAACGAAATGGGGCTATCTCCTCCGCTTACCCCTTGACAGAATACAGGCGTCATGTTATGTAAGTCCAATCGCCACAGCAGACATTGCCAATATATTTTTCTCTCCAATATTTAGTTACTTAAAGCGGACCCCAGACTCGCAAAGCTGAAAAAGCTTCGGATGCGACTAGGATTAACGCTGAGATGATGACGATGATCATGATCATGATGATGATGATAAAAGTATACGAATATTTGTCATATACTTAATAATTTGTCTTGTCGTAGTTGGCACAGCAACTTGGAGCGTACATTATGGCTGCAGTACGTCTCCGGAGTGATGCGCGCAGCATGTGTGGTGGGCCGCGCTGTGGTCTCAGGCAGGCCGGTTCTCGTGCACTGTTCGGATGGCTGGGACAGGACACCACAGATCGTGGCCGCAGCCCAACTCATACTGGATCCATTTTACAGAACTTTAGAGGTGAGTGGTCTTTAGAAGTACTAAGGCTGCATAATTAGAAAGAGAAAGAAATTCAATGTTCCGCATAATTAGAAAGATAAAGAATTCATGCAACAGACAGATTTGCAATTTATACTGGCAACATATTATTTGGCCTTTAGAATAGGTACCAGAGATGCATGATTTGAAAAGGAGCTTTTCGGCACCACATGACATATGTGTGATACTGACGTGGCGGCCAGACGTTCGGGCCTTTCAACTTTAAGCCTTCAGACAAAATTCTGAAGTGAAAAATAAGGCTGATGTAATCGAGGTATTTTGATGAGCTAGTAGCTGCCAGAATGGGTACTTACCGGTAACTTGCGATCAATGATGTCCTTTAATGAATAAGTCCCACAAAATTGGGAAAAAAATGGCTAAGTTGTACCAGGACAGCAGATCTTAGCTAGAGTTTACTTCGATTGTATTACTTAATTACGCGTAGAGTAAGTAACATTTAATCACCTTTCTCAGGGCTTCCGTGTATTAATCGAACGTGAATGGCTGGACTTTGGACACAAGTTCGCAGACCGATGCGGGCACACATTCGGCCCAGAAGACCCTAACGAACGGTCACCCATATTCCTGCAATGGCTTGACGTTGTTCACCAAATGATGCTGCAGTTTCCTTGCAGCTTCGAATTCAATGAAGCTTACTTGGTAAGTAGTGACTGAAATCATTATCCCATCACATCCTGCAGCTTTGGGCAGGAACCATCAGTTGCGGGAGTATTGTTCGTTCCCGCGGCCCCTGCCCTAGGTGTGAGATCCATCTCACACCTAGTCCAACACCGAACACCGAGGCGGTTTTCAGTCTGACAGATCCCGCCATCCGGCTTAGGGTGGCGGACATCCATGAGGATTTTCCACCCCAAAAAAACAAATAAAATGAATCAGACATAATTGATCTTTACTGATGCTCAGATACTAAAGGAATAACATCAGTCCTTCCGATACATCCCAGCTAAAAACTCTTCTTTTCTACTAGTATGCTTTACCATCAACGACTGCGTCACTGCTTACCATCAGGCGGGATTGCGGTCAAGCGCTAGTTTATAATTTTAACTAAAAAAGAAAACTCTACCGCCATTTATTTTTAAAAGGCTTTAAACTATGCTCATAAAACCTTGCAAGTGATGTCTCGTGGGTGCTGGAGACTAACCCCCTTAGTGATAAACGTTGCTTAAAGTTAACTAGTGATTAGCGATTGTTTATCCATACATTTTAGATGTTTGTACGTCACTTAACTTTAATCATCGTTTATGAATAAACCCCTTAAACACCGTGGTGTTTATTCATCATTCGATTATACATCAGTGCTATTTAGAATAAAGAAAATTATTAGAAAAATTATGTACAAAGCTGAGAAATAAACAATTTATTATTTATTTCAACTTCTCAGAAGTAATATTATATCAAGTAATGGGCAATATGAAGATGATACGGAGATGCCAACAGTCAGTACCCTCAAATTCCACCAATTACTAAAACCTTTCATCGTATATCTGTAGATGGTGAGAATGTTACCTATAAGACCGTGTATATGTACTTAGATCAAGCTGGGCACTCACGTACACTCGTGTATGTTCGGCACGTTCCTGTGCAACACGAGCCGCGAGCGGGCCGAGGCTCGCGTAGCCGACATCACGCCGCAAGTCTGGCATCTACTGCGCTCTCCCGCCTACAGGAACCATCTCTACAAACCGCATGACCTTGAACAGGTACGGTTTTCATACAAATATCAAGATTTCTTCTACAGAATATAGGATCCTAACAGCCTCCAAGGCGTAGCAGTAGCGAACGCAACCGCTGCGCAAGGAGGCGCGGGTTTGATACCCGCGCAGTACAAATATTTGTATCCATGAATATGAATATTTGCACTGGTCTGGTCGTGCCTCGGAAAACACGTTTAGCCGTTGTTCCCGGTTGCCATACGAACATCTAATGGCAGTCGTTACGCGTTGTTGGAACCATCAAAAGACCAACAATTGATCTAACTGGAACGCTTCAGAGATTTTCAGATATCTTTGCGAGTTTCTTTATAGAGATCTACATTTGGAATGTGTAACTGTGTAGCTTCAAATTTGTAACTGACCGACTTTTTGATGATTATTTTTTTTTATTTATAAAACGTTGTCCCACACTAGGAATTACTGCTTTATCGTGGATGCGTTTACAAACATATAAAGTCACATACACAAACAGCCAGACCCGGAACAACTACTTGTAGGTCATGCAAATATTTGTTCCGTACGGGGATCAAACCCGCGACACACAGCGCAGCAGGCGATCGCTCAGCCACTACACCAACCATGTCGTCAAACGTCAACAACGACGATTCAAAAATTCCTGTAAATATTTTAATTGAAATAGATGGGTTGAACTGAAGTCAAATCTACTGCCGTCTTCCTTCCTATTCTGTGTTTTTTTTTTTTTCAATGAATAGGCTCTTAATGAACTAGCGAGCTTTTCCATCAATTATTGCATCACTCTTACTATCAGGCGGAACTGCAGTCAAGCACTAAACAATTATTAAAAAAATATTTTATAAATTTATCTTACCTTCCATAATAATGAATCAGGAGGCGATGTGGCCCGAGTACTCAGTGCGTTCGATGTGCGTTTGGCGCGCAATGTTCTGCGTACGAAGTCCTCCCGACGAGCCACGCTCTGAACACCAGCCCGACCCGCCCGCCCCACCATTGCCTCCCCCACCACCGACCCAAAGCGGTAAGAAAAATCTAAAACAACTTATTTTAACTTCTGAAATCAAACCTTTATTTAGTTTATTATAAATAACAGACGAGTTTTTTTTTATGGAATAACTTTCGAAATTGAAAATTATATCCCTGGTGTTGGAAAATCAGTTACTAAGTTAAGTTTCCAAAATCACTTTGATAAAGAAAAAACAACTAAACATAAAATATACCGGGCTTTGTTTTGATCAATCAATCATATTTACCGATATTGCTGATAATAATGACGGTGATAAAATATTGTTGTGTTCTTCTCTAAAAGACCTAAAACAAATTCGACCAAAAAGTCGCGAACCATTCTAGCTGATAAGTTAAAATATTGATGCCATCTGATATTTATCAATAAAAACAAACTTATATGTTTCAGGTTTGAAGACAAAGACAAGATCATGTGATAATTTGCTTTGTGAGGGAGAGAAGCGAGCAACTCAAAGGAGGTCTAGTGACCCTAATTTGGCACCTGATGTTAAGTAAGTTATGATATTTATGTTATCTTGGTAATTTAGCAAATGATATTTTCTTTCGCATCAAACTTCACATTGTTAAATTATATAAAAATGTGAAATGCAACAAATAATATAGGCGTTATTTTTTTATCGTAATTTTGTAATTTATATTTTATCCTAAATTTTTATGATTCTGTTCTGGATATTAACTTTTTTTTTGTATTAACAACTGTTTATCTATATTCCAGAAAATTATCTTTGGCGGCGAACAGCGAATGTGAGAATCGTCGCGATTGTCGCGCCGCACTTACCGACAGTTGTGTCGACGAGCTGCCCATATTGCCGCTAGCCAGCGACAATTCCGACACGGTCAGTACTAGGGTAACATGACTGATCTGGTCGTGCCTCGGAAAGCACGTTAAGCCGTTGGTCCCCGGTTGCCATATGGACATCTAGGCAGCCGTTACGTGTTGTTGGAGCCCTCAAATTTCCAACAAATGGTCTAACTGCAATGCTTCGATATCGCCTTCGGGTTGTGGAGGTCAAACGGCAGTCGCTTCACGGAAAATATGCAGCTTAGGATGCGACTAGGGTTGACGCTGAGATGATGATGATGATGATGATGAAAGTACTAAGGTAACATAGTGGTGTAGGAGATAGCGAGTGTCAGAACCATCGTTAACGTCGCGCCGCGCTCACCAACAGTTGTGTAAACGAGCTGCTCGACCCAAAAGCCCAAAGACTTTGAAAACTAACCTTACCTTCTCCCCTCCAGGTTGACGGCCTCCACCCCGACCATTTCGAGAACAGTATGCGTCTTCCCAGAGACCTCGCAAGCGGTTCTTCGTCACTGGAACGAGAGCTAGGCGGTGAACTCACCGACAGAATCATTCCTGACCAAGTCATCGACCACTCAGACGACCTGGTCGCGTCGGATGACAGCCATCTCGGGGCCGTGGCCAATAATGGAGCCCATGTGGTCACCAACGTGACCCCCCCTGACGTGGACACGCCTGAAGAACCGCCTGTTTTCGTCCCTGATACTTACAGTGACGATATGGGGATGCCTGAGGTGAAGATACATCTTGATTTTTATGTTTTCCTGGTACTTTCATTTGTAGCGTGATGACTGAAGCTCCAATTTCAGATAACCAGAAATACTTTAATTTTAAAAGTAAATATTTGTAAAAATCATAAAACCTCGTTTCAAGCCGGGTAATATAGAAAAAAAAAAAACATTTTTAGAATTTCCTTTTCATCCCCAGGCGGCTAGAGGATCAGGTCGTACCCGCACCGTCAGCATTACTTGGCGTTCTGTATCAGAGTCAAGTAATCTATCTTCCAACGGCTTCGAGATAAACGAGGGTCGGGCCGAACCTCTAGCATCCAGAAACACTTCACCCCTGGACAACCACACTTCAGAACATAGGACAAACCACAATGTGGTCACCGACAACAACCATTCAAGAGAGAATTCCGTTACTACAAATGGAACCACGAATGGGCACGACGATGTAGCTACAAATTTTCATGAAGTTGATCTGAATGGTGAGAAATATTTTTCTTTAGTACATTTAACAATATACACTTTATCGTATACTTTGTTATCCTGGTAAGAACAACGAGATGTGCTCAAGAATTTAAAAAAAAACCTTTAAAGACGAATAAAATGTAGATAATATTTTGTTCATTGGTTAAGCGAACCCCGGGCTCCAACGCGAAATGATGTTAAACGCAGAGATGATGATGATGATTTTGTTCATTGGTTCAGGAGGCGCCACATCTAGCAGTATAAGTTCAGAAAGCGAAGGCGAAGCACACACACAGCCGAGGCGGACAGCTCACACACACACTCGCGCTCGCGTCGCGAGCCAGTTGACATTATGTCCCACGTCACCACGTCGTATTGCCTGCTGCCATTGCTCCAGGAGAGCAAGCAATACTAGTGAGTACTACTTTTGTTTTTATATCAGCCTGGTATTACACCATTCGGGTTGCAATCTAATAATTAATAATGTGTCACGTGGGATCCTTTTTTTTTTGTTGGGTTGGGAAATCTTCCAAATACTTCTCCCGCTCTAAATACAATCTCATTGTGATTTATGACGGCCTGGTAATCCATACTAATATTATAAATGTGAAAGTGTGTTTGTTTGTTTGTTTGTCCTTCCTTCACGCCGTAGCTAAGCAATCAATCGACCTGCTTTTTTGCATACAGTTAGTTAAAAAGATGGAGAGTAACATAGGCTACTTTTGGTCCTAAAAAACATCAAGTTCCCAAGGGAGATTACTGGAATATTTGTATGTGTACACCAAATATTATATATATATATATATATATATATATATATATAGATATCCCTTTGGGCACTTTGTGGCTCAGACGTGCCGTATAGGTAGTAATTTGTTGATCCATTTTCACTTGTTGATCCGGGGGCCTTTTGTTGATCCGATGCCATTTGTCCATAAATATGTGGCTCCGTTCGGAGCCACATGTGTCACGTTCAATAATAATAACCAATAACAATAATTAAGGGCTGTTTTATACAAATCCACCTTTTTGGCGTCTGGGCAGTTGTTGATCCAATTCAAATGGGCCAATCAGGGCGCAGCATTTGCCAAGGGCGCGAAGCGATTGGTTAAGCAGCCGTTTTGTTTTTTATGTATGTTCACTTTATTAATCTTAGATATTAATCTCAGACACCTGGACCGATTTGCTAAATTCTTTTTTTGTTTGAAAAGGTAAACTTTCTAAATGGTCCCTTAGTCAAGATCTGATGATGAAAGACTAGAGAAATCAAGAGGAACTTCCAAAAATCGTAGGGGAGACTAGTGCATTTCTAAGTATCTTCATTAAGTATTTCAAAGAACTATAATTTGATAAAGGTCTGATGTAGCTGATGATGGAGCCGGGAGACAGTCGAAGGAAGTCCTCAACGATTGATAGCAGTTACCTTGAGTTTGTGCTTGATTAATTTGTATTAATTAGTACTTTACACCAAGATGAGTTGTGACTGTCATTAAGGCTCTGATGATGAAAACAAAGGCCAGTTCCAGAAACTCCTCAAGGTTTACAGTAGCTACTTTGTTTTTGGACTTAATTCCAATACCCATATAGCACATACAATCCGAGATTCCAGTGTCCTGTCCCCTCCCACTCTCCCCTCATGTTGTGACCCCAGGTGGAGAGGATCCTCCCAACACTTAGACAACACCCCCCCTCACTTACCCCTCCCCCCTCCCCTAGACTCAACCTAGCCTCCCACCCCTCTCCTCTACACTCACTTAACCCCCCCCCCCCCCACTTGCTCCTCACCCCCCCGCGGCCTATCTCGGGATCCGGAGGTCCTAGACTAGCCGAGTTTGGGCTCTTCAGAATCGGGAGGAAGAGCCCAACATTCTGGCCCCGGGGGATTCCGCATCCCGTACTATATTTACCCACCTCGAAGTCCTTCCCCATATCCCTACCTAAAATCCCGGATATCTCGGAAACGGCTGGGAATTTCAAAATTCTGACATAATTCCCCCACCCCCCTTACTAGCCCCCCCCCCCCCCCCCCCGCAGCCGGAACCTCCCCCATTTTGACCCCATAGTACCTGACCCCCCAATACCCATATAGCACATACATTCCGAGATTCCAGTGTCCTGTCCCCTCCCACTCTCCCCTCATGTTGTGACCCCAGGTGGACAGGATCCTCCCAACACTAAGACAACCCCCCCCTCACCTACCTCTCCCCCCTCCCTCTAAACTCAACCTAGCCTCCCCACCCCTCTCCTCTACACTCCCTTACTCCCCCTCCCCACTTGCTCTCCAGGCCACCTCACCCCCCGCGGCCTATCTCGGGATCCGGAGGTCCTAGACTAGCCGAGTTTGGGCGTATTATATTGAAGTAAAACTTCTTCGCCATCTTTTTCTAAGAAATTTCACTTCTTACGTGTGTACACTAGTACACGCACACATTTTTTTTTTGTTTCTAAAAACGAATATACTAATACCAAAGACATACCCGACTTCGGAAATTAGTTATTTTTTACGTTGTAGTGTTTTCTGGAAGACGGTTGTTTTTTTTTTACACTTTTGTGTTATGAAAAGTACTGTGCAGCTGCATCCGGTCAGAATGAACGCTGATACTAATATAGTTGGGAAAAGGCCTGTAAACAAACGACGTAATTTTGAATAATGTTATTTTTACCCGTAATTTTGGTTTAAAAACGAAACCACTGAACCGATTTCTATAAAATTCCTACGAGGTCAAAATGAATGTATGAACAATGCTAGACATGACGCGATTACGCAATTTAAATTCAGTTTCTTGATTATAATTGATTGTTGCTTAAGCATGACATGCAGGTACTGCTTCTTCAGTGATAAACTTCAATGCTGTAAGTTTTTTAGGAGTTTCCTCGACTCCTGTTGGTCTTCATCATCAGATTTACGGACACGACCGACAGACCTTCATTTTAACCCACATAGGTGCAAAGTTCTAATCAATACAAATTAATCAAGCACAAACGCAAGGTGGCTGCAGGGGATCGTTGAGAAGTTCCCTCGTCTGTCTATGTTCTTCATCATCAAATCTACTGCAGATTTTCATAGTAATCCATATGGGTGAAAATCGCTCATCAATATACATTAATTAAATTCAAACACAAGGGAACTACTGTAAACCGTTGAGGAGTTCCCTGAAGTGGCCTTTGTATTTATCATCAGAGCCCTAATGACAATTAAAACCGATCTAAGTGTAAAGTTCTTATTAATACAAATTAATCAAGCTCAAATACAAGGTAGCTGCTATGAATTCCCGAGGAGTTCCCTCAACTGTCTTCCGGCTTCATATCTACTCCAACATCAGATCTACTCCAGATCATTAGTAAATTGTAGTGCTTTAAAATACTTAATGAAAATATTTAAAAATGTACCTAGAAATGTACAAGTTGCCTCTAAAAATTTTGAAAGTTTCCTTGCTTTCTCTAGTCTTTCATCATCAGAGCATGGTGACTATGGGACCACCCTTTTAAATAAAAAAGAATTTTGCAAACGGATCCAGGCTTCTTACAGTAATCGGTGAACATACATAAAAAAAAAAGGTTGCGACTAATTGAGAACTTCCTACTTTTTTGAAGTCGGTTAAAAACTTAAATTGCCAAAAGAAAATAATTTTTCTGTTGACAATTTAAATTTTATAGGATTTTGACATTGATTACTAACTTTTTCCAATATAAGTTCATTCCCGGTATTAGAAAAAATGCCTGGGGTCGAATCCTCTCGTCTCAATGCCCGCGCTGCTGCCGATGATAATAGTATCATACTAAGCAATATACGTTCAAATCACGCAGGCTCTTACTTACTACTTTTCTCAAACAATCCGAGGAAATAAAAAACATAATTTTATTTTTTAAGTTCAATGACGAATAATGAACAATAATTATTTTTCCCACGCTATGGCGCTATTATAATGTTCCTTTGTTTTTTTTTTCAATAAAGCGTCCACTATTTATCATTTCAATATTGTGTCTATTTGCAAGACAGTCCGAAATTTAAATAAAACCTTTTATTAGTTACCTCCTTGGTGTACCTAGAAATGTACAAGTTGCCTCCATGATTCGAATTTAGTTTTTTTTTTCGAAAGAAATTCAAACTAGGACGCTGGAACGAAACTCAAACTACCTAATTCGAAATTACGGCCGCTTAAATTTACATTCCATGTGTCTAATGCGTTCCTGTACCTTTTATTTATTTATTTTATTTTTTATTAAAATTATAAACTAGCGCTTGACCGCAATCCCGCCTGATGGTAAGCAGTGACGCAGTCGTTGATGGTAAAGCGCACTAGTTTATTAAGAGCTTATTCACTCAAGCCTTGAAGACACTAAAATTGTAGTCCGACGGAAACACCGCCGCTGGCAAACTGTTCCAGTCCCTCGATGTACGCGGTATAAAGGAGGAAGCGAAACGCTTCGTCCGGTCCGTAATGGTGTTCGCTAAAATATAACGCGACTAAGTGAAATAATTTTTATAATACACGTAGGAATGTAACTATGAGTAGATTGAGAAAACATCTACCAGAATGTCAAACGCACTTCGGCGGATATATGTACTCGTACTTAGATCTTTATTACCTTTATTACTAAGTAGTAAATATGATTTTATGTCCACTAACGTGCGGTTGAGTTTATCTTTCTTAATTTACAAAAATATTATTAATTAGGTACATATGTTTAATTTACACACTACGCTGCGATATCTCAATGTTCTTTATGAATTATTTACTGAATGCACTTTTTACGACATAAATCAGGCACTTTTATTTAGTAAACAACACTATGCATAATTTAAAACTCCAATGAAAAATTAACGTGACACTCTGCTTAACTTTCCCGCCAAAACTCCAGACACGGGTTATGACATCAAGATAACATTGTTTTATTTTGAGTATTAGGCTTTTTAGTAAATTATATTTCTTTGCCTTTTTTTTTTTCTTTTTCTTCATTATGTGTTTATTATTGTTTTAGTGTATTATTATTATAATGTGCGTTCTGTTTGGGCGGAATAAAGAATTTTTCTTTCTAGATCAGGAATCATTCAGGATCGGTTTTTTTAGGAATTAATCAGATGATTAATTCCTAAAAAAACAGCTACGGAAACTTCAACCCTTAAAAATTAACATTAAAATTTAATAATAATTTGTATTCGCATACAAATACCAAAGGAGTCTATTCAAGCAGTGTCCATTGCATTGAATGTTACAGAGGCCGTCCACACAATATTTTCGGCACAAAACATACAGCGGCGATATCATGTTTAGACCCATTAGATTGGTTTCGATGAATAGAGTTTAAAAACTTAAAATTAATGGTTAATTAGAAATAAAGTATAAAAACCCTAGACATAAAATTCAATCTCTTTAAATATTAATAACCATTCATACTAAAAATAATTACCTATTCAGATCAAAATAAGTATTACGAAGTATGCGTAGCTAAATGGATCAACAAAGTATATGATTTTTGGAATATATTTCGAGCCAAAAAGTCTTCGAGCATTTAAAAAAAATTGACGTTATGGATCCACTAATGCATGAAATGTTAACAAATATATATAGATCTTACAATGTATGGAGCATTGCGAATATAAAATTTCTCGATTAGGTTTAATAAATTCATATTTGATCAACCGTTACGGTATAGGTATCGGATCAAAAGAAGTATTACTGGAAGTGCGAGTATATAAATGGATCAACACAAGTTATTGATTTTTGAAATATATTCAGAGCTAAAATGTCCTGGTGGGTTCAAAAAATTTTGCCGTTACGGATCCACTAATGCATGAAATTGCTGAAAAATTTTTGTCGAGTATATGTCCTAATCGACGAATATATTTGGCCACATCCCCAAACAGAATACGACGTTGCCACTCCCCCCAAGAAATATGCAAGTGGAGTAAAGTTATTCCGTGCTAAAGGTGGAGTCTATAATGAACGGCATCGTGGCTGGATCAACTAAGTGCCCAAAGAGGTGTTTATATATATATATATATATATATATTATACATCGGAAAGTGAGTTTGTTTGTACCACTTTCACGCCGTAACTCCTGAACCGATTGCTTTGAAATTTTGCAGACGTAAACTTAGAAGTCCGCATTAAATAATAGGGTACTTTTTATCCCGAAAATAATTGATATTCCCAAGAGAAATCTAAAACGCGCGATATAACCGAAGTTAACGCGGGCGAAGCCGAGGGCGGAAAGCTAGTTTTTTTTATAACTATAAACTAGTGCTTGAACGCAATCCCACCTGTCTGATTTACTCTTCCGCTCCGACCAGAGCGGGAGAGATCATTTGATGACTCCATCCACACCAAAAAGAAAAAAAAAATGGTAAGCAGTGATGCAATCGTTGATGGTAAAAGCGCGCTATGCTGGCAAATTTTTCCAATAATTAAACCGGCCAAATGCATGTCGAACTCGCGCAGAAAGGATTCCGTACCAATGTTTTTTTTATATTAAAGGATTCTAATATTAAAGGATTTTTTTTATATTAAAGGATTACTTGTATGAAAAGTGGCTGTGACATACGGATAGACAGACAGACTTGATGAATGTATAAGGGTTCCGTTTTTGCCTTTTGGCTACGGAACCCTTTTTTTTTATGCATTTAGGTACCATACCCGCCGCTAGCTAGGCGACGGACGTGTGTGGGACTCTCCCGGCCGGAGCCGGGAATACCCACTAAAACCACTCTGTTACCCTTGGGCCCTGTGTTGAGAGTGTCACGGGGTCGGCCCGAAGGCCTAGACACCGTGCCACTCTCAGGGCTTACCGGCCTTGTCAAGGCCGGTTTCCGCGCCAAAGGGGGATTACCCGGTAACGGAGTAATCCCCAGACGTGGTGACCGTTGTGCAGTGCGCGTGCGGGGGCTACCCGCACGCGCTGGTCACACTCTGGGGCTAAAGGAGACGGGGGTTCGTCCCCCGCCTTCTTCGCCCCACCCGTCTACGCCGGAGGGGAGCGGCAAGAGCATCCTCTTCCCGCTCCCTCTCCGCAGCCTCTTGGCTACGGAACCCTAAAAAGACAACGTAGAAATAACTGATGACGCAGAAGAAATCTTCTACCGTACACATACTGGTGCAATTTTTCTAAGCTGAAAACAATAGCTAGTGCTTCCCGTTCGATCTGTGAATAGTGTTGTTCGGCACTCGAAAGCGCTCTCGAGACATAAACAACGGGGCGCTCGAGTACGCAACCCGGCGATGCCGCCACTGGTTCCAGCTGACTAAGACTAAGAACTTGCGTCACATGTTAAAATTAAGGTTTTTTCTGGATCATAGTGAGCAGCGAGCGCTTCAGAACTAACGAGTAATGCTTTTACTTTTTTAAAAGCTACTTTACAGTTGGTATTCCATTCCCAAACGCCTCTTTCTTAAGCAATTGGTATAAATAAAGGCGCAAGAATGGTGCTTTAAACGGTTAACAAATTTCGCATAAAAATTAATCATTCCAAAGAAAGCATCAACTCTGAAATGGCGGTGGGCTGTGGTATATTAACAACTATGCTGTTGGAGCTAGCATTTGCTGTGTCCTAAATTCTAAATCCTGACTCTGCTACCTACCGAGCGTAGTGTGCACGTGAACTCGTGTCTCGTGTACCTTCAGTAAAAACTCGAGCGCCGCAGATACAAGCCGGCTATATTAACCCATACTAGAAAACTTAATTAAAACTCGTGTCCCAACTGGAATAAATCTTGGAAAAGTAAACAGCGGAGTAGTGAGTACATGCCTATATCATAATTTTCCTACTTCCCTTCGATCCTGCGACTCTTCATATCATCTTCGACAGAAAAATCTCGTCCAGACTTACAACCTGGATAGATCTGTAAACGCCTCAGATGGCCTAGGGCTTACGGCTATAAAAAATGCTGTTCAAATCACTCCATATGCCCTCCACTTTTTTTGTGTCGTCGTTAATTCCGTCGGAAGATATCATCGTCAGCCTCTACTCGTCCACTGCTGGACATAGGCCTCCTTCATGGGACGCCAACAAGCTCGATCTTAGCAGTTCTCCGCCTACCAGCCACCTTTTTGATGTCGTCGCTCCATCTCGCCCAAGGGCATCCTATGCTACGTTTGCCGAGACGCGGTCTCCACTCGAGGACACGTTTACCCCAACGGTTTTCGATCCTGCGGCATATATGACCAGCCCATTGCCACTGCAGCTTGCTAATCCTCTCAGCTATGTCGGTGACTTTGTTCCTCTGTCGGATCACCTCATTTCTGAAGCGGTCCTTCAGAGAGACGCCCAACATAGCTCGCTGAGCGGCTTTAAACTTGTGGACTAGTCTGACTGTTAGTGTCCACGTCTCGGCTCCGTAAGTCATGACGGGTAGGACGCACTGGTTGAAGATTTTAGTCTTCAAACCTTGGGGTATGGGCGACGAAAATACCCGACGAAGTTTACCAAATGCTGCCCATCCCAGCTGGATCATTCTATTTGCCTTCTTCTCGAAGTTGTTTTTCCCTAATTGCAACGTTTGCCCGAGGTATACATATTCTGAAACAACTTCGAGCGGCATTCCGTTTACGGTAACCGGTCCCGGAGTGACCCGTTCATTGAACATAATTTTGGTCCTATCCAAGTTCATCCGGAGACCGATGCGTTGGGAGGAGTCAGCTAAGTTGGCCAGCATTTGTTCCAGCTCTTGCTGCGTTTCCGCCATGATGACGATATCGTCCGCAAATCGCAAGTGTGAGATGTACTTGCCGTTGATGTTAATGCCTCGACCCTGCCAATCCAGCGTCTTAAACATATCCTCGAGCGACCTGGTCTGTTCTGGAATCTTTGCGGCGATGTCAAGTCGATTGACGATATATCCAATTGATGAGATGTCTTTACGATGCCGCCACAATGTCCGTTCAAGTCCAGAACCAGCAGGCTAAACATTTTCCTCTTAAGCGAAGAGTGAGACAAGGGGACGTTATTTCCCTCAAATTATAGATATAACATAACCCAATTACTTTACTTCCTTAATTAAAAACAGACATTTGGTTTGAGTTTCATTTCATGAGAATGCCGACGATGAAAAGCTCGTTTTAAAATATTAAGATGGTCAGTAATATTCCCTCCTATAATGACATCGTCAAGAAAAACTACTGCAGGGATATCACTTAAAAGATTCAACATGATTTTTTGAAAAATTCCTGGGCTCGAAGCTAGACCAAAAACTAACTAGTCAGCGCAAATACGGAGTCCACCATCATCAGCCTTACGCACTGATACGAGCGGAGTAGCCCAGTCCGCACTGTCGATGGGCTCGGTGACGCCGTCAGGTAACATTCTGTCCAGCTAAGCTTCGACGCGATCCCGCAGCACATACGGCAAGGGTCGAGCGCGCCAGAACACAGGTGTTGCTTCCTTCCGCACTCGTAGCTGTGCCTTGCCTCCTTTGAATCAACCCAGTCTCTCCGTAAAAAGTTCATTAAATCTGTCAAATAATTCATTTAATTTATCTTGACCGTGAACTCTATCAGAAGAAACAAAATTATGAAAAACTGGAATTTTAATTTTTAGCTCAGATAAACATTGTCAGCCTAATACGAGGTAGTTCCGCCTACTTACCATCAGGCGGGATTGCGGTCAAGCGCTAGTTTATAATTATTAAAAAAAAAAACAATAAATATATCCAAATTCTTTTCTATTTTACCATACCTAACTACAGGTTTTATTGTTCCTAAGGAAGAATTAAACCTTTCTACTTGTGAAATGTCATAGAATTTAAAAATCATTGATCACTTTTCAATCGGATGATGCGAAAATAACCTTTGATATTGTTACGGGCTAGGAGTATTAAAATGCTTAGTTGTCGCTTGTTTTCACTTTGATAGTCAAATGCAGACTGACTGCTCGAACATTTCAGATCTGTATAGAAGTAATGATAATAGCACATAATTTCGTTCAGCGGGTACGTACAGGTACTTCCCAGGAGACGAGTTTCTACTATCTTCGATGTCGACACTTCGTTGACAATATTGATGAAACCTGTACCATTCCATAGGCTATCCTAGGTCTAACAATGCGTTTTGATATCGTACAGAGTAGGGATTATTAGTCGGAACCGAAACCGAAGTTGGAGTTTTTAAATTTGATTTATCGGAGTCGCAACCAGAGGCGGAGGCAGGGTCAGAAGTGGTGGTAGGAGGCTATAGGTAGAGGCTCGTTTTCCCCTAAAAGTTAAGACACAGCGCTGTTTTCAAAAAGTTTCAAAGTGAGCAACCGTATTGTTGCCAGACGTGTGACTCCCCCGCTCGTTGAGGACAAATACGTCACAGATGACCACGTCGTATACAGCGACCGCAAATAAACATCTTGTAACGACAATTATCCTTGATATGATCACCACCACATGCAACTACTACAGCTACGTAGCGGAATTACCCTGCAAGTTAATTTTATTTAAGTAATTCAAATTCATCAAAGGTAATTCCGCTGCAGGCCTGTTCCGAAGGGCGGTGCGCCCCCGGAACGGGCGGCTGCTTCGACTCCGCCTCGAGTCGACTGCGTGTACTGGCATAGATGCGCTCGTACTTCCGCCTTTATCATATTCTCCAGGCACTAGATGTTCTACGATCGCTGGATCTCGTTTCGCAGCTTTCATCATGTGTACTATTTTAACTGCCCTCGCAGAAGTCAAATTTTCTTCAGCGGAAAGCTGTTGCCTTATAGTCTCCGACTACAGAGCGGAATTTACCTGATCGCGTAAATTTTCGTGTCACGAAGTGCCAAAGCCACAATTTTTCGTCAACTTTTTAGCTCAGAAACATAGGTAATTAGTATGAATGACTTCGTTGACGGAACCTGTACCGTTCCACAAATTCAGACGGTTCTGGTTGCAAGTGATCTCTTAGGATTTGTACCACTTCCGCATATGTTTTCTGATTAGGCTTCCCCGGGCTGGCCAAGTTGCTCAGTAACTCATAAGCCTCGTCCCCCATAGCCGCTATCAATGTCGACAGTCTCATATCTACCGACACATTATTTACCACAAAATAACTTTCCAGTCTTTTTTTCTACGTATGTACCACCACTCACATTGAACTCCGAAACCTTTCCAATGGACATTTTCACGCATATATCTCTCCTCTCAGTTTTTTTTTTTTTGAGCGAATTTTCTTAATAAACTAGCGCGCATTACCATCAACGATTGCATCTCTGAAAAATACGTGAAACATGTGAGTGACACAACATGACACTTTATTTATCTGTTATACAACCTAAGTACAATCGTTACAGTTCGCAGGGCCAAGATGGCCAGAGATAGCATATGGAAGAAAAAAGGGAAGGGCTCTGTCCAGCAGTGGGACACCAAACAAGCAACAAAAAAAATTGCGCAACATGCTATCAACGGCAACGGGTTTCATTTTGACAGTTCAACAACACAGTTGTTTACTTCGTTGAGTAAACATATTTTTCTACGACAATTTGGTAATTTGCTTAATATATCACCATAAGTCATATTTCAATAGTACTCATTCCTGCCAAGTCGTGTTACAATGACCATTTCCACACGGGTGCGGGGCGGTACATACTACAATGAAACTTTTTAATTTCTTTTTTATGGTTATGGCATCAAAAATCAACATGCGATTATGCCAAAAAGCGCGCGTATTTGTGTCAAGACTAAACATCGCATGTTATTAGGCTGTATGGGTGAATTACCTTTGCCTTTCATTTGTGGGATTATAACAACAAAACAACATTGCGTGCGCCGCGCTATTTTCGCGCTATTGTTAACTTTTATCTGCAGTTATTTCAAGGTCGTAGAAAAAGTTTTGTATGCTACTGTCGCAATCAGCTATTGTAATACTCATGTTGATCTATTGTGCCACTCAGCTTCGCTTCGTGGCACAAACTATCACTCATATTGTAATAGCTATCATTGCTTGACAGTGGCATAAATAACTATTTTCGAAGCCAGAGCAATATTCTTCAAAATGATTCACATTGAGAGCAACAATGAGGGTTACGCAATTATGGTGCCGAATATCGTACAATAACGTAGTGTAAATTTTCCAGGTGGTGTTGAAACATCGGGAGAGTCAGGTGGAAGCTCCGAAGTTTGTTGGTGTGGAGTGTGCGGCGGAACGCTGGGCGGGGCGCGCGTGCTCTGTGTGTGTGGCGGGGCCGCGCCGGCACACACTGCACCCGCGCCGCGCGCAGACCCGCTGGACGGTCTGCCGCCCGCACTCGACCCGCTGCAGGCGCGCCTGCACCAGATCATCCTCTACCAGAAGGTGAGCGCACACCGCTTTGTACTTTAGTACCCGCGCCGCGCGCAGACCCGCTGGACGGTCTGCCGCCCGCACTCGACCCGCTGCAGGCGCGCCTGCACCAGATCATCCTCTACCAGAAGGTGAGCGCACACCGCTTTGTACTTTAGTACCCGCGCCGCGCGCAGACCCGCTGGACGGTCTGCCGCCCGCACTCGACCCGCTGCAGGCGCGCCTGCACCAGATCATCCTCTACCAGAAGGTGAGCGCACACCGCTTTGTACTTTAGTACCCGCGCCGCGCGCAGACCCGCTGGACGGTCTGCCGCCCGCACTCGACCCGCTGCAGGCGCGCCTGCACCAGATCATCCTCTACCAGAAGGTGAGCGCACACCGCTTTGTACTTTAGTACCCGCGCCGCGCGCAGACCCGCTGGACGGTCTGCCGCCCGCACTCGACCCGCTGCAGGCGCGCCTGCACCAGATCATCCTCTACCAGAAGGTGAGCGCACACCGCTTTGTACTTTAGTACCCGCGCCGCGCGCAGACCCGCTGGACGGTCTGCCGCCCGCACTCGACCCGCTGCAGGCGCGCCTGCACCAGATCATCCTCTACCAGAAGGTGAGCGCACACCGCTTTGTACTTTAGTACCCGCGCCGCGCGCAGACCCGCTGGACGGTCTGCCGCCCGCACTCGACCCGCTGCAGGCGCGCCTGCACCAGATCATCCTCTACCAGAAGGTGAGCGCACACCGCTTTGTACTTTAGTACCCGCGCCGCGCGCAGACCCGCTGGACGGTCTGCCGCCCGCACTCGACCCGCTGCAGGCGCGCCTGCACCAGATCATCCTCTACCAGAAGGTGAGCGCACACCGCTTTGTACTTTAGTACCCGCGCCGCGCGCAGACCCGCTGGACGGTCTGCCGCCCGCACTCGACCCGCTGCAGGCGCGCCTGCACCAGATCATCCTCTACCAGAAGGTGAGCGCACACCGCTTTGTACTTTAGTACCCGCGCCGCGCGCAGACCCGCTGGACGGTCTGCCGCCCGCACTCGACCCGCTGCAGGCGCGCCTGCACCAGATCATCCTCTACCAGAAGGTGAGCGCACACCGCTTTGTACTTTAGTACCCGCGCCGCGCGCAGACCCGCTGGACGGTCTGCCGCCCGCACTCGACCCGCTGCAGGCGCGCCTGCACCAGATCATCCTCTACCAGAAGGTGAGCGCACACCGCTTTGTACTTTAGTACCCGCGCCGCGCGCAGACCCGCTGGACGGTCTGCCGCCCGCACTCGACCCGCTGCAGGCGCGCCTGCACCAGATCATCCTCTACCAGAAGGTGAGCGCACACCGCTTTGTACTTTAGTACCCGCGCCGCGCGCAGACCCGCTGGACGGTCTGCCGCCCGCACTCGACCCGCTGCAGGCGCGCCTGCACCAGATCATCCTCTACCAGAAGGTGAGCGCACACCGCTTTGTACTTTAGTACCCGCGCCGCGCGCAGACCCGCTGGACGGTCTGCCGCCCGCACTCGACCCGCTGCAGGCGCGCCTGCACCAGATCATCCTCTACCAGAAGGTGAGCGCACACCGCTTTGTACTTTAGTACCCGCGCCGCGCGCAGACCCGCTGGACGGTCTGCCGCCCGCACTCGACCCGCTGCAGGCGCGCCTGCACCAGATCATCCTCTACCAGAAGGTGAGCGCACACCGCTTTGTACTTTAGTACCCGCGCCGCGCGCAGACCCGCTGGACGGTCTGCCGCCCGCACTCGACCCGCTGCAGGCGCGCCTGCACCAGATCATCCTCTACCAGAAGGTGAGCGCACACCGCTTTGTACAAAAAACGAAAAATAACCTCACATCCCCCATTCCTTAAAAGCACAGGAAAAAAATACTGCAAAAATAAATGATTATAATTGCATAAATTGATGAAAAAGTACTATACAATAACTTTACCGTGGCAGTCCCCGAGTGCCACACGTCTTTTTTTGATATTTGCTATGGTCTTACGCAGTTATGAGCACCTGGTAGGTCAACATATACAGTATGTTAAGAAAGCCCTGTCCGACCCATAAGGATAATAAAGGTTAGGTAAACACATGACCAAATATAATATAAAATTTTACGTAATCATCATAGTACCAATACAAATGAATTATGAAATAATCTTTTTTTCCCGCGAATTAATTCCAACTTCCCCGAAATTTGGTAATTTTTAAAAAAGTGACAACACCAGTATTATTATGAGCGAATAGCTATGCGATCACGTGCCGCGTGCCCTGCCGCCCGCCGCCCGCGGAATGGTGGTAACGCACATTTATTAAGTTACCTCTTTTTGCGAAATAATATTTATTTTTTTAAGGGGGATTTTTTTTATGTTTAGTCCGGTTTTGTATGCATTAGTAGAATCAGTTATCGATACCTAACAACACCTTCACGGGTCGGACAGGGTTTTCTTAACATACTGTACATAATAATAATTGTTGTGACGTTAGATTATTTTCGTTGCGGAATTTCTGGAGTCGGTCTTCACGCTCAAGGCCCGCGATAGAACGATGCAATAGCTTATAAAATAGGCAGCTTTGCAAAAAAAGTAAGGAGGAATAATTATTATAAATGTGTCTTTGTAATGAATACAAAATGGAAATTTATTTATTACAGAAAGTTGTCGACGAGCTGAGTGGCCAGCTACGTGAGGCGCGCGAAGCGCTGCGTCTGACGTCACCTGCTCCCGCAGCGCCGTCCCCCGCACCGCACCCCGCCCCGCTCCCGCAGGTACCACACACACACACACACACACACACGCACGCACACCCTCACACACACACGCACACCCTCACACACACACACACACACACACGCACACACACACACACACACACACACACACACACACACACACACACACACACACACACACACACACCGCTACATGCCCTTCTCACGACTCATGCTACTCTGTCGTCGCCCGCTCCCGCGCCGCCCTCCTTGTTACTTTCTTAACTGGAAATGAGTTTGCTTATTTTATTACTCAAGATACTTACGCACTTCTCTAATAATCATATTCTCCTGGTACAGACAAGCAGCGGCAGTGGTTCGGTGCTAGGTAGCGGCAGCAGCAGCGGCAGTGCGTCCGAAGTAGAAGTGGGCGAGGAAGCTCGTGGAGTCGTGTGGGTCCCGGATAGCGCCGCACCGCGCTGTCAGTATTGTAGGAATCACTTCTGGCTAGCTCGACGTAGACATCATTGCCGGTAAGCACCAGGACTGCATAACTCCAGAAGAATTAATCGATAGGCTCCCCTATCCACGTAAAACAACGATTGAGTATGATTTTTTCTCTTTTCTTTGGATTCGCACGTTTTGTGCATTTAGCCAATGTCACGTGTTGGGATTGTTAGGAACTATTTATTTATTCCTTTCTTCGTTGGCTTCGCATGGTTTGTGCATTAAGCTAATGTCACGTAATGAATTTTCATTCATGTCGAAAAAGACGGCCGCGTGAACCGTCTACGAGGGAAGTTTGAGGCAAAGTCATGATGGGACCACTATGCTGCGATATCTCAATGTTCTTTATGAATTATTTACTGAATGCACTTTTTAATACATAAATCACGCACTTTTATTTAGTAAACAACACTAAATAATTTAAAATTCCAATAAAGAATGAGCGTGACACTCACCAGCCGCTTCACTTTCCCGCCAAAACTCCGTGTATGATTGTTTAACAGTTATTGTTTTGTCGCAGACGATGTGGCGGAATATTCTGCGGCTCGTGTTCGGAGATGAGCTCGTGGGGCGACTGTGGCACCATGCGTCTGTGTCGACGATGTCGCTCACCGCGGTGACGTCACAGGCCACCTGACCGACACCCGCGCGACTGCGGAAACTGTTTAGATCGAACCCCGCTCCCCTACCGACCGATCTTACTAAATTAGCGTTCCTATAAAACTATAAAAGCAATAGTAAACGCTATACTTACGTCTAAACAGTTTTACGTTAAAAACTAGTCATGCCGCTTCGATAACTAGCTTGTGAAGTTTTCAAAACGCTATTTATCTACGAATCATGTATGAAGATTCAAAATGATTGTCATCTTTATTTTCATTAATATCACCATGACATTATTATTTCATTATTTGTCCAAATGTTAAATGTGCTGACGACATTGACCGACCGTACCGAACTGTGTGATACTGTACCATAACGTGTGGTGTGCGAACAATGGAGAGGATCTAGTCTATGGTTTGTGGTGGCGTTGGATGTTGGATGGCTGGTCGCGGTAATGTAGTTAGGAAATGGTATAGTGAATTGTTACGCGAAGGCTGACTTTCTACGATTAATATTTAAACATTTTTCTATGACTGTTTTTTTCAGTCTCTATAAATAAATTCACGAATTGAATTTTTTTTTTTCGATTATTTTTAATTTTGTTTTTTTAATCGTGAGAGCGGTGATTGTAACTAGCCCCAACTGATATGAATACAGAATACACGTAGGTTACATTTTGTTTACTTGGTAATTTGTTTTTTTCTTCATTTAATTTTGTATTATAATGTTTCATTTGTTCTATTATTATTTTTGTACACTAAGGTTTTGTTTCACACTTGGTCAGACACTTGGAAGCCTCCCGTCAGATGACTGATTGCGGTCATCTGACCGATAGACCGATAACCTTATATAAATAAGACTTAATTTGTATATTCGACATTTTCCATTAATTTCAAATGTATGAAATACATTTATTTGTACTATTAAATATTCGACTGAATTTGCTTATGGATAAGAATAGATGTCTATATTGGACATGTTGATTTATAAAATCCATACTAAGCTCTATAATTGCGTTGATACATTTATATTGTGTACTAAATTTTCACACCGTAATAATTTCGTAGAAGTAGAGCGTCAGATTTCTGTATTTTATTTGTGATATTGTGATGATAATTTTGTATAATGATTAAGAGTTTAATAACATGTTGTTAGAGTAAAATTTTACAGGTGAATTATTTTAACCCTCGTGGTGCGTTAATTCAGTTGTTGTCGAATACACCAGGAGTTCATGTCCATGTGGTGTCATCTGTAGTGTAGACCAGCTTTGAGTGAGACAAGTGCCTAGCGCGGCCCCACTTCCCTACAGCGACTTGCGACTTAGACATAGTGTACGACAGACAGATCATCTTGATACTAGATTATTATTAGACAAATGATTCTAATACCATAGGTGTTATTTTCTTAATCCATTTTTTTATACATGAAATATAATAATGTTAAAACCCGTGTTGTCGCTGAGGGCCGCGCTACAGCGTATCTGCTTCGTATATAATAAATATAAATGATTTTGTAATTTATTCGTAAACGGAGGGGATTGTTGTTAACTGCATATATTTTATATTGTAAACGAAAAGCTCGGAGTACGTGTTGTAAGTATTGTCGAAGTGCAAAACTTGTTTGTGACCAATGAATATTGACGCGATGTGAAATAAATCATATTTAGTTTTATGAATTATGTCTTTTATTTTTCCTAATACCATCTGACTCAATTAGAACAATGCATATTGCCACTATGAAAAACATCAGGCCGGTCGTAAAATAACATCGTCTGGGTTACCATTTTTAGGCTTTTTTTAGGCTATACAGAATGAATAGCTCTATCCCCTTTTCACAACTGCTGTTTTTTTTTAACTTTGCCTCACTAGGCTCTAGGAATAGGGATGTATCCAAGGTATAAAAATAAAAAAAAAAATAATTAGTCCGTCTTATAGATAATAAAGAAATTAAGACCCGTATTTTTTATTTTGGCGAAATTACCAAAATCTACTTCCGGAGCGTGGTCGCCACTCGAGAACCCGTCGGCTCCAACGGGCATTGGTCCTACGGGCAATATTCCCGGCCTACTGCCACTTTAATGCTGTAATTCTTCGGACTATGTCGGTTACTGTCGTTCTTCTGCGGATCTCCTTATTTCTGATTCGATCACGCAGTGAAACCCAAAGCCTAACCCTCTCCATTGCACTTTGAGTGATCTTGAGCCTTCTTATAAGGCCCATCGCTAGCGACCACGTCTCAGTTCCATAAGTCATCACTGGCAACACACACTGGTCGAAGACTTTTGTCTTGAGACACTGCGGTATTTCGGACGAGAAGATTCTACGTAGCTTCCCGAAAGCAGCCCAACTGAGTTGGATTCGACGATTGACCTCTTTCTCGAAGTTGGACCTTTCTAATTGGATAGTTTGTCCAAGATACACGTAACTGTCAATAACTTCAAGAACAGAGTATCCAATCTTTCTAGGAGACGGTACAACATGGGCATTCGACATGACTTTCGGCAGTTATACCTTTTGAACGCCAATCACTTCTATACAAGTTAGAGATTTTCGTGCCCTCAGCGCCACTACTTGATTAGAAGTAATCACAGTATAAAATAAATTTACGAGTTTAACAAGACCTTTTATTTTGTTTTTAAGGAAAATTGCCCTGTTATCAACCATATTTTTAACTTTTTCACACATAATAAGTCTTTTATTTGTTTTATTTTCAATAGAAACAAAAACGCCAGAAAATATTTTAATGCCCCCAGCGCCAATTACTTGATATCAAGTAAGCCAGTGATGGGACACGATGAAGACCTCGCTATATTTCATCTCGTCGAAATGATCATAAATTGCAAGAAAATGACGTGAATAATATTTATAAATAATATTTTATAAATATTGTAAACTATAAACTAGGTTTTATTTACCTTAATCAAGAATAAATAGGTTTTCTAATCATTGTCGATAGTGAAACACCGTATGAAAAACCCATCCCCACAAAGTTAGTTATTTGTCACCCGGCGTACGCCACCGTCGTGTATAGAAGTAACTCTGTGACGTCATAAGCGGACAGGTTTCAAGGTCATAGTGACTTTGTGCATTTTAGTGTAGTTGCCATGTTTACATCTTAAGTTGACGCACGTGTTTTTACAAAAAAAAAAAATGTGACTGTGAATATGACGAATTATTGCGAGTTGTTCAAGTCTGAATCAGAATTTTGAAATAGTTCGTCGTCTTGAAATTCCGTTAAGTCGTCAACTTTCGTTTCAGGAATTTTCTTCCATTTTCTATTAGTTTGTACAAACCAGAAAAATAATTGCGAGTATTTTGCGACAACATTAAAAATAGGTCTGTAACATCTGTGTAAAACAGTAATTTTAATAAAAAAAAATCAGCCAAGTGCGTGTCGGACACACGTACAAAGGGTTACGTAGGTACCATTGATTTATGAAATTAAAGGATTAAAATTATTTGTATGAAAGATTACACGGTAATAAGCGATTTTCGAGGTATTAAAAAAAACTACTTACTAGATCTCGTTATTTTGAGTTTTGAGAGTGGGGAGCCCCCAATATTTATTATTATATTTTTATTTTTGCATCAATACCTTAATACGGTTCACAGAATACATCTACCTACCAAGTTTCAACAGTTATACCTCTTATAGTTTCGGAGAAAAATGGCTGTGACATACGGACGAACAGACGGACAGACAGACATGACGAATCTATAAGGGTTCCGTTTTTTGCCATATGGCTACGGAACTCTAAAAAATGTAGAAAACCACGTATTTAGCTTCTATTAATTGTATTTGTTGTAACTAAATGAAATAAATTATGAGTTTATGCACGTGTAACTCGACCACAGTGAATATAAAAATAAATACTATAGAAATATAGACATCCCTATATCAGAAAGGATTTTGACGTGCCTCGAGCGCCAACTACTTGATATGAAGTAAAAGGATTATATTTGGAGACAAATAGGGATGTGCCTTCTAGAACACACGTCTAATAAATATATAATTCTTTTCTTTATTATGGGAAATATATCCAAGTTTTCATGTTGATTTTTTTATGAAATAAAATAAAATATGAAAATACGGTTACAGTTTTTATTTAGCTTCGTAAATTGGTGAATAAACATTAATTTAAATGTATAATATTATTTGTCGATAGGACATTAATCCCACCCCTACGTCTTACTATAGATACGTTATACATTTGTAGCGTGGCGCTGGAGGACACATCGCGTATTATTTAGATGGGCGTTCAAAAGGTTAAGTAAAATATTTTTGATCGATGATTATGTTAAACGTTCTATATTTTATTGACATTTCTATTACATTCTTTATAAATAACTGTTAAGATTATTTTTCAAAATAATATTATCATTAGTGTAACCAAATATCTCAATAGTATGTATTTCACAAAATTTCATTTGACTCATTTGTGTCACTGAAATTATTGTATTTTAGCAAATTATTGCAATAAATGAGTGGTTGATTATGATGAATTTCATATTCAGAACCTACCCAAATACAAAAAAAAAGAAAAAAAAATTCTCGAAATTGGTACGTTCTTGGCCCCACGACCCAATGAATGATGGCGTTAACACGTCACAATATGGCCCTTGAGCCTTCACACGACCCCGTAAGTGTCGCGTTTATTTTTGTCGGCTTATCCGAACACGTGATCAGACCGTCTGAGGGCGTTATCCACTTTTCCTACCGCGAAGATCCCGTCCTCAGTACGAGAGGCCTTAAGTAGACACTCCTTTGATAGTCTTCTCCCGACTGGCCTCCCGAGGAACCGGGTCTCACCTGGCGAAGGCCGGCCGGCGGCTTAGCTTGAGTACAGCGGTACTGTAGTATGTTATGGTCCTGACATATGGCACTGAAAGTACTCGTGTTGACAGGCAACAAACCAAGGTGTTGCAAGGGTCATGCTGGCAATCATGATTATCTTCAGGGGCGGCAATCGCGTGTTAAAAACTGTCCCGTGTCGGTTAAAACGCGCAGTTCAGGCAATGGTCGTGATCGTTTTATATGAATATGACATACTTACGCGATCAATCAATCTGTGATGAGAAGGCTATGCTTTTTGTTTGGAAAATATATGTTGAATTTCCTTTTGCCACCAGGACTAGCGTCATACATAACTTTCAGTATAGGTAATTTATACAAACGATCGCGTCAACCGCTTTAGATTAGGACGCGGGGTAAGGGCTGACTTTACCAATATCAGAATGCCTATTCTCGTAGGTAGGTAATTAAAGATGTTCAAAATCTAGTCCCAGTCTCATTTCGGCGACAACCAAAAGCCAAAATCGTAGGGAAATCCAGGCATATTTGACAGATTGAGCCTGAAATCAGACTGTGAAAGGGAAAAATACGGGATTTGACACTCAGATCATTTATACGTGGTATGAGAATGTCTGTGGTTGGTAAAATCATCCCCTTGGACCTAAAATGTATAGGTAAATCAAACAAGAATATTATTGGAAAGTCATTTATTCTCAGCATCCATTAACACCAATCTTAGTAGCGCTTATAACAAATCAACATTGACAAAAATGCGGTAATCGGTTAATCTACCAAACTATATTCGAGCCAAATTCGATAAAGAATAGAGGTTACTAGGCAACGAGTAGTTTACGCCTCAAAGACAGATGTTAACAACCTTTTCTAGATAGATGATTTTCATAAAAGTAATAATCCTACTTCCTTATTAATCTAAACAGTTTATTTATATTTAGATATTTATGATTTGCATAGAACGCTTAACCGATTTGAATGAAATATGACACACATTAAGCTAATTTTCTAATTACATATACAGGCTGTATCTGACACCGTAACGCAAACTTTGCGAAAAGGCTAGACCGCATGCCACTAATAAAATTATGACAGTCATTTATGTCGTTAATGAACGGTTACAGAATTCACAGTGTTTAAAAAAAGTGTCTGCTCGGCGTTTATGTATGTATGACGGTGATCCCTGAGTTAACTCTATTAAATCAGCTGATAAAATAGTTTTTCGAGTTTTGTTTTCATTGCGCTTTTTTGTGTCATTAGCGAATTAATTAATTTTTACTTTAAAATCTTATTGGGTTATAAAAGTAAAGCAATTATGAACGGTCTAAAGTGAAAAAAACTAAATATATTTTTTTTAAATCAGGAAAAAACGACGAATAATTCCATCACTGGGGGGTTCAGAATCATATACTGGATCCATGGTACTCGTTTGTGCATCGATGTCAGATACACCCTTTATATTATAATTAGTCCATACTTGAAAGTTTTACAATGCATGTGTTAAATAGTTGATTTGAAAGTAATTAAAATACGCAAAATTGTATTGACAAAAGCCTCAACTTTATTCATTGGTTGAATTCCACAAAATGTATTTAATACCTGGATTTCATCCATCTTTCTTTTTTGTAGGGCTATCACGTAAAATTAAAGACGACTTTTTAATGTTTTTTCGAAATACCAAGTTATTATGCATGTTATTTTAGTGATTCTATTGAAATATGCTGCAATAGGAATTGTTAACTATTTAAGTTAGCATGTAAAAGTCGACAATCATGTCGATATCGGGAGAGTTGTAAAACGTGACTTGTGATAACACTAAATTGGTTTGTTTACCTCTATTCTTTATGGAGCTAGGCGACGGTATAGGTACTATCGCCAAAACCTATATCTGATCAGGATCACGTAAGGACTAATCCCTGCTTGTAGCGCATATTTTTTGTAAATATAAATATTATCCTCTTTTGCTTTACATATGGATGCAGCTGTGGTCATCAAGTGCGCGGGATTTTTTTTCAAAATAGTCAAAGATAGGCATTGGCGACTTTACGTTGAGTGCTGCAAGGATCTTTTGGCGCCCAAATGTTAATGGCAGCGGGGTGTTGTTCAAAATCAATCTAATATTCAGATTTTCAAGTTCCAAGATTCAGGCATCCTCAGTTCAAGTCATATCTTCGAATGTTCGGTTCAAGGACATGCCGCTTCCTTCATGTTTTCTATCAATCACTTTTGAGAGCGGTGCCGTAACAACTGGACCACAATTGCCCTCATCATTATGGTTGGTAAATACTTGGCCCAAAAAGTGTACTGAGAAAACAAAATGGCAGCGTCAGTTCCGATTGCAGTAACGCGCCAAAAGACTCTTACAGTGTTGCAAGTATCATTGTGACATTTCTCCTAAAAAATATGGTTATACAATAAAAGCGAATGATTTTATTAGGAATGGTTTTCACAGGTAAAAGTTAACAAAGTAAAATATATAATACTGAATAACAGTTTAAAATAACTGATATAGAATTAACATAAATAATGCTATCTTGTGGCGTGCATTGTCTATAGGCATAGGTATAAGCAGTGCCTACCTCTATAAATCACTAACTATGAGACTGCCAATTAAGTACATTTTAATTGAAGAACAATTAAGAAACTCACTCTATTATCATATGATATATTATCATCATTAAGAAAAGGATAGAAGATAAAATGTTAGACCTGTCAAATTTTTGGTCGCCATGTTTATTTATAAGCGCATCTAAAATTGTCGATGGAGTAACTTTTTTTTTTAATAATTATATACTACTGCTTGACTGCAATCCCGCCTGATGGTAAGCAGTGATGCAATCGTTGGTGGTAAAGCGCACTAGTTTATTAAGCTTATTCACTTAAAAAGACTTAGGAATAGGAAGCATGACGGCAGTTGAGCGAGGTGATGCAATGTTAAACCCAAGGCCAACACGACCAACGATACTGCGCCAGAGGGAGATTAATCTGGAGACTCTCCACGACCAAACTCCCGACATAACAACAATTGGCGGCACACATCGCAACACAACTGCTCAGACCCGTCCTCCGTACAATTAAACTATAATGTTATCTTCTATCCCTTTCTTAATGAAATAAAATGAAAAAGATGCACTTAACTTAAAATTAGTTTAGTTTGTGAACAAGAGAATCGGCTCCAATATTATTGGTTTTTACTCGTATACTATGAGGTTGCCATCATCCCTCATCCCTAAACATGCCTACTCAAATAACCTACCGAGTGTATCTAAATGTTAAAATAATACTTCGTAAATTGGCCGCGCGAAGAAAAGTCATAGTCAATTGCTGATACTTAATACCTAAAGTCAAAATGAAAATCCAAGATGGCGCCCGTTTTTTTTTTTATTTAATCATAATGGGTGTGGTAACCCGAAAAAGTGTGCCTACCTATTCTGTAAGAAAATCAATGCACGCCATTGATGTTAATTAACATAATTGTCCGTAATTATGCAAAATGGAACCACCCGACAAATTAAAAAGTAAAAATTAAATAAGCTAAGTTTAAATTTGTTAAAACGAACAATTATTAAAAGCAATTAACATTTAACTGGGAGGTAATTCTCGCAATTTTGACTACGTTCACTGTTTCATCTGTCAAATATACCTCCAATTTTCCAACATGTTTGAGATGATATTATCTTTGATATGAGAATTCGACTACATTTGGACGTATTTAATTAAAAGAATTGGAGCTAGTCATCATCATGACACACCACAAGTTCACGCCATGTAAAACTGGATTTAAAAAAAAAACATTTTCAAGTCAAACATTACAATACTCGAAATATAAATTATATTGACTCTAAATGCACGGTACTATTTTCTTTAACAAAATTGTTAGTTAACCTAAGAATAAAGACAAAAAAAGAATTTTGCAAATATGTCCAGGCACGTTAGAGTAATCAGTGAACATACACAAAAAATCCGACAAATTAACAACCTCCTCAATTTTTTGAAGTCAGTTAAAAATAAATGCTAATACAATAAAGCTTTGTAAATCAAATATAATAAAATATTAATAATTAATAGGTAATAGTGATTTATTAAATATTTTCGATTTTTAGTAACAATGGTTTTTGCTTCACTAAGTAGGTACGACAACACATCAAGCTACTCAGTTTGTCAGATTTCTTTATTCGATTTTCAACTTTATCTCTAAAGCATTAGGTTGTCTGTAAAAGATTGCTCTTAGCAATAAGACCGCCCATTGTGTCACCTTTTGTAAAATCTTTATATTTATGTTCTGTAATCTATATGGTGTATATAATAAAGAGTATTCTATTCTATTAAGCCTCAAGGTTGATTGGAAATATTTCACAGTGTGGGATAGCTTGACCTGCTGTCGTACTAGGACCTAATAAACTTACGAAGTGCATATTTTAACCAAGTGCATTATATTAGGCTTCTTTTGAACTTTGCATGTGGATTTCGTTGAATTTATTTTGCTTTTACAAAAGCTAGGTACGTGTTCATTTGTATTATGCCATCCTAGTACAATTTTTTTAATAACAACTGAAGTACAGTGGTAACTTGGCAAAATTTTGTTTTCATTATTAACTAGTAAAAAATTAAACGTTAGGCCTTAAATTAGGAACAATTAAGTATCTAGATAAAGCTAATACAGTTATCCAACGAAGTATAAATAGGGATATTTCCTGGGTAAAAAAAATGATTCTATTTAATCCGTCATTCATATTGTAGAAAAATATTGGATACGTATATTTTGTTTTATCAAATCAATAAAAATTGACAAATATAAAAGGCATCAAAGATCAGGAGTGGTGGCTGGTGACGTCACTGCTCGCTAAAAAGTGTAACGTGCAGTGACGTCACACGAGTTTTCAACGCTCTGTATCGTCTTCGTTTTCTGTTTATAAAAAAAATACGTGTCTAGTATTTTTTTTAAATCTGACTGACGGACTAATTAGTTTTTTTAGTCAACTACCCTATTATCCCTTAACTAGTAATATAATGGCACATCCGCAAAAAAATGTGAAACTGAGTTTATTACAATATCCCAATATCCTTAATATTTATTAGCGACTATACTAGTAGCTCGAACTCGTTGATAACTGCGTTTGGTTACTAGTTTACATACACATGAATCAATAAAAAAACGTAAAATTAAGTCATAAATTAATTTCAAACATTTATAAGATCTTTGATCCTTATTTCCTTAAAATATATAAAAGCGTAGATACGCCGATATATTACAAGGTGAGAAAAATTTACAATATAAATAAATAATTTCTTTGGTATTGACAATAACAAGCTGAAAAATACTAAAAAACTACTAATACTAATAAAGCTGTAAAAGAGGTATCATTTTGTAGATATGATAGACCCGAAAACCTAATTGCGTAACAGACTATAAATAACAATTTGAATAATTTTGTAGGTTATTGCCAATCCATTGCTTCATATGTTCAAAAAATCTGTCTACTCAAAACATACTTATTTTTTGTATTTATGCGAAATCTGAAACAAGTGTCCTGTATTTTTAAGTAAAGAATACAACATTTCAAAAAGATAATGAAAAACTACAAAGTTATGAGCTTGCTATTTTGCTTGGTTGTCGCAACAAAAATATGGCCAAAACTCCGCTCGGGCGAGCGCAGTGCGTTGACCTCTAGCGTCAGCTGTTGCGTGCGCGCAATTACTAAGATCTATGGTAAGCTGCGTGATGCGCTCTGTAACCACACTGCAACAATTTCTAAATGTATTTGGGAAAAAATATAACTAAAAAAATTATTGGAATCGATTCAGTTGTTTAATCTGTACTAACTATATACTCGTATATTCAGGTTTCGCATATACACAAAAAATAACGTTGTGTAATGCAATGATTTTTGTCGAACTGTTAATATTAAATCCATTGCTACCTTTAGTGTTGCCAGTTTAATTATTTCTTAATAAATGCAAAATATAAAAAAAAAACTACTGAGATATAGCGTTACGGAGTGGGGGCTTAATTACGTCATGCCGTGGTATAATACGTGTTCAATATTTTTTATTAATTTATCTGATGGACATTAAATTATTTTTAGGATGCAACCCAATTGGTATGGAAATATGTATGGGAAAAATATGTCAATAAACGATATTCATGGCAAGCCTAACACAAAGTGATGATCTAAATATGTTTTTAAGAACTATATCACTTCTGTATGTAACCTGTATTGGTACTCAGGAATATTGCAACAAATCGTTCGAATAATTTTTAAAATATGTATAAGGGAAACACTTTAAAAAAGATTCTTAATAAAACTAAGGTTGTCCCATTATTATCGACATCGACAATACATTTCGCAAAATCGGACATCCCTATTATTGTAGAGTGGTGGAGCACACGCGATTTATTAAGTAAAATATACCATTTTCCAATCAATAACTTGACATAAATACAACCAATTACTTCAACACATAAAGAATAAACATAATAAATACATTTGTACATTTTCTTAAACCTACCTTGGCTCGACCCTTATTAATCTCTAATTAAAAAATCAACTAGAAAAGCTTTATAATTACAGTTTGAGCCGTTTCTTGAGAGAATTTCGTCGATCCAATAAGCCCACGATTGCGTGGAGGTAAAAAAACGCGGCGGGAATTTATCACGTACTGGTTTTCAACGTTCGGTAATGAGTCCAAGCATTGAGAATTCAACAGAGCGCATTGCAACGCCTTTTCGACTCTCGGCACTAAGCATTGCGTTGAAAATCAAGTGCACGTAAAAAAATCGCCGTGAAAAAACGCCCCCGTGCGCTTATGGAAAGGGACAACACTACACAATTATTTTACCTTTCCTTTGCACTTCATCTACTTAAATTTAATCTATATTAGAAAAATACTGATATTATAAACTTATAATCTTATTTTTACACAAAATTGATAGAATACAGAAGATTTATTTCAAACTAAACGAAATCAACACGTACATTCTTAAAGGAGATAAAAATGTTGCCACAGCTCTGACGAAGGATAGCCAGCACAAAAATATTTAAAAAAACATCTAGATTCTGCCACCGTCTTCATCCGTGTGGACGTTGGAAATTCATGACTTCTGAATTTATATATTTGCGTGGAAACCTATTATTATTATTATTATTTTAAGAGTAATTGGCCATGTAGTTCCTTCTATCATCAGCTATATGCCAGTGGAACATTTAAAATATTGTTTTTAGAGACTAGCCGACTAGACGGCTAGGCCGATCTTGGTTTCGGAGATTTCCGTACGACTTTGTTCTGAGCTTGTTCGCGCGCTATACAATATGTAACAAAAAGCCTGTTGATCCTTCAACCTACGTTTTAAGAATCGGCATACGGACGTAATAAAGCAAGTAATTTATAAAAATTGTTCAACAAAAATATTAAAATCAATGTTTAATTATTAATATTTATAATCTATAACTGATTTCTTAGCTCTGCAATTCTGCATGAAGAAACTAGACATAAGTAGAACGTTCCGGCCAATTTATTTAACTTATAAAATCAGATATTCTAAAAAAAATCGAATTTGACGGTTTTATTAGGTATTTGATTGTGACCCCTTGACTGGACAATGATTACTGTTTTCTAATTATGACTTCATTAATGATGTGCTTGTAGGTAAAATTATATGTCCCTGAAAGGAACAACAGTGTTTTTGTTACATAGTGTATAAAGCACCTGATGGGTTCCGAACCTACGACCTATTTTAGTCGCTGCAGATGATATCACTAGGCCCGCACTACTCTCAGATTCACTATAGATAGCTTCGATTAAAAAAAAAACCATAAACTAAAATTGATACTGAACATTCGATATGATTCTTAAATTTAAATGAAAAGAAACATGTCACAGCACTACGTAGGTCAATAACTTTTTGACGTTACATGTCAATATCAAGATAAAGTGATGTATTTAATTCAATTTGCATGCATCATATTGTGCATTATTTTAGTATCTTGCTTGTATTGCTGTAACAATTGTAGATAGACCAATAAACAAAATAAAATTTGAAAAGTTCGACATTAAAAATTAAAAATGCATTATAAATTCTTATAACTTCTGAGCATGTAGGGATAGGATTAAAAAACTTTTTAATATCGTTTGGTATCAAAAGAAACCGTGCCCTGAGTATGTACAATACCCTTACCGCATCACGGTGTATATACACGCAGTTATTTTTCTTTTCTTTTTTAATTATAACTGGTTATTTTTATTTTCAACAATTACTCAATATCTGCGTGTCAGTACATATTTTAACATAGGGATCGCATAACAGCACTTAGGTAACCAACCGGTGGTTAACGTAACACACTTCGAAAACATTAAATAATAATAACGATTACGTAATCGCACCTTAAGTAACAATGATTACATAATCATTATGAATTGATGTAATAACGATTACGTAATCAGTTTTAGTTATGGAACGTCGAGGAAAAATATCCTAATTGTAATTTGAAACAGCGGTTTTTTTTTTGTCTGACAACAGTTAGCGCCATTTTTGATGAATAAGCGTGCCTAAAATGGACGTTAAACAACGCATTCTTAATAAATCTTCTGTATTTATTTACTTCGTGTCCTAAAGTTATATGATAACTTCCTTAATCTACCGTCTGGGGTTCATGGTGTCTCTTCTTATAGTCCATTACCATACCAAGGACTTTGTTCCTCACCTGATCCAGTGCTTTGTACATGTCTGCTGTAAACGGCTCGAAGTCTTGGTGCTTTTTCTTTCGCCTGTAGATACCTTCTTTGTTGCTCATCGCGCAGTTCATGTCAGCCTGGTAGACAGATTAAATAAGTTCAACTTAATATGCCAAGCTACTGAAACACATAATATGACAAAATCTACATAGATAGTATTAATTAAATGTAGGTAGAAGCAATGAGTACGGTGTCAGCAGTATGATTGTGTACCGCGAAAATACACGCTAATCTTAGACGTCACGAGGGGAGTCAAACACCTCACTCCTTCCCTGACCCGAGGAGACCCACAGTGCCGGGCCGGCACCAATCGGGGGCTGCGGAAGCAGTGTTCATTCTTGCAACCCCCGGTGTGGGTGTGAGATGGAACCCCGGGGTGGTTTTTAGTCAGTAAGAACTTGACAGACTTCGCCTCTACCCCAGGGCGGCGGACACCCAAATTTAAGTTCATGGAAAAATAGGTTTAAATCGTACACAACAACGTTCAGTTTATCCATGCCACAATTACAAACATTTTTATGACTTCTTCAATAGTACTTGGTCATTCTGAAATGAACTTGATTTCTAATTGAAATAAAGTTGATATTTTTGTTTTAAGTTAAAATAGACGAACGTGTGCAGCATTGCAAATTATTTTTTATAGGTTTCTTCTTCTTCAGGTGTGTTTTAGTAAATAAATTACTAGGTCTTTATTACCCCCAACTAGGGCCTGCAGGTGATCAATTAGCGCTATAGATTAATAATGTTAAAACCCTTCATTCTTTCAAAAAGTTCGCGTACATTTAACCGTCATTCTGGCAATAGACATCATGCATTCAGCCCAATGACAAAAGAGGCGGCTTCGCTATTCAGCCTTGTCTTCGTATGAGTCGACGAAGATCAATTTCATTCTTGAAAAAAAAAAAAATTTTATTTGAAAAAGGCGGGAATAGAAAACTTGAGTAGTTAGCTCAGGTGTAAGCATCAATATCTCGGCTAAATATCTTGGGCTGCAATTGATGCCTTACAGCCCTTGGCTACTAATCTACTACTAATTTCTCTTTCCTTTCCCATAGTATTCCATCGAAAGGTTGTCTGTAAAAGATCGCTCTTAGCGATAAGACCGCCCATTGTGTCACCCTTTGTAAAATCTTTATATTTATGTTTCTGTAATCTATTGGTGTACATAATAAAGAGAATTCTATTCTATTCTACTATAACTGACCTCAGTAACATTAAAATTCAAAAAGTCCAGTATTCCTTGTAGTGCGTGCCTGGTGTCGCGTACCAGGACCTCATAGAACACTATGTGTAGCGGCCCGGAGAATCTCGTCAGCCACAGCTCATGTAAGGTCTCCCATGCCGTCAGCTGAGTCGACACGTAGGTTGCCCAATCTGACATAAGAGCAAAAGTTTATTTTACTTTTATATAATTTTATATAGTTTTTAAGTACCTAGATAAACAGATATATAGGCTAACTGTATAGATAACCATATAACGTTCTAGGATACAGATCACACAGACCACAGGCGAGGATGTACAGCTCGTAATCACTAGCTACCAGTGGCGAAGAGTCCATACAAGCCGATTCCCACCGGGTTACCTTTCAAAACTTAGTTCCATATTCATACAAAACTATTTACATTCATATTTCATTAACAAAGTATTATTAATCAAATGCCTGCGCGATTTACAATAGCAATAGTAATTCTTAGCAATACCCTAAGTATCACATTTCATTTTATAATCGTAAATTAATCAGCGCTTCAATTTTTCGTACATTACATTGAAGGCAACTCGACGAATTACAGCTTACCTCGGTCAATGTTTTACTATGAGGCGAAAAGAGACAGAGCGTGTCAGACCATCTCTTTCTAATTCTCGCTAACCGTCGGTAAAACTTGATAAATATAGGCTAATGTCAAACGGCTTGCAGTTCTCTCCTCTCCTCTATTAGAAAGAGACAAAAAAACCACGCCACTACGAGAAAGGAAACACGACAAAATTTCAAAACAAGACGCATTGCATTAGAATATAAATAACGTTGTGATTGTGTATAATTTGCTTTATTTTTGCTTAATATTTTTGTTGGTTTTGGATCGTGTTTATGTGGTTCGGTTTTTAACACTTTATTATTTTTGTAATTTTTTATTTTATTTTTTCTTGACTCTTATTCCCTAACAATAGGTACTTAACTTAGTACTTACTAACAAGCATGCATGTGTGGTATGGAGATGCACGTCAAAAAAGGCTTTTCTCAAAGCCGCTTTTATCATACTTGAAAGACACTGTTATCAAATCATCAGTCCTTTTTTGTATGGTGAAGGTGGGGCTTTTGATATTATTCTTATCTGAAGACCTCCTCCAAGATATCCTGCAGTAGGTAAGTGTTTAAGTGTTTATTTTTTTGGACCGGCTTCCCTTTGTCAAAATTTCACCCTTCGCCACTGCTAGCTACTGCTCCTTGGAAAAACCATAATATGCAAATACTAAAAAGTAGCCGACATTTAGTAAACTTTAATTTAAAAGTAGCCGACATTTAGTAAACTTTAATTTAAAAGTAGCCTACATTTAGTAAACTTTAATTTAAAAGTAGCCGACATTTAGTAAACTTTCATTTAAAAGTAGCCGACATTTAGTAAACTTACATTTAAAAGCAGCCTACATTTAGTAAACTTTTATTAAAAAGTAGCCGACATTTAGTAAACTTTAATTTAAAAGTAGCCGACATTTAGTGAACTTTCATTTAAAAGCAGCCTACATTTAGTAAACTTCATTTAAAAGTAGCCGACATTTAGTAAACTTTAATTTAAAAGTAGCCGACATTTAGTAAACTTTAATTTAAAAGTAGCCGACATTTAGTAAACTTTCATTTAAAAGCAGCTTTCATTTAGTAAACTTTCATTTAAAACTAGTAAAAATTTAGTAAACTTTAATTTAAATTCTGTTGTTTATTACTCTGTCACGGATCTTTATCCCGATTTTCCGGCAGGATCGAAACTAGTATTCAATTTTTACTTCATACGAAACCTGAATACAGTTTGTTCAGAATAAGCAACTGAATCGATTCCAATTATTTTTACACCATGTTGTACCTATTATTCCCAAATATATTTGAAAATTGTTGCAGTATGGTTACCGAGCGCACAAAACAGTTGCAGAACATAGTAGTCCAAGGTGCGCATAGCGGCACAGGGACTCGCGTCTCGTTGTGCAAGGGTACAATACGTTGTAAGTTAAATTAACGTGTTTTAAGTATACTACATTTCTCGACAGTCTAAAGCCTGCAGCTGTTTTATAAAATGTTATCACTAGTTAATTACAAATTATTTTTACTAATCCTTACTAATATTATAAATTGAAAAGTGAGTTTGTTTGTTCCGCTTTTACGTCGTAACTACTGAACAGATTGGTTTGAAATTTTGCAGACGTAAAGTTAGAAGTCCGGATTAAATAATAGGGTACTTTTTATTCCGGAAAAAGTTGATATTCCCGAAGGAAATCTAAAAAGCGCGATATAACCGAACTCCATGCGGGAGAAGCCGCGGGCGGAAAGCTAGTTATCAATAAAATCAAGATGACGCCGCGCCGCTGCAGGCATTGGCGGGCGAGTAGTGCGTTGACCATATTTTTGTTGGGACAACCAGGTAACATAACAAGGTATTACTTTATGGTTTTTTAAGATATCTTTTTGAAAGTTTATACATAGATTATTTACATAAAAATACTGGATTTATGTACATTACATTACAATACATGTTTCGGATGTCTCATATTCAAAAAATTACGTTATATTTGTTTGTATAATGGATTTGAATAAATTTTGGCACATAGATGATTTATAACCAAGATTAACGTACAGTTAGGATAGTTTTTATCCGGATATTTCCACGGGGTCGAAACTTGTACGGGTGAGATGACGAGACGCAGCTAGTTATCTATGAAACAACGCACATCACTTGTGGGACTCACAATTTTTTTTTTATAAGAAAATCCGTAAAGCTGCGGACTAATATGTGTTTCGTGCAAAATAATGTTTACCGTGGTGTGCTAAAAACATCGATCTACATTAAATTCGTTTTACGCGAACAGGCGATTCGTAAAACAGTTTTTAAACAACCATGATAAAAATAGCTCTCTTGGACGTCAGTCTATTAACGGGTCTGCGCAGATGTGAGATATGTTTACATGGAATTGGATTTTCCAAATTGACTGAATATTTGAATAAATAATTTTGTGGGCATATGTATACATAAGGAATTTAGTATTAACATTGAAGATATGTATTTTTAAAGTAGTAGGTCGGTACCTGATTTCTTATATTCATGGGATTTCTTCTTAAATGCTGATTTCGGCGCCGTTCCTATGTGCCCTCTGTGAAGTCTATGGAAATCAGCCTGAAAAAAATGTAAACAATTTTTAATAATAATAATTAAACTATTTATAAAAGCTCAATAATTTAAATTCGTATGGTAAAATGGGTAGCAAAGTAAAAGAGACAGGACAGAATAAAAAAATAAAACTGTAACAAAATAATAATAATTACCAGTACCAAGAACCTCTTCTGTGGTCCCGTCGCCCTGGTAGGCCTGGTAAGGGCACATGAAGCAATGTGTGAGGGAATGAGTGTGAGTGCAAATAATATTGTTAAAACAAGGCATTTCATTCAAACAGCCGCAAACACAAACTGAAAATGTACAAAAAACATAAAAAAGCTTTATTAACATAATTAGCAATGGGGTAATGTTAAATAAAATTAACATAAGTTATGTAAATCACTATGTCAGGTAGAATTACGAAAACATAACGACACGGTTGGTGCAGTAGCTGAGCGATCGTCTGCTGCGCTGCGTGTCGTGGGTTCGATTCCTTTTCGACCTTAAAAATCTTACCCCCAAAGCATGACCACCCCCCCTAGAACAAACTTGCCCCCCCTAGACTAGTTTAATTTGCCTGTTAGTGTGCTTGCTTGCATCTCAACATTGTAACTTTCGATCCTTCGGTCCATTCTGTCACACACAAAGTCCCACATACTGTCCATTAAATCTATTCCCTCATACTGGAATTAACTAGATAATATGTATGCGTATTTTTAATATGTTCCTATAATCAATAATACCTTTTTTTTAGTCAGAAAGGGAAAGCATCAAATGGCCTGTCCCGTTTTAGGTGGAGTGGAAGGATGTGTCAGACTTTTACTGACTAAGACACCCCCGTGTTCTATCACTTGCCAGCTTGCTTCCCTGTGTTGTTCGAAGCTGGCCGGTGTACCAGGGCCATAGGTTCTTTTTTAACCAACGCGCAACCCTGACCCATAACAATAAAATCTTGAAATAAGATCACAATCCCACTTAATATATGTGTAAAGTTTCTATGTATATTTGTTACCCTTTCAGACAAAAACTATTAAACAGCTTTGGATAAAATTTGGCACATAGAGTCTGTGGAGTGGTTTTTAACCAGGATTGACATATAGGATATTTTTTATCAGGATATTCCCATAGGATCAAAACTTATCACACACACAGCTAGTATATTTACATAAAATAAATTAATTACTACTTGAATTAATCAACATTATTTATTCTATATACGAGATTTGAATATAGTTTGTTCAGAATAAGTAACTGTAGGCCTAGTGTGAGTTTTCAATACGAAACTCGTTCGATCGTATCGAGCGCGTTTGGTGTTCTCATTGGTTGAGAGTTCTTACGACATCGAAGCGGGCCAATCGCTGAGTCAAACGCGCTCGATACGATCGCACGAGTTTCGTATTGAAAACTCATACTAGGCCTACTGAATCCTTTACTGTACAAGCAGACAAGTAGTTCGGCTATGAAATGACTTGCCCGTGTCCATAAGGCGTGCTCAACCTCTGTCCACTTTTAAAACTATGATAAGAAAGCACTTCCTCTCTCTTTAAACATGTCATATTTTATCTGCTCTTGTATAATGTTTATTAATTAGATGTATATATTTAGTTAAACTAGTATGATACATTTAACGTACATATTTATTGTATACTCTATGTAAATAGTACACTGTAGACTACCTACACTATTTCTCTCTCCTTCCCCTTAGTATTCCATCCAAAGGTTGTCCGTAAAAGATCGCTCTTAGCGATAAGACCGCCCATTGTGTCACCCTTTGTAAAATCTTTATATTTATGTTCTGTAATCTATATGGTGTACATAATAAAGAGTATTCTGTTCTATTCTATTCTGAATCAATTCTAACCATTTTTACACCATGTTATACTTTTTTACCAAATACATTTAGAAATTGTTGCAGTGTGGTTATCAACCGCGCCACGCAGCTTACGGTAGATCACACACGTTCAACAGCTAATGTCAGAGGTCAACGCAACACTCGCTCATCCAAGCGTTGACCATATTTTTGTTGGGACAACCAAGTAGCTACACAACTTCGTGGTTTTTCATGAGATCCTTTTAAAATTTTGTACATAGATTCTTTACTTAAAAATAGTGGTAGTAAAAATATTGTTGTATATAAGTCCTAAAACTACATATTATGTACATACGAGTATTAGTTTCATTCAGTAGCAAAACAGTTCAGAAAATTGTATACATAAAACCCTCAAACTTACCAATATAGCATCTCTCGGATTCCGAATCAGCAATATAGCAGATCGGAACTTGTCGGAATCCATTGGGACTGCATGAGTCTTGACCACAAGCACTGAGCCATCTGTCACATTTTCCGCAGGGAAGCCATGTACTCTCAGACCATAGTCCATGTATATAGAACCGGTTACTATGCCTGGAAATATAAAAGTTTAAAAAATTAAGTTTGTTTAGAAAAAAGACATCATAGGAGTACTACATAAATCACAAAGTATAATAATATACAGTATGTTAAGAAAACCTGTCCGACCCGTGTAGGTTTTGTTAGGTATCGACAACTGATTCTATTAATGCATACAAAACCTGGCTAAACCTAAAAAAATACCCCCTAAAAAAATAAATATTATTCGCAAAAACATTCACACAATATTTCCAAAAACACAACACAAGCTTACATGGCAATAATGGGCGGCGCGGGCGACGAGGCAGGTCACGCGGTCACGCGCTTAACCGTAGCGGTGCCGATATCAATCAATCAATAAAAGCATTTATTTCAAATAAACCAGTTACAGGCACTTTTGAATTGTCAGAAGGTCGGTCAGTCAGTAAGGTGAAGCTTGTCGCCCATTCCAAAGAGTAGGTACCTATGGAGAAGAACGGGCAAGAAACTCCATGGACACTCTTTTAAATTATCAAGCTATTGATACAAATATAGATGGTCATGAACTCACTTGACCTTCCACACCTGCATATGGTTAGTGCCTAGCTTTCGTGTCACAGTCCCCACTGAATAATTCCTCGTTGAATAATTCGAGCACCTGATTTTCAATATCCGGATCGTGGATGCGTTGTTTCCCTACACCAGCGACCACACCATGAGCTTCAATAACACTGCGCGTTACGTAGTCGCGATTGTACAGACGTTGTAACGCACAATCACACGGGACCGGGGTACAAAACGGATCTCATAGTCTCTACGAGCTTCACTCACATCCAGACAGATCAGCCTTTTAAATTACCTACGTTAAAAAACGAATTGATCACACGATACACCAAACGTCTATACGGAAGCAATGTTTACGCGAAACTGATAATAATTCCAAGTAAAATGATTTTTATTTTATAAAAATAATAGGTACACAGGTGGCGGTATTCTTTGAGTAGAGATGTGTAAGTGTTCAAAATATTGACGATTTGAACGTAACTGTTATGGTATCGATTTAGTATTGCAGAATCTCATACATGGATTCAATATTTCACAAAACTCAATAACATGCCAGCCAAAGTTTTAATTACAGTTTCTGTTTGAATGTTGATGATATTGACCGTTAAAATGCTTTACATTGCTTATAATACTTTACTAAAAGAGTATTTCATAAGACCTACTCCTTTCTGTTTACTAATAGGTACTTGTGTTATAATATTGTTATTAGTAATTTATCGATATGAAGCGAAAGTACTTTTACCATTACGTAATCTGTTTTTGCAATAAATCATTCAACCAGCATTGTTTTACACTAAAATTATACCAACTGCGGTCCAAACGATCCCAACTAGTACAATCATTTCACAAAAATGTGTTCGCCTATTAGGCTGCAGGTACAAGTTTCGATTAATAACGATAAAAAAACGTTATTGCGCAAAAAATAGTACATCCCTAGTTTCTTCTTTGAGGACGCCGAAAAGCTCGCGCGGCGGCTTCACAGACGACGCCGCAAAACATCGAGCATAAATTTATGCATTAATATCCAATAAAGAATCAAACGATTTTACCGCCGAAAATGGTGAATTCACATTTTAAAATTTTACTTAATTTTGAGGAAGTTGGAGTTAATTTGCGAAAAAAAAAAAGATTATTTCAAAATTCATTAATATTGTTACTATGATGATTATGTAAAATTTTATATTTTATTTGGTCATTTGTTTACCTAACCTTTATTATCCTTATGGGTCGGACAGGGTTTTCTTAACATATTGTATATAAGCTGGGTACACCCATGACAGACATGCTTGTCTACACAAAGTATTTTGCAATCCCAAAAACGGATAAATTCATACCAATAAACAGATTTTAAAGCAAAAAATAAAGCATGATTGATTTTAATTACCAATTCCCTAAAACACAAAATATAAGAATATGTAACAATATAATATTGGGCTATAATGTATTTAAAAATATGCAACAAACAAATTATTAATCTTACCAAAGAATATCATATTACCCAGTGACTCGGTTATGGAGGTCAGATATGCAGTGGCTCCATGTAAAATGGTATTCAGTTGTATTTGGTTAGACTAGAAGCCTACCTCAATATAGTTGAGAAATGATACGCAGATGAACTACAGATAAACTCCAATTTCAAACAACTTTACAATATATTTACCTGTAACTTGCTGCAGGAGATATCTGAGCCATGTGTTGCCACTGCCAGGGTAGGATACTAACGCGACAACGTCTGGAGACGGTGGTGACCGCCACCGCAGCTCGCTACACCAATTCACGGGCGGATCATGACGAAACGCGAAGTTACTCATATACCCGCCTCCATAGTAGCCACCTCTCGAACCATGCAAAGGGTTCAACATAAACAGTATTATCGAGAAATATAACATCACCACCGCAGCCGCAAGGAAAAATATTGATCTTCGCGACATAACTACTAATTTTAATTCAATCGTTTTTAAAATAAACATTTTTTTGATTCATGATTTCGTGATTACGGTGCACCTGCCCACTTTGTGTTTTGATTTCGTTATCATGTTGTTTTTGTAAAGATAGGTAGAAATGAACATTGATTTTTAATTTCCTGATTAGTTGGTTTGTTTTCAGTTTTCCTTTTTTTCAACACAGTTTTTATATAGGTAGTAATTTTTGTCAAATAGAAATATAAATAAATCGTAACTTTTTATTGACAGAATATTTTGACAGGCGTTAATAATGTTGCCTTAATAAATGTAGAAACCAAATTAGTAAGAATTTTGTTTTTCAGCAATTGTACTTGGAACAAGGTTAATAATCCGGGGCCCTTCTCATTTTCCTCAAATTTCCCTTATTTTTTTTATTAAAAAACAATTTTAGAATAGGAATATAGGCACTCAAAGGAAGCACCCCTACTAAAAGGAGAGATATTTGTAGAAACTAGCTCGGCAGAGCATAATCTGTATAATATTTTACCGAAATCATGATAGTAGGATTGCTCTCTTATTATAGTTCAACTGACGAAATTTGCAGTATTGTCCCTTAGGCTCGTCGAAAAAATATCGATACATCGATATATCGATATTATTTTTTCAATGTATCGATATTTTTGAGCGATATTTAATGTTTCGATGTATCGAGGTATCGATATAAAATTACAAGTATTGAAAAGGTATAAAAATCGATATTTTTTATAATTAAAAAATCCTAAAAAAGAATACTTTTTTATACTAACATTTTGTAACAAATTACATTTTTTTTGTCTTTGGTCGACTGCAATATCTAGATCAGCCTATAATACCCAGAAAAGAGAATCCTACAAAATTCTGGTTTGATTGTCGTCATTTTACTCCAGTCCTTTCCGACATAGCTCTAAAGTATTTGATATCGCCTGCGTCCTCGGTTTCCTCAGAGAGAGTGGCATCTGCTGTAAATCTCGCAGTACCCAATAACAGAAGTCGGCTTACAGCCAAGCATGTAAATCAAAGAGTTTTTCTTATGTCTGTATCAGATAAATATTGGTTTGATTAATAAATAATTAATATTTGTTATTGTTGTCCTTGATTTTAAAAAAAATAAAAATGATGTCTATTGATTAGTATTTATCTAGTAATGTAAGATGATTGAAGTAGATTAGGCCAAATATTTTTTTTTTCCTATCACACCGATATATCGATATTTTTAAATAAAAATATCAATATAGATATTGATATATTCAAAAATTATCGATACAATATATATCGATACTTTATTGCATTTCCGACATCCCTATTGTCCCTTGGAACCCTTTGGGAACCAGACGTGAACTTTATTAAACTAATCATTTATTTTTCAAGTTTTCTATTTCCATCAGGCATACAGATGACAGCACGTCAAGCTACTCCAATCTGTCAATTTCTTTATTAGATTTTCAACTTTATTGTTGAATCTGTAAGGCTCATGATTGATTGGGAATATTTGACAGTTTAAGGTAGCTTGACTTTATACGGACGACAGCAGGTCATGCCCCAAACTGTCGGATATTCCCAATCAACCTTGAGCCTTAACGCTTTAGAGATTAAGTTGAAAATCCAAGAAGGAAATCTGACAGAATATAGTAGCTTGATGTGCTGTCGTCTGATGATTTTAGGGACTAAAATATAAAACCAGTTATAGATTCAGTATATAAACATGTATTTATAAAATAAACAATTCATTGTGATAAGCTAGTAAATCTTAGTTTCCTTAGTAACATGTGACAGTTCTCTATATTCCCTGTGCATATTTCTAAATACATTTGCAATGGTAACACTTTCGGCGAATTTATTTGCAAAAGTATCTTTCTAGCAGTAACCAAGTCACCTCTTAAAATATGACACACTGCAGCTTTTGCCCACACACCGACTGCAATCATATCTTTCATTTGATATGGTAACACTGACACAAGATCGTGGATCATTGGTGGGTGTAAATGCTCAATTGCATCTCCTATTCGGTCCAAATTTATGAGAGCTTCAGCTGCATAGATGTGTGCCCATGCTTTATGGCTGCTGGATGCCTCAGTCTGATTTAGTAGTTCATTTGCACTCATCAAAGCCGACAAAGGATCCTGTAAATGAAGTAGAACATAACTCTGCAGGACAAATGTGGAGTTTTTCAGCTCACACCTCTGTTTCCAGTTGATTGGTGGGCCTGGAGGTGCTTGAATAATAGGTGCAGTAACATCAGATGGTACTTCCTGATTTGGTAGTAACGTTATTGCATTTCTTAAACACAAGGCTGCAAATTCTAACGATAATGATGGGATGGCAAATGATTCTCCTGCAGTTGAATATTTTTCTTTTCCTTCTTTTGACAATAAGATGCGTGTGTGTGGGCCACTGCCGAGTTTCTTTAGCGTGTACTGTTGTGTTTCTTCACTGCAACACTTTTTCACACAACATTCTGCTAAGTGCAGCCAAATGCGAGGGTTGTTTGGGTAGTGCCGGGCAGCCTCAACCAAACACTCAAAAGCACCTTCAGAATTGTTTGCTGCAAGTAAAGCTATTCCTAAATTAAACACATACAGAGGCCTGTCTCTACAAGCTATTAATCTTTCACTGTCCTCACATTCCATTGCCTTAAAGTGTTCTTTGACTGCATGTTGAAAATACTTTGATGCTAAAAATGGTTTCTTTATTGATAAATATATGACTCCAAGGTTATTATTGATGGCTGCCCATATGTCTTCTCCCTGAGTTTTCAAATCATAATTATATTTGAGTGTTTTGTATTGACCTAGTGTAGCTGCTGCTTCTTTGACCTCTCCATTGAGATATTGCTGTAGCGCTATAATAAATATATTTTCTATTGAGTCAGGTTTGAGGTTTAACTTTACTTTCTGTCCCAGTAACAACTGAGCCCTACTGACAAGCCTTTCAAACAGTTCACTGACTTCATTGTTTGCTTTAAGTGGCTCACCATATGTCTTTGCTATGTCCAATGTTTTTTCATAGGTTCTCCTGCACAGAGAAGCCTCTAATAACAGTAGGACAGTCTGCTGAAATAATTTATTGTCTTTGATATTGTTACAATTAAGTAATCTCTCTAAGAGCACAGTACATTGATAGTAATATCTCGAATGGTACAATATCACTGCATAATTGTATATCAAGAAAGGTGATGTGTAGTCTTTTAAATCGATGTCCGGAAATGCAACGCCCGTTAACTGCGCGATGGCTTTCTTTAACTTGTCCACGTTCTTCATGTCGCTGATCATGAACTCGACCACAGCTTTATTGTGCTGAACACGCTTATTGCTCGTTCCAACCAAAGTTTCCAATTCGTTGAGGTGTTGTAATGCTCCTGTGTAATCCTTTTTTACATAACACTCGTGTGCGAGAATGACTGGCTCGTCCTTTGTGTTGGCCATTGCTTTTTAATTTAAATAACCTGAAATACGTTTAGAGAAGATGATTTTTATTTTTGTTTACCCGAAACGGACGATTTTTCCACTACTCGTGAGCTCATTGATCGCCGGATGACAAATTGAATTGACATTTTACATTGACACAAGAACACTTGTCATCTTTGACATTTTTTTTTCTCGGCCTGTGGGCTTCCAATTGTTGTGCCCAGAGGGACAATTCTCGTAATATTTTTACATCTCAGTCTCAACCTGTAAAAAAAAAACTCATAATTTTCCCACATTTCGTCTCATTTATGACATTTGTTCGTCGCTGTGATGAGACTGTGACTAGATTTTGAATGTTTTAATTATGGGTATCGACCTTAATATATTCAATTAAATTATCAAACAGCTAATGGACACTTCCTTACACCCAAAGGCCTTTTATACTGTAGTCCCCTATAAGCAAACAAAAACATTCATCATAATCTCAGCGTTAATCCCAATCGCATCCGTAGCTTTTCAGCTTTGGAGTCTAGGATCCGCTTTACCAGTCTAACTTCTGATTTTGGCTAAACTTTGATATTTTCCGCGAAGCGACTGCCGTACACAACCCGTAACGACTGCCACTAGATGTTCGTATCGCAACCGCAATTCGTATTCATGCATACAAATATTTGCACTGTGCGGGGATCGAACCCGTGAATATTTTAAATCTGACTAAAACTCACCGGCGTTCCTTTACTTGCCTGTGCGCCAGGGCCACGGTTTCTTATTTAACCAACCCGCAACCGTAACTCAGAAGGCATTGGCCTTCGTGGACCCCGTCCCGATGTGCTGATACCTCTTTGAGGCGTACCTGATACACAACGAACCGTCGACTTGGTCCTCCCGCTTGGTCCTTATCAGGCGGCAAGCAGTGGGCGGCTCGGTTTAGCAAGCCCGCGCCTCCGGTAGCCGGGAGTTCGTTGTTGTCTCCCGGTGCTGGGATATCCGCTCTGTCACGCGGTTCATCTTCTCCGGAACATGCCCTGGACCAGGGCCCGACGCGAGAAGTCGCCGCCACGAGAACATGGCGGTGCTCTACCCAAGTCGAGCAGACCTCCATCTTGTCTTCAGACCGATCCCCACAGTGACACCCTGGTGTTTCCTCCCGCCTTATACGGAACAGTAATTTCCCGAAGCAGCCGTGTCCGGTGAGGAACTGCGTCAGGCGAAAGGTGAGGGTGCTGTGACGACTCTCTAGCCACTCCTCAAAGAGGGGACTTACCGCCGATATCACCCAGAATTATGGGATACAGTGGATAAGGTACTTCACCTTACTGCCGCATTGAAAGTTTCTACCCTGTATAAATCTATACTAATATATGAAGCTGAAGAGTTTGTTTGTTTGTTTGATTGCGTGAATTTCAGGAACTACTGGTCTGATTTGAATAATTCAAATCGGACCAGTTTGAATTAATTGCTTTGGATAGCCCATTAATCCAGAAAGGCTTTAGGCTAACAATATAGGCTAGCTACAACATCACGCTGCGATCAATAGGAGCGGAGCATAACTAACTCCACGCGAACGAAGTCGCTGGCGGCCGCTAGTTATTCATTATTTGTGTTGGTCTGTATAATAGTTTCTATCTATCTTATTGTTTTTTGTGAATGAAATCATCAATTGACCTTTCCCGCTCTGGACGGAGCAGAAGGCGTGAAAGACTTTACTGATTAACACCCACCCGCGTTTCTTCACTTATTTGTGCATCATGGTAACGGTATCTTTCGAATAACTGGCAGCCCTGGTAGACCGATGTCGACCAGGGCTGCGAGTTACCGATAGAGACCGATGTCTCGTGGACCCCGTTTCGATGTGCTGACATCTCTTTCAGGCGCGCGTGAAACATAACGCATCTCGATCCCGACCCGGGCATGGTCCTTACTGGGTGCAGAGCTGCCCACTGCTCGCCGTTCGCAAGCCCTCACCTATGGTGGCCGGGAGTTCAATGTTGTATCCTGACCGGGGCGTCTCCTGCGGCAGCAGAGGCTTGAGGGCGCTAAGATTTCCGCTCCCTCACGTGCTCTGCCTTCTCCTTTGCTAGCATCACAGCTTCGCAGAAGGTGACGGCCTGCCATGCAGTTGCGCTATGGACCATGGACGGACGCGGGAGATCGCCGCCAAGAGGAGTCAGCGATGCTCCGCCCAAGCCGGGTAGACTTCCAGCGTTTCCCCAGGGCGATGCCCACAGTGGTTACACCCTAGCATTTCCTCCCGCCCTTTCCGGAACAAGAGCCTCACGAATCTGTTGAATGCATCTGGCTTGAGATGAGGGTGTTGTAGTCCCTCTCTAGCCGCTCTTCAAAGAGGGGACTTGCTGCCGCTATTGTGGTGTGCCATACCTATATTAATCATGATGCAGTTCCTAAAGTTGTTTTAGTAAATTTATTTAAAAATAGAAAATTGAATAACAGTATAAGTAAATAAATTTAGTAATTGTAACAAAAGTTTCTCATAACACTGTTCAATTAATTCATGACCTTAGAAGTATTAGGTTATATGTACAGCTCGATCTTAGAAGAATTAGGTTGTATGTGTAGGTCCAATGACCTTAGATGACCTATTGCTTCTAACATTGAGCTATAGATACGATCTAATGCTGAGCATTACGGAACTCATAATTTCTGTATTTATAGCCACAAGGTACTGTAATGCAATAGTAGTTAAGAATTAGTAATATATTACATAATAAATAAAACAAATACTTTTTACAAATCTGGATGAATATGTCCCTTTATTTTCTTAGTAGATCTCTCGGCAGGCCTTATACATAAATGTTTACCAAACAAAGTTACTTTACTGTTCCCTAAATACATTTCAAAGACACAATCTTTTTTAGGTATTGTCGTTGTTATATTGTCTTTAGATACAATTTTAAACGTGTTTCTTGTGTCCATAATACAAATTCCAGTTTTACCTACATAACTTGGGCATTTTGCCCTAACTACACTTAAGATGCTGCCATGAAAATCTGCCTTAAATAGAGCTTGAGTAAACGTTTCCCAGCTTTTGCTCGTACAATCTGGAATAGGTTGGTCTAATTGTAACACACCACTGATGTATTCTAACCACATTTGGTTTAATGGCACGACATCGTTGTATTTCACTCCATTTCTTGGTATTGAATAAAAACCTAAAGATTTCTTCTCTACTTTGGTAAGACAGCGTGCTTTCTTCTTCTTTGGTTGTCTTTTCTGCCCTTTACTCCTTTTCTTGGCAAGAACAAAATCCGTTTTCAATTCGGTGTCCAAATTTAGTTGTCCTGATCTTGATACGTTGGATTTTAGAAAACTAACTATTGCTTCAGCGGCGCCTTTATTGAAAGTCTCTTCTGCCGACATTTTGGGATCGTGTTTTTTTATATATTAATAAAAAATAAAATAAATTATCGTTGTTTTGCAAGCATGCACTTTGTTGTTACTTCACCTCAAAATCAAAAAACATTAATTTGACAGTGACAGTATGATTCCAGTGTTTTGTATCATTCATTCATTCATTCATTTATTAATAATACATCAAATACATGTGCTGTATTTTGTCTATCAACTTTAGTCGATTACACATCGTGTAAATGACATTTTCGACATTGAGGTTTTTGTTATCAGTATTTTACTGAACTTGAACCACAGAGTATTATAACTTGAACTTTTCTGATAAGGTTGTGAAACTTATAATTTACTTAACTTACCTTTCAGAGGTTATTTGTTAAAGTGTGGGTTCTTTACTTCTGAAATATTCTTTCTTTTAGAGTAAAAGATGGTATCTAAAGTTCCATCCGTTAAACTTTCGAGTGGACGAGAAATGCCCATGGTTGGTCTCGGCACTTATGCTGTGAGTATTTTTTGATATTGGTTATTGGCATTTATTTTTAGTTTTAGAATTATGACTGGGAAACATCCCACTCATCATCGTAATTGTTAAAAGACATAATACCGAAGCGGTGTGCATGATTACAATCTCATAAACAATTGAATAATTGATTTTAGAGAAAAGCCGACCCAGGACAGTTCAGACAGGCAGTGGAATGGGGCATAGAGGCAGGATACAGACACATAGACACAGCTTCTTTTTACAATAATGAGGAGGAAGTCGGAGAAGGAATCAACAACAAGATTAAAGAAGGATTGGTCACCAGAGACCAACTGTTTGTAACGACTAAGGTAATATTTATTTTATTTCAGTTAGATAACAAGACATTATACCTTTATTAAAAGGGGTTACTGTTACCCCCTCTAAATTGCTCTTTTTGGAAATATTGTTCCTATTCAAGTTCAACAAAGTTTTGTTATGAGCGCAAGGAGACAATAGTAGCATAAAATATATCTTATTGTTACTGCAGGGTATTCAATAAAATTTGTCAAAAGTATAAAGAAATGTCTTTATACTTTTGACATGATAATAAGATATGATTTTTAAACAAAAAAAAAATTTGAAATCAAGCTAACAGTAACTGACAAGTTCATTCAATTAACTCAAAAAATCCTAAATTAAACCTATGTTAAAATTGAAATTCAGTATTTCTTATTTTACTTCAGCGTATAGAGCGCGTATCCTCTGCTGGACAGGGCCCGAAGGCTATACACAAAGTCCGGTCTGGTGCTGCCCGCCTTCAATTAAAGAAAAAAATAACTGTACCAAAACTTATAGCAACTGGTTGAAGTAACCACCAATGGCCCATGCACAATGTAATGGAGGGTATACCTACAACATTATTTTTTGTTTATGTGACAACTGAAACACATGTCCAGTATTTTTAAGTAAAGAATGTATGTACAAAATGTCAAAAAGATATAATGAAAAACCACCAATTTATGAGCTTGCTATTCTACTTGGTTCTTCTTCTTCAGCCTATAGATGTCCACTGCTGGACAAAGGCCCCCCTCAAGGCTTTCCACGCTGACCGGTCTTGCGCTGCCCGCATCCATCGGCTTCCCGCGACCTTCACCAGGTCATCGGTCCACCTTGTTGGGTCCTACCTACCCTACGCTGCGTCTTCCAGTACATGGCCGCCACTCCAGAACCTTACTGCCCCATAGGCCATCGGTTCTACGAGCACTGTGCCCTGCCCACTGCCACTTCAGTTTAGCGACTCGCAGAGCTATATCGGTGACTTTGGTTCTTCTGCGGATCTCCTCATTTCTGATTCGATCACGCAGAGAAACTCCGAGCATAGCCTTTCCATTGCCCTTTGTGTGACTCTGAGCCTTCGTATGAGGCCCATTGTGAGCGACCACGTTTCAGTTCCGAAAGTCATCACTGGCAACACACTGGTCAAAGACTTTAGTCTTGAGACACTGTGGTATCTTGGACGACGAGAAGATGTATCGTAGCTTCCCGAACGCTGCCCAGCCGAGCTGGATTCGACGGGACACCTCTTTCTCGAAGTTGGACCTACCTAGTTGAACTGTTTGTCCCAGGTATATGTACTCGTCAACAACTTCGAGTGCAGAGCAAGCAACTAGAATTGGAGTGGGTACGACATGAGAGTTCGACATGATCTTCGTCTTATCCATGTTCATCTTTAGACCCACTTGTTGGGAAGCTCTGCTGAGGTCATTGAGCATTTTGCCCAAGTTTTCCAGGGTCTCAACCATGACCACGATATCATCTGCAAAACGGAGATTAGTGATGTACTCGCCGTTGATGTTGGTGCCAAGTCCTTTCCAGTCCAGGAGCTTGAAGACATCAGTGAACAATTTAGGAGATATGACATCTCCTTGTCTCACTCCACGCTGGAGTTGGATCGGTTTCGAGTCCTGATCCTGGAGACGGACTGACATGGTGGCGTTTTTGTACAAACACTTTATCACCTCAATGTATCGATGGTCAATTTGGCACCACTGGAGAGACTGTAGCACCGCCCAAGTCTCGATCGAATCGAAGGCCTTCTCATAGTCCACAAACGCCAAGCATAGTGGTTTGTTATACTCCTCGGACTTCTGTATAACTTGCCGCAGCGTATGTATGTGGTCTATGGTGCTAAAGCCTTTTCGGAAGCCTGCTTGTTCGGGAGGCTGGAAGTCGTCGAACCTGCGAGCGAGACGATTCGTGATGACCCTATAAAACAGCTTATAGACATGGCTCAGGAGGGATATCGGTCTGTAGTTTTTCAGCAGGGTATTGTCACCTTTTTTTAAAAACAACACCACCACGCTCCTGTGCCACGCCTTAGGCGTTTCGCCTTTAATAATGACCGAATTAAATAGCTTCTGAAGCGCTTTAAGAACCGGTTTACCACCCGCTTTCAGAAGCTCAGCCGTAATTCCATCATCTCCAGCCGCCTTATCGTTCTTGAGCTGTTTCAGGGCCATACTAATCTCGTACAGGCTGACGTCCGGGATATCGTCGGTGTAGTGTCGGGTTAGTCTGGCTCTAGGATCATTAGCCAGGCTTACAACAGGTGCGTGTGTTGATGTGTATAACTCTCCGTAGAATTTCTCAATCTCACCCAAAATCTCGGGCTTGGAAGTGACGATCCTACCATCCCCAGTCTTCAGCTTTGCAAGTAGGCTCTTTCCAACAGACAAATCTCGTGCGAACACTTTGGAGCCTTTGTTCCGCTCGATAGTAGCCTCTTTAATACAATTTGTATTAAATTGGCGTATATCGAGAGTCAGGGACTTTGAGATTTGTCTGTTAAGGCATCTGATACGCGAAGCGTCATCAGGGGATTTTAAGACCACCTCCCGTCTTTCTTCCATTAGCCGACGGGTGGGACCGGAGATCTTCTTCTGTCCTTTTGAACGCAGGGTTTTGTAAAACTTGGACCCTTCCGTTTGGAGAGTTTCCACAAACCTGTTGTTATAGTCGTCCACATCTACGCATTTACCGAGGCATTCGAAGCGATTTTGCAGTTCGATCTGAAAGCTATCAGGGTTTTGGAGTTGGGTTGACGCTGGACGGAGAGTAGACTTCATAAGTCGAGAGTGTTCGAGCCTAATGTTGAGGTTCAAGATGCCTCTAACAAAACGGTGATCACTCCCGGTTTTAACCGCATGGATCACGGATACATCATTGAACACTTGCCTTCTGGTAGACATTATGAAGTCTATCTCGTTTTTGGTCTGACCGTCGGGGCTAATCCAGGTCCACTTCCGGTGCAATGGTTTCTTGAAAAAAGAATTCATCACAAAGAGTCCTTCCTATTCCATGAAATCCATCAGCATCTGACCTCGGGGATTCCGATTTCCAACTCCAAATTGACCCACTTTCGTCTCGTCCGCCTCTCGCATGCCCAGTTTTGCGTTAAAGTCCCCCATGACAACAGTGTAGTGGGTTTTGGAGGAATGTATGGCTCTACTGACGTCCTCATACATAGCCTCCACCTCATCGTCGGAGCGTAAACCCGTATAACCTTTAACGAATATCGTTTGATTATTCTGAGTACAAGGTACGCCACCTGAGTCGAAAAGCTCCCGACTTTAACAACGTTGTTCACGAGGGACTTGTGGACAATAAACCCGACGTCACCCTGGGACAGCTGGTCGCCTTCCCGGAAATAGAGCAGGTTGCCAGACTTCAGGATTATCGAGTCCTCTCCCTCTTTCCGGACTTCAGTTCTTCCTCCAGTTCGACAATCTTCTCATCGGTCCGTAGTGAGCGCGTGTTATATATATGTTGCCAGGGCCAAAGGTCGTCGTTGGTGATAGTAGCCGGATCTCTTCCGGAGATTCTTAGCACCCCTTGCTCCGCCGTAACCGAGTCCGCTACCGTAGACTGGAATAGCGGAGCTGCCGGGGACTAGTTGCCTGGGCTGTCTCGTGTACATCATTGGAGGGGTTTGCCTTAATCCCCACGCTTGGCAGGCGGGTTGGGGATCGCAGTGATTTGATATTACACAGAAGAAGCGCTGCTGCCCGCTTCCCTGGTGAGTTCCCTTAGTCGCCTCTTACGAAACCCACGGGAGGATATGGGTTGGTACTATTCTAAGCCCAGTACCACACGGGGGTCTACTTGGTTGTCACAACAAAAATATGTTCAAAGGTCCAGGCGGGAGAGCGCGGGCGTTGAGCTTTGGCGTCAGCTGTGATGTATCATATCCACTCTGTAACCACTCTGGTCTCACTCTAAATGTATTTGGGAAAAAATATAACATGGTGTAAAAGTGATTGGAATTGATTCAGTTGCTTATTCTGAACAAACTATATTCAGGTTTCGCATAAACAAAAAATAACGTTGTTAAAGGAATACTTGAAGGACTAAGTGCGGAAACGAACCCATGACATAGAACATAGAAAATATTATAGCATTAATTTATATTTGCCTATTAACTTCCAGATTTGGAATGACTGCCATGCAGAAGGTGACGTTGTACCATCACTGAAGGAATCCTTGGCAAAGTTCAAGCTAGATTATGTTGACTTATATCTTGTTCATTGGCCATTCTCAGTTAATGTAAGATTCTTTTATTTTTTGTACCCAGCAGGGTAATTGCTTAACACACTATCAGTTGCAATGGGTTTCATTTTGACAATTGAATAGCATTCATTGTGTTATTTACGTTGTTGAGCAGACACACTTTTCGAACACATGGAGTAATAGCTTCAAAATGATTCCAACTGATAGTAATAGTGTCTTATGCAATTGGGGTCCTGTTTGTGTGTTCTTTTTTATATTGCAAATCATGCAAAACAGTTGAAAGATTCCAGACAGCAGCGAGCAAATAGCAACTTGAAACTTGTGAACTAAAATAAAGGTCATTGTGATTTTGCCAGACTTAGCAATGATACCAGCCAGTTAGCAACATTATTACCTAAACGATAAAAGATCACTGAGAATCAGACATTGCTGCAAAATCAGAGTTACTTAAAATAACTGAACAGATTTTAGTTCTCAACAGGCAATTCTCAATTCAAAAATGCACAGAACAAATATTTGTATGGCCTATAGGTAGTTGTTCCGGGTCTGTTTGTTTGTGTATGTGAGTTTAAGTGTTTGTGAATGCACCCATGATACAGCAGTAATTCTTAGTGAGGGGCAACAATTTAAAAAAATAATAAAAAAAACTGCCCTTTTCTAAGAAACTACCATCAACATGGTATTTATACTTAAATTGTTAATCTGATCAGAATCAACTCAATCTGTTGAGTTCACTGATGGACATAGGCCTCCTCCAGATTGTGTTACAACACCCTTAGCATCCAACTTCCATACCCAATACTACTCGTAATAAGGTAATAGAAATTTTTGTGCAAATAAATATTATATTGCCTCTAGGATAAAGGTGAAGAAGCTAACATTGATTACCTGGAGACCTGGAGAGGCATGGAACAGACTGTGAAACTAGGCCTTGCCAAGGATATTGGAGTGTCCAACTTTAATGAAGAGCAACTTGAAAGATTGCTGAAGAATTCAACTATTAAACCTGTTATTAATCAGTTTGAGGTAAGCAATGACAGAAATAGTGGCCAAACTTTATTGCGAAAATAAATTGTTTCCCACGAAGTGTTAATTTAAACTTGCTGATCCTTACCATTCATATTTATTTTGAAATGTGGCTGTTTGTAAACGCACTCACGATACAAGTGAAATTCCTAGTGGGGACAAGGCTTTAATAAAAAAAAAATCCTCTTTAGATAAACCCGACTTTAACCCAGCACAAACTGGTGGACTTCTGCAAGCAGCACTCTGTACTTCCAGTAGCATATACTCCTCTGGGACTCATATCTGAAGCTCGGCCCGAGTTCAACGGGAAGGATGGCATTAAAACTGACCCGAAATTCGGTGCGTTAGCTGATAAATATGGGAAGACTCGTGCACAGATTGGCTTGAGATATTTGGTAAGGATTTTTTAAAAATCTTTATTTAGAGACTTAAGGAAATGTTTCTTCTAGTTTTAATTTTAAGATCTACACTATTGCATTACAGGGCCAGCGGGGTGATTGTGTAGCAGGTTTAGTGTGTTCAGTAATAATTATTGTGTTATTAACATTGATTAGTTGACAGATTCTTCGGCTTCGTTTACTTAATTCACCTGAGCTAGTTCACCTAGGTGAACTAAACACACTTTTAGTAAACTTACCAGGTGTTTAAAGTTTACTAAAAGTGTGTTTAGTTCACCTGCATTAAATTTACCTTTAAGCCATCATCATCATCTCAGCGTTAATCCCAGTCGAATCCGAAGCTTTTTCAGCTTTGGAGTCTGCGGTCCGCTTTACCGCTTTTATTCATAAAGAAAGATTTAAGTTAAGCAACGTTAAAAGGTCAAAAATGTATGGTTAAGGAATCGCTAATCACTAGTTAACTTTAAGCAGCCTTTCTGAATAAGGCGGAGTGTGTTTAGTTCACCTAGGTGAATTAGCTCAGGTGAATTAAGTAAACGAAGCCGATTTTTCGAACATAATTATGTTCTAATGGATTCTTCATAATTATCGAAATTATGATTGATAGAGTTTTACATAACTAGCGTGTAGGTCGACTCAAAAATTGACGCCGATTGTCTTGTTTATAAACTAAACCAATTTTAAGTTAAGTGCATCTTTTTCTTTCTATTTTATTAAGAAAAGGAAAAAAGATAACATTTTAGTGAAATCCTGTTAAACTAATATACTCTATATATAGTATTAGTAGATAGACGCCATTATAAACATGGCGACCAAAAATACTTCAATTGGAGTTTTGGCGGGAAAGTCAAGCTGAGAGTCACGCTCATTTTTCATTGGACTTTTAAAATTATTTATAGTGTTGTTTACTAAATAAAAGTGCTTAATTTATGTAGTTAAAAGTGCATTCAGTAAATAATTCATAAAGAACAGTGAAATATCGCAGCATAGTGGCCACATCATGACTTTGTCTTAAACCTCCATCGGAAGACGGGTCACGCGGCCGTCTTTTTCGACATGGACAATCCATTACGTGACATTGGCTATAAGCACAAATCCTGCGAAGCCATAAAAGAAAATAAAAACTTCAATTTTGACAGGTCTAAACTGACATTTTAACTTCCGTCCTTTTCTTTATGAAATGGAAAGAAAAAGACGCACTTAACTTAAAATTAGTTTAGTTTGTGAACAACAGAATCGGCGCCATTATTAATTTAGTTGCTTCAGTCCCCTTTGTTGTAATACGAAGTTACCGGATTTCGATTCCGGCAAGGAACAAATACAGCATGTTACAAAAACCCTGTCCGACCCGTGAAAGTGTTGTTAGGTATCGTTAGCTGATTCTACTAATGCGTACATAACCTGGCTAAACTAAAAAAATAATACCCCCTTAAAAATAAATAACTTAAATAAAATAAATAGGTAATTTCATGGCAACACAGGCACAGGTCATGACCTCAGTTGACCTCATGCATGTAGGTATTGGTAGTCTAACCACGTTTATCGACTCTAGAAAGAAACAATGATACCTACTTAGGCAGCTCGTGAAAAGAACTTTTTTTTTAAGTAGGAAGGTCGTCTGACCCTCCGAATGTATCTTCGAATTTCATTCGATGAGCACAATGGCTGTGGCGGAGATGTTGTTCCATATTTCGTTCACTAAGAACGATACCGGCCTGGCACCGTCCCACGAGATTAGCACGGTGTTTCACAACGTTAGTCCACTCCTACCAATCCACTGCTCGCCGAACTGATAGTGGAGGTACTCACGTACAGGTCGGCAAAAATATGGTGGGGCACCGTCATGCTGGAACCACATTGACCAAGAAGTAGTCACATCCGAATCGTTCAACACCTGATCACAACACAACACAATTGCAGTTTTACTAGGTACCTTCCATCAGCAGGTTACATTACGTTAGAAAACTATATGATCACACAATAAACGATACGTCTACACGGACGCAATGTCTACGCGAAACTAATAAATTTAAAATAAAAATGATTTTTATTTCATAAAAATAGGTACTCTAACTGCACGGCGGTGCCCTTTGACTAGAGGTGTGAAAGTATTCAAAATATTTCTCGTATCGATTTTTGGTATCAATTTTGTATTTCAGAATTTCACGCATCGATTCAACATCGCATGGCATTCTTTAGATTTTAGAACTTTCACATAACTTAAATCAAGTGAACTTAAATGCTTTACATTGTTTATAATATTCTCCTAAAATCGTATTTCATAAGACCTTTCTAGTTCCTATTTACTAATAATAGGTACTTGTGTTACAATATTGTTATGAATAATTAATCGATAATCAAAAAAAGTACTTTTACCATTAGGTAATCTGCGTTTTTACAACAAATCATTCGAGCAGGTAAAAGTTTCGAATAGTAGCGACAAAAACAAAACGTTATTACGCAAAAACTAGTACAGCTCTAATTATTCCTTTGCGCGTCGGCGGCTAGACACACTGACGCCGCTAAAGAACCTAACAAAAGAATCAAAGGAAAGCCGACAGTTATAAGGTCTAAAATGGTGTTTACACTTTTTTAAATTTCCCGAATTTAGGGGAAGTTACAGTAAATTCGCGGGTAAAAAAGATTATTTCAAAATTCATTAGTATTGTTACTATGATGATTATGCAAAATTTTATATTTTATTTGGTCATTTGTTTACCTAACCCTTATTATCCTTGTGGGTCGGACAGGGTTTTCTTAACATACTGTATATGTATTGCCTGCAGGTACTAGTTCTGTGTCTGGCTGTTTGACTATGTGAGTTTAAATAAGATTGTAAACATACCCACAATACCGGATTAATTCTTAGTGTGGGGCAACAATAAAAAAGCATAACACGTATAAAATGAAGAGATCCGAAAAGTTCGCGACCATTATAGCGTTCATCATCAACCTTTTTATCGTCCCACTGCTGGGCACAGGTCTCCTCTCATACAGAGAAGGATTGAGCGTAATCACCACGCTTGCTCAATGCGGGTTGGCGATTTCAGACTTAAGTCCAGGTTTCCTCAAGATGTTTTCCTTCACCTTCAGTCAATGATGTCCAAGATATACATAGAAAATACATATAACTTTAGAAAAGTTACATTGGTACTTGCCTGACCTGGAATCGAACCCGCGCACTCATACTTGAGAGGCTGGTGTTTTAACCACTAGGCCACCACGACTTCGATAGTAATAGCGTTACGCTGAGTTTATAATAAGTTCTCTTTGTAGAATGTTGCCTTTCCACCCGTTACATAAGGAGTTTTCGATTAAATTGAATTAACGCCCGAGTAAATAGTATATTACTCGGGCGTACGGTCCACGCTTCAGATTGTATTGTTAATACAATGGCTGATAATTAAAAATAATGCATTTTAATTTCAGGTGCAACGCGGCATCCCAGTGATACCAAAATCATTCACAAAATCGCGTATCGAAGAGAACATGAATCTTTTCGACTTCGAACTCACAGACAGTGAGATGGCGTTGGTAGATAGCTTCAATATTAATCATAGATGTGTTCCTGCCAGCGCCTTTAAGGGACTCAAGAATTATCCTTTTTAATAATGAATAACTTTTGTGATAAGTGTTTTAGTAGTTCCGGGCAGGTTATGATCAAAGTTGGGTAATAATAAATGTGATATTAATACGTAAGGAGTATTTACATAATTTTATAATGCAATACATATTGTATATTTCCTGTTGAATTAAACATATATTTCAGTTTAAATTTGTGTTTTGATACGGAAAATATTTGCAAAATATGTGCGAGACAGTCATTTTTGCAAAAATGCTATTTTTCAGGAAAAGCATTTAAAACTTTTACTTCTAAATAATTCATCATACTTCAAGATACATCATTGCCATCTTACGAAAACTAAGTGTACTACCAAAGTAACGTAAACTGTTGCTTTAGGTCACTTATTACGCATTTTTACAAAAGGGACAGACTCGCAACGGGATTGCGCATTTTTTCCCTTTTTTTTTGTTCTCTGCGTGTCAGACTTTTACTAACGAAAACCCACCAGTGTTCCTTCACTTAAGTACCTGAGCGCTAGGGCTACGGTTTCTTTTCTCTCCCTAAGTTTACTTTCCACCAGTTGTAACTGTATTCAGCTGTATCCCATGACTAGAGTTGTTCAAAACGGCTATAAAACAATAGCACGCTACAGACTATATGCTATTAATTTCTAACGCGCTATTAAATGCGCTATGTTATAGCACGCTAGAAATAAGAAAGCACGTGGCCATCCAGCAGGCGCGATTATTATTGCAACACGCTAAATACATTAGTAGCGCGTTACATTACATATCGTTCTTCGTTACACAGACCGCATGCTATAACGGAATGTGAAAAAAGCAATATAAAAGATATCAATGAACTCTCCTTCATACTTTTCAGGCTTAGGACTGTCTATAATTGGTAAAGGGTATTCTAACTACTAATCGTCACTAATTCGTTTTGCAACAAAATTTTATACTAATATCTACACACTAACAATACCTTTGCACACACTAAATAATCGTCACTAGTTCGTTTTGCAATGCAACAGAATTTTATAATAATATTTAACTACACAATAACAAGAAAGATCGCGCGCGACGAAAATCGCGTGCCGCGACAACAAGCATACATATAGTCCACAGCGCTCACGCGATGACTGACTGCTCGCTAAGCGCCGCCGCGCGCTGTGCGAGTTATTCGATCAATTTCATTCATAGCGTGAATAGCGTCATAGCGTCGTAACGTCCACTTAAATAGCGTGCGCTGTGCGCTACGAGGAAATAGCGTGCTATTGAATGGCGCTATGCGCTATATTAACCATCTCTACCCATGACACTGGATGCCGACCCCTACAAACTTGGAAAGAAAAAGTCTAGGTAGATGGCAACGAGTCCCTTGTAAACGAAATTTAAGCTCAGTTTTTCATATTTTTCTTCTATTTCATTATGAAAAGGACAGAAGATTAATACTGGTTTAGTTCGTGGCGTGACAGTACATATTTATGCGTTGTAAAAAAGTAAATTATATGAACACATATAACGTGTCAGTAAACTAATTCTGGAGAAAGAACACAAACATTGTCTTGAGTTAATCAGAGTGATCAGCTATTCTTATCATTTAAATAGTCATTTACAGAATGTAATATCAAACCTTTGAACAAAGCTTGGGTGATTTGTGCTTTAAATGCATTGTAAGACAAGTCTAGCAGAGGGTAGGTATCTGGTTATATAAAGTTATACCAAGCCCAACAAAAGAGCTATGAACCTTTTGAAGTCGGTGAAAAGGGGCTCGCAGTTTGTAAGCGACCACGTCTCAGTTCCATATGTCATCACTGGCAACGCACACTGGTCGAAGACTTGTCTTGACACACTGCGGTATTTCGGACGGGTTCTCGAGTGGCGACCACGATGTGTCGTACCAGACGTCACCTGGGTTAAGGTCGCGGGAAATCGCTGGATGCGGGAGGCGCAGGACCAGTCGTCGTGGTGATCCTTAGGAGAGGCCTATGTCCAGCTTTGAACGTTTTTGGCTGAAATGTTGATGATGATGATAATATGGTCTGAAAGGAGTTGTCTGTTGTGCCGACCCCCAAATAACTTGGAAGGGCAGGAGAATGGTGATGAGTCCCATCAAATTAAGATACCTTCCTACTCAATAGACAGGTTAGACGTGATTGAAAACTTTACAAATGAGATGGAAATATAAATAAGTCAATTTAGGCAGCGTCTGGCTGCGGTGGCAGCTGAATAATTGATTAGGATTAAACTAATATTTATCTTGTTAAATACAGATGTCTAAATAAATAAAGATAGATATATTCTGAACCCTTTAACCGCCGACAACGTAATATTACGGGCTATGAAATCTGTGCCCAAACCGCCAACGCTCGTATAATTACGTTATTTTATCTAATAAGTTCTTATAGTCCACAAACTCCATATAAGACGTGTCAATTATAAGAAGTATCTAATATAATCGTTATTGTTATTGACATTTTTCAATGGTTTGAATGATAAATATTGTGAATTTTGAGATTTTAATACATCGTGATCACTGGTCTCCTTACCTGTATCGCCAATCACGTAATTTTACGAGTACTAGGGATGGGGCAAATTCGTAAAATATTTCATAGCTTGTCTAAGAATAAACAAGGCTCATTAGAAATTACTATCACTATTTGCAATGAAAGTGGGTACTTTCACCACAATATAACCATAGTGTTACTCTGATACAAAATTCTGTACACAATAAAGTGTATTTAAGTTTAATCTTCTTTCATTTTTACGACTTAAATATAAAAATCTCATTACGCGGTACGTCACTAGTGCAGACATTCACCGGTCGCGCTCACCGTATTATTACGTGCGGCCAAGGAGCTTCAAGGTTAAATCGCGCTGTATTGTGAATTGCCTCACCGCCATCCCCGTCAAATCACGGGAAAGCTTTATCGCTCAGTGCAACTAGTGTTGTAGGCCTTTTTCGTGTTTCGTCAAGAAGAGTTATTAAATGTTTTGCAATTATGAATTGCGAAACGACGACAGTTCTCAACATAGAAAGTGATGTTGATTTGATAAGTTTAATTTATTTTTAAAAACGATATTTTAATTTGACAAGTAATTGTGTTTGTTTGTAACATATCATGGATACCCAAGATTTAAATAAGTATATACATTCATAGGCTGGAATTATTTAATATTAAGAAGGTACCTCGGTAGGTAGGGTAATAACAGATTTTGTAGTGTTATACCCCTTATTCATAAAAACTGCTTAAAGTTAACGAGTGATTAGCGATTCTTTAACCATACATTTTTGACCTTTTATCGTCACTTAACTTAAATCATCCTTTATGAATAAACACCACAGTGTTTAAGGGGTTTCATAATCATTCATAATCGATTTTTAAAGTTAAGTGACCTGCAAGCGTCTAAAATGTATGATTAAAAAATCGCTAATCACTAGTTAACTTTAAGCAGCGTTTATGAATAAGGGGGATTACGTTTAGGTATATACTTATATTTTTATAATAATGCCTCTATGTATGTCTGAGCAGTATACAAGTAAATATTGTCGAAAAGTTAATATTGTGAATACATAAAGAATTTATGCATCGATATCGAGTATTCCCAACACTGTTCCAACTTATACCTAAAGTGACGTGGCGCTGGAGGTACATAAAAGGGATCAGCGACATGGCGGTTAAAGGGTGAAAGTCTGTACACAATTATATGTTATCTGTGCCTTCTGTGTATAAATTTTGAGACTGTGAAATAAATCTTGCACTTCACTAGATGTGGGTCGTTACGCCTTTTTCATGAAACATAACGTAACCAGTTATCCACAAAGAGATTTGAAATATTAATGTCTTTGATTTTCTATTAGGTTGCAACTTGGGTGCCAAAAAAATAAAAGAAACCTTCAAATTGTCTGACAATTTTATTAATGAAAATAAATAAACATGTCAACATCGATAAAACTGAAACAAAATTAACAAAAAATCATTTTTAGCGTCAATGTGGAAGTTCTGGAATGTCTTTTTAAGATATATTAAGGTTTCGAGTCGACACCGGCCTACCACCATACAGCCTAAGGGACCTTAAATAGCATTCTTAAAAAGAGAAATCGTGAAATGCTTTGCTTGGAACATAATTGTTAGATAACCCGACTCCGATACTTATAAGCAAATTGTTATTTGTACTAACAACTATTGTTAAATTAGTGAAATCGAGCATGAGGCAGTTGTTGTATTAATTTTATTTTCTAGTGATTACAAAAAGTTTTTACTAAATTTTAGCAGCATCATGTAGCTATGTGGAAAACATGATAACAGACTATTCCAAAATAATAACTACACCTGTAAATTTCATTTACAAAATTTATACAAACATTGGATTAATCAGGTATATAAAAATATAGTAGAAAAACTACTTTATACAGTAACAATATATAAAAACATTTGAATATACTTCATAACAACTTGAATGAATCGGCCATTGCAATACATCGCATCAAAATATTATAAAAAAAGAGATAAATAAATATACAGCCATATAAAACCCGGTAAATAAAAATCACATATTCCCGTTTCACTGAAAAGTATTTACGAAATTATAATATACATAAAAATAACCCCGGTTCATATCAACCAACTACACGGTTATTTTAATACATCCCTAAACTGGGGAAAGCTTGGTACATTTGCATGTAGTAACAATACTTCTTCAAACCCTGAAGAAGCTGAGCATACTTTGCTATGGTAGCTTGTACACGCCTTACTGTAACTATGCTTGCAAGTATGCCATTGGGTGTTTTACACACCCACATTTAGCCAATTCAATACAATCAGGCTGATAGTGTACCCGGGACCAGAACCCAGGATCTCACGAGAGCTGCGCGTGCGATCGAAACCAATACATTATTTATTAAACAACACAAAAACATAGCTTACATTGGTAAGGCCTACAAAAATATATTTTTGATTTACTTATAAGTTGTCACAGATAGCCATATTTTTTTATGTGTGCCCCTTTGAACGGTAAAGGAAAGGAATCGTTTACTTATCCTTCATTTTATTTTTTACAGATTTCCCTACTAACTTTTTTATAACGTAATACGTGTTTTGATTAATATGTAGCTAAATCTGTGACAGCTTAAGCTCAACACGCTTAAAATAAAAGTTTTACTTAAAATTACAATGTTCATCGCAGGCGCAGCTCCATTCAATTTACTTCTATATTAAATAAATTACTATAACGTAGGGTCAATGTGACGGTACGACCTAGTCTATTCGGACTAATGGTATACATTGACATTATTTTATGTTAAATAATTAATATCAACATAGTTTCTTTGAAAGTGACTTAAGTCTCATTTACACGCTCTTAAGTAGCAAGTGTGCAAGTGTCAAGTAATTAGTAAAATCAACATGTAAAAGGTCGCGCTGTTAAGTAAGAAGTGTTAAGTGCGAACGTTTAAGTACACGTTGATTTAAAATTCTTTCCCATAGTTAATTGCTACTGATAACAAGATAGTTTTATTTCAGTTTGGATATATCGAGAGCGGCAAAAAGTCAATATTTTTTTGTTCTATATCTTAGCCTACCGCCACATTTCCTATTATTGTAATAACATATGGGAGTCAGTTTCTATTAAATCGTGATGAAAAGAAAGAACCAAACGGGTCGAGAAGAAAATTTGTGTTAAATTGTATTTTGAACAGGTATTAGATCTTATATCTTGCTTACCTACTCTTTACTGTGCAAGATAATGTGCCGACACAATTCTCTCGTGTGAGGATATTAGATTACAGAATCTCACTCAAAACTCACAGTCGTGGTGGCCTAGTGGTTAAAACATCAGCTTCTCAAGTATGAGTGTGTGGGTTCGATTCAGGTCAGGCAAGTACTTTTACGTAAAAGTTATATGTACTTTTTAAGTATATCTTGGACACCAATGACTGATGACAAGATGAAGGAAAACATCTTGAGGAAACCTGGACTTAGTCTGAAATCGCCAACCCGCATTGAGCAGGCGTGGTGATTACGCTCAATCTTTCTCTGTATGAGAGGAGACCTGTGCCCAGCTGTGGGACGATAAAAAGATGGACGATGATGATGATTCAAAACTGAAGCTTTATTTAAATCTCGTATGAAGCCTTTTGATTGGTTTAAACAAGTTTTAAGTAATGCTTGATTCTTGAGTACGGTTCTGTGATACGGTTCTTAGTCACTAATCCCACACGGGCAATTACGATAATCTTTGACGATATATTTATCATAATTTTCTTTCGGGCTGTAAGTCATGATGGTACTTTCTTTTCCACGATTTAATAAAAACCAACTCATTCGAAAATGAATGCCTAATAACAAAGATGGTGGACTTAATTAAATCTACTTCCACACATAGTTGAAAATGTCCATGATTGAGTCGTAAATAGTGAAAGTAATAGCTACGTCAAATACTACTCGGGACAGTCTAGGTACCGTTCCCTTATAAAACGCGAAGGGACCTTCTGCCTTCCAGGTCTTGATGAAGCAATCCCACGTGTTCTTGTATTTGGCAGCTTCGAGACCTTGCATTCGAGTTTTGACCACGTCTATCGGTGTGTTGCCGAATACTGACGCAGCACCTGTAATAAATTTAGAGGTTTAAATAGGATGCTTCGGATTTTTTTGCGGGTTTAGGTGTCAAATATGCTGTTATATATTTCGCGTTTATATCAGTATCCTATAATGATTTCACCCCCAGTTCCCCTTTCTAGACCCCCAGTTCGACCACTACAAAAATTAAACAAACAAAGCATTCGATTCTTACCAGCTAAGCCACCGAACAGCGCCACAATGTACTTGGGCACAGGTTTGTCCCGGTCACCTCCTTTGTACCAGTCTCTCAAAGACTCCATCACGAAGAACCTGATGGCTTGGTTGCTGCCCTGCTTCATCACTGTTGCTGTTACCCCCTTGTAAAGCCCTCCGACACCTAGGAAAAAAAATATCGTAGCTTATAATTTACACTCTCGGCCATCTACGCCTGGGTATTCCGCGATGCCACTGGACATTTTGAGGGACTTATACTGGTAACAGTTTGAACGTACGTACGTACTGACGGTTCAGTTAATAGCGAATCCAAGAGGAAGGAAGGGTCCCAAGAGGTGCACTTTGTAATTATAAATTAGTGCTTGAACGCAATCCCGACTCCATCAGTCGGGTAGTTACGGAAACACCGCCGCTGGCAAATTGTTCCAGTCCCTCGGTGTACGCGGGATAAAAGACGAGGCGAAACGCTGTGGCGTCAACAACGTAAGGGTGGATACTATTGCCAAAACAATTTGCCAGCGGCGGTGTTTCCGTCGGACTACAATTTGAGTGTCTTCAAGGCTAGAGTGAATAGGCTCTTAATAAACTAGTGCGCTTTACCATCAACGACTGCGTCACTGCTTACCATCAGGCGGGATTGCGGTCAAGCGCTAGTTTATAATTTTATTAAAAAAAAAAAAAAACATTAAATAAAGTTCAAAACTTACCATCTTCCCTAACAATAGTCCTGACTCCATGAAAGAATCCTCTGAACCTCGGCTTCTCCAGTCTCAAGTCATTGATGAACTTGACCTTGACGGTCTCCATGGGGGTTACCGCGAAGATAGCCTCAGAGACACCAGCGGCCAGACCGCAAGCCAGTTTACCGGTTGTGGATAGTGTGCCATCTTCATGTACCATGTACAGTCGAGCTTGTTCGAATACACCAAATCTGAAGAAAAGAATTAGTAGTTAAGTTTTAAGTCGATTACCTTTTGATTTGGGATTCATCAACTCCACTGTGGCCACCACAAAGGGGAACGGTTTTAGGCGCCAATTCCTCAAAATATGCTAGATTTTGTAAGGCGAGGTAAGACTCCACCTTTGACTCTTTTAGCAAACTGAAAGCCATTTACAAATATCTTCCCGATTTAAATTAGCACTCACTGTCTGTCAATAAATGAAACATGCCTTTTTCAATAACTTAGTTTTAGTTTTAAGTTGAATTCTTGTACAACTCCATTTTTATATGCATCCGGAGTTTCCTATAAGTGATTGTTAGACCACTCTATCACCTTTTAAAATTACATGTTACCTTTGTACAACACCCAGCGTACGTGTTTTGGTGAACTAATATAAGTAAATAAAATAAGTACATATATGTTTTAGAGGTCCACTTTGCGAAAGTAGGAAGAAGTGGAAATTGAGACTCAGATCAGACTGTGAACGTTTTCAAAAAAGGGTAGTTATCTAAAAAAAAAACTAATTAGTCCGTCAGTCAGATTTCCAAAAAATACTAGACACGTATTATTCCTTTTTTCATATAAACGAAAAATGAAGGAGATACAGTGCGTTGAAAACTCGTGTGACGTCATTGCACGCTACACTTTTTAGCGAGCAGTGACGTCACCATCCACCACTCCTGATCTTTGATGCCTTTTATATTTGTAAATTTTTATTGATTTGATAAAACAATATATACGTATCCAGTATTTTTTTATAATCTGAATGACGGACTAAATAGATTTTTTTTTTACCCAGGAAACATCCCAATTACGAATACTGTCCCTCTGGTGTATTGTATCTTGAGTTTAATTATTTATTGACACTTTTCTACCATTACAGGTTGCTCTTAACCTAAAGCGGCAGAAAGGCCAAATACATTTCAGAAACGAACATAGCATATCATCATCATCATCATCAATCTTTTTATCGTCCCACTGCTGGGCACAGGTCTCCTCTCATACAGAGAAGGATTGAGAGAGCATACAAATAAGATTTAATAAAAAACAATTCTAATATAATTTAAACAATAAAATAAATTTATAAAAAATAGTATAAAATTTTAAAACATCGCTATTCAATAGTGTAATTGCACAATACACCATCAGTAACAATGGGTTCAATTTTGACAGTTCAACGTTGAATTCAAAATTCAGTCATTTACGTTGTTCAGCAGACACATTTTCCGAACAGAGCAATGGATTAGCAATTAGCTTCAAAATGATTCCAATTGATTGCAACAGTGCTATATGCAACTAGGACATTCGAAACTTACCCATTAAACGATTTAAAAACTATATAAAGGCCAAACTTTGCAAAAAGGGGTATTATAAAATCACAGATTATTTAGAAGACAAAAAAAGGTTGGGACTTAGCTGCTCGCTCTGTTAAGCATTGTTATTAAGCAATATGCGTAATTATAAGGTAAATTATTGTAAAAAAATTAATTTTTAATGTCTGGACTTGAAAAAAGACGATGATCCCTGAATTTGTTTCGGCTATTTCTTCTCAGAGGTAGCCAGTTAGGAAATGCCGGCTTCATCTAGTTAAAAAAAAAATCGGTGATCCTACTTGCTTAATAAACGATTTCATTCCCTTTCATTTACGATGTTTCTTCTTTGAACGTAGCCAGAACATCAAGCATATCAATTTAGCTGACTGAATTTTAAAGTGCTACATTTAAGGTAAAGGGCCTTAAAGTAGCGTAATAAAAAAATCTTACGAATTTTGTCGATGTCACACGAAATCCGGACTGCTTAATATCTTTCCTAGCTAGGTTCACTGACCGCAATCATTTTAGTACTAGTGATAACGAGGCCATGACAAACGTGTCGTGTTGTAAGAATTATAGTATGGGTGACGGGTTTCACACCTGTAGACATCGTTATGCTCAGTTTTCTTCAGTATCAAGTAACCAGAAACTTCGAGAAAACATACGTGAAGTAAGTTTTTGCAAGGGAATTGCATGATTTAATTCCCCCATCCCATCTCCGTTCAATCATCGGACGACCGGTCGTAAAGGCGAGTTTCCACCCTTACGTTGTTGATACCACTGCGATCCGAACGAAGCGTTTTGCTTCCTCTTTTATACCGCGTACATCGAGGGACTGGAACAATTTGCCAGCGACGGTGTTTCCGTCACACTAAAATTTGAGTGTCTTCAAGGCTAGAGTGAATAGGCTCTCAATAAATTAGAGCACTTTACCATCAGGCGGGATTGCGGTCAAGTGCTGGTTTAATAAAAAAAAAAAAAAAGGTTTTAAGTGAGCAGTCGATTCTGTAAAAATTGGTTTATAACCAACGCACTAATTGCGAAATAACATTACAACCAATTGGAATCATTTTGAAGCATATTGCTAATTCATTGCTCCGTGTGTTCAAAAAATGTGTCTCAACAAGATTGTAAATAATAATAATAATAATTTATCATTTATTCTCTCTTCACAAAGTTGATTTGTAATAGTGTGTACAAAAAAAAAAAGTATCAGCTGAATTCCACCTTTGTGAGAGACTGGTGCCTGCTATAGGTATTTGGAGAAAAACCTGTGTTACAGGTCACCAGGCCCCTTGCTAGAATTAGCTTTAATGTAGATACCGTGCAAGAGTAACAGAGAAATATTAGGCATAACAAAATAAAAGTTATAAATAAACAACATGCTTAACACTTAACAGATAAAAGTAAAAGCAATATGTTATACTAAAAATAATTCTAATAAATATAAGAAATACCTGCCTATAATATTGCAGAATTAGTTGTGAAGTCATGTTGTGAGACAATGAGTGAGTGGAATAATGCCATCAATGTTGTTGAACTGTCAAAATGAAATCCATTGTTACTGATAGTGTGTTACGCACGCGGAATAAACAAGTAAGGTTCCACAATAGGGTAGTTGACTAAAAAAAAAACTAATTAGTCCGTCAGTCAGACAAAGTCGCCACCCACCAGACAAAGTCTTGCCGCCAAGCGATTCGTCGTGTTCCGGCATGATGTCTGGTGAAGCCGTACGGAGGACAGGTCTGAGCAGTTGTGTTGCGATGTCTGCCGGGTACGATGCGCCAAGTGTTGTTGTGTCGGGAGTTTGGTCGTGGAGGGTCTCCATATCAATCTCCCTCTGGCGCAGCATCGTTGGTCGTGTTGTTGGGTTTAACATTGCACCACCTCGCTCAACTTCCTTCCTATTCGCTAAGTTTTTTAAGTGAATGGGTTTAATAAACTAGCGCGCTTTACCATCAACGATTGCATCACTGCTTGCCATCGGGCGGGATTGCAGTCAAGTGCTAGTTCAAAATTATAAAAAAAAAATACTAAAGACGTATTTTTTTCTTTTTTCATATAAACAAAAAATGAAGACGACACAGTGCGTTGAAAACTCGTGTGACGTCACTCCACGCTACACTTTTAAGCGGGTTGTGAGGTCACCAGCCTCCACTCCTGATCTTTGATTCCTTTTATATTTGTCAATTTTTATTGATTTGATAAAACAAAATATACGTATCCAATATTTTTCTATAATCTGAATGACGGACTCAATAGAATGAATTTTTTTTACCATACCCAGAAAACATCCCTATTACCTCGCAGGATTAACATAGGATATTATAATTTATAATAATAGCTAATTCAAAATATTACTTCAATTATATTGATAACAATTTATAAAAAATGATGACAAATATACACTATGTAACAAAAACCCTGTTGTTCCTTTCAGGGACATATAATTTTACCTACAAGCACATCATTAATGAAGTCATAATTAGAAAACAGTAATCATTGTCTAGTCGAGGGCTCACAATCAAATACCTATTAAAACCGACAAATTCGAATTTAGAATATCTGTGGGCCTAGTATGAGTTTTCAATACGAAACTCGATCGTCTATAATATAGACGATCGAGTTTCGTATTGAAAACTCATACTAGGCCTACAGATTTTATAAGTTAAATAAATTGGCGGGAACGCTACTTATGTTTAATCTCTTCATGCAGAATTGCAGAGCTAAGAAATTAGTTACAGATTATAAATATTAATAATTAAACATTTATTTTAATTATTTTTGTTGAACAATTTTTATAAATGACTTGCTTTATTACGTCCGTATGCCGATTCTTAAAACGTAGGTTGAAGGAACAACAGGGTTTTTGTTACATATTGTATAAATAAGAACATTATAAATAATACTAGCTTTCCGCCCGCGGCTTCGCCCGCGTGGATCCCGGTTATATCGTGCTTTTTAGATTTCTCTCGGGAATATCATTTTTTTCCGGGATAAAAGTACTCTATTATTTAATCCGAACTCGACGTCTGCAAAATTATATCAATCGGTTCAGTAGTAACAGCGTGAAAGCGGAACAAACTTACTTTCTGATTTATAATATATAATAATATAATATATATATAATATATATATAATACGGAACGTTACCTAACCACTGCGCCAACCGTGCCGTCCAGTTGTATAACAATTTCATCCAATTTGGGAAGCCCTACAGATGGGAGGGAATAATGAGGTCAAATTGCTCCCTAAAATAGTGTTGAGCAGTCCGATCAATGATTTGCTTATGCAACGCATCTGTTGAGCAGGAAGACTCGCTGTGAAAACATCATCTACTCCACAAACTTAATTTTTAACGTGACGTTTATTTTTAAATTTTGTGTATGCTAATAGTATTAGCTGCTAATTATTACTCCACAAACAATTTTGACGCGATTAAAAATATGGCTACTAAAAATACGTCAATTTAGGCGCGGACGGTAGTCGTGGTGACCTAGTGGTTAAAAGACCAGCTTCTCAAGTATGAGTGCGCGGGTTCGATTCCAGGTCAGGCAAGTACCAATGCAACTTTTCTAAAGTTACATGTACTTTCTCAGTATATCTTGGACACCAATGACTGAAGGTGAAGGAAAACATCTTGAGGAAACCTGGACTTTGAGTCTGAAATCGCCAACCCGCATTGAGCAAGCGTGGTGATTACGCTCAATCCTTCTCTGTATGAGAGGAGACCTGTGCCCAGCAGTGGGACGATAAAAAGGTTGAAGATGATGATGCGCGGACTAATTTGACAGGACTAAACTAATATTTACCTTCTATCCTTTTCATAGTAAAAATGAAAGAAAATGGTGTACTGAAACTAAATTTAGTTTAGTTCTGAACGAGGCCACTATTTGATCTTGAGTCTGTTTAGGCCGCCCTTCAGCACATTGACTTACATTATGTTCTCCTAGCAATCTATTTACATAATGTTTTAGTAAAAATATTCTTTCGACGACATTCTAATAATACTACAGCTGTGATACCAAAATACCTAACTATTGGGTGTACAAATAAGATTCCGCCGTTTTTTGAACATGCGGACGAGAATTATCATTAGGAGAATTATCCACGAGCTGGGGTCGGAGACTGCTTAAGCGAGGGATCTTAACATATTTCCGGCTGTCTCCTTACCTAACCTTGCATACCTAATGTACCAACACAATACCCATTAATGTCAAACCTACTACTTAATAACCTACTATAAATACATCATTATAACATTATTAACTACATCTAACGTATGTATTCGACGTGTCGGCGTCGTGTTTGGCTGACTGGTGTCACGTAGCTGGCCACGAAACCGGCGGTACATTACACCTTTTGGCCAGAACTCTTCTTTGAGGAATTTCTCGTTCTCGAGAAGATGTGTCGGAACACGCACCATGAACGACTTGAAATTCATGTGACATTGAAATTGATGTGTGTGCATGTTTGTGGTCAGGATACCCGTTGAAGCCGTTGGTGCTGGCGGGAGTGATGATGACGTCACGCTTAAGTTGTTGCACAAAGGCTGCGCTGACGTTCATGCTCGGGGTCACCAGTGTGGAGGTATGAGGAACAGGGTGTAAAGATCCTCCATAGAAACGGGAGGATCCTCCGACCAGACTGGTGTTATGTCCGGCGGGCACTAACGGTTGATTTTGGGAAGTTGTATGTATGTATGTTAATTGCACGGCAAACTCTGCTTGCGTGTGACGTCAGTATGACGCATTGTTCCATGTGGTGTTTGTAAGTACCGCCACTGGCCACACCACTATATTAACTGGGTGTGCGAAAGGGGTAACTGTTGTTAGTAGCATTGCGCAAATAGCGACTTGCCAAAGGAAAAAAAAAAACATAAAAAGGGGGGTAACTGTATTTACACCACGGATACCATTAATACCTAATGATATCACGTTCGAATTTAAACGATTACAGTTTCCCCTAAAAGTCTATTTTGATATGACAATAAACAAGTCTCAGGGCAAACTCAAAGCGGGTATTGACTTGAGAGAACATTGCTTCTCTCATGGAAATTTTATGTTGCTTCCTCATGAGAAGTTCATCCAATAACTTGATAGTTTTGTCAGCAGTAATGGGCAATAATGCTTCCAATTCAGTGTTTTTTTTAAATAAATAATAAACTAGTCCTAGACTGCAATCACGCCTGATGGTAAGCAGTGATGCAATGTTGATGGTAAAGCGCAGACAGGGTCACTAATACTCTGTGTATGTTTTTACCAGATTTAACCTCTTAGTGAGGACATCTTTTGGCAAACGGCGGAAACTTATTGGTACATCTATTAATATTTTTCCTATCCGGTTTTTATCGGTAGCGTTTGATTCACGTGATCAAAGCGAGTTTTCCGTATGTTAATTGCTAGTTAATAGCAAAACACACTAATTTATGATTGTTTGATACGTTTTGATGTAATCAGTGTAGTTTTGGATGAATACATTGCAATTTTAATGAATAAGGAAGTAATGTTTTATTTGAATTTTAATATTATTTGTTATTGTTTATATTTTATTAGAATTGTATTTACAAAATTTTATTATATGTGTAAGTTTCTAAAATGTAATGGTATTAAGTGAATGAATATATATGTATAAAAAAATTAATAAATAAACACTATCATAATGCAAGCGACCGTCTGCATATCATGCGGAAATTGCAAAGACGGAAAAATTAATCTCTGCAAATTCACCGCGCAACACAATGTCCTGAATGTCATTGAGTCTGTTTATCTGCATCAACCTTCGGCTGACACAATGAACTGTTGTTATCAGCCATTATTGCTCCATTTTGCGGTAACGTGAGATATACGTGACTTATATTCGAAAGATTAGAGAGAAATGCGAGAACTACTGTCCGGTTATGTAATCCTGGTACTTGTTCGTTTGTATGATGGATTGAGGACACTTGAGTTACCTGTATGCATATATATAGGTATAGGTATATTATATTATATATAAATAAAAATGAATTGTTGTTCGTTAGTCTGATTTAAACTCGAGAACGGCTGGGCCGATTGAGCTAATTTTGGTTTTAAAATGTTTGTCGTAGTCCAGGGTAGGTTTAAACGGTGCAAATAAGGAAAAATGATTTAATAATAATGATGAATAAGCTTCATTGTTTCGACTTCCTCTACACTTTTGTGTAACCCTGATATCCCGCATCTCCAAAAAGTAGGCAAAATAAAACTCATTCACAAGAGCAAAGGGAGGCAGCCAGTGAAACGGCTCAGTTGGTAATGCCAAATTGTCGAGCAAACCTCAGAGATCAACAGCTAGATAATTTACGAAGCACACGAAGAAGAAATTTATCATGGAATAATTATATTTGGTTTTTATTTACAACTAGCTGACCCGGCGAGCTTTGTATGATGAATTGAGGACACTTGAGTAACCAAAAAATATGCGAAAACTACTGTCCGGTTATGTAATCCTGACACTTGAGTTACCCTGTATGTATTGCCATTATGATATTGAAAAATTGACAAGGCTGTCTGTCAAGAGTGCGTGTTTTGAACGTGTTCTACTAAATAATGTTAATGAGCATGCTTAAACCACATGGTAATCGTTTATTTTTGTTAATGGACGGTTTGATAAAAAAAGTTAAATTAAGATAACGATTTTTTTTTTTTGCTAGTTATGGTCATGTCTTGATAGGAGACGAGCCTACTGCCAATATCGGGTACAATCAATAAATAAATATACGGACAAATCACACGGATTGAGTTAGCCCCAAAGTAAATTCGAGACTTGTGTTATGGGATACTAACTCAACGATACTATATTTTATAATAGATACATATATAGATAAACATCCAAGACCCAGGCCAATCAGGAAAAGATCGTTTTCCATCATGACCTAGCCGGGGATAGAACCCGGGGTCGACGGGGTGGACGGGGTCGGGGTTTACGGAGACCGACAACATGACTCCAGCAAGATGTTTAACACATTACATATCAGTAGATTTGGCTTATATTATGTTTTGACAGTTTAGTAACAGTCGCCGTGTAAATTTATGTTTTACATATGGCTAATTTTTCGAACAATGGCCCAGGTTCCCTTGTTCAGAAACTAAACAAAATTTAAGTCTTCCATCTTTTTTTTCTATTTTATTAAGATAGTTCTGTCAAATCAGTCCGCGCCTGACGTAAATTGACGTATGTGTAGTAACCATGTTTTTATCGCGTTTAAACTGTCTCTTAATTTGACAGGACTTAATGTCTTCTTCTGTCCTTTTCTTATTCAGTCCGCGCCTGACGTAAATTGATGTATGTGTAGTAACCATGTTTTTATCGCGTTTAAACTGTCTCTTAATTTGACAGGACTTAATATTTTCTTCTGTCCTTTTCTTATTTAAATAGAAAGAAAAAGATGCAAAAGATTAGTTGGTGAATGAGATAATCGGCGACATTACCTAATTAATACATACAAAGGAGAACCAAACGGCTGAACCGATTTTGTCGTGTTGTTGGGTTTAACATTGCATCGCCTCGTTCAACTGTCGTCTTCCTTCCTATTCACTCAGTTTTTTTTTAAATATGATTAATAAACTAGCGCGCTTTACTATCAATGATTGCATCACAACTTACCATCAGGCGGGATTTCGATCAAGCACTAGTTTATAATTAAAAAAAAAAACTTATACAGCATTTGTTAGGCCTGAAAATAGCCAACAACAAGACCAACGATGCTGCGCCAGAGGCAGGTTGATCTGGAGACCCTCCATGATCAAACTCTCGACATAACAACATTTGGCGCATCGTACCCGGCACACATCGCTCAGACCCGTCCGTACGGCTTCACCAGACATCATGCCGGAACACGACGAATCGCTTGCCGGCAAGACAGTCAGGTGGGTGGTAACATCTTCGGCAGTAGATGATATGATACCTACCACTGAATGTCAATCCCAACCTTTTTAAAAATTATATAAACCAGTGCTTGACCGCAATCAAGTAATGCTAAGGATTGAAACTATTGTTAACTCACTCAATTCCTATAATTTCTCATACAATATGTAAAGAAAACCCTGTCCGATCCGTGAAGGTATTGTTAGGTATCGACAAGTGATTCTAATAATGTCTACAAAGCCGGACTAAACTTAAAAAAAAAAATCCCCTAAAAAAATAAATATTATTTCGCAAAAAGAGGTAACTTAATGCATGTGCGGTAGACAATCCATACGCGGGCGACGGGGGGCAGGGTACGCGTCACTAGGTCAAACCGCTTATAATAATACCGTCAGAATGGTGTTGTCACTTTTTTTTTACAAATTACCAATTTTCGGGAAGTTGGAATTAATTCGCGGGAAAAAAAGACTATTTCAAAATTCATTAGTATTGTTACTGTGATGACTACGTAAAATTTTATATTATATTTGGTCATGTGTTTACCTAACCTTTATTACCCTTATGGGTCGGACAGGGTTTTCTTTACATATTGTATAATGTTTCAGTACTATCAAAAGGAAATATTAATTATTATCAATTGTGTCATAAATGGAACGCAAAGTAGCAAAGTTAACTAAAGGTCAGGGTGATCAATATCAGCAACAATATGATGTCCAGTTGTGTAGGTAAGTGCCTTCAAGTGGTATGTAATGTAATGAAGAGCTCACGTTACAGCAGAGCGATCCTGTAACAACCTCATCGAAACTTAGGTAAAGCGAGCGTGTCATTCTTGTCATTCCAACTAGAGTGGTGCACTTAACCACTTTTTATGCACTTAACCACTCTATATACATATCTTCTTCCGAACGCTCGGGGAATACGACCGTTGCCGAATAGTGACGAAGATTTCTATGCGCATTATCACTTTGGGAGACCTGTACTAGCTTTCCGAATTCGGTTATATCGCGGTTTTTTAGATTCCTCATTTTCGGGGATTAATTTATTATAGTATCATTTAGCTTCAAATTTTGCATGTTCATATTCGTTTGCAATATATTACCTTGTTTTAAACGACACACAGCGCCACCTATCACCGAACTGGTATGAATCTAACAATATTTTTGTTTTCCCTCGAAAATATAAAATTTATCCGTGATAAAAAGTACCCTATCATTTAATCCGGAGTTCTAACTTTACGTTTGCAAAATTTTAAAGTAATCGGTTCAGTAATTACGGCGTGAAAGCGGAACAAACAAACAAATTAAATTAGTAAGGATTACGTATTTCAATTAAACCACTTACTCGTAACTATAGTTTTTGTTTATTTGCACATATTTAAATAATTAAAAAGCTAACAGAATAGAATGTCTCTTTAAGTTTGTAACCTCTTGAATTAATTATGTAGTAGGTACAGGTGTCCGTGTCATGCCTAGCGATAACCTCCAGAGTCTGATAGACAATAATGATACGTCAAGATATTATAACGTGTAACTTTGTCTTATCAAACGTTATCATGTTTCGGTTACATAGGAGACCAAAGCTTGATAACATTGAATCGAAATGCGGTTTCATCGTAAATGCTTGTTTAAATAATTCTGTTTGCTCAAATAGTAGCCGTCCATTGCCGCGGCAAACATACGCCTATATTGATTTGACCTAAAACGGGCCGAAATGAACGGAAAAAATGTGAATAGCTGGATATACCTGTACATATGTATGTAGGACCGGAGGAGTAATGACCATATACGTCTTCATATGTTATCCACATAATGGACGGGGTCAAAAGCTAATTTTCTATTGATTTTTAGAAGCTTCAGTATAAGAGACACTGTTATTATGGTGTATCATTCAAACAATATAATTATGATCTATGTTACTGGTTTGAGTTCCGCACTCAATCCCTCCAGTGGACCATTGTGCGTGGGCCATGACGGCCGTTGGCGGTTATTCCATCCAGCCCACCTCCTTCCAGAAGCCCATTAAGTCTCCTGGCCTGTTGAGAACACCTGTGTAAGGTCTTAGTGACCCTATGGGTTTTCTTCTAATTGGGCTGACGCCTGTACATTCGAAGAGTACATGCGCAACTGTCTCGTCAGCCTCCATGCAAGCTCTGAGACAGAGGGCTGTCTGTTATGCCTATTGTGTGGAGATGTTGTCAGTGGCCCGTGATGATCGCCGTCATCAATGCAGGCCTTTCCTATTTAGGTGCAAGTCTTTTAGTTAGCGTGTTATATACAATATGTAAAGAAAACCCCGTCCGACCCAAAAGAATGATAAATGTTAGGTATACACATGACCAAATAAAATATGAAATTTTACGTAATCATCATAGTGACAATAGCACCATTAATACCATTTGGACTGTATTATTATTAAAGAGCGATGTGACCACGTGCCGCGTGCCCTGCCCCCCGTCGCCTGCGGAAGGGTTGGTTACCGTACATGTATTAAGTTAGCTCTTTTTGCGAAATACATTTTTTTTTTAAGTTTAGTCCGGCTTTGTATCCATTAGTAGAATCAGTTATCGATACTTAACAATACCTTCACGGATCGGACAGAGTTTTCTTTACATATTGTATAATCTGGGCTATTCTTTGGACAATATATTTTTTAATAACACAAGACAAATCAATATCTATAGGACGTGAGGTGTTCAGAACTGACGCATAACAAGAACAGAAAGCTGGGCTGAATAATAAACTGAAAATAAGGCCTCCTTTTTTCTTTCAAACCTCTGACGACCGAGAACGTCACACCACCTTCACCGTGGTCTACTCCAATTATAATTAAATCTTAGGGAATTACTTACCTGACGGCGGATTTGGGAATCGATCCGTAGATGAGAACACTGAGTCCTCTGTACAGACCGAACACTCCATGTGACTTGATAGTCTTCTTCACGCAGTCGCCAATGCCTGTGTACTTCTTGGCACCTCCTGAATAAGGGAAAGGGTTTTGGTTAAAATAATATCCGCCTGTACCATTGATGGAAGATTGCAAGGCAAAGGCTCCTTATAATATAGAAGGGCCATTTTGGTTCCTGTATGAGCCAGAGCACACCTAACGAACACAGCGCAGAGAGTGTTTTTCACTGCCGAACAAATTTGAACATTATAACCAAAAGAATAAAGTTGAAATTAAATAACATTCATTCTCAAGCTCGCAAAAGCATGAAGGTTTGAAAAACAGTAAACTTGTTTTGTGAGTTGTATTGTAACCGCTTGTTGCGCTTCCACAGGTGTGCGCCTGCCCTAGTGAGATCTTAGCCTTTAAATAAGCCTTTCAAGTGCAAATACAGGGTGGCGCAATAGAACGTGCATTTTTAAAATAATTATTAAAAAATAAATACAAAAGGTATAGTTAAAATAAAACTAAGCAATTATTAAGTGATAACTGAAGTTTATTTTTTAAAAATAACATCATCTAAATGATGACCCTCTCTACGTTGGCACTCCTCTAACCGCAAACGGAAATTACCGAAAACTTTCTTAAGTAGTGCTAGTGTGATTGCTGCCATTTCACCACGAATATTCTCCTTGAGCTGACTGATGTTTCTCGGATTATTGGTGTAGACTTTGTGTTTGAGGTATCCCCACAAAAAAAAGTCAGGAGGCGTCAAGTCTGGACTGCGCGGAGGCAATGGGATATCACCTCTTTTCGAAATCAGTTTGCCAGGGAACATCTGCTTCACAACCGCCATGGAGTTATTTGATGTGTGACTGGTAGCTCCGTCTTGTTGGAACCAACTCCTAGAGTTCTTTATTCTTGAATTTTCAAGTTCTGGGGCCAAAAAACCTTCCAACATCGCAACATAGCGTTCGGTATTAACAGTGATGTTTTGCCCCCGTGCGTTTTCAAAAAAATAAGGACCAATTATTCCTTTGGCAGAGTTTGCGGCCCAAACTGTCACTTTAGGGCTATGTAACGGTTTTTGATGTTTGAGTCTGGGATTCTCACTATTCCAATAACGACAATTTTGGCGGTTTACGAACCCATTCATATGAAAATGTGCCTCATCAGAGAAAAGGATGTTTTCAAAATTTGAAAACCGATTGAGCATTTCATTAGCAAATGTGAGCCGTGCTATGAAGTCAGAGTATTTCAATTGTTGAGTTAATTGCAGCTTGTATATGTTTAGGACAGACGATCTCTTGCGAGTAGACATTTGTGGATCTTCTCGTACCGACTGCTTAACACTCTCAATATTGTCTTCGGTCCTAGATGTGCGCGGACGACCTTTTGCGTGTGGTTTAAACGTCGATCCAGTCTCTTCAAACCGCTTTATCCAGATTTTAATTAAATTAGCACTCGGAGCCTCCCTAATTTGCCGTACACCATACTCAGAACAAAATAGTCGCCTGACAACTACGTACGAACGAGAGTTTTCGTAAAATGCGCGCACGCAAAATGCGCGACGCTTCCCGTCGAAGTGACTCATCGTGACTAAAACTTCATGAACCGCGCTACCCAACGATATCGGTCTCCCCTCGCCCACGCCCCTTCTACCCCGCAAAAAAAGATGATGCAATATGCACGTTCTATTGCGCCACCCTGTATTTTAATTTTGAGAATCAGCTAGGTAATTGTGTAACACATTACGAATTCAATTTTTTGAAGATAATATAAAGCAATGGATTATCAATATCTATCAATATAACTCAGATTGTGATTGATTGTACTTAAATTATGTAATTAGGGCGCTTTACATAGCATAAAATGATTAGCGAAAGAATCGTTTATTGGAAACGGCTGGCGCTGCAGCTGATGCATGCCATAAATATTTTTGTATATTATGTGTATGTTAGACGGTCGGCTAAGAAGCGTTTTAAAATAATTTCGCGTAGGAGGCAAATGGAAAAGTTACTATTATGAGATGCATATTTTTAACGTCTCTCTTAAATTTACAGTTGCACCGAGGTGAATTTATTATCTACTACACTACCTACCTATTTCAGCCGATTGATTTTGTAATAATTTCAAATGTTCCATGTTCAAAGTGTTCCAACTAATGTTAAAGGATAGACACTCAATATTCATTTGACAGCTCAGTCCACCTTTATTATCACAATGACTTTTTACCAATTTTTAGGTTCGAATCATCCCCGGCTATTTTGCCTTACAAATGAGAGATTATGTATTTTCGGGCAAATAGACGCAAATGATCCTGCATAAGTACCCGTTTATACTTTGATTAGTATTTAGAGGAGTTAATACTTGATCTACTAGATTTCCAGGGGGGATGGGGTATCCGTGTGTAGTTTTTGCCATCGGACGCGTCCCCAGGTGGTGGATAGGGGAACGGCCCCCAGATATTAGGGTTACCGGTTTACCGGCGCGGACCAAAACCAGATGCGGGGACCGCTTCGGCGGTCACACGTGCGGCGTGTCGGCCACCACTCCAGGTGGCTGACGTGACCCGAATTCCGGGTCACCGTCGGACAACCGGGGCTCCTCACTGAGAGGAGCTAGGGGACCCGTTTGCATCCGTGCAAACGAGTGTGGCTAAGAGGAAGGACACCTCGCTAAAAAACCTTTGGCTGCTGCGTCTTCTCGCACAAGAAGACGTACCCAGCCCGGCCCCTCCATATGGAGGGACCATTGTGGGCCCGCCTTTCAGGCGGGAATCGCCGGCGGGGGATTGGTAGTGCAGGCTATACTATTTCCCATGACCCCGCCAGTAAGGCGATGTCGTTGTACCGCTGTTTGGTTTTAGTGGGTATTCTCGGCTTCGGCTGGGCGAGTCCCACACACGCCCTTCGGGGTATGGTCCGTAAAGGCATTTCCACAGCGTCATGAAAAAAAAAGGGGGTACGGTGCAGCTGCACCCCCTGCCCCCGCCTGGGTACAGCCATGAACTTATATGCCGTAGTATATTGTGATGATATTAATGCATAAAACACTACGCGACAGAAAAATATGTACTGACGGCAGCGACCAAGTTATCCTGAACTGTCAAATATTCCTAATCAACCTAACATTAAAGTTGAAATTGAAGTTTATTAGATAATAAAGAAATCTGGCAGATTGTAGTATGTAGCTTGATGTAGCCTGTATGTAGCACGTGGCCGCATTGACCTTCCATATTGTAGGTCAAGTTGTGCCACACCACGGTTGTTATCCTTAGTAACTATAAGCAAACATCTATAAAGACCGCTTTAGATATACCAATATACCTACTGTGATAATATTTACTCGCGTACTTACTTCGGGAAACTACGTAGAATCTTCTCGTCCGAAATACCGCATTGTCTGAAGACAAAAGTCTTCGACCAGTGTGTGTTGCCAGTGATGACTTATGGAATTGAGACGTGAGGTTATAAGAAAGCTCGAGGTCACTCAAAGGGCAATGGAGAGGGCTGTGCTTGGGGGTTTCACTGCGCGATCAAATCAGATATGAGGAGATTCACAAAAGAACGAGAGTAACTGACCGGACCGAGTGGCGACCAAGCACCTGGTGAAGGTCGCGGAAAATCGCTGGATGCGGGAGGCGCAGGACCAGTCGTCGTGGACCCTCTTTGGGGAGGCTTATCTCCAGCAGTGAACGTCTTTCGGCTGAAATGATGATGATGATGCGTACTTACTAATATCGCGTGTCAAAACCAAGATAAAAGACGTTACCCAGAAAGCAACTTAAGTGCGACTGGGCCATGCATCGACATATGCTAATGGGCATGCCATAGAGATGAGAATAGTGGCACTCCTAAAGAAAGAGAGAAAACGAAGTTTCGTATATCATTATCTCTCTACAATTTCTCACAGGTCATGGCAACTTTAAAAGTAAACTGTATTCTTTTAAACTTGTTCCTTCGCCTTTGTGTCAGTGATCTACATCGAACTGTGAATTTGAACAGTCCGCACATCACATCTTGTGGGAGTGTGTTCTTTGGCGGAATGAACGCAATATTATGGTTATTTTTTTTTTTTAATTAGCCGTCTTCTTCTCCTTCTTGCATGGCAAGAATCGTTTTTTACTTTTTGTCTTGGAGCCAAGGTGAACGGGCTCCTTTTGGCGGTGAAAAGACACGCCTGTATTTTGGCGGCATTGAATGCTACAAGCTACAAGATTGGCATTGCCCCATTCGGAGACTGCCTGTAGTGCAACACTTGTCGCTCTAACATAGCCTCTCTTTCGGACCGGATTGATTCCCTACTAGCCCGAGCATCCGGCAGGTACCTCTCCACAACTGTGCTGTCAACTGCATACCCATAGATACCGGGCATCAGCAGGTCGTTAATATGCAGCAGAAACAGAGTTGCGGAGAGAACAGTTCCCTGAGGAACACCGGCATTGGTGGACATGGGCTCCGATGAGCCTTCATCGACAACAACTCAGAGGGATCGTTCAGTCAGGAAGTCTTTTCAAAGCCAGTCAGGCCTGGGGAAACACCGTACGCTGGAAGCTTACTCAAAAGACCAGCGTGCCATACCCGGTCGAAGGCCTTCGAGACATCAAGGGAGACAGCAATCGCTTCCCCATTTCTCTCGAGAGCCTCGCCCCACAAGTGAGTGGCATACACTAGTAGGTCCTCAGTTGACTGATTGCGGCGAAACCTGTACTGTCGGTCACTGAGGAGATCGTTACCTTCCAGGTATGCCAAGAGGCGCGAGTTCAATACACGCTCCATAGTTTTGCAAAGTATGGAGGTGATCGAAATCGGCCGATAGTTGGTAGGATCGGCACGACTACCCTTTTTGAGCACGGGCTGCACGTTGGCAATAGGGTGCTGGTTGAAGCCAGTTTAATTGTGTTGACAGCGAATTAAGTTCGATAATTACTTCAAGTTAATGACTGATCGTCACGTTACAAAGGTATAACTAGAAGTTAATTCTAATTTACCATTATTAAAATTCTCTTGAAGTTGAGTGATGTGTCTTGTCTAAACTATCTTATAATAATATTTCTCCGCCCTTTACCCCTTAGGTTAACGTAAACAGATAGAGTAATTTATACCATGGATTATGTTGTTGTTATCAATCGATAGTACCGTTACATGACAACGACTGATAGGGATAACAATATGTATATAAGTACATATTTGTATTAAAAATAACTTTTGTAATATCAAACATTCTGTCCAAAATATTTTTATTTTCTCTAGAATTATATTGTTATTTTATCTCGACCTTAGAAGCATAAGGTCGTATGTATAGCTCGAGTGTAGAATCAATAGGTCGTAAGTATAGCTCGAGCGTAGAACCAGTAGGTCGTACGTATAGCTCGAGCGTAGAACCAGTAGGTCGTATGTATAACTCGAGCTTAGAACCGGTAGGTCGTATGTATAGCTCGAGTGTAGAATCAATAGGTCGTAAGTATAGCTCGAGCGTAGAGCCAGTAGGTCGTATGTATAGCTCGAGCGTAGAACCAGTAGGTCGTATGTATAGCTCGAGCATAGAACCAGTAGGTCGTATGTATAGCTCGAGCATAGAACCAGTAGGTCGTATGTATAGTTTGAGCGTAGAACCAGTAGGTTGTATGTATAGCTCGAGCGTAGAACCAGTAGGTCGTATGTATAGCTCGTGTGTAAAACCAGTAGGTCGTTTGTATAGCTCGAGCGTAGATTACCAGTAGGTCGTATGTATAGCTCGAGCGTAGACCCAGTCATCATCATCATCATCATCATTATCAACCTTTTATCGTCCCACTGCTGGGCACAGGTCTCCTCTCATACAGACAAGGATTGAGCGTAATCACCACGCTCGCTCAATGTGGGTTGGCGATTTCAGACTTAAAGTCCAGGTTTCAGTTTCAGCCATTGGTGTCCAAGATATACTTAGAAAGTACATATAACTTTAGAAAGGTTACATTGGTACTTGTCTGACCTGGAATCGAACCCGCGCACTCATACTCGAGAGGCTGGTGTTTTAACCACTAGGCCACCACGACTTCTTAGACCCAGTAGGTCGTATGTATAGCTCGAGTGTAGAACCAGTAGGTCGTATATATAGTTCGAGCGTAGAACCAGTATAGCAGGTTGAGATATTCTTTTAATTATAGGTATTTTTCGAATATATGGAGCAATAGATTAGCAATATAATGCTTCAGCAGCCCAGCTTCTGCTGTCTGCTCAACCAAATAAATAATGCAACAAATGTTGTGGAGCTGAACCAATCATGGATGTGACCAGAGAATTATAGTAAAAAGGCCTACCTATACTGTTGATAATGATAAGCTTTTGCTGGGAAGAAGGGGCACAACAAGCCCAGCAGCACAGCTGTCTGTTCAGCTCATAATTATAGTACAGTTATAATTAAATACACATGTTGTCTCAATTAACTGTTGTTAGACGAGACAGACCTTGTCGGTTTTGGACAAATATTAACACAATGCCAATAACTTCTGTAAACATGTAAATATATAAATATTGACAAGGGAATGTTAATTTTTAATGATTACATTATACTTGAAAACTTTCCAGTATATTTTTTTTATTATTTAGAATGGGCGGCTATATTTTTTCTCCCTAAAGCGAATATTTTTTCATACATAGTAAGAATAAAAACAATATGTAAGATCACAACAATTCTCAACATGCATTGCTTTTAAGACTTTAGAAAACTGAGATGACATCAGAACTGTCAGATTTTGCCTATCAACCCTGCACCTTAATACTTTTATGATTAAGTTGAAAATCGATTAATGAAGTATTACAGACAGTAGCTTTATGTCCTGAGGTCTGTATGTAGATGACTGTGTACATTATTCTGAGTTCATTTCATTAATTTCTATGCATTTTAATAATGTGTTACATATTAAATTACAATGTTTTCATATGTTTGATTTTGTGCTGTATTTCTAACAGAATAAGGAATTTATTTGAATATTATAGATTTATAACTTGGTCATGCACAACGTTGAAAGTCCGGCCATGATTTACTAATTAGCCTAGTTGAATATAGAAGAGTGGTGGGATGATATGGGTGCAATAATCCTACTAAATAATATTGAAAGTGTGAAAGTATTTCAGGTGGTATGCAAGGATTGATGGATGCTTGTGACAAAATCTGCTTAGCAGATTTGGAAGAATTGGCACACAGAGTTTATAACCAGTAATAAGTACTTTTCATTTCAATCATTCATCCCATAGGGATATGCAGGGATACTTATGCGGGTCAAACAATGGGACATAACTAGTGACTAATATTACTAATAAGTTTTAAGTACTTATTACTATACTTAAATTTTTTTTTTTTTTACAAAGTGAAGAATGTTTTTGTATTTTTTTTTAATTTACAGATTAGAGTCTATTTGGATGAAGGGCAACTGTAGTTAGGAATTAACTAATCATGTGTTTATAAAAGAGTAATAATTTTAAGCCCTGCAGTTACAAAATATGAATTTCGTACATGTACAGTAATAATAAATATTTATTAATGGTCATTCACGAGCTACTCAACTGTCGCCTCGAAGGAAAAAACCTTGAATATTTTTGTTTGTTCTCTGACTGTGGTACCGGACCAAAGTCCAATTCAGTAAATTGGACAAAACATTTGCTACATTTACCTACTGAAGAGATATCGAACGAAAGAACGCTTCCTTAGATCCCAAGGTTAAATAACCTACAATGTTTTATTAACTTTGCAGTCCAATTAGAATCTGACTAGGTATGTTCGAAACAGACGAATATCGCGCCGATAATATGATGAAAATAGCGAATGACGTCTGTAAGGTAGTATTTTTAGCGAATGGTTTTTTTAAGTGCGATGTTTACAAAATATTACACGGCATGATATACGGATATATCGATTGGTGAATGAAACTTTATGAAACTGACCTCAAAGTTGAATGAGGAGAAAAGTGAACTAACCTTTCTCATCTAATTGCAGCTGTGTTTTCACGTATTCCGTCGGGAATGTTATACAAATCTCAATGCCACCAGTTATTCCGCCGGCCACAACACCTTTTAAACCTTTAGCTTTCTCACCAGCCGCAGCCGCTGCGCCAGTTTCCGACATCCATGGCCTAGAAAATGGATTTTTGAAAGCTAGTGGTCTGTTAGACATAACTATTTCTTTTTAGGCACTTGTCGTTTAAGACAGCGGCTGCGTCGACTTCCCGCTTTGACAATGATTTTCAAACTAATTGGAAACTGGGAAATATTTTTAAATATCGTGGGAAAAAGGGTAACTGGACCAGAATTGCCAACTTCAACATGAATAATTCCCATTGATGTGGTCTTCAGAAAGCGATAAGTAGACGATGGACAATTTGTTTGCGGAGAGTATGTATAAAAATGCACAAATAAGAAAAAATAGTTTGCAAATATTTCCGGGTACTATTATTTTGCATATAAATTCTTACACTGTTTAGCGGCTAAATCGACTAAATACAAAATGATCCGCACATCTTGTTGGCAACATTGAAATAGACGCCATTGGTTTTGACATCTATTTTTGTATATCACTTCATTCTTATACTCTTCGCTTCATTCATCAATTCATTTCATTCATTCAAAGTCATTGAAGTTATCGATAACGTAGCAAATGGTTTTATCAATTTAGTGGAAATAAACAGTATTGTTTAGTTTATTTTTAGTTGAAAATTAAGAAAAACAGAGAAGATGGCGTTGAGAACTTACGGCGATAAGCCGATAAGCTTCCAAATAGAAGAGGGAGGAGAATTTTATTGTGTCGGTTCAGAGGTTGGTGGCATTCATTTTGTAAATATTTGATGCTTACATGAATCTTTATAATTATCTACAGTCAGTTTTATTACCAAAGATTTAGTTTTTACTTTATTCGAAGCGCAATTTAAAATACACTTTCTTCCTGTCAGTAAATGCAATATCATCATACTTCAAAATCCGAATCATGATACAGTTGTTCCTTGCGATCATAATAATGTACTACCATATCTAAATTATCTTGATCTATATTCTTAACATAAAACAGTTTTCTGTTAAGTATTTGGATTACAACATCAGTTCTCTTCCGCATACAGGTTGGCAACTACCTACGGTTATTCCGTGGGTCTCTCTACAAGAAGTACCCGGGCATGGCCCGGCGTACTTTAACCAACGACGAAAGGAAACGTCTCATCGACAATGGACTAGGAGCTCACGTGCTGTCTAGTTCGGTATCACTCCTCAAAGCTTCTGAGGTGGAAGATATTATTGAGGGCAACGATGATAAGTATGTGTACGTTTTACAATAATTATTTTCTATTTTTAGGTATTTTTTTAAATGATGTTTGTGAAAACAGTGGTAAGTGATAGTTGGCGATGGTCACATGATTATCATCATCATACAAATCATCATACTACTTCATGATTTTCTAGTTCAACATCATTTGGTAACCGCTGTGGTGGTGTTTAAACCTGCTTTCTTCCTAAAAATTAAAACATCTTTTGTTTCATTATGTTTTAAACATCATAAATGCATCAAGGTTGTGGATCTTCATAATATTTTTATAATTATGTTTTTGTTTTTCTTGTATACTAAATCATCTGTCACTTTAACCAAGGGAGCTGGCCATGGAATCTTTTCAAAATAAACTCATTGGTGTTTGTGGTGCCGCAGTATATTTACAGCTTTTGGTTACATTCAATTGCCACTAACATGTCAAAATTTACTTGAGCTGCATACCTAATATGTTTTTACAATCAGGTACAAAGCGGTGTCAGTGAGCCAGGAACTGGCAACACCGAGGGAGAGTAAGAGCAAGAAGCCTCACAATCAGTCATGGCTGCCTGTTATGCCCAACTCTTCGCACTTGGATGCAGTTCCACAAGCCACGCAAATAAGCAGGACCAGGGTGCATAATAAGAAGGTAAAAGTTGCTTACTCTTTTTCTTCCATTTAGTAGATCTATAACCAGTTAGATATAGATATATTTTACTTGTACTGGCATTATTTTTTAAGTTGTTATGGGTTGTTTGAAAGAAAGAAATGAAGAAACAATGGTTTTAGTCAGTAAAAGTCTGACAGTATAGTTTCTGCCACCCCCAAGGGTGAACAAGGTGTGAGTCTATTTACATACTTATGTAATACACCAATCTTTTGAAATTGCACAAACAACACTCCCATTTCTGGCTCGGGAGAAACTTCCACCCTGCCAAAGTTGTCTTTTTTGAAAAAATAAAAAATAATAATAATATAGGCTATTGTTGCCTATAAATAAGTACTTAGTGTGCCTAGTAGCATTCATAAATGATTTCTTCTTTAAAATCATTATGATATAAAAATATCTGTATTATTTTCTAGGTCCGCACATTCCCTCTGTGCTTTGACGACACGGACATGACAGCAATGCTGGAAAATTCCTCACAGAAGCAGATCCTAGTGCCCATCAGACTTGATATGGAGATTGAAGGACAAAAACTGAGAGATACTTTCACTTGGAATAAAAATGGTAAGTAAAGTCTTATGCTTCCTTATAGTTAATTTAAATGTAAATTAGGCAGTTCAGATGTAAAAAAGAATGATAAAATCTCCGAGATTGCTGGCAGAAGGGAAAACTTTTTGTGACAACATGTTGTGTATGATTTTACACAAATTGCTTTATTTATTTAAAGAGAGAATATTACTGCGTCTACCTGCATGCGTATCTACTCTTTTACTGTCTTACGAATTGTCGATGAGGTCACGTGTCCTGACGTGAATTTTTTTTTAACACATCCCATAAAAGTGCACAATGCTGGTTGAAAGAAAAGAAGGTTTCACTTCAAAGTTCAAAGTGTTTCTCAGAAAGAAATAACTTACAAAAAGAATTAATTTACTATATGAGTAAAAGGTCACTTTTGCCTAAATTATAAATGACTAGCAATGTTCAGGGGTTTCATCCGCATATGTTTTGATCCCATGGGGATAATAGCATACGGGAATAATAGTTATATAATTGTCAAACATTTAAATATATCCATTAGTTTTACATAAAAAGTAACGGTCTATCCGTCAATGGTCTATTTGTCTGACTACAATTTAAAGTGCCTTCTAGGCTAGAGTGAATAAGCTCTTAATAATCTACCATGCTTTACCATCAACGTTTGCATCACTGTTTACCATCAGGTGGGATTGCGGTCAAGCACTAGTTTATAATATTAAAAAAAAATATACACTTCTGCACACATCTATTGGCCCACCTTAGAGTTTAGGTTTCGATGGCCCCTAGCGAAATATGATTGCTAGATTGAACAAAAACTATTGATGCAGTTTTAACCTGATATTTTACCATCTTTTTCGATCGTAGTGTTTTAAATTTGAATTCAGAACACCATACGACATGGAGCTACGCCTAACAAGTCGGATATGCCCCTTGTTATAGGCAATTGATTTTTGTATAAAAAACATGTTTTATCAAATAAAGGTTTAATTTAATAACGCGTGTTGCCTCTATGGGCATCTACCACAGCGCTCATACGATTAGGCATGGAGTTTATCAACCGCTCTATGAAATTTTGGGGATCATCTCCCATTCCTCTTCTATGGCAATTTTCAACTCCTGCATCGTCTGGGCAACTGGCTGACGAGCCCTAACACGTCTTTTTAGCTCGTCCCAATGGGGTTTATGTCTGGGCTTCTGGCTGGCCAGTCCATAACTGTGATGATCACATCCCGAAGATATTCCCTGACGATGCCGGCCGTATGGGCTCTTGCATTATCATGCATAAAAAGGAAATTTGGGCCAACATAGTCCGCGTATGGTATCACGTGAGGTTCTAAGCACTCACGAATGTACCTTTCAGCATTTAATGTTGGCAGCCGTGGTCCTGTAACAACCTCAAGTTGAGTTTTGCCGCTCGCGGATAAACCGCGCCAGACAGTCCATGAGCCACCGCCATAAGCAATCCTCTCTTCAAAGCAGCATTGTGCGAAACGCTCTCCCTTACGTCGGTAGACCTTCTTCCTTCCATCATTGCCACCTGAGATCGTGGCCTTCCTTGGCGACGAACAAAGCCGCCAGTCTCTTGGTATCTCCGATAAACATTTCGGACCGCCGATCGATTTAAATAAAGTTGAGCACTCACATTTCTTTGGCTGTGTCCGGCCTGAATAAGTGCTACAGCTTGGGCGGCCACTTCAGGTGAAGTATCCATAGATTATTGATAGAACCTCACCTTAATGTTAAGAATAAGTAATGTTTGTTGCAAACCAAAGATATCAATCACTTTTTCAAGAATTAAATCCAAGTAAATTAATAAAATCTAATTTTCTTAGTATTTGATTGTTTGATATCAACAAACAAGCTTCAAATTGTCTTTTGTTGCTTTAAATTCTGTGTTCGAAATTAAAAAAAAAGACTATTGAATGAAATTGTGAATGTGCCAGGTTCAAAACTGCTTAAAAATTTTTTGCTCGACCTAATATAAAATTTTAGCTAGGACCAAACGAAACTGAAAATGCAAGGTGGGCCAATAGAGTCCAGAAGTGTATATAAAAATAATATCCATCCATCCTCACAAACTTGGTTTTTATAATATTAGTAGGATCAGTATTTACTACTGTAAATTGGTTCTAAAAACACTTGCATCAAAATTCTATTGACTTGTTTAATTTCATATTTTGTGTTACTTAGTAGCTATTTATTAACTCAGTTCAACATAGGTATTCTGCTATTATAAATACTGTTGTATGTCTTGTTACATAATTATAATCATTCTGTTCCTTCAGAGTCAATAATAACACCAGAGCAGTTCGCAGAAGTATTATGTGATGACCTAGAGCTAAACACCAGTACCTTCATCCCGGCTATTGCTTCGTCCATCAGGCAACAAATAGACGCTTACCCCAGCGAACCGCCCGCGATACTAGAAGAGCAGCCGGACCAAAGAGTTGTCATTAAGCTCAATATTCATGTTGGGAACACATCACTGGTTGACCAGGTAAGTAAGGCATTTAGTTGGCTTACATTTCTTGAATGAAAATCTTTTAAAGCGCCTGACATAACAAAAATCTTTATGCAAGCAACTGGTACACAAATCCAAGCCATGACAAAAAGTCATGGTTTGGATGTGTGTACCAGCTTAATACTAGGGGAGCAAGCTCAACCAGAGTTGTTAATATGATGGTACTATTTAGTCTATTGGATCTGGTTAGTAAGATCCTTGGAAATGCTAGGGGAACAGACTTACATGTACTTATTGTCTTCGCTGTTGGTAGACAACTGACAAAGGTATGATCACCATTTATGTTGTCATTAGCAAATTAGATGGGGGACATCATTTGGGGGAAGATTTTCGAAAAAAGGAATGCAGGTATTTTTTTTTAGTAACAAAGCATTTGTGTACCGACTTTTAGCGACCTACTTTCAAAACTGAAAAAAGTTCCATATAAAATTTCACCACCTCTTTTAAGGAGTTGTGGGCGGATTTCCAAAGACTATGTACGTTTTGTTTTGTTACTCATAAATAGTCTGTATAACAATTTTTAGGTTTCTAACTTGAAAATTGCGGAATGCTCTTAGATACAAACTTCCACCCCCCATTTTAGGGAAGTGGGGGGTTAGAAAGAGACAAATGCGCACACTACTTTCCATCGCTTCACCAATCGTCACTTAAAAAAATCACGTCAATTCGTCGCTATCGTTTTACCGTGAAAGACAGAGAAACATACAGACACACTTTCACATTAATGATATTAATATTACCTTCAAGTAATCACTTTTCACGACACCCGTATTTGACAAAAGATCCACTTATTTCAGCACATTTCTTAACGCAAAAACTTACTTGCTTTCCAGGTTGAATGGGACATGTCAGAAAAGGAGAACAACCCAGAACAGTTTGCCATGAAGCTGTGTGCTGAACTAGGCTTGGGCGGCGAGTTTGTGACGGGCATCGCCTATAGTGTGCGAGGACAACTGAGCTGGCATCAGAGGACTTATGCCTTTAGTGAGGCACCACTGCCTGTAGTAGAGGTAAGAGGCATAATACAAGTTAGAATTATATTGTATTGACATGTCACTCACCTGGGGGAGGCCTATGTCCAGCAGTGGACGTCTTTCGGCTGAAATGAATGATGATCACTCACCTATATTTGAACCCAATTCGATAAAGAATAGAGGTAAACAAACCGTTGCTCGGCAACGAGTAGTTTACGCCTAAAAGACAGATGTTAACAACCTTTTCTAGATAGATGATTTTCATAAAAGTAATAATCCTACTTCCTACTAATGTAAACAGTTTACTTATGTTTAGATAAATATGACACACATGTAAGCCAATTTCCTAATAGGTTATTTTTTTTATACATATACTTACAATACGTAAAGAAAACGCTGTCCGATCCGTGAAGGTATTGTTTGGTATCGATAACTGATTCAGGTAGTAGAATTATGTGCTTAAAATTACAAAATATTGAGAATATCAAAACCCAACTCATTGTATTCTGCGATTTAGAAACTAAAACCTTCTAAAATTTCTTCTTTTCTCTTGTAGACGCCATATCGCCAACCGTCTGAAGCGGAACAATGGGCGCCGCACCTCGAGACCCTCACCAACGCTGAGATGGAGAAGAAGATCCGCGACCAGGACCGCAACACGCGGCGCATGCGTCGCCTCGCCAACACCACGCCCGGTTGGTAGACATACACTTATACAATATAGAAAACCCGGTCCGATCCGTGAAGGTATTCTTAGGTATCGATAACTTAAAAAAAATACTCTCTAAAAATTAATATTATTTCGCAAAAGGAGGTAACTTACATGGCAATACATGCGCGGGCGACGATGGCTAGGGCACGCGGCACGCGGTCGCAATGCTCATAATAATATCGTCGAAAATGGTGCTGTCACTTTAAAAAAAAATACCAAATTTTGGGGAAGTTGGAATTAATTCGCGAAAAAAAAAAACATTATTTCAAAATTCATTAGTATTGTTAATGTAATGATTATGTAAAATTTCATATTTTATTTGGTCATGTGTTTACCTAACCTTTATTATCCTTATGGGTCGGACAGGGTTTTCTTAACATATTCTATACAGAAAGTATACCGTTTTATATGCCAAGGTTGTGACATGAGTTGGTATCCAAGAGACTTTGAAAAATGTAATGTTAGATTACTGTCGGAATTCATCATCATCAGCTCAGCGTTAACCCCAGTCGCGTCCGAAGATTTTTCAGCTTTGAAGTCTGGGGTCCGATTTACTAGTCTAACCGCTGATTTTGACTGAACTTCGATATTTTTTCAAATTCAAATCAGTCAAGTTGCAAAAAAAAAAAGATATTATAATGTTGTAGAGGGGTCAATTTTCTATATTGCGTTTGGGGACGTACAGTTTGGATTACGGTACCTTTATGTTTAAAAAAAAAATATTTTGAAAACTGGCAATTCCTTTTTCTATTGCGTATCCGTTTTTGGTAAAATACATATCGTCTAATCTTGCACTCGCGTTTTTTTGTTTGCTGCGGCTACAGCTTATTTGAACTTGGTCTCTGTTGGATATCTGCTCATGTATTTTTTTTTGCGCAAGGAACTGCATTTGGTTCAGGTTGTAGGTACATGTTCAATATGAACGTCACAAAACTGTAGCTCATTGCGCAAATGGAACAACTTTGAACTCATTTTTTATTGTATTTCATGATGACACTATGTCATCATGAAGCACAGTTTCTAGATACACAAGTATACTGCTTGAAGTCAGAAATATACTTTGTCCAGTATATCTTGACATAAGGCGAAATTAAAAAGTACTGAATTTGTCGTTTGGTTGATATTAATTGTGTTTGCAAGCAGCGCTGTGAAGGACCAAAATATACTGGACGCCTTATCATTGTTGCATTTCACGAATTTGAACCTTGTCTGGTGTAGTAGGTGTTATCGCGAAATGCAACAATTATATCTGTGGGTAAGCAGAGGTCTTCTGCATAGTTGTATGGAATGGGTAAATATGTTGAATAAAGTTCTTTCCACACAGTTTGGGGTCAGTGCCTTTTGGGTTCACCACCCACTTAGAAATTGCTTGCATACATTTTTTAAGCCCTCAATCACTCGTATCTGGGCTCTCAGAGGCTCATTCATGGTCTGACGTATACAATACGAGCCAAGGAACCCTGGAAAGCTCAGACCTAGAACTGTATGGAAGCTCCATAGTATAAGTCAGTCGTAGGCCGTAGGGGGTAGTAATGTCCCATATACATACAGCATGCGATGAAACTACACTCGGGTAGGTGCAAAAAACATTATGAGTACATAAAGTTTACAATTATACATTAGGGAAAGGTGGATGTGTCAGATACATTTTCTAAGTTTGAAAATATTAAATTTTTAAACGTAAGTTTGAACAATCTTTCTCTAGAAAAGGGTTTTTTTTTTAAATATTTGTGTTACCTAAAAAGAGTCTTTATTCATACGTGGAATAATCAGGAATAAAGACTTAACTTATTACTTTATCATAAAAAAAAAGAAAAACATTTGAAAATGGAACTATAAGCGACGATCTCATCTGTTCTATTTTATTCTAATTGGTGACTGTATGTTATTTAATATTGTATTGGATTATTTTATATCCTCGCAATCTGTAGTGAAAAGTAATGTGTAACACACGGCGCTAAAAACCTATTGAAACTAGGCTTATATTTTATACCTTTTATATAATGGATCTCTGTAGCCCCTTGTAATACAATCTACTATAACATCATATTTTACTGAAGTAAAAAAGAAATAAAAATAGTAAAATCATAGTCAGATTTGAGCTTTAAAGTTTATTTTAATACGTTACAATAAACATTATTATATTCTCAACAAAAACCCAACACTATTCTTCTTATTTCTGACATATCCACACTTTCCCTCTACATTCTCGAAGTATCTAGAAAATAAAAAAGTACAATATATTACACTTTTACACTAATAACACAATGGTGACTATGAGAATATTTATATTATTAACAAATTAGTAGAATTTGCATCAAGTCACTATACATTATACATTTATACAAGTTTTGACGGGATTTCTGTTAGTTAGGTGTTGTTATTATTTTAAACAAATTATGCGGTACTTAAATATAATGTTTAGGTTAGAATAGTTGGGGATTGCTGATTTTTTGACGGACGGTATTTTTTTATTGGCACTGAGGTATTATTATTTATTATAGGTCGGATTATACTCGGTATATTAAAAAAATAAAATAAAAAAACAACTATCGACCGTCAAAAAATGCAATTTGAAATAAATATTAAGGTGCCTATAGATTTGGGAGATTTGTCAATGAGTAGAGTCCATAAATTGTTTATTTAATGACATATTCGATTTTCAAAAGCAATCAAGTCTGTAGGCGCCTTTAGTGTTAAGGATCTTGGAAAACAAAGCTGCCTCCATAGTCAAATTAATTGATAAACACTGATCTTCCTAAAGATATATGTATATATGTAATGTTGCCAGGGATATACTAATTAATTCATTGTTGTCATAACAAAATAGTCGAGTTGAATGTGAAATAGTCGATTGATTCGAATCATCATCAATCTTTTTATCGCCCCACTGCTGGGCACAGGTCTTCTCTCATACAGAGAAGGATTGATTCGAATAATCGATACAAAACGTCGATAGCTGTTTGCCGCCATTCGTATATAAATGGGTGCGTTATTTAATTTAGTAAATAAAGTGTTATTATTGAAAAGACTAATTTAATTTATAACAGATTTTTATGTAATCACTTTTAATTAATATTAACTTTGAAGTGACAATTAATTTAAAACAATTTAATATCTAATCAATCAGATTATTAAATATGAAAAATAATATATTTGAAAAAATACACATTTTTGAGGCTAACTTTGTTTGCAAGTTACAGTCAAATCAGTTTTAAACTATTTAATTAATTTTAAGTATTAATATTATAATTATGGACTGAGGTATTGAAAGTATTACCACTTTGACTACTTAAAAAACTGACAGAAAAGTATATCAATTTATAGTAAACAAGCTGCTCACCTCCATCCTATTTTAAGTTATACAAATATCAACTTTATTTCAATGACCATAAATTGATTTTAGTGGGACCAGCACTACTGAAAAAGTTATAAAAAAAATTGAAGTTAGCGATAATTTTCTTTATTCCATTGATTCTTTTTTCTCCCGGAAAATTAGTAATTGATAAATTATTCCAATTTTTACTGCACTGTGACTGCTTCGATTGATCTAATGATCGCAACCGGTGCTGCTGAGATTGAGGTTTTTTTTTTGTTATCGGGATAAACCTTCTAAAGGCTGGTCCCCGGGGATAGAACCAGGGAGTGTGGGGTTCTTACCTCACTAAAATCACCCCAGTGGTCACCATCTGCATATAGAAGATATTGACGTCCTAGGTGTGATTTGTTATCGGGGTTTTTCCGTCAGGAGGTACACAGTAGCAGCCCAGAATCTGGATTTGTGCCTAACTGATGGTGATAGGATTGTCTCCTATCACATGGGACTTAGAAATAACTGGTGAAACGTAAGTTTATTATTAACACACTTCTGCCTCACTCTTCGGAGAATACAGTATTGGTGTTAAGTAAAAATATTCATATTTATTCAAACATTTTTGAATTTCAGTGCTTGTTTCATAGTTTAAGACTGACAGGCACTTTTTTAAAGAGTCAAAAGTGGTAATATGATAATTAAAGTTATGGTGACAACAGAACATAATGACATAGTTAGCCTATAATGTCCATTGCTGGGACACAGGCTTCCTATCGGTGGAAGGGAGTAGGCCGTATTCTACCATGCGGGCCCAGTAGTGGTTGCATGGTGACTGTTGCATCTCAAGTATTTTCTAGTTAATTTTACAATTTACAACATTGTTACATAAAATAATTAATGGAAACGTATTGATGCCTTTCATGAGTACAATTTCATAATAATAATGCAATATAAATAAGATTTTTTAGTAAAGTGTGCACGAAAAAAATAGCGTACTACCAAGAGTTCAATCACTGCCAAAAACTAAGTGAATTATTTATTTTAAATTATTTATTTGTGCGTTGATTTTTTCGTGCTGATTTTACATGTTCATGTAACGTATTAAGAAAGTAAGTGGACTGTTAAAATTCTATCACATTAAAGAGGAATTTTCCAAATCACTTTTGTTTCATTTTGCAACCTCAGTTTAACTAACCTAATATTCGTATCGCAATGGGTGATTCAATTGACACAATCTGCTTACCATTACTTGATAAAGAGATATTGGAGTATGGCAACATTATGTGATGTTATCTGGTAAAATTTTGTTAAAGTATTTTAATAAATTTACTGTATGTAGTTTAAAGTATATATTTATACATATGTTTTTGGTCTGGATAGTTGTGTGCCTGACGTAACATAAGTAATTCGCCTCCGATTCTAAAATGATACTTAATTTGAAACTCGAAACTAAAGTAACATTTTAAAATTGTCATGCAGCAATAAAATAGATATATCCAAATAACGACCACCTTTCTAAAACATAGTATTGCCATACTAAAAAAAAATTACTAAATAGAAAATCGACTAAATGGGTTGATGTTTGTTTCTGGTGACAGATGTGTCGTTGAGTCGCGCTGTCAACCGGCTGATTCGCGCCGACGAAGCCCTCTTCCAAACTACCCCGGAAAAGAGGAGGAAAAAGATTTAATCACCTGCGTCCATGGGAGAAACTGCTGTGTCCACTAGCTATAGATATAGATATAGCTTTTTTTACACGTTAAAATAATAGATATTTTTCTGTAGAATTGGCTTGTATCCTAAAAATAATTTAATGTCCATTAGATAGATTTATAAAAAATATTGAACACGTATTTTTTATTTTTTCTTTCATTCAAATACTTAGGAAGATATATTGATTTGAAAAGTCGCATGACGCCACGTCGTGGTACAAAATGTACCATGTCGTGACGTAATTAGCCCCCACTTCGAAACTTTAATACGCTCTATCTCAGTAGTTTTTGGTAATTTCCACAAAATAAAAAATACGGGTCTTCATTTTATTTATTATCTATAAGATGGACTAATTATTTTTTTGGTCTTTATACCTTGGATACATCCCTATTGTCAATGGTCCCGATTCCCTTGTTTACAAACTAAATTAAATTTAAGTCCAGTGCATCTTTTTCTTTATATTTCATTAAGAAAAGGACAGACGATAAAATGTTAGTTTAGTTTTTTACTTGTCAAATTAGTGCATTTCTGACGTAAATTGGCTTATTTTTAGTCGCCATGTTTATAATCGCGTCTAAACTGTCTATGTTAGATGGAGTTTTGGCGGGAAAGTTAAGCTGCGTGTCACGCTCATTTTTCATTGGACTTTTAATTTTCTTATGCTGTTGTTAACTAAATAAAAGTGCGTGATGTATGTAGCAGAAAATTAATTCAGTAAATAATTCATAAATAACATTGGGATATCGCAGCATAGTGGCCTCATCATGACTTTGCCTCAAACCTCCCTCGTAGACGGTTCACGCCGCCGTCTCTTTCGACATGAATAATTCATTACGTGACATTGGCTAAATGCACAAACCGTGCGAAGCTAAAAAGAAAAAAAAAACAATATGCACTTAACTTAAAATTTGTTTAGTGTGTGGTGCGAACAAGATAATCTGCTCTGTCTACGCCATCAGTTCTCGAATAATTACTTTTAGAATGTTTGTGCTTAATTAACATCAGTGTGCCTACCAAGAGTTTTCATTACATTCAAATCAATTCATTTATTAATGTGATTTTTGCAAGTACATTTTACAATGTGATCTTAATATCTAATAAATCAGTTCCTCAAAAAATCTACCATAAAGGCATACACACTCAGCACTTAAAATCATAAAAAGGATTATCAATATATTAAAATGATGAATAATTGAATGAATTTGGAATATAATGCTATGTCAAATTTTTATAAATATTAATGTTAAATAACTTATATAATACAATTTTAGAATTAAATAGGTGGCAATGTCAAGTTAATTATGTTAAAGAAATAGTATAATGTCAAAATTAAATGAGTATCAGTGTCAAATAACTTATAATTTATCATTAAGGAATTCATGAATTATATTGAATTGTGTAATTGTTACGGAGACTGGATCATTGATATCGACGGCGTTTCACGTTTGACTCATCTATTGGCCTGCTTCAAGGTAGTAAGAACTCTCAACCAATAAGAACGTCAAACGCGCTCGATATCGACGATCGAGTCTCATAATGAACACTCATGGTAACCACATAGGTGAGATATGTAACATAATAAACATTTATCTTTTTTGTAGTTAGATATCATCTTGCCAGAACACGACATTCGCTAGTGGACACGGACATTATTTTTAAACTATTTTATAATTTCAATACGTAGGTACAGACGACAGATTTTCAACTTTATCTGTAATGCATTAAGGCTCAAGTTTCATTGGGCATATTTGACAGTTTCGGGTAGCTTTACCTGCACCCTTATTGCGTAACACTCTATCACTATATATATTTTTTTATAGGAGTTTCGGGCTAGGTTGCTAAGACCTTTGAGCCATTTCTTCGTCATTCTTGTTTTCTTTCGTATCTTATCCTAAACTTATCTCCTTTCGTTTCCCGCGTGAGCCGACTAGAAGGAGTTTGGGGTAAAGTCATGATGTGGCCACTATGCTACAATATTTCAATGTTCTTTATAAATCTATCTCTATAAATTGTAATAATCTTCAAGCATATTGCTTGTCCATTGATTCATTAGTTGGAAAAATTTGTTTGCCCACAACGTAGACTACTGGTAGTGTGTTACGCTATTACCCTGCTGCTGTCGTCTGTACATAGTTCTATATCCATAAATATATTAACGTGTATTGTATACAAGAGATAATTTTCCCATGTATGGCAACAAAACATAATCTGCCTAACTTTTTTCCCACTATGTTGAAGGTTGGCTTCCAGTCTAACTAGCTGACCATCAGTTTTACATGGAGCTACTGCCTATCTTTTCTCCAGAAGCCAGTTACTGGGTTATCGATTACGGTAGGATAATTATCATTCAGGTTTAAGGCATATCTATATTCGTAAATAAGTAAGTATCCATACGCCTATGAATTCGCGTTTATGTATTGGGCCTGATTCCATTGATCACAAATTAAACTACTATCAATGCATCTTTTTATTTCATTAAGAAAGGGACAGAAGATAAATATTAGGTTAGTCCTGTCAAATTAGTCCACGCCTGACGTATTTTTAGTGGCCATGTTTTTAATCGCGTCTAAACTGTTTAAGGAGTATCTTAATTCATTTCAGCTGAAAGACGTCCACTGCTGGACATAGGCCTCCCCCAAATATCTCCACGACGACCAATCCTGCACCTCCCGCATCCAGCGGTTTCCTGCGATGTTCATTTCTGTCTATATCTGAATTTGACAGAACTAAACTAGCCGTCATCACGATAGTCACCCCCTTTCTAAAAATATTATCAATTATTCGTAATTTAACTTAAGACTAAATCAGTAATCTTTTGTCCTTTTCTTAACGAAAGAAACTTTAAGTTAGTTTAGTTAATTTAAGCTATGTTAAATAACTACTTTTCTGTTCACTTATTTCGACATAGAAAGGAAGATAAAAAAGAAGAAAAAATGCGTGCATTAACATCGCAGAGTGGGCAGTGCTGCATACCCCACCCCATTTGAAGTTAAACAAATATGAACTTTATTTTCAAACTCAATTAAGTTCATTTCAGTGTGACACTATTGAAAAAGTTACAAAAATGTTTGAGGTTATAGCATAAACCGAATTTCATTATAAATAGAAAATTACGCCGATTTTCTTGTCCACAAAATAATAATAACTAATTTTAAGTTAAGTGCATCTTTCTCTTTCTATTTCATTAAGAAAAGGATAGAAGACAACATTTTATTCTAATATTTTCAAATTAAGATACTCCATAGACAGTTGATTATAAACATGGCGACCAAAAATAAGATTGTAATTTGACAGGTCTAAACTAACACTTTATCTTTTGTCCTTTTCTTAATGGAATAGAAAGAAAAAGATGTGCTGGACTTAGAACAAGGCAATCAGGGCCAATATCTGTCGATTGAAAAATCGTCCATTTAAACATAATGTAACATATTTCTATTGTAAACGGTCATGTAAACCTACATAAAATTATTTTGTATGCATTTAGTTGTGTTGCCACAGCTAAGCTTCAAGATTACGGCCAAGCTACGGTAGAACTGACTCGTGAAAAACATGTCAACGGAAAAGTGAAGAATAAAAAATGCCTTCGTGAAAGATCTATAAAAAAGTTAATTGAGATTAGTTATATCATTCCACATGACATTCTTAAATAAGATTACAACATTCATTGGAGATTTCTCACTATGTGTTTTAGTTGATTTTACAGCATGTGTTAGAAAGGTGTCCTATCATATCAACATCTTATAATGTTTCCACTGCTTAGACAAGATAGGGGGAGTGGGCCACCACGCGGGCCACTGAAAGGTGTACTAGAGACTAAACTGTGTGGTAATTCTCAATTTCATATATTCGTCTAGTTTGTATATTTTAAATAATAAAGACATGCCTATGAAACTGTTTGTTTTTTTCCCCTATAAACTTCGTCAACTGAAAAGATGAAGAAACTGTCCTGTATGCCTAGTATGAGTTTTCATTACGAGACTCGATCGTTGATATCGAGCGTGTTTGGCACTCTTATTGGTTGAGTTCTTACAACCTTGAAGCGGGCCAATCAATGAGTCAAACGTGCTCGATATCGACGATCGAGTTTCGTAATGAAAACTCATACTAGGCCTACTTGTGTGAGTTGTGATGCGGAGGTAGGATGTGATAAGGAAATGTTTAGATTTTAATCTGGGTACAATAAAAATATTGCCTTCGACGTTCCAATTGCATTTTCTCTGTGAAACGGACTGGATTATAACCAAGCAATGGCCCAGTGCGGCTAGTTGGAAATTAAGTCTTCATTAAAATTAAAAAAAAAAAATGATATATACCCTATTGTACGCAGTTGCCTACTTGTCATGATAACCTGAAAAAAAAAAAAAGCTCAGCTCGCAACTCCCTACCGAAGATTACCGAATACAGCCGAGCGCAAACGTTTGAATGCTCGGCTAGATTCGGTAATCTGCATGTGCTATCGTCGCACGCGGTCAATTGCATCATGCATTTTGCCAATATCTACGTTTATTTAAAGGTTAAGCATAAGTTCCCGTTCATCCTGCGAGATTTTCAGGGGGAGGGGGGCATGAGGGGACCAGCAGACCGGGTACTCCGTACGCCCATGATGATCTTATACATCGTTATTTGTTGTTTATGCGAAACCTCAATATAGTTTGTTCAGAATAAGCAACTGAATCGATTCCAATAATTTTTACACTATGTTATATTTTTTCACAAATACGTTTAGCAATTGTTGCAGTGTGGTTACTGAGCGCACTACGCAACTTACGCGTGCGAATGCCCGCGCTCAGCTGACGCCACAGGTCAGTACACCCGGCTCGCTCGCCCGAACGCAGTGTGGACCATATTTTTGTTGGGACAACCAAGGTTTTTCATTATATATTTTTTTGAAATTTTGTACATACGTAGATTCTTCCTTAAAAATACTGGACACGTCGCATAAACAAAAAATAATGTATATACAATTTGTGCTATAATGTTAGTTACCATCCTCGAAAAGGCTTGACCAATTTTTATAACATTTTATGTGCATATTCAGCAGGTCTCAAAATCGGCTACTAAATATTTTCGTACCCCTAGTAATTGTCCACCCTTTTTTTTATTCTTGCTTAGTTTGAAAAATACATAAAATTTCAAAATTTTCAACATTCTATTATCAACCCGTGTTTTAATGACGATTTTATTATTATTTTTATTTTCAATAATTATTAACTAGCGCTTGACTGTAATCCCGCCTGATGGTAAGCAGTGATGCAATCGTTGATGGTAAAGCGCGCTAGTTTATTAAACCAAATATAAATATAAAATATAAATCTTAATATATATAAATCTCGTGTCACAATGTTTGTCCTCAATGGACTCCTAAACCACTTAACCGATTATAATAAAATTCGCACACCATGTGCAGTTCGATCCAACTTGAGATATAGGATAGTTTAAATCTCAAATTATAGTCGCAATTTTAATTTATTGCTAATTATTTGTCTGTTATTATTTGACAGTCACAATTATCTGTTAACTCCAAATGATTCTAACAGATGTCGATACCTTTCGACTGGGTTGAGTAAGTAATCAATAGATGGCGCTGCTATGGTAAATCTACGAACGTGTCATATAAGCTACATTTTAACAGCATAATTACCACGTGTTGTTGACGTTATAAAATCAATTAAATTTATTTTGTAGTGAACGAAATACAGTATAATTCAATTATTTCCACTTTTAAAATTTTTGGTGTTAGCATAGCCGGCCACGTGTTACTTAGACTGAAGTGTAAATTGAATTCATATTATAATGAAGATAATACAGTGAAATTAATCCTGTTTTTTACTTATTTGTGCTTCATTGATCAAAACTTTATAATTTAATTTGAATATATGTATGTAAGTATTATCACATAATTATAAAATTTAATTAAAATGTCAATGAAAAAATGATACACAATTTAATGAACACGTCTTTTGAATTTTTACGAACAGTTAATGGTCGAGTATTCAATACATACCAGGATGCATGTCGTGAACTGCAATTACTAGAAGACGATAACCATTGGGACTTAACGCTTGCTGACACTGCGTTGACATCAACACCGAATAACATTCGTCAGTTATTGCAATTATTTTGGCGACATGTTATCCCTCGCAAGCACAAACTTTGTAGGAAAAATATAAAAATTTTATGACAGAAGACATCTTGATCCAATTAGACAAACAAATCAATGCCAAAACATAGATTATACACCAGAGATGTACAATGAAGCATTGGTCTTGATCGAGGATTTATGTGTTCTTATTTCAAATTTACCACTTAATCATTATGGTATGCCATCACCTAATCGTCCAGCCACCGACTTAGTCAATACCGATTTACAACGAGAAAATCAATATGACCATGGAAGTTTAGCAACAATTATCATGAACAGTGAGCCATTACTGACAGCAGAATAAAAAAATATTTATGATCGGATTATGCTGGCTGTTGCTGCTGAACAAGGCGGTTTTTTTTTCTTGGATGCACCCGTTGGAACCGGTAAGACATTTTTAATATCGTTGATTCTTGCCAAAATACGGTCGCAACAAAAAATCGCATTAGCAGTAGCATCGTCAGGCATTGCGGCTACTTTGATTTTGGGATGAGTGCACAATGGCACACAAATATTCACTTGAAGCATTAAACAGAACTATGCAAGATTTAAACAGCAATAATAAACTTTTCGGTGGTGCTATCTTACTTTTGTCTGGTGACTTCCAGCAGACCTTACCGGTTATACCTCGCTCTACTTTCGCGGATGAGATTAATGCATGTTTGAAACAATCATTCTTATGGCGAAGTGTTGAAACACTTCGATTGACCATAAATATGCGAGTACAATTGCAAAATGATCCATCAGCACAAATATTTTCCGAACAACTACTAGATATTGGGAACGGTAAAATAGAACTGCAACCAAATACGCAATGCATTAAACTACCAGACAATTTTTGCACTGTTGTTCAGGATAAAAATGAATTGATTCAGAGTATTTTCCCGGATATACAGAATAATTATTTGAATCATGAATGGCTTAGTCAACGGGCGATTTTGGCTGCCAAAAACGTTGATGTTGACGAAATTACCTTCCAGATACAACAGTTGTTACCAGGCGATCTGATGTCTTTTAAATCAATCGATACTGTTGTTGATGAAAATGAAAGTGTAAATTTTCCGATTGAATTTTTAAATTCATTAGATATCCCTGGAATGCCACCACATAATCTTCGATTAAAAATTGGTTCCCCTATTATTCTCCTCCGTAATTTGAATCCACCTCAATTATGTAACGGTACGCGTTTGGTCATCAAAAAGATCACCGGAAACATTCTTGAAGCAACCATTTTGGCTGGGAAGTTTAAATGAAAAGTGATCCTGCTGCCATGTATTCCGATGATACCATCAGATTCTACCATACCCTTCAAAAGGCTACTGTTTCCAATTCGTTTAGCTTTCGCCATGTCTATAAATAAATCTCAAGGTCAAACAATGTCCATTTGTGGTTTAGATTTGGAAAATCCATGTTTTTCTCATGGGCAGCTATATGTTGCGTGTTCACGTGTTGGGAAACCGTCGAATCTATTTGTGTTAGCTAAAGACAGGTTAACCAAAAACATTGTGCACCGATTGGTGTTAAATTAAATTGTAATTGAAAGTATTTATAATTCAAAAAAATAGATATTAATGTTTAAAAGTTTAAGACTCTGTCTTGCCTCCCTCATTCATGAGTTTAAGCGTCACATGTTATTTACTGTATTATACTGTAATATACTTATATTTGTTATAAAATTAAATGGAAATAATTTATCTTATAAATTTTTATTTTGTACCTATTGATTTCTGCTTAATATCAAGTGTAAGAACATTTTAATTAATTGTGTTCAACGTACTTCCCCTTCAAATCTCAATCCAGTGAATTTGTATACCAACATCAACATTTTCGTCTTTGTTCGTAAATAATTTCATTGTACTAAACTAAAGGGTTATAGTAGTAGAAAGTCAAATAAGGAGATCACCATATTTTTTTACAAATACCATCTGTGTGAAAAAGCATAGTGGACTCCGTGACTGATGTTCTCTTATTGTTCCTCTTAGATTGTTTACTATAATGTAATATAACAAAAACTTTAGCCACAGCAACGCGTGGCCGGGTCAGCTAGTATATAATATAAAAACCGACATATATACACACACAATAATTTTTTTCACTTAAAAAAACTTAGTGAATAGGATAGAAGACTGCAGTTGAGCGAGGTGGTGCAATGTTAAACCCAACAACACGACCAACGATGCTGCACCAGAGGGAGATTGATGCGGAGACCCTCCACGACCTAACTCCCGACACAACAATGCTTGGCGCATCGTACCCGGCACACATTGCAACACAACTGCTCCCGTCCTCCGTAAGGCTTCAACTGACATCATGCCGGAACACGACGAATCGCTTGGCGGCAAGACTTTGTCTGGTGGGAGGTAACTTCTGCCGGCAGCCGATGTGGCCTAGGTAAAAAACGTTTGCCGCTCAGCTTGTATACCTATGTAAAGATACTTATATGTACGGACGACAGCTACGACCAGCTACTAACTGTCAAACATTCCCAATCAACTTAAAGACTTAAGAGTTTTAGAGATACTTGAAGCTGAAAATCTAATAAAGACATCTGACAGATTTTAGTAGCTTGATGTGCTGTCGTTTGTGCATATGTATAAAGAAACATTATCTAATGATAGCACACCCATATCATGCATAAGTATAAAGCATCACAAACCCACATCTTATCTTCCAAATCCTATACTAAAGTAAATTCGCACGAGATCTAAGCATATTCACCTTTATGAGCCACAGTAGGCTATCATCAATCACTTACTCTAAGCGACGTATAATGGAGACGAAATCATTATGAGCGGCGACATATTTGGGTTACAGGATCTTTCAAGATCACAATTATTGGGCTAACAATAGATTTAAGCCATTGAGCTTCATTTTGGCGTAGTTGGGATTCTGAATATTATATGCATAATGATATATTTTTTTTTTTTACGATAATTACTATTTTCTTGTCAGAAAAAAAATGCATAATCTAGATTGTTAGTCCCAGGGGGATCATTATTTAATAGATTTGAACCTTAATATAACTGAAAAAAGGCTAGGCAATGAATTAGATAAATCTGTAAAGTAATGATCCCCGGGACCGGGGAGAGGAACAGCGACTTTTCGTAAATTCTGAGGCACTCTGTGTGAATTGTGCGATTGTGAGCGTTTCAGTGCTATTGATTATAATTGTCCTTACTTTTTTTTTGAATGTCATCTCGTTGACCTTAAGAGGACTTGACTAGGTTCTTAATCGGACTACCCTGTGAATGCCTTAAGTACTTAAAAACTAATTACAGGCACTGCCTGTGGGATACGAGCCTCCGCTTTAAGCGTCGCTGGAGAGGGCAGCAAGGGACAGCTGGATCCAAAATTATTTTAATTAGTTTACAAACTATACCATGATTTTATAATCCATATTAACTTACTGGTAACAATAATGGAGTAAGTAAAAAGTAAAAAGAATCCAGTTGGTTCATGATCCTTTTTGCGTGATTCGCGGGCCGTGGAGAGTAGCTCTGTGATTGGCTTGTATTTGAGACTTCGCTGTGTGATTGGCCGATAAGGAGCGTGCGCCGACGAATGTTGCAACTATGGAAACTGGCGTCAAAGCGGTTTTCCGCACAGAGTGGCGTCGGGCGACGGCTGTGTTCAAGTGCTTGTAGGTGGCTGCCACGACTGCGACGACTTCAAGTGACTCTGTCTATTCAAATTCTGAGCTATTCTACTGAAAATTTCCTGACGGAATCTTTGTTCTTCCAACAATTGTCTTCTACGATGTCCTTCTCACCGCTTTGGTTTTCTTAAATCTTCTTTTCTTGTCCAGGCGGTTTTCCTTTGGAATGATCTTCCTCAGCATATCAGGACGTTGACCAGTCGGTAAACATTTAAAGTTTAAGCTCGGGAATACTTACGCAAGAAATTGGCAGATTCATCAAACATGAAATTTATTCTTTTTCTCTATGTACATTTTTTTTATCTCTCTCTACTGTTTATATTTTGTATGTATGTATTTATTATAATTTTTTGTTTCTCTTTTAACTTTAATATTTTTTATATCTTTGCACCTACCATGTTTTGTCTCTGCATCACCTTAAGGTAGACTGGTTGAAAATGCCTAAGGCATTAAGTCCGCCATTGTGCAAAAAAATAAAATAATAATAACACTGCCAGAACTGGAAATTGATACCAGCAGTGGATTCTGTAACTATGTCACCGTGAAAACTTAATTAAGTGAGCGCGGAGTGAGTTGTCATTCCAACTAATGCTAAGGATTCAAACTATTGCCTTTTCACCAATGAGATTTTTTCAGAATCGATTGGTTGGAATCAATACACGGCAGTCACGTTTACGATCACGAAATCAACGCGTTCTAGGTTCTAGGGCTATATCCAAGATTAATTGTTTGACGACAGCTGATGAACAATGTGATAAAAAGTCATTAATATTCTCGGTGGTAGGCCACAACATCGGCTGCCGGCAGAAGTTACCACCTACCAGACAAAGTCTTGCCGCCAAGCGTTTCGTCGTGTTCCGGCATGATGTTTGATGAAGCCGTACGGAGGACGGGTCTGAGCAGTTGTGTTGCGATGTGTGCCGGATACGATGCGCCAAATGTTGTTGGGTCATTATTTTATTATTGGTGTGGTTTTTAAGTTAAAAAGTGGTAAAAACCGTACAAAGTACGGGTACGTCGCAAGTGATTAGCTACATACATAATGTTTACTGTATGTAGTACAGTATGAACTAAGGTCAAGGTATTTATTGAGAAAACCAATCAATTTTGTGAAAAATTTCGGCTGACTAAGCTTTTCGGGTCGGTCCCGGGACGGTAAAATATAATGTTTTATTCTTTTCTTGAGGCTTCCTCGGTCTGTTCAGGTTATGTGAGTACTTTGGATTAGAGAGTTGTCTTTAGCGAACTCGAAAATTTTTAGGACCCAACATTTACGATTCGTATCATTCGGTTGCGGTTCGGTTTGCACAGTGTGGACGTACGGGGTCTCAAATTTGAAAATATTTATATAATAACCTTTTGCACATACTTTTACATTATCTGGGGCTAATAAAAAAGTTATTTCTGAGATTTGATCTTAGCCACCTGTTTTTTTTTTTTTTTTTTTTTTTTTTTGATATGGAATCTCGTAGTTGACCTTGAGAGGCCGTGACTACTTAACCGGACTTTCCTGTGGATGCCTTAAATGAATTTAAAGCCTCCAGCCAGGGCGACTAAAAAGCCACCTGTGCATACCTCCTTGCATATCGTCGCCTTAGAGTGAAAACCTCGTAAGTGCAAAAATAGTAACTTTTCAGGAGGAAAAAAAACTGCGTGCTGTAAATTTTTTGTACGGCGACTTTTATATTTTTTTATCAATTAATATGAAGATTTAACCCGCTTTCATACCCAAATCGGTTCAGTACTATAAGATTGCCCAAATGAAAATGAAAATAAAATGAAACTACAAGTTCGTTGCTAGGTATTCACACGAAACTGACAGCTGCGCGTGTTTACGAGGTTCTCATTTACTGTCATAGATGTCGCTACGAGTATCGAATGAAAAAATGAGTCTTATCAGGATGTGCGTAGTGAGATTTTCTTCCCAGAAACGCAATAAAATAAATTTGAGCAAAACTGCATTCAGGTTTTCAGTCTACGATGACGATATGTAAATAGGTACACATAACCAAAGAATACCAGAACCAACAAAACAAACTTTAATACTATTATCATCACAGCCCACAGGCAGTATTATTCTGCCAACTACTGAGTAGATATAGACCTGTGTAAAGTTGTGTAAAGTTCTCCTGCTCTGTGTGAGTCTCGTATTGCCAGCAATCTTCTGAACGCTGTCCATTTTTTTTTGAATGGGAATTCATCAATAAGGATGTTTGCTGGGTAAAAAAAATGATTCTATTTAGTCCGTCATTCAGATTATAGAAAAATATTCGATACGTATATTTTGTTTTATCAAATAAATAAAAATTAAAGGCATCAAAGATCAGGAGTGGTGGCTGGTGACGTGACTGCTCGCTAAAAAGTGTAGCGTGCAGTGACGTCACACGAGTTTAAACGCAACGCGTTTTTCATTTTTTGGAAATCTGACTGACGGACTAATTAGTTTTTTTAGTCAAATACCCTATTGATCTCTCCCACTGTGGGCGGAGGTTTTATAGGCAAAAACCCAACCGTGTTCATTCATTTACCAGTGTGCCAAGGGTCACGGTATCTCTTTCAAACATTCCACGACCCCCGGTGGTCCCCGTTACATTGTACAGACATCTTTAAGGCGTACGTTTTCTGCAATATGTGCAATAAGGAGAGGTGCATCAAAATACTTGAAGAGAAGGCTACAAAACTATGAGAGGTGGCCTACGGGCGGCGGATGAGGGGCGTCCATCGTTTGACTAGATGGGCCCCAGTTGGCGCCACAAGGTTCCACGCGCAACTCGAAAGTGGGTGCGACTATGGTGAGGATGGCCGCACGGGGAGGTGGGATCTGCTGATAACATCGGGTCGAGGTCTGTCGGGTGAGCGATGAATTTTTATTTTTTAATAATTATAAAGTAGCGCTTGACCGCAATCCCGCCTGATGATAAGCAGTGATGCGATCGTTGATGGTAAAGCGCGCTAGTTTATTAAGAGTTCACTCAGGAAAACTGAGCGAATAGTGTTTACGCTAGTTTATCGATCGGGTCCGATTGTTAGTTAGTCGAGTGATAGATGCCCGATCGGTACGGGCTAGCGTAATTAGTATTGTCTATGGCGACGCGCGGCCGCCATTATTATTGACAACGTGTTGAGACCCCGCCGCGTACGGCGGGCCGTTGCTTGAAAATCTTGACGAAAAGCTAGCGTGCGTGGCACGTTCGGACGAGTGAATTTCGAGAAATAAATACCACCGGCCGCGTTTTGGATAGTTTGTCGCGATTGTTGCCCGTGTTTTGAAGTATTTACTTGAACTATAAAACGTAACAGTGACGTCTGTAAATTGAGTTGAATTTGAATCGGAAACGTGGTTTCATTGGCGATCTTTGTCGGGCGTGATTGACACTGCTAAATAACTTCTTACGTTGGTGAGCTTGGTGCCCTATTAAGGGAACTTGGTGTGTCGACTGGTATGGGACAGTCAGTGAATTTGAAGACATCGGACGTCATCGTAATCGACGCGCGCGCGTCGATTCTCCGGACTTCACTTCGCGACGGAGCACACTGAGTCCCAGGTAAGTCCCGTAGATTTACCAGAGTGTGGTCGGAGATTACAAAAAAATATGATAATGAGTACCACTAGTTAGGCAATAAGTATCTTAATAATTATATCACATTAATGATAAAATATATATATATAAAAAACAAATAACAATCATTAAATAAATAAATAATCAAAAATATTAGCAATTAGATAATAATTAAAATAATTAAACATTAATATCAAATAAAATTATAAGTAAAGTCTAGCCTAGTTTACATTCCTAATAACATTCTTATGATTATCAGTAATAATCTTCATAACATTACATTTAAATTTAGATTTTGAGCATACAAAGATATCAATTGTTACAAGATTACAATTAAAAGATTCAACCATACGACGGATGGGGCAGCGCAACCCAGAATTACTTCGACAGCCTTTGACAGCAAATAAGGCATCTCCTCGGGTACTACGAATGTTAACAGTGCGTGGGACTACATAATATAATTTGCTTGTGAGATCGATACAATCAAAATCTCCACGAACAATACCATGCAATATAGAGGCTTCAAGATATATTCGCCTAGATTTTAGGCTAGTCTGTCCATATTTATGCAGTAATTGTGGGTACGACAAATACGTTTTATGGCACCTATAGTGCATGGCTCGTAGGAACTTACGCTGAACCCTTTCAATTAAATCTATGTACTTCTGGTAAAACGGGTTCCAGACAGGTACGGCATATTCCAGTTGTGATCATACAATAGTTTTATAAAGGTGAAGGTATGTAGAAACCCGCTTGAACTCAGTAGAAGATCTCATAACAAAACCATACATCTTAAATGCTTTATGTACAATACTCTCAACATGTTGGTTTAGGGACAACTTATCATCAATCAACACACCAAGATCCCTTACCATGTGTACATTACTGAGCGCTGTATTGTGCAATGAGTATGTAAAATTGATAATTCTTTTATTCTTTGTGAAATTGATGCAATTGCACTTGGTAAGATTAAGGTGTAACTTATTTTTAAGACAGTAGTCAGCAAGTCTGTCCAGATCTTGTAGGAAGGGTCGACAATCCTTTACAGTCTGTATAGATCTACAAGCTTTTAGGTCATCAGCGTATACAAGAAATTTAGTGTTTTTAAAACATTTGTCTATGTCATTTATATATAGAATAAACAATAATGGCCCCAGGATTGAACCCTGTGGAACACCCGAGGTTACAGGCACTGCATTAGACTGATGACCATTTACGACAATCCTTTGTGCTAAAGTCTAGCTAAAGTCCTGTAACGACTCGTGTCACAGCCGTATGGAGGGAATCGAGTCCAGACTGCAGGCACTAGAATTGGGCCGCGATGCCGGTCCGTCAACAAATTTAAGTGCGGTGGAGAGTGTGGTCCAACAGCTCAAGAGGGACCTCAATGACAGGGATCAAGAGCTCATGGCGAATGACCTGTTGTTGGCCAACGTACCTGAGTCGCAGTCAGAAAACCCAGTACACCTGGTACAGTTGATTGCCACCAAGCTGGGAGTCCCACTAGAGGACCGCGACATTGTGAGCGCTGAGCGAGTTGGGGGCAGACATATAAAGGCTACGAGCCTCACAGCGTCAACAGAGCCTCGCCCTCGTGCTATCGTGGTGCGCCTTGCTCGGCGTGATCAGCGTGATGCCGTATTGAGCGGAGCCCGTGTGCGTCGTGAAGCTACAACAGAGGGTCTCGGAATCTCTGGGAAGCCTGTGCGCTTTTACGTCAATGAGAGACTGACGAAACTGAACCAACAGTTGTTTCGGCAAACCAGGACGGCAGCGAGTATACATGGCTGGCGATTCGTGTGGACGAGGCGTGGTCGTATCTTGGTTCGTCGGAGGCCTGGTGACTCCACACAAAGAATCGCATCTGAGGAAGATATACAGCAGTATATTGGTCCATACAATAACATATAAGCTTCTGTATTATGCTACATGTTCTCTTTCTCTAGTTAGTTTTTTAGGTGATAAGCGTTTGTTACTTGACAATACATGCATGACGTTTGTGCGTCGTATCTGTTGTGATCCGAGGACGTGGGGATACAAGAGTGAGTACTGCAATAGCACGAGGAATATATATATATACATATTTACACATGTTATCATAAACACACTACCAACAATGTTTACAAATATTTCATCATCATCATTCAATACATATATAAAACTATCAGAATTAAAACCTATATACAAGAATTACATATTCATAAATCATGAAAAGAATTATATTACCACATATATTATATTGCACATACAAACTATTACTATATCATTATTAAGTTATAAAATACTATTGTTACTTTATATACACATCTATACAATCATTACTCCTACCGTATCATGACTAAGTCAAAATTATTAAGGTTTGGTTTGTTCAATGCCGGCTCTCTAGCTACTAACCAGGACGAGTTTCTGATTGCTATGGCGCAACACTCGGTGGATATAATGGCAATTAACGAAACGTGGCTGAGATTTGGGGAGGAGGGGCGCGCACCTAAAGTTCCGGGATATAGGCTAAAGCATGTCCCGCGCCCTACCACTATACGTGGAGGTCGTGGCGGAGGAGTGGCGTTTTACATCAAGTCAGGCCTAAGGATAAGTGTACGGCCGCACTCAGAGCATTCTGATGTAGAACAGATGTGGTTAAACTTAACTATCAATGGAAGAAAGTTGTTGATTGGCACGGCATACAGGCCACCCTGGTTTGAATTATCATCGTTTCTGGGTGGTATGACTGACAGCATAAGCGAGTTGGCACCTTATGATCATTTGGTATTGCTGGGAGATTTCAATGTTAATTTACTGGATGTGGGTAGCGCAAAAACTAAATGTATGTTGGAATTTTTTAATTATACTAACCTAAATCAAGTGGTGCAATCACCCACTCATTTTGTGGGGGACAGTAGCACTCTTATAGACGTTATATGTACCGATGTGGGGGTTCGTAATGTCCTGGTGAGTCATACCAGTGAGTTGGGTCACCATTCATTTATTGTGTGCGATACAGTCATCAAGAAGGTAAACAGTAAGCCTCGGTTTTGTGTATCGGCCTTTAAGAGACATATTAAATGATTACTTCATAGTGGATTTAAAATTAATGCAATGGTGTGATATAAGCTCACTGTCGGATGTTAACAGCATGACTCAACATTTTAATGTCTGTATGACTCAGCTGTTTGACTTACATGCCCCAATAAAAAGTAAGATTTTTAGAGACCGGCGCACACCATGGATTACAGAAAATATAAAATTAATGATTAGGTTGAGAGATGAGGCAAAACGAAACTATCAAAAGAACAAGCTAGATACAGCAAAGAGATACTACTTGGATTTAAAAAAACAAGCTAGTGCAGCATTGACTCAGGAAAAGAAGGCATACTTTGACGGGCACATTAATAGCCAGCTGAAAAACCCCAAAATGCTTTGGAACAGTCTTAAGAAGGATGTTTTTGCTGAACATGGTGAAACTATGCTTCCCATACAGTTTAATGATCCAGATGAGATCAACAAGGCATTTTTGAAAGTACCGGGACAGTGTGCAGCACCCACATCGCAGCTTGCATATTTTAGTAGCAACAGGTTTGGTGAAACACAATTTGAGTTGCGAAGCGTCAGTGAGGAAGAAATTCTAAGGGTTATAAACACCTTAGGGTCGAATGCGAAGGGGATTGATGGAATCAGCCTGGATATGATAATGCTGACTCTACCAACCACCCTTCAGGCTATCACCAAATTGGTAAATAAGTCTATAGAGACACACACCTACCCTGACTTATGGAAGTGTGCTATTGTGCGTCCTCTGCCTAAAGTTAGCAACCCGAGTACCTTCAAAGATCTCCGTCCGGTTAGCATTTTGCCCTGTTTATCAAAGATATTAGAGAGGGTGGTCAATAATCAAATGCTACAATATTTGGAAGGGAACAATATGCTACCGGACCTTCAGTCTGGCTTTAGGAAGAGACGTGGGACTGCCACAGCTCTCTCTGATGTGGTGGGGAATATCCTAGAGGCACGGGATAGGGGGGAGGGAACAATCCTTGTACTTCTTGATTTCTCACGGGCTTTCGATTCAATAAACACTTCTCTATTGCTTTCAAAGCTAGCATATTATGGGTTTACAACGAAAACAATAGAGTGGTTCGCTAGCTATTTGCAAAATAGATCACAGCTTGTTGAAATCCAGAAGGAGGATGGATCAAGGCTTTCATCCCCCCTTCGCCAGGTGCCACGTGGTGTGCCTCAGGGATCTATTTTGGGGCCCCTTTTATATATTCTATACAGCGCAGACATTGTTGGGTCATTCCAGCATTGCATGTATCACATGTACGCAGATGATATCCAATTGTACAAATCTTTTAAGCCAGCTGATACATTGGAAGCTATAAGAAAGGTTAATGACGATCTTGAGAGAGTAGTGCTATGGTCTGATGATAACTCACTAGTGTTAAACCCAGTAAAATCTAAATTTATGGTTTTGGGCAGTAGGAAAATGATAGGCACTATACTGTCAGCCAAGCCAGAGGTTTTTATCAGGGGAGAAAGTATAGATAGGGTAGAGGTGGCATGCAACCTTGGGTTAACCATGGATCCGGAACTGCGCTTTGAAAAGCATATCAGTAATTGCATGAGGAGTTGTTTTTATAGACTAAAACTCCTTTACTCAATTAGAGACTACCTGACTGTTGATTTGCGCAAACAGTTAGTGGATAGCCTAATTTTATCTAGACTTAATTATTGTGATACTGTGTATGGCCCATGCCTGTTAGCAAGAACAGAGAATCTGATTCAACGGATACAGAATGCTTGTACACGGTTCTGTGTAAAGATACCTCGTAGAAGTCATGTAACACCATTTATAAACGAAAATAATATATTGAAAATGGCTGCTAGGAGAAGGTTACATATGGCTGGTCTACTTTTTGGAATAGTCACTACACAAAAACCTCACTATCTGTTTGAGAAGTTAAGTTGGAGACAGAGCAAATATTTACCACGTTTGTCTACCAAACCCCTTTGTACAGTGGCACACAGGACCACAGCTTTCAGGGGGAGTTTCCGGTATGCTGCCACCCACTGTTGGAATAACCTTCCTCCACCAGTAAGAGACCTTAGAACAAAGAAACACTTTTTAAATATATTAAAGAAATACTTCTTGCAGATACAGCAGACAACTTAGGTTAAAATATTATTATTTTTATTTTATTGATTTTTTTTTGTTTTTTATTTTTGTTGCTCCTTCTATGCTCACCTCAAAGGTAATGGCCTCTGGGCAATGGATATGGCTTTCCGTCAGTGCGAGTGGCATTGGATCCTCCCTGCTTAAGCCCAATTTGTCATGTGTTTCAGTTCCTTGGGTGGGTGTCTTCAAGAAGCATGGTTATGGTCTGCCAGCGCCAAGCTGTTGTGCAAATGGCCGCCATCGCCGCCCATGGGGAAGGCTAAAAATGCAATAGAACTAATTAATCAAAGATATTTGTACCTAATAGAAAATCACACTACACTATACACAATATTTATACATATTTTTCAATATAATATTTACATACTATCCTCACCTAGTCTATCACTTATTAATCCTGTGAAAAAATTGCACTTACCCGCTAAATTGTCTCACAAGCTGGAACGTCATTACGTCATCCGAGAGGTGGATGCTGAAAATCAGCGCTGTTGACAATAGGTTCGTCTGAAGTCACAGCATTTTGCTGAGCAACGACCTTTTCTTGCACAGATGCGACGCACAGTTAAACTGTTATTTGTTTTGTAATACACTTAATTATTTAGTCCTTTCTGCAATTATCTTTTTGTATTTTTAAGTTGTTGTTTGGTTTGTTGACATGAGCCGGTGCCGCGCGGGCGCATTACGGATGACAATTGACAGACAGATGTCAGTATTATCAAATAATGTGTGCTGTCTAATACCTATGGCATGGAGGTGGTAAGTACTATGTTGTACGTAGTGCTTATTACTTCCATCGTCTATGGTCTATGACTCCGGCTTAGACAACAAATCAACTTTGTACTGTATATAGTTTGGCAGTTTTGCATGTTTAGAGTGATATTATTATTATTATATTTTTTTTTCCTGTATTATCATTGTAATATTTAATTTTTATGGTATTTAGTTGTCAAGTGCGTTTTGTTTGTGCGGAATAAAAACGATTTCTTTCTTTTCTTTCTTTCTTTGAGTTCTATCCCGCGAATCCCGCCTCCTCGGCTGTTTGAAGGTGGAAACCCGCGGTGTTTTTAACATATAAGAGAAAACGGGAGAAGACCCTTCTTACATCACCACGTTGGAGTGAGTCAATGAGGTTTTCCAAAACAAAAAAAAGAAAGTCTGTCGACACTTTTACACCACTTCAGAATTAACAACGTAGATGTTTAAAATTCCAAGCATACTTTTAGTAGTTTCGGTAAACCTAATTTATTTCATATGCTGAATATAGTAGCGAAATTAAGTGTAACCATGTGGTTACAAAATTCACTGTGTTGTGGATAGTCTGTGTGCCCGAGTCTTAATATTTGTACCTTTTAGTTCTTCGGGACTGTGCGGAATATGCGGTATATTTTCACCCAACACCTGTTTTCTTCTTTTGAAATTCATTTTAAATCCTCAAGTTTGCGAATGTCATGATAAATCACAAACGTACATACAATAATATGTATGTACTTTCCGTTCCCGTTTTCCGTTTCTTATTACCGTATGTAAATTCTGGATATAAATTCATGTTCTATGGATCATTTAGGTATTTTTATTTGTCACGGATTTGCAGGAACTGATAAACTAAGTGAATTATAATGTTCTGCCGGATCTGCGTAGGCATTGGCTCGTAGACCTACGTGCTACGCCGGCCTACGCGGCTACGCGGCTACGGGGCTACGAGTTTTGAGCTATCGGGTCATGGCCGTGCTGTATTTTAGCAAATTGAATATGATTTATGAATTTTTGAATATGAATTCATGTTAATTCAATGATTAACATAAAAACATCACGCTAGTAATTTCCGAAGGGTGGTTAGATAGGGATGTACCAAGGCACAGTCACGAGTTAAGTTGTAATGTTTACACTTATTCCCCCTTATTCATAAACGCTGATTATAGTTAACTAGTGATTAGCGATTCTTTAACCACACATTTTTGACCTTTTAACGTCACTTAACTTTATCATCGTTTATGAATAAACCACTTTTACACTATGGTGTTTATTCATGAAGAATGATTTAAGGTAAGTGACGTTAAAAGGTCAAAAATGTATGGTTAAAAAAGCTAATCACTAGTTAACTTTAAGCAGCGTTTATGAATAAGGGGGATTATTATTAAAAAACTATTTACTCCTATATTTTTTTAAGTACTTAAAATATGTAGTTCTTAAAGTAATCTAAGTATACCTAAATCATATTAAGTCAGCGTCAACGTGAGGGCACACGTTGACGCCGAGAGCGCTCTTTTTGGAAAGTTACCTAATATTTATTTATTTATTTATTAAAACTTTATGCACAAAGAAAAACCTTGCACAATGGCGGACTTAATGCCTTAGGCATTTTCTAGCAGTCTACCTGAAGGTGATGCAGAGACAATACATGGTAGGTGCAAAGATATAAAAGATATTAATGTTAAAAGAGAAATAAAAAATAATATAATAAATACATACATACAAAATATAAACAGTAGAGAGAGATAAAAAAATGTAGATAGAGAAAAAAAAAAAATTCCTGTTTGATGAATCTGCCAATTTCTTGCGTAAGTATTCCCGAGCTTTAACTTTAAATGTGTACCGACTGGTCAACGTCCTGATATTCTGAGGAAGATCATTCCAAAGGAAAACCACCTGGACAAGAAATGAAGACTTAAGAAAACCAGAGCGACGAGAAGGACATCGTAGAAGACAATTATTGGAAGAACGAAGATTCCTATTATGCGCAGAGCATAAATATTGAAAATGAGAAGTAAGATAAGAAGGAAAACAGGATTTGTGTAGAAGTGAAAACAAGGTCGTCAAAGCTCTTAGAGCTCTGCGCTGCCTGATGGGTAGCCATTTCAAGATGGACCGGTGAGAAGATACATGATCGTACTTACGAAGATTAAATAAAAATCAAATGCAGTTATTTAGAAGTCGGCCAAGTTTATTGAGTAGATCTGCATTCAGGCCGTAATAACACACATCACCATAATCAATAATGGGGAAGATAAGGGATTGAACAAGCATTGCCTTTACGTGTGATGGAAGAACATTTTTTAGCCTATAAAGCGATCGCAACGTCCCGGTGACTTTTTTGCTCACACTTGCAACCTGCTTACGCCAGCCCAGGCAAGTGTCAACATGCAGACCCAGATCCTTGACGTCAGAGCTGAACGAAATTACTTTATCATCATGGAAAACCGATGGCACCAATAAGCCACTCAGCCTACGCTGATTACAGGTACTCCCTATAATAATGGCTTGACATTTTGTAGGGTTAACCGCTACCCCGAAACGATTAGACCAATCCCTCACCATTCCCAAATTCCGATAAGTTGTCAATACTTGCCTGAGTGTAGAGTTGTAAGTCATCAGCGTAAAGATGATCGCACACTGAAGTTCAGTAGTAATAAGATCTATAAAGATTGAGAACAAAAGTGGCGATAATATATCGCTTTGAGGTAAGCCAGAAACAAGCTCACAGCAGTTAGAAGACGAATCTCTCGCAAGAACTGCCTGCTGACGCCCTCGAAGATACGAGGGGAACCAATCCAGAACCTCGGAAGAGACCATAAGATGGGAAAGGGTGGATAAAAGGACTTCGTCACTTTTTGATTTTTGTATTTCACAACCCAGCATTAATAAAATCTGTGAGTGAGCAATATATAATTCGTTCCTATTATGCCATTTCGGGTTGGATTTTATTTTCTACATTTATACGGGACCGACTTAAAAGGTATCTAACAAAAAAGAAAAACGGACCACTCTGTATAATATTATGCGGTCATACATTACAATCGGTCAATGACCAATCCATCATCCCTAGGATTAGTTTTTTTTAATGGACCCAGCTTCGGGATATATCCTTTCTTTCACAATAATCATCAGAATCGGTATTCTCTATAAAAGTTACGCGTGGTCCACTTGAGAACCTACTCTGTTTTTCTGTCAGTTAAAATAACATTTATTTATTTATTTAACATCTCCAACAAAGGATATAGACACATAATGAAAAAAGTGAAATGGACGACAATATTATCACGAAGGTGTACTCCTACATTTACAGGAGACCACAGCATGCATAAAAGAAATAAAATACAATATTATGTAATATCAGATTTGGTTAAAAACAATCTCCAGAACTTGGAGCATAGAGTAGTCAGCCTGTCGGTATTCTAGAGGATGCATTTTGTAGAGTGTGTGCCAAATATACACGATAGAATTGCACCATCATCGGACGACCGACCCGTTCTACGGTGAGTATACCGGACGAAGCTTTACCGCGTACATTTAGGGACTGAAACAATTTGCCTGTGGTAGTCATTCCGTCCGATTGGAATTTAAGTGTCTTCAAGGCTAGAGGGAATAGGCTCTTAATAAACTAATGCGCTTTGTCATCCGCGATTGCATCACTGCTTACCATCAAGCGGGATCGCGGTTCATCATCATCATTTCAGCCGAAAGACGTCCACTGCTGGACATAAGCCTCCCCCAAGGTTCTCTACGACGACTGGTCCAGCGCCTCCCGCATTTAGCGGTTTCCCGCGACCTTCACCAGGTCATCGGTCCACCTTGTCGGGGGCCTACGCTACGTCTTCCGGTGCGTGGTCGCAACTCGAGAACCCGTCGGCCCCATCGGGCATCAGTCCTACGGGCAATGTGTCCAGCCCACTGCCACTTTAGTGTTGCAATTCTTCGAGCTATGTCGGTTACTCTCGTTCTTCTGCGGATCTCCTCATTTCTGATTCGATCGCGCAGTGAAACCCCAAGCATAGCCCTCTCCATTGCCCTTTGAGTGACTTTGAGCCTTCTTATAAGGCCCATTGTTAGCGACCATGTCTCAATTCCATAAGTCATCACTGGCAACACACACTGGTCGAATACTTTTGTCTTGATCGCGGTTACGCACTCATATATAATGTTAAAAAAATATTTCGATAAATATATGTAATGTAGGTATGTATATAGGAACTAATTGTCTACAACAGTCTATTACTATTTTGCCCGTGGCCACGCGCACTGGTAGGTATACCTTGTGAAATAATGCCACGCGAAGCTCACACTGTTAATTAAATTACCTGCTACAAATTACGGTGTTGTTGTGTTGAGATTTTCAAGAATTTTCTTTGAAATTTTCTTATATATTTTATGATAAAATTATGTCAGAATAGCTTTTAAACAGCTTTATTAATGATTTTATGTGAATGTTACGATATAAAAGGTAAGGAAATTTTTTTACGTGACTTATAAAAGTTGTCTACCTAGTGTGATGCATTCAACGATGCAGTCATCATTATTCTCATGGCTTTTGGAATAGATATAAAATTCATCATAGCTTTAGATACAAAATTAATTAATCGTTCACTAACGTCCACTGTTGGACATAGGCCTCTTCCAAGAAAGAAAGAAAATAAATATATATTTATTATGACTCGTACAGGAAGCTTATAAAACTAAACTAAATACAAGTGAAAAAAATACAAAGTATAGAAAAAAAAAAAAACTAACGAAAAATTAAAATAAGATACTTACAGTAAGGGGTCAAAAGTAGAGTATCACTTTTGAACTTTATTGCACTAACAATAAGTGTCAAAAGTGGTATTCCACTTTTGACCCTAACTAAAAAACTAACGAAAAATTAAAATAAGATACTTACAGTAAGGGGTCAAAAGTAGAGTATCACTTTTGAACTTTATTGCACTAACAATAAGTGTCAAAAGTGGTATTCCACTTTTGACCCTAACTAAAAAACTAACGAAAAATTAAAATAAGATACTTACAGTAAGGGGTCAAAAGTAGAGTATCACTTTTGAACTTTATTGCACTAACAATAAGTGTCAAAAGTGGTATTCCACTTTTGACCCTAACTAAAAAACTAACGAAAAATTAAAATAAGATACTTACAGTAAGGGGTCAAAAGTAGAGTATCACTTTTGAACTTTATTGCACTAACAATAAGTGTCAAAAGTGGTATTCCACTTTTGACCCTAACTAAAAAACTAACGAAAAATTAAAATAAGATACTTACAGTAAGGGGTCAAACGTAGAGTATCACTTTTGAACTTTATTGCACTAACAATAAGTGTCAAAAGTGGTATCCCACTTTTGACCCTTATTGTACATTCACAGCCGACGGGTTCCAGCGGCCTTAACAAGGCTAAACGTTACGTCTTTCGTTATACGGTTGCCAAACTTAAAGTTAGTTCAAACCTATCGGCCTGCTGTTCTGCGAGCAACTCTGCCCACCGCCGCTTAAATTTTGATAATTGGTCGGGATATATCCATCTCCTTGGTTCTCCTGTGGATCTCTTCATTTCTGATTCAATCACTCACGAAAAGTAAAAGTTTAGCCTTCTCCATTGCTCTTTGGGTGGCTATAAGTCTTCATTATGAACTTATTTACAATTTTCTTAAAATTTTAAGAAAACAAAAAAAATAATATATGCGGTAATCATGACGTAAGACATTACAAAAACAAAATAACAAATGGCTGAGGAAAACAGTAATAATATTAACTGTCTCGAAAGAGTGTGCATTCAGACCGAAATGCCTTAATTTCAACTCCAAACGGCTCAAACACAGGAACACGAGGCTGGTTTTTCTGCCAATCGTGAAAATTCCTCCGTGTTTCGAAGATGGAACCAATCGAATTATGTTTTTAATAGAATATACAAAAGTATACCCCTCGCAATGTGCATATCTTAATAAAAACATTTGAAACTCGAAATTCAGTAATAGTTTCCACTCTTACAAAATAAAATTATTCACATCCAATATTAAGTAAAGTTAGGGCGTTAAATTTAAGTGTGTCCAACTTATTAAGATGTTTACATGTAAAACCTGTGATAGTCGCAAATGGGCCGCTTCGTCTCATCCCTAAGATTAATAGGCCGAATACAGACGAACTGATATTCAAGTTGAGTTGAGAAAAACATGTAGAGCGCATGCGCTAACTCGACCAATGTTGTTCCCGTGCCATGGACAGTGCGTGACGGGCGCTCGAGACGCTGTAGGGATGGAATCGCTGTCGATACTATCGAGTCGATAACTGATAAGATAATTTTTTTGTTAAATGTTTTGGTGTTTCGAATAATTTTAACGGCTGAAATCATTAATTTTAAAACAATATCTAGATTAATTTGGGTTAACTTTTCCAGATAGTGAACACATCAGCATTGAATTGATTTTGTTTTAAAAAGATCTTTTCTAAAAACGTAACTGTACTGAGCGTTGTTTGCATATATTTTTCTGTAGCGCAAGACTTGAGAACATACCTACCTGCAAGGAAAAGTTCTCTGATCAGGAAAATTGTTTTCAGATATCCCGAATACATGACTAAAATATACAACGCCTCCATAATATTATATACTTTACAATTTTTACTGCATACTTTATATCAACTAAAAACATTATTTCAGTAAAAAAACACTGCTAACGTGACTGCGTCTTTTATTGCAGTGTTTATTTGTTCCGCGCGACGGTAAGATATTGTTTTCGACAGCGAGCATTATTGCTTGCAATAAAAGTCGAGATCTTGGTACGTCCCTAATGGCAGATTTCACCAATGCTCAGTGTGATAAAATGGTTGGGACGGGCGGACTGAAACGCGCGCTCCGCGACCCGAGCCCGCCAAAGGAAAATTCAAATTTCAATCTTTAAAAAAAAAAATTAAAACTATGCCAGTAACAAAAATAGTGTAAATTAAATTCGAAAAATTAACAAAAAAATGTTTTCTTTTTTTTTGTGAAAATAGGGATGTGTAATTTTTAGAACAATTTAAAAAAAACTGTTCGGTGATTGGTTGATTTTTTTTTATTGAGAAAGCAAATTAAGTATGTGAGAGTTACCATTAAAGAACTGAATTGTGTTTCCTGACCGTTATGGAAGTTTCCCAAAAGGTAAGTGGAATTTATTTTCAGGTTTTCGTCTGGTTACGGGAAAGTTAAGAAAGTTTCTGACTTCTTGCTTCTGAAATAGTATTTGTAGGGTTTTAATATTTGAAGTTCACCTTGAACTTTAAATAACGTTATTATTATTTATCAATTATTAAGGAACAAGTGAGAACCGGCAAGTTTTTTTTTATTATCTGTTGTTAAAAAATAAATACATATTTTGGTGGTTTATAAAATACACCAGGAATTTTCTACATGCACATAGAATTCAATTCTTAAAATAGAGACTTCGCTTCGAGAATATAATCGAGATTTGACTCTCATCATTATCTACATTTTCGCGTACATTTTATACATTTATTTTATTACTTAAAAAAGTCAATTTAATCCGCCGCCAATCCTTAATCAAGCCATTTCCTCTAAGCGGTGACATAATTAAGTTTAATTTGTAAGCGAAAATAAATTAATGAAACCATTTAACAGTCACTTCATGTAAATTGACGGTATTTGAAGATAATTCGGGGAATAATAGTTGGTTGATTACGATTGATGACGGCTCTAATTTTGACGATATTCACCCTTTATGGTGGAAGAATATTAAATGTTTGAACAGTTTTCACTAAGATGTTACTTAATTATCCTGGCTTCTTATGATTTTTTATGCACATAATTAAGCTATGATTACGTTCTCGTGAGCATAAAGCGTCATAAAAATCTTTGTATTAAAGTATGCTTATTTCATTTAAGATATCTTCTTAAAAACATTCATTTTCATTAAAAATACGTTTGAGTACGAGACTAGGGGATGTTACGTCACACGTCACGTTCTTGAATGGAGGATTGAATGAACTTTCTATACTTGAATACTAATGAGGGGAAATTGCCTTAATTTTTTTAACTGTCAGTATAATCCCAGTTTCAATCTGTCAACAATAACTCAAATATTCCTAGATTTATGAGAAGTGTTTGACATTGATTGCCGCTGAGCTGAGATGAGGTTCAGATTAGTTTTGGAACGTTTTTAATTAGGTACGGGAATTGGCCTTTTGGGCAATAATTATGCAATGTGATTTATTATTTAATACTATTGCAAAATGTGGTTTTAATAGGAATATTGTACAGAACTAAGAGTATATTAGGTACTTACAATTAAATTATTTAACTTAGTTCGTAGTTTACTTTAAGACCGGTTTCTTGTATTTTAAAACTTATTTTGGCTACAAAAAAATGTCAAAAATTGAATAATCCTAATTCAAAAAATTTATTTCAGATAAAGCATATAAGTATCCATATTATGTTAGTAAAAGTAAAGCTTAGTCTAATGTTAGTAATAAACTTAGTGAAGTGGGTCTGGACTCTTATCCACCTACATAAGAGGGGAGAGTCTCACCGGTCTGAAAATAATATTTTCCTTAAAATCATCATCATAATCATCTCAGCGTTGATCCCAGTTGCATCCGAAGCTTTTTCGGCTTTGGAGTTTGGGGTCCGCTTTACCAGTCCAACAGCTGAATTTGCTAAACTTCGATATTTTCCGTGAAGCGACTGCCGTCTGACCTCCACAACCCCAAGCCCAAATCGAAGCATTGCAGTTAGACCAGTTGTTGGACATTTGAGGGCTCCAACCACCCGTAACAACTGCCATTAGATGTGCGTATGGCAACCGGGACCAAAGGCTTAACTTGTTTTCCGAGGCACGAACAGACCAGTGCATATTTATATTATCCCTAAAATAGCAGCGTTTTTTGACAGATTGAAAGTGAGATGAAAGTGTGAATGTTCCTAAAACTAGGAGTATTTATTACCCTTCTTCTCAATGACCCTTTATCAATATCAATCTGTCGAGCCTTATCCCACCGTGGCGCAGCGGTTAACACGCCTGCCTGCGACGTGGAGGTCCTGATGGTGTTTATCTATACCGTATGTTAAGAAAACCCTGTCCGACCCGTGAAGGTGTTGTTAGGTATCGATAACTGATTCTACTAAAGGATACAAAACCGGGCTAAACTTAAAAACAAATCCCCCTAAAAATCAAATATTATTTCTAAAAAGCGAGGTAACTTAATGGATACGCGGTAGGCAACACTTTAGACAAACTTACGCGGGTGTCGGAGGGCAGGGCAGACGGCACGTGGTCGCATCGCTATTCGCTCCTTCACAAATGTTGTCACTTTTTGAAAAATTACCAAATCTCGGAGAAGTTGGAATTAATTCGCGGGAAAAAAAGATTATTTCAAAATTCATTTGTATTAGTACTATGATGATTACGTAAAATTTTATATTATATTTGGTCATGTGTTTACCTAACCTTTATTATCCTTATGGGTCGGACAGGGTTTTCTTAATATACTGTATATGTATCTATGATAAAATATAGTATCTTTGAGTTAGTTTCCCATAACACAAATCTCGAACTTACTTTGGACTTTGAATTTACTCTCGAATTTACTATTAAGCTAGACCCAAATATATATAGCTTGAGAAGTACAGCTATGTATCTAACAGCTCTATCTCTATCTATCAGCTGTGCAGCTGCCTATCTAACCATCCGATAACCCAGTCACGGGGTAACACGACATGAATTGCTAAATCGAGTTGTCAAAGTTTTGGGCTTCTGAGTACCGATAACGACTATGAGAGATCTACGAATGACAGCCATAATACTCACATAACTGCTTAAAGAACGAATAAACATTAATACTGATGCAATTAATTATCATCGTCTCAGCGTATAATCCCGGTTGCATCCGCAGCTTTCGCATCGTTCGCTTTCACTTATGAAATTAATCACATAATTATTATTAAGGCAAACGTTTGTGTTTTTTAACATTATAAACACTACTTAACCGCGATCCCGCCTTATCGTAGTACGCTAGTTTATTAAGAGCCTATTCACTCTTGCCCTGAAGACACTTACATTGTATTCAGATGGAAAGACCGCCGCAGACAAATTGCTCCAGTCCCTCGATGTACTTAGTATAAAATGCTAGGTCGTCCGATGATGGAACGAAGATGGCGGAATTAAGTCATCGAATTTCCACGTACACTTCAAAGTGCATCCTATAGAATACCGAAAGGTTTGCTACCCTATGCCTGTGTTTGCATGTTTGGTACTTCTATACGCAAAAAACTAAAGAACGGATATAAGTACATAGATGAAATTTGGCACACAGCTGATATTAGACTTTTGATACCGATGTTTCCGATATAATGGGATCGATAAGAATCTTATCGGGTTCCGGGTGCAGCTAGACAAGGCGACAATAAAAATTAATGTGCCTTAGCGAATTTCGAACTACGATAGGTTTTCTTTTTTGAAGAGAAGTTATATTTTTGTTGCGACGATATAACATATTAAAGTTTACCTCTAATTTTAATGTGGTGAAGGAAATGTGGAGAGTATGTATTGGAATAAAAAAAAAAAAAGACGTGTGGCACTCGGGGACTGCCGCGGTAAAGCTATTGCATAGCATTTTGTATCAATTTATGCAATTATAATTATTTATTTATTTTATTTATGCAGTATTTTTTTTCTTTGATATTAATTCAAGTTACACTTTTTGAGCGTGGTGACCGGTAAGAAAACAAATTTTTCTTTTATTAAATAAATAAAAAGTTAATATTATTTAAAATATTTTTATTATTTTACAATACATGTGGGTTTTATTACCTTATAGTAGCTGTTGGTTATTCAGGAATATTTATCATTGAAACTATAGGTTTATGATAACTGAAATAAGAAACATAAGTTTGCGACTTAATATCCTCTAAATACCTAGAAAATACCGCGTCAATGGTGGTCCCATATTTTGTTGTGGACTTTTGTGGATCATTATTCATTTTCAAATTCAATGTTTTTGATAGAAAAGTTGTCCACCGCTCTGATTTTTTATCAGCGAAGTTAATGTTGAAATCGCCAGCCAAGATAAGTGGAAATTTATTACCATTTGTTTCAAGTATTTTCGAGCCACTCGAGTTACTCCAGTAAAGTGCGATGAATAAAATGCTCTACCTGTCCAATTTTGGATTCGGGGAAATGTAAATTGCTACCATAACTATTTGTAGGCCATTTCTAAGTTTGCATAAGCACGCACAAATATCTCCAACAACTGAGCGCCTAACATTAACATCGCTAACGTGTGCAATATTTATTTCAATATTCGGAGTCATAATATTAGTAATATCATTTTTATTTTGGTAAATAGCTACCCCACCTTTTGAAACAGTATCTCGTTTGAACTGAACAATACAATTAAAATTAGGTATTTCAATTGGATTATCATGCGTCATGCAAGTTTCGGTAAGAAGTAACACATTTGTTTGTCTCGTAACTGAATCTTGTAAATCGTATTTATGACTATTTAGACTGGCAGTTGAAAGTCATTATTGAAATGCCATTTCTATTACTAATGAAATCTAATACACTTTGAGCAATCGTCTGAACACTATTTAAAGACAGTCTTTTGAATTCTTGCAACAATTGAAAAAACGGTCGCGTGAGCACTTTTTACTCTATAAAATCACGCGCTTTTATTTAGTAAACAACACTATAAATAATTTAAAAGTCCAATGAAAAATTAGCATGACATTCATTTTAGCTTTTCCGTTAAAAAAAAAAAGCTATTTTATAAAAACACTACTAAATTAATTTGAATAAAAGTACTTAATAATTAATTATATGAAAAGTTTTTAAGGTAGCCATGACAACGTCGATGACGTCTATGACATATCTCTATAGAAGACCTATTTCAGAGAGAAAATTAATCGCAAGTTTAGCACATCGCGACTATCAGTAACATGGCAAGTGTGTAGGACTGAGTTCGCGCCCTGCAATATGCATGCTCTTTTTGAAAATCTATAAATTGTTTTCAAAAGATGTAGTCACACGCACACAAACATACCGTGCCGAAGACTGCCGAACTGAAGCGACGTTAGACGATGGGGAGCGTGAGGTTTTTTCGTTACGGAATTTCTGGATTCGGTCCCCGCGCTCAAGGCCCGCGATAGAAGCTATGCAATAGCTTAAAAACAAGACGTATCCAACAACTTCGCAGTCGATCTGATTGGTGGATTATGGCCCACTTTCGAGCGCGAAACAGTATTTTCTCTAAAAAAATGTGAAAATTATAGGCTAATTATGCATATGCTGGTACTACTTGTTAAAATGATTTGAAAGAGGGAAAGGCAAGAGAAATGAAATAAGGAGGGAGAGAGATTGGTAGAGAATGCCTAAGGCATTAAGGCCGCTTTTGTAACTTTTATTTGGAAAAGTGTAAACAAAATATTTCAAGCATAGATTAATAATTGGATAGCTGACCAATTGACGGTTTTATTTCAATCATCATCATCAACCTTTTTTATCGTCTCACTGCTGGACATAGGTATCCTCTCATACAGAGGAGGATTGAGCGTAATCACCACGCTTGCTCAATCCGGATTGGCGATTTCAGACTTAAAGTCTAGGTTTCCTCAAGATGTTTTCCGGTGGTGTCCAAGATATACTTCTTCTTCACAAAGGCCTTCCCCAAGGCTTTCCACGCTGACCGGTCTTGTGCTGCCCGCATCCATCGGCTTCCCGCGATCTTCACTAGGTCATTGGTCCACCTTGTTGGGGGCCTCCCTACGCTGCGTCTTCCAGTACGTGGCCGCCACTCCAGAATCTTACTGCCCCATCCACAGCCACTGCCACTTAAGTTTAGCGACTCGCAGAGCTACATCGGTGACTTTGGTTCTTCTGCGGATCTCCTCATTTCTGATTCGATCGCGCAGAGAAACTCCGAGCATAGCTCTTTCCATTGCCCTTTGTGTGACTCTGAGCCGAGCTCTGGCCTTCGTATGAGGCCCATTGTGAGCGACCACGTTTCAGTTCCGTAAGTCATTACTGGCAACACACACTGGTCAAAGACTTTAGTATTGAGACACTGTGGTATCTTGGACGACGAGAAGATGTATCGTAGCTTCCCGAACGCTGCCCAGCCGAGTAGACAGTACATATAATTTAATAAAGTTACATTGGTACTTGCCTGACCTGGAATCGAACCAGCAAACTTATACTTGATGGGCTGGTGTTTTAACCACTAGACCACCACGACTTCACTAGGCCACCACGACTTCAATAACGTGCCTTAAATTGGATGTATTTGAGAAAATAGAGTATGAAGTAAAATTTATATATTAAAATAACATTATTAAAACAAAGTAGATTTAAATTTCCTTTTAAATAATGGATATTTTCCTGTACTTTTTTGCGGCTTTGATATTTTTTGCATATACTAAAGTTGATGTGTAGATTTTAGACATGTATGACAGTAACTCAAAAAACGGTTTGTGGGTTGGATACATTTTGCATAACTACGTCCAATTATTACATGTAAGTACAGATGCTGGCAAATCAAAATACTGCAGTCTGTCAATTTTTTTTAAATTATTTTTTTACTTTATCGCTAAAGTTTCAAAGCTGAGAGAGGTTGAGTAGAAGATATTCTGACTAATCTTGAATGATCTTGAATGAATTTCTTCTAACCTTTTATCAGTATACTAGCTTTCCGCCCGCGGCTTCGCCCGCGTGGAATTCGGTTATATCGCGCTTTTTAGATTTCCCTCGGGAATATCATTTTTTTTCAAAAAAAGGTAGCCTATGTTCTTTCTCAGTGTCTAAAGATTGTCTGTGCCAAATTTCATCAAAATCGGTTGAGAGGTTTAAGCGAGAAAGCGTAACAGACAGACAGACAGATAGACAGACAGACAGACAGAGTTACTTTCGCATTTATAATATTAGTATGGATTTGAGGTCGACGTAAAATATCATTTTCTTTCATACTTTTTTATCCACCTCTATCCAAAACACAAAATAGTACGAAATAGTTGAGTGAACATGCGTCACATCCACGCAAAACAGCTGTCGCTTAGCATTATGCTGTGACCCTATGAAAAACAAAGCCCAGCGCTAGTTTTCAGCGACAGCTGCAATGACGTCACCCGGTGCAACAAGCTTGCTGCACCAAGTGATCTCCTCTTTTCTGCTTTTCATCTATCCTCATTTCTCCGTAACACATGCCATGACGTGGTGGCCTAGTGGTTAAAACCCCAGCATCTCAAGAATGAGTGAGCGGGTTCGATTCCAGGTCAGGCAAGTGTTACTTTTCTAAAGTTATATGTACTTTCTAAGTATATCTTGGACACCAATGACTGAAGGTGAAGGAAAACATCTTGAGGAAACCTGGACTTTATACGTGTGATTACGCTCAATCCTTCTCTGTATGAGAGGAGACCTGTGCCCAGCAGTGGGACGATAAAAAGGTTGATGATGATGACATACCATGACAACGCTGTCCACACATTTTTCCTGTTATCGGTGCCACTTTCAGACACATTATGTACTTATTTCTTATTTAACTACACATCCCTCTTAACATTCTCTTTTATTTTCTTTGCTGGTAGTTTGGCGTGGCTAGCTGGCATATGGTAAATAATTTCATTGTTACAGTGTTTTCTTATCTTCATTACTATACATAGTATTGTATAAAGTCATGTGTTTTTTTTTGAATAAACGGACAGCTGTGCTGCTGGTGAGTTTGTTCCGCCACTTCTTCTTCCTAGCGAAAGTACTGGGAAGTGGCGCAGGGCAGGCGTTTGGGGGGATTGTCTTATGTAATATTGTCTTGTGTATTGACGTTCAAAAAGCGCTATTTCTCAGCATAATTTGAATAAATGACTTTTGATTTTGATTTCACCTCAGCTGGATGCAATCACGACAGTTCCTCCCTTTTATGGCCCAAAATTCTTATCTAAATTTCGACAAATCATTGAATAAAAGTTTATCAATCATTTGGTTCATAATAGATACAATGTCGGTGGTTTCAAACCTATTCTATAACCTCAATAGTTCATTCAGATCGTTAACGAGAAGTTAATACAAGAGTTTTGGTAACTCGACTGGGAAATGTTAAAGTTAACGGTGCCTTCGCGGTAAAACGCTGTTAAAATAACGCTGTTCAAGGCAGAATCACCGTTTCTGTAAGATTTTCAACTAAAGTTTAGTACCTGTTTGTAAAAGTTCGACTATTTAAGAAGTCTGCAAGCATAATCCAGTTTTAACGTCAAATATTTAAGAAAACGAATTAAGTTTTATGGAATGACTAGAAAAGAAAAGAAAAGAAACCATTTATTTGGCGCACACCCTTATAAATACATACGGTATATGTAGTGACAGTAGTGGTAGACTATTAATAGTTTTAAACAAAGAAAACATAACAAAAAAAAAAAGAGAAACAGATAAAAAAGACAATCAACAAATGTGAGTCCAACGGTTGCGCCAAATAGGTCCAGTTCAGCATAAATGTCAACTACGTAGCAGTTGCCTGACGCTGGTTTTCACCTGAACCTTGTTATGAGTGCATAATTATTTAATTATTGTGTTTGTGTGATAAATCATAAATCGTAAATAAATATGTGTTCAGTGTATAAAATAGGTATCTGTCTATGCATGGCATACCCACAATTGGTTGGAGACATGCGGCGGTATCGCAGGCGCGTGGGCATTGGCATCAACATCGGGCGGCGGCGGGTGTGCGCATATGCACTTTTCACAAAATTGTATTTGTGCAGTACCTACTTCAAATCTTATATAGACCACGTACTTATCACCGCCAAGTAAATATCGCAGTCGTCTCCAACAATATCAAATTTGGATACAATAATGGATGCAAGTAGGCCAGACACACAGGGTAAGTTAACATGAAAATATTAAATTACCGTCATGTTTAAAACTACTAAGTAACGTATCCCTCGTTCCTCACAGGTCTTCAATAACACGCGAAAACGCAGACCAGGCATCGCGGAAGAAGTGCACACATACACATACTATAATCATATCTTCGTGTCTTCGTATCTCCGTTCAACCCATTCAACACATGTCCCACGAATGAAACACTAACAGTTTACCTATATAAATGAGACGTTAAGATTGACCATTGCTTCTCAAAGTTCAGAAGTAAGTGAAGTGGTGTTAATTAATTCCCACACGGGTGGGTTTTAGTCAGTAAAAGTCTGACACACCCATCCGCTCCGCCCAGAGCGGGAGACGTCATTTGATGATTTACCATTCAACAAAACAAAAACATAATGAGGCATGTCTCCTAACAGTGGGTACGTTGCAGGCAGATGGAAATTTTGAGTTTGTATGCAATGCAAATTTTCAAGAACATAGCAACCGTATTTCTCTATAAACTGTTTAGAAAAAAATACCCGTGAACGATTCTAGAAAATGAAAAAGATTTTTATGTTTGCTACGAAAACTAATTTCAAATTTGGCAAAGAAGCTGAAACGTGAGATAAACTGAATTAGTAAAACAAACAAGAATAAAATCTCCATTTTTGGCAAGCTTTTGTAATGGTTAACCAATCAGCGATGTTATTTCAAAGAAATCAATTATTAACTTTAATTGACCCGCCGATTGAATCTGTAAAAATCTCACCGTGAAAAGTGAGGTGTTTAGAGTACGAGCTGTACAAAGCCTCGACCGTACGGAGGACGGGTCTGAGCAGTTGTGTTGCGATATGTGCCGGGTACGATGCGCCAAATGTTGTTGTGTCGAGTTTGGTCAGTTTGGTCGTGGAGGGTCTCCAGATCAATCTCCCTCTACCGCAGCATCGTTGGTCGTGTTGTTGGGTTTAACATTGCATCTCCTTTTTTTCTTTCTTTTTTTTTTTTTGCAGGGTGGAAATCCTCATAGGATATCCGCCGCCCTGGGGTGGGCGACGGGGTCTGTCAGACTTTTACTGACTAAAACCACCCCGGTGTCTTTTCTATCAGGAGGGCGCGTGGGGCCACGGGAGTCTAAATTCTTCCACCGCGGCGCGCCGGCACTCGCGCGCGGTTCCGCGGAGCGGAAACTTCCCCATGTCCCTCGCCCCTGGACACATTCATGGGGGGCCCAGAAAGGGAGTTGAGATCTCCCTCTCCCGTTCCGCAGCTTCCTTCTGCGACAACACGTCCTCGCAGAAGGACACCACTGCGTCCCACGACTCTGCGCTACCGACCATCCTCCGCATAACATTGCATCTCCTCGCTCAACTGCCGTCTTCCTTCCTATTCACTCGGTTTTTTTGAGTGAATAGGCTCTTAATAAACCAGCGCTCTTTACCATCAACGATTGCGTCGCTGCTTACCATAAGGCGGGATTACAGGTAAGCACTGGTATAAAATTATAAAAGGAAAGGAAGGAAGGGCAATCCCTGGCGCTCTCAGTTCTCACAGTGAGATGTTTACAGAATCACAATACTTACCTTATCGTATGTAAAACAAACTTCAAACTCAATTTTTGAACGATGACGCGACGTATCCATTAAAATATTAATTTGTGTATTTTGTTTTTAATATCTACATCTAAACTTATGACTCCACATAGTATACCTACAAGATTCCATTACTTCCTATGTTAGTGTTCAGTGAATTTTACCCCAAGATCAGCCGTTTACTTGGAAGTCGGTTCCCCAAGGATGTACTACCAGAAACTAATAGTAAGTTGGAATCAACCTTGAGTCTCTCTTGTCAGTTACCTATTATTCTCTAGCAATCAGTTCAGGTTTGTTCAAGATAACTCCAGGTACGCATTCATGGGCGCGTTTTGCCCTCGGCGCTTGTTGTATGTTGCTCACTGGATTTTTGACACGCTGCTTTGCCCAGAGAGTTGATAATAATTCTACAATGGGGCCGATTTTCTTGTTTACAAACTAAACTAATTTTAAGTTAAGTGCGTTATTTTTGAAGTGAAACTTCTTTAGGCACGCTTGACTTGGGGAGTAAACTGGCGAAAGCGTTACGAAAAATGTTACGAAAAATGATCGGGCAAGGCGAACGGAAGCAAAGTATAGTCCTATTTCGTCTGTACTACAACCAAGGAGTTGGCTCATGTAAATATTGCATGACATGCCGAGTATGAAGTTGTGAGTTCGCATCTCGCCGAAGGCAATATATATTTTTTGGATCTTTTTAAGATTTGTTAACAATTGAGTCGAGTATGAAGTTGTGAGTTCGCATCTCGCTGAAGGCAATATATATTTTTTGGATCTTTTTAAGATTTGTTAACAATTGATTACCTAAGAGCACAAATAATTTATAAATTTCGTTCTGTTCTGGCTTTTATATTGTTTTATATATTTTTGCTGAACATTTCTGATATAATTGAAAGTATAGAAGAAGATATCGTCACAATACGATAATTGGACACAAAGTACAAATTGCTTTCGAGCCTCATAAGCTCAATTATTAAGCTAAGTACCTTGATTGATTAAGAACTATGAATTTCTTCGAGAACATGACGCTGCGAACACCCCCCGACCCCCCTCATTGATTACCTCACCCCCCCGAGGATTATCTCGGGAACCAGAGGTCGTGGACTACCGGAGTTTGGGGTCCCCTGAATCAGGAGGAGGAGCCCGACCTTTTGGCCCCGAGGGAATCCACTCCACCCTCTCCCCTTCCCCCTCTCCCCCTACCCCCTACCCCCCGCAACCCCACGAAATCTACCCCCCCCCCCCTTTAGTTAACTCACCCCCCCTGGATTATCTCGGGAACCAGAGGTCGTGGACTACCCGAGTTTGGGGTCCCCTGATTCAGGAGGAAGAGCCCGACCCTTTGGCCCCGAGGGAATCCACTTTTTTTTTTTTTTAAATTGGAGGTCTATGCAAAAATATTAATTTATAAATGAAAGCATGAAATAAATTTAAATATTTATAGAAAATTAATATATGTATATGTGTATACATGTATATATTGTACACTCATATATATATATATACATACAGATGGTGCGAAAGAAGTTTCACTTCAGTCGTGTGGTCATAAGCACACTCGTTTTTTTTTCTCTCTCATTACGAAATCCTTTTCTTAGTAGTAGAATATAACTTTTTAGTTTAATCCCGTCAAATTAAGATTCTCCATAGACAGTTTAAACGCGATTATAAATATGTGAATTTACGCCATGAGCGGACTAATTTACTACTAAGCCTACTTGGTGGTTCTAATTAGACACCCGTCTTCACAGGGCGTTGCCGTCCCTACGCTTCTTGCGTGGCAAGAAATTTTGTTAGTCTGTTTAGTAACGCCAATTCACTTTTTTCCGCTTTATGCTTGCCTACTCGGTGGTAGGCCATAACATTGGCTGCCGGCAGAAGTTACCACCGCCATACAAGGTCTTGCCACCAAGCGATTCGTCGTGTTTCGGCAGGTGAAGCTGTACGGAGGACGGGTCTGAGCAGTTGTGTTGCGATGTGTGCCGGGTACGATACGGCTAATGTTGTTGTGTCAGGAGTTTGGTCGTGGAGAGTCTCCAGATCAGTCTTCTTCTGGCGCAGCATCGTTGGTCGTGTTGGTCTTGTGTTTAACATTGCATCACCTCGCTCAACTGCCGTCATCCTTTCTATTCCTAAGTTTTTTAAGTAAATAGGCTTAATAAACTAGTGCGCTTTACCATCAACGATTACATCATTGCTTACTATCAGGCGGGATTGCAGTCAAGCACTAGTTAATAATTACAAAAAAGAAAATATTGACAAGTTTAAACTAACATTTTATCTTCTGTCCTTTTCTTAATGAAATAGAAAGAAAAAGATATACTTAACTTAAAGTTAGTTTAGTTTATGAACAAGGGAATCGGTGCTAATGTGTGTTTTGATGCACTGGGATGTGTTCTGTTGGATTTCCAACACTCTGCTCTATAGTGAGAGTTGAGAATTCAGTGCACGATATAATCCCGCTGTGATATGCGGACGTGGGCTTAGACATTGAATATCGAAACATGGTTCTCTATTTTCAGATTCTAGGAAATTCTAGTCTATTAATTAGATCTGCGAGACGATTGTCTCTTATATAATAACAAAGCAGCAATATTGATGTTTCCTGGATAAAAAAAAATTGATTCTATTTAGGCCGTCATTCAGATTATAGAGAAATATTGGATACGTATATTTTGTTTCATCAAAACAATAAAAATTGACAAATATAAAAGGCATCAAAGATCAGGAGTGGTGACTGGTGAAGTCACTCCTCCCTAAAAAGTGTAGCGTGCAGTGACACACGAGTTTTCAACGCACTGTGTCGTCTTTATTTTTTGTTTATATGAAAAATAAAAAATACCTGTCTACTATTTTTTGGAAATCTAACTGACGGACTAATTAGTTTTTTTTAGTCAACTACCCTAACTTACCGGAACTTTAAGAATATACACAGCTGGGCCTCAGTCTCGATCTATCAAAAATAATTGTAATTTCCCTACACTTTGAAAAGTTCATTACATTTGTCGAGTAGATTTTGACCGAAAGGTCGAATATTTACCAATAAGCTAATTGCATTAGATTTTCATGAAAACTTGAATGTTAGAGCCTCTGGAACTGAATCTGGAGTACTAAGCCACCTTGCTTTACTAATCTATACATTATTCAATCAAATAGGTATTTTAAAGGTTTTAAGATTAGAAATTCAGAGACTTTTAAGATAGAAACGAAGTCAGACATAACAAAAACTTTTGTCAGCAACTAATAATCAACCTGAACTAAATGAAAAACAAACGTTTATCGACGCCAAACTTACACTGATGTTGTAGCTATTTTTGACAACTTGACTTAACATTGAGGCGGCGCGGTCCGCCAATAAATGAAAAAGAAACAAGATCGATCGAAGCCGGAGTTGATTTATTATGACTGTTATACTTCGTTTAGCATGAACAATGGGTTTTGTCGATGGAAATAGATAAAATGGCACATTTAGTGAATAGGCTCTTAATAAACTAGCGCGCTTTACCATCAACGAATGCATTACTGCTTACTGTCGGGCTTGATTATGGTCAAGCACTAGTTTATTATTATATAAAAAAATCGGTAGCACCCGGTTAAACTGGGAGTCTACCTCAACATAAATGGAAAAACAAGGCAAATGACAGATTTCTTGAGAAATTTGCCTAAAATATTTCATTCTGTTTGTTTTCCGTCCATAAAATCTATCTATACATTCAGCGGGAAACCGCTGGATTTGGGAGGCGCAGGACCGGTCGTCGTGGAAATCCTTGAAGGATGCCTATGTCCAGCAGTGGACAGTGAATTTTGGCGGAATGTGTTTTTCCTTAAGCTTGTTTACATACCCAATTAAAATAAATAAATATTTTTATTTTCATATAGTCCATACCCACGCATTCGCCCTTTTATGATAAAGCCGACATATTGCCTATAAAAATAAAAAATCATATAAAACTTATGAATAAATTGTCTTTACCTTGGGCAAACAGTTGTAATTACCCGGTTCAGGTAATAACGCTCGCTTAAAAGATCGATAGACAAGACAAAATAGAAACAAGTTTATATTTTATTCATATCCCTGTTAAGTGGGTTTTTTGGATAAGTAATAACTGCCATGTGGGTCGATCGATGAGGTTAAGTAATAACTACCATGTCGTTCGACCAGGTTAAGTATTAACTGCCATGTGGGTCGATCGATCAGGTTAAGTATTAACTGCCATGTGGGTCGATCGATCAGGTTAAGTATTAACTGCCATGTGGGTTGATCGATCAGGTTAAGTATTAACTGCCATGTGGGTCGATCGATCAGGTTAAGTATTAACTGCCATGTGGGTCGATCGATCAAGTTAAGTAATAACTGCCATGTGGGTCGATCGATGAGGTTAAGTAATAACTACCATGTCGATCGACCAGGTTAAGTATTAACTGCCATGTGGGTCGATCGATCAGATTAAGTATTAACTGCCATGTGGGTCGATCGATCAGGTTAAGTATTAACTGCCATGTGGGTCGATCGATCAAGTTAAGTAATAACTGCCATGTGGGTCGATCGATGAGGTTAAGTAATAACTACCATGTCGATCGACCAGGTTAAGTATTAACTGCCATGTGGGTCGATCGATCAGGTTAAGTATTAACTGCCATGTGGGTCGATCGATCAGGTTAAGTATTAACTGCCATGTGGGTCGATCGATCAGGTTAAGTATTAACTGCCATGTGGGTCGATCGATCAGGTTAAGTATTAACTGCCATGTGGGTCGATCGATCAAGTTAAGTAATAACTGCCATGTGGGTTGATCGATGAGGTTAAGTAATAACTGCCATGTGGGTCGATGGATCAGGTTAAGTATTAACTGCCATGTGGGTCGATCGATCAGGTTAAGTATTAACTGCCATGTGGGTCGATTGATCAGGTTACGTATTAACTGCCATGTGGGTCGATCGATCAAGTTAAGTAATAACTGCCATGTGAGTCGATCGATGAGGTTAAGTAATAACTGCCATGTGGGTCGATCGATCAGATTAAGTATTAACTGCCATGTGGCTCGATCGATCAGGTTAAGTAATAACTACCATGTCGATCGATCAGGTTAAGTAATAACTACCATGTCGATCGATCAGGTTAAGTATTAACTGCCATGTGGGTCGATCGATCAGGTTAAGTATTAACTGCCATGTGGGTCGATCGATCAGGTTAAGTATTAACTGCCATGTGGGTCGATCGATGAGGTTAAGTATTAACTACCATGTGGGTCGATCGATCAAGTTAAGTAATAACTGCCATGTGGGTCGATCGATCAGGTTAAGTAATAACTACCATGTCGATCGACCAGGTTAAGTATTAACTGCCATGTGGGTCGATCGATCAGGTTAAGTATTAACTGCCATGTGGGTCGATCGATCAGGTTAAGTATTAACTGCCATGTGGGTCGATCGATCAGGTTAAGTATTAACTGCCATGTGGGTCGATCGATCAGGTTAAGTATTAACTGCCATGTGGGTCGATCGATCAAGTTAAGTAATAACTGCCATGTGGGTCGATCGATGAGGTTAAGTAATAACTGCCATGTGGGTCGATGGATCAGGTTAAGTATTAACTGCCATGTGGATCGATCGATCAGGTTAAGTATTAACTGCCATGTGGGTCGATTGATCAGGTTACGTATTAACTGCCATGTGGGTCGATCGATCAAGTTAAGTAATAACTGCCATGTGAGTCGATCGATGAGGTTAAGTAATAACTGCCATGTGGGTCGATCGATCAGGTTAAGTATTAACTGCCATGTGGGTCGATCGATCAGGTTAAGTAATAACTACCATGTCGATCGATCAGGTTAAGTATTAACTGCCATGTGGGTCGATCGATCAGGTTAAGTATTAACTGCCATGTGGGTCGATCGATCAGGTTAAGTATTAACTGCCATGTGGGTCGATCGATCAGGTTAAGTATTAACTGCCATGTGGGTCGATCGATCAAGTTAAGTAATAACTGCCATGTGGGTCGATCGATGAGGTTAAGTAATAACTGCCATATGGGTCGATCGATCAGGTTAAGTATTAACTGCCATGTGGCTTGATCGATCAGGTTAAGCTACGCTTGTCGCAATTGCTCTGTGGATGGATGACCCACTTCACATGATCGACTGTTACTATGTAGGAACCTACCTACCGTACCTACCTAATACTCTTGCTAGACGATAAGCCGTTCCAAACGCGCTGCTAGATGGGCGCGCTGTACTGGGGCGCGCCTACATCGTTTGGTAGCAGAGTGCGGTTTCTAATTACTAATTTGATTAATTAGAGTATCATTCCAGTATTTTGGTAGCCTTCAGAGGCTAATTTGCAAAAATTTGTTTTTTTATTTGTTGTTGTCGGTACTCGTAAAATTATATCTCTGACCACCTCTATCATTGTGTGGATCCGATATTTTACAAAGTAAGAAATGTGAAAACAATTGTAGGTAGATTGTTTTATTTTTTGGTTCATTTCTTTCCGTTCAGAGGAACGGAGTAGGCTAAGGCATGATACGCCATACAGCCAGTTATGTTTACGAGTAATATTTTGTTATTGTTGACTCGATTATCTTGTGTATTTGTCCGAACCAAATAGTTCGCTTTGTTGTTGAATATTGAGCTACGGATAAATAATTACGAGTTATTTTTATGACTAATGTTTTGTTTGTTGTTTTAGTCAACTCGTGTATTGTACGAACCAGATAGTTCGTGTTTGAATGTTTTGATTTAGCTCGTAATTCACAGTCGTAATTTTGTTGATTTAGCTCGTAATTAACAGTCGTAATTTTGTTCTGTTTGTTGTTGATTTATAACATAATTCACAGTAATAATTTTATTCTGTTTGTTTGTTGATTTATTGTGTAATTGGTAGTAATAATTTTGTTTTGCTAATGAGTTTGGATCTGTGTCGCAGTTAAGTTAGGCCGTTTGCACACTGATATTCTGTATGTATACTTTGTAATATTTTTTATTTGTATATGTTAGTGTTTTGTTTGTAACGGTTGCCCTTAGCTTTGGTCCCCACACGGTCTCGCGGAATTTATTGAGTTATTTACGCTTGTTTTTGTTGCTTTCCGCGCGTTCTTTAATGGAATTTAATTTGTTGATTTGAATTTGTGGCTTTCATTTGAAATGGCTCCCAATCCGCTTACTAAGACCAAAGCAGAAGTTCAAGCCGCATTGCGTTGGCTCGCGGGTGCGGCTGCGCTGATTGTTCGGCCGGATCGGGTTCAGGCATTGCTGACCAATTACGAAGGGTTGCCTGCGCGCATGCAAGGGTTGGAGCGACACGTTGTCGACTTCCATGCCTACGTTTTGGAACACCCTCCAGCGGATGACGCCATAGTGGAGACCTTTAAAAGGGATGTCGACCAGGCGTACGAACTGGCCAACCAAATTACGGAGTCGGCAGAAGGGCTCCTGGCTGCCCGTAGGGGAGAGCCGACTTTGAGCGGGGAGGTTAAACCGACCCCGCCGGTTTTGTTAGGGAGACTGCCCACATAGGAGATTCCCCACTTTGACGGGGACCTCACGGCTTGGATGGGCTTCATCAACCTGTTCGACAGCTTGGTGGACTCCAGGGAAGATTTGTCCCCCAGCCAGAAACTGGCTTATTTGCGCTCCGCCCTCCGCGGAGAAGCCAGTGCAGTGGTCCAGCACCTAATAGTTAGCGATGCTAACTACCAGGTCGCGCGGCAGTTGTTGCTGGACCGCTACCAAAACGTCCGCTTGCTAGCGGACACCCATGTGGCAGCCATTTTGGCCTTACCGAAGGCAACGCAGGTTTCCTCCTTGCGGAAGGATTTGGTCAACCCGCTCTTGACCGCTATCCACTCGTTGCGCCGGCTGGATTTGCCGGTCGACCAGTGGTCCTTTCTTCTTCTGCACATCGTCCTCACGAAATTGCCCGCAGAGGTAAAGGGGCGATTTGAGCAAAGGTACGGGGGCAATAGCGCCTCGTATCTCCCCCCCTTCTCGGACTTGCTTCGTTTTTTGGAGGACGAGTGCAGAGTGGTGGACCAGCTGAGCGACCCCACACCGGGAACGAGCACAGGTCGTCCGGTGGCGGCGAGGGCACAACCCCGCCGTCCGACCAAACAATACTCGGCTGTCCGAAGGGACTCCCCCCCCGCACCAGGTAAACGGTGCCGGTATTGCCGGGGGGACGGACATGATGTGCGTGCTTGCGCGAAGTTCGGGGGCCTCCGGACTGCGGGACGAAGAGCCCTCGCCAAGCAACGCGCCTGGTGTTACATATGCCTGGGGGACCACCTCCAGTCAGGGTGTCCCCAGGCTAAGGCTTGTCCACATTGCGGCGGGAGACATCACGCTCTCCTGTGCTTGAACCGCAATGGTGGCGGGTCCGAAAGGGACCCAGATTCCCCGCGCACGGGCGGGGGCCCCAAGGGCGGGGGCCCCACGGGCGGGGGCCCCACGGGCGGGCGCCCCTCGCAGGATGTAGCGGTGGCCGTCGGAGGCTCGGGGAGGCGGGCGGTACGCTGCTCCCCCCCCTTGATTGATTACCCTCGAATGGGGCGTTACGTCCCCCCGTACGCGGCCCATGGTTATTGGCCCACACCCCGGAGTAGTGTTGGAAGGAGTCTCGATGTTGTGGAGTGGGACCCTCTCGCCTACTGTCGGCGATCCCCTCCGATCTTGTCGACTCAGTTCACCCGGGGTCCAGGGGGGCAATCACCCCCCCCCCCCCCGGGTTTTCATTAATGCCACTGTCGGGCGCAACCCCCCCACCGGAGTTTGTGCTGTTGCCAACAGCCTCCGTGCGTGTTTGGGGCCCCAAAGGTGATTTTGTCACAGTGCGTGCCCTCTTGGATTCAGGGGCTCAGGGTTGCATAATTTCTACTTGGCTCGTCCGACAGTTGGGCTTAAATATTGTACCGCGTAGGGACTCGGTACGGGGCGTTGGAGACCTGCGGATTTCGGATCCGATCGGTCGGGTTTCGTTCTCCTTCTCCCCCCACTCCTCCTCAACGCCGAGAATCGGTACTGGATCGGTGGTCGGGCCGCTTCCGCAAGTGCGAGCCCCACACGCCGCCGTTGAATTGTCGGCTGGATTGGCTCTGGCTGATCCTCACTTCCACCGAACTGGCCCGATCCAGTTGTTGATCGGTGTGAATGTGCTAGGTCGTTTGCTGCGTGGGAGCGAGCGAGTTTTGCAGGCAGCCGGTTTTGTAGCCATATCCACCTCTTTGTTGTTGGGTCATGTAGTAATGGGATCGCTTAGGGACGTCCCAGACCCCCCTTTTTGGCAGACAGCGACCTCGCTGTTGTTTCTGCCTTGTCGGACATCCTCCAACGCTTTGGGAGGATCCAGCCGGGTCGACTTTAGGTCGATCTTTGCATGGTCTGACAGCCAAGTCGTCCTTGTTGGCTGAAAAGTTCAGTCCATACCCTCGAGGTATTCGTGGCCAACTGGGTGTCTCAAATTCAGACATCGAAAGCCCCGTTGATTTGGCGCCACGTGCCTGGCGAATTGAACCCCGCAGACTGCGCTTCCCGCGGCTGCGAGGCACCCGAATTTGTGAATCACCAGCTGTGGTGGGGTCCACCATGGTTGTTACAGCTGGAGGGTTCATGGCCCCATACCCCCGCCACCGAGACTGTAGCGGCTCCAGATCCGGAGTTTTTGCTTGAGCGCTACAGCTCTTTGGATAAATTGCTCGGCGTCACCGCCTGGATGCGGCGTTTCATCCACAACTGTCGTAACCCTCGTGGCAAATTTGAGTCTCCGGTCCTCTCACCGCAAGAGCGCAATGACGCTCTGCTATATTGGGTGCGGATAGTTCAAGAGAGTGAATTTGCATCGGAGTTGAAAACCCTCCGCCAACGCACATCCAATCTGAAGGGACCCTTAGGGCGACTGAATCCCTTCTTGGATGATCAGGGTTTGATGCGTGTCGGAGGTCGGCTTAGAAATGCTAAGCTCCCCTATGGGGCTCGTCATCCATTGTTGCTCCCCAAGAACGGCCCCTTGGTGAAGTTGTTGATCGCAGACCGCCATGTGAAAAATGCACATGCCGGATGCAACGCTCTTACAGCGATCCTCCAACGGGAATTTTGGATTTTGTCTGCGCGGAGAGTGATCCGATATGTTATCTTCCGTTGTCTCCCGTGCTACCGCTTGAAAGCGGACATCGTGCAGCCCCAAATGGGGGATTTGCCTGCCGATCGAGTCACCGAATCGATGCCCTTTGCTGGAGTTGGTACGGATTTTGCGGGACCATTTATTGTAAAAGCTTCGCGTCTCCGTAACGCTAAGACCGAGAAGGCTTACTTGTGCGTTTTTGTGTGTTTAGCTACTAAAGCGGTCCACCTCGAGGTGGTTAGTGCTCTCACGACAGAGGCGTTCGTCGCTGCTCTTGGCAGATTTGTTTCGCGTCGCGGACTGCCGTCCTTAATTCGATCCGACTGTGGGACCAACTTTAAGGGTACCGATCGTTATTTGAAGGAAGTTTGTGAATTTTTAGATAAGCATAATGTTGAGATCGGATCCACACTCTCCCGCAGAGGGGTACGATGGCAGTACTCACCGCCGTCCTGCCCCCACTGGGGAGGTATATTTGAAGCAACTGTAAAGGCCGCCAAGACTCACCTTCGTCGCGTTATTGGAGATAGTATCCTAACTTTTGAGGAGCTCGCGACCGTATTTTGTAAGGTTGAGGCGGTCCTCAACTCGCGTCCGTTATGCCCTTGGTCATCCGACGCGAATGATTTGGAGGCCCTCACGCCGGGCCATTTCTTGATAGGTAGACCAGTTAACGCCCTGCCCGAATATCCTTATTTGGACATTAACTCCGGACGGCTCTCGCGATTTGAATTGCTTCAACAGCTTACGCAGAGGTTTTGGCGCCGTTGGCATCTGGAGTATTTGCACATTTTACAACAGCGCGTTAAGTGGTCAGACAAGACGAACCCACCAAGGGTCGGAGACCTCGTTCTGTTAAAGGACCCAAACCTGCCACCCCTCCGATGGCGTCGTGGACGCATTGTTAAATTGTATCCGGGGTCGGATGGTGTTCCCAGGTTTGCCGAGGTCCTGGTGGGGGACTCTATCTTGAAGCGCGCGAGCGCCACACTTTCTCGCCTGCCCTTAGATTGAATTGTCGGACCGTTTGTTACTGTCCGGGGCGGGGGGATGTTTACGCTAGTTTATCGGTCAAGTCCGACTGTTAGTTAGTCGAGTTTGATCGACGGCGCGACCCGTAGGGATGAGCGTAATTTAGTATTGTTTATGGTGACGCGCCGCCATTAACACAACGTCTTGAGACCCCGTCGCGTACGGGGTCCGTTGCTTGAACTTTAAATTAAAACACAACGTGTTGAGACCCCGCCGCGTACGGCGGGCCGTTGCTTGAACTTCTTGACGAAAAAGCTCGCGTGCGTGGCACGTTCGGACGAGTGAATTTCGAGAAATAAATGCCACCGGCCGCGTTTTGTATAGTTTGTCGCGATTGTTGCCCGTGTTTTGAAGTATTTACTTGAATTATAAAACGTAACAATGCCGCCTGTAATTGAGTTGAATTTGAGTCGGAAACGTGGTTTCATTGACGATCTTTGTCGGGCGTGATTGACACTGCTAAATAACTTCTTACGTTGGTGAGCTTTGGTGCCCTATTAAGGGAACTTGGTGTGTCGACTGGTATGGGACAGTCAGTGAATTGAAGACATCGAATGTCATCGTAATCGACGCGCGCGCGTCGATTCTCCGGACTTCACTTCGCGACGGAGCACGCTGAGTCCCAGGTAAGTCCCGTAGATTTACCAGAGTGTGGTCGGAGATTGATTTACTTGTGGTATAAGCCGACCTTGTTTGTTGGATAAGCCGTGACAAATGCGCGGTAGATGTACGTGCTTTACTGGGGCGCCTACAGATCAGTAGCCTGGAAATCTGACAATCAGTCTTCTTCGGCCATGTGCCGGAAAACGCAGCGTAGGGAGGCCCCCAACAAGGTGGACTGATGACCGAAGCTCGCGGGAAGATATTAGATGCGGGCACCAAAGCCTTGGGAGGAGACCTTTGTCAGCAGTGGACCTCTATAGGCTAAAGAAGAAGAAGTCTTCTTAAGGGGTATTGGATTACCCAGTAGCTGGGTTATGAAGGTCAGATAAGTAGTCGGTCCATGTAAAATACGGCCTCAAAATGGTCTGCAAAGCCTGGAGCACAGGCGAAGAGTAGTCAGCCTATCGGTGTTCTATAGTATGCATTTTGGAGAGTATGCGAGGATTTCCGTTCCATCATCGAACAACCCGTCGTACGGTGAGTTTCCACCCTTACGTTGTTGATACCACAACGATCTGAACGAATTGTTTCGCTTTGTCTTTTATAACGATTACATCGAGGGACTGAAACAATATGCCAGCGGCGGTGTTTCCATCGGATTACAATTTAACTGTTTTCTAGGCTAGTGAATAGGCTCTTAATAAACTAGCGCACTTTACCATCAACGATTCACTGGTTACCATCAGGCGGGATTGCGGTCGAGCACTAGTTTCTAATTTATAAAGAAAATAATGGAAAGTGACCTAAATATAGTTGGAAAAACGCTCGGAAATGATGATCCTTGTTACGTGCTGGGCTAGTATTTCAGTTAGGAAATTGTTTTCAGTTGCAGCATAGGTTAATATAGGTCAGTTCTTAAAAGGGAAATAAAAATCATCGGCAAAATAATTTCATTGTTCGCTATTAGTTTTTTTTTAAAAAAACCTTTGCCCTACACTTGGAATTATTCCTGTATTGTGGGTGCGTTTACAAAAATATAAACTTACATACACAAACAGCCACCCGGAAATACTACCTATAGGCCATAGAAATATTTGTTCCGTGCGGGAATCGAACCAGCGACAAGCAGCGCACCAGTCAATCGCTCAGCGATTGCACCAACCGTGTCGTCTAGTTCCATTACACATAAAATAATATTGCGACATATTCGCTAATAATATAAACAGATATGAGTTTATAGAAAAATAAGTTTAAGTCCTACACAATAAGGTCTATTTATGTTACAATAGTAACTTAATTATCCCATAAACTTGACAGTGTGTATTTATAATATGTAGAATGAGTTGGTCTATTGTTATTGGATATTCATTAATTTTTGCTTTTGTTTGCATGCCTTAGTTAAGGTAGTCAGTATAAGGATCTTTTAAAAACTTAATATCTGTATTTTGTACCTACTTTCTACGCAAATAAAGAACTATTCTATTCTATTCTTCTATTCTATTCTATAAAAAAAGTTGAAATTTTTTGAACTTTAAATAATGTGAATTAGAAACCTAAATGAAATTTGAATATAAATGGTACTATGTGCCCTTTATACCTATTCAAATTTGAATGCATTTTTTTATAAAAAACTAAATTAGAATAATTGTGTCATAATGTTCTAATATAACTGCGCACGAACCTCTGAACCTGTGTTATGCAAATAAATAAATTGGATTAGATTCGATGACTTATAAGTTACATGTCGTAGGTTTGAACCCCATCAGGCGCTTTACTTTGTGTGCGTCAACACGCCTGCCTGCGACATGGAGGCCCCGGGTTCGATCCCCGGCCAGGTCATGATGGAAAACGGTCTTTTCCTGATTGGCCTGCGTCATAGATGTTTATCTATATATCAGTGGCGAAGGGTGAAATTTTGACAAAGGGAAGCCGGTCCAAAAAAATAAACACTTAAACACTTACCTACTGCAGGATATCTTGGAGGAGGTCTTCAGATAAGAATAATATGAAAAGCCCCACCTTCACCTTACAAAAAAGGACTGATGATTTGATAACAATGTCTTTCAAGTATGATAAAAGCGGCTTTGTGAAAAGCCTTTTTCGACGTGCATCTCTATACCACACATGCATGCTTGTTAGTAAGTACTAAGTTAAGTACCTATTGTTAGGGAATAAGAGTCAAGAAAAAATAAAATAAAAAATTATAAAAATAATAAAGTGTTAAAAACCGAACCACACAGACACCGATCCAAAACCAACAAAAATATTAAGCAAAAATAAAGCAAATTATACACAATCACAACGTTATTTATATTCTAATGCAATGCGTCTGTTTTTTTTTAACAAAATGAGCTAAAATGTTGTTATAAAAATTCGGATTACTTTTAATTTTATTAAGCAAATTTTTTTCAATTGACATGATAGCCAAATCGGACAATCTCTGCTCTTTTTGGCAGTTTCGCACATACGTGTGAATGCGTTTTAAAGCAGAAAATGACCGCTCAGCTGAAGCTACTGAAATGGGGAGGGTCAGAATTAAACTGCAAAGAGTCGAAACTTGAGAAAATGCGTCTTTCAAAGACGAATTAACAGTAACAGCACTCTATATGAATTAAAGCCATAATAACAAACAAAATTAACAGTATTTAACCAAATCTGCGATTAAATTACCTTACAGAATCCGTCACAGTTTAAATAACACAAATATTATAAAAAAACTCACGCACCATAGGTATAGAACGCTATCTCGTAGTAGCGTGGTTTCTGTCTCTTTCTAATAGAGGAGAGGAGAGAAATACAAGCCGCTCGCGGGCGGCTTATATTTATCAAGTTTTACCGCGACGGTTAGCGAGAATTAGAAAGAGATGGTCTGACACGCTCTCTCTTTTCGCGGCATAGTAAACCGTTGACATAGGTAAGCTGAAATTCGACGGCTTCCTTCAAGAGAACTACGAAAAGAATTACGAAAAATTGAAGCGCTGATTAATTTACGACTATAAAATGAAATGTGATACTTAGGGTATTGCTAAAAATTGCGATTGCTATTGTAAATCGCGCCGGCATTTGATTAATAATACTTTGTTAATGAAATAGAATGTAAATACTTTTGTATGAATATGGAACTGATTTTTGAAAGGTAACCCGGCGGGAATCGGCTTGTATGGACTCTTCGCCACTGCTATATATGTATCTATTATAAATATAGTATCGTTGAGTTAGTATCCCATAACACATGTCTCGAACTTACTTTGGGGCTGGCTCAATTTGTGTGATTTGTCCGTATATATTTATTTATTTATTGCTCTCAAAACGATGAAGGAAAACATACATGTGACACCCATCAACCTGCAGTGGGCCACTCTCACAGAGAGGGGGCCCGAGTCCCAGGGGTGGGAACATTATAGGCTCATTATGTAAGTTTGGTTGGATCTCTACTGTTAGAGATTAAAAATTGTAAAATGACTACTGAGTTATTCTAAACAACGTTATTCACGCTGCGTTCGCGCAATCCTGCTACGTCATAAACTACTCGCCGTGCCTCGAAGTAGCCTGCGCTTTGCTACGACGTAGCTTGCATTGTGCTGCGACGTAGCTTACGTTGTGGTATGACGTAACTAGCGTAGTGCTACGACGCAACCAGCGTTGTGCTACGAAACACCTTGCGCTTTGCTACGACACAGCTCGCATTGTGCTGCGACGTAGCTTACACTGTGGAATGACGTAGCTAGCGTAGTGCTACGAAATATTTTGCGTTTTGCTACGACGTAGCTTGCTTTGTGCTACGACGTAGCTTACGCTGTGGTATGATGTAGCTAGCGTAGTGCTACGACGCAACTAGCGTGTGCTACGAAACACCTTGCGCTTTGTTACGACGTTGATTACACTATGCTACGACGTAATTTGCCTTGTGTATAGTATTCGTAAAGAAAAAAAAACTAGAAGTTATTCTTTTTTAATTATGTGTAATCTCAAGCTACCATTGCTGTGTTATTAACTAACTTTGTATCCACTGGCCGAAATTCCACGATAATTTTATTTTGTACCCTTATTAATCTTGCCCGTAGAAATTGCTTTACTGAGTTCAGGACACTACGTTTCGAATCTAAATTAGCTCGCAAAGCGCCATGACACCATATTAAAATCCATGATTGTGTCAAAAAGGGATTTTTTTTTCAGAATCAGCTCCTATTCAAAGTTTTAAATGCATTATTCCACCCACAGACATGGGAGTCAGTGTTATAATATCCTGTCTCCTTATGTCGAGGAAAATTCGTTATTACCTCTCTTTGTACGAGTGTTCACACTAGTTGTGTGTTGCAAATAAATGTTTTGTTGGCAGTAATATATTATTTTTCTTCAAGGTGTTGAGTTTGATGTGATTTGGAAATCTTAAGTGCTTTATGTTTTTGATTTAAAATTCGTATTGCTATGTCCGTAACTTTATAAGAAAATAATTATAACACAATTTTGGAGAGTGTTCGAGGGAATTGCATGATTTAATTCCCCCATCTTCATCCCATCATCGGACGACCCGTCGTACATTTCCACCCTTACGTTGTTGATACCGTAACGATCCGGACGAAGCATTTCGCCTCGTTTTTTATACCGCGTACGTCTAGAGACTGGAATAATTTGACAGCTTTGTTGTGTCCGTCAGACTACAATTTAAGTGTCTCTAAGGCTAGAGTGAATAGGCTCTTATTAGAAAGAAAGAAAGAAAACTTGTGCGCTTTACTATCAACGATTGTATCACTGCTTACCATCAGGCGGCATTGTGGTTAAGCACTAGTTTATATATTTTTTTAAAAAAAACAAGATTTGCTGAAACAAAAAGGAGCTTGTACCCAACTAGAATATTCTAATTATAATAGTCTAGCGACCCGCCTTGGCTTGGCACGAATGCAATGCTGATACTAAATATACTACAGAAAAACTGTGAACGTATACCTACAAAACATAGTGGCCGTCGTCGCTCCTGCCGCCCCGGCTGGCCGCTTCTGTCCGCAATTTTTGAATCTGTAATATCTTCGAAAAAATTCATTTAAATCATATACTGTAAAAGGCAATATAGATCTATATTAAATCAACAAATTATTTAAAGTATTAAATTGGATGAAGATTAACGCTGTATTGGTTAAAATTGCTTCGAAAATTAGCCGGTATTTGTCGTAAAAAGTAAATGACAAAAAAAAATTATTATGGGATATTCATAAGAGATAGACATAAATCACCGCGGACGTTTTTGTAGACCTTTTTATTATGTGCAATACTTGGTACATTATTTTGATAAATCTCGTAGGGTTCAGCCTGCGTTTCACTGCAAACGCGGAAAAAAATTAATTATTTACGACATCACATTAGAAACCTCAAAAATAATAGTACTTCTCCACAATTTAATAGATGTTATTATACATATAAACCTTCCTCTTTAATCACTCTATCTATTAAAAACTGCATCAAAATTCGTTGCGTAGTTTTCAAGATTTAATTATACATAGGGACACAGGGAAAGAGAAAGTGACTTTGTTTTATAACATGTAGTGAAACACTCATTATGACATGATTATGGTTATAGCAGTTAACTATTGAAAATACGCCACTCCTATTTCACGTCATTAAAATCCATTTTCGGCAACGCTCATCCTGCTATATAATCATCAAATGACTTCACCCGCTCTGGGCGGAGCGGAAGGGCGTGTCAGACTTTTACTGACTAAAACCCACCCATGTTTCTTCATTTGAATGTTGCGACGGCCAGGGCCACGGTTTCTTGTTTAACCAACCCGCAACCCTGACCCAGGAGGCATCGGTCTTCGTGGACCCCGTCACGATGTGCTGACATCTCTTTGAGGCGCGCGTCAAACACGACGCGCCGTCGACTCGGGCCTGGTCCTTACCGAGCGGCGAGCTGCCCACTGCTCACCGCCTGCAGGCCCGCGCCCACGGTGGCTGGGAGTTAGGTGTCGTCTCCCGACCAGGGCGTCTCCTGCGGCGGCTAGTGTCGTGAGGGCGCTGGGATTTTCGTTGCCTCACGTGCTCCGCCTCGTCCTTTGCCAGCATCACTGCTTCGCAGAAGGAGATTACGGCCTGCCATGCACTCTCGCTCTGTCGCGAGATACTATCAGCCATCACTCGAAGATCTTCGCTGCACCTAATGTTATTATGTAACAAACATTTTTACAAAGAAATTAGTTATACTAATTTTCGGGAAAATTATGGTCAATTTACAAATCTACTCACTCACACAGTCAACTCATCTATATCTATCTATAGTTATCTTAGACTGCGGTAAGGAGTGATCGGTCTTTCCAACCTGGACACTCTGACTTCAATGATTACTTCACACACACACTTTACCTAAATTTTCGTCGTTGAGATTTCTGCACAGCTGTAATTTTTGATAAGGTTAATATTTTTATTTCAAAAATAAATAAAACTACAAATATTAGCATTGCAATTCCGCTGTACAGTCAAAATAGACCAAAATGGATTATACAGGGTGTATCTGACATCGTAACGCAAACTTTGCAAGAAGGCTACGCCGCATGCTACTAATAATATTATGATAGTCATTTATATCGTTAATGAGCGGTTACAGAAATAACAGTGTTTAAAAAAATGTGTTGGCTCGGCCTTTGAACGTTGCAAACGTGCCGCCGCGCGTGTTTGTGGGTATGACGTTGATCCCTGATGTGAACTCTATTAAATCAGCTGATAGGATAGTTTTTCGAGTGTTGTTCACATTGCGCTTTTTTGTGTAATTAGCGAATTAATTATTTTTTACTTTAAATTTTTATTTGGTTATAAAAGTATAGCAATTATGAACGGTTTAAAGTGAAAAAAACATTATATTATTTTTTTTAAATCAGGAAAATACCGACGAAAAATTCCACCTGTGGGGGGTTCAGAATCATGTACTGGATCCGTGGTACTCGTTTGTGCGTCGATGTCAGAGACACCCTTTATACTCCACTAGCGGCCCCCAGCGACTTCGTTCGCGTGCTTTAATTATGCTCCGTTCCTATTGGTCGCAGCGTGATGTTATATAGTCTGAGTGGTTCTTGAGATTAGCGCGTTCAAATAAATAAACAAACAAACTCTTCAGCTTTATATATTAGTATAGATAGATACACAAACTTTCTTCTTGTTGAAATTTAGTAAAAAAAAATATAAAATGTATTACGATGATGATACATGCAATCGAATGTATAAATATGACAATGACTTTCTAACATATGAATCATTCAGTTGAAGTTTTGAGGAAACAAATACCTATACGTGTACGTATGAAGCATGTTAGTTGTAAAATGGACTCAAAACCAGGTCAAATGCTATATTAAACCATACCTTTAATAAACCTTTCATTACAGAACATATCATGGATCAGTACATTTGTCATTACGCGTGATAATAAACCATGGTGATTAACTAAATTAAGTGTTTGGTCGGAATAATGGGGCAACAGTAATTTGTAGGCAGAACAACAGCTGCTTAACTTATTAACTTCATAGTATGCTCATTATTATGGTAGCCTGGTACGCCACCTAATACTAACTAGATATTACATTACTAACTAATCATGATCCTACAATCAGTCAATAATGCATTCATCATCAACCTTTTTATCGTCCCACTGCTGGGCACAGGTCTCCTCTCATACAGAGAAGGATTGAGCGTAATCACCACGCTTGCTCAATGCGGGTTGGCGATTTCAGACTTAAAGTCCAGGTTTCCTCAAGATGTTTTCTTTCACCTTCAGTTATTGGTGTCCAAGATATACTTAGAAAGTACATATAACTTTAGAAAAGTTAACAGAATCCTATCCGTACTGTTTGGTTATTAGATAAGAGATTATTAATTTCTTTCAAAAGTTAGTTGACATTTTTCAGCTTCAGGGAACAATTATGTTTTATACTGGGTGATATATTATCGTGGAAGCCGTTGTGATATCATATCTTGTTTACAGTAAGGAATCGAAATGTCAGGCTAATACTATTTTAAATATTAAACATAAACATACAATATATATTTTAAGAGTTCACTCCACGCCATTGTGTCATAGATATTACTGTTACGGGATACGTGTACGGGCAAGAGAGTCACCTATGCTGGTACGGTCATATCTTACGAATACGGCATGTTACGTGGGTAACAAATGTCTTGACATGGCGCCTCCGCCAGGCCGGAACAAGCGAGGTAGACCAAAGAAGTGCTGGCTTGACGTTGTAAGAGATGACATGCGTGCCAACAATCTCACACCACGGGATGAGAGATCGTGTGAAATGGAGGCGTACAAGTAGGAAAGTGGACCCCGGGTTCCAACGCGATGGCCGCGGATGCAACCGGGATGATGATGATGTTGATGACTTTACGGGCTAGGGGTAATAAAGTGCCGGTTAAGGGTTGCGAAGTTTATTGACTTCGATGGTACCTACAGTCGATAGTAGGCGATGACAAGTAGAATGGAGCTGATGTTGCATCGAAGTCTTGTCTTCCGTCCATACGTCCACGAAATCCATGTCACAAACAAGAACATCACAGAAGTTACTTCAAGTAGTCCTTGAAGTGCTCGTTGCATGTGTCACTGTAGATATTTTAGATTATCGCTTATTTAGCTTCGATAATCAACCGCAGGCTCATCCATTGAGTCAGACCGTTTTATGCAATATGTAAAGAAAACCCTGTCCGACCTATAAGGATAATAAAGGTTAGGACAAAACCCGCCACACTTTTCCCAACCACTGCAACTCCTGAAAGCCAGAATCAACAGTGGCGACCGCCAGAAAAACGCCGAGCAATGAAGCTCGACGAGTCCCGGAGAAACGATTCAATTGTCTTGGGTCCTGCAACGAAATTAATCAGAAAAGAATAGCGGAGGAGTAAGAAAAAAGATATTTTTTCCATTTCCCTCCATAACAAGCAGGAGACAGAACAGCACTAGGCCAATCGGCACAAAGGGACATTAAGGATAATAAAGGTTAGGTAAACACTTGACCAAATATAATATAAAATTTTACGTAATCATCATAGAAACAATACTAATGAATTTTGAAATAATCTTTTTTTCCCACGACTTAATTCCAACTTCCCCGAAATTTGGTAATTTTTTTTAAAAGTGAAAACACCGTTATTATTATGAGCGAATAGCGATGCGACCACGTGCCGCGTGCCCTGCCGCCCGCCGCCCGCGGAAGCGTTGCTTACCGCACATGTAAGTTACCTCTTTTGGCGAAATAATATTTAATTTTTTAGGGGGATTTTTTTTAAGTTTAGCTCGGTTTTGTATCCATTAGTAGAATCAGTTATTGATACCTAACAATACCTTTACGGATCGGACGGGGTTTTCTTTACATATTGTATATGCAAGCTCAACGAAAATTCCACAACTGTCTAAAAGTAATCATAATAACACTTGATTTTCAGTACGTCCGTCAGGTAGATACAGGTACTTCACAGGAGTTGAGTTTCTGGTAATTTCGATGAAACCTGAACCATTCGATAGATCGCTATAGGTTTAGTAATGCACTTGATCGTACTTCTACAATGCCTAGGTAGATATAGGGCTTAAAAGTTATGTACGACATGTCATGCAATGTTGAACCTTATGCCATTGACATAGGGTGCATTCGTAACATTACCATTAATTACTACTACATATTTCAAAGTTTTTATATTCATTTTGACCAATCTGATCTAGTTAAAAAATATGACTGACGTGTAAAAGAGTTTGTATACATCAACTGAGAAAAAAAAAGCAGTCGCGGAACTGACCGACAGAAGTGAAAACTGAAATCATTAAAAAACAGAGTAAAAAACAAAAAACGTTCACGGTGTCGAGTTCGTCACGCTTACGCGAAATCAATACTTTTTCCCCATTCGACAAAAGTGCTCAATGTTGCTAAAGTAAATGTGTACTTAATTACTTTTAAAACACCTAAACAGGAAAAAGAAAAGAAAATTAAACGTAATAATATGTGCGCTCCAAGATTTCACAGTTTCCTTCACAATAATGTAAGGAATATTGTAAGGTACGTACATAATTTATTCGTGTATAAGAAGCGAGCGCTTCAAATAGGTAAACGTTATTATCTTGCCGGTACTAATTTGTAAAAGTGGAGGATGTTCCGTATATTTTTATACACGCTCGCTTATTAATGTATGACTTTGTTTTCTCGGTGTCTCGGATGTTTTCTCGGTGGTAGGCCGCCGGCAGAAGTTACCACTCATCAGACAAAGCCTTGCCGCCAAACGATTTGTCGTGTTCCGGCATGATGTCTGGTGAAGCGGTACGGAGGACGGATCTGAGCAGTGGTGTTGCGATGTGTGCCGGATAAGATGCGCCTAATGTCGTGGAGGGTCTTCAGATCAATCTCCCTTTGGCGCAGCATCGTTGGTCGTGTTGTTGGGTTTAACTTTGCATCACCTCGCTCAACTGCCGTCTTCCTTCCTATTCGCTCAGTTTTTCTGAGTGAATAGGCTCTTAATAAACTAGCGCGCTTTACCATCAACGATCGCATCACTGCTTACCATCAGGCGGGATTGCAGTCAAGCGCTAATTTATAATTATTAAAAAAAAAAACTTATAATAGAAGTCATACACGTATTATGGCTATCCAAATCCATATTTATTTATACATATACGCCCTTATTCTTGTGTTCATGACTATACATAGTATTGATTAAAGTCATGTGTTTTTTTAAATGAACAGAGAGCTGTCCTGCTGAGGAGTTTGTTCCGCTGCTTCTTCTTCCCAGCAAAAGCACTAGGAAGTGTCGATGGGTGGGCGTTTTGGGAGACTGTCTTATGCAATATTGACGTTCAAAAAGTGCTGATTCTCAGCCTAATTTGAATAAATGACTTTTTATTAACTACTTTAATTAAGTAACTAGTGATTAGCGTTTGTTTAACCATACATTTTAGACGTTTGTACATCACTTAATTTAATCATTGTTTATGAATTAATACTGTGGTGTTTATTAATAAACGCTGATTAAAGGTAAAAACGGTTTTCTAATCATAATATAAAATTATAAAAAAGAAAAGAAAAAGTATTGATTGCGAAAAAAAAGTATTGTTTCCACCCTGTTGTTAACACGACAACAATTCGCACGAAGCATTTCTCCTCTTCTTTTATACCGCGTATATAGAGGGACTAGAATAATTTGTCAGCCGCGGTGTTTACGTCAGACTACAATTTAAGCATCTTCAAGCTAAAAGTGAAAAGGCTCTTAATAAACTAGCGCACTTTACCATCAACGATTGCATCACTCCTTACGATCAGGCGGGATTGCGGTCAAGCAATAGTCGTTGTTCAGCCAATCCGAAACATACATTCAGACCAAAAATCTTAATGATTATTTTGCTATATGTCTTTGCAATGGTCTGAGAAACTGATATAAGTAACTTTTGACACAATCCTTCTCACAAAAGTCCGTCATACAATCCCTTTTATTACACTCCTGACAAAGATATTACAAAATCTTGATCCGTTCATTCGCAAACAAATAGTAAGTTGGGTTATACTCCAAGAGTTCATTGAATGAGGGAATGAGCGACGTGTTGGAGTCTTAGCACGTACGATAGTGCGATATTATATGATACTGTGTAGCTACCATGAGATTTCATTACGAGACTCGATCGTCGATATCGAGTGCGTTTGACTCATCGATTGGCCTGCTTCATGTTTGTAAGAACTCTCAACCAATGAGAGAGAGAGTTTATTTCAAATTAACCATCCGTTGGTGCTTTTGAATAGTCAATGTCGGTCAGTCCAAGAAAAGTGAAGCTAAATTGCACGTTCCAAAGCGTAGATCTCTATGGAGAAGAACGTGCAAGAAACTCCATGGACACTCTTTTAAAATCATAGTATGAGTTACATTTCTTCGTTACATATTTCTGTTGCTTCTATCATGTGAGCACAATATATAAATATAAAAAATAATTAAAAGATAGAAAATGAATTAAGCCCACTGGCAGCTAAGACATGACCAGTCTCCACTAACGGCCCCCGATTCACGTGCATGACGCGCGTATCAGCCCCACCTAGCTCAACCATTTTGAAGGGAACCAAATGACCCCACAACACGCGCCACCATCAGCAAGACATTTGAGTGAGCATGACAAACTTTCAACTGCCATGCTTGTAATGTCAAACACAAATTATATAAAAAAAAACAAACCATAGTCCATGGTGCCTCACATTTACAAACTTGAAAAGTGCTTTTACATTATACAATATTATATTACTTGTAAAATCATGGTAGCACAATTGAAATAAACAAATAAAAATAAAAAAGGAATATTTTGAAAACAACAAAAAGGGGGAATGGTATCTCTTCAAACCTACAAAATTGTCTGTGGCTGTGGAGGAGGACTGTTGTTTGAACGAGCATATTTATGCTGATCCAACAGGGTCCATAATCGTGACTAATATAATGATTTCCCAAATAAAATCAAATCAAATCAAAAATGTTTATTTACTAAAATACGGTACAAAAGGTGTTACAGTGCATTTTTTCCAGCGTATCCTGCCATATATGGCGTGCAAATTTATTATTAAAATTACAATATCCAGATTCTATCGACTTATCTTCTAAATAGTTCTTAATACTATAGTAATTCTTTTATAACAAACGTTTGAATAGCATTTTCTTAAATAATGTCAAAGGTAATTCTTGTAAACTATTTGGTACTTAATTTATTATAAACTAGCTTTGCGCCCGCGATTTCGCCCGCTTGGAATTCGGTTATATCACGCTTTTTAGATTTCCCTCGGGAATATCATTTTTTTTTTCAATAAAAGGTAGCCTATGTTCTTTCTCAGAGTCTAAAGATTGCCTGTGCGAAAGCGTAACAGATAGACAGACAGTCAGAGTTACTTTCCCATTTATAATATTAGCATAGATGATTATGGACATACAATATACAATTTTCTTAAATAATCTTAATTTTATTCATGGTAAACGAAGTCTGTTTTTATGTCGCGTTCGGTTATTTAGCCTGTCTTCCAAAGTTTTAAATAAATTCGTCGAAATCAACCAACTGTAAACATTATGGTATGCAATAAAGATTTGAGATTTGATGAGAGAATTCTATTGTGGAACTGTCGGATTTGTAATTTTTTTTTCTTTTCAAATGTATAACAAAAACTATTTAAAAAAACCCACTAATCCGACCAATTAACTGCATTCTTGAAGAAGGCTTTAGTTTTTTATCATCACGCTAGTACCTAACGGAGTTGAGAAAAAATATAAAAGTCAGAAACAGAGCCATGACACAAAAAATATTAATATAATTGCCTCATTTAGGTACATGACTTCATTTTGATTGAACTATACACAAATAAATAACTATTTCACATTCTTTTGGCGATTAATCACTTATTGACGTGATTTGAGCGGCAATTTACTTAATTTTAAGAACTTCCATTGTCTGGTGTGTTTGAATTCCACCCATCTATTCAGTGTCCACTCTTACGTTGTTGACACCACTACGATCCGGGCGTAGCGTTTCGCCTCGTCTTTTATACCCCTACATCGAGGGACTGGAACAATTTGCCAACGGCGGAGTTTCCGTCTGACTACAATTTAAGTGTCTTCAAGGCTAGAGTGAATAGTCTCTCAATAAACTAGCGCGCTTTAACTTCAACGATCGCTTTACTGCTTAGTATCAGGCGGGATTGTGGTCAAGCACTAATTTATAATTATAAAAAAAACTAAAAAAACAAGCATTTACTTCAGTTAAATCTATTATAAATGCTTCCAAGTGAGAAATGCTTTGAGTTTTTTGTAGAGACTTGTGGTTTGTGTGTGGACTAAACTGTCAAAATTAAAATTAAATAGTCGATCAGTTAAACAGAAATATGAAGTTTTTTGTCCATTCCAAAGCGCATCTATGGACAAGGGCGGACAAGAAACGCATCGGACAGTCTTTTAAATCATAAAATTGAATTACAATTTAATTCTTAGAACATTTTGTAAGATCAATCCTACACATTTACAACCTTTCTCCTACATCATACCAGGAAGTCGCAGCCGTGACATATTGCGTTTCAGTTCACATCTCAGAAGGGGAGCTGTATGTTTCCGGAAACGGAGAGAGAAGTCCTTTACTATACAGAAATATTTCAAGGAAAGGTTTATGAGGAAGTATGAATAATGGGGATACTACATGCGTACATGTTTCAGCAGTCTTTTTGAGCGATAAAAGCGAGCCGGAGTAAATGCTGCACATATTCTGGTCTTGCCAATCGGAACACTTAATTCGAAATCTATCCCTTCCTTAATCATTTTCGTGTTTATTTGATTTTGCCGCCCGTTTATGACGAGTATTGCCGGTATTAGAGTGCCGAGTATCCCTTAGTCATTTCATAGGAATTCCGGGATAGTTCTCTAATACACTTTGAAAATTAACTGAATAAGAATAATCATTGAAATTGGGTACATTTGAGAAGTTTGTCACCCACAAAGAATAGACAAATAAGTCTGTAATACCAAAACTTTCTATTGTATTGGATTACTTATTATTATTGTATTGGATTTGGTATTGGATTACCCAGTAGCTGGGTTATGAAGGTCAGATAAGTAGTCGGTCCATGTAAAATACGGCCTCAAAATGGTCTGCAAAGCCTGGAGCACAGGCGAAGAGTAGTCAGCCTATCGGTGTTCTATAGTATGCATTTTGGAGAGTATGCGAGGATTTCCGTTCCATCATCGAACAACCCGTCGTACGGTGAGTTTCCACCCTTACGTTGTTGATACCACAACGATCTGAACGAATTGTTTCGCTTTGTCTTTTATAACGATTACATCGAGGGACTGAAACAATATGCCAGCGGCGGTGTTTCCATCGGATTACAATTTAACTGTTTTCTAGGCTAGTGAATAGGCTCTTAATAAACTAGCGCACTTTACCATCAACGATTCACTGGTTACCATCAGGCGGGATTGCGGTCGAGCACTAGTTTCTAATTTATAAAGAAAATAATGGAAAGTGACCTAAATATAGTTGGAAAAACGCTCGGAAATGATGATCCTTGTTACGTGCTGGGCTAGTATTTCAGTTAGGAAATTGTTTTCAGTTGCAGCATAGGTTAATATAGGTCAGTTCTTAAAAGGGAAATAAAAATCATCGGCAAAATAATTTCATTGTTCGCTATTAGTTTTTTTTTAAAAAAACCTTTGCCCTACACTTGGAATTATTCCTGTATTGTGGGTGCGTTTACAAAAATATAAACTTACATACACAAACAGCCACCCGGAAATACTACCTATAGGCCATAGAAATATTTGTTCCGTGCGGGAATCGAACCAGCGACAAGCAGCGCACCAGTCAATCGCTCAGCGATTGCACCAACCGTGTCGTCTAGTTCCATTACACATAAAATAATATTGCGACATATTCGCTAATAATATAAACAGATATGAGTTTATAGAAAAATAAGTTTAAGTCCTACACAATAAGGTCTATTTATGTTACAATAGTAACTTAATTATCCCATAAACTTGACAGTGTGTATTTATAATATGTAGAATGAGTTGGTCTATTGTTATTGGATATTCATTAATTTTTGCTTTTGTTTGCATGCCTTAGTTAAGGTAGTCAGTATAAGGATCTTTTAAAAACTTAATATCTGTATTTTGTACCTACTTTCTACGCAAATAAAGAACTATTCTATTCTATTCTTCTATTCTATTCTATAAAAAAAGTTGAAATTTTTTGAACTTTAAATAATGTGAATTAGAAACCTAAATGAAATTTGAATATAAATGGTACTATGTGCCCTTTATACCTATTCAAATTTGAATGCATTTTTTTATAAAAAACTAAATTAGAATAATTGTGTCATAATGTTCTAATATAACTGCGCACGAACCTCTGAACCTGTGTTATGCAAATAAATAAATTGGATTAGATTCGATGACTTATAAGTTACATGTCGTAGGTTTGAACCCCATCAGGCGCTTTACTTTGTGTGCGTCAACACGCCTGCCTGCGACATGGAGGCCCCGGGTTCGATCCCCGGCCAGGTCATGATGGAAAACGGTCTTTTCCTGATTGGCCTGCGTCATAGATGTTTATCTATATATCAGTGGCGAAGGGTGAAATTTTGACAAAGGGAAGCCGGTCCAAAAAAATAAACACTTAAACACTTACCTACTGCAGGATATCTTGGAGGAGGTCTTCAGATAAGAATAATATGAAAAGCCCCACCTTCACCTTACAAAAAAGGACTGATGATTTGATAACAATGTCTTTCAAGTATGATAAAAGCGGCTTTGTGAAAAGCCTTTTTCGACGTGCATCTCTATACCACACATGCATGCTTGTTAGTAAGTACTAAGTTAAGTACCTATTGTTAGGGAATAAGAGTCAAGAAAAAATAAAATAAAAAATTATAAAAATAATAAAGTGTTAAAAACCGAACCACACAGACACCGATCCAAAACCAACAAAAATATTAAGCAAAAATAAAGCAAATTATACACAATCACAACGTTATTTATATTCTAATGCAATGCGTCTGTTTTTTTTTAACAAAATGAGCTAAAATGTTGTTATAAAAATTCGGATTACTTTTAATTTTATTAAGCAAATTTTTTTCAATTGACATGATAGCCAAATCGGACAATCTCTGCTCTTTTTGGCAGTTTCGCACATACGTGTGAATGCGTTTTAAAGCAGAAAATGACCGCTCAGCTGAAGCTACTGAAATGGGGAGGGTCAGAATTAAACTGCAAAGAGTCGAAACTTGAGAAAATGCGTCTTTCAAAGACGAATTAACAGTAACAGCACTCTATATGAATTAAAGCCATAATAACAAACAAAATTAACAGTATTTAACCAAATCTGCGATTAAATTACCTTACAGAATCCGTCACAGTTTAAATAACACAAATATTATAAAAAAACTCACGCACCATAGGTATAGAACGCTATCTCGTAGTAGCGTGGTTTCTGTCTCTTTCTAATAGAGGAGAGGAGAGAAATACAAGCCGCTCGCGGGCGGCTTATATTTATCAAGTTTTACCGCGACGGTTAGCGAGAATTAGAAAGAGATGGTCTGACACGCTCTCTCTTTTCGCGGCATAGTAAACCGTTGACATAGGTAAGCTGAAATTCGACGGCTTCCTTCAAGAGAACTACGAAAAGAATTACGAAAAATTGAAGCGCTGATTAATTTACGACTATAAAATGAAATGTGATACTTAGGGTATTGCTAAAAATTGCGATTGCTATTGTAAATCGCGCCGGCATTTGATTAATAATACTTTGTTAATGAAATAGAATGTAAATACTTTTGTATGAATATGGAACTGATTTTTGAAAGGTAACCCGGTGGGAATCGGCTTGTATGGACTCTTCGCCACTGCTATATATGTATCTATTATAAATATAGTATCGTTGAGTTAGTATCCCATAACACATGTCTCGAACTTACTTTGGGGCTGGCTCAATTTGTGTGATTTGTCCGTATATATTTATTTATTTATTGCTCTCAAAACGATGAAGGAAAACATACATGTGACACCCATCAACCTGCAGTGGGCCACTCTCACAGAGAGGGGGCCCGAGTCCCAGGGGTGGGAACATTATAGGCTCATTATGTAAGTTTGGTTGGATCTCTACTGTTAGAGATTAAAAATTGTAAAATGACTACTGAGTTATTCTAAACAACGTTATTCACGCTGCGTTCGCGCAATCCTGCTACGTCATAAACTACTCGCCGTGCCTCGAAGTAGCCTGCGCTTTGCTACGACGTAGCTTGCATTGTGCTGCGACGTAGCTTACGTTGTGGTATGACGTAACTAGCGTAGTGCTACGACGCAACCAGCGTTGTGCTACGAAACACCTTGCGCTTTGCTACGACACAGCTCGCATTGTGCTGCGACGTAGCTTACACTGTGGAATGACGTAGCTAGCGTAGTGCTACGAAATATTTTGCGTTTTGCTACGACGTAGCTTGCTTTGTGCTACGACGTAGCTTACGCTGTGGTATGATGTAGCTAGCGTAGTGCTACGACGCAACTAGCGTGTGCTACGAAACACCTTGCGCTTTGTTACGACGTTGATTACACTATGCTACGACGTAATTTGCCTTGTGTATAGTATTCGTAAAGAAAAAAAAACTAGAAGTTATTCTTTTTTAATTATGTGTAATCTCAAGCTACCATTGCTGTGTTATTAACTAACTTTGTATCCACTGGCCGAAATTCCACGATAATTTTATTTTGTACCCTTATTAATCTTGCCCGTAGAAATTGCTTTACTGAGTTCAGGACACTACGTTTCGAATCTAAATTAGCTCGCAAAGCGCCATGACACCATATTAAAATCCATGATTGTGTCAAAAAGGGATTTTTTTTTCAGAATCAGCTCCTATTCAAAGTTTTAAATGCATTATTCCACCCACAGACATGGGAGTCAGTGTTATAATATCCTGTCTCCTTATGTCGAGGAAAATTCGTTATTACCTCTCTTTGTACGAGTGTTCACACTAGTTGTGTGTTGCAAATAAATGTTTTGTTGGCAGTAATATATTATTTTTCTTCAAGGTGTTGAGTTTGATGTGATTTGGAAATCTTAAGTGCTTTATGTTTTTGATTTAAAATTCGTATTGCTATGTCCGTAACTTTATAAGAAAATAATTATAACACAATTTTGGAGAGTGTTCGAGGGAATTGCATGATTTAATTCCCCCATCTTCATCCCATCATCGGACGACCCGTCGTACATTTCCACCCTTACGTTGTTGATACCGTAACGATCCGGACGAAGCATTTCGCCTCGTTTTTTATACCGCGTACGTCTAGAGACTGGAATAATTTGACAGCTTTGTTGTGTCCGTCAGACTACAATTTAAGTGTCTCTAAGGCTAGAGTGAATAGGCTCTTATTAGAAAGAAAGAAAGAAAACTTGTGCGCTTTACTATCAACGATTGTATCACTGCTTACCATCAGGCGGCATTGTGGTTAAGCACTAGTTTATATATTTTTTTAAAAAAAACAAGATTTGCTGAAACAAAAAGGAGCTTGTACCCAACTAGAATATTCTAATTATAATAGTCTAGCGACCCGCCTTGGCTTGGCACGAATGCAATGCTGATACTAAATATACTACAGAAAAACTGTGAACGTATACCTACAAAACATAGTGGCCGTCGTCGCTCCTGCCGCCCCGGCTGGCCGCTTCTGTCCGCAATTTTTGAATCTGTAATATCTTCGAAAAAATTCATTTAAATCATATACTGTAAAAGGCAATATAGATCTATATTAAATCAACAAATTATTTAAAGTATTAAATTGGATGAAGATTAACGCTGTATTGGTTAAAATTGCTTCGAAAATTAGCCGGTATTTGTCGTAAAAAGTAAATGACAAAAAAAAATTATTATGGGATATTCATAAGAGATAGACATAAATCACCGCGGACGTTTTTGTAGACCTTTTTATTATGTGCAATACTTGGTACATTATTTTGATAAATCTCGTAGGGTTCAGCCTGCGTTTCACTGCAAACGCGGAAAAAAATTAATTATTTACGACATCACATTAGAAACCTCAAAAATAATAGTACTTCTCCACAATTTAATAGATGTTATTATACATATAAACCTTCCTCTTTAATCACTCTATCTATTAAAAACTGCATCAAAATTCGTTGCGTAGTTTTCAAGATTTAATTATACATAGGGACACAGGGAAAGAGAAAGTGACTTTGTTTTATAACATGTAGTGAAACACTCATTATGACATGATTATGGTTATAGCAGTTAACTATTGAAAATACGCCACTCCTATTTCACGTCATTAAAATCCATTTTCGGCAACGCTCATCCTGCTATATAATCATCAAATGACTTCACCCGCTCTGGGCGGAGCGGAAGGGCGTGTCAGACTTTTACTGACTAAAACCCACCCATGTTTCTTCATTTGAATGTTGCGACGGCCAGGGCCACGGTTTCTTGTTTAACCAACCCGCAACCCTGACCCAGGAGGCATCGGTCTTCGTGGACCCCGTCACGATGTGCTGACATCTCTTTGAGGCGCGCGTCAAACACGACGCGCCGTCGACTCGGGCCTGGTCCTTACCGAGCGGCGAGCTGCCCACTGCTCACCGCCTGCAGGCCCGCGCCCACGGTGGCTGGGAGTTAGGTGTCGTCTCCCGACCAGGGCGTCTCCTGCGGCGGCTAGTGTCGTGAGGGCGCTGGGATTTTCGTTGCCTCACGTGCTCCGCCTCGTCCTTTGCCAGCATCACTGCTTCGCAGAAGGAGATTACGGCCTGCCATGCACTCTCGCTCTGTCGCGAGATACTATCAGCCATCACTCGAAGATCTTCGCTGCACCTAATGTTATTATGTAACAAACATTTTTACAAAGAAATTAGTTATACTAATTTTCGGGAAAATTATGGTCAATTTACAAATCTACTCACTCACACAGTCAACTCATCTATATCTATCTATAGTTATCTTAGACTGCGGTAAGGAGTGATCGGTCTTTCCAACCTGGACACTCTGACTTCAATGATTACTTCACACACACACTTTACCTAAATTTTCGTCGTTGAGATTTCTGCACAGCTGTAATTTTTGATAAGGTTAATATTTTTATTTCAAAAATAAATAAAACTACAAATATTAGCATTGCAATTCCGCTGTACAGTCAAAATAGACCAAAATGGATTATACAGGGTGTATCTGACATCGTAACGCAAACTTTGCAAGAAGGCTACGCCGCATGCTACTAATAATATTATGATAGTCATTTATATCGTTAATGAGCGGTTACAGAAATAACAGTGTTTAAAAAAATGTGTTGGCTCGGCCTTTGAACGTTGCAAACGTGCCGCCGCGCGTGTTTGTGGGTATGACGTTGATCCCTGATGTGAACTCTATTAAATCAGCTGATAGGATAGTTTTTCGAGTGTTGTTCACATTGCGCTTTTTTGTGTAATTAGCGAATTAATTATTTTTTACTTTAAATTTTTATTTGGTTATAAAAGTATAGCAATTATGAACGGTTTAAAGTGAAAAAAACATTATATTATTTTTTTTAAATCAGGAAAATACCGACGAAAAATTCCACCTGTGGGGGGTTCAGAATCATGTACTGGATCCGTGGTACTCGTTTGTGCGTCGATGTCAGAGACACCCTTTATACTCCACTAGCGGCCCCCAGCGACTTCGTTCGCGTGCTTTAATTATGCTCCGTTCCTATTGGTCGCAGCGTGATGTTATATAGTCTGAGTGGTTCTTGAGATTAGCGCGTTCAAATAAATAATCAAACAAACTCTTCAGCTTTATATATTAGTATAGATAGATACACAAACTTTCTTCTTGTTGAAATTTAGTAAAAAAAAATATAAAATGTATTACGATGATGATACATGCAATCGAATGTATAAATATGACAATGACTTTCTAACATATGAATCATTCAGTTGAAGTTTTGAGGAAACAAATACCTATACGTGTACGTATGAAGCATGTTAGTTGTAAAATGGACTCAAAACCAGGTCAAATGCTATATTAAACCATACCTTTAATAAACCTTTCATTACAGAACATATCATGGATCAGTACATTTGTCATTACGCGTGATAATAAACCATGGTGATTAACTAAATTAAGTGTTTGGTCGGAATAATGGGGCAACAGTAATTTGTAGGCAGAACAACAGCTGCTTAACTTATTAACTTCATAGTATGCTCATTATTATGGTAGCCTGGTACGCCACCTAATACTAACTAGATATTACATTACTAACTAATCATGATCCTACAATCAGTCAATAATGCATTCATCATCAACCTTTTTATCGTCCCACTGCTGGGCACAGGTCTCCTCTCATACAGAGAAGGATTGAGCGTAATCACCACGCTTGCTCAATGCGGGTTGGCGATTTCAGACTTAAAGTCCAGGTTTCCTCAAGATGTTTTCTTTCACCTTCAGTTATTGGTGTCCAAGATATACTTAGAAAGTACATATAACTTTAGAAAAGTTAACAGAATCCTATCCGTACTGTTTGGTTATTAGATAAGAGATTATTAATTTCTTTCAAAAGTTAGTTGACATTTTTCAGCTTCAGGGAACAATTATGTTTTATACTGGGTGATATATTATCGTGGAAGCCGTTGTGATATCATATCTTGTTTACAGTAAGGAATCGAAATGTCAGGCTAATACTATTTTAAATATTAAACATAAACATACAATATATATTTTAAGAGTTCACTCCACGCCATTGTGTCATAGATATTACTGTTACGGGATACGTGTACGGGCAAGAGAGTCACCTATGCTGGTACGGTCATATCTTACGAATACGGCATGTTACGTGGGTAACAAATGTCTTGACATGGCGCCTCCGCCAGGCCGGAACAAGCGAGGTAGACCAAAGAAGTGCTGGCTTGACGTTGTAAGAGATGACATGCGTGCCAACAATCTCACACCACGGGATGAGAGATCGTGTGAAATGGAGGCGTACAAGTAGGAAAGTGGACCCCGGGTTCCAACGCGATGGCCGCGGATGCAACCGGGATGATGATGATGTTGATGACTTTACGGGCTAGGGGTAATAAAGTGCCGGTTAAGGGTTGCGAAGTTTATTGACTTCGATGGTACCTACAGTCGATAGTAGGCGATGACAAGTAGAATGGAGCTGATGTTGCATCGAAGTCTTGTCTTCCGTCCATACGTCCACGAAATCCATGTCACAAACAAGAACATCACAGAAGTTACTTCAAGTAGTCCTTGAAGTGCTCGTTGCATGTGTCACTGTAGATATTTTAGATTATCGCTTATTTAGCTTCGATAATCAACCGCAGGCTCATCCATTGAGTCAGACCGTTTTATGCAATATGTAAAGAAAACCCTGTCCGACCTATAAGGATAATAAAGGTTAGGACAAAACCCGCCACACTTTTCCCAACCACTGCAACTCCTGAAAGCCAGAATCAACAGTGGCGACCGCCAGAAAAACGCCGAGCAATGAAGCTCGACGAGTCCCGGAGAAACGATTCAATTGTCTTGGGTCCTGCAACGAAATTAATCAGAAAAGAATAGCGGAGGAGTAAGAAAAAAGATATTTTTTCCATTTCCCTCCATAACAAGCAGGAGACAGAACAGAACTAGGCCAATCGGCACAAAGGGACATTAAGGATAATAAAGGTTAGGTAAACACTTGACCAAATATAATATAAAATTTTACGTAATCATCATAGAAACAATACTAATGAATTTTGAAATAATCTTTTTTTCCCACGACTTAATTCCAACTTCCCCGAAATTTGGTAATTTTTTTTAAAAGTGAAAACACCGTTATTATTATGAGCGAATAGCGATGCGACCACGTGCCGCGTGCCCTGCCGCCCGCCGCCCGCGGAAGCGTTGCTTACCGCACATGTAAGTTACCTCTTTTGGCGAAATAATATTTAATTTTTTAGGGGGATTTTTTTTAAGTTTAGCTCGGTTTTGTATCCATTAGTAGAATCAGTTATTGATACCTAACAATACCTTTACGGATCGGACGGGGTTTTCTTTACATATTGTATATGCAAGCTCAACGAAAATTCCACAACTGTCTAAAAGTAATCATAATAACACTTGATTTTCAGTACGTCCGTCAGGTAGATACAGGTACTTCACAGGAGTTGAGTTTCTGGTAATTTCGATGAAACCTGAACCATTCGATAGATCGCTATAGGTTTAGTAATGCACTTGATCGTACTTCTACAATGCCTAGGTAGATATAGGGCTTAAAAGTTATGTACGACATGTCATGCAATGTTGAACCTTATGCCATTGACATAGGGTGCATTCGTAACATTACCATTAATTACTACTACATATTTCAAAGTTTTTATATTCATTTTGACCAATCTGATCTAGTTAAAAAATATGACTGACGTGTAAAAGAGTTTGTATACATCAACTGAGAAAAAAAAAGCAGTCGCGGAACTGACCGACAGAAGTGAAAACTGAAATCATTAAAAAACAGAGTAAAAAACAAAAAACGTTCACGGTGTCGAGTTCGTCACGCTTACGCGAAATCAATACTTTTTCCCCATTCGACAAAAGTGCTCAATGTTGCTAAAGTAAATGTGTACTTAATTACTTTTAAAACACCTAAACAGGAAAAAGAAAAGAAAATTAAACGTAATAATATGTGCGCTCCAAGATTTCACAGTTTCCTTCACAATAATGTAAGGAATATTGTAAGGTACGTACATAATTTATTCGTGTATAAGAAGCGAGCGCTTCAAATAGGTAAACGTTATTATCTTGCCGGTACTAATTTGTAAAAGTGGAGGATGTTCCGTATATTTTTATACACGCTCGCTTATTAATGTATGACTTTGTTTTCTCGGTGTCTCGGATGTTTTCTCGGTGGTAGGCCGCCGGCAGAAGTTACCACTCATCAGACAAAGCCTTGCCGCCAAACGATTTGTCGTGTTCCGGCATGATGTCTGGTGAAGCGGTACGGAGGACGGATCTGAGCAGTGGTGTTGCGATGTGTGCCGGATAAGATGCGCCTAATGTCGTGGAGGGTCTTCAGATCAATCTCCCTTTGGCGCAGCATCGTTGGTCGTGTTGTTGGGTTTAACTTTGCATCACCTCGCTCAACTGCCGTCTTCCTTCCTATTCGCGCAGTTTTTCTGAGTGAATAGGCTCTTAATAAACTAGCGCGCTTTACCATCAACGATCGCATCACTGCTTACCATCAGGCGGGATTGCAGTCAAGCGCTAATTTATAATTATTAAAAAAAAAAACTTATAATAGAAGTCATACACGTATTATGGCTATCCAAATCCATATTTATTTATACATATACGCCCTTATTCTTGTGTTCATGACTATACATAGTATTGATTAAAGTCATGTGTTTTTTTAAATGAACAGAGAGCTGTCCTGCTGAGGAGTTTGTTCCGCTGCTTCTTCTTCCCAGCAAAAGCACTAGGAAGTGTCGATGGGTGGGCGTTTTGGGAGACTGTCTTATGCAATATTGACGTTCAAAAAGTGCTGATTCTCAGCCTAATTTGAATAAATGACTTTTTATTAACTACTTTAATTAAGTAACTAGTGATTAGCGTTTGTTTAACCATACATTTTAGACGTTTGTACATCACTTAATTTAATCATTGTTTATGAATTAATACTGTGGTGTTTATTAATAAACGCTGATTAAAGGTAAAAACGGTTTTCTAATCATAATATAAAATTATAAAAAAGAAAAGAAAAAGTATTGATTGCGAAAAAAAAGTATTGTTTCCACCCTGTTGTTAACACGACAACAATTCGCACGAAGCATTTCTCCTCTTCTTTTATACCGCGTATATAGAGGGACTAGAATAATTTGTCAGCCGCGGTGTTTACGTCAGACTACAATTTAAGCATCTTCAAGCTAAAAGTGAAAAGGCTCTTAATAAACTAGCGCACTTTACCATCAACGATTGCATCACTCCTTACGATCAGGCGGGATTGCGGTCAAGCAATAGTCGTTGTTCAGCCAATCCGAAACATACATTCAGACCAAAAATCTTAATGATTATTTTGCTATATGTCTTTGCAATGGTCTGAGAAACTGATATAAGTAACTTTTGACACAATCCTTCTCACAAAAGTCCGTCATACAATCCCTTTTATTACACTCCTGACAAAGATATTACAAAATCTTGATCCGTTCATTCGCAAACAAATAGTAAGTTGGGTTATACTCCAAGAGTTCATTGAATGAGGGAATGAGCGACGTGTTGGAGTCTTAGCACGTACGATAGTGCGATATTATATGATACTGTGTAGCTACCATGAGATTTCATTACGAGACTCGATCGTCGATATCGAGTGCGTTTGACTCATCGATTGGCCTGCTTCATGTTTGTAAGAACTCTCAACCAATGAGAGAGAGAGTTTATTTCAAATTAACCATCCGTTGGTGCTTTTGAATAGTCAATGTCGGTCAGTCCAAGAAAAGTGAAGCTAAATTGCACGTTCCAAAGCGTAGATCTCTATGGAGAAGAACGTGCAAGAAACTCCATGGACACTCTTTTAAAATCATAGTATGAGTTACATTTCTTCGTTACATATTTCTGTTGCTTCTATCATGTGAGCACAATATATAAATATAAAAAATAATTAAAAGATAGAAAATGAATTAAGCCCACTGGCAGCTAAGACATGACCAGTCTCCACTAACGGCCCCCGATTCACGTGCATGACGCGCGTATCAGCCCCACCTAGCTCAACCATTTTGAAGGGAACCAAATGACCCCACAACACGCGCCACCATCAGCAAGACATTTGAGTGAGCATGACAAACTTTCAACTGCCATGCTTGTAATGTCAAACACAAATTATATAAAAAAAAACAAACCATAGTCCATGGTGCCTCACATTTACAAACTTGAAAAGTGCTTTTACATTATACAATATTATATTACTTGTAAAATCATGGTAGCACAATTGAAATAAACAAATAAAAATAAAAAAGGAATATTTTGAAAACAACAAAAAGGGGGAATGGTATCTCTTCAAACCTACAAAATTGTCTGTGGCTGTGGAGGAGGACTGTTGTTTGAACGAGCATATTTATGCTGATCCAACAGGGTCCATAATCGTGACTAATATAATGATTTCCCAAATAAAATCAAATCAAATCAAAAATGTTTATTTACTAAAATACGGTACAAAAGGTGTTACAGTGCATTTTTTCCAGCGTATCCTGCCATATATGGCGTGCAAATTTATTATTAAAATTACAATATCCAGATTCTATCGACTTATCTTCTAAATAGTTCTTAATACTATAGTAATTCTTTTATAACAAACGTTTGAATAGCATTTTCTTAAATAATGTCAAAGGTAATTCTTGTAAACTATTTGGTACTTAATTTATTATAAACTAGCTTTGCGCCCGCGATTTCGCCCGCTTGGAATTCGGTTATATCACGCTTTTTAGATTTCCCTCGGGAATATCATTTTTTTTTTCAATAAAAGGTAGCCTATGTTCTTTCTCAGAGTCTAAAGATTGCCTGTGCGAAAGCGTAACAGATAGACAGACAGTCAGAGTTACTTTCCCATTTATAATATTAGCATAGATGATTATGGACATACAATATACAATTTTCTTAAATAATCTTAATTTTATTCATGGTAAACGAAGTCTGTTTTTATGTCGCGTTCGGTTATTTAGCCTGTCTTCCAAAGTTTTAAATAAATTCGTCGAAATCAACCAACTGTAAACATTATGGTATGCAATAAAGATTTGAGATTTGATGAGAGAATTCTATTGTGGAACTGTCGGATTTGTAATTTTTTTTTCTTTTCAAATGTATAACAAAAACTATTTAAAAAAACCCACTAATCCGACCAATTAACTGCATTCTTGAAGAAGGCTTTAGTTTTTTATCATCACGCTAGTACCTAACGGAGTTGAGAAAAAATATAAAAGTCAGAAACAGAGCCATGACACAAAAAATATTAATATAATTGCCTCATTTAGGTACATGACTTCATTTTGATTGAACTATACACAAATAAATAACTATTTCACATTCTTTTGGCGATTAATCACTTATTGACGTGATTTGAGCGGCAATTTACTTAATTTTAAGAACTTCCATTGTCTGGTGTGTTTGAATTCCACCCATCTATTCAGTGTCCACTCTTACGTTGTTGACACCACTACGATCCGGGCGTAGCGTTTCGCCTCGTCTTTTATACCCCTACATCGAGGGACTGGAACAATTTGCCAACGGCGGAGTTTCCGTCTGACTACAATTTAAGTGTCTTCAAGGCTAGAGTGAATAGTCTCTCAATAAACTAGCGCGCTTTAACTTCAACGATCGCTTTACTGCTTAGTATCAGGCGGGATTGTGGTCAAGCACTAATTTATAATTATAAAAAAAACTAAAAAAACAAGCATTTACTTCAGTTAAATCTATTATAAATGCTTCCAAGTGAGAAATGCTTTGAGTTTTTTGTAGAGACTTGTGGTTTGTGTGTGGACTAAACTGTCAAAATTAAAATTAAATAGTCGATCAGTTAAACAGAAATATGAAGTTTTTTGTCCATTCCAAAGCGCATCTATGGACAAGGGCGGACAAGAAACGCATCGGACAGTCTTTTAAATCATAAAATTGAATTACAATTTAATTCTTAGAACATTTTGTAAGATCAATCCTACACATTTACAACCTTTCTCCTACATCATACCAGGAAGTCGCAGCCGTGACATATTGCGTTTCAGTTCACATCTCAGAAGGGGAGCTGTATGTTTCCGGAAACGGAGAGAGAAGTCCTTTACTATACAGAAATATTTCAAGGAAAGGTTTATGAGGAAGTATGAATAATGGGGATACTACATGCGTACATGTTTCAGCAGTCTTTTTGAGCGATAAAAGCGAGCCGGAGTAAATGCTGCACATATTCTGGTCTTGCCAATCGGAACACTTAATTCGAAATCTATCCCTTCCTTAATCATTTTCGTGTTTATTTGATTTTGCCGCCCGTTTATGACGAGTATTGCCGGTATTAGAGTGCCGAGTATCCCTTAGTCATTTCATAGGAATTCCGGGATAGTTCTCTAATACACTTTGAAAATTAACTGAATAAGAATAATCATTGAAATTGGGTACATTTGAGAAGTTTGTCACCCACAAAGAATAGACAAATAAGTCTGTAATACCAAAACTTTATGTAAAATGTATGAAACTTATAAGAAAATATGCATTTGTGTCCAATATTATGGGACTCTGCTTATCTTCTCTATATAACTAGTGGAGTACGTACTTTAACACCAAATAAAATAACAAATTCTGAGTAATTGGACATTTTTTATTTTATGACCAATTGGCAACACTAAATAAAATAACAAATATGTTAAAATAATGGGAGCAATATGTACGTCCGCCTTAGCCCCCGTTTTCGCAACATTTTTTGTTACTGCTCTGCTCCAATAGGAGCAGAGCAGTAACAAAAAATGTTATATAATAACCCGCTATGACCAATAGGTCATAGCGGGTTATTATATAGCCTATGTCCTCGGACAGACAGACAGACAGACAGATATACTTTCGCATTTATAATATTAGTATGGAAGTATGGATTAGATAAAAGTAATGAAAATCCAGAGTCTTCCTTTCTGAGAGGCTGTTGCTAAACTTCCTACATCAAAGGAAAAGGTAGCGAGAGAAAATTATGAAAATTATGTGTATTATAAGTTGTAACTTAACTGAAAGGCGTACAGTCATCAACACGTCGTTGTAACACCTTTAACTGGCCTAACACGAGTAAACGATCGAGTCGAGATCGAGTTTGTGGATCGGTCTACTACGGGTTTGTTTAGTTCAATAAAAATCAGAAAATTTAAAAATAAATAAAGAGATGTTGGCCATTTCTTACTCCTACCCGATACACATATACACCTTTCAGACAAATTGGTCCAACCGTTACGGAGGAGTTTGGTAACAAACACTACGGCACGAGAATTTTATATATAACTAGCGGCCGCCAGCGACTTCGTTCGCGTGGCTTAGTTATGCTCCGCTCCTATTGGTCGCAGCGTAATGTTATATAGCCTAAAGCCTTCCTGGATTAATGGGCTATCCAACACAAAAAGATTTTTTCAAATCGGACCAGTAGTTCCTGAGATTAGCGCATTCAAACAAACAAACAAACTCTTCATCTTTATTATTAGTATAGATTTGTGATGATTTTCTATACTTTTCCCAATCTTTGAAAGATTTCTGTCTCTCTATTTTCTTTAGCTTGCTGTTATATAAACATTAATTTAAAAAAATAATTAATTCGGTAGGCCAGCTTATACTGGTTTCTTTTGAACGACTGAGCAGCCGACTGTACTTATTTAGCACCCCTCAGAGGCCGCCATCTTGGGGGATTACTATATCAAAGTTTTACCTCACTTTCGAGTGGGCTAATAAAAACAATTTTATTCGTTTATTTCTGTTATGATAAACATTTCTTGCCTTATCGGATTTTTTAGTGCTACTGTTACTGTTTGAGGGTTATAACGTAAAGTTTCAGTTACGATTGAGTTGTAGGTAACTTATCCACCTATTTTTGAATGCGTGCGAAATTCAGAGAGGCCATTTTTATATTTCAAAACGTTCAAAATCAAGTAGGGGTCTCATCTCTGCGGCAAAGAATGTTTTTTTTTTTTCATTGTCCCACACTAATTACTACAGCCATTGCGCCAATAGTGTCGTCAATTTAATAATGAGACTAGCACACCTGGTTGTAGGTATATGTATAGTTTTGTAGCGGCACCTATCTACAGATGTCACATGCGGACACTGCGTGATTCTGACGTCATACAGATCCTGCATCTCACAAGCTACTAGCATATGCAACTTTATTTTACTTTATACGAAATCTGAACATAGTTTATTCAGAATAAGCAACTGAATCGATTCCAATAAATTTTACACCATGTCATATTTTTTCCCAAATACATTTAGAAATTGTTGCAGTGTGGTTACTGAGGGCACAAGTTCAGTTTAGGGTAGATACGGTAGTTACTTAGCGCCTGCGTAACAGGTAACGCCACAGGTCAACGCACCGCATATTTTTGTTGGGACAACCAAATAAGATAACAAGCTCATAACTTTGTGGTTTTTAATGATATCTTTTGAAATTTTGTACATAGATTCTTTACATAAAAAAAACTAGACACGTGTTGCGGGTTTTGCATATACAAAAATAATATTGTATACATTTTTTTTTATAATTATAAACTAGTGCTTGACCGCAATCCCGCCTGATTGTAAGCAGTGATGCAATCGTTGATGGTAAGGCGCGCTAGTTTATTTAGCCTATTCACTAAAAAAACTTAGTGAATTGGAAGGAAGACGGCAGTTGAGTGAGATGATGCAATGTTAAACTCAACAACACGATCATCGCTGCTGCGCCACAGGGAGATTGATCTGCAGATCCTCCACGACCAAACTTCCGACACAACAACATTTGGCGCATCATACCCGGCACACATCGCAACACAACTGCTCAGACCCGTCCTCCGTACGGCTTCACCAGACATCATGCCGACGCACGACGAATCGCTTAGCGGCAAGACTTTGTCTGGTGGGTGGTAACTCCTGCCGGCAGCCGATGTTATGGCCTTCCTCCGAGAAACACATATTAGATAACTAGATAACTACCCAATATCAACCGTTGGGCAAGTGCCCGCCAGACACAACATCCGTCTGGTCGGAGGACCCTCCCTTTTCTGCGGAGGATGAGTGAATTTTACACCCTATTTCTCAAACTAATTTCACTCGGTGGTAGGCCATATCATCGGCCGCCGGCAGAAGTTACCACCCACCAGACAAAATCTTGCCGTCAAGCGATTTGTCGTGTTTCGGCATGATGTCTGGTGAAGCCGTATGGAGGGCGGGTCTGAGCAGTTGTGTTGCGATGTGTGTCGGATACAATGTGCCAAATGTTGTTTTGTTGGGAGTTTGGTCGTGGATGGAGGGTCTTCAGATCAATCTCCCTTTGGCGCAGCATCGTTGGTCGTATTGTTGGGTTTAACATTGCATCACCTCGCTCAAATGCCACCTTCCTTCCTATTCGCTCAGTTTTTCTGAGTGAATAGACTCTTAATAAACTAGCGCGCTTTACCATCAACGATCGCATCACTGCTTACCATCAGGCGGGATTGCGGTCAATCGCTGGTTTATAATTATAATAAAAAAAAAAAAGACGTGTGGCACTCGGGGACTGCCGCGGTAAAGCTATTGCATAGCATTTTGTATCAATTTATGCAATTATAATTATTTATTTATTTTATTTATGCAGTATTTTTTTTCTTTGATATTAATTCAAGTTACACTTTTTGAGCGTGGTGACCGGTAAGAAAACAAATTTTTCTTTTATTAAATAAATAAAAAGTTAATATTATTTAAAATATTTTACAATACATGTGGGTTTTATTACCTTACAGTAGCTGTTGGTTATTCAGGAATATTTATCATTGAAACTATAGGTTTATGATAACTGAAATAAGAAACATAAGTTTGCGACTTAATATCCTCTAAATACCTAGAAAATACCGCGTCAATGGTGGTCCCATATTTTGTTGTGGACTTTTGTGGATCATTATTCATTTTCAAATTCAATGTTTTTGATAGAAAAGTTGTCCACCGCTCTGATTTTTTATCAGCGAAGTTAATGTTGAAATCGCCAGCCAAGATAAGTGGAAATTTATTACCATTTGTTTCAAGTATTTTCGAGCCACTCGAGTTACTCCAGTAAAGTGCGATGAATAAAATGCTCTACCTCGTCCAATTTTGGATTCGGAGAAATGTAAATTGCTACCATAACTATTTGTAGGCCATTTCTAAGTTTGCATAAGCACGCACAAATATCTCCAACAACTGAGCGCCTAACATTAACATCGCTAACGTGTGCAATATTTATTTCAATATTCGGAGTCATAATATTAGTAATATCATTTTTATTTTGGTAAATAGCTACCCCACCTTTTGAAACAGTATCTCGTTTGAACTGAACAATACAATTAAAATTAGGTATTTCAATTGGATTATCATGCGTCATGCAAGTTTCGGTAAGAAGTAACACATTTGTTTGTCTCGTAACTGAATCTTGTAAATCGTATTTATGACTATTTAGACTGGCAGTTGAAAGTCATTATTGAAATACCATTTCTATTACTAATGAAATCTAATACACTTTGAGCAATCGTCTGAACACTATTTAAAGACAGTCTTTTGAATTCTTGCAACAATTGAAAAAACGGTCGCGTGAGCACTTTTTACTATACTTTTTATAAAATCACGCGCTTTTATTTAGTAAACAACACTATAAATAATTTAAAAGTCCAATGAAAAATTAGCATGACATTCATCTTAGCTTTTCCGTAAAAAAAAAAGCTATTTTATAAAAACACTACTAAATTAATTTGAATAAAATTACTTAATAATTAATTATATGAAAAGTTTTTAAGGTAGCCATGACAACGTCGATGACGTCTATGACATATCTCTATAGAAGACCTATTTCAGAGAGAAAATTAATCGCAAGTTTAGCACATCGCGACTATCAGTAACATGGCAAGTGTGTAGGACTGAGTTCGCGCCCTGCAATATGCATGCTCTTTTTGAAAATCTATAAATTGTTTTCAAAAGATGTAGTCGCACGCACACAAACATACCGTGCCGAAGACTGCCGAACTGAAACGACGTTAGACGATGGGGAGCGTGAGGTTTTTTCGTTACGGAATTTCTGGATTCGGTCCCCGCGCTCAAGGCCCGCGATAGAAGCTATGCAATAGCTTAAAAATTCTCAAACCTTAAACACACCACCTTTAAACAGATTTCAAGAATAAGGTTTAATGAAAGTTTATTTTATTATCATCATATTTGATCTTATTCCTCCCACTGCAAAATATATTTTCTCCCGTTTTATCCCAAGGTTTCATGATTTGGGTAAACTTCACCCAGAAGTTTCCTTATACATTATTTAAGTCTTATTTTACTAAAGCCAAATAATTTCTTTCTTTTCTTTAGAGTGAATACTACTTTAACTCTTCAATGGCCTCTGTGGTTAGAAAGAAAGAAAATAAAGAAAGAAATTTTTTTATTCCGCACAAACAAAACGCACGTTACAACTAAATACCATAAAATTATAATAACAAACAAAACACAGAAAAAAAAATTTGATACCACAATTTTGCCAATAACACGTGTAACAAATTATAGAAATTCTTTAAAAAAAATATTTCACAGTAATGGCGGATATCGCCAATGAAAGTTGAAAAAACGGCCGCGTGAGCCGCCTACTAGGAGATTTGATGCAAAGCCATGATGTGGCCACTATGCTGCGATATTTCAATGTACTTTATGAATTATTCACTGAATGCACTTTTTACTACATAAATCACGCGTTTTTATTTAGTAAACGACACTATAAATAATTTTAGAAGTCCAATGAAAAATGCGCGTGACACTCATCTTGGCTTTCCTGCCAAAAAAAAAAAACAAATAATTTTATCAGAGGAATAATTTTGATTTTTTGACAGTTTTGTGCAGTGTCATAATGACGACAGAATCTGTGAGACACCATTTTTCTATTTATTTTAATGTTGGTAAATCTGCTCTAATACTTCAAACAAATTACGTTTTAATAAGTAAACCTAACCATACAAATATTATTTACATCATAAACCATAGAATTAATGTGTGTATTTTAGTTTGTGCTAAATAAACGTATAAATGTATGTCTGGTGAAGCCGTACTGAGGACGGGTCTGAGCAGTTGTGTTGCGATGTGCGCCGGGTACGATGCGGCTAATGTTGTTGTGTTGGGAGTTTGCTCGTGGAGGGTCTTCAGATCAATCTCCCTTTGGCGCAGCATCGTTGGTCGTGTTGTTGGGTTTAACATTGCATCACCTCGCTCAACTGCCGCCTTCCTTCCTATTCGCTCAGTTTTTGAGTGAATAGGCTCTTAATAAACTAGCGTGCTTTACCATCAACGATCGCATCACTGCTTACCATCAGGCAGGATTGCGGTCAAGCGCTAGTTTATAATTATCAAAAAATAAAAAAAAATTATTCAATCATTTATGTACACACACATACATAAACAGAAAGAAAATAACAGAACAGAAAAATGGTGCAGAGATAATGCTTTATTTCTTAAGAAATCTCTTCCAGCATACCTGAAACCGGACAGTAAATACAGAGATATAGACAATGTGTGAAAATTAATGTATTTTTCTTTCTTTCTAGAAATATTATTTTATCAGGAAATACAAAAATAATGAAGCTACATATTGTTTTAACATTTTCTTTTTGCTTCGCCCGTCTTCATTAGTTACCTCATGCATGTTTGTGCATCCGGTCGTACCTCGTGTAATCGCTATAGCGTTAACTTTCGAAATGTTAAGAAAATAATGTGTAGCTTCATAATTTTTGTATTTCCTCATAAAATAATATTTATAAATCTTTAATGTATAAACAAAAGCAAATCTTAAAATAATGGTACTATCATCAATAACCGGACTAAATAATCGTACACATTGATTTTAAGATTTAATAAATCCTACTAATCATCAATATAACCTTAATCTACTAATCCATACTAATATTATAAATGAAAGTATCTCTGTCTGCCTGTTTGTCCGGCTTTCACTCCAAAACTAGTGAACCGATTGTAATGAAATTTGGTACACAGATAGTCTAGAGCCTGAAAAAGACCATAGGCTATATAACATCCCGCTATGAAATATTGCTCCTACTATTTTAACAGGCGCTTATTTTATATCAACATGCCGACAGAGTAGCGGGCAACAGCTAGTATTATATGTAAATGCGAAAGTTTGAATGCGAAACTTTTGTTACTGTTTCACACAAAAACTAGTAAAAATAATTGAATGAAATTTGATACACAGACAGTTGATACCTAGAAATATTACCAATTTGCCAGCGGCGGTGTTTCTGTCTGCCTACAGTTTAAGTGTCTTCAAGGTTAGAGTGAGGCTCAATGAACTAACCCGCTTTACTATCGACAAATTATATAAAAATAACAAATAACATAGATTTTGCCTCGATTTTTTTTAATGATTATAAAGTGCTTGACAGCAATCCCACCTGATGGTAAGCAGTGATGCAATTGTTGATGGTAAAGCGTGCTAGTTTGTTAAGCGCCAATTCACTAAAAAAAAAAACTGAGTGAATGGGAAGGAAGACGGCAGTTAAGAGAGATGATGTAATGTTAAACCCAACAACACGACCAACGATGCTGCGCCAGAGGGAGATTGATCTGGAAACCCTCCACGACCAAACTCCCGGCACAACAACATTTGGGGCATCATACCCGGCAGACGTCGGAAAACAACTGCTCAGCCCGTCCTCCGGCTTCTCCAGACATCATGCTGGAATACGACGAATCGCTTGGCGGCAAGACTGTGGTGGGTGGTAACTTCTGCCGGCAGCCGATATTATGGCCTTCCACCACTTCACTGTCACGTGTTCGTACCTCGGAAAGCACGTTAAGCTTTGGTCCCGGTTGCCATACGAACATCGTGGCAGTCGTTACGGTATGTTGGAGCCCTCAAAAGTATGGGCGTAGCCAGCCTTAGGCTCAGGGTGGGGCAGCAGTCAACCTATCCCCCCTCACGTTTTTATTTTGTTTAATTAGGTACCTTATACATCAGAGCCAGGGTGGGGCAAGCGACCCAGCTTGCCCCAGTGTGGCTACGCCCATGCTCAAAAGTCCTAACAATTGGTCCAACTGCAATGCTTAGATATCGTCTTCGGGTTGTGGAGGTCAGACGGCAGTCGCTTTACGGAAAATATCGAAGTTTGGCCAAAATCAGCAGTTAGACTGGTAAAGCGGACCCCAGTCTTCAAAGCTGAAAAGGTACGGATGCGACTGGGATTAACGCTGAGATTATGATGATGACCGCTGCACTGTCACGCAAAAACTACTGAACGGAATCGCATGAAATCTGGCACACGAAAAGCGTATAACCAGAAATAACACAAAGGATACCTTTTGTCTCGACATTCTTACAGAATCGAAACATACGTGGGCGTAATCCCCGGGCGTAGCTACTTATATAAAGGGTGTATCTGATATCGACGTATAAACGAGTACCATGGATCCAGTACATGGTTCTGAACCCCCAGTGGTGGAATTTTTCGCCGGCTTTTTCATGATTTAAAAAAAAAATAGTTTTTTTCACTTTAGAGTGTTCATAATCGCTATACTTTTATAACCCAATAAGATTTTAAAGTAAAAATTAATAAATTACACAAAAAACCGCAATGAAAACAAAACTCGTGAAACTATCTTATCCGCTGATTTAATAGAGTTCACATCAGGGATCACCGTCATACCTACAAACCCGCACGGCGGCACGCTTGCAACGTTCAAAGGCCGAGACGACACTTTTTTTTTATAATAATTATAAACTAGCATTTGACCGCAATCCCGCCTGATGGTAAGCAGTAATGCGATCGTTGATGGTAAAGCGCGCTAGTTTATTAAGAGCCTATTCACTCAGAAACCCTGAGCGAATAGGAAGGAAGACGGCAGTTGAGCGAGGTGATGCAATGTTAAACCCAACAACACGACCAACGATGCTGCGCCAAAGGGAGATTGACCTGAAGAATCTCACTTTTTTAAAATATTGTTATTTCTGTAACCGTTCATTAACGACATAAATGACTATCATAATTTTGTTAGTGGCATGCGGTCTAGCCTTTTCGCGAAGTTTGCGTTACGATGTCAGACACACCCTGTATAAGTGTCTGTGTAGACGAGGCTATTTCAACTTTATATCAAAGTATTGTTTACTTGAACATATTGCATGTCTGGACACTGTCCGTTTACTTTTAAACTTTTGTAATAACAACTAGTACCTCTCTCTCTTTGTGTTTTATGTATACCTAGTACATTATTGCTAATAAAGTCCACTTGTGAGCAATCGTTGTTACGCAAACTGCGTAGGTATTCTCAACCATTTGGCGGGTTGTCGAATGGGAATGGGATGGGTCATCATACGACGTTTTTCAACATACTTGTGAATAAAATAACAGCAAAAACTCATTTTATTTAGTACATAAAAATATATTTTGAGAAACAATTTTTAAATGTGCAGTTAGTAAAGTTGTAATTAATTGCGTTTGATGGCATAACGGTCTTATCAGAAAGATTATTTATTGAAATATTTTCATGTCCTATTGTAAGTTGAGATGCCTCATTATTTGTGTAGGTTGGTGAAATCCAATCATTTAATGTAGGGGTTTCATCAGTGGGAAGCGTCTCAGAATCAAGTTTAATTCTTTTTGGGATTTTTGATTCTGCTACATTGCTAGATCGCCACCCACCATGACGCTTTAAAGTCATTAAATCAGCTCCTGAAATAGCCAGCAATGCAGCTGAAGTTCTTTTGAAACTATGTCCAGTGTAGCTCTCAGCATCTGCTAAACCTAAAAACTTAACGATTTCTTCGGGCATACAACCAAATTTGTTTATACCTATAGACTGACAGGTACATTAACTATTCCGGTAATTTAGAAAGAAAGGGTCAGTTTTTGCTTTTGGTAAACTTTCATACTTCTTAACAATTTCATAGAAGGGACCGTGTATGGTGAATGACCTCGGTATTTTATTTTTTGTAATAGGTATCTTCACTAAAAGCCTCTGGCCATGGTTCTCTATGTTTTTTTACGGTTATATTTGTTAATTCTTGTATCCCACAGCCACCAGTTACACCAAATATTAAAGTAACCTGAAAAAAAGGAACAATAATTAAGTTCAACCCACAACACAGGCTGAAGTCGCGTAGATATTTAAAATTAATTTAACTAACCTTATATTGGCTATCTGGAGCTCCTTTTATAAATTTTTCAATATCGTCAAATGATAAAACCTTTGATTTCTTGCTTCTAAATCCATCGGAAAGTCTCTTTAGATAAGCTGACAAATGTATGTTTTCAAGTCCACTCCATTCTTTGTTCGCACTGTACTTTTTAACACTGAGTATAAACACCATAAAGAGCTAGGTTTGTACTTAGAAGATAAAATATTAATTTAAGACGAGGCTATCATGGTCTAAGATACCTTTACCTGCTCTATTCTATTCTATGGCTATTTCTTCTCAGAGGTAGTCAGTTAGGAAATGCCGGCTTCATCTAGTTAAAAAAAAAAAAAAAACATATGACGTGTAAAAGTGATCGGTACTTGCTTAATAAACGATTTCAAAAATTTGCTTAAAAAGGGTGACACAATGGGCGGTCTTTTCGCTAAGAGCGATCTTTTACAGACAACCTTTGGATGGAATTCTAAGGGGAAGGATAAAGAAATAATGTAGGTAGTCTACAGTATACTATTTACATAGATTATACAATAAATATATACGTTTAGTTATAGTTTTTTTTTTGTCACAGTTTGATTATGGGTGTCACTATGTGCTTAATTGCGGTGACCATAGAGCCACTTTATGAGCAAGTGTGTTGAAAAAAATGTTAAACTCGCGTCAAAACAGGTGACCGGATGAAAATTCGCAAGACGGCATCATGCTTCATGGCTATTTATACTATTAAAGTATCTATGTATTTATGTATGTATTTGTGTATCTATTTTAGTAAATTGTAACCATGATATTTGGCACCAACGACAGTCCCATATGTGGTTCAGGAGAATCTGTCCATTCTTTGGTTGCCTGGAAGAAATCGCATTAGCGATAAGGCCGCCCATTGTATGTTTTATGTTCAATGTATTTTGTTCGATGTTTGATTGGTGTACAATAAAGAATAAATAAATAAATAAATAAATAAATCATGGCCGTTAGACCTGGGCCACCACTGCTCACTACGAAGTGATTGTGGCAAGATCGTAGACAAATAAAGAAAGTAAGGAAATACGTTCATTTTCGGTAATACATATGTGCAAATGTTTATTAGAACTGGGTGCGTTCACTTTTTTAAAATTTTTTTTTTTGTTCTGGATGGGACAACATCAAATGACCTCTCCCCCGGCGGAGTGGAAGGGCGTGTCAGACTTTTACTGACAAAAACCCGTATTTGCTTGTGCGCTAGGGCTACGGTTTCTATTTAACTAACCCGCAACATATATTTTAATTACAGCTTCTTCATCATCATTTCAGCCAAAATATGTCCAATGCTGGACATAGGCCACCCCAAGGATCTTCAGGACCGCCTCCCGCATCCAGCGGTTTCTCGCGACCTTCACCAGGTCGTCGGAAGCAGCTTGATACTAATTTTAAAATTTGCTTTGTATTTCTTTATCCTTAATAATATGAGATATGACATACCCTTGTCTCAATCCATGCTGGAGTTGGATCGGTTTCGAGTCCTGATCCTGGAGACGGACTGACATGGTGGCGTTTTTGTACAAACACTTTATCACCTCAATGTATCGATGGTCAATTTGGCACCGCTGGAGAGGCTGTTGCGCCGCCCTAGTCTCGATCGAATCAAAGGCCGTCTCATAATCCAAACAAACAAACACCAAGCATAGTGGTTTGTTCTACTCCTCTGATTTCGTATATGTGTGGTGCTAAAGCCTTTTCGCAAGTCTGCTTGTTCGGGAGGCTGGAAGTCGTCGAACCTGCGAGCGATACGATTCGTGATGACCCTAGAAAACAGCTTATAGCCATGGTTATAAGCTGTTTTCTGTTAACTACAGACCGATATCCCTCTTGAGTCATGGCTGTACATGTGCATGGTGTGTGTGTGGTCTGTAGTTTTACAGGAGGGTATTGTCACCTTTTTTGAAAAACAACACCACCACGCTCTTGTGCCACGCCTTAAGCGTTTCGCCTTTAATAACGACGGAATTAAATAGCTTCTGAAGCGCTTCAAGAACCGGTTTACCACCCGCTTTCAGAAGCTCAGCCGTAATTCCATCATCTCCAGCCGCCTTATCGTTCTTGAGCTGCCTCAGGGCCACACCAATCTCGTACAGGCTGACGTCCGGGATATCGTCGGTGTAGTGTCGGGTTAGTCTGACTCTAGGATCATTAGCCAGGCTTACAATAGGTGCGTGTGTTGATGTATATAACTCTCCGTAGAATTTCTCAATCTCACCCAAAATCTCGGGCTTGGAAGTGACGATCCTACCATCCCCAGTCTTCAGCTTTGCAAGTAGGCTCTGTCCAACAGACAAATCTCGTGCGAACACTTTGGAGCCTTTGTTCCGCTCGATAGCCTCTTTAATAAAATTTTTATTAAATTGGCGTATATCGCGAGTCAGAGACTTTGAGATTTGTCTGTCAAGGCATCTGATACGCGAAGCGTCATCAGGGGATTTTAAGACCACATCCCGTCTTTCTTCCATTAGCCGACGGGTGGGACCGGAGATCTTCTTCTGTCCTTTTGAACAGAGGGTTTTGTAAAACTTGGACCCTTCTGTTTGGTGAGTTTCCACAAACCTGTTGTTATAGTCGTCCACATCTACGCATTCACCGAGGCATTCGAAGCGATTTTGCAGTTTGATCTGAGTGCTTTCGGGGTTTTGGAGTTGGGTTGACGCTGGACAGAGCGTAGACTTCATAAGTCGAGAGCGTTCGACCCTAATGTTGAGGTTCAAAATGCCTCTAACAATACCGTGATCACTCCCGGTTTTTAACCGCATGGATCACGGAGACATCATTGAACACTTGCCTTCTCGTTGACATTATGAAGGTTATCTCGTTTTTGGACTGACCATCGGGGCTAATCCATGTCCACTTGCGGTGCAATGGTTTTTTGAAAAAAGAATTCATCACAAAGAGTCCTTCCTTTTCCATGAGATCCATTAGCATTTGATCTCGATGCTCCAAATTGCCCCACTTTCGTCTTGTCCGCCTCTCGCATGCCAAGTTTTGTTAAAGTCCCCCATGACAACAGTGTAGTGGGTTTTGGAGGAATGTATGGCTCTACTGATGTCCTCATACATAGCCTCCATTACATCGTCGGAGTGTTTAGACGTCGGAGTGTAGACCTGTATAACCTTTAACGAATATCGTTTGGTTATTCTGAGAACAAGGTACGACACCCGAGTCGAAAAGCTCCCGACTTTAACAACGTTGTTCACGAGCGACTTGTGGACAATAAACCCGACGCCACCCTGGGACAGCTGGTCGCCTTCCCGGAAATAGAGCAGGTTGTCAGACTTCAGGATTATCGAGTCCTCTCCTTCTCTTTGGACTTAAGATAACCCCACAATGTCCCAAACGCAACCAGCTCAGTTCTTCCTCCAGTTCGATAATCTTCTCATCGGTCCGTAGTGTGCGATTGTTATACGTTGCCAAGGCCAAAGATCGTCGTTGGTGGTGGTAGCCGAATCTCTTCCGGAGATTCTTCGCACCCCTTGCTTCGCCATAACCGAGTCCGCTACCGTAGACTGGAATAGCGGAGCTGCCGGGGACTAGTTGCCTGGCCTGTGTCGTGTGTATCATTGGGTGGGCTTGCCATAATCCCCACGCTTGGCAGGCGGGTTGGGGATCGCAGTGATTTGATATTCCACAGGAGTAGCGCTGCTGCCCGCTTCCCTGGTGAGAGCTCTCTTAGTCGCCTTTTACTACACCCACGGGAGGATATGGGTTGGTACTATTCTAAGCCCGGCACCACACGGGGTGCATTGCTCGTAGAACCGATGGCCGATGGGGCAGTAAGGTTCTGGAGTGGCGGCCACATAGTGGAAGACGCAGCGTAGGGAGACCGATGACCTGGTGAAGGTCACGGGAAGCCGATGGATGCGGGCAGCACAAGACCGGTCAGCGTGGAAAGCCTTGGGGGAGGCCTTTGTCCAGCAGTGGACATCCAAAGGCTGAAGAAGAAGAAGGAGAATAATAGGAAGCTTACATCAAAATAACGGCGAAGAGACAACGTCTCAATTACGAGTCTCAAGGGTTAGCTCCCATTTCGGGTCTTATCATTCAAAGTGATTTTATAAGCATTAGTTTGATTACTCTTTTCTAGACTAAATGAGGGGATTTCGTGCAAGGAATAACATACAGTATCGTTTGTTTCGACTGTCATCTATAGATTTTTGGTCTCGTTACGGTTATTTTAGTCTGACAGTAGATTAAAAAAGATAGCGACGCAAAAATGTTATAAAAGGCACGTGCAAATGGGCCAGTACTTAGTCCAGTAGTGTTTGCTGGCCTGTCCTCGATAATCTACCCTTTTAAACTTGGATCTGGCGTTTGTACACAATGGTCCATGTTGCTGTTCGATGAGCCGTGGAGATGGAATTATTATTAGTTGATGGAGATGGAATGAATGTCGATTCTTGTTTCAATTAATGGTTGATTTTGTTTGATAGAATTTTATATATTTTTTTTTAAGATTAGCAATAAATTAATCTGAATTGAAGATTGGCTAAGGGCTGTTTTTAATCGCTAGTTTCAGAGTTCGTCATTTTTATACGAGGAATAAAATAATTAATTGATGTTTAATAGTTTCTGTAATAAATAAATGTCAGCATATCAAAATTATTCTTCGAATGACGTTACCATATGACCGAAAAACTAGCCCAAAGGTAAATGTATTGGGAAATAAAGGATTGTGTGGTTTTATGAAACCACGGTAAAAGTGAAACTTTTTTTTTTTAAAGTCTACACGGTCAGCTGCTGAGAACTAGAGATGCCGCCATATTGGCCTTGGCTGCTCTGACGAGCGACATTCACTTTATCCCTACTCCGTGACCGACCATCACGCGACATGCAACAGACAGAAGAAAAGTTTGAGACGATGTCGGCCGCCGGCAGAAGTTACCACCCACCAGACAAAGCCTTGCCGCCAAGCGATTTGTCGTGTTCCGGCAAGATATCTGGTGAAGCCGTACGGAGGACGGGTCTGAGCAGTTGTGTTGCGATGTGTGATGGGTACGATGCGCCAAATGTTGTTGTGTTGGGAGTTTGGTCATGGAGGGTCTTCAGATCAATCTCCCTTTGGCGCGGCATCGTTGGTCGTGTTGTTGGGTTTAACATTGCATCACCTCGCTCAACTGCCGTCTTCCTTCCTATTCGCTCAGATTTTCTGAGTGAATAGGCTCTTAATAAACTAGCGCGCTTTACCATCAACGATCGCATCACTGCTTACCATCAGGCGGGATTGCGGTCAAGCGCTAGTTTATAATCATTTAAAAAAAAAAAACAGTAACACAAAGGCGTTGATTCTTTAGTTAAGAATTTAAATTTAAGTTCTCTGCATCTTTTTCTTTCTATTTAATTAAGAAAAGGACAGAAGATAAAACATTTGTATAGTCCTGTTAAATTAAGACATTCCATAGATTATCGAGATGTTATTAAAAACATGACGACGACAATTACGTCAATTTTTCAGCGCCGGACATAAATTTGGCAGGACTGAACTAAAATTTAACGTCGGTCCTTTTCTTAACAAAATAGAAAAAAAAAAAGATGCTGAACTCAGATTCATGAACAAGCTAATCGGCGCCAAGATCTGCAAAAGGTTGTTTAATTTAAATTAACACTTACTATAAAATCCAAATCGTCCATGTGGTTCCGGGCTTAGAAAAGTACTAACCTATCCTCCCGTCGTGAGGTCGTAAGAGGCGACAAAGTGAACTCACTAGGGAAGCGCGCAGCAGCGTTTCTCCTATGAAATATAAAAATACTGCGATCCCCAACCCGCCTGCCAAACGTGGGGATTATGGCAAACGTCCCCCAACGTAATAGAAAACCTTGTCCAGCAGTGGACCTTTAAAGGCTGAAGAAGTTATAATGCAACAGAATCTGAAATACTATGTTCAACTGTTCTCGTGTATGTGGAAATCGAGAAGCATGCATTTATGCGGTCAAATATTTCCATTCTCTATGTCAGTTTTTGTATTATCAGAACCTTCTCATCATATTTATAAATTTTAAGGGCCCGCGCAGACGACGAAGTTTTCTCCGCGGCGGAGAAAAAAGTACGCACGGTAAACAAATGAACGCACTCATTTGTTGCTGGGCAACAAATGACCGCATGTAGAGAAGTGAGAGCACAGAACGTGGTCGCGCGCTAAAGTCCGCCATGTGCGTTGCTTCGCCGAGTCACACGAGTTCTATTTTATTCAGGGACTCCCCCGTGCCTTTGTCCGGTCCGCTCTCTGCAGGTCCACGGTTATTCGGGGGACTTTAATCGTACGCGGTATTTTTAATCCCTCGTTCACGTTACTCGATACAGTTGTAAGTGATCTATTTTAGCGGACAAAAATCCCTCGTCTGCGCAAGCTATACAATATGTAAAGTAAATCCTGTCCGATCCGTCAAGGTATTGTTAGGTATCGATAACTGATTCTACTAATGGATACAAAGCCGGGCTAAACTTAAAAAAAAGATCCCCCTAAAAAATAAATATTATTTCGCAAAAAGAGGTAATTTATAACATTTGCGGTAAACAACCCTTCCGCGGGCGGCGGGGGACAGGGCACGCGGCACGTGGTCGCATCGCTATTCGCTCAATAATAATACCGGTGTTGTCACTTTTTTAAAAATTACCAAATTTCGGGGAAGTTGGCATTAATTCGCGGGAAAAAAAAGATTATGTCAAAATTCATTAGTATTGTTTCTATGATGATTACGTAAAATTTTATATTATATTTGGTCAAGTGTTTACCTAACCTTTATTATCCTTACGGGTCGGACAGGGTTTTCTTTACATATTGTTTATTAGAATGTAATGTTTGAGTTGAATGATTAATAATAAAACGAATAAAGACGAAATTTTTTGTGCAAGCGTGTGTGTGTTTGTATATTTGTTGTTTTTATCAAATTAATATGTTAAATTTTCCAGTAACCACCCCACCCTAATTGCGTAATGCGCCATTACAATTAGTTGGAATCATTTCGAAGCAAATTGCAAATCCATTGCGTCATATGTTCGAAAATGTGTCTGCTCAAAAACGTAAATAATGCAATGAATGTTGTTGAACTGTCAAAATGAAACCCAATGCTACTGATAGTGTGTTACGCAACTATCCTGCAGGATTACTAACACTATTTAGAATGCCAGATCATGAAAAACTTTCAATGAAAAAAAAATATCGTAAAATGTTGCCCAATTCAGCTTTTTATCACAGCGATATTTTGACAGTTATCCTGCTTCAATATTTTTCATAATATTGTACGTATATTGAGCATAAGATTCGAGTGACAAGCTTTGAAATCCAGGATAAAACGGTTCACATCAGAAATAAATTGGATTTCAGTTGTGAACACAAATTGTATCGTGTAACGTATTTTATTCTACCACACGAACCGACGTGCGTTATTGGCTGGGCTAACTTGATCTATGTGGTTTATGATAATGTGAAATCTCTATCAACGTTGAAGGGTTTAGTGGACAAAAGTCATCATCATCATTTCAGCCGAAAGACGTCCACTGCTGGACATAGGCCTCCCCCAAGGATCTCCACGACGCGGTCGTCGTCGCGGGAAACCGCTGGATTCGGGAGGCGCAGGACCGGTGTCCTGCGCCTCCCGAATCCAGCGGTTTCCCGCGACTTTCACCAGGTCGTCGGTCTACCTTGTTGGGGGCCTACGCACGCTGCGTTTTCCGTGCGTGATCGCCTCTTTCTCGAAGTTGTACCTTCCTAACTGGTGCTCCGATCACTGCCACTTCAGAGACTTAATGTGCTGGGCTATGTCGGCGAATTTATTTCTTCTACGGATCTCCTCATTCCTAATTCAATCACGTAGAGAAACACCTAGCATAGCCCTCTCCATAGCTCTCTGTGCGACCTTGAGCTTTTTTATGAGGCCCATAGTGAGGGACCAAGTTTCTGTTCCATATGTCATCACCAAAACATACATTGGTTAAAGACTTTTCTTGTCTTTGGGCACTGAGGTATTTTGGACGAGAAGACATTACGGAGCTTCCCGAACGCTGCCCAGCCGAGTCGGATCCGTAGAAACACCTCGACTTTACATAAGACTCTACCTTTCTTTCTTACATAAGACCAGTGTTATTTTATATCTCCGAAATCGTACACGTTTTGTGAATGTGATGTCTAAACAAAGTTAGGTAAAATAAAACTGGCTTGAGAAAAC